>JAPFRF010000002.1:81765968-83062468 GCA_029282475.1 Phrynocephalus forsythii
CATGGCCAGAGTAGAGTCATATACAATTGCAAGTCTGGAGGACCAGACTGTTGTACCGTTCAATGATTTCCAAAATGCCTTATAACCTATTGGATATCTCTGCTTTCAGAACAATCTACTCCATACAGTTTTTGAGTCCTATTATTCACCTTATTTTATCCCCGAGTCTTATGTACATATAAATTATATGCTGCTCACAGTCTCTTAGCGCTTACCCAGGTCCATCTTCCAGCTATAGTTAATGCTTTGTTTCCTCCCATATTTTACAGCAGATGGATCAGCTCCTCCTATGCTGCTGCAGATGGATTCCATGGCTAGACATTTCTTCCAAATACATACTACAACTTTCAGAACTAACAAAGCCATTCCTGAGTTTACTGCTTTTAGATCCAAATCGTAGCAACTACTGAGACTAGATAAGAAACGCTATGTGTTACTTTGCATTCAAATTAAAAGCAATCACATAGGCTAATTACTGAGCATTAATTCTCAAATACTTGGATGAAGACAATAATGGACAAGGGCTTTCTGGAAATTATTATACATACATCTGCTGGTTTTGGTAAAAGACGAGGTGGCAGGAAAAATCGCAGGTCTACATCTTTACTTCGTGCTAAACCAATGGCAGTTCTCTGATCAATGGCTTGGGCAGCTGTTCTATACTGATAATCTGTATTGGAATAAACATACAGTTAAGATTTCAACTGAGATGAAGCATTTCCTTCTCTACAAAAATTTTTAAAATCATGAATAAGCAAGGGATACACTTCTGTGACTAATAAAATTGTATAGGAACATATGATAATTCACAATGGTTGGAAAAGTAGAGAAAGATATTTTTGGTACATGACTGTGATTGGGTTCGTGTTTTAACATTGGCAATTCCCTCTCATGTAGACCCAAATTAGGAGTCAAAGATGGAATAAATAACTTTTTACTGAATGCAAATACAGTATCTATAGATAATTTATAACTTTGCATGGTTTAAAACTCCTGGAAACTTCAAACAGTTTTGTCCAAGTGCACGTTAACCCAGGTAGTGAGGTGTCCTGAAGCGCTCCCGGTCCGTTGGTCTCCTGAGGGGTCCCTTTCCACCCATAAAAATGGTTCCACAGCATAGATGTCATGCCATTGAAGTTTACACATTTTGTATGTAATCATTTCTGTCTCTTACATTGGTCCCTGCTTGCTGGACATCTTCCCTTTTGGGTACACATAAACTGTCTATTCCACTGGCTCTGCTTCTGTTAATTGGGTGTGTACCCCACACTCCAACTCAGCTCAGCCTTCTCCTCCCTTATATCCTCTTTCCAACATTCTGTCCCCTCCTCCGTTACCAGAACCCCCTCAACTATTGGTACCTTCTTTCCCGCCTTAATATAATCACTGTCAGACACTCCCCCTCCTCAGCTCCCTTATGTATGTACATTTTCTCTATTCCCAGCAACACAGTGTACCTTGTTTCACATTCAGCACTCTGGATTGAGGGAGGGAACAGTTTCCCTTCTGGTTCTGGGACCTTCCTCACAATGACAAGATTGTTTTAAATAGAATTCTGAGTCTCCATTTTATATATGGGGACTGTGTCTCACATTGGTTTTACTGTGTTCAGTCTCTGATTATGATGCCAACCACTTTGAAATCTTTGGGATGAAGTTATTGTTAAAACATTTGTTTAAAAAATAAACATAGAACTTAGCTGGATATTTGTGTGCAATCTACACAGTCACAAATGACTTGTACAGCAGTGCCTCAAGTTAATGATATTAATCCGTTCCTCATGACGCTTCGTATCTTGAAATTTTCATAACTCAATCAAATAGGGTACAATGCACCCTGGGAATTGAAGTTTTCCACAAAATTTTCATATCTCAAGGTATCCCAGAGGAAATTTTTGTATCTCAAGGTTTTCACAGAAGACTTCAATGATTTCCCTTTTTATCTCAAGTTTTTCGCAACTAGGGCCATTCATACCACGAGACACCGCTGTATTTGTCAAAAATGCATGCAAATGGCAGAACAGCCTAAGATATTCCTTTTTTGTTCAGGTTTGTGTCTTAGAGGAATTTATGCAGAGACCTATGGATTGGAATCTTTCCTAAAGATTTCTGGCATCACAGTTTAGCAACTGAACATTTACCTAAAGGATCAAAACCTAGTTTGGGAATATTTTGCAGAGGATTTGGATAAAAGCAAATGGGATATTTTGGGGATTATTGAAAGCACACTAAAAACATGGGGAACATTTTAATGATTTGTAAATTCTAAATAAAATTCAAAACAATTTTTTCAAAATCGGCCTCCAGTTGCAACTTGATTAAGCCCTAATCTAAAGAAAATCTCATGTGGGCACCATAGTTTCTCTCTCCCCTGCACCTTTTAAAATGGTTATGAGAGAAGGAGAAAGGTGGAGAACAATTTGCAAACTGATAGGAAAGAGAAGAGTTGATAGGTGAACTAACCGGTTCCCTTTATGGAAAGTAGAAGTAAAAAGGAAGACAGATTCATCAGAAAATATGGACTATTGCTTTCAAGTGAGTTCAACTTTTCACTGTTATCAGAAATGTATCTCGGTGCTGATCCACACTGATGTTGCTTTGATTTTGACATTACAGGCATACCTCGGTTTAAGAAATTAATGAGTTCTCCAGTATGCTTTGTCAAGGGGAAATTTCATAAACTGGAAATGCAAAGCGGGGCAATGCGTCCTGGGAAAGGGAGTCCTTTGAAAATTACCGTAAACTGAGGTTTTTCTGAGGTTTTTCAGGAAAAACTTCATAGAGGCATTCTTAAATGGATTTCCTTTCGTGAAGCAAAAATTTTGTTAACTGAGGTGTTCTTAAATTAAGATTTCCAGTTAAAAACAACACAGTATACAAAACTAAAGCTAAACATATATATCTTTTTCTCTCATATTCATATCCACTGAAAAGTTTACCTACATATGTCTTACTGAACTAAAATGATCTTGCAGTGATCCCTTTATTCAGCAGGCTGTGCACAAGGAAATCTCCTGGTATGTTGTGCCTCTACCCATTGGCCCGTGGGTTCTTTTCACACCAGTCTTTGTGAACTGACGGTCATCAGTAAAAAAGGTGGGACTAGCTTAATAGAATACATTACCACGCCAATGACTGGAAGCCAATTCTCTTACAGCTTGGAGTCGGGCCATTTTATTCTCAGACTGACTTCTTTTCATAAGGAGCCACAAGGTGCACTCATGTTCTTCTGCATCAAAGGTACTGAAACGTTCTTTATGGCAAAAAAACAACAGTTCAAAATTATTGTACTTGCTGCTCTATTACATTCTTCATTATCAAAAGGAACAGAGGGATCACTCCTCCTAGAACAACCATTTAAATTATGCTATATATAGAAGGACATTATTTAATGACCCCAAAGAAATACATATGTACACTGATAAAGTCATTGTTCCATTTTTAATATCTTGAAGGCTTGTGATTCATTGGTGCTGGTACCCTTTCACCAATGCAGGTCACAACTGTTCTACATCATCATATTAACAGCTCCAGAGGCTAATTTATCACCTGGCAGTCAACCTTCTGGTGATGAATCTCTTTATATTTAACTCTCTATTTAGCTGTATTTGACGGGGCAAACATACAGTCTGCCGCCAGGGCCATGTCTGAAGCTTCATCAAGTTGGCAAAACTTGTCAGAGCTTGTGCTTCCCTGATATAACTTCATTCACATCTTCACAACACAATAAGAGGATAAAGAAGGACTTTCTGAAGGTATTTAATTACATCTTACATTGGTATGCCATTTTAGCATGTTAGAAGTGCTTTATATAAACAATTCCAGGTTACAAGGATAGACAACATCCAATGGCACATCATATTATCATATCAACAGGAAGAAGAGACACTGAGCAATGAAGGCTGACTTCATGTCTAGTGAGTCCATCGGAGAGGACAGACTGGGGACTTCCTTCTTCAGTGCTCAGTCTCTTTGCCATTATGTGTCAGTATCTTCTCATGCGTTATCTTAAAAGATATGCCTGAAGAAGTGGATGTGTCCACGAAAGCTTACATTAAAATATAATAGTTACGCTTTAAGGTGCCACATGTTTTATGTCTTTTGTTTTATTTTGGACAAATGGCCATCAGAAGATGCCTGTTCAGTGCTGACACCACAAGCATGGAATGCTTTCTCTACAGAAGCTTGCCTGGCACCAGTGTTGTTACTTGGACACCAAGCTATGACTTATCTCCCTTTCACTTAGTTTAGTTGCTTATTGTTTTAATCCCTGAGTGCTGTAATGGTTGCATTAGCTCATGTATTGTTTCTAGCTCCTGCTGTTTAATGTGTTGGAATTGCGTCTGGTTTCATGCCAGATTTTTAAAGATTTATTGACCAAAATACTGTTGTATGTTAGATTAAAAGTATAACATTTTGGGGATGAACTGCCGTAGGTTAAGGAATCTATACAGTATAAGCATTTTCTGTTGCATGCTGATTCATGACTCAGTGTGCAGCAGGTAATACATATGGTGATTTATTAACTGTAAAGATGGGATGTATTGCGTAAATTAATAAAATGGAAGAGGCAAACTTAAGCATATGTTGAAGCAAAGAGAGCACTTTATTAAGATGAATAACACAAAGGCAAAGAGACAGACAGATATATCTGATGCATCAGAGGTGTTAGGACAGAGAGAGACTAACACTGTCTACTCTTCACATCCTAAGACCATGGGATGAGATTTCACAGAGGCTTTTATAGTCTCTTGACTAGCGGAAAATCCAGTGTCAGCAGTTTTCAGGCATTAAGGGGTGAGGTGGAAAGCCACCCGCTATTCTATTTTTAACTCTCGCCTAACCTCAGGTCATGATGACCACAACGACTCCACAGATTTTCATCTATGACTTTATAGAAAACAAAAATAAAATCGACCTGCACTCCAGATTTCCCTAGTAAATGCATTTCAATGGATACATACAGCATATCAAATTGGATATTTATATAAATTGAATAAGTCTCATCTTAACATAACGCAGGGCAGACTGCCACTAAGAATTACACTTTTTGCATTAATCGTGCAACAGCATTTCAGTCACTGTTGGATTTTCATTGCCTTATGCTCATGTTCTAATCAATATGCATGATGCTCCAAGAACATGAATGTAAAGTATCTAACAACACAAATAATACATGAATAAATAATTATCTTGAACAATAGCACTCAAAACGTTCTCACTTTTAAAGCATAAACCCCACCGCAAAAAAACAGTGAACTAGGTTTGCTGCAACACAAAGATGGCAACGCAGGAATAAATTGAATTACTCTAGGGACCAGTTTTGAATCTCTGTTATTTACCTGGACTACTAATTTCAATGGACTACTAATTTCAATGGGAGCTTCTTTCACTTGGTGACACACTATGTTACAGAATATATTTATTTATTGGATTTTTATACCACCCATCTGGCAGCAAGGTCACTCTGGGCAGTATCAGATTCTGTAGCCCATTATCCTTATGCCAAATACAGTTTCTTAGTCTAACATGCCACTCTCTATATATATGTATTGTGTTTTTTTAAATGTGGTAGACTAACATACCTGCATCCCCAGCAAATTACAGGATCAATTTTTAAGAAACTGTGCCCTTTTTATCTGTCAGATGATCTTAACATATACAAAAATGCAACAGATTTTCCAGCATGACTATTCGGTGTTAGAGAGCTGAGTCTGTTTACTTTCTGCCAATCAAGGACTTGCTAAAGCTTTGCTTTGAAGCAGGTGGCAAATCTTGGTTAATGGATGCAAACTTGGTAGAAGTACCAATAAAGGAGTAGAGAAAGAGCATTCTGCCATCTCTCTTTGTTCTCATGGGAGAAAATCCACAGAACATAAGGGGGCAAAATGAAAGCCACAGGAAGCCTATAGCCTACAGAACAGGAAAAATGAACTAGGTCTGAAGTGCATGTGATAGTACCAGGAGAAAAGTGGTAGATAAATAAAACAAATCAACATATGGTTCAAAGCAAAATATAAAGAGTAGTAAAGACAGAAGGGATTGAGGTTATACCCTCTCTCACACAACCTCTGTGTGAACTGTTCAGAGCATCTCATGGTCTCAGCAACAGGAAAATGCTATGTGAGATGGATCACTGACCTGACCTTGAACTCTTCAAAGAGGTGGCCATGATAGACTGGTTCAGTGTGAAGAAGAAACATAAAACCAAAAGAACTATGGCACCTTAAAAATGAATTTATTTCAACATGATCTTTCATGGATTTACTGGCTTATTTCACAAAAATCACACTGAAATAAGTTATTAGTCTTTATAAGCAGGAATTAATGCACACCTTAGGTACAAACTTTTTACAGATGAAAATACGATCTATTTTAAAAAATAATTAATTTGCTTTTATTATTGATAGACATACTAATTAGCAGCAACATTCTTAAAATTCAACACAATCTATAAAACTTACCATCAAAAGGCCTTCGAAAAATCCTAGCACTTGTTTCTAAAAATTTCCTTGCTAGTCTGTGAAGCTCCTTTCTCACTTGATAAGTAATCCCTATAAAAAAAACAATGTATATTTAGTGCTATTATCTAATTCTAAGTTTCATCCTTTTTTCAATGTTTTGCCTATCATTTGTTTATTTATTATTTATTTAATGTATTTTTACTCTGAATTTCTCCTGAAAATAGCCTCGAGGCAGCTCACATGTTTAAAAAGGCAATACTTAAAACAGTAAGTATAGAAATATTTAAAAAGAATTAAACAAATATGTTAGAAAGGGTAAATAAAAATAAAAATAAAAAACACATTTAAAAGTAATAACGCACAATACACTAAATGAGAGACAGATTCAAGTTGTTAAAGCAATAAAAGCAAAACTCTGCCTTGTCCATAATATTTCTCCAGTGATCTCATCATTCAAAGTTTTGTAGTTAGCTGTCATCAGTACACTGATGACACACAACTCTATCTCTCCTTTTCCATCTCTGCAGTGGCGGCTGTCCAGTCCCTGGAGTGCTGCCTGGCTGCAGTCCTGGAATGGACCAGGTCTAACAGGCTCAGGCTGAATCCTGAGAAGGCCAAGGTTCTGTTCTTCGGCGGGGGGCTCCAATGGTTACAGTGGCCCTCTCCCCAGCATGGGTGGGTGTGAGGGTTCCATCTTTGCCCAGGCTTCCCGCCCTTCAAGCTTTAAAGAAGGCATCTCTCGGAATGAACAAACAGAACTTTTATTCGGTTCATCAACAATAAACGAGGTTTTTCTTCTAACTACAGTTTCAACATTCTTAACATCAGACAAGAATGGGTTATTTTTCCCTCCATAAGTTGGGGTTTCTAGAATGCGATCAAGTTCCCCACTATCACCTGGGGATAGCCGGTTCCACCACTGATCTCCTCCTCCCTCTCTGAGAGCCTCAGCCCCTCCACTTGTATCCCAATCTCCTTCACCGAGGGTTTGGGTTTTCCCACTTGCACCCCAACTTCCGAAGTGGACCTGGGACTAGGGTGTCTCTGCTGGGGTGTACGCAAAGGATAGTTGGGTCTCTGGGTCAAGTCCTCTCGGGGGTCCAACTTCCCGGTCTCGGCTTCCATCCGGATCTTTGCCAGCCATTCTTCCAGCTCAATCTCTTTGCGGATCTCCTTGCGTTTCCTGTTGTATTCCCGGTACTCCTTTTCTCCCCATTAGGAGCACCCCTGTTTATGGGCCCGGCATCTGTAACTTTCAGCCTCCTTATGGGGCATCATCATTTGCTCCCAATTCCCTGTCCAGGGAACCTCCATCCACACCCACTGCCATCCTTCTAGAAGCACCCGTTTGTTGCCCTTTTTACAAGTCCCAAACCCCACCTCCACGGGAGCGGATTGGTCGAGCTTTCCCACCTTGTCCTCCTCTTCACTTCCTGTTGAACCCGGGTTCTCTTCCTTCTCCCTTTCCTTCTGTTGCTCAATTATTTTGAGGGTGTCATAATATCCCTTCCACAACATAAGCCTCTCCACAGGCGACAATGTTGGTTGTTTTTCAGGCTCCCCTTTCCGCCCTGGCTTCTCCAGCCACTCGTCTGGGCGTGCAGGGGTCCCTCTCTTCCCTTCTGAGAAGTTTCCCTCACAGTTGGTCTGCCCTCCACCTGGTTGAGACAGTGAGGAGTCTGGGCATTGTATTGGATCCAGCTTTGTTCCTGGAATCTCAGGTGGCAGCCGCACCCCAATCGACCTTTTATCAACTTTGGCTGATCGCCCAGTGTCAAGCCCCGCACACAGAGCACACACACAAACAGGATTCAGTTCTTTGCCAAGATCTTTAGTGGAAAGCCAGGCAAGTTCAAGTCTTTTGTTACAATCAAGTGCCAGATAAATAACAGAATCCAACTCCCAGCAATTAACAGTCCAAGTCAAAACCAGAATATCTCACGGAAACCAGATGCCAAACTCAAGGGAACAGATCAAGCCATGGTCCAGGAAGCCAGTCCAAAATCAGGAAACAGAGACAAGGTCACAGACAGGAACGTGGTTGCAAGTTCAAATGATGCGTTGCTCCCACAGAGAACTCAAGGTGAGCATACCAGCTTTATCTCAAAACAGGGAACACACCCTTACTTCTGGAAAGGCTCCTGCTAGTACTCAGGGCTTCCCGACCTGATTCCCCATCTAGCATCGAAGACCCTTTCCCTAGCTCTCCTGATAGCACGTCTTTGCAGAATCCTGTTCATAGCCCTTCTAGGGGGAGAAGATATGTTTTCAGCTGAGTCATCAGACCCAGCTGCCTGCTGACTTGAGCTGCAAGGCTCCTCCAGGAGCTCTTCACCATTTAATCCCTCAGAGTCAGGTTCTGTGAAAGGCAGGGTCCTGGCACCCAGATTTGCCCATTTCTTGACGAGGATTCCCTGAGGACAGTTGAGCATGCGCTTGTGATCTCCAGGATCAACTACTGCAACACACTCTACGTGGGGCTTCCCTTGACCCTGATTGAGAGACTACAGTGGGTGCAGAATGCAGGAGCCAGATTGGTGGTTGGTGCAGGCAGATTTGCATGCATCACCCCCATCCGGGCTCACCTGCACTGGCTACCTGTTGCCGCCTGGATTAGGTTCAAGTATTGGTTCTGGTTTACAAAACCCTCCAAGGCTTGGCACCCGAGTATCTGGCGGAGCATATCTCCCGCAGGTCAGCTGTTGCCCAATCCACCAGAGCATCTCAGGCCCTCGTGCTTCGAGCCACCACCATTAAAGAGGCCCATAAAGCGGCAACGCAAAACTGGGCCTTTTCTGTAGTGGGCCTGTCTTTATGGAATGCCTGATGCCTTCCCTGCCCATCTTCTGGAAAACTCTTACAGTAAGACCTGGCTTTTTAGGGAGGCATTTGATGACCAGTAAGGTTTTAAAGTCTTGTGTTCTGTGTAGTTCTGCTGGGCGCCTTACATTCTGTTCTTGATGTTAATTCCTGGTTGCTGTAGTTGTTGTTTTGCTTTGTTTTATCTATTGAGTTCCATTTGGGAAGCAGGTGGCATATATCTTTAAATAAATAAATAAATAATATCCAGAACGTACTGGTTCTTTTCTGTGGTCCTACTTTTACATTGCTTTTACTGTTCTCTAATTATTTTCTAATTAAAACAGTTAACAGGATCCCCTTACCTTGATAAGCACTTGGATCTAAAGAAACTGTTTGCAAGTAAATGTAAGACTTTAATTTTTCTTGCTGTACCACTTGAGTATCAAAAGACAGTGCTTTTCTTAGAGCTAGAACTTCGTATGCAGTAAAAAGACAACCACTAGAAAAGAAAGAATTAACAATATCAGCAGAAAAACCTCACACATTTAATACAGACTTTTTATAGCTAAAAATGGGATCCAGCTCCAGGTACATGAAATTCCTGGTCCAATATAACATAGTTTATCAGAAAAGAATAGCGCTCATGCCTGTGCAACTCCCTTCTTTTGCTAGCCTTCCCATGAAATTCTTTAAACCCACAGGATTTCTCAACTTGGTATAAAAGATGTGAACCAGGAGGTGAAACCAGCAACCTATTTTGGCTAGGAAGTAGAATAGTAAATCATGCAGCTAACAAGCTCCTCTGGGAAGAGATGTCCAAGCACTCAGATAGGCCATTAATGAAGTCTGGCAATGTTACTAGGAGTACAGTCTCTGCAGGCTGTACCTCTCCAGCTGCATGGATCATTCTTTTTCATTTTTTTGAAAATGAATTTATGACCATAAATTCACTTCTGGATTCAGGGAGGGGCAGACCAACCAAGCAACTGCCCACCTCCTTAAGGAAGACTCTGTGCTCTACTTGATGGGAGAACCATCACTCCCAAAGTCTCTCAGCATTAGCATTTTGGGTTATTTATTTTAAAAAAAGGGAGGGGGGGTCCTGGAAAGGCACTGAGGCTACATTGGTTCTTGGGCCTGAATTTGGACCCCTGGATCACACTGTTCCCAATTTGGTAAGAATCCTATTGGAAATTGACAATGACATAAGCAAATCTGTGCAAATTGCAGTGTGATATTTCCATTTAAGTTGCTGCTCACTTTCTAGGTTTTGCATCAAGTTGAGCAATAGGAAAAACACATGAAGATTTTACAGAACTTAAGTTAGTTATTTTTCTTTTGCATTTACTAGATTTTAAATAATAATTAAATACTAGTTTTGATAATTACTTGTACTTCCAAAACAATGTGTTTTGCACAATTCAAACGTTCATGAATTTATTTCTGTATTTCTACACTACTACATAAGTTACCTAACCCTGCTTTATATATATTATTAGATCAGAGTGATACTTGTGGGATTTCACAGTCACAATGATAATGAAAAATTAATACAACTGACCTTTAAGTGTTCACAGGCATTATTCTCCAGTTATAGTTTAAAAATTCAAAACAATTGTGTTACTTTAGTGTTAGCTCTAAGAACAAAATCGGTGCTTGTTGTTAAAACTTACCCCAGAATAAGTGAGCCTGTTATCTTTGCAATTTTACCTTAAAAATTAAAAACTCAGCATCAGTAGACATGCACAAAGGTAGGCTTTAGTAGAAACATATTACAACAAAAAATAAGTGTGTTTGCATAAGAGTGATCATGTTAAGTCCCCTCCCCACCCCACTCCCAGCCAGTGGATCTTTGTGTGTCTGATGTCACACTGGCACAAAATTTGACATGTTACCAACTGTGTGACTGATCCAAGTAAGGAGGAACTGGCGAGAGAGGAAATTTTGCTGCCAAATTGCCCTTATATGCAAAATTCCTCCTGGTGGATTCTACCCACTATTTAAATCAGTAATTCATACCTAATGAATTAAAATTCATATAAGGTATTGTTTGTTAGTTGGTTGATAAGTAATGGAAAATGGTAAGGACCACTATGCAGTTCTGTGCCCCACCTTAGGAAAAATTCCAGCAACTACTTTGTCTCCTGTCCAGGCCTATGTAATGGGGACAGAAAGTCGCCCAACCAAATATAAGCAGAACTACTGTTATGGGCCGGTTCAACATCATGCCACCCCCTGGACAGGTTGAGAAGGGAGTTGCAACCCAACTCCAGCTGATAAGATTCAAAGAAAATAATCAATGATATTGTTCTGTGTGTATTATCAAAGGCTTTTCCTTAGACTAGTAATCTTAGAATTAGACTTACTGAAATCTTTCCAGGACTGGTCAGTTTTCTGGGCTGAACCAAACGTTCCTATCTTTCGACAGCAAACACCACAACAAGCCACCAGCGACATTTCTGCAAAGGTATAAAACAGTCATTTAGCAAGTCAGTCTACATACAACTACTCTCCCAAACAGTCGAGTTCATTTGTCAGCTGTCTGGAATGGCTGTACCCTAGATAGTGCAGGAGAAGCACAGTTGTTCATGAAACTTATGAACTTTGTCCTGGATGGACTATGGCCATTAACTGGGATTCTGAAAAGCAGAAGTACTTGGAATGTGCATCAAAGGGGAGATGAAAGATGTCATTGTGCAGAAAGCGTGATGTTCACTTTCAACAGCAAGTGGGAAGAATTAAACAACCAATTGCAACCTTCTCATAGTTGAGGAAACACTTTTCCACATTAAAAGTGGAGAACCAAATCCCTGTAACACTCTAGAAGATTTAATTAACACTCAAAGGAATACATTTCTGTAGACTGCTGATGCTGGCTACAAGGAATATTATAAGGGGGTGGGGTATACGGCTTATATACTGCCCCATAGCATTTAAAGCTCACTCTGGGCAGTTTACAAGTAATGGTGCTGGGTACTCATTTTACTGACCTCAGAAGGATAGAAGGCTGAGTGAACCTTGAGCCCCAGGTTGTGAGCACAGCTATAGCTGGAGTACAGTGGTTTAACCACTGCGCCATGAGGCTCCCTGCTACAACACCTGAACTGGCCGCCTGTCCATTTCCATGCCCAAATCAAAATACTGGTCACGATTTATATAGCACTACACAGCTTAAGTCCAGACTATCTGAGGGGCCATATCAAGCAATATAAGCTGTCGGGCTTTTAAGGCCACCACTACCCCACTACCTTCTGAGGCACATTTTCCAAAAACGCAAGATAGGCCTTTTCACTGACTGCTCCTAGACAGTGGAATGCACTTCCCATGGAAGCCAAGTTACCCTAACCCACTGTCCTTCAAGAAAGGGTTCTCATTGACTTAGACATGTGCGGACATGCTGCATTTATTGAACTCGGGGGGGAATTTAAGTGTTTTAAATCATGATTTTTAATATTATAGTACTGTTTGTTTCATTGTTTTTAATACCACACATCCTCAGGGAGAAAGGCAGCATAAAAATAAAGTTTATTATTATTATTATTATTATTATTATTATTATTATTATTATTATTATTATTATTATTATTATTATTATTATTATTATTATAGCATTTTAAACAGCACTTTCTATGCTGCTGAATTCCAAGTGAGGAGGTATATGTTTCAAGAAAGTAGCTATGATTACTTTGTTGCGGCAAAAACACCTGGAGTCAAAAGGCACCTTAAAGACCACGAGTTTCAACTGGGATGAACCTTTCTGTACTCCTAGCCCACTTTTTCAAACAACTTTGTTTTGATTTTGTAAGCTACGTGTTTGAAGAGATATGGATGGACAGTAACCATCCTGAAGTGTTAGGTGCCTTTGCCGATTCACAAGTGACACATGACTTTTGAACAAAAGAGAGATAGGGAAGATGCATTTCGCATTGATTATATCCCAACTAATATGGGTTTTCCCATGCACAATACATAAGGTTTTCATAGTAGGATTTGTCAATAGTAGATGAGTTGCTACAAAACCAGGGGCTCTCTAGAAACTATAGCAGATAAATAAACCTTAATTACCAAAAGTGATAATCCTGACTCTTTCAAATGCAAAAGATATACGGGGGCGTTAAATCTGTTTTTTCTATAGATGCTGCAAAGGACAAAAATGCTGCAAAGGACAAAAAAATTATACTCGTAAGTCTATCTAGCTGATAGCTTTGTAGACTCCTGCAGAATCTTCCTTATTTGTGTTGAATGAACGTCTTGTAGATCCAGGTGAAGGATATTTTTTCCTTCATTGATAGCAGAAAAGGGATATACTGGAGATATTTGAAGGAAACCACATCTCATTTAGAATGGAAATTCACATTCACATTGGGGAACCAGGGGGTCACAAGGATAGCCATTGATTTGTCTTAACACAGCTTCACAACCACTTTGTGTGTCAGTGGCAATGGTAGAAAAAGGCAGAGGAGACATCCTGGGCACTGAAGCTTGAAGGTGTCCCATAAGGATTTGAGACCTTGACCAGCATAGGAAGAACAATATTGACACTATGTGTTGTTTTCCATAGCAAAAAGAGTGTATTTGAGGGTTGCCCATTTAATGGTGCAACTGTTTGAGAGCCTCCTTTGACAATTCCCACTTCTGACCCTGAGCAGTAGATCTGTTGAGAGAGTCCACAATGATGTTGCCTTTCCCCACCATGTGGATTGCAACAGAAAAAATGTGGTGCTCCAGCACCACTCCCAGAGGTGAACTGTGAGAAGCAAAAGATGGGGAGAATGAAATCTCCTGTTTGTTGATGCATTACATAGTGGTTGTTGATGACCACTTGTACTAGCTTACCAAACAAGAAGGGCTGAAACACTTTGAGAACTTTGAAGACTGTCAAGAAGTCTAGCTTGCTTATCATGGTTTGTGTGTGTGTGTGTGTTTCAGATCATAGAACAGTGAGCATCCCATACTGACAGGCTGGTATCAGTGTTAGTTCCACATTTGGTGTCAGCATCTTGAATAGCCTGCCTAATGAGTTATTTGGGCCATGGGACCACTAGTGAAGTTGCTGGCTCAGATCTAGGGACACAGTCAATTACTTTGATGGGAATGCTGAGTCGGCTGAAAGACATCAAATAAGACTGTAGAGATATGACCTTTAGTGTCACTTGTGACACCACAGCCATCATAGATGCCATCACCACATACCATGCGGGCAGAGATTTGTATGTGTGTGAGGTGTAAATTTATTTGCAAGAGTCACAATTCTCTACCGTCTTTCAAGAGGAAGATATGCACATGCCTCTTTGGAATTCAGGAGAGCACCAATGCAATTTAATGTTTACCCTTAGACTAAGATCTTCCAAAGGACTCAAAGTGAAAATATCTTTCTCTGCCTTGGATTTGGAGCGCGCCACCACTAACCAATTGTTGATGTAAGAGAAGACTATAACTCCACAGGTCCTTGGGTAAGCAAGAACAGGGGCCACACATTCGGTAAAGACATGGGGGCACTGATGATTGACTGAATAGAACTAAGAAGAAGTACTATCCACTGCAAAATGCAGAAAATAATTATTTTTAGATGGATGAAAATATGAATTAAGAATCCCTCAGGTCTATGAGAGCAAACCAGTCTCTATTCTTCAAAAATGGCAACATTGTGTCCAAAGTCACAATTCTGAACTTTCTGGTGGTTATATAGGAATCCATATCCCTCAGGTCCAGTATGTCTCTTACACTTCCATCTCTTAGGGGTTGTGAAATAACGGAAGAAAAATCCATCTAGAGCCATTTGTGTGAAGAGTGGCTGTGCGGTATCTTTCTTAAGAAAGGTGGTCATTTCTTCCTGTAGAGTTGGAGATGTGGTGTTGTCCTGAAAATCCTTGTAGGAGGTAGGGTCTGGAACTTGGTGGCATAAACCCTTTCTAAAACTGTACGAACTCAGTGGTTGGTTGTGAAGGCATGCCATGCTGACACAAAAGGAGCTAAATTTAGGGTTGTATCTTCAGAGAAAGAAATGGTAGAATGGAAGATCTCAGCACAAAGAGACTCAAAGATTGTTTTGTTTTTCTGAACTGGTTGCTTTTGATAGAGCGATGTGCCTTTTGAGAGAGTAGGATGAGATGGAAGAGGGTAATATGAGTGCAGGCAACATGGGGTTATACACCAGTGTGCATAAATCCTTGTTCATTTGATCAAATACAGTGGAACCTTGACTTACGTCATTAATCCGTTCCAGTGGTCTAGACTTTAAGTCAAACATGACTTGTCAAACGAACGTTTCCCATAGAAAGTAATGGGAAAGCGGATTAATCCGTTCCAGATGATGAAAAAGACCCCCGAAAACAGCAATTTAACACAAAATTGACTGGGATAGGAGATTCCTTCTGGGGATGTAAATGAAATGTCTCTTCAAAGAGAGGAGGAGGCAGTGGAATTATAGTCCACAAGTTATATGCCTCCACTTTTTAATGTTCATAGCAACAATGTCTAACATTTAAGTTTTACTGATTTTTAACCTCATGTTCCAAGTTCTGAACAACTCTATGCTTACCATTAGAGTCCCACAACTTTACAGCTCCCCAACTAAAATGCTTCTATTGTGGACCAGACTTCTGCAGCCAGATTTTTTACAAGACTGAGCCGACTGTCTAACCAGCGAGGCCAGCCCCGAGGTCCGGGCCCTTCTTCTCCTCTGGCAGCAGCAGCAGCTTTGGCGAGGCCAAGGACCAGCTCCAGGTGCTCTGAGCTGGCCTCGCCGAAGCTGCCGCTGCCGGAGGAGGGGAAGAAGGCAGGAGCAGTTTGGAGGCAGCAGCCGCGATGCTGGGTTGTGGCTGCCGCCCAGTTCCGGTGCCTTGTGCCGGGGCTCTGAGATGTAAGTCAAAGCCTGCGACTCAAGTCAAACAGGCCCCTTCTTGCTGCAAGTCAAATATGATGCAAGTCAAGCAGTATGTAAGTCAAGGTTCCACTGTAGTGGATCTGACCTGGGAGAAGGGTGTCTCTGAACATACAAATAACTTAGCCAGAAGTATAAGATCTGTATATGAGTGGGTATTTTGTGATGGAAGGGATGGATTAGCAAGATGTACATCTGACTCAGAAGTAGTTATTAATGTAGCTCTTGCTTCCTAAGATGAATCAGACTCTGAACCAGAGAGTGATGATAAGGAAGGTTTGCTGCCATCAGATTATTTCTCTTGGTGTTCTGCTCGCTCTACAAGATTATGAGAGGAACAGGTTCTTTTTTATTTCAGGAGTGGTCCAAGTAATGGTAGAATGTCTATGCTAAGATACTTGGACTCAGGATTGATGTTGGAAGCTACGATGTCCACTGGGATCCAAATGCCACCTTATAAGGAAAAATCATGACAAAAGACAACAAAGACAAAGAAATGCACGTTTCACTGGACATGTTACATGGGATTCCCCCACCCCGCCCCCATCCTGAAAAGTTTGTGGAAAGGGGATATTATTAATCATTTGGGGGAAATGGGCAGCTCACGATCTGAGCAAGAGATGACTCACCCCCAAATGAGGGGGTGACCTCAGATTTTAGGGAAAACAAATTTCCTGAAATTAGTACCTCGTTTTTGCAATGGCCTGTAAATCAAACATATACAAGAGACTGATCGTTCTTCAGTAAGTATTAGTACGAACAAACCCATCCCAATCCCGGGGGAGAAGCGAGCACTTCCGAGCATTTATGACATTAGTCAGAAGGAAGACTTAATATTCAGGTTGAACGCGAAGCATCACCGGCGAACATATTCTCATTCGCTGCAATTCCTCTGAACCCAAGTCATTTCGCAGGTTCAGCTCCCATTATTTGCTTCGAAGCCTATGCGACGGGTAGAATCAGACAACGCACAACCGCCTACTGGCCCCGTTTATTTGGTGGCGAGGGGGCGAGATCGCCGGGTGGTAATCCGAGACAAACAGCCAGAAAAAAGGAAGACCTCTCGTAATTATCATTAGGAAGTGCTGCCTAATAGTCACACAGGAGCGTGATCAAGCCACCGCGCGCCCCCTCCCCAGAGAAGCCTACCCCGCCCTCGACTTCCACCGCTGTACACGAAGGGGGGGGAGGCCCACAGCTGCCGCCGCCTCCCCATAGCAACCCCCCTCCCTCCCTCCCTCCGGTCCCGAGGCACTTCGCGTCCCCGACCCACCTGTCAACCACCGAGGCGCTCCGAACCGCCCACACACGCTCCGGCGCGACCCTCTCCGAAGCCAACGGCGCATGCGCAGCCACAGGGCCTTTTCCCCCCCTCCAATCCGAGAGCGAGACTTAGGACGGCGCATGCGCCCTTGTGAAAGAGCCCCTCCCCAGGTCCTGCGGCTCTTCTGCTCCCGGTTGCTTCCGGCTGAGGAGCAGGAGCGGCAGGGCTTTTTCCCGTCGTCAAGGCGACGTGGCTGGCGGAGTGAAGCGTGAGTGGCTTTAGATGCCCCCTTCCTGGTGTTATCTCTTGATTGTGGGGTGGGTTTGGGGAGATGAAGGGGCGGTGGCTGGTCGGGCTAGAGCGCTGGAACTGTTGGCTGAAAAGCTGGAAGCTCGGCGGTTCGAATCCCGCTGTTAACCCCAGCGCCTGCCAGCCTAGCAGTTCGAAAGCATGCAAATGCAAGTAGATAAATAGGTACCGCCATAAAAAGCAGGAAGGTAAATAGTGTTCCGTAGGCAGAAATGCATTCGGCCATGCCAGCCACATGGCCACAGATCTGCACAACACTGGCTCTTTGGCTTAGAAATGGAGACGTGCGCGCTCTTAGACTTAGACATGACAAATTCGCATATGTGTGGGAGAACCTTTGCCTTTGCCTTTATCTATCTCAAGTGTGCAAGCCCTTGTAGGGCAGGATTGGTATCAACACATTCTTTTAGGTAAGTGATACAGATCTGACTGATCATCCTCTAAAAGTTGACTGTCAGCTAACAAATACGCAGTTGAAGCCGCTGAGCCAGTCATGCACAGCCTCTGTGGAAGCTAATCATGGAGGCTATTCAATATGGTGACAGCTTTGTTTGAGGTGGATTTGCTTTGCCCAGAACATGGCCTGTATTCACAATGTGATTAAATGTCTGAATCTGGTGTATGATTTTACATATTTAAACTAGTTTTCCAACTACTGTATTTAGACACTGGCTTTTTGGCTCTTTCGCTTAGAAACAGAGATGAGCACTGCCCCTAGAGTTGGACACGACTACTGTAGCACACATGTGCGGGGGAACCTTTACCTTTTTTGGAGGAGATGAAGGCTGTAGTGATGTTTAGATAATTCTGAATCGTGAAAACTATTGTACTCATTCGGAGGGGATCATTAAAACACATATCTTCATGCTATATATATTCTATTGTTCAGTTTTGTTTAATTATGCACTTATGTATTTATAAACAAGAATTACTGCGTTGATTTGTTTCACCAGACGTAGTTTTGAACTGGCAGCATGAAATGTGGCTTAAGTTTTACTGTAAGATGAGGCAATTGTTCTCCAAGAAAACCCAGGCACTAGAAAATTTGATGGACTGTAGTTTACCACGAGATTTCTTTCTTCTGCTTGTTTTTGTTAGTATTAGTCTAACAAATTTCAAAAGCCTATCTCAAATATAGCAAACCCCTATCTTCGTCTCCTCTCTAGCATTTCCCATCCTATGTGACGTCCTAAACATTCAGTGACTCTTAGGTACTCTTTCTGTTTCTACTGGTTTACAACATCATAACATAACTCTTTCCCCCTTCCAACAGCCATAAAGGTCTTGACACTTGTTTATTTATTTATTTGTTATATTTCTACACCGCCCATCTTCCGAATGGAACTCTGAGCGGTTTACAATTAAAACAAGACAGCAAAGACAAAAAAGCCAAAAAAGAAAACTCAAGTAATAATAAAAAAGGAGGGACCATACCCTCCACAGCAGATTACTAAAATTGTTGCAAAGGGTGTGATCAATTGACAGACTTCTTCTCCCTTTAAATTGATACTTACATCAGCTATATAATATAACTATTGGTATGCATTCAGAATTGTATTAAGCTGTAATTTGTTCTTAATCACAGGGTGACTAACTGTAACTCTGTGCATATCTGCTTCAAAATAATTTGCACAGGATTCACTAGACTGTCCTTCCAGATAAGCACCTACAGGAGCATGTTATCAGTTTCATTCAGTTCATAATTGTCACGTTAAAAACATTTTTCTCTTAATACTTTATTATTTTGTTTAGGTACCTGACATTGTTGGAAAGATGGTGAATGTTCTGAAAGGAGTACTCATAGAATGGTAAGCAGTAAAATATTTGTAATACAGGCTGAAATCCTGTTGTGTATTTAGGTAAACAGCTTAACTTTTGGAAAGGATATAGAGATTTGTTAACATTGCAGTTTCCTTCCAAAGGCTATGTTATTTGCATACCTGCAACAGGATTTCAGTCAATGAATATCTAGTGCAAGAACTCAGTTGGTCAGTTTCCAACGTAAAAAAGTTGTCACAAGAAGCTGATTATCAAAATGTTGATTGTATAGATAAGTAATAATGCAATTTCTTTTTCTGAATAATTAAACTAAATATTCTGTCACAACTTCCTAAGCAATTTCTGCTTATTTAAAATATTTAAAATATTTTTGTCCCACTTTTCTCCTTAAAAAGACCTAAGGCAGCTCACATCATTAAAACATTATAGTCTATCTCTCAAAACAAAAAAGACAAAAAAGACAAATATATAATAAAACACACAGAAACTGGTTTGAAATGTAACACATCATTATTTAGATGGAAATTGAGTCATGGCAACTGGAATTGTTTTCTTGAGAGATTGAAATGTTTCACTACTCATCCAAGCAACTTAGCCTGAGGAAAGTCAGTGATGAGGCCTCCAATTTATAGTTCATCTTGATTTCACATCACCCTGGTCTGAATAGGCTCATAAGTTGGACAGTGAATAGGCTTGTTAGGTGGACAATGGTAGGAGAGCGTGAAAGCCCCAGCTATGCAACCCTTCCCAACATCCATTAAATATGGGTCGTTAGCTGTGGCCTTCCTGGTGGAAGTGTGAAGTGCTTCTGATTTGTCTGGGGGTTGATGAAAAGGCAGCATGATAAGTGGCAGACAGACTGTGCCTGAGTCCCCCACCTCTGTTGAGAGGGAGGTTTTCAGTGCACACATGAATGGCTTCCCTGACCCCTCTCTCGAACTACCTATCTCATGTACACATATTAGAGAAGAATCAGGCATGTCCAAACTTCGGCCCTCCTGATGTTTTGGACCACAACTCCCAGAATTCCAAGCCTGTATTTCCAGTGGCAAAGGACTGTGGGAGTTGTGGTCCAAAACATCTGGAGGGCCGAAGTTTGGACATGCCTGATTCTTCTCTAATATGTGTACATCCTCATCTTTCTCATCTCATGTTTGTCAATTTAATTCATTAAGATGTCATGTGATCATTATTTTCTTCATGTCTCTACAGTGATCCAGCCATGAAACAGTTCCTGTTGTACCTGGATGAATCAAATGCCTTGGGGAAGAAATTCATCATACAAGACTTGGATGAAACGCATGTCTTTGTGTTAGCTGAGATGATTAACTTCCTACAGGAGAGAGTGGGAGAGCTGATGGACCAGAACTCATTTCCCATTACACAGAAATAAAAAGTGTGGGCAGACCTGCAGTCAATAGACATGGAACTGACTGACTGTATAGATTTTTCATGCTAACTGACATGATGCAAATTGGATAAACATGTCCTTAATTTTCATTTATTATCTTAATATGGGAGATTTGGGCAAAGTTGGTAGTTTTGCTGATACTCGGAGGCTGATCAGGTGGGAGATATGTCTGCTGCCGCTTCCTATACGATTTCAATTAGAAGGTTTTTTCCTAGGGGCACCCCCTTTGGAGCTTCATCATAACTCAGCCCCCTTATCCCCAAATGTTTCAAAATTTCAGGGGGTTCCCTAAAATCGTTTCTCGAGGTACCCCTGCTACTTTGGTGCCCCCAAAGTAATTTCTGAATGCATGTTTTTAAAAATATGCACTCAAAATTATTTTTAAAATATGCAATCATAAT
Source organism: Phrynocephalus forsythii (assembly GCA_029282475.1). Taxonomy (NCBI): domain Eukaryota; kingdom Metazoa; phylum Chordata; class Lepidosauria; order Squamata; family Agamidae; genus Phrynocephalus; species Phrynocephalus forsythii. The sequence continues at coordinate 81,787,281 of JAPFRF010000002.1, forward strand.
TTACTTACCTTGGAACTCCAAAGTAGCAGGAAATCTGGAAAGATTTAGGGGTAAGGGGACTTAGTTATGAAGCTCTAAAGGGGCTGGGGATAGTATTGGCAACTGTGGAAGGACTGTGGAGGCAATCAAGGAGTTTACTCTATGGTATTAACTCCCTTATTGCCTCCACACTCCCAGCACACGTTGCCAATTACTACCCACAGCCCATTAATTGCTCGGCCGGCATACCCTATATACTCAAGTATAACGGAAAAAGCGCCCTCATCTTATACTTGAGTCAATAAATTTTCCCAGGTTTTGGGGGGGATAAAATTAGGCCCTCGGCTTATACTCGGGTCAACTTATACTCAAGTATATATGGGGTATGCCATCAGATGGCAGGAAATAAATGTACAATGCAATAGATTCCTTCCTGTTTTTAAAAGCAGAAATTAACATGAAAGAAATATCTCAAAGCACAAATATTCCAGTCAGAACCATAGAATCAGGTTCTGAAAGGAACCCCAACGGTCACCATGCTCCACTCCTTGAAGAAGCAAGCATCAGCAATGATGTGGCAGAGGTATTGGTGGTGGTGGTGGTGGCGATGATGATGATGATGATGATGATGATAAATTCCATTTCTCTTGCTCCTTTGTTCAATTTGTTGAAGTGGATTGTTTATTAAACCACTTCACAATATTGGAAATTTACACTGGAAGGAACTTTGGCAGCTTTGAGAGCTCCAAAGTGTGATGTTGGCCCGTTCCCACCAATAGCATGTGCTGGGAATGGACCAAACTGGAGTAGAACAGAACAGTAAAAGACCCTGAAAAGGGTTCCACAAAGGTGCAGGTAACAATGCTCTTGGGGCAAATAGGTCTGCTGTAGCAATTACATTGTGTGAACACCAGAAAAAAGCATGAGCCAATGTGTCTCTGCAGTGTACCAAACAGTGGGACAAATACCCTTGTGATCAAGTTGTCATTCTCAGATACTTGTCCCAGCATCCCCACCCAGCCCAGATTTGTCTCAGACTCCAAAATCACCCTCTCCCCTATCTCTACACACCAGGCTGCTCTGTTTCAGACTCAAGATTGCCTATAAGTACACTCTACCTCCTTACCTAGTTTCTGTCCTGCCAGTCAGAAAAATTCTTACCAACATTGTGTGCTGTTCATTTTACTCCCTCTCACTACATGCCTGACAAACTAGCTGAGGAGATATTCTAGAAGAAAGGGCTAGGATTGCTTTTTAATGTTTTAATACAATAATAGTTTTTCTTAAAAGAACTGGCTTTATAGTGAGCAGTTAGGTTGTTTGTTTGTTGGATTTTTAGATGACCCTTCTGGCTACAAGGTCACTCTGGGCAGTTTACATAGAGCATAAGTCACAATACAAAGTTACATAATTGACATAAAATAAAACCACAGATTAAACAACAACCATCTAGCATTTCAAATTGCACACACTAAGTAAAACATAATAAAACATATTAGGTGGGTACATAATATGGAGTCCTGCATGGAGTTCATGCCGATGACTTGAATTAGCAAACCTCTTATACTGTGACTTTAATTACTTAAATTTAAATAAAGCAAAAAAGCAAAGTGTTCTGCTTATATACCGCCCCATACCACTACAAGTAGTCTCTGGGCGGTTTACAATTTTAATTACAGTGTGCAGGCTACACATTGCCCCCCCTTGCAAGCTGGGTACTCATTTTACCGACCGCGGAAGGATGGAAGGCTGAGTGAACCTTGAGCCTGCTACCAGGGATTGAACCCAGGTCGTGAGCACAGTTTACCTACAGTACAGGCATTTAACCACTGCGCCACGAGGCGCACTAATTGATTACTTAATCACCAATCTTCATTTCTCATTGAAATTTTAATATACAGTATATATTTCAGTTCAAGTTCTATTTTCTGTACTCAGGTCAGGGGATAAGTGATTTAAAGAAACCCTATAAATGTTAAATGTCACCAACACCAGTTCAAGTCTTACACTATCAACAGTATAAAATACTGCTTATTTATTACCACAGTAAACAGGAGGTATGTAAGCTTTGGCAATCCCTGACTCTGAAAATGGCCAAATGCGTCTTGTCCTTCTCTTCGTACTATGTTTCTTATTGTTCCTTTTAATATTTATTCTGCTAACAATGTTAGAACTAATCAGGTGTAGATCTGATATTTTGGCCCAACTGAAGCAGTATATTTTGTTTGGCTGGCAGGGCTTGTGTTTTTTGTAGTGTTTCCACTCACATTATTTTGCCTTGCCTTGCCTTGTGTGAGATCTGCATTGAGGGTCACCCAGTGCATAACTATGGCATGGTGTGAGTGTGAACCCTACTTCTGTTGCCCGCCTTGTGCTTGCATTGGTAAAGGCTGCAACTCCAATGGAATCTGTAAATTGTATTTTTAAAAATACATTTTGCTTCTAGTTTAGAACTATGCTTCAAGTGATGCAGCACTAATTCAAATACTTACAATGTCTTGTAAGTTCAGCACTATTGTTAAACGTTATCAAACAAAGGGTTTTGATTGTTGGCAAAAGCAACGAATAAGAAGGTGGTGGTAGTTTGGTAAGTGGATACTATAAATACATCATTTTGGAATAAACAAACATTTATATATAAATCTTAGGAGCAATTTAAATGCCAGGGTGTGATATCATTAATTTCACATCATTCTGGGAAAAACATACATGTGGTCACACTCTTTATAGTGTTATTGATCTCCCATCTGTAATTAAGGGGTGTCACAATCACAATTACCTGTATTTTTCCGTCTATAAGACACCCCCATGTATAAGACACTTTGGGTCCTTTTCCAAGGAGAAAGGTGGGTAAAAATAGTCAAATTAATAAATAAGAAGCGCCCCGCTGTCCAACACAAAACTACTGTTTTGCAATCATGTGGTTCTCTCCTCAGCCATGTATAAGATGACCCTCAAGTTTTAGTCCAACAATTTTAGAAAAAAATACACTCTTCTACATGGAAAATACTGTACATGGTTTTGAAATTTTTCTTTATAGCTGGCTGTTGCTTTTTCCATTTGTCTTCTTGTTTTTTTTTTATCAGCGTCTTGTTTTTTTTTATCAGCGTCCACTACCGGGATAAATGAAATAGTTTAATAGATAAATGCTTCCATTCATGAGGGCCAATGGCAAGTTGGTTTAATCTGGGACAATTATCTTGATGTAACACAGCAGCAACCTGAACAGTGCCACTAGGAAAGGCTATCCAATTCACTCTGAATATTATGTGCCTGTGAAGTATATCTTAATGAAATGAATGAGCTGTTACTATGCATGTTATGCACTGTATTATACCAATTATTATGCTTACAACACAAATAAGAGGAAACTAATTTGGTAGGGAGGATGTTCAGCTTAGCAATCATTAAGCTGGATAATCAGGTATTACAAGGAAAAGGTTGGAGCATAGCCTTTTCCAGATTTCTCTGGACTCAAGCAGTATTAGTTGTGCCTGACACAATTTGGCATGGCTGATACTTGAATGTGTTCAGGTTTTGAGGCTGTATTTTGACAACAGTGAGAGGTCCAACGTTTGTATCGGCTAAAGGTGTGACCTTGACAACAGCCAACAGCACTGTCAGAAAGAAGAATCTACTTACACCACTGTGTAATGTAGGCTATCCATAAGATCAGGAACCCTGTTGGACGGTAGAGATTGCCTTTCAGGATAACATTAAGGTGGCTTATCCTGGTTAGTACTATGATTTTAGAGTCAGGGATAGAAGGCATGGCCTTATTTAGCCCTTCTGGACATATGGAGGCAGGAAGAGTAAACAGGGCTTTTGACTGTTGTATTTGACAGTACAATCCCTAACGTCTTTCCTCTCATTGGGAACTTTCCATTTCTCCTTCTCTAGGTCCCCAGACTACTTCAGTTGCTTTATTCATACCACATCTAATTTGTCCCCAGCCCCATTTCTTTTAGACACTGCCTCCTTTAGCTCATCTCTGTGAGTGTGTACATAAAAAGCATCTTGGCTTAGTCAAAGTCTAGTCCAAAATGACCTTGACCAATTAGAGTGCTGGGCCAAAGCTAACGGAATGGGGTTCAACAAAGGGAAATGTAAGGTGCTGCATCTAGGTAAAAAGAATGAATTGCACAGATACAGGATGAGAGAAACCAACTGGAAAATAGTACCTGTGAAAGGGATCTTGGAGTCTTGGTGGATCACAAATTGAACATGAGGCAGCAGTGTGAGGGAGCAGCCAATAAAGCCAATGCAATTCTAGGTTGCATCAACAGAAGCATAGTGTCTAGATCAAGGGAAGTGATAGTACCACTCTATTCTGTTCTGGTCAGACCCCCACTTGGAGTACTGTGTTAAGTTCGGCGCATCAATTTTAAAAGGACGTTGACAACCTCAAGCAGGTACAGAGGAGGTTGACCAGGGTGGTTGAAGGTCTGGAAGAAATTTCTTATGAGGAATGGCTTAGGGAACTGGGAATGTTTAGCCTCTCTAAAAGAAGGCTGAGGGGGGATATGATAGCTATGTTTAAATATTTGAAAGGATGTCATATTGGAGAGGAAACAGGTTTGTTTTCCATGGCTTCAAAGACTAGGACTCGGGGCAATGGTATCAAACTACAGGAAAAGAGATTCCATTTGAACCTTAGGAAGAACTTCATGACAGTTAGAGCTATTCAGCAGTGGAATATGCTGCAACAAAGGGTGGTGGAGTCTCCTTCTTTGGAGGTTTTTAAGCAGAGGCTGGATGGCCATCTGTTGGAAATACTGTGATGGGGTTCCTGCATGGCAGGGGGTTGGACTGGATGGCCCTTGAGGTCTCTTCCAACTCTATGGTTCTATGAAATTAAAACAGTAATAATATAGATAACTAAATAAGTACATTTGGCAGTGGCAAGAGGGCAGGGCAAACAATAAAGGTGACAAACAAATGCAAATAAAATTACAATTAGTGATCACCAAAATGATATTTGAAAAGCCATGTTTTTAAGACATTGGGTTAATCCTACAAGCTACTACCATCAATTGCAATTCTATAAAAACCTGGTCAATTCATCATCAACAAACATTTGTGTCATCCATTTTCTGTATGAGGGCCAATCTTAAAATGAGAGAATTAACAAGCTGGAAAAGGTTTTGCTAACCAACCAGCCTAACATCCAATCCAATAATGTTTCCGTGCTTTCTGGCAAATGAAACAAAGAAAAGAAAAATATTGAAAACAAGTTGGCAGACATTAGTAACAACAAAATTTCTCTTCTTATTCATTAGCTTGGATTAGGTATTTGGTACAGAATTGGATTTGGTACAGAATTTATTTCTGCTGCTATATGTCTGAAGAAGTGGATGCATCCACGAAACATTACATTAAAATATGAAAGTTAGTCTTTAAGGTGCCACATGTTTTGTGTCTTTTCTTTTCTTTTTCTTTGATTGTTGCCTACAATTCTTGAGAAGACTAACATGGCTACCCTTTCTGGAACTTCCAAGACAATAAACTGTTTCTCTATTCATACTATGTTTGATTTGTATGAAAAGTTACAAATAGACTTTTAAAATTTATATTTTTTTCAGTACTTATAAAAACTCAACAGTGTGCTACAATCAAATTTGAATAAAACAATAGTCCTCTACTTCAGGAATATTAAAAGCAAACTGGTCTAAACCATGTAGCCATGTCTTAATTTGCTGATGAAATGAAGTTAGCACTTAGGCCTCTGGATATCCATTTATTTTAAATATGGTACCCTTCTCCAGTTAGGAAACCTAGAGTAACCGGCTTTACCTGGATAGAATGAGTAGAAGGGAAAGCATTTGAAAAAGCTACTTCCTGTACTGTCAATATTCAGAGAATCTGAGCTTATGGGATGCTGCAATGATTGTACTACCTGGAGATGTTCTCTGAATTAAACTTGGTGGTCTACAAATAAATAAATAAATAAATAAATAAATAAATAAATAAATAAATAAAAATAGCAAGAAAAAATGCTTCAAAGGTTGTTGAGAAAGTGAATGCACAATTGAAAATGTGAAGAAGGAGTTTATACTAGTTATAACTGTTTTCTAAATAATTCTGCTGCTTTCCAAAATAACCAGATTAGGAGAAAAAAGCCCCTAAGTTAGCACAGCAGAATTATTTCATTCCTTGTGTATAGTTTTCTTGATAAATTATCATGGAATGTGAACAGAGAAACAGAAACATAAAAAGGATGAAAAATGTGGAGTAATGAACTTCATTGCTAAACAACTACTGTATACTGATATGGGTCTCATGTAGATACATATACAGTATACAGTATAATAAATAAATAATAAATAAATATTAGTTACTTAGAAGCAAAGAAAGGATAAAAAACATGCTTATATTTCTGTTTTCAAGCAGATACTTGTGCTAAACCAGAGAAGGAAATAACCATTGCTAAGAAGCAGGAGTAAACCCTTGCTTCATAGCAGATCAGATAAACAGTAATTTAGAATGTCAATAACACTTCTTTCTAACACTCCTGTAAGAAGAATTAGAAGCAGCAGCAGCTGCAACATACATTTTATCAAAGGAGAAAGAAAATAAGGCTTCAGAAAGTAAACAAAGATATTCATAATTACACTTTAACAGGGTCTTTTATAAATGTTATTCTGTGTTTGTTTAAAGATAGTTAGAGCTAAATAACGATTTTAACCTTATATATTTTTACTTTTAAAAGTTTAAATACTTCCCCTTGCCTTACACTGCTTCTTGCTTCTTGCAATTTTATCCAGAACTTTGATGCATTCTAGATATGTATTCTGTGCCCTTTTGTACAGTATTTTAAAATGTATGTCCTTATATTGTTGAAACATAAATACAACTTGAAAACGTATCAGCCTATTTCAGACCAAGGTGACAAAGAGGTCAATGCAGACAACAGAGCCTCACCCCAACAAGCCTTCGCCTACACATATTAGACATAGAAGATAGGTGGTTTGAGAGAGGGGTCAGGGAAGCCATTAATAATGTGAGCACTGAAAATCCCTCTCTCACCAGAGGTGGTGGCCTCAGGCACAGTCTACCTGTAACTTATCAGGCTGTGGTTTCAACAATACCCAGACAAATCAAAAAGTCTTCCCCAACAAGGTCATAGCTAACGACCCACACTTTATGGGTTTCAGCATCTTAGGCCATTGTTCACCTTTAGGCTATTGAGACTGTTGTCTACCTAACAAGCCTATTCAGGCCATTGTTCATCTTATGAGCCTATTTCAGACCAGGGTGACAAGAGTTCAAAGCGGAATATAAGATAGAGGACTCACACTACCTTTATTCAGACTGATGAAGCTGTTTGGATGAGTAGAGAAATGTTTCTATCTCTCAAGACAGAAGAAGTCCGGTTGCCATGACTCAGCTTCCAGATAAACTCACCTGGATGACTGAGAATCTTCACAGACAACTTGACAAGCCAAGCGGGGCAGTTCAAGGGCCATGGTGCAGCCCCATGCTCTCCCTACCAGCCAGATGATCAGCGTGCCACCATCTCGTGACCAATTGAGTTGTTGGTGCAGAGCGGAGGAAGGGGAGTGGAGGGGACACTAAGGGGCGGGGTCATGGGCATGGTGATGTCCCCCCCTCTTCTCCCCCCCTCGGAGAATTCCTTCCTCCCACCCTTCCATCCTCCTCCTCCCACCCCCACAGCTGCCTCACAGAGACTGTGACCTGCTGCTCCTCCTGCTCCCCTTCTGAGACATTCCCTCCTCCTTGCGCCACCGTGGTGATGTGATTGCCCCACTGCTGACTTGGCCCATCCCATCTGCACAGCGAACATGGCAGAGATGAGTGAGAGCTATGGGCGGCAGCAGCAGTGGCAGTGAAGGGGCTGAAAGGGAGAAGGGGGAAAACAGGAGGAGAAGTAGAGTCAAGTCAGGCCCCGGGCAGGTTGGGAGGGAAAGCACTTTTTAAAAAAAATCTGGAAGTTGAGTCATGGCTACTGGACTTCTTTTTTGAGCCATGACTCAACTTCCAGATAAACTCACCTGGATGACTGAGAATCTTCACAGACATATTTTTTTTTAAAAAGTCTTCCAGCAGCCTGGGCAAGCGGAAGGGGCAATCTGCGCAAGCATGCACATGCCTCCCTTGCACCCATCCACACCAGCTCGAGCGGGTGTAAGGGAAGCATATGCCTGGTCAGCCTTACCATAGGAATGTATTGAAATATGTTCCCTCCAGAAAGGATTAATTGATTTTCAATGTGTTCTTATGGGAAACCACTGCTCTACTTAACAATTTTTTTACTTATGAGCATACCTCGGAACAGATAAAATTCATAAGTAGAGGTTTTAGTGTAGTAGCCCTCAGGCACTTCCGTCCAGAAAAAGTAGACCTCGGCCTGTTCAAAACTGGACAGCCCTGTACTAGAGGGAAGGAATAAAGACCAAGAAATCACAAAATACTGTATGTCAAATGCAGAAAACCAGAACCTGTTGGCCATGGCATTACACAAAAAGTACATATTGTTACAGCTTGCTCATTCAAAGCAAAATACTTGGGAAGAAGTATGGGAAGGATTTTTGTTGGCTGAAAAGTATTGAAGGTTGGTTTCCAGTGCAACCTATCACTGCTGTTAGTGCTGCCATGTGCAAGGTCTGAATAGCCACAATGACACCCAGTCTCTAGTAGGAAACAAGGGGAAGAAGTGTGCTTGTGTAATTTATACAGTAGATTTTTTAGGTGGAGGATAACTCATAAAGGGGTTCCTTCCATTCTTTCTGCTTTCACACAAAGACACTTACAAATCACTCCCAAGGGAAAAAATATAGACTTTGAAGATGACACTTGAAGAGCGCTAATACTGTGTTGTTTTTGATTAGGAAATGTGCTCTCCTTTGAGAAGAAATTGTAACGGTGGCCTTACTATAGAATCTGAAGTGGTGCCATGATACAGCTTTAGACAAATTGTATTCAGTATTCAGGTTCAAATAATCCAGTAGTAGAAAAAGCACCTGGCTGATATCCTTGGATTTGTATTCTTGCATGGAGCAGGTTGATGGCCTTATGGGCCCCTTCCAACTTCTTTATTCTATGTTTCTGACTTTATGAAATATAGATCTATCAATAGATAGGTAAAACAAGAGAGAAAGAACCAGGGCCCTGGAAATCAAGGCATGGTGAAGAATTAACACTCCACATTTTCAAACTATTCAAGACCTCATTCTGGTCAAATATAGAGCAAGTAAGTAAGTCCAAGTTTCTTTGGACTTGCTTGCTCTATATTTGCTCTAATGGTCGTAATAATACATACATGATATGATAAACCTGCAGTGCTGTATGCCATATGCTCAGAGTCAGAGCTTAAAATGATTTACGGACTTCCAGATGGTCATTGGCTCAAGGACATGGTTCCATTTGGAGTTTGTATACCATCATAACACTGCTGAAGTCAGTTTTACAGGATTTTGTGGGATTTCAAGCAATACTGTGTCCTGAAAAACCAGAAAGAAAAACCTGGAAAAACAAACCATTTTCCGCATTGGATGATACAATGTTTGGTGTAATTACTGTATGACAGATGCTTATGACCTATCTATTTGCACAATTACACATGTTGGAATTGTAACTTTACTAAGCTGTGCTCCACTTCTGGACCTGTTTTGAAAACATATTTCAATTAACATTTTGTATCTCATGAAATAACTGCTGTCTTTCCATGTATGTGCATGATTTTATTCTTTTCTTTTTCTTAGCGTCTATTTGTGTTTTGGCCTTCCACTTGGCGTGATCATGGGCTAGGTCCGGGTGAACCTGGGACAACTTCATGTCATTCTCAAGGGTTTTGTCACTCTGCAGTGCTGTTTTGGATGTCCCTTCAGTCGGGATCCTCTGACCTCCAGGGTGAGATCCTATTTGGCCAGAGTTATGACCAAACCAATGCAGTCGGGCTTCGTGCATCTTGTCAGCAATAGGCACAATGCTGTATTTTGCTCTTATGTCATCATTCTGCACATGATCCTTTCTTGTGACACTGGAAGTCCATCATAGCATCTTTGATGCATGTGCATATATAGCCATTAATTTTAAAATTGTGTCAAGCAAATAGGGAAAAGGGAGAGAGAAGATCCATTTGTTATTTCAAGTATGTGGCACTGAATGAAGTCACATTCTTTCACTTTCAGCCACAACTAAGGCATTGGGATGCAACAATTCAGTAGCTCCCATCTGTTTCTATAATTTGCTTATTATGTATTGTTTTCCTTTCCAAAGGTGATTTTAACTAATTATTCATCAGTATAGTATCGCAGATTTCTCATCTTTAACTTTCTATGACTTTTGTTTATTTTCGGTGCTTGTTGGCAAAATAAATAAAATAAAGGGAGTTTTTAAATATATTCAACACCATTATTTTTCTCATACATATTACAAAATGACTTAAATTAACTGAGCCCAAGGCCACTGGCAATTTGGTCGGTGGCTTAAGCAGAGTGGATGTAATCAAGAACCAAGAAAAAGCTGAAATGCCCTTTTTCCTTGTGAGGTACCTCCCTTTCCCCCATAATATGTGTATGTTACAGTCTTAAAATAAGAGATATTCTAGGAAACTTGGTGCCCTTAAAGTGACAAAGGATAACTTGCTCCTATTGTTCCAGGAAGAAAAACGTATATAAAACCCAACAAAGGATCTATTATTAAATATACAGTACCACGAAGGTAGCACCGTATGGGGGAAGTAACATAGTACCTGAACCGTAAAGAATCCATCTTTCAAATTACAACAATTGTATTGAGATCTTACAAATGCTCCATACAGCAATTCATGACAAAAGAAATGAAAAGAAAAAAAGACCGAGTCGCCTTTCACAGTGAAAAAACAACGAATAAAATTCTAACACAACACAACGGAAGGAGAGGCTTAAATGCAATGGATATAGCCCTGGGCCAGTTAGGACCGAAAGCCGACCTCTGATCTAAGCACAGCCTCCGTTCCCCCACGGGGGGGGGGGGAGAGCGCGCCAGTTCACAGTTACTCCAGCGCAGAAGGGGCGGAAGAAACCTCCACCTAAAGCACAACACACTCTGCACGTGCTCAGGGGCGCGCGCGATCCTCTTTGTTCTTCTATCGTACCACTTTGGGCACATGGGGGTGGTGGGTGGGAGTCGTTCACAGCCTCCGGCTCGGCGGTCGCCTGCTCTTTGGCTCCTCCGTCCGCAGCCGCGGAAGCAAAACAGCAGCCAGGAAGGGATTGGGGGAGACACCGCGGCGGGAGTTGGGGGGGGGGAGAGAGAGAGTGTAACATGTTGGATCATGTGGTCGCATCACGTGAGAGGGGAGTCGGGCCCAGCAGCAGCATCGGCGGCGGCGGCGGCACGGCCGAACGAGGCGAGACCCAGACAGCTTGGTGGACGCCGGGCTGGTCGGGGGGGAGGAGCGGCGGCGGCGGCGGGCTGGGCGGAAGGCACCCAGGACGAGGCCGCCGCGGGCTTCCTGCCTGTCCGCTCCGGGCGCTCCTTGGAGAGGTGAGACCTTTGCCGGCCGCCTCCTTAGCTGGGGTGGATCCGAGCCTCCCACCCACCCCCTCCAGTGGGGGCTGGGGATGATGGTGGAAGAGACATCCCCCCTGTCCCCCCCCACCGCTTTCCTTCCTCCCCGCTCTCGCTCCCACCCTCTTGGGGATGATCCTCTTTTCTTTCCTCCCCAGAGGAGGATGCAGGGTCTCTTGCCTTAAAGGGGGCTCATGTGGATGCCCAGGGACCCCTTTCCCACCCTCCCCCTTTGATGTCAGGTGCGCCTGCTCTTTGACGAACGTGGAGGTATTTAATCTTTTCTTTATGGCTTTGTTTTCGTCTCCAGGGCAGGAGGAAGATGTCTTCCGTCGCTCCCATGGCCCTGGGGCGTTTGCTTGCCTGTTTGTTTGAAAGAGGAGGTGGGGGAAGGGGAGGCCCTCCTTGAAGTCAGAGGATGCCGGGTGGCCCAGAAGTAGGGGTGGAAGTGGTTGGGGTCGGGGTGAGGTCGGTCGGGCATCATAGGTGGGGAGCAAGTGTGCGCGCGGGGTAGAGCCAGGTGGCTTTTGCTTTGTCTGCTTTTGCCCCGAGGAACCCCCTTATTCCTCACCCACCCCCAACTCCCTCCCGGTGAGCATGTTTTTGTCTACAATCTGTCTGTCTGTCTGTGAGCCAGCAGGATGTATAGGCGAAGCGGCTGTGACCGGAATGAATCTTTTGTGTCGGGGATGCAAGCGGGTTTTGTAGCAAAACAGTCTGCTTTTCCTCTTCTGGGCACCATCTAAGGAATTTTCTTAGAAGCTGGAGGGAAAATACCCAGCATTACTCAGAGGCAACCTGGTGGTTGGCACCCGCCAAATGTATAAAGGAATGGAGGGGCGGGGAAAGAGGTTCCGATGCCTCCCGAGAAAGAAGCCCCCGATTGACCTGGCTTGTCAAACTTATGGAAAGTGTGGCTATATTTTGACCTATGGATGCAGTGTCTTCACTTCACAAACAATATTAAACCCTCTGTGATTAAGACACGGGTTGCTTGAAGCTTCAGAATGTGGAATAAAGAGGACCAGTATTTTTTTTTTTTTGGGAACTGAGTACATTTTGTTGCTAATACCACTAATTACAGAAAATGTTATGCATTCAACTCCAACCTTTGATTTCATTGGATAGGGTTTGATTTGAGGTAGTAAGGGTGTCTGTCTGGTTTTAGTGCTTTAGTTTGAAGTGTAAATTATTGTATACTATAGCTAACTGCCCATAGTAGTGTATGTCACAAAATCAGATGGTATACAGGTTATGGTACTGTATTAAATGTATAACCCCTCTAGCAAAACCAGTATCTGTGGATTTTAAATTTTATTTTTGGTGTGTGTGTGTGTGTGTGTGTGTGTGTGTGTGTGTGTGTGTGTGTGTGTGTGTGTGTGTGTGTGTGTGTGTGTCAGTTTAAAGGAAGATTTGTAATCTGCTGGCCAGGTTGATTGTTCTCTGCCCATTTTGGGCTCCTCCCTCTTTGTTTGCCAGTCCATTTTCATCCGGTTACTATCTCTGCTTACTCTGTTTACTGAAAAGTGCAGGGGTAGTCTGAGTAGTGGGGTAAGCAATAGGATAAGAGTAACACACTGAGAGCTCTTGTGTTATTATGTACTGTATTATGTTGTGTTGGTGAGCCCATTTTACTTTTGTGAGCCTAATGCAGCCATTCCTTAAGCTGTGGTCTCAAATGAGAGATTTGATGAATAACGTTTCTAACTTCAAGACTGAACACTGACAAGACTGACATGAAATTCCGCCTCCAAAAGTATGCTTTGTAAAATTTAAAATGTTAAAACTACTCCCCTCCCAACCTTAGTGGGACTTTCAAAATAAGAAAAGATGCTTCATTTCATAGTGGTCCATAGTTAAGAAATCTAAAGATGATCTACATGTTCAAGATTTGTTCTTTTGTTCATATGGTGCTTTTAATCTAAGAATTAAGTTTACTTGAGTACAAAGAGCCTTCATTCAAATAGCATAAAAAAGAAATCCTATTGTCCTTCTTAAATGACTTTCTCTGGGTGTGAGCTTTCAAAGACTAGTCCATTTGATGGAATTAATCTATGAAAGCTTAAATATCAATAAATCTGTTAGTCTCAATAGTATTGCAACACTTATTTTTGAAATTAGTTATAATATAGTAATATGTGTCTGACTTTGAAGTTTATTAAATTAAAACCACGTCAGAGTGGCTGCACCAATAATGTGTGAACTAGTTTCCTTTGGTGATATGTCATAGTCTCTTTGACTAGGTCTGATTCTGTCAGAACTTGCGTATATAAGCAGTTCTTAAACTAAAATGGATTGTACTCTTCCCTGACTTTGTCATTGACATGAAAGAAAGTGTTCTGCTTATATACCACCCCACTTCAAGTAGTCTCTGGGTGGTTTACAGTTTTAATTATGCAGGCTACACATTGCCTCCCCAGCAAGCTGGGTACTCAATTTAGCAACATCGGAAGGATGGAAGGCTGAGACAACCTTGAGCTGGCTACCTGGGATTGAACCCCAGATCGTGAGCACAGTTTTACCTGCAGTACAGACATTTAACCACTGTGCCACGAGGCTCTTCCCAAATAAAAATGGGAACAATATGATAGAATTCAGCTCTCACTTCAAGGCAGTGTTGTCTAGTGAATGAGCTGTGTTCATTCAAGATTAACATTTTTGTGGAGTCATGCATTTCTTGTTGGTTACAAGAAGCATGAAACAGGGAAGAAAACAAGAAAGCACCCAGCAGGTCCTTACACTAAACCTTTCTTTGCACAGTGCAGTCATTCACACAAGCGGCTAGTGGTTCTCAACCTTTGGCTCCCCAGATTTTCCTCTACTGCAAATCCCAGAAATCTCTTCCAGCACAGCAAGTGGTGGAGGCTTCTGGGAGTTGCAGTCCAGGAACATCTGAGGACCCACAGGTTGAGAACCACTGGGCTAGAGCTACAGGAAGGCAGGGAGAACAGGCTAACACTCCCTTATGGACTTATAGTTCCAAATATGGCTGAACCAGAACGCAGCTGATAGAGTAGAGTTGTGCATGTATCGGTTTAATATGACAGTATCTATTGTTGTACGGATTAAATTTCTAATGTTTCCCTAGTACCCATAGCCAACAAAGGAACATTACATGATGCAGGTAGGGATAGAGAACATCAAGCAGGTTAAGTGAGAAGGCTGGTGAGGAAGAGTGGAATGTTCTAAGTTGACTGGCTGCTGGAGGAGGGAAGCCCTCACTCAGCCTTATGCTCAGAGTGCTGTGGAATGCTGGAGGAGGGACAGAACTCTCCATCTGTCCCTTGTCAGTCCCAGCTGGCTAGTAACTTTGAAGGCTTGTAGCTATTGTGGGCTTCTTTGCAAGGTTGGTACATAGCAGTGTAAAACTGGAGAAATCTTTCATATTGTCTTTGCTGGACATCTGTTTGTTAAGATGTAACCCACAAGAAAAATGGAATCAAAGCAGAATGCAGGTTTAGGCATAAATGTACTGGCCTGCATCTAACTGCCCAGAGCGGCCCTGCTATCAGATGGGCGGTATAGAAACAAACAAACAAATAAAGTTGGCCATTCCAGGTAGAGAATAGACCAATCAATTTCTGAATGGTGAGCCAACATTAGGTAGATTTCATTGATTGGATCAGTTGGATTCAAGCCATGGAGCCCAGCCAGTTTTTTTTCCTAATTAAGATTTTTAATGGTCTTACAAAAAGTTGAAAAAAGTTAAAATTACAGTAAAATGGCTTTCATATCCCATTTCATAAAGGAAAGGGCATGCACTTGTAGTCAGCACAGTACTGTACCTGCAGCTAGATATAGTGAGATGGAAAAGAGGGAGGAAGAAGCTGAGTTTAGATGAAAAGGAAAAAAATGGGTATAAAAAGTTTTCAGCCACATCCTTTGATCAAAAGCTTGATCCCATTAATTTATACATAATAGTTCCTCTTAATATTAAGCCTAGCCATTATCTTTACTCAGAAGTGTGTTTTACTGATTTCACTATGGCTGCTATGTAAGTGTGTGTAGACTTGCAAACTTTTGGTAATAAATATTATATCTTTTAAAAGATATTCAGTATTGTGTTTGACCATTTAGAGCATGAAAAATAATTTTTAAACTAGCTGTCAGCTACGTGAAAGTGATGGGTATATATCTCCAGATTCCTGGGCTGTCATCAATTTTTTCAGATGCCTAGATATAGTTTAGGATTAATTGTAGATCAAATGCCCCTTTTTCCTTTCTTCATTTTATGTATTTTGTTTTCAAAATGACGTATGTACTCTGTTTAAAAGTTTCGGAGAGGGTAGCTGTGTTAGTCTTTTCAAGAATTCCAGGCAAAAATCAAAGAAAAATAAAACAAAACAAAAGATACAAAAGACACTAAACCATGATCCATAATTGGTGCATGCAGTGGATTTGCATGGATACATAGGCTGCACATTGATAATTACTTATTGCCCTGTTTTTTGTAGCTGGTGTTATATTGTTAATAAATTTGTATAAATTTTGCCTGAGAATTGGGTATTGACTAAGAATGGTTTGTGGGCCAGGCTTGGTTCATATCAGCTGTGAAGTCACTAGATAGATTTAGACAAGCTTTTGGGATGCCCAGAGTGGTGTGGATGGAAAGTAATCTGGGGCTACGAATGAGCCCACAAGCTGCTGCCACTCCCCCCGGGTTTCCTGACAGTGTAGTACCCCACCTCTGCCCAGGGCAGAGAAGCAGACAGGGTGCTACTTTTCAGGAAAGCAAGGATTGAAGAGCAGTTTTAAAAATTTCCTGTGGCCACAGTGAGCGTGCTGTGGTCGCAGGAAATTCAAAAGCCTGCTCTTCAATCCTTGCTACCCTTCTGGAATATGTCTGTGAAGATTCTCAGCCATCCAGGTGAGTTTGTTTGGAAGTTGAGTCATGACAACTGGACTTCTTTTTCTTGAGAGATAGAAATGTTTTGCTGCTCATCCAAACAGCTTCATCAGTCTGAGGAAAGCAAGTTTCTAGTCCTCCATCTTATAGTCCGCTTTGACCTCGTCACCCTAGTCTGAAATAGGATCATAAGTTGAACAATGGTCTCAATAGGCTTGTTAGGTAGACAACAGTCAATAGCCTTAAGGTGAACAATGGCCTAAGGTGCTGAAACCTATCAAGAATGGGTCGTTAGCTATGGCTTTGTTGGTGAAGGCTTTTTGATTTGTCTGGGTATTGTTGAAAGCACACCCTGATAAGTAGCAGATAGACTGTGCCTGAGGCCCCCACCTCTGTTGAGAGAGGAATTTTCAATGTTCACATTAATGGCTTCCCTGACCCTCTCTCAAACCACCTTTCTTCTCTGTCTAATATGTGTACATTCACATCTTTGAATGAGCTCCCTTTGTCCTTCAAGTGGGTGTACTGCTGGTTGTGGTCCTGAGCTGTTACCCCTTCTATGTTGGGCCATCCTTCTGTTTAATGGCTGTTTAGTTTCTCCAATGTAGAGGTCTGCACACTCCTCACTGCATTGGACTGCATATACTATTTGTTTTGGTGTTGGGTCCTTTGGGTGGAGTCTCTGCCTTAGCGTGTTTGTGGCTTTTAAATAAACAGGGATGTGGTATTTGCCAAAAACCCTTTTAAGTTTTTCAGACATTCCAGCCATGTAGGGAATGACCAGGTTCTTCCATCAGGTCTGGGTCTCAGCCTGATCCCTTGTTCTTCTGGGTTGGCACACTGCTTTGTTGAAGGCCCATTTCCTACACAGGCTCTACTCATCGGAGGCACAGTGGTGAATCAGGCTCCCAATCTCACTAAACTCACAATTATTTAGACTAGGCATGCCCAAACTTCGGCCCTGCAGATGTTTTGGACCACAACTCCCACAGTCCTTTGCCATTGGAAATAAAGGCTTGGAATTCTGGGAGTTGTGGTCCAAAACATCTGCAGGGCCGAAGTTTGGGTATGCCTGATTTAGACTGACCACTTGCAGCTTTCCAGATATTTTAGCAGAATTCCATCCCCCCACCTCACCCCACCCCAGATTGGCCTGGGGATAACAGCAATTAATTTGGGGAGTAATATTGGGATATTACATACAACGAAACTGGATGGAAGCCAAGTTGAATTGCCTCAGTGGCCATCACCTCCATTTGGCATGCCATGTAAGCCACTGTGGGCTTGGCTACTTTGAACTGGGGCTTTTCTCCTAGTCGTTACAAATATGTGTTGGGGTGTGGATTTTTGTTAAATCTACAGTTTGCCATGGAGAACGTATGTGACAGATAAGCAGCTTAGAAAGGCCATTATTGGCCATGTCCACAACTGCTTTTAGCACAGCCGAAGCAGGCAGGAAGCATCTCACTTTGATTATGTCATAAAATTCCTATTTTGTTCTGAATTCAAGAAGAACTTTGAAATCTAGCAAGATATCTAAAATGATATGTTCTTAGGTTCTTATGATGGGCCCAATAAAACATGCCATGTTACCTATTCTGTGTCATCATTTCAATTGGTAATCTTTGCTTCATAGGTGCAATTTTGAGCTAAGTGATTCAGAAAATGATTGGTATCTATGAACCAACTTTGTGGAAAGCCACTGTTAGGCACCTTAAATGCACAAATAGTGAGTAATAGTTATTATTAACTTTCTTATGTGTGATTTTATAGAGCTTTTTGTGTTGTGTTTTTAGATGAAAAGAGAATGTTTTTGGGGGAGGTGGAGAAATCTGTGATCTATACTGCTTTCATTTCATTTAAGTGTCATTTACATTTTTGGAAGAGAGAAGAATTGCATTTTATATGTCTTAACCATTGCTTTCATATATATTTTACATCTAAAGCTACACCCCAGTGATTCTAACTGTTGGTCTTTTCTGTGTATATTTTCCGGCAGAGGCTTTTCAAGGATTCAGACAATGGTCTTTCCAAGGGCTGCTATGCAGTCCTGGAAGTACAGTACCAAGGTTTGAACCTGAATCATAGAATCATAGAGTTGGAAGAGACCTCAAGGGCCATCTAGTCCAACCCCCTGCCATGCAGGAACCCCATCACAATATTTCTGACAGATGGCCATCCAGCCTCTGCTTAAAAATCTCCAAAGAAGGAGACTCCACTCCATTGGCTTGCAAATATTGTTTTTCTCAACAATTGCTAAATCAAGACTTCATCCCTGCATGATATTCCTAGAAGAGAAGAGATATTTAAGGAATAGAGTTTACTTGGCTTTTTAACATTTTACACTCTTTTAAATATAAAAGCCCTCAATAGGTAGATCAGTTTGAACTTCTTGGAAGTGACTTGCTTGAGGGTGCTGATAGTGTTCTTCTATTAGTGGAGAGGAACTCCTTTTTTTTAGCACAGGCCTTGCTAGCCCACAGAGTTCTACAGGCAGCAGCTGTAACTGGTGTCAGATGGGAGATCCCAAAACAGAGTGTTCTGGTGGCAGAGGGAGTCTTGGGTCTGTCAGATTTTTCATCTGCAGCAGTATGGGAATTTCCCCTTCTATTGTAATCAGCAGAATGGGGAACTTGTAAAATAAAGAAGAATGCTACATCACTGGAGAGAAGACCATATCCTTCACCTCTGTGCTAGGCAGTGTGAACAGGGAAGGTTTTGCATGAAAAAGTCCTCATCCCATTGCACATACAAATACGTTGACTGAAAGGCTATCACTTGGCTACTGCAGTAGGCCTATTAAATCAATTGGGTGAGTCTGCCTCTCTCTACCCTAAATTCTCTTGATCCAGTGGGCCTACTGGAGTTGTGACTTATCATGCAAAAAACAGGATTTCAGCTGTAGAATTTTAAACATAGTTGCTTCCATAGATTTATTTTAAAGCACCAATATAACAATAGCAGATTGCTAAGTATATCAGTGAGCTTTTAACAATCTTATTTAAAAGACACTAAGTTTAGAGCCTGTGGTTCATAGTGTGCCCAAGTATAACACACTGGCGATTAAATCCTCACTTGTCCATGAAGCTCACATGGTTCCAGTTATTATATTTCATCTTGGTCTGATTCACAAGTTGCTGTGAAGACAAAAATGGAAAGAAGGACTGTATGTGTCACCTTGAACTCCTCAGAATAATTGTGGAATAAAATGGCTTTAAATAAACAAATAGAGTAAGAAGAATATGGAGTAACCAAGTCATCAGCTAGTCCTTCTCTCATGGAAGAGCTGCTTTTCGAGAGAGAGAAAATCCCATATTTTAAACCCATGCTATTTGAACATCAGAGAGAATATTAGAGAATTCAGTGTAAAATGAAAGCATTCCTTCTGCTGCATTATTAGGAATAGCTGATCACTTATGAATGGGTTCAAAATTGACTAGAGATCACATTCTTTCCTCCAGCTAGAGTGGCTTAGAAACACATTAAATTGTCTTTTTATTTGCTTTTTTCAGTTTTCAAACAAAGTTAGGCTGAAATTGAATGACTGCTGCACTAGCACACTGTCCAGAACTATTTGTTTAATACTAGTCTAAAGAAGTTTAGAAACATGGGTGGTTAGCACTGGTGTAAGAATAGCTGTAGTCTAGCAGATAATAAAAACTCTTTGCAAAACTTTTAACTTTAATGTGTTATTTACTTCATGGATTTCTCTTGCATCAAAACAAAATTAAAACACTAGATACTCTGTAAATGGTGAAAACCACAGCAGTTGGAAACATTTTGGAAGGCAATAGAACAAGTCCAAAAAATTCCAAAAGGCAGTGATTTGACACTCAGTACAGCAGATCATGCATCAAATGCTGGATGGAATAAAATGAAGCAGTTTGTGAAATCCTATAAGTAGGGAGCTGTATCATGAGAGCTAGAGCTATGATTGTGATGTCTGCTTGATCTTAGAGCAGAGGCTTAAAGGAATACGCTCACAAAAGAGAAGGCGAGGAACAAAATTGGGAGTTGCTTGCCTTTGATGTTCAGCAGCTCATTGTCCTAAAAGCTGCCCTGAAAGACCAAATTCCTGTTTCTTGTTTTTTTCCACATGGCCTATGGCCCATTGCACATGTTTTATGCCAGTTGCTGAAAGTCATATGCCAACTAGGATGCCCACCTGCACACGTGGAAGCCCCACTGGTTTTAATGGGCTGATCTCTCCTGTAGAACTGCAAGACGGAGATTGCTGGAGCAGTTGCAGAGGGTTCTGCTGATGTAGTGGTTTCATCGCACAGGTGTTAAGAGGATTCTGGCCACTGTCTGTCTTCATCCAGAATCCTACTGGGCTACCACTGTGAAATAAAAAGGTGTGTGGCATATTGCACATTTTGTTGGCTGTTGGAAATTCAGATACACACAGGGTAACCAATCAGTTGTGGGCGTGTGACAGATTGCCAGAAAACTGCAAAATTACTCATGCATGTTCCTAGATGCCTGTTGTATATTGCAGCAGGATTCTGGCCATTAGAGAGTGTGCTGTATTTTAAGCTATATAAAAACCATATAATTTCTTCTGGATTTTTATGTATAAATACAAGAGGTAGACTCTTTGTTTAAAAGTACAATAAGAATTCTATGTTACATAACTGGTCTGTCTTCATAATAGTCTCTGTTTCTTATGAAGAGTTTGAAAGTTACATTTATGATCATTGCTTGTAGGGCAGGCAGGTCCAATGTCTGGCCCATGGGCCAAATGCGGCCCAATTTAAAATTTTGAGTGGCCCTCAGCCTCTTCTCCCTGCCGGCTCAGCCTTTCACTCATCCCCGCTGGTCGGCCCTTCCCTGTGCTGGCTAGAGACATCAGCTTGCAGGTTTATGGTTTGCCTGCCCTCCCTGCCTCCGTCCATCCCCTCAGCCAGCCACCCTGCCTACCCGCTCCTGGCTCTGTTGCTGCAGCGTCTTCCCCACTTCCTTGCAAGGGAGGGCAACCTATGTGAGCAGTGGCACATCTTGGGTGTGCATGGGCCAATTCCAAGGCCGTGCAACAGCTGCCGGGCCCTTGGGTGCCTTGAAACCGGAGCATTTGTGTCTGTTGCAGATGTGCACAGACCACACCCTCCCCCCCCCTTCAGGCTGAATGGGCGGCCCCCACACATTTTTACCTCACCAAATCTGGCCCTCCTTGCAAAAAGTTTGGACACCCCTGTTGTAGGGCATTCTGAAAGTTATAGTCCACATTTTTATTTTAAAATGTCCCTATGTAGAGGATGATGGGGGAAATAGAGAGAATGTGTTATTATTTGTCATTTGGTATCATAGTGTTTACAGACGTTTATATTCACTGAGTGAAGTCAAACAGAGGTGCTATACCTATCAGAGAAATCTGTCCTTGTAGTTGCTTTCAGTTGTTTTATTTTATGCATTCCTGCTCATGCTGAATGTGTACTTTGGAACTTTCCACATAAATTTATAAAAGAGAAACTGCTTATTAGTCCATGAGACCCACTTTACACCCATAGTGTGTGTTACTCTCTGCTTTTGAAAGCAATACAGTTTTATTGTTATATTGCTAAGATTCACTCTGGATCTGTTTTATAATTAACTGCCTAGTTGGAGGGGAAAGTTATTTCTAAAATACTGCTTTTGTATCTTTTGTTTTGTTTTATTTTTCTTTGTTTTTTGCCTAGAATTCTTGAAAAGACTAACATGGCTACCCTCTCTGAAACGTCTTTTTTCATTTCCCATGTTATTGTAAAATGCTAGAAGTAAAATAGCCTCAAAATGCATGTTCTTAATGTTCAGTCCTCACGAATAAAGGTTGCCTTCACTGATTAAATGGGTCCTAAAGCTTTAGCTGATAATCCACTGATTGAACCAATTAAAGCTTACAGAGGCAGTAATCTGATACTCAGAAAGAAGGAGAATGATTGGCTGGTGACCCAGTAATTAGCGCAGCATAGCAGATTTTTTGTATACATGTTCCTAGCTGGATCCTCTGTTTGTCTTGTGGTGGGCTTCCATATTCTTTGTACACTATGGTAGACTGCACTTGACAGTCAGTGCTTCCAAATATAGCAGAATGTAGCAGCCCAACATTAAAGCAGAAGAAAGAAGCATCATTATGAAACAATGGGGTGAAATTGGAAATAAGAGAAAAAAATTGACATGTGATATGTCTGACAGCTTCTGTCTATGACCTTTGCTTCTCTTTTAAGCAGTGTACAGCCTAATGGGAGTATTGTCAAAAGAAAGGTGTTTGTAATAGGAAAACCAGACAAAGGAGCAACAAACTGGCACTGGATTGAGGCAACCCTGTGATGTGCCAGGGAGTAACTCTAGACTTCTAGAGCAACCCCAAGTTCACAATTTCTCCTGCAGGATTGGTGAAAAGGAGTGTAACAGAGTTACTACAGTGCACCATTGTAGGAAATGTGGTACCAAGTACAGTTCGACAGGGCTGTGGAGTCGGTAGATAAATGTTCCGACTCCGACTCCTAAGTTTTTTTGTACTTCCGACTCCGACCCCGACTCCAACTCCTCTATATTAATATGCGAATGTATTTTATACATTCCTTGAAGGAAAGAAAGGCAACATACATGTCATTACCATAGGACTACTGGCTGGGAAGCCAACAGTCTACTGTATTGAACAGTTTAAGCAAAAGACAAACACAATGAAAACAACAAAGTTTTATTAATTTTTTTATTAATTAATCAAGTGGCTGGATAGTAGCAGCAGGCATAAACATCAGGAACAGGAACAGGAACTTTACCAGCTCAAAAATACAAACCACATTATTTGGTTGTTTTAGAACAAAAACAAAGCTTATCTATATGAACCAAAAACAAAATCTGTAAAACCTAGAAATGATTTATATTAATCTTGAAATGTAGTTATAGGCTTAGCAAATGCAAATCAATTCAGTGTAGAGTTCTAAGGAAGAGAATTGCCTCTGCCAGATCCTCTTTCATAGAGGCTCTTAAGTCAGACTTTATTATTTTTAGGGCTGAAAATAATTATAGCTTTTTGTGAATTGGGACATTTAAACTTGCTTTTTTAAAAAATTCCAATCTAAATTTAGTAGGAGTCGGAGTCAGAGTCGGTGCATTGACTTGATCCTGAGTAATAAATAGGATCTGATGCAAAATGTTAATGTGACTGATCCAATAGGCAACAGTGACCAAAATACAGTTACTTTTAACTTAATTATCGACTGCCAATCACTGATAAAATCTAGCACAGAGACCTTAAATTTTCAAAAAGGAAATTTCCCAAAGGTGAGGAAACTAGTAAAAAAAAGAACCTGGAAAACAAAATTGAGAGAGTCCAAACACTCCAAGAGGCATGGAGGCTGCTCACAAAATCAATAACAGAGGCCCAATTGGAATGAATACCCAAAAGGAAAAAGAGCACTGCCAGGTCCAAGAGGACTCCGATGCGGCTTGTAGAAGCTGTTCGGGAAATGATCAAAAGCAAGAAAAGCTCATTTAGAAGATGGAAGGCTTGTCCAAATGAGGACAACAGGCAGAAACATAAATTCTGGCAGAACAAATGCAAGGCAACAATCAGGAAAGCAAAGCAAGACTTTGAGGGGCGTACAGCTAAAAACACTCCAAGAAATAACAAGGAGTTCTTTAAGTATTTTAGAAGTAAAAATCCAACTAGGAAGGCCATTGGACCATTATATGACAATGGAAGGTAAGGGATTATTAAAGAGAAAACAGAGATTGCAGAGAAACTCAGTGAATTTTTTGCTTCAGTATTAACTGAAGGAGACGGAGACCACATGCCCCAAACAGAGCCTATCTTCATAGAGAGGGAAACCAAAGAATTAAGCTAGATAGAAATAACCAGGAAGGAGGTTCTTGCATGTCTTGTTAAACTAAATGTTGACAAATCACCAGGACCAGATGGCATCCATCCACAAGTTCTCAAGGATCTTAAAAATGAAATTGCTGATGTCCTAGCCAAACTATATCTTTCCATCAAATCAGGCGTTGTGCCTGATGACTGGAAGGTAGTGAATATAAAACCATTCTTCAAAAAAGGATCCAGAGGTGATCCAGGAAATTACCGACCGGTCAGTTTGACATGTGTCCCAGGTAAAGTGATGGAAACCATCCTAAAAGATAAAATTAATAGGCACATAGAAGAGAAGGCGCTGCTGAAGGCGAGCCAACATGGCTTTTGCAAGGGCAAATCATACATCACTAATCTGTTGGAATTATTTGAGAGTGTCAACAAGCATGTGGATAAGGGAGATCCAGTTGACATTGTTTATCTGGATTTTCAGAAGGCCTTTGACAAGGTCCCACATCAAAGTCTCCTGAATAAACTTGCCAGTCATGGAATCAAGGGACGGGTCTTGTCTTGGATCAGCAACTGGCTAAGGGACAGGAAACAGAGGGTAGCACTAAATGGACACTTCTCCAAGTGGAGGGAGGTAAAGAGTGGTGTTCCCCAAGGTACGGTACTGGGACCCCTGCTTTTCAACCTCTTCATAAATGATCTAGAAGTAGGAGTGAATAGCAAGGTAGCCAAATTTGCTGACAACACTAAATTATACAGGGTAGTAAAAACTGGGAGAGATTGTGAGGAGCTCCAGAAGGATCTCTTGACACTGGGGGAGTGGGCAAAACAGTGGCAAATGAGCTTCAGCATTAGTAAGGACAGAATGATGCACGTTGGAGCAAAAAAAAAAGTAACCCCAATTACATTTATAAAATACTGGGGTCTGGACTCTCTCTAACAAACCAGGAAAAGGACCTTGGTGTCCTGGTGGACAGCTCAATGAAGGTGTCAACCAGTGTGCCGTAGCACTGAAAAAAGCAAACTCAATGCAAGGGACCCTACCCTAGGAAGGGTATAGAAAATAAATCAGCAAGTGTTATTTTTCCTCTTTATAAATCTATGGTGAGGCCCCATCTGGAATATTGTGTGCAGTTCTGGTCACCATACCTCCAAAAGGATATTATGTAAATGGAAAAAGTGTAGAGGAGGGCAACCAGAATATTAGGGGACTAGAACACCTTCCTTACCATCTGAGGCTGCAACTACTGATGGGCTGAATGCGAATCCAGGGGGCGGAGGTCTCCCATTCAGCCCATCTTGAAGAGCAGCTCTATGGTCATCATGGTGGGTGGTTACTCTCTAGCCCGTTTCTCATCTCTGTGGTCTCTGGTATGCCCGTTTACTCTCCCTCTTTTATTCAATGAAAAAAATCAGTCGTACAAGGGAATTTCTTTTAAACCACCGGGTCGGGAAGCCTCTGCTGGGGCTGCTGCTGAGGCAGGGACCTCCACTGGGTCCGGAGGCCTCAGCAGCAGCTGCTCTGGAAACTCCCGGTGGGGGTGTATTCACTAAGATGCACAGACATTTCTCCTTACTATTGAGGAGGGGGGAGTGTGCCTTATAGAGTGAAAAACACAGTACGTTCATTATAGGGCACTTTTTTCCTGCAACCCCTCCACCCCATAGTTGTTTCTAACTCTCTTAAATAGATAAGGTTTCAAACCCTGGTACAGTACCACGTTTTTGCAATCTCTTCTAGTTGAATATTGAAACTTGGATAACTCAATAACTTGGGTACCAACTTGGTGACAGAGCCAAAGGCTGAGAGTTCAATTCTCCACTGTGTCCTGTAGTATTGGGCAAACTGCACAGTTCCAGAGCAGTCCTAGAAAAAAGGAATGGTAAATTCCATGGCAAGAGTCAGGAATTATTGAGAACTCCTGAAGAATTGTATGCAAGATTTTTGTTTTATGTCCATGATTGTGGTCTTTTTAAGAGGAAGAATTCTGTTTTTATTGTATGGGGAAGAGCAGAAAAAAAGGATGAAGACTGTAAGAGGCCGATGAAAGTGTAAGGCCGTGACAACCGTTCAGAAGTGAAGCTTTTCTGACTTCTTTCCCAAAGCTTCTGAGCCATCCCTTTCATTGTTGGGAACCAGGTGAAGCTGTGGATGGGAATGGGACATTTTTTAATTCTCAAAAATAACAGCTGCCAGGATGACCTAGTTAGTAGCTGCAGCAATTTTCAGTAATTTAAGACTTTCCCTCCTATCTCCCTGTTGTTGTGAAAGATATTACCTAGGGACATTAGGAGAAAAGCTGGAGTTTTTTTGCTACTGATGACACCATTAGCCTTATATAGCAGAACTTACTGCAACAGAATCTCAGCATATACAGATCTTTTTAGACTGAGAGACCTGCTTCAAATGCTGATGGAGGAGCATCTTGTATGAGTAAAGGGCTCCTGGTCTCTGAAACAAAAAAATTAACAGGTAAAGAAGGAGAAATTTAGATTGTGTGCATTTACATGTGTGCATTTGCCAGAGTGTTTTACACTTTGAGAGACAACAAATCAAATGGAATCTGTATTTTTGCACTCTGAAATCTCCAGTTTGGATGGGTTGAAGAGATGGCTGTTAGCCATTTTTTGCACACCTCTCTTTGGCAGGAGCTGTGTTGGGTTTATTTTGAAATTACTGGGAGATATTTTGAGAACCTGACTTCTAATTTCTGCTCTAGGAAATGCCAGACAAAATTTAAATTGCAAGATTGGAGGAGAGCTCCCAGTTTTCCTGTTTTTATGTGACAATTTCCACTAAGAATACTTCATGAGATGGGTGACTTGACCAAATCTCTGTGTTGGGTATGTGAGTACTGGAGGAGTTGGATGTGATTTTAATTAAGGATGCCTCAATGCATAATTGATCCCAGCTGTTCTTTAGTGGAATTCATTGTGTCATGTTTGTGCACATCCATGTCTTGTTCATCTTTCTCTGTTTTGACATTTTATTGGTCTTTTTAATAGCACTATTCCATACATACACCTTCCTGTAGCAATTACATTTACATCCTCTCTCTTTTAATACTAGAGTCTCAAAATCAATGTCTAAGTCATCTTTCCCAAAATATTGTGTATGTGTGTGTGTGTGTGTCATCATTACAGTTGTGACCGACTCTTCATGACCCCATGTCCATGGAGTTTTCTTGGCAGGAATACTGGAGTGGCTTGTCAGTTCCTACTCCAGGCACCTACAGCACCTGATGGTCTCCCATCCAAGTACTAACCAGGGCCAACCCTGCTTAGCTTCTGAAATCAGGCAAGATCGGATGTGCTTAGGGCATCTAGGCAGCTCCCAAAATATTAACGGGTCCCAATTGATTTATAAGGCTATTCAAGATGTGAATCCATTGGCTATAAACTGTAGATGGGGCTGTTGATCTATCAGGATGTTTAGTATGGGAATCTATCTTTTGTTTTAGGAAATGTTGTGTGTGTGTGTGGGGGAATTAGAACAAAGGGAAGGTGTAAAGCCCACCGTCTTACATGGAACTTCTAAAGAAAATTGACCTCTGCATGGTGTCTAGAAAAAATTATGTCTAGAAAACTTTTACCAACACTCATGGCTTCATATACCCAGATTAGTTGTTTGTAGCATGTTGGCAACCTGAAATTAAGATAAACCGCTCTTTCCATTGAGAGCCTGCCTGCCCACCCCTCTTGCCTGCAGGTGATTCTTAGTCACCACAGATGGTTTGAGGCAGTGGCTCTCTCTTTACAAACTGGAATGATGTGTGAACACAGAGGGATACAATTCACTGTAATTTAGAATTTGAGTGGGGTTTCATCACAGTAAGTGATGTGTGAACATTTTTGTACTTTGGATGAGTGGTTTAATTTTCAGAGCAAAGCGGCTGCTGCTTACTGTGGCTGTGTTGTTCAGACTAGGATTTCAATTATATGTCAAGGGCATCTATAGACTGGGCTGTTTCATGTTGCAGTCAGAATAATAGCTACCCAGGTGTGCTGTGGGTTCTGCATGCAAGGGAAGACCTTGTGTAGACACAGGAAAGGAATAAGCTTTGCTCCAGTTGCAAACCTTTGACTAGTTTGGGGCTGGTAAAGCCATCTAGGGATTTAGTTCCTGAGGGCCCCCTTATTTTTCAAACTAGCAGGCTAAATAGCTCAGTGGTTTAGGTATCTGTCTGTCTGTCTAGGGTTTGTCAATGCCTCTAGAAAAGAGCATAATGGCTACCAAGATAGGGTTTGATTCCCTACTATGCAACTCTAGAAAAGCCTGTATTTCCAATGGCAAAGATAATGACTACCAAGATAGTCTAAACACAAAGACTCATTATGTTTTAAGTGAAAGTTAGTGCATTTTTAATGAAATATAATAATTTGTGAAATAAATAGTTGAATGCTGATACATGGCTTAATAGAAGCCTATGCTGCCTCAGATATTAATTCTGATGCCATAAGGCACTTTTGGGGTGGTGGTTGCCCCCCAACCCCATGGGTCTGGGTCCCATGACCTTCCCTCAGGCACAGTTCCAGCTGCACCAGTGTGACTCCATATGCTCCATATTCATTGACATCAAGTCTAATTTGGAAATTGAGCTAGTATAGCAGCATCAAGAGAGGTCCAGGTGCTTAACTGAACAACTATGGAAGTACAGCTGGGTGTCAAATAAGCAGAGGGATCGCATCATAGAAAAGGCAGGTGCTTGTGGAAAACTGAGAAGCTGAAGGTGTGGGATGGATGGGCATCAGGAACTGACTTTGGAAGACAGGAGTGCCAAGAGAAGAAAAATGAGAGAAGCAAGAACCTCATGAGCAGCAAACAAGGAAATTTGTAGTTCAAAACTGCAGTCTCTAACATTCAGTCATAGTGATCTTAGTTAGGTTAGCAGGGTTTGTGAGGCTTGCTCCTAATGAGAACTGCATCAGTTTTATCCCCCCATTTGTTATTCTGGACAGTTCATGTTTCTTTTTACCCCACAGTCTCACTCACTCTATACCCCAGAGTACAGAGAGAACTCCTAGTTCCCTGATCTTCTTGCCCTCTGAAGATGCCAGCCACAGAGTCTGGCGAAACGTCAGGAAGAAAAACTTCCAGAACACGGCCAAACAGCTGGGGGAAAAAACTCACAACAGCTTTCTTTCCTTTTCCTTTATCAGAGCAGGCAGAGCTGGTCTATTACTGTAAACATCTAAACACTTATTTGCATCTGCTTATATGCTGAAAGGATAGGAGCAGGCTCATGTAGTTAGTTGTGCATCTCTTCAATTCTGGCCTTAGTCTGAAAACTTTTTAGTGCAGGCATGTCCAAACTTCAGCCCTCCTGATGTTTTGGACCACAACTCCCAGAATTCTAAGCTTAGATTGCCAATGGCAAAGGACTGTGGGAGTTGCTGTCCAAAACATCTGGAGGGCCGAAGTTTGGATATGCCTGCTTTAGTGGGAAGAACCTGTTCCAATTATATATAGAGCACCAGAATCCACTGCAATGCTGTCATATAGTACCATAATCGGAATGGAAGTTGAAAACAAGGCACTACGGACCATGGAAGTAGAACATACAGGGAAGCTAGCAGTTGTAATCACTTGGGCCATAGTAGAAGAACTACCCAGCCTTCTGTTTTCTGACTATTGATGAATTCTAACTTATCACAGTCTGGGATCAGCAGTGGCAAGATCATATTGGTTAGTCACTGGAAATGGAGTGGAATCAGTAGCAGTAGCTTTCTGCATATATGTAACTCTTGGATAATAAAGTTTGTCTTTAATGATGATTTATGGAAACATTCCAAATAGGGTTTTTGCAGTTTATGGGTGGTGGGGGCTGTTTTCTTGGTTAAGTCCCTAGGGAAAATAGAGAAGATGTTTGAAGACACCTATTCTATGTAATATCTTCCACTTGGATGCAGACATTAACACAGTAAAGTGGTCTGAATGTGTCAGGGAAGTTGAGAGCAATTCCATCAAGAAGCTAGACTCTATAAAGAGTCTAAATGCCTGACAGGGTCAGCCAAGGTGAAATGGTTTTAAATTTAGACATGTGTTTAAAACAATCTAGAAGAATACTCCTTCAGTTGGTGTTCAAATGCCTGGTGTCTTTTCATCCCCAAATTCTCTTTTTTCACAATGCTTGAGTAAGGGGAGTTAGTAAGGTGCCTTCAGTTCTAACCTTCAGCAACTTAGGAGTTGCTTTATAAACCATAGCACTTCAGTACTGTAATTAATCTGTTCTCTTGTTGGTTAACTTATGGGGTGGTAAATTAGCCTTTTATGAGGGGAGAAATCTGTTTACTTATTTCTCTTTATTCAGAAAATGCCTAATAATAAAACGTCAGTTCTCTTGTAGACGTTTTAAAACATCACACTGAGTATTTTATTTTGTAAAGGTCTTCTTTCCTTTCTGCCCATAATCTTTATGAGAATAGCTCATTGCTCTGAGGTTTTGCAGCCATATTGTTTTATTTTGTTTCTTTGTGTTATATACGAAAGCAGAGGCAGTGACCACAGTCCTATTGAGAATTTATGCCACTGTAGGTGTCATTGTAGTCTACTCTGGCTGGGTGGCTCAGTGAGTGGGAGCACTGGTCTGGAGTTTAATTCTCCAATCTTATTTTTTGTATAAGAGCCATCCTGTGTCGTTTTGTGCAAGCTATATAGTAGCAGAACACTACCAGATGAAGGGAATGAAAAACGACATCAGAGTAATTGTTGCCATAAGTCAGGCTCAACTTGATGACGCATGATTATTCTTAAGTGTGGCAGCATAAATTACAGCAGTGAAATGATGCTAATTAATAAGTTGCAACTCACAGTGGCTGACACTTGATTTCTACTATGAATGTCAACTGGTTGATTAGCGGCAGTTTGCCACTGTGATGTATGAAGTGTGCTTGTGCTGCTTCAAATTCCAAGTAGGATTTTGGCCACTGATTGTTCAGTGGGTTGTTGTGGGAGATCTGTTCCTCTGCTTAAGTTGCTTGACAAGGATACTCACTAGTGGTCTTTTGTAATAATAGCCAAAAAGCAAATTCAGTGCATCCTTGTATAACAGACAGCTTGTATAACATAAAATCTGTACAACATAAAAAATTCCAGAGATAGGGAAAATTTGCTTAACATAATCGCCTATGGGGAAAATCCGTACAAAATAAAAGTGGGATTACTCCATTTTCAATGCATTCCTATGGGGAATTTGTATAAAGGAAAATTTGCTTAACATAATTTCATTTGGAACGAATTCATTCCTTTATACAAGGTACCACTGTACAGAATATTCCCATGTATTTTTGTTTAAAATTGTTAGACTAAAAATTGGGGGTCGTTTTATAAATGGAAGCAAGCCAAGGAGACAACCTATATATATAAATAAATATATATAAAGCTATATATAAATAAATAAACCTTGTGAAACTGTAATTTTGGGTTGGGACAGTGGAGGTGAGTCTTTTACATCAGGGTATCTTATATATGGGAAAAATATGAAACCTTCTTAAAGAGACACGTCCTACTGCAGAATTATTGCTCTTTTAAATCTACTGGGCCTTTTCCCCTGTTGCCCTTAATCTGTCTAGTCAGGATTAATTAAAGATGACATGAGCCTATGGTTTATGTATGGTTGATGCTGTGATCTGATATATTTTTGTGTAGAACCTGTTGGAATATTTACCTCTAACCTAGAAATTATACCAGTTACCAGCACACAGGTTTCCAGCCGTGTTATTGCAAGTTTATTATTAAAATAATCCAACCTTTCACTGGCAGTATCCTATGCCATCTTCGTTAGATGTCCTTTCAGGGGACTGCTTTAATACCTTGTACTACTTGCAGTACAATGTCCTGACTAATCTCTTAAGTGCTCTATTGAATCCAATTGTTTGATAGCGGAATCTGCTGAATTTTGCTACGTGCTTCCGAACCTAATGCAATTTTCAGTGCACACAGTTTTACCAATTCCTCAGCTATTGTATGAAGTTTTTTCCTAGCACACAGATATGCTACCTGATAAGAAGCTTCTACCAGAAATGCTTCTGAACTGCCTCAAAGTCAGATTTCATGATAATACTGAACCTCTGCTTTCAAACTGGATTGTGGAAATATCTTGCAGCATAAAATGCATTCTGGATGTTGAGTAGTGTCTTTCTCTATTGTACAGGTGAATCTGTAAGCAACATAATTGTCATCTTTTGGACATGGCAAAGGTTGCTACAAGTAATAAAGTAATATTCACACATTATTTTAACTGGACCTCTAAAGTAAATTATAATATAACATGTAAACCAAAGTTAATTGTAATTCTTACTGAAAACAAAGAACGTTAGTGTTCCTTTCTGCATTGGCCTGCTTTGTTGTATTTATGCACAATGAAGTTTCAAACAATTTCTCCTATAGACGAATGCACGTGCAGTGACAAAAGTAGAGTGGGTAGTAGTGGGGATCATATAATTACAGCATTTGGTCGTACTACACAGTATAGTTGAGTAAAATTTATATAGAGAAAGCTTCAATGTTTATATTTTAAATATTGACATTTTAAAAAAGGCACTAGAACTTGCACCACTAGAAATGCTTTCACACACCTGTGGTTGAGAACTGCTTCACTAGACAGGGCAAAGTCTCTTCATCAGTCATCTGAATCTGAGTGTCTTGAAAGAGCTGCAAGTGGTTAGTTATTGCCCTGCTAGGGAGGATGACTTGTGCTTCTGAGTTCTTGACTAGTCCCTAGGTCTTCTTATTGCTCCCTTTCAGCGGCATCATGCCAGGGCCAACTTTGGGCAAGAGTGGATGAATATTTGCAGTCACGATGAACAGACTTTCAGCCATAAAAACGTCTTTCCTCTTTACCATAAAGCAAATGAAATAAAATAAAAGGATTAGATGAAGGAAGGACAACTAACAACTCTCATTGTAATCCCATGAAGCCCTGCTTAGTTTCCTTCTATGTCTTTAGCTTTTATTTAATTTGCAACAGAAGGCACAAAACAAGTTGTATTTTTACATTTAGGATACAGTCCTGTGAAATCCCTTAAGAACATAACATAAAAAGAGCCATGCTGGATGAGGCCAAAGGCCCATCGAGTACAGCTTCCTGTATCTCACAGTGGCCCTGCCAATTGTGTCTGGGAGCGCACAAGACTAGATATCTGTCTCCTGCATCTGGCCCTTGAAGTACCCTGGTTTTAAGCCTGGAGTTTACACATCTCCATCATGGTTTGTAGCCCGTGATGGACTTGTCCTCCAGAAATCTGTCCAGTCCCCTTTTTATTTATTTATTTATTTATTTATTTTTACAGCTTATATGCCGCCCACTACCCAAAGGTCTCTGGGCGGCTTACAACAAGGAATTAAAACAGTTAAGACATAAAATATCAATAAATAATTAAAACATCAGCAAAACCTTATACTAAAATCATCACTAAAATTGCCATCAAAGGACCCCAGTCTATGTTGTATCAATTAAAAAACTTCTGGAACAGGAAGGTTTTTACCTGGCGCCGAAATGTCATCAATGTTGGCGCCAGGCGGATCTCACTTGGGAGGGCATTCCATAACTTGGGGGCAGCTGCCGAGAAGGCCCTTTGTCTACAAGCCATCCCTCTCACCTCCTTGAGGGATGGCTCTTTCAAGAGGGCCCCCTGGCTAGATCTTAATTGCCGGGTAGGTTCATATGGAAGGAGGCGGTCCTTCAGGTATCTAGGTCCCAAGCCGTTTAGGGCTTTATATGTCAAGACAAGCACTTTGAATTGGGCTCGGGCAGCAACTGGTAACCAATGCAGGTTATGTAGAATCGGCGTGATGTGATCTCTGGCGGCCCCACCACTCACCAGCCACGCCCGCACGATTCTGAACCAGTTGCAATCGCGGACCGTCTTCAAAGGCAGCCCCACGTAGAGCGCATTGCAGTAATCAATACGGGATGTTACCAGCGCATGCGTAACTGTCATGAGGCTCTGCTCGTCTAGGTAGGGGCGGAGCTGGTATATTTTCCGCAGCTGAAGGAAGGCGCCCCTGGCCACCGAATCCACCTGGGCTTCCAGAGTTAGACCAGGGTCCAGAAGCACCCCCAAGCTGCGGACCCTGTCCCTTAGGGGGAGTGCAACCCCGTCCAAGACAGGGAAGTGGCCCTCTAACCTGTCCGGCGAAGCACCCACTAACAGCACTTCCGTCTTGTCTGGATTGAGTTTCAATTTATTAACCCTCATCCAGTCCATTATCTGGCTCAGACACGAGTTCAGAACAGAAACCGCCTCACCTGGATTGGTGGAGAACGAGAGGTAGAGCTGAGTATCATCAGCATATTGCTGACTCCTCAGCCCAAACCTCCTGATGACCTCTCCCAGTGGTTCCATGTAGATGTTAAACAGCATGGGAGACAGTATTGAGCCCTGAGGAACCCCATGACGTAAACGCCACGGGCGGAGCAACTGTCCCCAGCACCACCTTCTGACACGGTCAGCCAGGAAGGAGCGGAACCACTGCAAAACAGTGCCTCCAACTCCCAACCTGGCCAGCCTATCCAGAAGGACACCATGGTCGATGGTGTCGAAAGCCGCTGAGAGGTCCAGGAGTATCAACAGGGTTGCACTCCCCTGTCTCTCTCCGGCAAAGGTCATCGACAGGGCGACCAAGGCAGTCTCTGTTCCAAAACCCAGCCTGAAACCAGATTGAAATGGATCCAGAAAATCCGTTTCATCCAGCAGCGCCTGGAGCTGTCCGGCCACCACCCGCTCCAACACCTTGCCCAAATAAGGGAGGTTCGCTACTGGCCGGTAGTTACCCACCAGCCCTGGGTCCAGGTTGGTTTTTTTAATCTAATTACTGCCTCCTTTAAGGCAGCAGGGACCACTCCCTCTCTTAATGAGGCATTTACAGCTTCCTGGACCCAGGTGCGAACCCCCCTGGCAGATCTTTCAATTAGCCAGGAAGGGCAAGGGTCGAGCAGAGTGGTGGTAGAATGGACAGATCCAAGCACCCTGTCCACATCCTTGGGTCTCAATAATTGAAACTCATCCAATAATACTGGACCTAAGCACGGCGCACTGGACACATCCCTTGATTCTGCACCAATAGTGGAGTCCAATTCCCTGTGAATCTGAGCGATTTTTCCCTCAAAGTGAACAGCAAACTCGTCACAACGGGCTGCCGAGTGGTCCAGAACCTCCTCCGTATTTCTCAGTTGAAGAAGGTCCTGGACCACCCGAAACAGCTCTGCTGGACGGCACTCTGAGGAAGCAATACGGTTTGCGAAATATTGCCTTTTCGCCAACCGTATTGCCACAGAATAGGCCCGATAATGGGCTCTAAGCTGTGTTCGATTGGACTCACAGCGGTATTTTCTCCACTTGCGCTCCAGCTGTCTCCCCTCCTGCTTCATTGCCCGCAGCTCAGATGTATACCAAGGAGCCGTCTGGGCTCTGCGCAGGGGAGAGGGCGCTTAGGTGCGATCGTGTCAACTGCCCGGGACATTTCCCTATTCCATAGGGTGACCTGAGCTTCGACAGGAGCACCGACCATATCAGACGGATAATCCCCAGAGCTTTCAAGAAACCATCTGGATCCATCAGTCTCCGAGGGCGGATCATCTTAATAGATCCCCCACCCTTGCAGAGGGTTGGAGTAGCTAATAGCCTAAACTTGACCAGGAAGTGGTCTGACCATGACAGTGGAGTCAGGACCAACCCCTCCACATCCAAACCACCATCCTCCAATCCCGTTGAGAAAACCAGGTCTAGAGTGTGGCCTTTCTCATATGTCGGGCTGATGACATGTTGAGACAGCCCCATGGTTGTCATGGCGGCCATGAAGTCCTGAGCCGCCCCGGCCAAGGCAGCCTCAGCATGGATGTTGAGGTCCCCCAGTACCAACAGTCTGGAGGTCCTCAACACCAGGTCCGAGACCACCTCCGTCAGCTCAGGCAGGGAGACTTTTGGAATGCAGCAGGGTGGGCGGTACACCAACAGAATCCCCAGTCTGTCTCGTGAGCCCAGCATATAATACAGGCCCTCTAAACCTCCTCTCAAGGAGACAGGAAGCCTGGTCAAGGAGATAGAACTCCTATAGACTATAGCAACTCCCCCTCCCCGACCTTCCGGGCGACACTGGTGCTGGACTGAATACCCAGGTGGGCAGAGTTGGGAGAGGGGAACCCCACCTTCCTCTCCCACCCAGGTCTCAGTAATGCATGCCAGGTCGGCACCCTCATCCAGGATGACATCATGAATGAGGGCGGTCTTATTTTTACCGACCTGGCATTCAACAACAGCACCGTGTGGCCCAGGTTCGCTGATATGGTCACCTGATACCTTCAGGTTGGAAGTGGAACCAGAAGAGGGGATAGATGTAAGATATCTAACCTCTCTTCTCCTACGCGGGCACGTTCCACTCCCACCCCCATACCTTCCTCTACCCAGCACAGGCTCAATGGCTCCCCCCTCCATTGCCCTCCTTCCTTCCTGTTCCATCAGTTCCATTGTGAGTCCTTATCTCTATCTCAGATGGCAAGAAAATGACAAAAAATGAAATAAAACAAAACAGAATAAGGCAGATAAAAACAAACCACCCCACCATTCAGCTTCAACATCCCACCACCCTCTCCCTTTCACAGGCAAATAATAGAGGTTGGAGTTCCACAGACTAACAACACACTGGGTAAAAAAAAAATATTTTCTTTTGTCTGTTCTCACTCCCCCAACCCTCAATTTGAGTGTATGTCCCCTAGTTCTGGTATTTTGTGAGAGGGAGAAGAGTTGCCCCTCTATCTGCTTTACTCATGCCCTGCATTATTTTGTACGTCTCAATCATATCCCCCCTCAGGCACCTTTTTTCCAGACTAAAGAGCCCCAAATGTTTTAGCCTATCCTCATAAGGAAGGTGCCCCAGCCCAGTAATCATTTTAGTTGCTCTCTTTTGGACCTTTTCCAGTTCAGCGATGTGTTTTTTGAGATGCGGTGACCAGAATTGGACACAATACTCCAGGTGTGACCTTACTATTGTTTTGTACAATGGCATTATAATGTTGGCTGTTTTATTTTCAGTCCACTTGATGGTTTCCTGAAGTTGCTGTTCTCAGCTTCTTCCTGTTGTTTTGCTTGATTCCTTCAGTTGAAACATTGGCTTGTTTCACAATCTTTATCCCTGAAAAACTTAAGAACTCAGATCTTTCTTCTTACTTGGGCAGAATGTACAGGCCTGGGAAGGGATAGAGCAGATGTAAATAGGACAAGTGGCGTTGGTAGCAAAGCCAGAGATAAGCTGGAACTAATGCCCGGTCTATGCTAAAGCTTGTATTGTGTCATTTGGAGGCCGGAGGGGATAGAACCTTCAAAATGCAAAATACCTCCTCAGTTCATAGAACATCTTTCATGAGAGCTTGCCCCTTGAATGACTGCATATTGTTTTCAAAGCACATTAAAAAAAATTCAAAATCCACAATCAATTAGGACCTTTACTAGGAGGCGCTGGAGGAGAGAAATGCCATAGTCTACACACACCTTCATGACCAAGGGTCCCAAGGGAACCCTGGTGTATTATTTATAGGCTATATGCTTCTAGATGATGTCTGGTTGCTCCCATAGCAGGTAGGAGGAATGTAAAAAGGTGCAAATATTCTAAAAGTAGTGCAAAACTCTTATTGGATTCCATTCCTAATTATTTCCCCATGTTTCCATGATTTAAAAAAAAGTTCTCTGGATTGTTCGTACATACAGTAATACCTTGGTTTATGAACATTATCCGTTCTGGAAACATGCTTGTTAACCAAAACACTTTTCTATCAAAGCAAATTTCCCCACAAGAAATAATGGAAATGCAGATGATTCATTTCGGGACTCTATCGACCCCATACTGTACACACAAAATGCCAAAACTCACAAAAGAACTTGGTTAGAAGTCCACGTCCACAGCATTGTTTACATACCTGGCTGCGGAATCTGCTCTGCTTGGGACTAACAACTGGATTTTACTCTGTGTTTTTGACATGACAATAATCAAGTGCAATTTGTAACCATCTAAATACTTGACTGGCTGCCCAATGACTTGAAATGGTTTGAAAAATAAGAAAGGATGTTGAAAACGAATTAAATAAAAACGTAAAATGTTCCTGGCTGGAGCAAGGGAAACCTCCATTCCTCTGTCCTCCCTCTGCTTTGGAGGCTTGCCTGAGACAGGACGTTCCAGACAATCCCCCACAAGGCAGCAGGGGAGAGAGAGAGAGAGAGAGAGAGAGCATTGACTCACTTGTTATTATGTGACCTGCTCCAGTGCATATATTGTAAGACACTGCTTGTGGTGATCAAGGCAGCTTTTAGAAGAAATGTTTGCTTGTCTTGCAAAACACTCTTAAACTAAGGTATTACTGTATTTCTTTTTCTGTTGCTTATTAAATGAATTGTAGTGGTTATTTATCTCCTTTTTAACTTAGGAAATCTTAGGAGTAGTGAGCTGGAAATAGCACATTAAATTTTGGCAAAAATCAAAGAAAAACAAAGGACAAAAACATGTGGCACCTTAAAAATTAACTTTCTTATTTTAATGTAACATTTTGTGGATACATCTATTTCTTCAGACATATCATGGTATTCCCTCCATCCATCTACTTATCATATTGTTAGAAGGAAATAAGCCACATCATTTCATACTGTGCTTTATCTCTCTCTTACACACACATGGATTGATAGTTAGGAAGAGTGGGATTGCATTGCTGTTTTATTTTGAAAGTAAAGAGGAGTACTTAAAATGCCAAATTCCACTTGGGATAACAAGATTCTTCATATTAATTGATGGAAGACTTATGGCAGACATGTCCAAACTTTGGCCCTCCTGATGTTTTGGACCACAACTCCCAGAATTCTAAGCTTAGATTGCCAATGGCAAAGGACTGTGGGAGTTGAGGTCCAAAACATCTGGAGGGCCAAAGTTTGGACATGCCTGACTTATGGTCCTGGTTATTTGTTTGTTATCCATTATACTTAGGTTCAAAACCACACAAACAACATCAGTTTCTGTGTCTTCCATTAGGGCAATGGTTCTCAACCTGTGGGTCCCCAGATGTTCCTGGACTGCAGCTCCCAGAAACCCCTTCCAGCACAGCGAGTGGTGGAGGCTTCTGGGAGTTGCAGTCCAGGAACATCTGGGGACCCACAGGTTGAGAACCACTGCATTAGGGGCATAAAGCCCATTTATACTTGAATATCCAGCACTTCGGAAACTGGGCTTTTCTTCCCCTCCTGTAGCCTCTGTGATACTATGAATGTTTTCCTTCTCTCTCTTTCTTTTTACTAATCTTGTGTGTGTTTCTTCATCTTCTCTGCCCTACATGTAGTAGTATGGGGCGGTATATAAACAGAACACTTTGCTTTTACTTCCCTTCATTTTCTCTGTTGTCTCTTTCATCTCTGCTGTGAACTCACGGAGGCACCGAGTACCTGGTCCCTTTCCTACCCTTCAGAGGGGCTCTGTGATCTGATAAATCAGGACTTGCACGATTTCCACATTGCTTGCTATGCACAAATGAACTGAAATACAATATCCTTTGGCAGATCTGCTGCTGATGCACATTATTGCTTCGCAGAGAGCTTGATTAGCAGCAATGATGCCAGTCGTAAGCTGCCAGCTGTGACGTTGCCCAGGCAGAAATACTATACGATGTCTCAGCAAGCACTTTTCGTGGCTGAAAAAATGGATTTCTTCCATGAGTTGAAATACTTGGGAGTGTTATACCGTGTATGGTGCAGAATAAACTTATTGTTACCCTGATATTAACTATAAATTGGCTTGTCTGTTCCAAGGGAATTATAAGATTATATCAACTTTGGGGCCACTGGGATCAGAGAGGCCCAAACTAATCACTTGGCCACACTACCCTGTCTTTTTTTGTGTGATGGTGAAGCTAGGAGGGCTAAATGTGCTGATGGTGGGGAAATCTCCTTGCCTGGCTCCCTCCTGACACCTTAGTCCAGTGGTTCTCAACCTTCCTAATGCCGCAATCCCTTTGTACAGTTCCTAACCATAAAATTACTTTTGTTGCTGCTTCATAACTGTAGTTTAATTGAAGTTTGAGAGCGCCACACCCTTGTTTACTCCCAAGTCGGCCCTATTCCGACAAGGCTGCCTGAAGCCCAGCAGGGGAAAGACTAGGAACTAATGAGGCAAGGGATAAAATAGCCGCAAAGATGTACTTGAGCCTGCTGGGGGAGCGGCGGGTCCTCCTTTACTCTCGAGTAATCCCCTTTTGAAGCCCAGCAATTCCCTCCCCGTGATGGTTCCACCCTACTCATGAGGAGCGGGATGCTGAGTGTATGTGTGTGTGTGTGTGTGTGTGTGTGTGTGTGTGTGTGTGTGTGTGTGTGTGTGTGTGTGTGTGTGTGTGTGTGTGAGAGAGAGAGAGAGAGAGAGAGAGAGAGAGAGAGAGATCTGATCCCTGGACCGATTCCCTGGACCCATGTTCCTTGTTGTTGGGTTTTCTCCTTCCTGCGCTCGCGCGGGCACCTCCTAAAATGAAAGTGACCGGACCAGGGGAAGTGCCCATGAGGAAGGAGTGAAAGTGACCCAGGCAGAGAGGTGGTGCAAGCCCACGCGCAGGCAGCTGACACGCTTGGAGCAGGGCCAAGCCAGAAAGGCTGCGGCAAGCAAGGACTTACTTGGGAATCGTGTGGTAGTGAGCAATTCTCAGGAGGAGGAGGAGGAGGAGGAGTTCTGAATAGAGTGGAAAACCTCAGTAAGTGGAGCTCATGAGGGGAATGGCAGTAGAGAGGGTGGCATTACTGCGCTCCCCTCCCTGACTGTTTACTAAGACAGATACTACACTTGATCTTAGCCAAAAGGCCGAGAAGCCCATGTTGCCTGCATCATGTAAGAGTTGGATAGGGCTGTACAGTATTGTGCCCTCTAGCATTGATTAAACAAAGTCTGCAAATTGTTGATGAGGGCTGTTGTTTATATATTGGGACCACAAAGCACAGCATCCAGATCAGAATCAAAGAACATAAATAATCTTGGAATGATTATTGAGCAGTTCAGTGAAGCATTGATGGCTAGGACCCTTATACTTTGGGTAGGTGGGAGGAATTCTCATCTCTTCAAAACAGTTACTGTACATAGGAAGAAGAAAATGTATTTGTTATGGTGATGTTCTTACAAGAGTGGTGGGTTATTGGATGCAGGATAAAAAAATTGGGAAGTTAATCTGATGGAGTGATGGTTTCTGCTAGAAAACAGAGTGCAACATACTGTACATAAGATTCTGTGACCAGATTGGCTGGAGTGAACAGTGGCCATGCAGCCTGTGGTTGGTGGAAGTCCAAATCATCACTGACTTAGGAGGACTGTGTTCTGTCCTGGAAATGTGCATCTGTGTGGACTACTTGGAAATCAGCAGAGAAGGAGAGACACAGTTCATCAGTATAGCTCAGTCTTTTCCTGGTAGCTGAAATGCACCCTTCTTGGTGGATTTCTTAAGAAAAAGGGCAGAGTTAAGCTGATTAGTGCAACATTTAAGTTGGAATATTTGGAGGATGAAGAGATAAATCTTCCCCCACTCCCATCTCTAGGTTTCATGCTGATAAAAAAGCAGGGTAGTCCTTTGGTCATTATACAAGAACAGTTTAGAAGATGCATTATGAGTAGTGTAGGTGTATATTCTTTTGCAGATTGCCAGCTGCTGAATGTGTGCCCTCAGGGATCCATCCAGGGCCCTACCTTCCTTGTGGTATTTCTAGAAGGTGAGCTGGCCTCCTTTGTTTTCAGCACACAACCAGATTAAATGTTTTAGAAAAATGTAAAAGGCCTTTAGAGTGCTTTTTGGCTGAAAAGGTTGCCAGAACATTTCATATCAGATCAATAAGAATTAGACAAATCCAGGAGTTAACTGTGTTTAGTCTGTTGCCGTAAAAATAACAAGGCGTCTCAGAGCACCTCAGAGATTAGCAAAAACTTTTGCCATGGCTTTGTGGGCTGCAGCCCACTTCATCCCAAGCATGGGCTGTAGCCCCAGGAGGCGGAGAGTTGGACAAATGCCAACAAGAGGAGAATTTGCCATGTACAGTGGACCTTTGTATAACAGTTTGTATAACATAAAATTTGTACAACATAAAAAATTCCGGAGATAGGGGAAATTTGCTTAAGATAATCGCCTATGGGGCGAATCTGTACAACATAAAAATGGGATCACTCTGTTTTCAATGCATTCCTATGGGAAATTTGTATAAAGGAAAATTTGCTTAACACAATTTCATTTGGAACGAATTAATTCCTTTATACAAGGCACCACTGTAATAGAAATGCAAGATAGTTGTTGTTCATGAGAAGTACAAACTAAGGGACAGGACACAAGAGGAAACTGGATTGGGGAGGGAAGAGAGGAAGAAAAGCAAATTCAAACAACACTTCTGGAAGTGGAAAAAGAGGGTGAAGATGTAGGAAAAGTTAAGCTGTTCAGTTGTGTATCTGTTATCTTTTGCATAGACATGCTTTAAACTTTATCCTTGTGGCACAGTGGTTAAATTGCAGTACTCCAACCAAAACTCTGCTCACAACCTAGATTCAACCCCAGGTAGCTGGCTTGAGGTGTTATCTTCCCAAGGTTGATAAATTGAGTACTCAGGTTGCAGGGCAGATGGGGAGGGGATGTATAGCCTGCATAAATAAGATGTCAGCTGCTATGGGCCAGCATATAAGCAGCACACTTTGCTTTTTTTAAAAAAGAAAA
Source organism: Phrynocephalus forsythii (assembly GCA_029282475.1). Lineage (NCBI taxonomy): Eukaryota > Metazoa > Chordata > Lepidosauria > Squamata > Agamidae > Phrynocephalus > Phrynocephalus forsythii. Next base: position 81,830,119 of record JAPFRF010000002.1, read on the forward strand.
AAATCCTTGAATATGTGCCTGTTGGAGCAGGTCTCAGTTGAAGGCAGGAATGAATGACTGCATCATTTTGCATTAAGTTGCCACATTTTGGAGATGCTAGAAGAGCCATATTCTTTTGTTAAAAACCAAAGTGTTCAGGAGTGCAGAACTTGATTGGATAGAGAATTACATTCCTAGAAATCCACTGGAAATGTTGTTTTTCTGTAAACAAGGAGTGTGTTTCCTGCATGTTTTCTTCTTCAAGGGAATGTTGCTAACATGGCTTATGATGGGGCAGCAGCAGCTGCTACAAATCATAGAATCATAGAATAATAGAGTTGGAAGAGACCTCAAGGGCCATCTAGTCCAACCCCCTGCCATGCAGGAACCCCTTCACAATATTTCCGACAGATGGTCATCCAGCCTCTGCTTAAAAACCACCAAAGAAGGAGACTCCACCACCCTTTATGGCAGCATATTCCACTGCCAAACAGCTCTAACTGTCATGAAGTTCTTCCTAATGTTCAAATGGAATCTCTTTTCCTGTAGTTTGAAACCATTGCCCCGAGTCCTAGTCTCTGAAGCCATGGAAAACAAACCTGTTCCCTCTTCAATATGACATCCTTTCAAATATTTAAACATAGCTATCATATCCCCTCTCAGTCTTCTTTTTGAAAGGCTAAACATTCCCAGTTCCCTAAGCCGTTCCTCATGAGACATTTCCTCCAGATCCTCAACCATCCTGGTCGCCCTCCTCTGTACCCGCTCGAGGTTGTCAACATCCTTTTTAAACTGAGGCGCACAGAACTGGACACAGTACTCCAAGTGGGGTCTGACCAGAGCAGAATAGAGTGGCACTATCACTTCCCTTGATCTAGACACTATGGTTCTGTTGATGCAACCAAGAATCGCATTGGCTTTCCTGGCCGCCGCATCACACTGCTGACTCATGTTCAATTTGTGGTCCACCAAAACTCCCAGATCCCTTTCACAGGTACTATTCTCTAGCCAAGTGTCCCCCATCCTATATCTGTGCAATTCATTCTTTTTACCTAGATGTAGCACCCTACATTTCCCTCTGTTGAAATCCATTCCATTAGCTTTGGCCCAGCATTCTAATCTGTCAAGATCCTTTTGGATTTTCATCCGATCCTCTGGGGAATTAGCAACCCCTCCCAATTTGGTATCATCTGCAAATTTAATTAGCATACTCTCTATTCCTTCCTCCAAGTCATTAATAAAGATATTGAACAGCACTGGACCCAGAACAGAACCCTGGGGCACCCCACTGGTCACGTCTGTCCAAGCTGATGAGAGGCCATTTATGATCACCCTTTGGGTGCAATCAGTCAACCAATTACAAATCCACCTAATAGTAGCACTATCTATCCCACTTCCTACTAACTTCTTAGCAAGAATACCATGGGGAACCTTATCGAAGGCCTTGCTAAAGTCCAGATAAGCAATATCCACAGCATTCCCCTCATCCACCAGGCCTGTAATTCTATCAAAGAAAGAGATCAAATTAGTCTGGCATGACTTGTTTTTAAGAAACCCGTGTTGACTTCTTGTAATGACAGCATTGTTTGTTAGATAATTGCAGACTGACTGCTTAATAATCTGCTCTAGGATCTTTCCGGGAATTGACAGGAGCGGCCCTGTAGAGTCGGGGAGCATGTGGCTCCCCTTTTCCTCAAACCCCCGCTCAATTGCTTGTGTGCCACAAATCATGACCTCAAGGATTTTGAAATGGAAACGGCATGTGGCAAAAGGGAATAACACCTGCCAGCTAGCCCTGTATTGCCCTCGGTTTAACAGCAAAGGCCACGAGGGCTCTTCCAGAATGCTTGTAACCAGTATGCGCAAAGAGGTGGCTTAGGAACGTCTTGTAATTTTTCTCTGTCAAAGTGGCTGGCTTTGGCTAATAAAAAGATAAAGCAGAGGTGACTGATAAACCTGAAAATGGATGTGCAGCGCATGTGTCCACTTTTTGTCTGCTGCTCCATGTTCTTGTTCTTGTAGAGATGAACCCAACGCTTTGACTGCTGGAAATCAGTCTCGAGATTGATAGCTGGTGACAAAGAGTGGCAGCATGGGGCTCCTCTGCAACTTGCCAGCCAGCTGCTGATAATTTGTAAGCTCGGTGGGGTCTCATGTAGTCACACAGACAAATCTTGTAATTCATTTGCGGGAGGAATGGAATAGAAAGAAACCCACCTTGGTGCTTTGCTGCCCAAAGACACCTGTTCTTCTGTTCATTTCCTTCTGTTCATTTCCTATTCAGGTGTATATGGGATTTTGAAGTCTATTATTGTTTATTTCTCTGAATGCTATTCAAAAATCCCAGAACTTGAACTTGCAAGCCATTCTTTGGAATGTCCACAGGAGTATGGGAAGCTTTCAGAGATGCTGCTGTTTGCACCCGGACAGAGAGTCTTATCAGAACACTCTAGAGAGTCTAAAAATTCATATTATTGCTTCTGGAATATATGCAGATTTTGTGCCTTTTTACATTACAGAACTTTAAACTGCAAGTTCAGGCTTCAAATTCTTTTCAAAGTGACACAATACAGTGGTACCTCGACTTAGGAGCAGCTCAACTTAAGAGCAATTCTACTTAAGAGCAGAAAATTGTTTGCATTTTAACTGCCGCCTTACAAATTTTAGATATGGTCTGCTCGACTTACATTTTTAAAAACTTTTAACTTATTTTTTTCAATTTTTTAGATAGGTACCCCGACTTAATAGTAGTTCGACTTAAGAGCATGCGTTCAGAATGGGTTAAATTCGTAAGTCAAGGTACCACTGTATTTCTCCTCTTACCCATGTATACACTTTCATGTATAATATGTACATGGGTACACACAGCGAAAGAGATCTCTAACCATAACCAGGCACTTTGTTCTTATCAGAAAAGCATGTCTGGAATGCCTGTGGTTTTCCCGGGGTCTTCAAGAGATTTTAAATCCTATTTAGCAATTTTGTCTTATTAGTAGCAGCAACCTGTTATTCTTATATTATACCTAAGAGACTGCCAGAATGGGAATATGTTAAATACCAGTAAGTATGCAAGATTACTTGAACACTGCATCATAGTACAGATGCTCAGTGACATAACCTATTAAGGTACAATGAAAAATGGTTTAATAGAATGGGAGAGTACATGCACATATCTCAGGATTGTCTCAGGACTGAGAATATCATATCTGATACAGTAGGCATTTGTCAATTAGCAGGGTTCTAGATAAAAGGTGTTCAAATAAGCAAAAAGTCTGAACAGAGCAGATATGATTGTCATTGGTTTCTTGCATTGTAAATCACCTCATTGTGTGCAAAATCCAATCATGTACAGCTGTAAATCAGCTCATCTTAATTATGGAGAAAGAGAATATTTTCCCTTCCCAGTTGATAGATGCAGTTGTCCATCACCCAGAGAACATAATTGGCAGCTACCATGGGTTTCCTGTTCCATCTGAAATGATATATGTTGCATTAAGGACATGTTCACAATTACTGTAACAGATTCATTTGATTTCTTCAGGAAGCTGTACTTCCATATCTGAAGAATCATAGACTTAATGGGATAAAACTAGACACAATTGGTATATCTTTTGGCTTTTCACCTTCTAATCATCGATACAACTTCACACCTCAGTCTCCCCCCCTCACCCCGCACCCCACCTGGCAGTGAGTATAGAAATGACCTAATTTTGTCATTTTCCTGGTTACTCTTGCCCTGTTTCCATTTCACAGTTATAACTTACAAGCCATTTGCATTTCTCTGAATATATGGAGAATGAGACAGGAGATGAAAATGCCCATGTTCAGTACTAGAGCTGCTTAAGCAAACCCATCTACTGTAATTAAAAAGAATGGATGGTGTAAGTATGGAAAGATGTACTTGATGAGGAGCTTATTGAGGTTTATGAAAATCAAATGTTGGAACTCCAGGAAGGGCTTTTGTGTGGTGTAGAGCGATGGCTCAGAGGCTTTCCCCCACTCCTCCTGGGAGCCTCAATAACGAAATGCCTCTTCTTTTCCTTCTTTGTTCCATAGTGGGCTTCATGTGGCCATTCTTTCTTCTTCTTTTCGTATTAGCTACATTGAAATGGTGACCAATGGAGTAGAGTGTCTCAAGGCTATGGAAAGCCTGTGAGTCTCTCTGGCCAATAATCCTGCCGAGTCCAGTGGTTCAGAAAGATGTTCTGTTGCACCATGGAGAACCTCCACAACTGTAGCATGGGTGGCTGTCGAAAGGCAGTAGCAAATTCAGAGGCATTGCACCTTTTATTTTAGAAAGCAGTTGGAGTAATGGTGAGGATCAGTTATCCTTGTGAAATCTGTTCCTCTCAGTGTCAGCAATTCAGGTTGATGTAAGTTCCCTTGTGGCATTTTCTTGTTGAATAAATGCCATTACTTGTGAAAAATCATTCTGCAAGTGTTTAAGATTCTTTGATGCTGTAAACGTACACCGAACTATCCCACTGTCCCAGTAGGCCTTTCATGCGCTCCAGCATGCCTAGTCATCCAATCCTGCTATTTTGATATGTGTCTATATATAATTTTGATATTTTGTTTTGTTTTGTTTTACAGAATCGGAAGCATCCAGGGATTCCCAAGTCTGAAGGACAGATGGCATGAAAGACTACCATAGATAAACTGTGAAGCCTGATGCAACCCAAATTGCAAAACTGAAAGCAATTCTGTGCATAACATATGTGTCTGTGTGTCTCTCACTTTGTGTGTGTGTGTGTGTGTGTGTGTGTGTGTGTGTGTGTGTGTATATATATATATAAATAAATAAATATATATATATGCATACACATATGCATACCCACGGAAAAAGATTCCCATAACCAGATAGTCCAGCACTGTTCTGATTTACGGAGTGTGTGTGATTGATGGACATTAAATCAAGCACCAGATGGAACAGCCTGACACCATAAGGACCAAACACCCATGGAACACCATCTGTTATTAATGGTCAGATTTCCATACAGTTTTACAGTGTGTGAAAGTAATTTTAAGAAGTGGCAGCAGCAGCAACAGCCTCTACAGCATAAATGACACAAATACCTCTGTGAAATGAGAGCCTCTGAGTGGAGAGGAGATCAATATTGTCATCGCCATCAGGGGGATAATGTTCAACCCTCCCCGTATTTTTCAGTTCAGTTGAACATACTTGCTGAATAAGTAGCGACAAGTAATTGGGTGGTGATGACTGGAAGAAAGCGAATTCTGGAGCAGTGGGGCCGATCCAGGGGTTGAATGTTTGAAGCTCTGTTATCCCAGACTGAGCTTTGCAACTGAATCTGCTACTTGTTCTTCACTGGCCCGTTTTTGTTTTTTTTCTGTCACTTGATAATGTGGCATGAGTACTGATAAATATTTGCTCATAAAAATTCCCTAAGGCATATGGAACATTTTTTAAAAAAAATATGGCTTACATCTGCAAATGTGGTGAATAGAACGATGACTCCATGCTGTAGAAAAGCACCAACAAGGACTGGGCATATTGAACAAGCAAGGGGACAACCCAGGAGACCATAGAAGGAAGTGGAAGTGGCACAATTTGTGGGGCTCCTTGGGTCTCTTCTCAGTTGGCTGTTTTCTTTTCCTCCTTGAACCCTGCAGGATCGACAAATAAGAATTTGATGCGCTTTTGCTTCTTGCACTTTTGTTTCAACTCAAAGATGAAAAGCTCCTCCTAGAAAAGGGAAAAGACAAAGATATCAAGCAGTTCTGTGTTGGGGAGAAAACTTGGCGGTTTGTCTGAGGTAAACGTGTCTGAGGTAAAAGTTTCAGAAAATGGTCACCAATGGCTGCTAAATGAAAAGGTGCTTGTGTGCTCATGCCTCTGTGTGGCACCATATCTTGAGGAAGGAGGCAGGACAGTGTGATAAAATTGAATGTCTGCGGAGGTGGCGCAGAAGCTACCCGATACCAAGGAAATGGGACGGCCTTTGGATTGCCAAGACCCCTGGGTTGAACAGTGAACCGTTGAGTTCAGAAAGGGCTTTTTCGTCAGGTCTGGCACATTGTTAACTGCAAGGAAACTTGGGTTTGTGCTCTCACACAGTCTGTGTGCCTTCCCCTTCCCTCTTCTTTATGCAATCTGTTTCGGTGTTAGCAGCAGGAACTGAGTCTGTCGGGAAGATACGCCAGAGGGCAGCTTTGGGGAAAGATGAACGAATGTCCCCTATATGTACGTACGGAAATCCAACTGGAGGAAATCTTTTTGAAGCCTTAAGTTACTTGAAATCTACACATCTGCAAACCTTTGTCTCTGGAATTGCATAATGTTATACTGGAAATCTCAGGCTGTAGGATGATCCTATCCAATTGGGCAACACCTCTTCTGCAGTAGCTTTTTCTCCAAAGGATAAGTGTACCCTTGCTCTGATTGACTCCAAATCAAGATGAACCTGATACGTTTTCATTTTTTAAGCATTATGTTTTCTTAGCCAACTGTCATTTTTATAGAGAAAATTTTCACTATGCATTTGGTGGATATTTATAAAAACTGACCTTCTCCTCTCCCTCTTCCCTCTTATATTCTGATCTGTCTAAAAGTTTGACCTTCTCAATAAAACAGAAACAAGAACAAAAAAAAATCCATTTACTTTTTCTGCACTGGACACAGTACTCTCTTATGTCAGAAGGGTAAAATACAGCAAAGCATGTATGCGGCAGTGGAACATGGGCCTGTCCTCTGCAGTGATTCTAACATCCTCTGCCTCTCTTGGAAAGGCAGGGTTCCTAAAAGTGAAAAAGAGAAACCTGTATGCCGGAGGCGTTATTACGAAGAAGGCTGGCTGGCCACGGGCAATGGCAGGGGAGTCGTAGGTGTTACCTTCACTTCCAGCCACTGTAGAAGAGATCGGAATACGCCACAACGAATCAACTTTAACTTAAGGGGCCACAACAGTGAGGTGAGTAAACGCCAACTATTAACTTTTAATTTAGGGAGAAGGACAAAACATTGCAAAACTCAAGGAAAGCCGGTGCATGTTCTGTATGCAAGAGAGTAAGAGCGAATGAAATGTGTGAAATAAGTAGTTTTAGTCCATTTGGATCAAAATGTATCTCCCGAATTAAATGGTATTAAATAGCCTGAAACACAGCTTTGGACAGATGAAGGGTTTTTCTTTCCTTTACAGAGAATCGCAAACTATTAAGCCGTCATTCAGTGTCCTTTGTGCAACTGGGAGTCATCCACGGCAAGCATTTGGCTGTCATGCTTCCTTATCCCCCTTGTGTGGCAGGGAGGTAGAGAACAGAAACTCCTAATTTCCCTTAAACATACTGTAGTTTGGTGTGTTCTCTGAAAGGGCTAACTGTAATTAACATCCATTATATGTAATTAAAATTAAATTCTGATTTCTAAAGGGACTTTATGCAAACTGATCGTGATGACAGTTCCTGGTGCACACAAGGTGGGAAGTGATGGTTAAAATCCCCCTCGTCAGCTGTGGTGTGGGAAGAGCAGGCTGTAGAGAATGTGGAAGTCCAAAACTGACTGTGGCTCTTTCCTGCTTGTGTTGAACACCACTTACGTTTCAGCCTGATTGTGAATGTGGCCTTGTCACCTGCTGTGAGGGTTGTGATGATTCAGCATCTTGGTTTAATAATGACTTGCTAAAATAAATCTTGGCAGTCTTAGATCAATTAGAGGAATAGGCTCGAATGAGGAAACTGAACCATAATCTAATTGGAGCGGTGTCTGCTCCTCTCTTGTGCTTCTGAGCTTTCCTTGCATTCAGTAGTGTTTGACATCCCAGTGCATATGTGGCTGTTTGCATAGATCCCTGTAAGTGTAGCCCAAGATACACAATCTAGACAACTGACCATTGGGGCTTTGTGTAGCTCTGATATCCACTGTGCAGTTGTGGTTGGAGCCAGGAGGTGTGGTGGGCGTATGTTGGGTGAATCAGATTAATTCAAGTCCCGTGCTATATATTGGATCAGGCTGCATAGAAGGATGGAGTGCAAAACCCCAGTTGCATGGTGGCTTAAGCGTGTGGGTCAGTACTTGGCTACTGCAGTTCAAGAGTAGACACGGTGTTAATACTTGTTATGGTGGAATTTAAGATGGGAAATACTTCTTAAAAGTAAAGAAGAGAGCAGGCAGATTATTAGCAAAGTCTACATTAGCCGTAAGGGTTTCCTGCTCTTAATGTCTCTAGAAACATGTGGCTGGTGCTCTGAATAGTAAAAAATGGAATCAATAGTAAAGGTGAGTTACTCTGTTGCAAATGAACTTTGGCTGCCTTTTAGTTAATGCTCATGTCCAGGGGTCCTCAAAGTTTTCAAACAGCGGGCCGGTCCACCACCACCCAGATACCACTGGGGGCTGGATCAGTCCAAAAGCAGCTGCGGAGGCTGGCTTGCTCACAAAACGGGGTAGGTGGGGGGGTTTGCAATTGGTCCCAGGGGCTGGATTCAGGGGCCTTAGGTTGAGGACCCCTGCTCATGTCTGTCACTACATTTTTATTCAGTTAGTTTGTTTTCTTATTCAGGGCATTTATGTGTTGCACTCTTATAGTTTGTCAAAGGTTCTTTAAGGCTTCATTTAGCTGAGATGTAACCTTTGGTTAAAAATTTGATGCCTGTACCTGAGATCACAGTGCTAAAAGAACAGAAGCATTCACTATTCTTCATTTACGAGCATAATCCATTCCAGAAAAATGCTTGTAAACCAAAACACTCTTATATTAAAGCAGATTTTCCAATAGGAAGTAATGGAAACTCAAATGATTTGTACTGGATCCCCACAGACCACATACTGTTCACACAAAATGCCAAAACTCACAAAATAAGTTGGCTTTTGTCCACACCATGGTTTAGGTGCCTGGCTGTGGAATCTGCTCTACTTGGGACTAACAACTCAATTTACTCTGTGTTTTTAATGTGATAGTAATAAAGCACAATTTCTAGCCATCTACACACTTGGCTAGATGCCCTATGACTAGAAATGGTTTGAAAAAATAAGAAAGGATGTTGAAAATGAATTAAATAACAATAAAAATATAAAGAAAAATAAAACAAAATCTTCACCTGCAATTGCCTTTGAAAATCTTAATGGCTGATGCGAGGGGGACTTCCATCACTCTTTCCTTCCTCTGCTTTTGAGGCTTGCCTGAGATTGAATGCTTTAGGCAGTCCAGCAGGGGAGAGGGGGAGCGCCACCATTGGCTCATTTGTGATCATGTGACCTCCTCCAGTGCTCGTATTGCAAGACATTGCTTGTTGATCAAGGCAGAATTGATCAGAAATGTTCGCTCTGCTTGCAAAACACTTGTAGACCAAGGTACTCGTATACCAAAGTATTATTGTACTTAGGTAGATCGCAGAGAGAGAAAAAGTGGTCTAGTCTCTTAGAACACTAATGTTGGGCTCCTTCCAGAACGAGTTGTATCAGTTGCATTTGTTAGCAAGTTGCTGATCCTTTAAGATCTGCCAGTTAGGCTCTGCTCCGGGTGTCATGTTTTGCATATACAAAAGCAGTGGCCACTGTGAGAATGTACCTAATCCTCCGATGAAGAACTCCTTTTCACTCGCAGGGTTATCACTTGCTTTGAAAAAAACCCTTTAAAAAAAAATGTATTTAGTTTTATCCTTGCAGTTATAAAAAACATTGCCATTCTTTTACAGTGGAACCTTGACCTATGTCATTAATCCATTCCAGAGGTCTAGACATAAGTCAAACATGCCTTAAGTCAAACAAACTTTTCCTATAGAAAGTAATGGGAAAGTGGATTAATCTGTTCCAGGTGATGAAAAAGACCCCCAAAACAGCAATTTAACACAAATTTGACTGGGATAGGAGATTTCTTCCAGGGATGTAAATGAAATGTCTCTTCAAAGAGAGGAGGAGGCAGTGGAATTATAGTCCACAAGTTATACGTCTCCACTTTTTAATGTTCATAGCAGCAATGTCTAACATTTAAGTTTTACTGATTTTTAACCTGATGTTCCAAGTTCTGAACAACCCTATGCTTACCATTAGAGTCCCATAACTGTACAGCTCCCCAACTAAAATGCTTCCGTTGTGGACCTGAATTCTGCAGCCAGATTTTTTACAAGACTGAGCCGACTGTCTAACCAGCGAGGCCAGCCCCAAGCTCCCGGCCCTTCTTCTCCTCCAGCGGCAGCGGCAGCGGCAGCTTCAGCGAGGCCGAGGCCCAGCTTCAGGTGCTTGGAGCTGGCCTCGGAGAAGCCACCGCTGCTGGAGGAGAGGAAGAAGGCAGGAGCAGTTGGGAGGAGGCAGCCACGATGCTGGGTCATGGCTGCGGCCCGATTCCGGGGCCTTGTGCTGGGGCTCTGAGCTGTAAGTCAAAGCCCATGGCGCAAGTCAAACAGGCCCCTTCTTGCTGCAAGTCAAATATGCTGTAAGTCAAGCAGCATGTAAGTCAAGGTTCCACTGTATTTTTAAGCTGTGCAGTGCTTTGTGATATGCATGCTGAAAAGTGGCAGAGTAATGTGGCAAGTCATAGCTGAAATGGCATAGATAGACCATTACAAGATGAGGGCATGGAATGTGTGTTAGAATGTATTTGTGAGAAGTGGGTGGACATTAAATACCACTGTTATTTCTGGTATGATAGAAAAACAGTAGAAAAAAGTTCCAGTAAAACCCATGTTAGAGAAACCTATGCCATTTTGTTTGTATTCATGCTTTTCTTCACCCAGGGAAGACCCGCTAGCAACAAATTACTTATACTTCCAGGAACCAGTGCCTGATCTCAACTTTGAGATCCTCTTAGAACCATGGGCAATAGAATGTGACAGTCTCCACATTGCAGCTGTAGTGTTGGTGTGTTTAACTATCTGTCTCTGTATAACTCATTCTACTGCAAGGTGATTAGCATTAAATAGATTCTGAAATAGGAAAATGTCTTACTTTTTGATCTCTATTTTTAAATGGCATAGATACCATCTGAAAATGTGTGGAGTAGTGCTTTGATGTACTTTGTTCTAAGGCAGTCTAATGCCAGTAATTATATGCCTAATGTATAACAAGCCCTGGAAAAAATACAGGAGAAAATAGTCGTGAACATGATTGGACTCCCACCCACAACATCCAGATTTTGGGCTTTTGATCTGGACCCGTGTTGCCTGATGGAAAGAAAGTTTAGAGTTCTTGAGATGGAAAAGGTGGCATCCCATACATGAATGCTGGAAATGCCACACCATCATCCAGCAGCAGAAATGTTGTAGCACATTTGGCACTTGTCATGACAGTCCCAATAGTCACACCACTGCAAGGAACTCTGAAAAGGCAGATGGTTGTGTTGAACCCATTGTCTCTCTCTGCCCCTCTCACCGTCTCTCAATGCTCACACACACACACAAATACTATGTTATTGTGAAAGGGTGGTACAGTAGGACCCTGATATCCACTGGGGATTGGTTCCAGGCCTTCCCATGGATAATGAAAACTGTGGATAAGAGACAGTGCCTGCCCACCCTCCCCCAAACTGCTGTTTCCTGACAGTAGCTTACTTTATGACTGCTGTTTGTGACAGTAGCTTCCTTTACAGATGATGTTTGTGACAATAGCTTGCTTTGTGGCTGCTGAATTATTTAATATTTTTTACTCTGTCAACCGTGGATAACTGAATCAGTGGATAATGAATCGGTGCATACGAGGGTCCTACTGTATATTATTTCTGGAGAAGTACCCTTGCCCCCAAACAATTGAGAAAATTGCTGCTTATCTTAGAGAGAACAGGAGGCCTGAGAGAGTTGTCATTGCTCCTGTACATTTGACCCTGCTCTAGAACAATACTGGCCTCCTGCCACTAGGCAAGACTCAGCGCCTAGAGCAGAGGCTTAGATGATCCTAGAATTGTAATAAGCCTGCGGGAGAAATGAATGGGGCTTTTATAAATAAGAGTGTGTGATTTTTTTAAAAAAGATCTAAGCTAAGACTTGGTATTTTAAGAGCTGTTTTTAAAGATACTGTTTACTGTAATATGATCTCTTACAAGACCAAGGCCATACCTTATGTGAATGAATGGCAGCAAGCTTGCAGATTACATGCTCCCTTTCTCCTTTTCCTTTGTGTTTCCCGTCTCCTTTCATGCGTGTAAAAAGGGAGTGGGATGTATATGAATCTAAGGTGTGTTATGGCTTGCTCACCTAGAAAGAGCTCCTGGGTTTCATTACATCTGCTGCATGGCCAAATCTTCATTATATCTAAAATATGATGACTTGTTTTGTTATAAAAACACATGGTCGTCCATTAATCCGAATCATAATATTAAAGCGATAGTGATAGTGAACAACAGTACAGTACTACTATTTCATGCTCATCTGTGAAAAGTAGACAGCATGGCATAATCCTGAAATTAGAGAACATAGTTCCATCTACGTACATTGCCTGTACTGAAGGAACATGCACAATGTAAATAGGAGTAGAGCACTTTACCAGTGCCAGGTGTCTGTGAAGATTCTCAGTCATCCAGGTGAGTTGATCTGGAAGTTGAGTCATGGCAACTGGACTTCTTTTCTTGAGAGAATGAAACATTTCACTGCCTATCCAAACAGCTTCGTCAGTCTGAGGAAAGCTAGTTGGGAGTCCTCCATTTTATAGTTCACTTTGACCTCATGTGACCCTGGTCTGAAATAAGCTCATAAGATGAACAATGGCCTGAATAGGCTTGTTAGGTACAGTCGCCCCCCCACCACTTCGCGGTTCATTTACTGCGGTCCCACTACATCGCGGGATCCCAGTACCTGCACCTCGGAGCCATGCGGGGCGGCGGCGGGGGGCGATCGGGTTGCTCCGTGCCACCCCCCACGCTCCTTCGAGAAGCCTCGGAGCCGCGGGGGGGGGGGCAGGGGGCGATCAGGACGCTCCGTGCCCCCCCGCGCTCCTCCAAGAAGCCTCGGAGCCACGCGGGGGAGTGATCCGGTCGCTCTGCGCCACCCCCCGCGCTGCTCCGAGAAGCCTCGGAGCCACGTTGGGGGGGGCGGCAGGGGGCGATCAGCAGAAGCCTCGGACAGGCGCACGATCGCCCACCCCCAGGCCCCACCCCACCCGCTTCCGCATATCGCGGATTTTCATGCATCGCAGGTGGGGTGGGTCCCTAACCCCCGCAGTCGGCAGGGGGTGACTGTAGACAATAGGCTCATTAGGTGGACAGTGGCCTAAGCCCTAAACGTGTGTGAAAGTCCGACCTTTAACTTTCCCAACACCCATTAAGTATGGGTCCTTAGCTATGCCTTTGGGTTTTGATTTGTCTGGGGATTTTTGAAATCACTGCCTGATTAATAGCAGACAGACTGTACCTGAGGGAGGCCTCCCACCTCTGTTGAGAGAGGGGTTTTCAATACTCACATGAATGACTTCCCTGACCCCTCTCTCAAACCACCTATCTTCTCTGTCTGATATTTGTACATCCTCATCTTTGAATGAGTGCCCTTTGTCCCTCAAGTGGAGGTGTACTGCTGGCTCTGGTCCTGAGCTGTTGCCCCTCCTATGCTGGGCCATCCTCCTGTTGAATGGCTGTTCAGTTTCTCCAATGTAGAGGTCTGGCACACTCCTCTAACTTGCCCCCATCCCTTTGGATGTTTGAAGTGAAAGCCATTGCTGATTTCTTTTCCAGAGCTGCAACTCTTGTTTGTTCCTTTTCCAGACTCGCAGGAATAGGAATTTTTAATAGTGGGAAGTCTTGGGTTGAAAGTAGGATCAGAGAAAGTAGGATCTGTGAGTTGGCAGTTCAGTTTGGGGGAGGAACGCCAAAGGCAGTTTTGGAGGAAGACAGAAAATGAGAAGGTTGGATTAATGGCTCTTTGAGGGAGATATTCATTTGATATCAGGCCATTGAGGAGTGGTTATTGCTAGATCTATTTGATGAAGGGGAAGAAAGCCTAAGCTTAGGTTGTGAAGTTTTCTGGGCCATCACTGTGGGGTTGATGATTTGGCTGGATGCATGGTGATTAGGGTTGGGAGGGGTACTTGTTAGTCATATGAAGCTTTGCCATTCATTTTTATTTTATTTTAAAGTACTACATGTCATTTCTGATAATTAATTTACATTTTACACATTACTCTTGTGTGGCCGCCTAAAGCTCCAGTCTGTCAAGCTAAAATGTAGAGTGAGGTTAGGCATATGGCTTTCCTGTGACTCTTGCATGCAAGATACTTCTTGTTTTCATGAATTAAATCAAAGTAGTTTGGGCGCATTATGTGTTGCCAGTTATTTGTGTGGGAGAGTGCGAGTGATCCCTTGTCTTGACTACTTACTAGACATGGGAGCTTCATATTCAGATACAAGTAGAAAGCTCAGTGCCACTCACCCTTCATCATCCAGCGCTTGACTCTAGTGAGGAGACAGAATGAAGTGGCCTGATGAATGCTCCCCAGTGATCTGCTGCACAGGGAGGCAAGGAAGCGCTGGCCCAGCGGTGTCTGCAATTGCTGCTCTGCTGATGCTGTCGGAGCTGTGCACTGTGGCCTGAATGGTGAGTGGGCTGTCCAGTTCTTGAGGAGGGGAGAGGGACTGGGTCACCACCGCTCTCATGCCTACTACCATGTCTACTACTATGAAGCTCCCATGCCAAGTACCTAGTTCTAGGGAAGCGGTACATGGCCTGTATGTTCTTGGCTTCCATAGTTATTTTTATCATCCTCAGCATCCTAAACACCTTGGCACTTTCACCCATCTCTGGATTTAGGAACTTGGACAGTCCTTTCAAAAGAATATTGTGAAAAGGCAAAGGAACAGCTGCAAGTGATAAGAAACTGGAAAATCTGTGAAGCTAGCTATATTAAAAATATGTCTGTTAGATTTCCTTACACTATAGTAGCTCAGTACCACAGACACAAACCTCCAGCCATTTGCTGAAATGAAAATGAAAACAAAGGAACCCATCTGGAAGATGGTTAGTAGATTATATTTCTATTATAATCATTTTTATTTCCTTTTTTCTCTTTTATTTTTCATGTTGACTTGAGTTTTTTTTAATGATTAGCCATGGTGTTCATTTAATGATAAATGGTGGCCCTAATAATGTACAGGTTAGACAAAGTAAAGTGAAATTAAAAGAAAGGAGAAAAAAATGTTGTATCCTGCAGGGAGGAGAGAAACTTTTGCTCCCATATTGATTTCTTGTGAGCAAATGTCATTACCTCACAAGGTAATGGAGAATGTAACTAGAGGTACATTCTGTTGATGGGTAGTGGATTCCTCCTGAGTAAATTCTCTTCCCATCCTCTTCTTTTTTTCAACTCCAGTGCCATCTTGATTGGGACATTTGCACACCCTCATGTAGGAGGGACATGGATCGGATCGGATTACAGGTTTAGAGAAGCAGGAAGTATGATTTCAGGTTTAAGATTGATCAAGTGTTTCATTAGGAGTTGGAGGATGGCGGGGGGGGGACCGTGGACCAGTTTCTTGGCCACTTATTCTGTATATCCTTTCATGTATGTGGCTCTGGTTATTTAAGAAGGTGTTTCAGATTTATTTATTTATTTATTTATTTTTACATTTTTATACCACTCCCATTTCCCTGAGGGAACTCTGGGCGGTTCACATAAAAACAAGTTAAAAACATATACATCAATGAGAGGAGATATTAGGCAAGAGGCATAAAATTGACAATAAAAATAGTAAAAATGCCAATTAAAAAACAAACAAACAGAAATTAGCAGAGGAAAAAACTTTGGTACATCCTATCAATCGCCAAAGGCATCCCTGAACAGCCAGGTCTTAAGCGATTTCTTAAAGGCTGCCAATGAGGGAGCCTGGCAAATCTCGCTGGGGAGTTTGTTCCATAATTCTGGGCCAGCCACTGAGAAGGCCCGCTTGCAGGTAGCTACCCTACGGGCCTCTCTAGGCGTGGCCACCCGAAGCGAGAGAGCCACAGATGATCGGGTTGGTCGGGACAGCTCTGATCGTAGGGAGATACGCTCTGCCAGATAATCAGGACCCAGGCGATGGAGGGTTTTGTAAACCAAAACCAGTACCTTGAACCTTATTTGGGAGGCAACGGGCAACCAGTGCAGACGAGCCAGAATGGGGGTGATGCGGTCATACCTGCCCGCACCAACCACCAGCCTGGCCGCCGCATTCTGTACCCGCTGCAGTCGCTGAACAAGGTTCAAGGGAAGCCCCATGTAGAGAGTGTTGCAGTAATCTATCCTCGACATGACCAGTGCCTGCACCACTGTCCTCAGGGAGTCCCCATCTAGGTATGGGCGAATCTGGGTGATAAGCCTAAGATGGAAAAAGGCCGACCTGGTCACGGTTGCCACCTGGGAGCCCCAGGGACAGGTCCGGATCCAGGACGACGCCCAGACTCCTCACTTGTTCAGCCAGCTGGAGGGCGGACCCACCCAGACCGGGAAGAAGGCCACAATACCCGTCCGGGCCATCCCCAAAGAACAGGACCTCAGTCTTCCCAGGGTTAAGCCGGAGCCTTTTGGTCCTGGTCCAGTCCAGTACTGCAGCCAGACAGCGATTAAGGGTCTGGACTGCCTCCACTGCAGAGGTGGAGAAGGAGAGATAGAGCTGCGTGTCATCAGCGTACTGATGACAGCAAGTTCCAAAACTCCGGACGACCTCAGCCAGCAGCCTCATGTAGATGTTAAAGAACATTGGAGAGAGAGCCGACCCCTGAGGCACCCCACATGAGAGTGTCTAGGGGGATGACAGAACACCCCCCAAGCTCACACGCTGAGCACGGCCCTCCAGGAAGGAACGGAGCCAGCCAAATGCCAGACCTCCAATCCCAGCCTCAGAGAGCCAGCCCAGGAGGATACCGTGGTCGACGGTATCAAAGGCTGCTGACAGGTCAAGAAGGACCAACAGGGTAGAGCAACCCCTGTCGGCCCTCCTCAACAGGTCGTCTTGCAGTGCGACCAGGGCAGTTTCAGTCCCATGCCGTGGCCTAAACCCAGACTGGAAGGAATCCAGAACATGATTCTCCTCCAGGAACGACTGGAGACGCAGGGCGGCGACCCGCTCGATCACCTTGCCCATAAAGGGAACATTGGCTATAGGACGGTAGTTCGACATGTTGTCTACAGCCAGGCCTGGTCTCTTGAGAATGGGCTTAACCACCGTCTCCTTCAGACCGGGAAAAATCCCGTCTCTGAACGAGGCAGTGGCAATCAGCGAAGCCCATTCCGGCATGCTCCCTCTGGTGGTCTTGATCAGCCAGGAAGAGCAAGGGTCAAACGGAGAAGCCGCTGACCTGCAATGTCCCAGGGCCCTAGAGGCATCAGATGGAGTAACAGGCTCGAACTCAACAAACCGGGGGGACCGAGGAGGTGCGGCGCCGGCCACACACGGGGATAGATCAGTGCAACCGGCATCCAGATCGGAATGGATGGCCTCTATTTTAGATTTAAAATAGGCTGCGAATGACTCACTAGTGAAATCACTAGGAGGAGGCCTAGGCGGATCAGGATTGGTGAGGTCTCGAACCACCCGGAACAATTCGAGGCCCCATCAATTCTCAGGGAGATGAAAGATCTCCTCGCGTCCCTGATCGCTCGGACATAGCGACTGGTCGACACCCTAACTGCAGCCCAATTGGATGCCGTCCGAGCCTTCAGCCATCTGCTCTCTAGCCCCCTCCGCTCTTGCTTCATCGCCCGCAACTCCGCCGTGTACCAAGGGGAGGAGTGGGCTTGGCATCGGAGGGGGCGCTTGGGGGCGATCCGGTCAAGAACCCCAGTGACATCCTCATACCACCTGTCCACCAGGGAGGTGACCGGATCGGCAACCAGACTGTCCGGAAGGCCTCCAAAGGACTCCGAAAACTGCACTGGGTCCAGGAGCCTTCGGGGGCGGGCCCAGCTCCCCGTGGGGTGGGGTGGCGATTGATAGGGAGAAGGTCAGCAGATAATGATCTGACCATGACACGGGCCGGGGACACAAGTTTCCAGATGTCAGGCAAGCGGGAGGTGTCATCACGTTTATTCATGTTGTTTGGGTGTTTCTCTATTTCAATGGCTTCCATGATTATTCGACTGTTGAAGTGTTCAGTTTTGGAGATGAGTTTGGTTCTTTCAAAATCAATTTCATGACCTGTTGTTTTTATGTGCTGGAAGAGAGAGGAAGATTTTTCTTCTTTTTTGACTGCGTTCTTGTGTTCTGCGATGCGTGCGCTTATTCTCCTGTTTGTCTGTCTGATGTATGTGGCTGGGCAGACTTTGCATGGTATTTCGTAGACTCCTTGGTTTTCTAGCTCAATCTTGTCTTTGGGGTTTCTTAAAATGTTGGCTATTTTTTGGTCGGTGCAAAAGGCTGTCTTGATATTGTGTTTGTGGAGAATTTTGCTGATTTTGTCTGTGGTGCCTTTGATGTAAGGGAGGAGGGCGGTGCCGTTGTTCTCTTCTGTTTCTTGGTTCTTGGGGGGTGTTTCCTTTTGGATTAGTTTGGTGATGGTGTTTTTTTGGAATCCGTTCGCAATTAAAACATTCGAGAGAGTGTGTAATTCAGTTTTTAGGTGGTCTTTGTCAGCGAGGCGTTTGGTTCTGGAGATGAGGGTTTTTGCTACGGAGTTGATCTGTGCAGGGTGGTGGTGTGATTGTGCATTTAAGTAGCGGTTTGTATGTGTTTTTTTCTGGTAGATGGTATGTCCTAAGGAGCCGTCGGGTTTTTTGTAGATTAGGACGTCCAGGAAGGGAAGTTGGTTGTTGGCTTCTATTTCCATAGTGAATTGTATTTTGGGGTGTAGGCTGTTGAGATGTGTGAGGAAGTTGTTCAGTTTATCTTTCCCGTGTGGCCAGATAACAAAGGTGTCGTCAACATATCTGAGCCAGAGTTTGGGTTTATGTTCGGACTTCTGTAACGCGTTGGTTTCAAAGTGTTCCATATATAGGTTTGCGATGACCGGTGAGAGGGGTGATCCCATGGGTGCTCCTTCTATCTGTTTGTATCTTTGTCTTTGTTTGTATCTTTGTATCTTTGGAAACTAGCCCTGGTCAACAGACGAGCCTCTGCCACAAAGACTGACACCAGGTCCAAAAGGACACAAGATGCCACCACCTTCCATCCACACCAAACACAAACCCAGACCCTTCCCACAGATGAAACGAAACCACCATCCAATAACAAAACCACGACTGCACCATCTACTGCGGCACCCCACTCCAGTCACCACATGGAGCACACTTACACACGCCAAAAAAACATTGGGAGACCACAGACACGTAGCCAGACCAAAATGAATTCACAGGACACAGGACCCCACTCCACCAAAGCCCAGGATGCTGCCAGAACGCCCACCACCAAGGTTGTGAAGAAACAAAAGACTGATAGACACACATCCAGCACCTCACCCACACAGGATGTCTCTAAACAGCCATCTAACCCACCAGCAGTTAATCCCTTAACGATCGCCTCAGCCACACAGCAGATCACAAAAGAACAAAGGAACCTACAATCAGCAACAGAGCAAGCAAACCACACCCCCCCAGCAGTATTTATAGAAGGACTTCAACTGAGATCACGCTTTGCTTCAAGAAGAAAGAAGCCAGAACACCAGCCTGAAGATGACGAGTGAGACCTCGTTGAAACGTCGCCAAAACAACCAGATTTCTACACGGGAAGAAACCCGAATCCACCCTAACATGCATACCTATACCCGTGAAAATCTACGAAAACATATATATATATATTCATTCATTGGCATCCTTCAGTCTCGAAAGACTATGGTATCATGCCTGGAGTACAGATCCTAAAAACAGCACCTAGGGTGACTAAATAGACCAATTCGGGAATGGCAATCTCTACCGCACTGGGGGCAGATGTATTCTGTTTCCTGCCTGGTCCTCGAGTTTCGTTCTTTCCGTGCCTGCCTCTTTTCCTCTGCCTGTTGGACAAATGCCTCTTCAAATTTATGTAGACCATGCTGTATCTCTTGCCTCCAGACAGTGCGGTCGGAGGTCAGGGTTTCCCAGCTGTTGAGGTCCATTCCCAAGGCCTTCAGGTCCCTCTTACAGATATCCTTATACCGCAGCTGTGGTCTCCCTCTGGGGCGCTTTCCCTTCATTAGTTCTCCATATAGAAGATCTTTTGGGATCCGACTGTCATCCATTCTCACAACGTGTCCAAGCCAGCGTAGGCGTCGCTGTTTCAATAAAGTGTACATGCTAGGGATTTCAGCTCGATTCAGGACTATGCTATTTGGAACTTTGTCATGCCAGGTAATGTTGAATATTCGCCTGACAGCGCATATGGAAGGTATTAAGCTTTCTTTCCTGTTGAGCATGGATGGTCCAAGACTCGCTGCAATACAAAAGTGTGCTCAGTACGCAAGCTTTATAGACCTGTATCTTTGTATGTTCTGTCAGCTTCTTATTGAGCCATACTCTCTTTGTTAGTCTTGAAAACATAGTTGCTGCTTTACATATACGTTTATTCAGCTCAGACTCTAGTGAGAGTGTATCTGAGATGGTTGAGCCAAGATACACAAAGTCATGGACAACTTCCAGTTCTTTTGCAGAAATTGTAATGTGAGGAGGAGAGTCCACATTCTGGCCCATTATTTGTGTTTTTTTTCAGGCTGATTTCTAGCCCAAACTCTTTGCAAGCTTTACTAAAATGGTCCATGAGTTGTTGGAGATCTTCAGCAGAGTGAGCAGTAATGGCGGCATCATCAGCGAAGAGGAGATCCCGCAAAGACTTCACCTGTACCTTAGACTTTGCTCTCAATCTAGAGAGGTTGAACAGTTTTCCATCTGATCTGGTCCGAAGATAGATACCCTCTGTTGAAGTTCCAAAAGCATACTTCAGCATGGTAGCAAAGAAGATCCCAAACAAGGTTGGCACAAGGACACAGCCCTGCTTCACGCCGCTTCGGATGTCGAAGGGATCTGACACCAGGCCATCGAAAACTACATTGCCCTTCATATCCTCATGAAAAGACCTAATGATGTTAAGGAGCTTGGGTGGGCATCCAACCCGGAGGAGTATTTTAAAGAGTCCGTCCCTACTAACCATATCAAATGCCTTTGTGAGATCTATGAAGGCTACAAAAAGTGGCTGTCCTTGTTCCCTGCATTTCTCCTGCAACTGCCTGAGGGAAAATACCATATCAGTAGTGGACCTGTTGGTTCGAAAGCCACACTGTGATTCTGGGTAGACTCTCTCTGCAAGTATCTGGAGCCTCTTCAGTATAACACGTGCAAACAGCTTCCCGACAACACTAAGAAGAGAGATACCACGGTAGTTGTTACAGTCGCTCCTGTCACCTTTGTTCTTATAAAGCGTAACAATATTAGCGTCCTTCATATCCTGTGGTACTCCCCCTTCCCTCCAGCAAAGGCAGAGGATTTCGTACAGTTCAGTGGCAATGATCTCTTTGCAGCACTTCAGAACTTCAGCAGGGATGTTATCTTTCCCAGGTGCCTTGCCAGAGGCAAGTGAATCCAGAGCTACATTTAGTTCTTTTAGTGTTGGTTCATTGTCAAGATCCTCCAAGACAGACAAGCACTCAATATTATTTAAGACTTCTTCGGTTATTGTGTTTTCTCTGGAATATAGTTCAGAGTAGTGCTGCACCCAGTGTGCCACCTGCTGCTCACGATCCTGGATGATCTCACCTGAGACAGTCTTTAAGGGCGCAGTTTTCTTATGCATTGGCCCTAAGGCCTGTTTAATTCCATCATACATCCCCTTGATGTTACCTGTATCAGCTGCCATCTGAATCTGAGAACACAGTTGCAGCCAGTAATCGTTAGCACATTTCCTGGCAGTCTGCTGGACTTTGTTACGAACAGCTCGCAGGGCCAGTAGGTTGTGCTCGCTGGGATAAGCGTTATATGCAGTCAAGGCTCTCCTCTTTTCCTCAATAGCTGGCATCAGCTCTTCTGAGTGGGCTTCAAACCAGTCTGCTGTTTTTCGAGTCTCCTTGCCGAATACTGAAAGAGCAGTGTTATAAACAACATTCTTAAAATGTTCCCAACGTTTAGATTATCTTCAGCAGGGCCAGGAAGAGCTTCCTTGAGTACATGGGAGAATTCCTCCACTTTTCCTTGGTTATAGGTGTTACTGGTATCAATTTTTGATCTTCTTTCCTTCTTCAGGTGGTGCAATCTCTTTGTTTTCAGTTTTACTTTGCTGTACACCAGGGAGTGGTCTGTTTCACAGTCGGCACTCTGATAACTACGTGTGATTGTAACACTAGAAATGCTGGAGCGCCTGACGAGAATCAGGTTGAGCTGATGCCAGTGTTTCGATCTTGGATGTCTCCAAGAGACTTTGTGCTGGGGCTTTGTGTTAAAGAATGTATTGCTGACGCAGAGACCATAATAGCAGCAAAACTCCAGCAGGCGTTGGCCATTTTCATTCATCTTTCCAATGCCGAACCGACCTAGGCAGGTGGGCCAGGAGTTATAATCAGCTCCAACCCTGGCATTAAAGTCACCGAGGATAGCTATTGGTCTTTTCTCAGGGATTTTCTTGATAGTGGCAGCTAGATCATCATAGAATTTGTCTTTAAGTTCTGCTGGAGATGATAATGTTGGTGCGTATGCACTGATAAGTGTAACCAGCCCTGCTGTAGAGTGTAGTTGCATGGACAGGATTCTCTCTTCCTGCAGCAGGTGGGATAATGAGACCTAGTAAAGTATTTCTAACAGCAAAGCCAACCCCACATTCTCGTTTGATGGTTTTCCCTGCCAGAAGAATGTAAAGTTCCTCTCCTTGACAGATCCAGAGTCAGGTAGCCTTGTCTCTTGGAGAGCAACAATGTCCATCCGCAGTCTGCACAGTTCCCTGTCGATGACAGCTGTCTTTCGTATAGTGTCCATTTCTTGGAGATAGTCTGAACAGCCAGGGTTCATTGTCCTAACATTCCATGTGCCCAACTTTAGGCTCGAGATTTTTTTATGTTTATTGCATGGTGCTGAGTCAACGATTTGTTTGCTGGTTTCCATCCTGATCCGCCTACACCCAGGTAGCTGCCGCTTCCTGTGTTGTTCCCCCACTATTTGCTGTAAGTGGTTCTCTCCAGGGCACAAGGCCTGGGTAATTCAATATGGAGGTTAGGCTGTTACCCAGGCAGCGAAACCCCCCTCTCCACGTAGCTGGAGTGGTCCAATGGAACAGCAAAGCTGATACGATTAGTTTCAGCTGCGTCGCAGGAGTTGCCAGAACATGATTGTATACAGTCATGAACTGTCTGCGGGACTCCGGCTCCGTTTTTTTCCTCGAGGTTGACTCCTGAAGCCTTTTCTAATGATGGATATAGCCACAAGGCAGTGGAGGTTTGAAAGAGTTTCCTTCTCCTAAAGGTGGTTCTTCCTCTTTTTCTGCCGTTGGGGCGATGAGAGCTCTCTTCCGCCTTCAAAACCATTGACCGTCCTCTCCTGTAACCCCAGATGGGGGCCCTTACAAGGTACTACCAGCCGGGCCAGCTGGACCAAGGTTTTTTAAGGAGGTATTACTCCTCCAGTTTTCTTCTTGTTCCTTGGAATCCTGCCCCAGGTTGCCCATTCTCCTAAGAGCAAGTTCTACAAAGTCCCTGTAAGTGTGGAATATGCCCTCCTATTTGTTTTTCCTATTTTCCAAGTTCTGCTTCTTGGTATAAAAAGAGTAAAATAAAATAAAATAAAATAAGAGATTTCGCGCGCCTAACGGCAGCCCCCTGTGCTGTTTCCCCTTGGACCCTGTGCTAAAAGAAAGCAAAAGGGAGGAGCAAAGGCTTGCCCAGGGCAGAGAATGGCCAAAGCATGCAGCTCCCAAGAACAAAGAAAGGCAGAAGTAAACGATCACCCAAGGCTGAAAAGTTCACCTCAATTTAGGCAGTCTTCTCAAAGATCCCTGCTTGTTTATTCCTTCTGTTCCCCCTGTAGGAAAAGCTCCTGGCAGCCCCCTGTGTTGTTTCCCCTTGGACCCTGTGCTAAAAGAAAGCAAAAGGGAGGAGCAAAGGCTTGCCCAGGGCAGAGAATGGCCAAAGCATGCAGCTCCCAAGAACAAAGAAAGGCAGAAGTAAACGATCACCCAAGGCTGAAAAGTTCACCTCAATTTAGGCAGTCTTTTCAAAGATCCCTGCTTGTTTATTCCTTCTGTTCCCCCTGTAGGAAAAGCTCCTGGCAGTCCCCTGTGCTGTTTCCCCTTGGACCCTGTGCTAAAAGAAACATAGATGGAATAAGATGGGAAGATGGTAAAACCAACGAGGGGAAAGGGCAACTTGTCCCAACAGAATGTTCCGCCCCAGGTAGCCAATAGTAGCAAGCAGCAGGGACCAAGGCGAAGATGTCATTGTTAACCCCCATGGTACTCCATTTGCCCAGGTACTCCATTTGCACTTTTCCTCGGGGTTTCTACCTTTAGATTAATCTTTTTATATAGAACATCCACATAATGCTATTTTGCTACATAAAACTATATAAACTGTAGGTGAATTAAAATGCATAAAGTCACTGGCTAGTTAGCAGAATGTATTGTCAGGACATTTGCAGTAGAAATCAACAACAGCTGTTGTTTATAGCAGCTGGCATGAATGGGGAACTGGAAGTTGTCAGGAGACAATAAAGTTGCCATCGAAAGTAGAAAGAATGAGGTCAGTGTACAGTGCTGTGCAAGACAAATAAAATCCAAGAGTTGGTTTGGTTGAGCAGATGGATAGTTGCCTGAGGACAAGGGAGATTGAGTAGTTCAGCAGTGCAACAAATCATCAGTGATGTTTGGGATGTCTGTGCGTGAGCCAAAGTTATTTGTGGATGAGCTGGTTTGCCTCCTAAAGCAGAAAAGAATGCAGTGTGGAATACGGTGGAGGCAGAAACCATAGAACGGATGGATCCTTTATGAAGTACAGTATCATTGGTTTGGTCCATCTGGGAAAAGGTTTTCTGTGTGTTGTTGTCACCATCATTTGTGATTGATGTGAGTAGAGATGCCATTTCTGAAAAACTTCTGCTTGGCTTTTGCTTCATATTAAAGATGCAGATGGTTTCTTCTTGTTTTTTCTGCAGCAGATGGAACATGGCTGATCACTGACTTTTGCTCTATTGCATTATTAGTAATGACACAAAACACACACACACACACACACACACACACACACACACACACACACACACACACACACACACACACACACACACACACACACACACACACACACACACACACACTATCACCACCACCACAATCTCTGGCTCATGATTCTAGTCTAGGCCTTGAAGCTCTTCACTCAGCAGAAGATGTACATGCAAATGTTGTGTTGGGGCTGACCAGCACCCTCCAGCCTGGTTGAGGTTGCAGGAAAAACCTAGCATCTCTTTGGGCTCATCTTTGTCTAAATTATACTGGGAGCTGTGGATGAGAGGACTTTGTTTCTTCTCTTCCTTATTTGGGAAGCAGGTTTCTCATCAAAGTACTGTACTAGGTAGAAGACCTCCATTTGAGATGGGGATTTGGTTGCATTATCTGATGTCAGTCATGTGCTGAACTCTCTCTCTCGTTCTCTATGTATGTATGCATGTATGTACGTTATGTATGATTTCCTCCTGTTTTTAGTTTTCTGCCACTTTCTACTATATAAAAGTTTGGTGTCCTGTGTGAAGCTATAAATAGACCGCCTCAAAATAAATGTACATAATGTTGTGGACAAAGACACTGTAATCTTTTCATAGCTAAATCTTTTTCAAAGCAGTGCTTCCAGTCTGTTGCCAAAGATATTCACATCCCGTTTTGCCCATGACATCCTTTGTGTCATTTTAGGGGCAGCCATGGGCAGAGCTCTTACTTTTAAAAAAAAAGAAAAAGGAAAAAAGGAAAAAGATGAGCATTTTGTACGACATTGCGGCTTCCCACTCTCCAAACACCCATCTCTAGATGAATGTTAGTTGGTAGACTTTTGGTCTTCTTTTTACTCTAGAGAATTTAGTTTTTTTTTCTGTTTGGAGAAAATATATTGATTTAGCACACTGCAAAAGCCCTGTTTTTAACACATTGTGACCTTTTAAAGAACTTTCCTTTAAGAACTTTCCTTCCCCCCCTATTTTGTAGATGTTTGTTGCTACAGAATAGCCTGAGGGAATGTAGTTGAATAACAGGAGAAAGCTAGTGTGATGTAGAGGTTAGACTGGGCCTTGTATTTAAATACCCACTTGAAACTAATTGAGTGACCTTGGATCAGTCACATGCTCTTAATTTGATCTGCCTTGCAATATTGTTTTGGGGATAAACTAGAGAAGAGGAGAACACAGGAATTGCCATGAGGTCACTGAGGAAAAAGCAGAATATAAAAAGCAAAGCAAAAGCAAAGTGTTCTGCTTATATACCGCCCCATACTACTTCAAGTAGTCTCTGGGTGGTTCACAGTTTAATTACAGTATGCAAGCTACACATTCCCCCCCCCCCAGCAAGCTGGATACTCATTTTACCAACCTTGGAAGGATGGAAGGCTGAGTCAACCATGAGCCTCCTACCTGGGATTTAACCCCCAGTTCGTGAGCACAGTTTTACCTGCAGTACAGGCATTTAACCACTGTGCCACATTGGTTAGATCAGTGCTCCCCAACCTTTTTATCACCGTGGACCGGTAAATGCTTGATAGTTTTTCCCTGGCCCGCTTGTTTTGATTTAATAAGATAAAAAATGTAAATGCCCCCCCCGCCGCTGACGCACATGCGTGCTAGTCGTTTCCCACTCTAGGGGGCGGTGCTCATCTCCGTACTCAAGCCGAAGAGCCAGTGTTGTGCGATGAGTCCTTGGCATCGCTGCAAGGAAACACTGTTTTTACTTCCTTGCATTCCCCCCCCGGGGGCTACCCAGCCGCCGTGAGGTCTTAGGACCCTTTGCCCTTCCTTGACATGAGGCCTCCCTCCCTCCCTCCTTACTTTCTTTCTTTCTTTCCCTTTTCTTTCTCCCTCCCTCCCTCCCTTCTTTCTTTCTTTCTTTCTCTTTTCTTTCTCCCTCCCTCCCCCTCTCCCTTCTTTCTTTTCTTTCTCTCTCTCCCTTCCTCCCTCTTTCTTTCTTTCCTCCCACTCTCCTTCCTTCCTTCCTTCTTCTTTCTCTCCCTTCTTTCTTTCTTTCTCTCCCTCCCTCTCCCTTCTTTCTTTTTCTTTATTTCTCTCCCTCTCCCTCTCTCTCTTTCCTTCCTTCCTTCCCTCCCACTCTACCTCCTTCCTTCCCTTCTTTCTTTCCTTCCTTCCTCATTTTCTTTTTTTTTTCTTTCTTTCTTTCTTTCTTTCTTTCTTTCTTTCTTTCTTTCTTTCTTTCTTTCTTTCTTTCTTTCTTTCTCCCTCCCTCCTCCTCTCCTTCCTTCCCTCCCACTCTCCTTTCTTCTTCTTTCCCCCCTTTTTTTCTTTCTTTCTCCTCTCCTCTCCCTTCTTTCTTTCTTATTTCCTTCCTTCCCTCCCTCCATCCCTTTCTTTTTCTTCCTTTCTTCCTCATTTTCTTTCTTCCTTCCTTCCTCCCCCTTCTTTCATTCTTCCTCTCTCTCCCTCACTCCTTCTCTCCCTTTCTTTTTCTTTCCCTCCCTCCTTCCTTTACTTACGTACTTTCTTCCTCCCTTCCTCCTTCTCCCTCCTCCTCCTTTCTTTCTTTCTTTCTTTCTTTCTTTCTTTCTTTCTTTCTTTCTTTGTACCTTCCTCTTCCTCTCCTTCCTTCCTTCCTCCCTCCCTCCCTCCCTCCCTCCCTCCCTTCCTTCCTTCCTTTCTCCCTTCTTTCTTTTTCTTTCTCTCTCTCTCCCTTCCTCCTTCTCCCCCTTCCTTCCTTCCTTCCTTCCTTCCTTCCTTTCTTTCTTTCTTTCTTTCTTTTTTTTTCTTTCTTTCTTTCTCTCTCCCTTCTTTCTTTCTTTCTTTCTTTCTTTCTCCCTCCCTCCTTTCTTTCTTTCCCTTTTCTTCCCCCCTCCCTCCCTCCCTCCTCCTTTCTTTCTTTCTTTCTTTCTTTCTTTCTTTCTTTCTTTCTTTCTTTCTTTCTTTCTTTCTTTCTTTCTCCCTCCCCCCTCCTTACTTTTTCTTACTTTCTTTCTGGCGGGGCGATTGGTGCGGGGTCGAGCGGCGGCAGCGATGGTGAGACGGGGCGATTGCGGGGGCGATGGTGGGGGTCGCGACGGCGGGATGGGGCAATTGGGGGTCGCGCGCGGCGGCGGCGGACGGGGTGAAAATTGCAAAGGGTTCGGGGGTTGCGCGGCGGCGGCAGGACGGGGCGACATTATGGTGGCGGGCGGACGGGGACTACGAAGGCGGGGGGGAGTAGTGGCTCGCGGGGCGGCGGCGGCAGGACGGGGTGCGGCAGCGGGTTTAATTACAGCAGGATGGGGCGTGCGGCAGTGGCAGCGGGACATGCGGCGGAGGTCGTGAGCGGCGGCAGCAGGACGAGGGATATGGCGGCGGGGCGGGACGGGGTTTGCGGCCAACCTTGGCAGGACGGGGAAGGCGGCACCGGATGGGGGCAACGGCGGCAGGGGGGCCTCAGCTACGGCAGGATGGGGCGATTTAACCTGGAGTTGTGGGGGCGGCGGGGCGGGACAGTTTTACCTGCGGGGTCACGCGGCGGGGGCATTTAACCACTGTGCCACATTGGTTAGATGAATACTTGGGGTGTGGGGGCATTTGCTGTTCTTTATGGCAGCCAAGAAACTTCCGCGCAATTGTAGTATTTTCAGTTGATCAAGATTTACAGACTGAAGGCAAGATGTATATGTTTTCCCTTGAGGCTGAAGTTACAATAACCTGTGTCCTATAAAGGAAATGCTATTTTTGACGTGCTCACTGATCAGTGCTTTCTCCAACCTCAGTTGATGATGTCTTAACATTAAGGCTTTGAAGCTTGCTGTCCTCTGGATGGTCAAGCTGAAGAAGAGAAGGAGGATTTGCCACTTCAGGTCAAGTTAGTAGCTTCTTCCTTTGAGTCTAAAGATTATGAGATAGTCCTTGTGAGACTTTAATTTGATGGACAGTTTCAGGGAAGAAGGGTGTTAATATGCTGCGGCAAGTCCAGTGAAGGCACTTGAAAGGCTGATAAGTTTTATTTGGTAGTCCCCAAAATAGTATGCCAAATAAAATTTGTTTAAAGCCCCAAGGCTCTTTGGCAGATAGTGAACCTTGATTTCCTCCATCGTGCAAATCTCCAAAGTGCATAATTTTTAGCTTTTTCTGTATTATAATTATCTTAACATTTTAATTTTTAAAAATTTCTCCTATATTTCATATTTTTATTTATTTATTTATTTTCACATTTATATACCGCTCCTACTTCCCGAATGAGAACTCAGGGCATGCTTAACAATATGAATAAAGACAGAACGTTTTTTCTGTTCCTACTAAACTTCATATCCCATCATTTTGAACAGATCACAAGACAACCCTGTTCACGTTGCTGGATCAGCATCTCCTTCAGAGTGTAAATGTCTTTGTGTAGTAACAAAAGTCTCTTGCAGTTTTTCTAACCTTGGGCCTTTCCCTTGACTCCCAGCCACCATCTTGCTTTCTCTTTACCCTTTCCAGTTGGTAGTTTCCAAGAAGCTTACCTCAAATTGGGAATTAGTGGCTTCCAAGAGCCCTCCTCCCATCTTCAAAACACTGTTGACACTTAAGCTTCTCAAGGAACATTCAAAGAAACTAAAAATGTTTATGAACAACCATCTCTCCATAGATTTTCTCAATTTTTAAAAAGATGTACTGGGAAGGAAGGTAGAATGGTTGATACAGAAGTGTTCTCTCAGCATGCCAGAACTCAGAAATGAATGCCCATCCATTTTAAAATGGTAACATTTAAGTTATTCCGTACAGAAAACTATGTTTTCCAAACAAAAAAATGGGTTGTGGGATATAATGAACAAAGCTAAGTGTTCTGAAAATACGTAGATACAATGTTGTTGTCTTGGGAGAAAAATTGCTTAATCTATGTGGGAGAGAACCTGTTAGATTTATTTAAATAAAAACCCCAAACAACATGACTTTAAAAGGACGTGATGAAACTTTCCCACATTTGGCAAGGAACAGTCTGCCAAAATGTAGTCCCAAGCTGAAGTTTTAAAACTACAAATTTCAGTATAGACAGCCTCTACTCCAAGTAATAACAAGTAGAGTTTTGTTTTACTTTGCTATACAGTATCAATGGTCATGCAGTTACCTGACTACAGTACACAATCAAGTGGTGATTTATCTCCTAGACTGAACTACTATGGACAAGAGAATGAGAGGGTTAGATTTTTCCCCTCTTAAAACATCAGGAACCCAACATGTGTAGAAAAAAGCATGTTGAGGAGTTGGTTTATTCTAGCTTTCTTATAATGCTATTTTTCTTGTGTTCTGGAACATTCTTTTCACCTCTATCTACTGTCCCCTATCTACTGTCTGGAACACTTCACTCTAAGAAGGACTCCGCCATATCAATGGAAGCTGAAAGCAGTAAGGGTCACGTACTACTTTGTGCTCTCACAGACATCTGGTAAAGACTTGGGAAAACGTTTTTCCGAATTGTTTACTGTGGTTGACCTATACTAATGTTCAGATCTATACCTATCTGGCTAATTGGGGGCTGATGAGTAAGTGCATAAAATTTAGTGCATGTAGATCAAGTGTCTATATCTCACTTTAGAGAGCCATTTCACTTTGTGCTTCTCACTACATGTTAACCAAGTTCCTACAAACCAACTCCATGCTTGCATATAATGAAGAGGAACATGCCAGTTTCTATTCCTATACAACGAAGCTGATGGAGATGAAGCATCACTACAGATGCCTATATGGAACAGAAATTGTGTCCCTTTCGAAGAGATATATTCACTTCGCTCTCCACTTTAATGGTCTTTTCCCTTACTTTTCATGTTTGTTAACAAGGCTAGAAAGCCAGCTAGTGGGATGTATACTGTTATCTATAATTTTGAATATTAGAAAATTTCAAAACACAGCCACTTTTGTCATTAAAAATAAGGAATGAGACATAATGACTTCTGAGCAACAGATGAAAAAAATACCCAAGATAATTTCTCCCTTCTTTTCACCGACAACAGTAATGTCAGACAAATTGTTGTCCTGCAGTTGTTTATCTCCTATCAGAGAAAGAGATTTCCATATGTTCTCTTAAGAGTACAACATGTCATGACTAACTCTAGGAAGTTATTCCCTTTAGTTTGTCAGATTGTTCATCTGACAGTAGATTTTAGTTTTTTTACTTGATATGTGCTCTAATCTCCAAAGGAAATCAGGTTAGCTTGTTTCTGTGGCAAATAAATGAGCATGTGCTTAGGAAAATTGGGATACAAATAGAAAGTCAGAGAGAGGACATGTGACAGAAGAAAATGGGTAAAGAAAGAATAAGAGAGAGGACACAATGGGAAAGGAAAGTTGCATTGCAGAATATCAGAGAGCATAAAATCTATTTTAGTCATGTCTTCCCTAGGTACAGAGACAGATCCCTAAAAATAAAAGTTATTGGCTTTCATGTTTCTGGATGATCATCAGACAGCAAAGAATGAGTTAGTCGTGAGGTGGGACATCTATTCTTAGATCTACAGTACGATTTCTTGTTTGCCTCAAGTAGAAAGTATTTACAGCTTCTTCTCAGTATATGCTGTGGGATGCTTCTTCAGCACTTACCATTTCGCCATTTCTTTGTCTGAAATTCCTCACTTCAAAATGCTTTTCAGTGAGGAGGTATGAAATTGTATATATTCAGATAGATAACAGTCCTCTTAGTGAAGTCTCTCTTCTGCTGAGACAGCCTTCATCCTCACTGCCCTGCACTCCCATCACACCTCTGTGCTCTTCTCCCCCACTCCTTTTGTCAATGGATGACATCTATTGTCTTGTTAAGAGATGCCACAGATTCATTCTATTGATGCTTGTTTCTTGCGGTGGCTGCTTTATTTTTGTTTAAACATTTCTAAGCCACCTTTCAAGACATGCATACCCAATGTGCTTATTGGTTCATCCCTTTCTCTTCATGTTTTGTCCTGCTGTGTGGTGCAGTCATGAGGAATGTTCTCATAGGCTTTCTAGTTCAACAGCTGTGCCTTACGCATCTTCTGTCATGTTTAGTAGAATCGGGAAACTGGTGAGGAAACATAGCCATTACCCTTGATGCCTGGTTATGCGCCAGGCTGATTCCAGCAAAGCTGCCAGAAATCAAACAGTGCTTCTTCAGAGTGTTGACACTTTTCCTCCAGCCCTCCATCAAGTGGATTATAGGTTACACTAGAGCAATCTGAGTTCATATTTAGTCTAAGTGATTACATAGGGTTCTGTGTTGAAAAATAAAAAAGGAACTTTCACATGAATGGTTGCTAGAGTTGTTTGTTTATATTTTATATTAAATGTTTAAAGACGAGCTGACGGAACCTCAGTCAACATTTGAAGGGAAGAAATTATAGCTTAGCAAAGAAGCAGCCATATGGTGGCTTAATTTTAGAGAGAGTGAGAATAGACATGGCACTGGCATTTCATATTGACTTTTGAAAACAGACAATAAAAAGAAAACCCATGATAATTATGTTAATTTCAACTGACATTCTGAAGAAGTGCATTTTTATCCTGTAGCTGTTTGATTTCCCTCCCTTCCAATGGCCCTCCCATACATGGGCTATTCTCCCATTTGTGTGGGATTCATGGAAATTGTGCAAAAGCATTTTAACTTCATATCCATCTATATGAGTTTTTTAGTTGGGCTGTCATCCAGTCAAAGAAATTATAGTTGTTCAATTTAATCAGTTTTAGTTGACCAGTTGACTAAATTAACCCATACTTATATATGAATAACAGCATACTTCTGAAGGCAAAACAATTTTTGTTTTGTTTTCAGATTTCATATCAGGTGACAAGCATCTCAGTCCTTCTGCCCAGTAGGCACCTTTCTAGCTGTTAATTAAAATCTGCTAAGTAACTACTATACCAGATATGTTTTTTGTGTCCCTTCCCAAGAGAAACAATACTGCACCTAGGGATGTTAAGCAAATGTTGCAGTATTTGAAGGTCAGAGTCAACAATGATCAACTTGAAAGAAGGGGAGACATTACAAGTCACCATATTATTCTCCACTGTAGATAGGAGCTGGAGACAAATTTCCAGCTTCCATTCTGCCTTCTTCTTCCATCTCCTTAAAAGTAGGTTTCCTTAGAGCAGAAGCAGCCTGTGGGCTGAGGGGAAATGAAGGGCATTGGAAAAGGAAAGGGTAGAATTCCATGGTCCCTTTCTGTGTCCCACTCCTGTGCCGGCAGCTGTCTCAGTAGCTGGAGAAGGGAAAATGGGAAGGTATTGGGGGAATGGGGGGGTAGGAGCCTGAAGGCCTACTTTCCAAATGTCAGATTGGGTCAGAAAATATCTCCACCAATTTCAAACCCAGCCCAGTCTGAGCAGGATGCCCATGTCAAATTCGTTTTTCACTTCGTGGGCAGTTTCGTTTCACATTTGTATGATATTCTTCTTGTTCTTTGGTTACTTTACAGCAGGCATGGCCAAACTTCAGCCCTCCAGATGTTTTGGACCACAACTCCCACAGTTCTTTGCCATTGGCAATCTAAACTTAGAATTCGGGGAGTTGTGGTCCAAAACATCAAAATTTGAGCAGAACGAAATAATAACAGCTACCGTATTAAAGCAGGGGCGGGGAACCTCTGGCCCTCTCTAGATCAAGCATGTCCAAACTTTGGCCCTCCAGATATTTTGGACCACAACTCCTGTTGTCCTTTGTCATTGGCAATATAAGCTTAGAATTCTAGGAGTTGTGGAACAAAACATCAGGAGGGCCGAAGTTTGGACATGCCTGGTCTAGAGCGCCAGAGGTTCCCCACCCCTGCTTTAATACGGTAGCTGTTATTATTTCGTTCTGCTCAAATTTCCACAGCACCTTTTGTTCTTTCAAGCTGCAGTATTGGGAGTGTTTTCAAATGAAACATTGTCTACCAGGCACCACACTCTGGTTTTATGGTAGTCTGGGAAGCGTACATGGATCTGTGAATGGGTAGTGGTCTCTTCAGGCAGGAAGGTGCATTCTTGCACTGTGGTTGATTTGCAACTCTTCATGCCGGATAACACTGTGGGAATTACTGCAGCCCTCCCCAGAGCCAAGGCAAACTCATCTGTGGAATTTGCCATGGTGACTCCCCTGAAAAAGTGGGATGCGATGCCAGCCTTTGCTGCCACTTTGCTAGATTCCTGTTTTCAAGGAAAGCAAGAGAAGTGGCAGGAAAGAGAGGAAACAGGGAGGCTGATGGCAGGAGCAAGTGGGCAACCAGCACCTCATTACTTCAGTTGTGACAGGAGTTAAAACTTCATGACTCATTGCTTTCTGTAATGACAGAATTTGCATTCCCTGATGTGAGAAATGAGTGTCAGTTTAAAGGAGGCAGGGATACTCAGCAGGCCCTCATTCTGTGACCCTGTTTTCGGCTGTGGTTGAATATAGGTGTTGCGACCTTAGCTGATTTATTTTACACAATCAAGTATCTGCTTTCGCCACTGCTTATGGTTTTCGCACACCAAGCCATCCATTGTACTTTTTGCAGATGGTCTCCTGAAAATTAAGCTAGCGCTGATGTTTCTAAATGAATTGTGCGGCGCTGAAAGGAAAATCTGTTTGAAAAGGGAAGCCAAAAATAACCCAAATTGCTTTAAGAATGTACATTCCTATGCAGAGTTAATCATAACTAAGCAGAGGTGAGGAACAGAGAGAAAAAAACCACATTTTATTTTTGTCAAAAGTAGTGCCAGTGTTCTGCATTGTACAGCAAAAATGACACTATTTCTGATTGCATCTGTTTCGTCCCCACAAGATCAACACTATTTAGTGAGTATTCAGGAATAATGACTCAATACATTTTCGTACCTAAGAAGGAAACCCCCAAATAACATCCCTTGCCTTGATAATTTATATGTTGACTCATTTATTATTAGGTGTAATGTAAGGTTAGCTTGTAGTAGAATATTAAAAGCACCCTGAAACAGCTTTACAGATTACAATAAACTAGAAAGAAATTTTTAAAAGCATAAGGTACAGGAATGTGTCTCTGAAACATTCCCAGTAAAGCTTATGAAAGTTATGCGAGAACTCTCAGTGAGGATTACACCAGGAAGCTGTCTATTGCAATAAAAGGCATTTAATATTTGGTGATAAATCTATTGCTTCATGATAGGACCACTTACTCATAGTTATGTCTCCTTTTTACAATGTATTTGTGCCCATATTTTCCATATAAATGATTGAAATATTACTTGCCATCATTCTAACAATAAAGGGAAGGATATTAAATCTTGCAGCTGGATAGTTCAGCAATGAATGAATATGAACAAAGTTTCTAAAAGGTTTCCCATTTTTTCTTCAAAGGGTTCCCACTACTTAGACATTATTGTTTGCATAAGGGAAAGGTATGGGCTGTGGTAGAGACAGCATATTTTGAATTACCTTTTTTTGGTAGAGTTGCTGTTTTCATTTGGGGATATATTGGGTACATGTGCTATTAAATACAGTACGGTAATCTGGTGTTTTAATTGCATGTTGAAAATACAGATCTGAGGCAGGACCTGCATCAAAACATTTAAGGATAAAATGCTTGTGTTCAGTAGATGTGTGATACACTTTTCCAGTGCTGTTCCATACAATTTCTTCTTTCTTCTGGTTTTCAATATTTTTCCTGCCAACATTTCCCTCCCCAGTGAATTATCCTCAATCTCAGTGGTGGCAAAACCTTCAGCACTCCAGATGTGTTGGACCACAACTCCCACAGTCCTTTGTCAATGGCTTGGAATTCTGGGAGTTGTGATCCAAATCATCTCAAGTGGTGAAGGTTTGCTACCACTGTTCTATCTCATTCACCTCTTTTGATCCTGTCCAGCGGAGATTTTGTTTTTCTTTCAGAACAAGGGCTAAAAGGATACTGGACTTCAGAAGATTCCCCCCATGCCCAAGCCTGCTGATACACCGCCCCCAGCTTTAATAGTACTGTTTTAGCTACATAAAGACCCACATTCAGAGACTGAGGTGCTTTAATTACCATTGCTGCAGCTACAAACTTTTCTTTTTCACAACTGATCTTTTTCTTGTTGGGTCAGTTTCCCTGTTGGCTCACAAAAGTAAACCAGTGGCACAGTGGTTAAATTACTGTACTGAAGCCAAAACTGTGTTTTTGATTTGGGGTTCAATCACAGGTATCTGGCTCAGGGTTCACTCAGCCTTCTTCTGTTCTTCTGAGGTCAGTAAAATGAGTACTCAGTTTGCTGGCTGGGGGCCAAGGGCAATGTGTAACCTGCAGAGTTAACTTGTAAACTGCCCAAAGAGTGATTGAAGTATTATGGGGTGATATATAAACAGCTGGCTTTGTTGGGTGAGTAAATACTTTGCATAAAGGGTGGGAAGCACTTTTCTTAGAGTTGGGATAAGTAGCCATGTTAGACTGTGCAAGAATTCCAAGCAAAAATAAAATCAGAACAAAATAAAAGACAAAAACATGCAGCACCTTAAAGACTTAATGGTAACGTCCTCTTCTTCATAGTTTTCTCAGAGGCTTCATATTGTTCCCAACAGTTATTGTGGCTTCCAAGAGTCTCCTATGAAAATCATTTTTTTAATTCAGGCTTTGGAGACTTGTACTCCAGGGAATGCAATTCTTCATTAAGTTAAGCTGTATGGTCTTTGTATGCTAATCATTGGTTGAAAAAACAAAGCAAAACACAAAAACACCAAACCTGAAGGAGAGAGTGGCAACTTGTACTCAAAATTTTGAAAACTGCTTGTGATAGTTTCTGGCTTATTAATATAATTTAGAAGCCATCTAGGGTATCCCAAGCCTAGTTCTCTCCAAACTAGTTCTTACCACTTTTCTGTGACTCTAAACCCTGCCATATCAGAGATCCTGATCACAAAACTGCAGTAAGACTACCAAGCAGAACACTGACAAGAGCCATTGCAGACCTCCATTATGAATATGCAGATGTCTGCATTTCTGATGTTGTGAGAACTTACAGAGTGGGGCTGATTTCCATCTCTTAGGGCCTTTTTACACGACCCCTAAGATCCTCTGGTCCCTTAAATTCGGACCAGAGATCTTGAGGGTTTGTCGCTCTTCCTTCCTCCCCACCACTCCGCACTTCCTTGATCCTGTCTGCGTGAGGGGAGGGAGGAAAAAAAGCCTTAAAAAGGGACAAAAGAATAAAGCCTTACCTCCAGTGCCGGTGGAAGTTGCTCTGAGCGCCGATTACTTCCTGGTTCCTCTTAAAGGGGCGGGAGGCAAAAAAAACCCAACAAAAAGAAGCAAGGAGAGCCCGGCACTCTACGCATCAAAATTTTTCACCCTCCGAGAACAGGTACAAGAAAAGTGCGCTGGGTCGCGCTTAGGTGGGCGGGGTCGCACTTAATTTTCTGTTAGCTCCGGAGCTGGTGGGGAAACATTTTTAAGCTCTGGAGCTGGGAGCCATTTGTAGCGGAGCTTAGGGGGTCGTGTATAAACGCCATTAGTCACCACTAGAGATGTACAAGGGGCACGCTTTCAGATTTATTTCATTTTAGGGTCTTGTGGTGTACAGGTCTTTTTGTTCCATGTGAAAGAGCTTGGCACTTGGGGTTCTGCCTGTTTGGGGTGTGAGTGTGCCTCAAACTTGTCTAAAAGCCCTAAAAATACCCTTAAACGTAAAAGCAAATAGAAAACTGATTCAAAAGCCTTCAAACCCTTAAAAACCAATTTGAAAAAGTAGGACCAAATCAGGCAATCCACAGTAAATTTCCAAATAGCGCCATTTGAAAAAGGACACACACTATTAGGAAAAATAGTCCTACTCACTTACACACTCAGAGGGGAGGAAAAGCAAAATTAAAAACATGGACACTAGCTCCTCTGCCCAAAAGCAAGAAAATCAAGCAAGCAAATACAGTAATGATAAAAAATACAGCCAAAACCCTGGCAACAGAAAATGACTACAATATGGGGAGGAAAAAAGCTATATTTTTAACTGGGAAAAGGGTTAATCATAGGCAAAATGTGTAGACATTTTGTGGAATTAATGACTATTAGATAAATAAATGTGGACATACTGCACTATCATAAATTAGTGTTTTGGTCAATCTTGAACTCGCCACCTCCCTGATCCTCCCCTGGCTGAGATCAGGCAGACCTGATGTTGGCTGTCCCATTCTCAGCCAAGGGAGGATCGGGTGGGGGGCAATTTCACCACCCACCCGATCCTCCCCAGCTGACATCCTGCTTTCTGGCGCCCACTGAAGGAAAAAGCATTGTGGCTGCTGAATTGTCAGAATGACGGCTGACAGCCAGGTGATTTTGACAACTAGACTGGGGGGTTTCTTGCCAACTCAGCAAAGCAGGGGAAGCTCTTCCTCTGCTTTGTGGGTCGGGGCAGGCTTCCCATACAAATGCCTTGAATAACTATTAATTAAAGTTTTTCACAATAAAAAAATACCTTTCATAATTGGAAATTTCTCTTTTGGAAATCAAAGATTTTCGTTGTTCAAGGCATTCATAATTCAAGGCATTACTGTATTTTTTATTTTTCTTTCTTTCATGTTATTCTCTATGTCCCAACAGCATCTTAGTATTCTGCCTTATAATGGTCAGGTTGTTGTTTTACTCTTATTTATTATTTATTTATTTATTTCCTGCACTTATATACTGCACCATTTCCTGGAGGACTCTGGGGGTTTACAAAAAAGAAAACCAATAAAATACAATTATTAAAATGTATAGTAAAAACAATAGCGGGAGAGCAGCGATAGGGCACTAGTCAATAAAAGCCCTCAATAAAGGCAGCGGGCAAGAGAGAAAAAGAGAGAGAGAGAGAGAAGAGAAACTAAACAGAAATGAGGTCGCCATAAGCCTCCTTAAGGAGCAAGGTTTTTAAAGCCTTTTTGAAGGCAGGCAGGGACGATGCAAGGCGCAACTCACTCGGTAGCTGATTCCACAAGGCAGGGCCGACCACCGAGAAGGCGCGACTATGAGTTGTCGATTTTCACGCCTCCCTTGGGGTGGCCACCCTGAGTGAGTGCGTCCGCGACATCCGAGTGGGCCTGGCCTCAGCTGATCTCTGAGAGATACGCTCCGCCAGGTATTCAGGTCCCAAGCCGTGGAGGGTTTTGAAGACCAAAACCAGGACCTTGAACCTTATCCGGAGGGCAACGGGCAACCAATGCAGGCGGGCCAGAACTGGGGTGATGTGATCATAAGTATGAGCACCCACCACCAGTCTGGCCACCACATTCTGTACCCGCTGCAACCTCCAGACAAGGGTCAAGGGCAACCCCACGTAGAGTGTGTTGCAGTAGTCAATTCTCGATATCACAAGGGCCTGCACGATTGTTCTCAGGGAAGACTCATCGAGGTACGGGCGGATCTGGGCGATCCTGCGGAGTTGGAAAAAAGTGGCCCTGGAGACAGCCGTCACCTGGGCTTCCAGGGAGAGGGCTGAGTCCAGGACCACGCCCAGATTCCTGGCCCTGTCCTTAGGCTGGAGGAAAACTCCCCCCAGCCTAGGGAGGGGGCCATTGTACCTAGACGTGGGCGCCCTGAAGAAGAGAACCTCAGTCTTCTCTGGGTTAAGTTTGAGCCTGTTCGTCCTTGTCCACTCCAAGACCGCCTCCAGACACAGATCGAGGGAGCGAACTGCCTCCACTGCAGAAGAAGAAAAGGAGAGATACAGCTGCGTGTTATCAGCGTACTGATGACGGCGAACTCTAAATCTCCTGATGACCTCCGCCAGCGGCCTCATATAAACATTGAACAGTATAGGGGAGATTGCCGACCCCTGGGGCACCCCACAAGGGAGCGACCAAGGAGCTGACAAATCATCCCCCAACTGTACCTGCTGGAGCCGGCAGTCGAGGAAGGATAGGAGCCAGCTGAGCTCTGAACCTCCGATTCCCGCCCTGGCTAGCCGGTCCAGTAGGTTACCGTGGTCGACGGTATCAAAGGCAGCTGACAGATCAAGGAGGACCAGCAGGGAGGAACACCCCCTGTCGGCCTCCCTGAGGAGGGCATCCTGCAGAGCAACCAGGGCAGTTTTGGTTCCGCAAAACGGTCTGAAGCCAGACTGGAAAGGATCAAGGATATGATTCTCCTCCAGGTATGACTGGAGCTGGACGGCGGCCACCCTCTCAATAACCTTGCCCAGGAAGGGAACTATGGCAATTGGACAATAGCTGGTAAGATCGTCCGAGGCCAAGCTGGGCTTTTTCAATGTGGGCTTCACCACAGTCTCCTTCAGATGGGAGGGGGGAAATCCCTCCCGGAAGGAGGCCGTGGGTTTTGAGGAAGCCCACTCCAGCATGTTCCCTCCAGCAGATTTGATAAGCCATGCTGGGCAAGGGTCAAAAGGGGAAGCGGCCGGCCGGCAGTAAGCCAACACCCTGGAGGCCTCTGCTTGGGACACAGGCCCAAACTCAACCAGACGAGGGGACCGAGGGGTTGAGGCCCCGGGATACACGAGGAGGGACCAGTGCAGCTGGAGTCCAGATCGGAACGGATGGCCTCAATCTTTGATCTAAAATAGGCTGTGAATTGCTCACTAGTGAAATCACTAGGAGGAGGCCCAGGCTGACCAGGATTGGAGAGGTCTCGAACCACCCAGAACAATTCTGCTGGGCAGTTCGAGGCCTCACCAATTCTCAGGGAGGCATGAGCTGTTCTAGCGTCCCTAATCGCATGTATGTAACGGCCGGTCAGCCGCTAAAGCGCAGGCCTCTTCACTTCCGTCCAATCCTTTCTCCATACACACTTAAGCCGCCTACGTTCTTGTTTCATCGCCCGCAACTCAGCCGTGAAGCACGGTGAGTGGTGGGCTCCACATCGTAGGAGGCGCTTGGGACCGATCCGGTCGACAGCCCCAGAGGCACCCAAATACCACCTTTCCACCTGGGCTTCGACCGGATCGTCAGGCAGTCCGCCGGCAAGCTCCCCGAAGACCTCCATGAACCGTGCAGGGTCCAGGAGTCTTTGGGGGCGAGCCCACACATAAGGGCGATGCTCCCCGCGGGGCGGGGTGGCAATCAACAAGGAAAATTTTAGCAGATGATGATCTGACCATGACACGGGTTGGGATACTAAGCCCCCAACCCTCAGAAAAGAATCTGACGACATGGAGGAAAAGACCAGGTCCAGGGTATGGCCAGCATTATGGGTGGGGCAAACAACATGCTGAGATAGGTTCATGGAGGTCATGGACTCCATGAATTCCAGTGCAGCACCTGATAGTTCGGCCTCAGCATGCACGTTTGAAGTCCCCAACCACCAATAGGCGGGGGGACCCCAATAGGACTGCCGAGACAAACTCAGTGATCTCTGGAAAGGATTGTGCTGGGTTGCGGGGAGCACGGTACACCAGCACAATACCAAACTTATCTCGCTGACCCACCGATAAATGGAGGCATTCTAACCCGGGACGCACCAGTGCCGCAGATCTGCTAATATGAAGGGTTTCCCTGTAAACGATGGCCATAAGTGCTCTGTTTAGCATTTTCAAAAAGTTGAAGGTGTGTGTGTATAGAATTACAACATTTTAATGAATGTTCATTGTTTCAGCACTATGGTTGAAGAGACAAAAATGCAAGTTTTTCCTTTTATATGTCTACATATCAGCAAAATAATAACTTACTAAATGTTTGACAACAAATAGCACATGCAGGTTGATGCAAACCTATATAAACATTTGGAATGTTACCTCTTATCTTAAATTGTCATTGTCTCACATTTTCAAACATAAAGTTCAGTCTAAATCATTTCGAAACTTTGATTGGCATTCACCTTATATAACAAAAATGTAAGTTTCCAGGATTGATCTGCTTCCAAACAAATGTGTCTTCTCCCTTATTCTTTTAATCTTTGGTCATAAAGGGTGGTGGTTCATTTTTTTGCACTTATAACAGATACCATAACATGGAAAGAGTCAGGAAAAAGGACTTGTTCCAAATCTAGATGTCAGCCAGTTTGTGCCCCTTGATCAACACTGCTAGCAACATCAACAGCTGTACCAATGGCAGTCACAGCGTCGGGGGTTGATTTAGTGTTTCGTTCTTTTATGTTTGTGACGGCATCTTCTGCTAGCTGTGCCTGTCTGCTCTCTATCTAGGACAAGTAGGATAGTCTGCACAAAGGATAAAGAGGCACAAATCTGACATCAGGAATGGCAATTCAAAAGAAAGAGTTTCAGAACTCTTCATTCTGGGAGACTGTTATGGAGCTCAAAGTGGCTGTTGTAGACAGACAGACAGATTAACAGAGGGAGTTGAGAGAGGGAGAGGGAGCAAAGTTAAACAAGATATAGTGCATCTCTGAGGGCCTGAGTATAGATCAAGGCTTTTTAGAGCACTGCATGTATTAATAA
The DNA here is from genome assembly GCA_029282475.1 of Phrynocephalus forsythii. Taxonomy (NCBI): domain Eukaryota; kingdom Metazoa; phylum Chordata; class Lepidosauria; order Squamata; family Agamidae; genus Phrynocephalus; species Phrynocephalus forsythii. The sequence continues at coordinate 81,872,339 of JAPFRF010000002.1, forward strand.
TTTAGCTTTCTCTAATACAAGTGTAAAACAATTATTTCTTTTGAAAGGCAGGCCCTGTCCTCTGACCCAGAAACATCTCTTCGAATTCCTATAAACATTCTTCACTTTGCCTATATCAGTGGTTCTCAACCTGTGGGTTCCCAGATGTTCCTGGACTGCAACTCCCAGAAACCCCTTCCAGCACAGAGACTGGTGGAGGCTTCTGGGAGTTGCAGTCCAGGAACATCTGGGGACCCACAGGTTAAGAACCACTGGCCTATATATTTTGCTCTACCAGGACCTGTTAATTAAAGTAATTAATACTTTGTTAGTCACACTCATGGGATAAGGAACCATTGACACTTGTCAATTGTCTGTATCCTTATGTGGTCATGAGAATGTTTATAAATATGTATTTGAAATCCTCCGTTGGAGCAAGTAGTTTGAGACACATGAGAGCTCACAGATAAAAATGTGTTACAATATTTGGCCTCTACCTTTTTTTTCCCTTTTCTTTTGCAAACATTTCTTTGAACCCCAGGTCTTTTTTAAAAAATAAAGAGGTCATGAAATGATGGGAGAATTTTGTAGATGTTCATGACAAGTTTTTACAAGGAACAGAGGCAACAAAATATGAATCAGTCCAGCTATTCCTTCAGCCAATTTATATAAATTATGGAAGCAAAGGTGAGTTCCAGCCCCTTTCAGTGCTCTCCTTCTTGCATGAGGAGCAGGCAATCCATATTACACATACTTTCACTTGGAACAACTGTGCTCCTTTGGAGGAAATAAAAAAACAAGTTTCTGTTCAGTTTGCCTTGAACCACAAAGAAATGTGACATCCTTGGCTATGGAACCTGAGGTCAAGTGCTTCCCATATTTCAGGTACTGTATTAAAATATCTCTTGGAGTCCCAGTAGCAGCAGAATTTAAAAGCCCCTCCCAGCCAATAAAACTAAGTATTAAGAGGTTATAAATAAAGAATTTGTAAAAGGCTGGAGGCTCAGAAGCCTTGCCTAAATAAAAAAAGTCTCGAGGCCTCACTTAAATGTTTCCATGGAGGAGGCAGTTTGTAGCTCAAAGGGGAGGGAATTCCATAATACAGGTGCCACTACTGAGAAGGCCCTGTTTCTTGTCACCGCCCAACGTACCTCCCTGGGCGGTGGCACTCGTAGAAGGGCCTTCTCTGATGACCTAAGGAGATGGAACATATTATATGGAGGTAGGCGGTTTCTCAGATATCCTGGTCCCGAGCTTTATAGGGCTTTAAAGGTCCTAACCAGCACCTTGAATTGGGCCCGGAAATGAATGGGCAACTAATGCAGTTGCTGGAGAAGCAGCCCAGTCTGTAAGAGTACGTGCTATTTAATCAGCCAGCAAAAGCAATACTTAATAAATTGTTAGAGCCAGAGACAGTTATATTACAAATGTACAAAATATATCACAGCGTCGCAGAACTTCTACAAAGTTCAACAAAGCATAGAGGGAAAAATCACATTAGTACATTGATACAAAATTCAACAGCATAATAGCATACAGTACATAGACAAAATATATAACAGAGGAACAAAGTGGGTGCCTTTACTCATGGAATGCCCATTGAACAGTGATTTACAGAGCATTTTTCTACACATGTCTGTCCAATCATAAATTACATCATAGCTATTGCAAACTCTTGCATCAGCCAGAATTCATTATGTTAATTCTTTACACCTGTACTCCATTTGAAAAAACTATACACTGAGTCACTGTGACTTTGCACTTTTTACAGACTCCATCTTTAAATCAATTAAATATATATCAAATACATACAGAGCATCTTGTCTAATACATATATTTCACTAGTTGAACCACCTAGCTCCAGTAACTTCATGGGCCACCACATTTTGTACCAGTTGTAGTTTCCAAACTGTCTTCAGGGGCAGCCCCACACAGAGTGCATGCAGTAGTCTAACATTGATGTCACCATGGCATGGATCACTGTGGCCAGGTCTGCATGATCCAGATACGGCCACAGCTGGCGCACCAGCCAAAGCTGGGCAAAGCCCCCCCCCCGGCCACAGCTGCTACCTGAGAGTCCAGGAGCAGCTCTGAATCCAGGCAGACCCCCTCCTTCAGAGGGAGTGCAACCCCATTCAGAGCAGGACGATATTCCAGCACCTGCATCAAAGCTTTCTGAACTAGGAGAACCTCTGTCTTGTCCAGATTTAATTTCTACCAACTCCAGACAGTGCTCCAGGATTTCAAACCACCCCCCTGGAATCTGGGGGAAAGGAGAGAGATAACTGGGTGTCATCAGCATATTTATGGCACCCCACTCCAAATCCCCGGAGGACTTCTCCCAGCGGTTTCATGTAAATGTTGAATAATATGAGAGAGAACTGACATTAATTGCATGCTGAGGGGAGGGGGGATTAATAAAGGGTGAACAAGTCAGTGGAAATTTTATAGGAATAGATGTTGGAAATACAGGTGTATGCACTTGGTCCTCAAATAAAAATAATAATAAAGAAATTCTGATCCTATTTCAGATAAGTTTTATCCAATACTTGTCAAACTGCATCAAGCTCAGCATAGCTCCATCACTTTGTTGATCCTTCGTCAAACCTAGATCAAGTTTCATCTTATCCTCATCCATCCATGAAGTGTCTCCAGAAACCACTGGCACTAAAACATGGAAAGAGAAGTCTGATGCGTATGTTTTCTGCATGCTAAGGATATCTCAGCCTAAATATTATCAGGGTGTGTCCTTAGCCCAGATATTAGGAGGATGTATTCTCGAAGGCTTTCACAGCCGGGATCTAATAGTTGTGAGTTTTTCGGGCTATTTGGCTGTGTTCTGGAAGTTTTTCTTCCTGACATTTTGCCAGACTCTATGGCTGGCATTTTCAGAGGGCAAGGAGTTCAGGGAACTAGGAGTTCTCTCTGCGCTCTGGGGTACTGAATGAGTGAGACTGGTTTTTTAAAGTTGTGGGAAAGAGGAAAATAGGTGTTAGTCATAGAGTAAAACAACCTGAAAATTCAGCAGTAGCTGAACACAAACAACATGAAATCCTCTTGCAGGACACAGAGGTATTGGAAAACACTACCAATCACTATGTCCAAGTACACAGGTAAGCCATTGAAATCCGCAAACATAAGCCCAAGTTCAACAAAAAAGAAAAGTCTAAAAATCAACAAAGCCTGGCTTTCAGTACTAAAAGCTGCAGAGTGCAAAAGGTCAACGCTCAATGATTCCCACCCAACCACAAGCAAAAAGTGATCAGTTCACGCAATAGAACAGCTAACGACACCCATCAAGGATAGTTGCTACCCTTGATTGCATTGAAACTTCTTAATCCCTTCATCACAATACAATGACTAACTCCTATTCTCCTGCATAGGACACAGTTTCCTCTTTCCCACAACTTAAAAAAACTAGTCTCTCCCACTCTGTTCTATTTCTGTACTGTGTAGATTTTATGGCTATTCAGTGAGACTGGTGTTTGAGTTTGCAGTGGACACAAATCATCCTACCACCATGTCACTTTGTTTTAAATGTGCTGTGCTTATGTGGTCACCGTACTTTCTGGAGCCATTTAATGAAGCTTTTGATGATAAATTAAACTTTGACTGTTGCTATTTGTCACTTGCCCATAGATTAAAAAAGTGAAGCACAGGATTGGTAAAGGGCTCCATGTTGCAGCTTTTGTTAACCTATATAAATCTGCTGAGGATGCTACACGTGCAAGTGCTCCCTTTGTAAGATCCTGCACTCATGTTGAGTGCAGATTCATACTGTTGCTTGAGCAGATAACACAGCTGGAGATTCAACGGCTAGAGCAGTTGTCCCTGGCCTGTTGACTGTCAGATGGCTTGGAATTTGCTAGCCTAACTATTGGTCATGGATGCTGGGATGTGTTGTCCAAAACGACCTGTAGGGCATTGGCTAAGATTGCTGAACTTGAGCATCTCTTTGAGGTTGTTCTTCCCAACTTCTTTTGTTCCTCACTCCTGCCTTCTGCTGCACAGTATGCCTTTAATCTTGCTTACTGCGACAGGAAGATCAGGAAAATAGCTAACAGAAGCCAAGTGTATCACATCCCTTTGCCTCCTCTGGAAGCTTTAAAGCAGAGGTAGACAATGGATGTCACTCCCAATATACTTGGTCAGCAACTCTCTTCAGCTATTGCCATTGGAAACCTAATAATGTGGTCATAGACTGCCCACCTCTTAACTGCAGCAGAAATCTATAGATTGCAAACTGAAGATTCTGCTTTCTGATGATATGTTGCCTTTCCAAAGAACTGTCAAGCAGGACAGGTCGTTCTCCAAAAGATGGAGCCCTTACCAGTGGTGTTGAATAAAGGAGATCTGGAAAGCAACCGAAGTCATTTGTTTTGTATTTATTCTCTACTTAGAACACCCTGGAAGGGGTCAACATAAGTCAGAGTTGAGTTGACAGTACATAAATAATTGTTATTAATTATATTTGCCTTTCTCTCACCTCTTATTCCAGTGGTGTCCAAACTTTGTCCCTCCAGATGTTTTGGACCACAACTCCCATAGTCCTTTGGCATTGGCAACAGAGGCTTGGAAATCTGGGAGTTGTGGTCCAAAACATCTGGAGGGGCAAAGTTTGGACACCCCTGTGACTTATTCCATTTGCTTCTTGATCCTTGTGATCAATCAAGTGGCCAACCACTAATCAAATGTTAAATTTTCTTGGGCCAATGGGAACGAAATTTGAGGGTTATACAAGTTATTATTCATTTCCTTAATTATTTATGAGGGCAAAACCAACCCCACTAACAAAGGTAAAATTACTTTTGATGCAAATGAAAAGTAGGGTAATATCCAACTTAATGAGAACTAGTAGAAAATAATTCACTAATTTTTTAAATTTTACCTTAGAGAGATCAAACTTTTAAATGTGTAAATGGAAAATATAGAAGAAACCTAAGGTAAAAGAAAGGAAGAAAACGACAGGCCTGTTTTTAAAGTCTACTAATCAAATGTCCCTTACTGTAAGACATGTTTTAACTATAAACATAGGATGTAGCTGCATTTGAAGTGTGACTTCAGCTGGAGGCCACTCCCCAGTGTGCCTTTGGGGGCTCTGTATGTGTCTTTCCCTTTCTGCAGCTGTCTTTCTGACTTGAAGTTGTTGGTGAAAGTTTTTGCTCCTTTGCTTCCAGTATGGGAGGCATTAAGGTCATTAAAGGATAGGCCCGGCTGCCTCTAATCTGATATCTGAATGTGGCTCCCAGAAGATAATGCAGTATATGTGTTACAGAGGTGTCACACTGTTAGCTTGCTTAAATTGTGCATCATGGATACCAATACAGAAAGATGCATGCTTTTGTTGATTATAAGAATATCAGTAGCTTTGGGCTGCAACTAGAGGATTTTCCAATCAAAGAAGTCAGAAAGAAATGACACTCATTGATTTACCATACGAATGGTTTTAGACAATAGACAATTAAAAATATAAATGAGCCCGCGTCAGCCAAAAATGATTAGGCATTTGGGCAGTGTTTTAGTCTGTTGATTGTAAAATGGAATATTTCTTTTACTAGCAGTTGGAAGTCACATTATTTAGAGTTGAATTGGGTTAACATTTCCCTTGGGAAAATTCATTTTGTGGTTGCAATATTAAGGGTTAGAATGGTGATTTTTCACTAATTTCAAGGGACTGGCATTCTGAGGTTCCCCTGCACAGTGCTGGTCCTTCCTTTGTGAGGAGGTGTGTATGTTCACCACCACCATGGTTTCCATTGTGCAAGATAGACTGCAAGAAAGACAGTTACCCTTTTCCTCTTTTCGGGTCCAGAACAAGGTGTTTGTGAGCACCAAGTCTCCATTTGTACAGTAGAAAACTTTGATTTATTACAATTGGTCCAATATAATTTTATTTCCTTATCCAACAACAGCCACCCTCTGCGTATGTGTCATCAAGCTAACTGTCTTATAGTGGCTCCAAATAAGTCTTTTCAGGCATGTGAAAGGTTCAAGGAGTAGTTTACCATTGCCATAGTCTCTAAATTTTCATCACCCACTGAGATTTGAACCCAAATCTCCTAAATCCTAACCTGACATTTAGATCACAACACCATCCTGCCTTTCCCTCGTATATACACACTATTTTAAGATGAAGAGTTGGATTAAAAACAAAACAAAACCCTGAAGATACATTTCATGTAACTTGCAAGATTTTTCTTCAGACATATCACCTTGCACTGATTGGCAGGTTTGAAGGTTTCGGGAAAGAATATGGGGATCTTGTTTTATTTTTTTTTACACACCCCATGTTTCTTCATTTTGGCATATTGAAAACTGGCAGTAATATCAGAAGTGTTGATGCTGCAGTCATGCACAGCATACCAGTGAAACTTCTTAAAAATCACAATAGTGTTCTTTAAAATTCCCCTTAGGGTCAGTCAAACCATTCAGCAGTATGAGCTCCACCACCTCAGGTTGCAGATTTAACATGTAGCGGAACCATTAAAGGATATCAAGTAGATTATTCAATCATTTCTGTGCTGCTTCCTACCTGTAAATGATATTTTGAAGTGAATTATACCACTGTTTTCAGTTTTCTGCCTTGATTATTAAATATTCTGAGTTTTCCCTCTTTCAGTGGGGGAGTGGTAATATATGCCTCTACATGAATATTTAGAGACACTATAACTGTTGTATGGCATTTAAATGTTTTAAAGCTCATTTTGTAGATCAGCATTCTGTTAGTGAATTGACTTGGAAAATTGATAAAGTACAGTTCTTTTTAGAATAACTCCATGGTTTGAAATAATTCTTTGCTTAGCAAAGTTAATGTGGGGTAAATATGTATTTTAAAAATTAATGCTAAAGTTTTGCTTAGAAGGAAGCTAACTATGCATCTGAAGGCCAAGATATCCAGACTAAAAACATAAGTGTTTTTATTTCTGTCTCCCTTTCTTCTGCCACAAGTGTCTGAAGTAGCTTTCTGCTTCTGGATTAGTATTCAGGACGGCAAGCCTGTAATACATCTAGGAAGTTTATACTATCTGCTCAGCTTGTAAATGCACTGTTGGGACAAAAGCAGCCTAGAAATGTAATAAAATCAAGAGTGGTGGTGGTGGTGGTGGTGATGCTGTTCCTCCTAATCCTCCTCCTCCTCAATGATGATGATGATGATGATGATGATGATGATGATGATGATGAAGAATAAGAATAAGAATAAATACAGAGAAAGCTGTTTGATGTGACACTGACAGCAGAAATACATCAACAGAATGTGGTGGGGGCTATTTTAATTATATGTTCAAGTCAATTTAGTTCAAGTCAGGGAACTTTTTGATATCTCCTAGAAATCATGTTTACTAGTTGATTTGGATCTCTGTACTGTAATTGTATAAAGGAACCATTGATATGAATTTGATTACAACAACTGATTGCTGTATATTGGTGTGCTCTGAGGTGATGAAAAATCAGCCTTGTTAAGCAGTTAGTGTAATTCAGTCCTGCTTGGTTTTCAGGAGACCACAGTGCAGGCCCAGTGTCATTGGTCACCATGGTAAGGCAAGCACCAGAATCAAAAACTGTTTTTACATTTTTAGAATGGTCAGTAATTTAAGGAGAACCATAACGTCAGGAAAGCACAGGCACTACTGTCCTTCTTATCCCAAGGACGCCTGGGGCTCGTGCCACTGTCCACATCAGGGATCCATAGACATTAAGGAGCAGGGTGGAGGGTTGCCAACAAGCAGCAGCAGCTACTTGGACCAGTGCTGCTTTTTGTAGCACTGGATGGAGGATTAGAACTCCTCTACTTTCAGCAGTACAACCTATCCCAGATATGCTGTTTTGTGCCTCCCACTCTAATATATAATACAAGACCCATTACCTCCAGAAGCGCGGAGGTGCATGATAGGACCACTCAGGTAACCTTTGTCTGTGTGTCCCCCCACCACCACCACTAAACTCTGCTGTCCAGCTGACAGTTATGATTATTGGTGTGCTCTTCAGTGGTTCTTTGTACCCATCACCCAGTCAGTGGGAAAACTTTGGTTCTGTCATGTGCCTTTCTTCCTCTCTGGTGCCCAGTTGGGGAGTGTGCCAGTCTAACTCCTCATCAGCCATTACCACTGCCAGTTACTTGGGGAGTGGGAAAGAATGGCCGTGTGCTTAGGGCACATGCCGTCAAGAAGCTGCATGTGTAGGACATGCTGTTGGCATTCTAGAATGAGCTCACTGATTAACTTACTGATGGGCACCGATGAGACACCGATGATAACTGTTGCTCTTATTTTGAAAATAACTTTTTAAACCGTGTTTGCCTAGGACTGAAAAGTATTTGAAAGTTCTGAAGGGGGTGTTCATCAAAAAATTCTAAAATGTGTATACAAACTTCAAGGAAGGCAATTGTGATGTTGATAGAAAAATAAAATTATTTTAGAAGAGGCACCTTAAATTAAATAAGAGATAAGGGAAGAGGGACTTCAGTAGGCAAGCACACCATCAGAACTGGACAGTTTTGAGTTGGAGAGATTGAAAATCCAGATGTTGATCCAGATGTTCAACTGAAATTTAAGGTGGAAGCAAACATTACAGTTTGGCCCGTTACTGGAAGTAGTGATTCTTGTAAGTGTCTTGTTTGCATGCTGAGAACTTTCGTCATCTCATAGAATCTGCAAATTAGCTTTCTTTGCTGTGCCTTGGTCTTCGGGAATTAAGCACAGGATTCCTTTGAAGTCTGATTTCTCACACATGAAAGACTGTCACAGTCTCTCCAACACTGCATGCTTTCTGCAGGACGGCTGTAAGATCTCTTTGTGTTCTGAATATGGCAAGCGAACAGAGTTTGTGTCTATATCAGAAGCATTTTGTAGGAAATTTACGCTTATTCCAGCATACTTCTCAGCTCTCCTCTGCCACAGTGGGACAGCACGTTTGTGTTAATTTTTGTCAGGGAGGTCTGAGAAACATTAATTCCAGCCATCTGCGATCCTGTAGCAATTTACCTAATACAGACAAGCTGATTCCACCAAAGCACGTCTTTCAGCAATGATGTCCCTGCTGTGCTCCAAAATCATTCCAAGTGGTTTTGAAATTGAATCACTTTTTCTTTTAACCTAAATTTATTTTTTGCTTGTTTAAAACATTTCTATCCCACCTTTCTCCACCCAAGTTCCAAGGCTATGTTCCATGTATCTGGAAGCATTTATATAGAGTTTCTTAGGCAGCTGAACACACATTCACTTATGATATGGTGGTGGGGGGATTGCACCCCCATGAGTGTGATTCATCCCTTCTAGTCCTTTAGTTGGCAAAGGTGATCTGCTTTTATTGATAATAGGATCATTTAGGAGGGAATGATTGGTTCTTCTTTCTGCCACTGTCTCCCCCAATCTTTGGTCTCTGGGGGCGGTCGAGGAAGTGAGCTCCAAAAGCAGGCGGGGGCGGGGGTCCGTACCTTTCTGGGTGTGCTGAAGGTAAAAGCACCATGAATTATGAAAAGCTTGAATTACAAAGGAAAAAGCACCATGGCTGCAAAGCTGTCAAACTCACCTGTCTGTCAGGGTGCTCACAGCCAGGTGATTTGGTAGCTTGGCAGCGGATGGGTTTCCCTTCTTAATTCACATTTTTCGTAATTCAAGTCATTCGTAATTCAAGGCATCACTGTATATGGACACTAAACTAAATTTGCAGGCAAATACTTAGGTCAGAATTCAGTCAAAATACAGGAACATAGAAATACAATTAAAAACACCAAAAGAATGTTTTAATTGTATTCTTAAAAATGCAGGAGTTTATAGTTTAAAAAGACACAAGATGATAGAAAAGTAAAATAACATTAAGGAAAGTCACCTTCTTAGCCTTTAATCATATACTTCAGCTCACAAGTATTCTAAGTGTTTGCCCAGCTAAGCCAGTTTGAATCTATGGAGGAAAATCCATATTTTCTTTGTCTGCTATTGCTGGTACATGATGCCTGATGCTCCTTGGTAGCAGGGTTGTTGGTATCCAATGTGTGTGTACTGGCATGAAATGTTCATTTGTGTTGGTGTATTATGCCCTCTTATATTTCTCTCAGATGTTTACATTTTCCTTTTGCTGGATCTGTAAGTTATACAGTAAGATGTACAGTAAAAATATTATAATAGAATCTATTGCTTTTACAACTCCTGTAAAATACAGTTCCTGTAGCTCATAATATGGCAGGCTGCCACCATGATGATCAGTGCTGTACTGTTATTTTGACTAACAGTTCCTAAGTTATACACATAAGAACATAAGAGCAGCCTTGCTGGAGCAGGCCACAGCCCATCCAGTCCAGCATTATGTCTCACACAGTGGCTCACCATTTGCTTCAGGGTATTCCCAAACAGATGTCTTCACCTGCTTACGATTCCCTGCATATGGCATTGAGGGATATTCTGCCTATCTCTCCAATCCAGAAGCATCCATAATGATAGCCAATTAGCCATTGATACCCTTGTTCTTCATGAACTTGTCTAATCTTTTCTTAAAGCTGTCAATGCTGACAGCTATCACCACTTCTTCTGGCAGGGAGTTCCATAGACCAGTGATCTTCTGGGTGAAAAGATACTTTTTCTTATTTGTTTGAGGTCTAGCACCCAAAAGTTTCATGGAGTACCCCCTAGTTCTAGTGTTGTGTGATAGGGAAAACATTTTTTCCTTATCTGCTTTGTCCACACATGTATGATTTTATAAATTTAAATCAGGTCACCTCTTAGGCGCCATCATTCAGAGTGAAGAGGCCCAGCCTCCAATGGTAAGGAAGGAGTTCCAGTCCCCTAATCATTCTGGTTGCCCTCCTCTGCACCTTTTCCATTTCCATAATATCATTCTGGAGGTATGGTGACCAGGATTGTACACAATATTCCAAATTTTATAAAGAGGCAAAAAGTCAGTGTGTTATACAGTGTAAATTACACAGGTTGCAAAATTATGGTTGAGTAATTCATGGGATCTACAAATGCCACCTTCTGGCCATGTTAACACATTGCCCTCTCATTTCTTTCCTTTGTTTGCTTTTTGATCATTTATAAATATATTCAACATCCAGGCATGGAAGATATTATTTTGCAAGGCAAACAGTGGTCTTGTTTTCAGACTCAGCTTGAGCTGATAGTTTTGTAGAGACATTTAGTAAACTGCTGTCTACACCTCATTTTAAAAATACAATGTACGTTTTATGGCTGCTTTTTCTACACCTGTATGAATTATTTCAACACTCTGTACATTCAAAATTTCATCTCTCCATATGGTTACATTTTAATACTTTGCACATGCAAACTACTACTGCTTTTTTTTAAAAAAGGATAGGATGAATTGCAATTCTGCAGCAAATCTGGACACAAGTAATATGTTTTTGCTCAATTCCACTGTACAGTATATAGAATATGGATACTGGATCTGTGTATAAATCAGACTTTCTCATTCTTTGCCCTGCTATGACAAACCCTTGCACACCCCATATAATTATCTTGTTGTCTGTGCATCTTCCAGTACATCTTATTATTTAAAGGTCAAGATGAATGTAATGACAACTTGTTTTAAGTACAGTGGACCTTCATATAACAAACGGCTGGTATAACATAAAATCTGTGCAACATAAAAAATTCTGGAGATAGGGAAATTTGCTTAACAGAATCGCCTATGGGGCGAATCCATACAACATAAAAATGGTCGTGATTAGAGATTACTCTGTGTTCAGTGCATTCCCATGGGAAATTTGTATAAAGGAAAATTTGCTTAACAGAATTTCATTTGGAACAAATTAATTCCTTTATACACGGTACCATTGTATAATAATAACCTAATTAGAACTACCAGGACATGGTACTTACAAAAAAAAAAGAATGCAGTTTTCACTAGGCTTCCATTCTTTAACCCTTCCCAATGAAAAAATTGAGCAATTATGTGCAACCAGCATTTTTTTAAAAAAAGAGAAAGAATCCACATAAAACAGCTGTGCCATGGCACTGTTTGCTGAGTTTATGGGCTTTGGCTGGTATCAAGTAAGAATTCTAATATGATTTGAATAATTGGCTTGCAACATCTATCTGATTTCTCATTTCCTGTTAAACACGTGGCAGCAGTATTGACAGGTATTAAATGAACACATTTTTTTTAAGTGCTAAACCACTTACTCTCACAGTTAGTCACTAGAAATACCAGGCATTCAGTTCCATTTGAACAGTGGAGAATCAATCCCATGCTGTGTTTTCCAAGTAGTAAACAAGGTATTTTCTTCATTTCTCTCTCGATGCTGTGGTGGGCATCTGGTGTCAAATTTGTTGAGGCATTTCATCCTGGGAAAGAAGGAGGCAATTATTTGTAAGAGCATCAATCGCATATATAAGTAAGAGACAATGCAGTTTATAGCATAATGTAGACAGACAGAAGTGGTGTTATGCAAAGCCATAATTTGAGTGTATTATATTGTTGTGCAACTGAGTTATTCTGTCAGCATTTCTAGTTCATGTGCAGAAAAGATCATGGCAACAACACATTGTAATGGCTTGGCTGCTTCTTGTGCAAATACAGGCAGCATGCCAGACTGTGTAATGCTCTTCCCTGACAAATTTGTACAGCATTGCTAACTATATGGAGGAATGCCTTTGTTAACTATTTATTTATCTTATATTAAAAATTCTGCCAATGCAGTGAAATGAACCTCCTCATACTCTGTAGGTTCTGGGCAAAAAGGCTGATGCATGAAAGCAAGAGTAATACAGTGTTAGCTTGGTTTACGAGCATAATCTGTTCCGGAAACACTATTTTATCAAAGCAGATTTCCCCATAAGAAATGTTTGATTGTCTTACAAAGCACTCTTAAACCAAGGTACTCTTAAACCAAGGCATTACTGTATTAACATACAGGCTTTTCTCCAAAATTATAACATTTCTAATAACTGACAAGATACTTTGCTACGTCCATAGCAATACTTTCTGGAAATGATGCATTGTAGGGATTTGTTAGTGTATTAATATTGCTTAGCAGATGTTGTCTTTACCTTTAATTAGTCACAGATTTTAAAAAAAACCTTGAAATCTTGTTGCATAGCATAGTGAGTAGCAACTAGAATTAAATCTATTGAATTAGTGGAATATACAGAGGAGCTGATTCCACAAATCCCCACTGATTCAATTGTGATTTATTATACTAGGCAGTAGGATTGGTTATGCTAAGTGCCAAAGTAAGTAAGTTATGGAACCTAATATATGATAACAGATCTGGCTTGTATGTATTTTCATACAGCATGTTTGTAGGTCTCCTAGTTTATAGGTCTGTCAATGAATAATTCCTGCAGTAAACTCTGCATGGGTTGATACAGTGTACTTCTCCTTGCTAATGGGCGATTTCTGATTGCTGGTACTCAGGCCTGTGTCTGGAAGTACACATTAAAAGAGCAACGTGGCTGCTACTTTCATTTCATTTCTCTTTGTTTGTCCCAGGTGCACTTGGTTATCTGAAACATCATTACTGTGTTGTTCACCTCTTTGCCCTACAAACAATATCTAGTGAAGTAGAGCAGGAACAGGAGAATGTGTGGTGTAATGTCCCTGATGGCACTCCTTATTATTAGGCTTGATAGGAGAGAAGATGTACGGAGCCTTACTCACTGTATCCTACCTATGGGTTTCCTATGACGTTTGGCTGATCAGAGCTGAAGACAGAAGATTTGGCTGGGAGCACTCATGGTTTGATCAAGCAAAACTCCTCTTGTTAGTTAAGCAAAATAAATTGTGGCTTGAGCCAAGTACTGGAATTGAGTTCATTTTTGTGTTTAATCCATTATAGACCCCATCAGCTGACCTGTTAATGCAGTGGCTCTGGCAGCTGAGAGTGTCTGGAAAAAATCCCAAACTCTTAATGCTCTCCCTCTTCCAGGAAACCTCTATAGGTTTCTCCATCGGAAAAAGGCAGAGCTGGCACAAAACTTAAGAGGGTATATACAGACTCCTTCAAACCTTGCTACTGTAGAGGGATGTTTGAAGTATGTGTTCAGTTGAATTAATAAGGTAATAAAACATACTGAATGCATTTTGCACGTTAGAGAGAAAAATTCTAAGATTGCACTGCCCTGCATCTTCTTTCCTAGAGAGGAAATAACAACATACTTTAGGATCTTTCTTTCTTTCTTTCTTTCTTTCTTTCTTTCTTTCTTTCTTTCTTTCTTTCTTTCTTTCTTTCTTTCTTTCTTTCTTTCTTTCTTTCTTTCTTTCTGTCTGTCTGTCTGTCTGTCTGTCTGTCTGTCTGTCTGTCTGTTTTAAAATGCTTGAAAGATTAATCGTGAACAACCTTAATTTCAATAATGTCTATGAAAAGTCTCAATTGCTTTTTATAGTTCAAAGATTCCCAACCTTGGATCCCCAGATGGTCCCCAGCATGGCTAGTAGTGAAGGCCTCTGGGAATTTTAGTTCGAGAATATTGGAGAACCCAAAGTTGGGGGTCACCAAATAGTTGCAAGTGGTCTGGTTCCAAAATGAAATGCGAGAGCCCAGCTGGCGTTCGGAACCAGAACAACCCTCTGGAATGAAATCAGCCAGTTCCTTACCTTGCTCTGGGGTCATGCGGGGCTAAACTCCAACAAGGAAGAAGCCTCCTACATAATATTTCCTTCTCCCTGGCGCTGGCCAATCAGATAGGGAGGCGGGGTGATACATTTCCCTGCACAGCTCCTGATTGGCCAGCACCAGGGAGAAGGAAATATGATGTTGGAGGCTTCTTTCTCGTTGCAGTTTTGTAACTGTATATAAGCACTAGCTTGTATCATGTCAGACTGGGTCTGTCTATGGTGAGAGACAGTACCCCACACTCTGTTGCTTGCATATATTGCTTGGTATTTTTGCAATATATACAAACAACATATCTTGACAAGTTTAGCCCTGTGTGGCTCCAGAGCAAGGCAAGAGTTTGGCTGATTTTGTTCCAGAATGTTGGTCCAGTTCTGAACACCAGCTGGGCTTCCGTGTTTCGTTTCGGAACCGGACTACTTCCGAAACGAAATGTCCATCTCACATGATAATTAAAACTCTGGAAAAGTATACATTGTCACCCTGAATAAAATCATTATAAAAGTTCTGTTTTCTCCAATCTTCTCAGGTTGTGCTCGTAAGATGGAATGAACCATTCCAGAAGCTGGCAACCTGTGATGCAGATGGAGGAATATTTGTTTGGATTCAGTATGAAGGCAGATGGTCTGTGGAGCTTGTCAATGATCGTGGAGCACAGGTTAGTTTTCACATTTTATTTTTGGTCTCAGAATTTTACCAACCTTTCTTAACCAATGTTAAAATGAAACTGTTTAGATAAATATTTCAATAGAAAGAAATGCATGAAGAGAACCCTTCCTATAGTTTGCCACAAATGGATGGATATAGGGTGAGTTGCCTCAAGATGGACGGTGGGAAATATAGCCCATCTGCTGCCTATGTTACTGTACTTAAAAGTTGAGATACACTCTTGCTATCATTCCTCTCCCGCTCATTTAATTAAAAAGCAGTTCTTTTGCAATCATGCAAACAATTCTGTAATTCTACTCCCCTGCATCCAGTAGCCCTTTTAAGATTAACTACGTACCTTTGACTGAATCCTCTCCCCCCCCTTTTTTTTTTGTTAATGGAAGGGTTTGAAAAGTTGGAACACAAGGCAGCATCTGAACTATTTTCTGACACTGTTTGGAGGCATCTTAACAGCCTTTAGCGGACATTGGTGTCAGCTGTAGTCTATTGATTTCTCTGTGTTAATGGGTTTGTTTTGAGTTGCATGTCAGAGTAATTTTTAAACTTCTGTCTCTCTTGATAAGGTGAGCGACTTTACGTGGAGCCATGATGGAACACAAGCACTTATCTCCTACAGAGATGGGTTTGTGCTGGTTGGGTCAGTCAGTGGACAGAGGCACTGGTCTTCAGAGATTAACTTGGAGAGTCAGATCACTTGTGGCATATGGACTCCTGATGATCAACAGGTAACATTGCTCTGCAAGCAAATATTTCCTTTCTCAGGCTTACCCATGAATTTATCTATCAGCACCTTCTGCTCCATACAGAAGAAGAAAGGGTGAAAAATATGATTAAAATTCAGTTTTGTTGCAGATACATAGTACTGTGCAAAAGTCTCAGGCCACCATTAGATCTGTTTTTAGCAGTGGTATAATAACCATATATAATTATTTCTCAACCTGAAAATACAGAAAATCTGTATGCAGTATTCAAAAAAAAAAAGTCAGAAAAAATAGCTTCTATAGGCTAAAGTGGTAAGTATTTGTAGTTTTGGACAACAACTCCCACAGTCCTTTGTCATTGGCAATACAAGTTTGGAATTCTGGGAGTTGTGGTCCAAAACATCTAGAGGGCCGAATACACTTGAGCAGTAGCAGGTACAGTGGTACCTTGTATAAAGGAATTAATTTGTTCCAAATGAAACTATGTTAAGCAAATTTTCCTTTATACAAATTTCCCATAGGAATGCATTGAAACAGAGCAATCCCTAATTATGTTGTACAGATTCACCCCACAGATGATTCTGTTAAGCAAATTTCCCCTATCTCTGTAATTTTTTATGTTGTACAGATTTTTATGTTATACAAACTGTTTGTTATACGAGGGTCAACTGTACCTGGTTCTCATAAGCATAAATGGAATGGAACCCTATTTACTGTCATTGGTAGCACCTGTATTTGTCCTATTATTCCATGTCTAAATGGCTGCTGTGAAAAACATTCACCCTTGTGCATTTAGTTCACTAGTTTAGCTTGCCAGTAAGACCAGCTTTCAAACACACCAGTCCATTCAAAATGCTGAAAGATCAACAAACCTGACAGACATAATAAAACCATGCTTTTGCAACAGCAAGGGCACTTTCAGACGGAAACCAACAAACCAACAGGGTACTCCAGATGTGGTATTTAAGCTGTTATAAATAAATCTGAAGAAACAGGAGGCCAAGGACAAAAGAGAGACTGGAAGGCCAATAAAACTTTCAAAATCTGATACATTTATCACAGTTTCTTCTCTGAGAGACTGGAAGGATGACCCGCAAGGATTAGGCTCAGCATCTGGCAGTTTCATCAGGATGCCAAGTTGGCCCTTCTACAATCTGAAGAAGCTTGATCAAGAATGGTCTGGTGTGAGGACAGCAGCCAAAAAACCACTTTTCAGAATGGGAACAGGGTAAAAAGGCTAAGATTCACTAGAGCTCAGAAACGAAAAGATCAATGGAAAAGACTATTTTGGAGTTCAGAATCCAACTTTGAAATTTTGGGTCCAATCAATATGTGAGAAGAAAAGTTGGGGAGAGATGGGAGAATGAGTGCTTGCTGCCTTCAGTCAAACATGCTGGAAGGTCTGTCCTGGTTTGGGGCTGTATTTCTGCCAGTGGTATTGGTGATATACTTAATGAAAACAACAAAGCTAGTGTTGGTCTAAGAATGTTGCCCAGTTACTTTTGAGAATAAACAAATATCCAGTGCTCATACAGATTGAATACCTGCATGCACTGCCATTCACTTGAACATGCCAAGCCTCGAGGTGTGAACTGTGTAAATGATCACTTGCTTCGAAGATGCAGAATTCCAATTTGACTGTACTCCTGGATTTAACCTGGAAGGTTTTGACAGTGGCCAAGAATACTTGAGTTTGCACAGTTTAAACTAATTTGCCAGGTATGCCCATTTCTGAATTGTTTGACCTGCCTATCATGGCATGTCTTACATTCTTTTTGAATTATTGTATTGTAATATGCTGTATGTGGGTTTTCCTTTGAAGAGTGTTCAGAATCCTCTACATGTCCAGAATGGTTGAAAAAGTCACGTGTAGGAGACATGGAACTCCCTTGTTAAAACAGTTCATTGGCTCAAGACAAAATATCTGGTGTTATGGGGAGGGGGGAAACTAACTCTCCTTTACTGAAACAGGGTTTGAAACAAGGCATTGGGAAAGGAAGTGGGGAATCAGGCTGGAAAGAAAATTGCAGTTACACCTTTGGGTGGCTGCTAGAATGTGTAGTTATGACAAATTCTGCCCCTTTCCGGGTCCTGAGGAAAGTGAGAATTTTATCTCTGATGTTGTATTTTACTTCACAAGGAGTCAGAAGCAATAAAGACAATTAATTAGGCATCATCTAAGCTTGTGGAGCCCACACAAATTGAGGGGAACGTATTAGTCCACCCTGCATGATTTTCAACAAATATCCTCCATGTAGGCCAGAACCCATAAGGAAACAGAGGTAATACACTTCCTCAGTTTGTATAAGTCCCACACATTTAGATAATGATGGAATAGGGGTTAAAGTCTTGCTTCTTTGTTATATTTGTGAAAACTGTGATGATCATAGAGACAAACCTCCCTGCCACTCGTACATTGGGGAGATGAACGGCTGTTCTGAGCCTCACGAACAAGCACCAGTCTTTTGAACTTTGCAAGAAGTTTCACCCACCCTTTCTTGATAAGAAAGGTCTCATTGACTTGGTTGAATTTCTCAGGTTTGGTGTGAAATCAAAAACAGGCTTTTATACTTGCCAGACAATATTTTCAGCTAGTTCAAATAATCTGCTCACCCACAGATGAACTTCCAGCTGGATTTCTGGACTCTTGATCTGATACTCGTTTCAAGGTGCTGTTTTATAAATGTTGGAAATCAGACAGTCTAATGAGTACAGCAGTCCACAGTGAAGGATTTTGAGATGTGTTAGTGACAAAGAATTTGAGCACTTCACATTTAGCTATCTGAGGACTAATATCACTTTGAAGAGTGAATTAATTATCTCCATGCTGGTCTTGCCGGGGTGCAGCTTCTCAGCTCCTCGTTTTGATGTTAAGGGGAAAAGAAAGAGCAATTCCATCCTTTGCTTAAAAGTCTCTCTGGGATGAACCAATTCAGATCTCCTTGCAGCTTGATGAGAAAGTTCTCATTTATTTCAACAGCCTATCAGGTTAAAATTAAATGACAGAGCTGAGCTCCAGAATACAGATCTATTGGTGTGCTGCTATATTGCTTAATTGTTAACCTATATACACTTGTAGAGCTTTTAATATCAGTTTTACCAGTTGAAGCATTGCCTTGTTTCTTTGTTTCCTTTAATTTGTTTACCTCATTTTAACTACTATCTGGGAGTCCATTGAAACTTCTGCTGATAGCAAAACTGTGACTTTTTTTAGTACAGCTGTATTTACTTTCTTTGGACACTGACATTTGAACTTGTCATAGAAAAGCCTGAACCCCAGAGAAGGAAGTGACACAGTTGCCACTTGACTCGATAGCACAGCAGAAGATAGTTTTTTTATTTTTGTTGGGCAAATGGGGGTGCCATGTTAAAGAAAATGGAATTTAGAAAGTTTCAAAGTACAAATGCACGAAAAGTATGGTAAATTGAAAGGCTGGGGTGTCAGCATACGGCAGGGGTGTCCAAACTTTTTGCAAGAAGGGCCACATTTCGTGGGGTGAAAATGTGGGGGGCATTCAGCTGCATTTGGCCCCCGGGCCGGACTTTGGACAAGCCTCTAGTCTAGGATATGCAAGGAGGTAGGAAGGACGCTGCAGCGACAGAGTCAGGAGTGGGTAGGCTGGGCAGGTGGCTGGAGGGACAGACGGAGGCAGGGAGGGCAAGCAAACTGTAAAACTGCAAGCTGACATCTCCATCCAGTATGGGTAGGGGCCAGATGGCAGGGAAGCATGACAGTCTGAGCCGGTGGGGAGAAGAGGCTGCAGGCCACTCAACATTTGAAAACGGGCCACATTTGGCCCCCGGGCCTGACTTTGGACATACCTGGCATATAGCCTCTGGGCTCTGTTATCTCTTTTCTGACCATTTTCTGACCCTCCATTGTCTGCCAACTCCCCAATTTAAAACAAAATGAAAGAAAAAAGTTTAAAAGGTTCTCCAGTACCCATTAAAGAGCCTGGGCAATAATTTTCTCATTTGTTCCTTTAATTTTCGATTTTTTTAGAAATGTCATTTGTGGATACTAACCCGTCCGGTTTTAAAATATGTAAAACTGTTTTTCCCCTTTGGTAATGAAACCTTTTGGTGGCAATCTTTACAAAAAAATACTCACTGCATTAATTTTAGAATTCCTTTAAAAAAACTAAAGAAATTACCCTTTTTCATTGTGACCCATTGGAGTGTAGCCCTTGGGTTGTCGGCAAAGCTGAAGGATGACCATGAGCTCCACTGAGGTTGTTCCTCTGATTTAGAGGCATAATCAAAATAGATCCAGAATCTGTTCGAGACAAAAGAAGAATGCATAGGAAAGCCAATTGCAGCATGCTGAATACCACGTCTTTATCATGTATAGTTAAAGATTGTATTCCCTGTATTGTTTGCTAATTGCTTCAGGAATCAAGGGGAGATGTTAGGAGGCTTTTCTCACATTTTCTCACAATGAGCCTTTTTCATTTAAGATATCAGACATTAAAATGTTAGACCAGCGGAGAGCTACAACGGACCCATTAGAAGTGTCCAGCGGCTATCAGTTTAGCATTTTAATATCCTCTCAGGGTTCATATTGTGAATTGGACATTTTTAAAGCTGCTGTCTGGAAATTTCCATTTTGTAAGTACAAGGATACTTTGTAAACTGTTTGTGTCAGTGTATTTTTATCCCAGTGTGCTTAACTGCTTTTGATTAAAACACCAAATAGCAAGTTGAAAGAAGCACTTCTATTTAATTGAGATATCCAAGCTGTGTAGAATGAAGAGTGTGACTAAATTGATTATCATCCAATCTAGAAAGTTCACAGGTAACGAAGAAGACTTGAAGTAGTATAATCAGCAGGTCTCTCTCATTGTACACATAGACTAAATATCGCACCATATAGTTGGCCTATTTTTAGAATTACTTCAGGTTTTTGTCTTAGTCTTGTCATTTGAAATTAATGCTCTCCGGATGCTTATGGGAAGAGCCTCATGAATGTTTTATATTCCATTGCTGTGCCTTTTGGGCTGAAAAACTACATGGTTTTATTTCTATATTTAGAATGGTTAAACATACTTTACTGAGAAGCTAACTTTTTGTATTGTTATAAATCATGGAAGGAGACACACCCTTTGCTTCTTGCTCAACTTCCTGATGTTTATAGGTTTCCATGAAGCAACTCATAGATCTTTGATGAAAAGAAGCCAGGCTAAGCCACTTTGAGGGTTTGCCTTCTCTTTCATTTTCTTAGCTATTTTAAGCTGCTCCCTTTCCTGATAATCTGTTATGAACGTGAAAATGCTACTACTGTAGAATGATTTAAACACCTAATATAAACTTGGTCATCTTAGAACTCTCATAACTCCCAAGGTCTTAAAAGCTGTAATCCCATCCTTTTTACTTGGGAAGAGCTCCTATTGAACTAAGTGAAGCCATTGAGTAAATGTGCATAGAACTGGACTTTCTATAAGTCAAGATGGTAACTGCTCTATTTGCATTTACTGTTTTCATCAGGTACCTGTGTTCATATTTAGTGTAAAGTTCTTTCTATATGCGAAAGCAGTTGAGAGGATGAGACTTGTCAATGGCTCAAACTTAATCAAGGCCATGGATTAACCATAGTTTGAGACCTTTTGTCCTATACAAAGCCTACGAATGCATCAAATGCAGTTCAGTGGGTTTTGTTCACACCACTCAAATCAATAAATTAACCCAGTTCCTAATCAGGGTTAGTGTATATTCTCTCTTTTAGACAGGAGCAAAGCGCAACTTTACTTGAGCAGTTGATTTTCCAAGGTACCCTTTTCACATTGTGGAGGTTTCCATAACATGTTTTAGGGTTGCTGTTAACTTTATATGGGGTGTTGGTCCATCCTGTTAGTGTACTGCATAAACTGAATGCATCCCAAAACATATTCATTACTTCCCTGTAACCAAACACTGACAGAGAAATCACTAGCAGTGGAGAAGCTGTTGTTCAGTAATGGCTGTCAGGTGTTACTCATTGGTGCAGATTCTTTGATAATACAGTGAACACTTAATAAATGCACGCTCAAGTTTATACTACACATTCAGTGGCATAAAAAGAAATTTATCGAGCACACCTTTGAACAGAGGGCATTCTTGGGTCATGTTCTCAAAAGAATTGGGATAGTACAGTGCTAACAAAGCACTGGGGACCAGAGAAGACCCATGGCACCCGAAAACATCCATAACCACTTAAATTGGGAGCTGCCATTTTCCAAATGAAAATGAAAATGGGTTTTTGAAATGGTACACTTTGTACTTATTAAGAAAAAAGTGGCCCTTTGGAAAAAGAGGAATTCTTATCTTGAAAATGACATATTTGGTGCCACTCTAGTTCCATCCTTTCACCAGGGAGTTCTGTGATAGTTGTCTTAAAAGATTCTAGAATGGGATACGATCAGAAATTTTCATTTGCCCAAGTTATGCATCACCTACATCTGGTTGCGGTCTGCAGTTTCTTTTTTAATGCTTTGAAAATGCTGATCAGGTAGGACGTAACTCTGGTTTTAAATTTTGTCTTCTGGTTCCAAATTTTGGATGCATCCCTGTGGAGGCCTCACTTTGGACTTGCCAATTTAACTGAAGTGCTCCAGTTCATCCATAGCTTCTTGGTCTGCAATAAAGAAAATAATTATATTTAAGATTATGCGAATGTCATGGGTAAAGAGTATTGTCATTTTCTAGTCCTGTATTATCATAATACAGGACAGATGGGTGAATTGAAGCAAACAGAGATTTCTATGTAGCCCTTTGGCACTGTAGCTCTGACAGAAATAAAAGTGGTTGCTGCTTATTGTTTCTTCCCTCAGGAAGTCATTTTCCAAGTAGATCTGGATTGTGAATGAACACTGTTCATTTGTGACTCCCCTGGAAATACCTTTGAATGGATTATCCCATTTCTCCTAACAACCGTGCTTACTTTTTGCTGGGGTGTGACTGTTGTGGAAGGTTCAACAATCCATGTGAAAACC
This sequence comes from Phrynocephalus forsythii, assembly GCA_029282475.1. Classification (NCBI taxonomy): domain Eukaryota; kingdom Metazoa; phylum Chordata; class Lepidosauria; order Squamata; family Agamidae; genus Phrynocephalus; species Phrynocephalus forsythii. The sequence goes on from JAPFRF010000002.1 coordinate 81,895,225, forward strand.
CTCATGGTCAATGAGCAACTGAGAAGAAAACTTTCCATAAATTATCTTATCCAGTATATAGTCCTCAGAGGAAGACAATGATGCAGACTTGTACAAGGCAATAATTATTGGAGAGAAAAATAACATACAATTTCCATTGGCTTTGTAAGGTTTCATGACTCAGAACAGGCATAGATGTAATCCTTATACTTTAATTGGCTTGCGATCATGGCTTTATCTATACAGGTTGATTGACACGTCTCACAATATTATTCATGTTTACTTAGAAAGAAAGTCCACTATGCTCAGTAGGATTTCAGTAGACCTTCCTCTTCAGGCAAGCTTTCCCTGAATGAGAGAAAAATATAAAGTCACCTACTATGTGACTTTATATGGATTACCATACATGATTGCATTGATTGATTTCATAAGAACACTAGTGTTTTCCATGCTGCTTTTCACCCCTCGTAATGGATTTTTCTTTTCTTTTTGCATGTTCTTTGTAACTCTAATATTACCTTTTAATGTAATAAGATGGCTCTTCTAATTCCCTGTTTTTAACTTGAATATGTCTGAAATGTTCTGGGCTGTATATTGCCCCTCATTATTGTAAGCCACCTTGGATCCTTTTCCAAGGAGAAAGGTGGGGTAAAAAATATTCTAAATAAATAAATAAATAAATAAATAAATAAATAAATAAATAAATAAATTTATATTCCGCTAATCATGCATAGGATTACATTATCCTACTTTTTGAGCCGTAAGGACCTCAAAATATTGCCTATAACATGCATATCAAGATACAAATGGCTTTCCATCCAAGCTTATTTAAAATAATTAAAATGCCCTTTCAAAAACATCAAAGAGAGTTAGACATAGGGGTCAAGCTAATTGCACTGACCTTTATTTAATAATAGCTCTTTGCTCTGACTAGATAAGCAATTGCCAGACTAACTTCTGTTATAATCCTCCATGATTATTTTGCAGTTGTGAGTTTTTGTTTTATGTCGTAGGTATTGTACTCTTCAGTGACAATACCTACCTCTTCAGTTCCTTAAACAGACTGGATGAGCCTCTTGGCTATATTCAGATTTCCAGTTGTGCTTGGAAAGTGCTCAGAAATGTCAGTGGGTCCAGAACACTGCAGCCAGATTGTTAACTTGGACTGGTTATAGGAATCACATAGCCCCCCTGTTATAATAGCTCACTGGTTGCGAACCCATGTCTGGGCATAATTCAAAGTGCTGGTTTTAACCTACAAAGCCCTAAATATCTTGGGTCTAAGCAATCTCAAGGACTATGTCTCCTTTTATGAGCCTACTCAGATGTTAAGATAAGATTTTATTCAAAGTTTTAACCAGTGTCCATTAGGACATCAAAATCTGCACACAGAACCAGAAACAGGTCAAGTCAACATAACTGTGGCCATACATGGCAACTTCCTCAACAGCTAAAATTTAAAAATATGCAATATATAGTAAAAATACTCACATGAAATTGAAAAAGGGCTATTATTGTATTCAGTGCATTCATCCTTGATGGCCTAGACTTAGTCACCTCAGTGACTAAGCTTTCCTGAATATACCCAGTGGTGCCTTTATCCATTTGATAACCTGAAGATAATCTGAGGAGGCCTTTCTCTCTATTCCACCATCCTCACGGGTGTGCTTAGTGGGGTCAGGAAGAGGGCCTTCTCTGTGGTTGCTTCTAGACTCTGGAACTCCCTCCTATGAGATGCCAGCCCAGCCCCATCTTTGCTGTCCTTCGCCAAGCAGGTAAAGGCCTTTCTTTTCAAACAGGCTTTTCCTTAGTGATAAACTATCTAGGAGAGGTTTTTAAATGAGATGTTGCTTCTAAATCTGTTTTAATGATGCTTTACAATATGATTAAATTGTTTAATTAATAATTAATTAATTAAACAATAATAATTATATAAATATTAATTGTGTTTTACTGATATGTCCTGCCTTGGGTCCCTTCTTAGAACAAAGGCAGGATAAAATATTTTAATTAATTAACTAATTAATAATAATAATAATAATAATAATAATAATAATAATAATAATAATAATAATAATAATTAAAATGAATAATAATAGACAATTAAAATGAATGCAATCAATGCTGTGTGTGTATATATATATATATATATATATACACACACACACACACACACACACACACACACACACATATAAAACCATGCATATGAAAGCTGGTCTGCTAATGTCAGTGGGATGGAACAGGAGGGGAAGGATCTATGAATCCAATTAATAGGCTGGAATTTACTCTTCCAAGTGTGTCACTGGGAAAAGGTCATTTGCTCCTCTCCAGGATTATACAACATGTCTTCTAAAAACTACAGAAAATATGCAACTCACGGCCTGTTTGGTACATCAGATAACAAAACATGCTTAAAGGGGAGATACGTTATCTCTGGCTTACAACCTTCCCTATCTTGGAACATGCACCTTGGTTTCTGTTTATTTTTCTTTTCAGCAATATAAAAGCCTTGGTTCATCCATTCTGTAATTGACATTATGAGTGGAACCTTTCCTTTATTTGTTGTTCTCAAATCTTTTGACTTGGCTTTTCTGCCCGATTTGCAATGCTTTAGTTCCACCTGAATTAATCCGTATTAAACGTTGCCAGTTTGGTTGGCAATTAAAAAACATTATTTGCTCACCCTAAAATGACTGATTATGTATTGGTTCTGTATTATGTCATTGTCATGTTCTACCACCATTTGTAAATAGCTCTGGCTGACAAACCATATGTCCAGTATGCTAAATATTTTTTGATCAGGTCACACTATCTGTGTGATATGACTCATAATGTCTCCATTTTAGTAATTGATGGTGTCCCATAGAAACATGATAAGAGCTGGGGTACAGATTCAGAAAGCAGATCATATCATTCATGAAGGAGCATGTTTCTTAGCATCTCTCCTAGTGAATGATTCCTTCCTCATATGGATCTGATATGGGCAAAGGATTCTAACTGTAACAGAACTTTTAGGTGTGTACTGTACATAAGAGGGCAATAGAAAAGACCAGGCTACTTGATGGGATTTGTAAAGGGGAAAGCAGAACCCACAAATATGTATTTTTTTAAAAAAAATCTATGTTGTATTTGTGTTTTCTACATTTTTGCTAATCGTGGCGTTACCATCTTTTCTCAGGTCCTGTTCGGCACTGCTGATGGTCAGGTGATTGTTATGGACTGCCATGGCCGAATGCTGGCACATGTTCTTCTCCACGAGTCCGATGGCATCCTAAGCATGTCCTGGAATTACCCAAGTTTTTTGGTAGAAGACAGTAGTGAAAGTGACACCGATTCAGATGACTATTCACCACCACAAGGTCACTTGGCTTCAATGTTTTATAGAATCATAGAATCATAGAGTTGGAAGAGACCTCAAGGGCCATCTAGTCCAACCCCCTGCCATGCAGGAACCCCATCACAATATTTCTGACAGATGGCCATCCAGCCTCTGCTTAAAAACCTCCAAAGAAGGAGACTCAACCACCCTTTGTGGCAGCATATTCCACTACTGAACAGCTCTGTCATGAAGTTCTCCCTAATGTTCAAATGGAATCTCTTTTCCTGTAGTTTGAAACCATTGCCCCGAGTCCTAGTCTCTGAAGCCATGTTTTTTTTGGGACTTGGGATGCTGCCTTGGTCAAACTGTTGATCCACAGATTATTTCAACTCTAACCCTTGCTTTTTAGAGTTTCCTATAGGATTATATCTTTGCTCTTTCTGGATATCCTTGATAATCTCTGGTGGTTTTCCATCTAAATAGTAACCCAGTCTGACGTTGTTTAGCTTCTAGATCTGACAAAATTTGGATAGCATGTTCAGAGTAGGATGGTGCAGCATTTTTAGATGAGTCGAAAGGGAGAGGTGGTGTGGTGGCTATTTTCAGTGTTGTGGTTTTTTTCTTTTTCATCAAAGCATATCCTACTTAATGGGAATTAAGATTTTATGTCTTTCATGGGATTGATTTGCAGTTCTGTGAGGGAAAATTGTAACATCTGATATATCCTTTTAGATGAGTAAACCAGGCCCAAGTGCAAATGATGCTGAGTCAGTTAGGAGTGGGCGAGCTTGGTACAAGTTCTAATGATTATTTTAATGTGATTCTTATGAAGAATTGCACGTTCCTTGGAAACTGTTCAAAGGAGGCATGCCTTTGACTCACATAGCTGAGTAGGAGGGGCCTGATTGAATTTAACATCTCTAGAAAACTGCATTAATTATGTTGTCCTCATTTTAAGATCCTCATGTACACCACATTTTCCAAGAATGCCACTTTTTTCATTTCAGTAATAGGCTCATGAATAACAACATTTAGTCTTGTTCCTGGCCCAACGTAAATTGGGTGGTTAGCCAGAACATACTTAGCTGGTGTCCTGAGTGTCTTTCTCTCGGAATGCAGTAGCAGCACTTTTGCACAAAACCACTTAGATAAAAATGATGAATGGCAGAGATGGTGCTATGGGCAGTTACATATTACATAGAAGGAGAGGGGATGTGCATGCTGAAGGGTTATCTCATAGGAGTGAGGCCCTTTTAAGTGATGGTACAAAATAAAATAGATAGCAAAAGCAAAGTATTCTGTTTATATACCGCCCCATACCACTTCAAGTAGTCTCTGGGCGGTTTACAGTTTTAATTCCAGTATGCAGGCTACACATTGCCCCCCCCAGCAAGCTGGGTACTCATTTTACCAACCTCGGAAGGATGGAAGGCTGAGTGAACCATGAGCCCGCTACCTGGGATTGAACCCCAGGTCATGAGCACTGTTTTACCTGAAGTACAGGCATTTAACCACTGCACCACAGGTCTCCAGACACATGGGACAACTGTGCTCCAGTACATCATTCTGGAGCACTGAGGAATGAATGTGTTCCTTAAAAGATCTGCTAAGGAACCAGCTGGGCAGCAGTAGCATGCCTTTCCAGAATATAAACGAAAGAGCAGTGCAATTAAAAATTTAAAATGGACATGGGAAATCAAGGCATCTTTTTCATACAAATGAATGGTTGTGCTGAAATACGTCACTCAGTGTTGACTTGAATTTTATTACGCCACAGGACATGTTTTGTGGTACCTTTTTATTTATTTATTTTTATTTATTTTCAAACTTATACACCGCAGCCTATTTCCCAAAGGGAACTCAGGGAGGTTTACACAAAATTAAAAACAATAGCAGTTATAACAGATAATGACAAAGTTGGCAAGAGGCGGGGGGAAGAAAAAAAAAGTACTCCCCTATCAATTAACCGAAGGCGTCCTTGAATAGCCAGGTCTTCAATGCTTTTCTGAAGGACGCCAACTAGGGTGCCTGCTGTATCTCGCTCAGCAGAGAGTTCCAAACTTGGGGGCCAGCCACCGAGAAGGCCCGTTTATGAGTAGACACCTTACGGGCCTCCTTCAGAGTGGCGACACGGAGCGAGAAGGCCAAGGAGGATCGGGTGGGTCGGGCCAGGTCTAATTGTCGGGAAATACGCTCTGCCAGATGGTCAGGGGCCAAGCCATGGAAGGTTTTGTAAACCAAAACCAACACCTTAAACTTTATTCGGGAGGCAACGGGCAACCAGTGCAGGCGGGCCAGGATGGGGGTGATGCGGTCGAATCTACGTTCACCAACCACCAACCTGGCCGCCGCATTCTGGACCCGCTGCAGTCGCTGAACAAGGTTCAAGGGGAGCGCCATATGATTGACACTGTGTCCTCAGCTGGGCAAAGGCAGTGTGCCTGTCTAGGTACCTGTAAAAACTTCCATCCCCGTGGCGCTTCCAGACAGCCTTCCCAGCTATGCAAGTGGCATGTAACACTTTTGATGTTCTGTAGGTGGTGTGGTTTATAGACATGCTATAAAGCTGAACTCCTTGGGCAGATATCTTCACTTGTATTCAGATCAGTGTGAAAGAAACTGCTCCAGCTATGCAAGATGTTGGTGTTTTACTCTGAAGGGCACCTAAGGCAGGAGTTGCTAATATTTTTATTGATGCACTAGAACTCTATTTTCCTTTTTGCTCATTGATTTTCACTTGGATTTTTTTGTTCATGATCAAATATTCCATTGTTGTTTTACCTATATATTTGGGGCATATAGTACCTTGTACTAACTGGATGATAAAAGTGGAATACATATGAGATTGAAATGTACACATCCAATTACTAAAGATAATTTTGTTGACATTTTTCAAGTGAGTAAATGAAGTCATATATTTAAACCCACTTTTATAAACATGTCTATTATGAAAACACATTGATTTCCAATTGCCTTGCTCTTGAAAATACTGTAATAAAATCTAGAAGGGAAAAATGTGAAGACACAAACACGGGCCTCTCCTGATTGATTTTTTTTTTTAGTTTAGACTTCACAGGATCATTAATGAATTAATAGTTGTAGCATTAGCATAAAGCTACAAATCTGCTATAGTGTAGTATGTTCAGTGTGGTTTATGATCCTTTTCAACCAAGGCACATTCCCAGTGTGGTTTAGTGGATAGTCAATGTGTTAAATTTTTTAACATTTTCAGACATGAAACAGCCTTTGCCCAAAAAAAGGTTGAAAAACACTGGTTTAGTGGATAGTGTGACAGACCAGGACGCTGGAGAACAGGGTTCAAATCCCCACTTGGCCATGGAAACTCACTGGGAGAGTAGGACTGGTAAAATCATTAAATGTCTCACTTATCTTGAAAGCCCTATAAGCTGCTGTAAGTCTATTCCGACTTGATGGCACAGAACACACACACAAATCAACTCAGATTTCCAGTTTTGTTTTCTGCCATCATTTGGAGGTTTCTGCATTTACTATACATGTCTATGTGGGGATGCTTTTTGTTGGGTTAGAATACTAAGTAAGTAAGTAAGTGTTGTAGAATGCAGATAGAGGTTCATTTCTTAAGGGAATGTGTGATGGGGAACTACCCATTCCTTGTCTCAGTTAATAATATTAATGTTGGCTTGTGAGCAAGAAAACTGCCCTTGAATTCTGCTTTTCTTGACGTATCTTCTCCTTCCCTTGCAGATGGCCCAGCTGCCTATCCAGTCCTGGTTCAGAACACCAAGCCACTGCTCACGGTCAGCTTCACATCAGGGGACATTAGCTTAATGAACAACTATGATGACTTGTCTCCTACCATCATCCGCTCAGGGTTGAAAGGTATGGAAGGGGATGTCTTCCCCGAGATTCTGCTCTGCTGTAAACTTGGATTGCTTTGGCATGACTGTTTCAGCATCTGTCCCTTCAAGCTCAGGGACCCTTGGCAGTGATTTTGGCTAACAGCAGTGACACCTACTGATAAAAAGTCATAACTCAACCGTGGGATTCCTTCTGAAATAAACTCGCAGCTTGTTTCATCATGTTCTCTGGTATTCACCACTAGACATGGGCACGACTTGGCGAAATTGTCGTTTCCGTTTTCGGATATCGTTTCCGTTATGTAACGGAAACGGTAACGACAATTAAGCTGTCAGAACTCGAACTCAAACCGAAAAAAGAAAAATTGGGTCTGATTTGTCGTTGTCATTCCTGGCATCGCACGGTGATCGCGCGATGCCAAGCGGCACAGAAAAAAAGTTTTAAAAATAAAAAAACCCGATTCCCGGCCAAAAAAGCAGGCAAAAATATGCCTGCCTGAGGGCACCTACCAGAGGGGTGGTTTCTGGGGGGGGGTCCCCAGCCTTCCCCCTCCTGTCCTGGGCTGCTGGTACCGGGCTGGGAGGGGGCATCCTCGGCGTCTCCATTTGCCATGTGGTGCGGGGGGATCCAAAATGGCATCCGCAATTTTTTTTTTTTTGAAATCGTGGTCCAAAAAACCACCAAAGCACCACAGAAACATGCGAAAATTAGCTATTTTAAATGCTTGAATTTTTACAGTAGCAGCAGTCGGTTTTTTATAGCAGTAAAAGGTCGCACTGATTTTATTTTATTTTATTTTATTTTTATTTTTTTACACCTGCGCAATGATGGGCTGGCCATGGGATGGGACCATGCAAATTTTTGGACCCATTCTACCAATCGCATGGCCAGGTTTTGACTGACACTTCTGGATGTGCAAGAGGGCATAAAAAGGCAAGGCACTCCCAGAAGAGTCGCAGTCCGGGCTTGGATGTGGGTGGGAGAGGGCTGTGTGTAGCTGGCTGCTGTGCTAGACTAGTTTCGATTTCGCGGAGCCTTTAGATTTCAGTTAGGCAGGCAGGGAGGGAATTGATTCAATTGAATTTTTAGGAAATAATAATAATTCCTTTCATTCTCTGTCTGCTGTGGGGAATAGCAATGCAGTTTATTCTTTTTTATTCTTCTGCAGTTTGTTAGGATTTCTTTTCTGATAGTGCTTCAAAGGGGGGGGGAGGTTTGAGTGGGAGGGGAGGTGTGGATTTCTTTTAAAAATTTCATTTGCTTGGTGGCAAGCCAAGGTCCTTTCATACCCTGCCTGCAGTTCTGCTGTGGGTGCACTGCCCACTTTGTTTGCAATAAAAATTGCAATTGCTTTATTCGATGCAGTCTTGTGCAGCAAGTCAGTTTAAAGTGTTTTCCGCCTGCTCTGGGTCATTGCGGGACCCGCGCCCGCGTGCCTGCCCCTCCCCCCTGCCGCTGCCGCCGCCCGCCCATGCCCCCCCGCCACCCCGCCCGCCGCCTAGGGCGCAAAAACACCTAGCGCCGGTGGAACGCCACTCGCTGGGACGTCAAATCACGTGAAATCGCGGTGGCGGTAACGACAAACGACACGACAAAACAACAAATTTTTAAAAATTTCGCGAAAAATGGAAACGACCCGAAACGGACCCGTCCTGAAAAACGACAACCCGGAAAAAAAATTTCTGGTTGTGTCCATCTCTATTCGCCACAGCAAATGGCAATCATCTGCTTTCCAAACTAACCTCCAGGTTTATGACTCATTTTATTTTTCTTTGTCTGATCTCTACCCTGTAAGGTTCTGGACAACCCAACGAAACTGAAGCCCAAAAGAAGCTGTTTTTCAAAGCCATTTTAAGTTTTTTAAAAAACAGCATTGCAAAGGGTTTAAAGTAGGGCTCAAAGCTCAAATCAGTTGGAATGCAGAGGCAGCCATTAATGGCTGTAAAGCAAAGTCCAAAAAAAAATCTACATTTTATATCAATGCCATACCTTGGCCTGACTACTCAGAAAGAGAGGGGGCACAAGAGTATGTTTAGGCTTTGAGGATCCCTTCGTCAAGCAAGGTTTCCCCAAAGGCAAGCATGGAGGTTTTGCAAAACAAACAAACCCCATAGACTTTATCTTAAATCCTTTATGCTCCTTACCAGTCCCAGTTGTTTTGATCCTTGGGTCTTGTAAACATGAAGTCCAGCCATACATTGCTTTCCCTCTTTATCGCAACACCCAAATATAAGAATCGGGATTGACATGTTCAGGCCATGGACTAAGTGTTGCCCCTTCTTTCCCACGCATAATTATTCCAGCACTGGTGAGTCATGTTGGTGGCTTCTTGGAAATGTCATTTGGCTTGAGGGAAAAAGGTGTATGGGCCTTATTTTAAAGCAGAATTGCACTGTAGGTGGGTGCAGGTGGGGTGGCAATGTTGAAATATGTGCATCTGGTATCTGGAGCATTTTGGAAATAGCAGTGCAATCCCCCAAACCATGGGGGTTGTCCACCTCTGCCATATAGCTCAATCAATTACAGTTGTTAGTTAGCTATTCAGCAGGAACCATTAACCATTAACTATTAATTAGCTATTCAGCAGGAACCAAATTTAAATTGAGTGGGCATGTTTAGGCAACCTCTTAATGGACTGGTAGGTTTCAAAAACATTCATGTTGTATGCATGTTAGCATAGCAATCTTTGCATCATTAGGAGAGAAAATTAATGTTATTCCTAATAAATATACATAATGGGCGAGGGTTTGGGGCATGGTGGCTTAGCAGACTAAGGCTCTGAAAACTGTTGGCTGCAAAGTCAGCAGCTCGGCAGTTCAAATCCTGGATGCCACTCAGCGGAGTGAGCTCCCACTGATAACCCCAGCTCCTGCCAACCTAGCAGTTCGAAAGCATGTAAATGTAAGTAGATAAATAGGTACTGCCATAAAAAGTGGGAAGGTAAAAAAGTGTTTCCTTGCAGTCATGCCAGCTACGTGGCCATGGACATGCACAACACTGGTTCTTCGGCTTGAATATGGAGGGAGATGAGCACCGCCCCTAGAGTCGGACACGACTAGCACACATGTGCAGGGGAAACCTTTACCTTTTACCTTTACCTATTGCATTTAAGAAAAAAACTAATGTCCAAGTTCTGTCACACCCACCCACCCACCCACACTTTATCTGGCTTCCCTGACCATCTGGGTTTCAAGCTGATCCAGTGTTCTTCTGGATCTGCACACTGCTTTGTTGAAGGCCCACTTTGGATATCCACAGCTGAAAATCAAGACTCAGGAAGTACACACCTTTCCAGACCACCTCAATACAATTTCAGAACAGGGTGACATGAGGTCAAAATGTGCTATAAAATGGAGGACTCACAACTAGCTTTCTTTAGACTGACGAAGCTGTTTGGATTAGCAGCAAAATGTTTCAATCTTTCAAGAAAAGAAGTCCATTTGCCATGACTCAACTTCCAGATAACTTGACCTGGTGCTTTCCCCTGCATCATGGAGATCAGTTCCTCTGTACCTGCTCATTCTTACAATCTCCTTATTTCATAACTAGTGGTCATCATTTCTCCAAATAAATGCAATAATAAGTCCATGAAATTTGAGGGGTGGGGAATTCACTGTACCTGGAATTGGGCCTATTTGCGACACTGTAAATTAAGCTTTCCTCTCGTTGTGATTTTAGATGTAGTGGCTCAGTGGTGCACACAGGGAGACTTGCTGGCTGTAGCAGGGATGGAAAAACTAAGCCAACTGGCTGAACTTAGCAGCGCTTCCTTTCTAAAAAGTGCACTGGTCAAGTTCTACAATGTTCATGGAGAACATATCTACACACTGGAGACCCCTGTGCAGGTAGGAATTACTCTGAAGTGGGTTCATGCAGAGGGGGAAATCATTCCACCCCGCTCCAAAGAATGACCAGTGTGACCTAACTTACCTAATTTAAAGTGTTGTTCTTATTGCTGCTTCCATAGATTTTGTGTTGTTTGACTGTTTGTGAGCCATCTTGAGTTTTCTATGGATGGAAAGACAGCATAGAAGTCAAGTAAAATAAACAGATATCAAAATTTAAATCTTAAGAAGCATAGAACAATCATAAATCCAGACAAGACGGAACTGCTGTTAGTGGGTGCTTCACCAGGCAGGTTAGAGGGCAGGGCTGCACTCCCCCTAAGGGACAGGGTCTGCAGCTTGGGGGTGCTCCTGGACCATAGTCTAACTCTGGAAGCCCAGGTGGACTTGGTAGCCAGGGTTGCCTTTCTACAGCTGCAGAAAACATACCAGCTATGCCCCTACCTAGACGAATGTAGCCTCATGACAATTACTCATGCACTGATAACATCCTGTATTGATTACTGCAATGTGTTCTACGTGGGCCAGCCTTTGAAGACGGTTCAGCGATTGCAACTGGTTCAGAATTGTGGAGCACAGCTGGTGAGTGGTGGGGCTGCCAGGGATCACATCACACTGATTCTGCATAACCTGCATTGGTTACCAGTTGTTGGCCGAGCCCAATTCAAAGTGCTTGTTTTGGCATATAAAAAGCCCTAAATGGCTTAGGACTTAGATACCTCAAGGACCGTCTCCTTCCATATGAACCTACCCGGCAATTAAGATCTAGCCAGCGAGCCCTCCTGAGAGAGCCATCCCTCAAGGAGGTGAAAGGGATGGCTTGTAGATCTAGGGCCTTTTTGGCAGCTGCCCCCAGGTTATGGAACACCCTCCCAAGTGACACCCGCCTGGCGCCAACACTGATGACATTTCGGTGCCAGGTAAAAACCTTCCTATTTCTGAAGTTTTTTAACTGACATAACATAGATTGTGACTCCTGGTGGCAATTTTAGTGTTCTGTGTTTAAATGTTTTTATTGTTTATAATTATCCTTTGCCTTTTTAATGTTTTAGCTGTTTTAACTGTTCATTTTAATTGTAAGGCACCCAGAGACCTTTGGGTAGTGGGTGACATATAAGTTGTATAAATAAATACATAAATAATCCCAAAATATAATTAAATAAAATTCCTAAATAATGTAAAGACCATGAAAAGAGCAACTTTGCACTACTAAACTCAACCATCATCCAGAATAGCAATGGTTTGAAACCATTATTATTAAATAATGTAGTAATACTATTCCTGTAGCCAAATTATCAGAAAAACATTGATGGATGACTAAGTCTTAAAATTGCAAATAACAAATCAAAAGCAGAAGGACAAGGCAACATAAATAGCATCCGATTCCAAATGCAACATTTAGCAGTTGCCACATAACAACTAATAAAGCTGTTCTAATAATCACAGCAAAAAGAAGAAAGAAAGAAAGAAAGAAAGAAAGAAAGAAAGAAAGAAAGAAAGAAAGAAAGAAAGAAAGAAAGAAAGAAAGGATCAAATGTTCAAATTGGATTCATAAAGGAAGCTGAGATTCAGGATTATTTTACAAATATATACTAGTATGTTGGCTACTAGAGCATATAAAGAATTTTAGAAGGCGGTCACTTTATGCCTAATAGATTACAACAAAGCCTCTGACTCTGTGGATGATGTAAAGCTGTGAATATTTCTTTTAAAAAATTGTGTGCCTTCAACATTTGATTGTCATGATATGTATTGCTGTTCAGAAGCTACTGTTAAGACAAAGTACGGAGAGACATAATATTTTATTTTTCTGTTTAAAATATTTATATCCCATGTTTCTCTAAGAAGGACTCAAGATGGCTGGGGTTTTGCTTAGCAAAGGTACCAGTAATGATATATTTTATGTTTCTTTTTGTTCAATCTGTATGCAGAACATATCATACAGAAAGCTGGACAAATTCAGATGAAGCAGAAATGAAAACTGGTGGAGGAACTATCAGTAATTTAAGATACAGAAAATACTGCATTACTAGCTGAAAATAACTATGACTTGAAATAACTGCTGATAAAGGTTGACAAAGAAACAGCAAAACAGGATGGCTGCTAAATGTTCAGAAAACAAATTTTATGACTACAAAAGGATTACATGACTAAACAATGGTTTAGTCATCAATCTAGCCCAAAACAGTAGCCAACAAAACAGAACATTTAGCCTTGGAAGGCTGAAAAGATCCTCCAGTTACTGGAAACCAAAGCTAGGATGGTGCATGCTATGGTCATCCCTATTATTGTATGAGAACTGGACAGTGAAGAAGAGTGACAGGGGGGAAATCATTAACAATAATAGCGGAGGAAAGCATTACAGATACCATTCACCATCAGAGTGACAAAAAAATGGGTTCTAGATCAAATCAATCCTGAAATAAACAGTACAATCTAAAATGACTGAACTGAAGCTTTCGTTTTTTGAACATAGAGTAGGACTCCCGTATCCATTATCCACTGATTCAGTTATCCATGGTTGGCAGAGGAAAAAATAAATAATTCAGCAGCTGTAAAGCAAGCTGCTGTCATAAAACAGCAGCCATAAAACAAGCTACTGTTGCAAAACAGAAGCCATAAAGCAAGTTACTATCACAAAACAGCGGTTTTGGGGACATTTTGGCGTTCTTTCTTATCCACGGTTTTCATTATCCACAGGAAGGTTTGGAGCCAATCCCCAGCGGATACTGGGGTCCTACTGTATAATGTGAACACTAGAAAACAAGCTTAAATGGAAGAGGCAGTAATATTAGGAAGAGCTGCAGTAGGAAAAGAAGATGGCCAAACATGAGGTGGATTGATTCAATAAGGGAAGTCCATGCCCTCTGTTTTGCACATCTGAGCAAAGCTTTAAATCAGGGGTCCTCAATGTTTTCAAACAGCGGGCCAGTCCACCACCACCCAGACACCACTGGGGGCTGGATCACAGTCCAAAAGCAGCTGCGGAGGCTGGCTTGCTCACAAAACAGGGGGTAGGTGGGGGGTTGCAATTGGTCCCAGGGGCCGGATTCGGGACCTTGGGGGGCCACATCCGGCCCCGGGGCCTTAGGTTGAGGACCCCTGCTTTAAATGATAGGCACTTTGGAGGCCATCCGTTCATAAGGTCATTGTAAATGGCAAATGACTTAGTGACACACAACAATAAAAACTACATGTACTGTATACATATTCCAGTTGCACGATTGGCCAGGACCATTGTAATTTATTTTTATTTCACTGTGCATAACTTGATTTTAGGGAAGTAATATATTTCTTTTTTAGTTAAAAAACAAAAAAAAACAAAAACAAAATATAGTTTCATTTCTCACTAGCAAAGGTAGTAAATGTTCAATAAAAATGTGAGGAATGGCGTTAATATAGAAAAAGTGCCATGTCTTCCAATAGTAACCTTGTACAGTATTTGAAATGGTGGTATAATCTGATGTGTTGCATGGCCTGTACCATCTGAAAATGTTGATCATTCCTAAGATGGAACTCTTAATGTGGTGTCCAAGATATGGGATGCGCAGTTGCAATGGGTCAAGTCCTTATTTGAATTAATCAATAAAATAGATTCTGTTTTGTTGAGAGGAAAAGGTCTAAAATGTTAATCGTTCGTGCAGCGCCCCATCATCTCCATCTGCTGGGGTCACAGGGACTCACGGCTGCTCATGGCTTCTGGGCCTGCCCTGTACGTGGTCCGGGTGGAGCACCGCGTCTCCAGCTTACAGCTCCTTTGCCAACAAACCATTGCCAGCTCTTTGCGGGATGATAAAGATATCAGCAAACTGAACCTGCCTCCACGGCTCTGCTCATACCTCACCACTGCCTTTATACCCACAATCAAGGTAAGCAAGCAGACAGTAAAGAGGCTGTGTGGTGGTAATTCTATCATAAACCAAGCAGTGCAGGTAAACCAAAGCAATGGGCAGAAGTCGATGACTTCAAGGACAATAAGACAGGAGTGTCTTGTACAACATCATTTGTAATTTGTATCACGCTTCAGGGCTACCACAGTTTGTTTGTTTGTTTGTTTGTTTGTTTATTTATTTATTTATTTATTTACCGCCCATCTTCCAAAGGAACTCCAGGTGGTTTACAACAACAACAACAACAACAACAACAAACAAAATAATAAAAAATGAAAATAATAAAAATGAAAAAAAAAAATAGTAATAACAATCATCATGATAAAACTACAATAAAAATTCACTGTTAAGAAAAATTCACTGGCAAGACGTCGCCTTGAGCTCATCGGGACTAAGCACGAACAGGGTGACAAGAATGGGTTCCATATTATTTCGGTAGGTTTTAATATCCACTTTGACTTTTGGCCATTAGCTTGAGGCTGATGAGTAAGGGCTGGATCACAGCTTCTATGCAGGTATGTGCATATATGGTTAGCTTATTTAAGAAGCCAGGCAGTTAAGCGTGCACGGGTGGGATCTGAACTAAATCAGCAGTTGTTAACACTTGTAGGGGCACTGCTTGTCCCAGTAAACTGCAGTTCTATTTTATTTTGCATTTTCAAAGGCTGCATTTACTACTTTGTCTTTAAAAAATAGAAACACATACAAACATCAGGAGCAAAGCATTTGAGGCAGAATTTAGAAAAGTTGCTTTCTTTTGTGTGTGTGTGTGTGTGTGTGTGTGTGTGTGTGTGTGTGTGTGTGTGTGTGTGTGTGTGTGTGTGTGTGTGTGTGTGTGTGTGTGTGTGTGTGTGTGTGATTTTGTGGCTATGTGATTTCACAGCTCTCGGTCTTCTCTTTCACCTAGCCTCCCATCCCAGACCCCAACAATATGAGAGATTTTGTTAGTTACCCAACCTCTGGGAATGAGAGGCTTCACTGCACAATGAAGAGGACGGAAGATGACCCAGAGGTTGGAGGGCCTTGTTATACGCTGTACTTGGAATACTTGGGTGGGCTGGTGCCAATCTTGAAAGGACGTAGAATTAGCAAACTGCGACCGGAATTTGTCATCATGGACCCTAAGACAGACGGAAAAGCAGGTACGAAGCTTCCAGGTGGACTGTTAAGATTTATTTCTAGATTCCTGCTCTACATAGTTGGACACAGGTCTTAACATAGGTTCAAATGTGCGCGAGGATCGACTGTGCAGCAGCATGGATTTTATTGTAGATGGTTTGGGTTTGTTAAAAAAAAAAAAGAGCTGCTGTCTGTCAAAATAAGCTACAGTATTTGATAGAATTTCATTCATGCACTGAAGCTCCCTCTCACGGCCTGACTTGTTGACTTGCGGAGCTTAAATGGAAAATCTGCAAAACTGTTCCATCTAAAAAAAGGGCTGTGTTTTTGTCTTCCTGGCAGCCATTCTGAAATAGAAGAGATCCAGCAGGCATACTTCTAGTTGTCATATTCATATTACATAATCTCTATTGTGATGGGGGAGAAAAGAATCTTGATTTTATACCAAGACTTGTCAACTATTGTAACTGAACGCCCCTCACTTGATTTCAGGCTGTTGCTGATTCTATATTAGTTTCACAGAATATCAAGTGCTTTTTGCCACACTGGGGTCTCCGTTGCTGCTTGTAAAATATTTCAGAGATGATTGACAGTTGTAATTGGGATATCATTTCTGAAACAGTGCTCTCTCTCTCTCTCTCTCTCTCTCTTTCCTTTTTGGTGGGGCCTGTGTTGACAGATGAAATCTACGGAAACAGTTTGATTTCCACTGTGATTGACAGCTGCAACTGTTCCGATTCCAGTGATATTGAACTGAGTGATGACTGGGGCGCAAAAAAATCTCCCAAAATCACTCGAGCTAGCAAATCACCCAAACTTCCCAGGTAATTGCTTTGGCTTTTTAAGAACGCTTGCCCTATTTTCCTTTGGGTCTTTGAAGTTTCATTATGCCAAGAGGGGACCTTATGCAGTGAGAACTGGAGAACTGCCTCCAGAAATGTTGGTTTTTCATTGTGAACTGTTAGAGGACCCTGGGATTTTCTGTGGTTGCCTATGGGAATATTGCAGGCTCAGAGCACAATCCAGATGTCCGTTGCCTTCTGAGCTAATGGGCCTTGCCTAATTATTGATTTGACGAGTTCAGTCCATGCAGAGGCAGTGTTGGCACTGCAATCTTGATCCTTGGATTCAGCCCCGATTTGTGACCCTGAGGCCATCTTCCTCCAAACGCTAAGCTGTTTGTGTTAATATCAGCATGGCCACATAACAGGATTTGGGCCGTACTGATCAAGTGATTTAATTCTCTCTTGTGTTACTTACGAAAGACTAAATTGTTATAGATGACTGATCATTTAGCCTTTTTTAAAATTTTAACAGGTGACTGTGCTTTTAAGGGTCGTTAAAAGCCCTTGGAGGGGTGGCAAGACAGACTGTCCTCACTGGACCATTGTATGGGAGCAATACATATCCAGCTCCCTTTATCAATGAACTCATGACAAACCTGTTGTAATTTTAACCACTGCCCAGCATATTAAATGCCATGTTCTGTTTGCAAACGGATGGGGAGTATCTATTTGTGGTTGCTGGATCAAGGCCCTGTTTGTTTATATGCAGGATTAATATTGAAGCGCGCAAATCTCCAAAGTTATCACGAGCTGCTCAGGAGATATCAAGATCTCCCAGATTGCCAATAAGGAAGCCCTCCATAGGTTCACCAAGCCTAACTCGTCGAGAGTTTCCTTTGGAAGATATCACTCAGGTAACAGCATGGTCTACTTACCAACATCTATAAAATGCCACTTGTTCTGGGTAGAGCCAGAGAAAAGGAAATGGGCAGGAAGTAGGTCAGTTTTCATCAAGGACTTTTGCTTGGTTCAGATCTTCTCCCTACAGTGAAGTCGCTGAGTTGCCAGAGGCATGCTGCTCTTAATCAGTCTTGCTCTCCACAGTATGGGTGTAATAACAATGATTAACATTTGTAGAGCTTACCAGGATTACTAACCTGATATACAGCATGTGTCCACTATAAAGCAGTATCTAATGTTCTTGTGTTTTTTTTCCTTGCAGCACAACTACCTTGCTCAGGTCACATCAAATATCTGGGGAACCAAATTCAAAATTGTGGGTTTGGCTGCTTTCCTACCCACCAATCTTGGTGCAGGTAAAATTAACCCTGAAGTTTCTCTTTGTCTCAGTTTCTGAAACAAGAAATTGTATACAGTAACTCCCCCCCACTTATCACGGGGGGGTTAGGGACCCGACCCGCCCCGCCCCGCGATAATTGAAAATCCGCAATATGGGGATGCTGGGTCAAGTGGGGCCTATATGAGGCCTCCTACACTAACTTGAGGCCTGGCGCTGCCCTGAATGGGCCTCCGACAGGCTTCTGGGACCTGTCGGAAACCTCAGAAATGCTTTCCGGAGATATGGAAGTCACATCCGGTTTACTGGAAGTCACTTCTGGTTTGCTGGAAAGCTCATTTGGGCTCTCCGACAGACCCAGGAAGCCCATCATAGGCCCATTCAGGGCGGCGCCAGGCCTGGGGTAAGCGCAGGAGGCCTGAAACAGGCCCATCCACCTTACCCCAGGGGGCCTTCGTTTCATATACTGTTGTCCCGCAATATACCGGGACCGCAGCATATGAACCGCGAAAGGGCGGGGGGTTATTTTATTTCTTAGCAATAGTCTAAATGTCATATAACTTGGAACAAGCAGTCAAAAACAGTGTCAGAACATAATCATTATGCATGCCTTTTGTTGTTGCTGTTGCTGCTGCTGCTGCTGTTATATGCTGTTACTTTGCCTCTAACTTATAGCAATCCTATGAATGAGTGATCTTCCAGAATGTTCTGTCTTCAACTGCTCCCCTCAGCTCTTGTAAACTCAACCCTGTGGCTTCCTTTAGGGAATTAGTCCATCGTGTATTTGGACTTCCTCTTTTCCTGCTGCCTTATATCTTTCCCAGCTTGTATTATAATGTCCAGAGAATCCTGCCTTTCATGATGTGCTCAAAAATGGGACTGCCTCAATTTCAACATTTTTGCCTCCAGAGATAGTTCAGTTAATTTGCTCTAGGACCCACTTGTTTGTCTTTCTAGCAGTCCATGTTATCTGTAAAGCTGTCTTCCATCATCATATTTCGAAAAGAAACAGTTCCCCACCCCCACCCCCACCAGCTTTCTTAACTGTCCAGCTTTCGCACCCATATCTGGTGATCAGAAATCCAAGAGTATGGATGATCTTGCTCTTAGTCTCCAGTCACACCTCAGAAGTTTGTTGATGATAAATGCGACGTAGCTTTGTTTTTCCTGCCAACAGTCATCAGTTTTGGTTTCAAAAGGTCTTTGGGACTTTCTGTTTTTTTCTTCTTTTGGAGTATTTTGCTAGAGGATATTTAAATACAAGTATCATTAAAAACTGACTTCTGAGTCTATGTATGTATGTATGTATGTATGTATGTATGTATGTATGTATGTATGTATGTATGTACTGCCCAGCTTAATTCAGAGAACAACTCCAGGTGGTATAAAAACACCCTCTAACAAAATAACTGCAAACACCTTGATATTAGTGTTTCAGTGAAGTTCATTGCTGGTTATGAATTGCAGCCTTTGTTCTCCTTAGTTCTTCCATACGTTTCTGAGAAGCTGATGTACAGGCCCCAGGGAGCCCCCCCACCCTCAGGCTCCTGAGATACAGTAGTCCACCCGCCACATTGTGGTCCATATGTTGCAGTTCTGCTATGTCGCCGCCACGCCCACCTCCACCACCAATGTCCCGGCCACCCCTGCTGCGATCCCCACAGCTGTCCCTGCCACCACCACCACCACCACAAGCGCCGCCAGCGCTGTCTCCCTCTAAAGCAGTTTTGGAGAGGGGGAGCGATGGTACCGGTGGCAGCAGCAAAGGGATGACGGCGTCCTCATATTGCAGGTTTTTGTTTATCATTGGGTGGGTTGGGAACCTAATCCCCCACAATAAATGGGGGACTACTGTATCCTGGGTTAGTTTCTGCAGTAGAAATGCACTGTATGCCTTCAGAACTTCTTTTGGGTTGATGTCATACAAGGTGGCCCCAGAGTATGTTCCATGGGTCTCTACGACACAGTGCCCCCAGAAACAATAGCATTAGGATTCTGCCTCTCACAAGGATGCTTCCCACATCTTTCACTATTTGCCTTTAAAATGTGGCTTTTACTCTGCTCTGGGTACCCACATGAACCAATTCAATCAACAGACAGGGAAGAAAATATCTGTAGGATATTTCTTCTTACCTGCTCCTCTACCTCATTGATTGCTTGTCAGTAACAATCTTTATGAGGTATTTTTGTGGGAATTTCACTGGAACAGGCAATTAATATGCTATTATCAAGTTGTCAGGTTTTTTTATAGATGAGTATTCTTTCTGCTCCAGTGAGTGGAATGGTAATGAACTGAAGTATTCCACGACCATTTTAAAGGACAGACTGTGGCTAGGTTTGCTTTATAAATACAGTACGTTAAATTTACAACTACATCTACGGATACATTTTATTTGGAGCAGTTAAGATTGGCCTGCTCCTGCACCTTCTCCTCCTCAGATCATTCCCTGTGCCTTGTTCTTCCTGATAGACAAGGTTCCCAAGCAGTCTGTCATCCAGATACAGGGCCGACCCAAAGTTATTGAGTTTCAGTGTTGGATCAAAATCAGGACCGCTTATTCCCTTTCACCAAGAGATGGCAGAGTTGTGTCTTCAGATGTTCTTGAGATGCAACTCCCACCATTCCTAATCCGTAGCTGGAACTGGTAAGAATTCATATCCAGCAACTTCTGGAGACCCACAGATTATTCAACCCTGGCCTTGAAGCTTCTTTAGAGCTGTATCTTCACTGGAAATCCCCATTGGCCGTGCAGCTTCCTAGTGTCGAAATATTGGACACAAAATACATGTGTGTGTGACTGTGACAAGAGACCAAAGATCACCCAGAAGATGAATGCTTTTTCTTAGACTCATGGACCATTGTTTATACGACCTTGGTGGCACAATGGTTAAATTGCAGTACTGCAGCTGAAACTTTGCTCATGAGCTGGGATCAGTTCCAGGTAGCCATCTGGAGGTGCACTCAGCGGGTAAATTGAATACCCAGCTCGCTCTGTGTGTGTGTGTATCCACGGGCACGCCTGTGTGTGTGCGTGCGGGTGGTGTGTAGCCTGAGTAGTTAAATTGTAAACTACCCAAAGAGTGCTTTAAGCCCTATGGGGTGGTATAAAAGTAGCATGCTTTGCTTTTTGCCCTTTGTTTTGCATTTTCTCCCTTATTGATATTCTCCTCCTCCTCCTCCTCCTCCTTTTGCACCTTTCCTGTAGTGATCTATAAAACCAGCTTGCTGCATCTCCAGCCCAGGCAAATGACCATATACCTTCCAGAAGTGAGGAAGATTTCCATGGATTATATAAACTTGCCTGTTTTCAATCCTAATGTTTTTAGCGAAGATGAAGATGACTTGCCAGGTGAGAACAAGGCTAGACGATACAAAATTCTGAAGGATATATTTAGGGTAACTGTTTTTTTTTTTGTCTGCCATTTTGGAGGTGGGTTTTTTTTTGCCAAGGCCTTGGACTCTGTAAGCAAGGTCTCTGAACCATGCTCATCATCTGTTGAAGTTCTTAGCTTAAAGCCTGTGCCCTTCCCAGCCTTGATGGGATCTATCTACCATTACCCCCTTCTACAGATTAGAATGGCATAAGGTGGAGTTTAAAACTCTGCCTGCATGGTGCATTTAAGACTGAAACCTGAGACAAGCTTTGTCTGAATAGAACTTTTTTCCCTACCCCCCCCCCCAATTGAAGAAGGCAGTAAGTGTGGCACAAAGACAATGTGTCAAAACCTCTCTCACACCTACAGGCATAAAAAACAATAAATGCAGCACAATGATGGTGTGTATAACAGCCATTCCACATAGTACTGCTGTTTCAAATCTTCCTCAGAAAACATGGCAAACTAAGGAGGCACCTGACCTTGGCCATGCTTTGGTAGCTGAAAATTATGGATAGATTTGGTTTGGTTTCCTTATAGTAACCACAGTTAATGTATTAACCTTTTTATGTCTTATCTATCCCTTAAACTGCCAGCTGAAATAAGGGAACAGGAGAGCATAGGATGGAAGGAGGGAGACAGTAGTTCTGAGGTGTGGAGGGACTTGGCAGAGGGAGAGCACATTCAGAATCTTAGTTCTAGATATGATTACCGTAATCAGCAAGGAAATCATATGGATCCAAAGTATGAGAGCAAGTTCAAAACCTGAATAAATAATATTTCCCAAATGGTGAATTAGCTCATTTTCAGATGTATTTGATATTTAAATCTATGCCATGGATGATGAGGAATAGACACCTGGTATCTCTTGTGGTTGAAAGGTGTAGTATTATAATATAATACTTTGTGTTTTTGTCATAGTGACTGGAGCATCTGGAGTCCCAGAGAACAATCCCCCTTGCACTGTAAACATCCCCATCGCTCCGATTCACAGTTCAGCACAAGCAATGTCACCAACCCAGAGCATAGGACTGGTTCAGTCTTTGCTGGCAAATCAGAACGTGCAACTGGATGTCCTTGGGAATCAAACTGCAGCTGTGGCGGCTGCAGATCACGTGGCAGACAACACAGTCCATTATCCGGTCCCAAGCCGGTATTCCAACCCAGGCCAGGTCATCTTTGGAGGAGTAGAAATGGGGCGCATTATCCAGGCCCCTCCTCCGTTACCCTTGCCGCCTCCGGGCGCAATCCAGATGGCAGTTGTGGACCACCGAGATGGGGATCGAGACCACGAACACCTCCAGAAGGCAAAGACATTGCGCCCCATTCCACAGGTGGCTGACGGGGAAGCGTCTGTCTTCAGCGCTGCTCAAGAGATTCCGATGAACAAAATGAACCCTCCTCCTCCGTACCCTGGCACCATACCAGCAGCTCCTACCACAGCACCCCCTCCTCCCCCAGTACCTCCGCAACCTCCCATTGACCTCTGTTTGAAAAAGGGAGACTTCTCTCTGTATGCAACAGGACATTACCAAACCCCTATCGGCTATGAGAGGATAACGACCTTTGACAGCAGTGGGAATGTGGAGGAGGTGTGCCGACCTCGGACGCGGATGCTCTGTGCGCAGAACACCTACACTTTGCCCGGCCCTGGCAGTTCTGCCACGCTAAGGATCACTTCGTCCGAGAAGAAGATTCAGCAGCCATGCACCAGCGCAACCTTGAACCGGCTCACGGCTCCACGTTACTCCATCCCCCCCGGAGATCCGCCGCCCTACCCTGAGATCGCAGCCCAGTTGTCTCAGAGCCGCAGCATTGCGCAAAGGCTGGACAATAGCATCATTCATGCCACTCTGCGGAGGAACAGCAGAGAGGCAGCCCTGAAGATGGCTCAGTTGGTCGACAGCCAGAGAGCCACTCTGCAGCTCCCACCCAAACTGAAGAGCAACGTGGTGGCAGCCCAGTACCAGCAGAGGGCGCCAACGGCCTTGTACACCTGTAGCCAGTGCAGCAGCAACAGCAACGGGGGCAGTAGTGGTGGCGGCAGCGGCAGCGCCGCCAACAGCGGGAATGGGAACGTCAGTAATGCCGGTGCTAACAGCAGCACATCTGGCATGAGTGGCACACGGCTGGAGATCACATCAGGGAGCAGCTCTCAGCACAGCTCTGTCATCGCCCACTCGGTCAGCACGTCACCGTTGGCCTCCCAGTCTTCTTACAATTTGCTGAGCCCTCCAGATAGCTCGCGTGAACGGACAGATTACGTGAACTCTGCCTTCATGGAAGACGAAGCTCTTTCTCAACACTGCCCTGTGGAAAAGACCATACGCCATGTCCCAGTTGCGATGGCAGAGCCTGGCATTGGCCTGAAACGTCCACCTCCTTATCAGTGGGAACCTATGGTGAGTGAGGAGATATGGGTTCCTCAGGAAAGGACAGCTCCGAGCACTTTGCCTCACCCTGTGAAGCCCAACCCCCTATTGATTGGCCAAGCTCAGCACCTGGATCTATCCCGAGCACCATTTATTTCCCCCAAGTCTCCAACCAGCCCCACTGCCACTTTCCAGATGAGTTATGGGGTTGGAGCACCATACGTGGGGGGCTACAGTGTTCCTCCCCCTCCCCCTCTTCAGGGAATGCAGGTCCCCTGTTCTCCCAAAGAAGCTCTGGCCCCGCCCCAGATAGCCCAACAAGAGCCGACGGTTGTGCTTCAGCCAGGTTACCCCTCCAACCTCTCTTATTGCCCTCTGCCCCCCATGTATCCTGGAAACAGCACTTGCTCAAGTTTACAGCTGCCGCCAATGGCCTTGCACCCATGGAACCCCTACAGCACATGCCCGCCTGCTGCTCAGAGCGCCCCAAGCACTCTGCCCCCCAAGGCCCTGCTGGTGGTGGAGAAGCCGGTGATGTCTCCGCCCCCAGCAGAGCCTCAAGGTCTTGTAGGTTCGGATGTGATGGCGGAGATGACCGACAACTTCCAAGAGGTCCTCTCCTTAACGGAAAGCCCTGCCCCTCAACGTACGGACAAGTTTGGGAAGAAGAGCCGGAAGCGCTTGGATAGCCGTGCGGAGGAAGGAAACATGCAGGCCATCACGGAGGGAAAAGTTAAAAAGGAAGCCAGGACGACACTGACTGACTTTAATTCGCTGATCTCGAGCCCTCGGCTGGGCAGAGAGAAAAAGAAAGTTAAAAGTCAGAAGGACCAACTCAAGTCCAAAAAGCTGAACAAAATGAATGAATTTCAGGACAGTTCAGAGAGTGAGCCTGAACTGTTTATTAGCGGCGATGAACTGATGAACCAGAGCCAGGGCAGTAAAAAAGGATGGAAAACAAAAAGGAACTTGAGGACAGCTAACGAACTTGATGAGTTTAAGTGCAGAAAAGCCAACGAAAAGGAAGATGGTCGTCTGGGAAGCCAGGGTTTTGTCTACGTAATGGCTAACAAGCAGCCTTTGTGGAACGAGGCAACACAAGTTTATCAGCTAGACTTTGGAGGGAGAGTGACCCAAGAATCTGCCAAAAATTTCCAGATTGAGCTGGAAGGGAGACAGGTAAGGCCACACAAGGTCCTTCTTTGCGCCAAGCCTGGGCGTGGTCCACTTCAGTTCAATGTGACCTCTTTCAAGCAAAAGAAACATGTAGGTCTACCGATTTTCAGTCAACACCTAGGCTGCAGAATATATTCAGACATGATTGTAGTCCCAGAGCTAATTGAGGAGAGGGACCTGAGTAGCCCTGCAGATGATACTGGATTACAACTTTCATCATCCCTGGCTATGGCCATATTTTTGGAGATTGATGGACGATGGAGTTGCAACAGCATCTGGACGGCTACAGCTTCAGCACACAATTACAGTTCCTGGGCGGTGTTTTGAGATCTCTATGCCTCAGAGGCCCATGTATTGAACACAGTATTTGAAGCAGCTGCTTTTGAAAGTGATGTGAAACAGGCTGGAACACATATAAGCCTGAAGTTCCATTCTAATAAACAAGCCTTAGGAAGCAAATACGTTCCTTGTTCACATTTTAAGAGAGCTGCAGCAAAAATGAGGGAGATGTGATGCCATATATGAAGTAATGAAATAGTAAGATCCGTGACTAATGTCATGCTTAGATGTCTTCATAGTAGATGCACATTTTTCAGCCAAACAAAAGCAAGTAACAAAGCAAACCACCACAGTGCAGGAAAAAGAGGATTCGGGTCTTGACCATTTACCACCATGTATAAGATTAATACTGCAGCGTGGTGGTCTTGCGCCTTGCATGCTGTTCAACTGGGCAAGAAGGCAGATGGAGCATAGTGTTTGCTTTAGAAGGAAATTAAAGCAGACACCCTCTGACAACACCACTTGCACTGTCCTTTCCTGCCTGGCTTAGCTGCAGAAAAACATTGACAACAGAGGTTGAGACTGAGCTAAAACCCATTTATGGGAGTCTTTCCAAATTAGTAATCTGCAGATTGAGAAGGGCCTAAAAAACAGTGGTGGCAAACCTTCGGTACTGCTGATGTTTTGGGCCACAACTCCCAGAATGACAAGCCTGTATAGCCAATGACAAAGGACTGTGGGAGTTGTGGTCCAAAACATCTGGAGGGCCAAAGGTTTGCCACCACTAGCCTAAAAGCTATGGATCAAAAGGTTAGTTGTATTCAGGATTACAGTATCACAAGATTACAAGACGTGCATTCCTAAATCAAATCAAGACACCACAGTGTTCGCTTTCCGAGCAGCAGGCAAACAAATATGCAAATTATCTTCCATTTAAAAGAGCAGTTGCATGAAGGATTACCAGCAGCTTCAGGTAAGCCACTCCTTCAGTTTGCTAAAGAAAGAGTAGAAGTGGGGGGGATGAAAATGCCCTGTAAACTAAGTGCAGATAGTGAATGTGAGAGCAGAACTACCATGTGATACTTACTCCAAAATAAACAATCTGGAATAGAAGAAAGTGCTCTTGTGAATATTCTGGGAAACAAGCAAAATTTTAGGTATTTCTGTAGGGCTGAAATGTTGCATCTTTGTGTGATCTGCAGTCTGCTGAGCCACCAGGAGGTTACACAGCCTAGTCATCGGTGAGTTGACTGTGATACTCATAAGTTATTTGAGGATTGCAATCATGTTATGCCCAGGTGATGGTGGGAATGATCAAAGGCAGACCAAACTCATATACTTGAACCTTGTTTCACCCCTGATGTATCACATGGTTTTCCCTGCATTTTTCCTTGGATTCCATCCCCTATTTTGAAACTATCCTTCCTTTCTTTAATTTTGCTAGTGATTTTCATAGAAGCACATTGCCAATGCCAGCGTGTTTCTCAGTACTGTATGATGAAAGAGTTTGGAACCTTCTCTCTTTAATTGGCCACTGACCCCTTTTAAGCGCTGCCTGTGTGATTCGTCTTGACCCACTTTTCCTTTCTTTTTCTTTCCCCCACCACTTTTGTCCTCCAGGTCATGCAGTTTGGGAGGATTGACGGCAATGCTTACATTTTGGACTTCCAATATCCGTTTTCAGCGGTGCAGGCCTTTGCGGTAGCTCTGGCTAATGTGACTCAGCGCCTCAAATGAAAAGAGAAAGGGGGAAAGGAAGGAAGAAAAAAAACACCAACGCGTATAAATCTTTCTCATAAGGGCCAACCTGGGAAGCATCGGGGAGGCCTTGCAGAGATGCGCAGAGGCATCTAAGGGTCAAGAAGGACGTGCAACTGGAAGAAGAAGTCTTTGAGTGTCCAAAGGAGGGCACCAACTTTGAACCTTATTGGGGGACACGGGTGGGGGCTCCTTGGTATGGGATTTCTTTTCTTTGAGTCAACGTTGTGCTGGATTTTCAGGGCAAGCAAAGGACGAGAGCTCTTTGGTGTTATGTTGGGAAATGTGGCTTTTGGCTTGTTGTGATGGTTCTTCTGTGTTTGCCGCAAAAAAATTGCTAATGTAAGCCAATAGAGGGATTTCAAAAGACGGCCTTTTTCCTTTCTCTCCAAACCCCACCTCATCTTTTTATAGATTTGCATTATAACATGTTGTTCTTCTTGAAAGAAGAAAATATAAATTCACTCCTTGAGTATTTTGTAGTATGGACAGCAGAAAGAGGGTTCAAGAATGAAAAGGTATAAAATACTTGAAGACACACGCTTCTTCTCTGATAACAGAGGACTGTAGGCACCATGGAGAATTTTCAGAAATCCCTACTTAGTTTTAAAATTATAATTAAATGTTTTTGGGGGTGGAGGAAGAGGCAAAGACGACGCTGTTACCTTTGGGATAGTTTGCAAAAGGCACTGTGTTGAAGAAGCTTCTTCTTGTGATCTGCGATCTAGGTAATGACTCTGTTTCATAAATGGGAAAATTGAGTGAGGAAATGGTGCAGAGAGAAGGAAATGACAAGGCACACAGATATGAACCTGTAGATTTAAAATATTTGTACTGATTTTAGTGCATCTGTGTGAGATACATATGCGTGATTTGGCGTGACACTTGAACAAAGGCCACATCTGATGGTCCTCATTTCATAATGTTTACAGCTAAATAAAAATGTACTCTCTGAGCAATTCCAGAAATGTGATCAATTTGAGTTCCATTACATGACGGTACCAACTTGGAGTGTGGCAGGCATAGGCTAGAGTGCTACCAGAGATGGAGAAAATTACTTTTTGGACTAAAATTCCAAGAATTGGTTGGGGTACTTTGGGAACTACAGTTAAAAAAGAAAAATACTAAACCCTGTTCCTGTCTGTAAATATTACCTTTCTTTGTCAATTGTGAGAATCAAAGAGCATGATCATATCTGGGTGTATCAAGATTTGATACAGTCAAGAGACCGCATTGCCAGGCTGTTCCAGGATTGGTTTGCTTAGGACGTTTGTTTCCATTTGTAAATGGACCTACACAAGCAGACTGTAGTCCAAATTACAATCTATAGTTTCACTAGAAAAGGATAAATCTAGATGAGCTGTGAAGGCGGAATCCAGGGTGCTGACATGAAAGAGTAGCAGTAGCAAGGAAATGACAGGGAGAATAAAGATAGCCAGCCAGGCAAGGCCAAAGGTGGACTTTGTCCAATCAAAGGCCTACAGAAATTAATAGCAGGAACAGGCAGCTGCAGCTTCCCAGATGTTTTGGCCTATGACAATCCTGATGTCATAGCCAATAGAGAGGTATCATGAGGATTGCAGGCCGGAAACACTTGGAGGAATATGGTTGCTTACATATATTAGTAAAATACCAGGCCAGGAAGGACCAGAGAATTGCTGTAAAAGGAGATGGATTCATAGAGTCTAGGGAAGACAGAACTTTCTCTTCCCCCAAGCATTTTGTAATCGGGACTGTTTCTGCACCAAGGCTCCCAAATACTAACCAGAACAGGTTGCTGGTTCATGTTGCGATCTCGTACCCTGGTGGCCGTGAAAAGGAAAAAAAGGAAAGTTGAAAAATAACTTGCATTTCCCTATTCTGCAGTCAGAGCATGTCTCCTTTGGCTATAAATTAGAGTGGGCAGTGCTCCAGAAAATGTACTGAAAGACCACACTGATGGAGACCATAATGGTTTCTTTAATCAACTTTATGTAGTGAGAGAGAATGTTTCTGTCTGATGAGCTCTCCATTATGTCAGAGGCCATAACTAGTATTTCAGAATTGTTGGTTTCAAGACAGCAAGTCTGTTTCCTTATCTTGCTATACTCCTGTATTATTCCCCCTTCCCACGTGGAGATTATTTCCCTAGTGAATGTTTGCAGATTCAAACTGTCTTTCATGCAAATGGATTTTTTGCATCAGATATGAGAGGTTAAGTACATATTCCTGGTAATGGATAACCTTGATTGAAGTAAAGGCCATGATGACAGCTCCCTTGTTTGTATATTCATTCCTGGAGAGAAATATTCAGTGTCTTAAATTAAAAAGAGAGAGAGAGAGAGAGAGAGAGAAAGATGCCAAACATGTGATGTGGATACTTAAAAACCTTTCAGGAAGGAGATGGTTCCCAAAGTGTTGTTTACTCTCTTGTTCTTTGCAGAAGGTCCGATGGTAAAAGAGAAAGAAGATAACACAAGATGAGCTACCATAATTCAAATGTTCCCTTCCAGATTGTGTACCTGAAAGAGTAATTGAATCTGTGACAGTTTTTAATGTTTATGCACCTACTTGGTTATTTAGCACAAATTTGCTTCTGCTAACATGGGGTGAGCAATTAAGAGCTTAACAAACACATTCTTATGCACCTCTTGCACCGCCACCTGCATCTAATCCTTCATCCAACATTGCTTTCACATATTGGAGTCTTATCTCCATGGCCTCAAGGGCTAAAACCTTTTTTTAAAAATTGAAATCACAAATAAAGCTGCAGTTCTCAGGAAGCTGAATTCTATGCTCAGTACACACACAATGCTGTTTTGGTGGGGTTACATTGGCATTACTGTGTACTCATGACACAACTGGGCCTATGAGGTAGCAGCTTGAAGACTTGCAAACCATCTTCTGGTCTTTCCAGAGTGGACAGGGCCACAGAGTATCAGTCTCAGGATTCTCTGTCGGAATTGGCATCTGTTTCGTGAATAGAGACAGAGAATTGGAGTTGTTTTGGCCCAGTGGTGCCTGAGAAAAAGCAGAAGTAACTCATTTTCACTGGTCCTTTTCCCACCTTGCACACCTCCTATCTCAAGGGGCAGCAGCAGGAAAGCCCCTCCCATGAGCAGATTCTTCCTGATTGAAAAAGCATGACCTGACAATGTTTGTATAGTTAGGATGCTCTTAAAAGCAAAGGGGCAAAGCAAATAAAGGGTGGATGGGAGCAGTCCTATTCCAAACTAAGTGCTTCATACATTGCTTCCCTCTCTCCTTACATATAATTTTTGAACTAGGTTCATTTGGTTTTTTAAATTATTATAATTTCTTTTTCTGAGAGATGGATTTCAGATATTTAAAAGATATTACAATATTAATTTTCTGCGTCCCACTGGTGTACTGTGCTATTTGTCTGCATTTATTAATGTGAATGAAGACAGTTAATGATGCATTCTTCTTAACATGAAAGAGTCATTGTCAAAATGGCTTTCTATCAACGTGTTTTTGCAGCCAAAAACAATATTCTTTCTAGATCTCCATTATCCCTCTTACATGGTCACAATGGTTTGCATGGACAGAAAGTGTATGTATGTGAGTCAGTCTCCCTCTTTTTTTCTCTGTTGGAATCACTTCTTAATGGCATTAGGCAGCTCGTTTATCAAAGATCAGGAACCTCTAGCCTTCCAGGTGTTGATGGCTCCAAGGAGGCTGTAACTGTCATAAGCTTTAGTCAGAAGGGACATGTGCCATGGATTATGGAAAGTTCAATTCCCCCCATTATATGTGGCTGGGAAAGATTTGTGCCTGAAACCCCAGAAAGCTACTTAAAGTCATTATCGATGGTACTGGGTGACATGGGACCAATGATTTGACTTCGTCTAGAGCAGCTTTTGTTATTTCTGCCTTCACAGTGAGAAGCCTCAATTTTCTCTTTAATTAAGAGATACACTTAGCATAAGGGTTCCAGCTAAATGACCAAACAACAGAAATGGGGAAGGGATAGAAATAATGGCAGTATTCAAGATGGGGAAGGAAGTGCTTTACATTTAGAGAACCTCCCAAATAAATAGCAGGAGAAGGGGCTTAACATTTCTAGAATTTCATCAAGAGACATAATTATCTAGTAGGGAGTTAAACTCAGACCGGATGTCGGCGCTCTTCTCTAATAAGGGAAGGACTGGGAGGGATATGACAATATTCCCTATGCCCCTTAGCAATGTTAAAGAAAAGAGTGCTGTCCAGAATATGGTACCCCCAAAGGAAGGCAATATTATTTTGCTGTAATACTCAAATAGGGTATTCTGTAATCCTGAGTAACATTTCTGTTCCAGTGTTTTGCCGAATTGGCATTTTTATTACCATTGATTGTATGTTCTTGAACTTAGATGAAACTTACTCCTCTTCCCTGCTACTCACTAATAATGGTTACTCTTCCTTAGAAAAATAGCAGCCAGTAATTCAGCTTTAGAATACCCTCTCCAAAAGCACTCCCTTTAAAATGACGTGCAAAGGCTAATTGGCTACAACTAACTTGCCAGTTACAAAATGTAACTAAACTATTAAGAGAATTCTGGTCAGGATTTTTCCTAACAGGAAAAAAATGCCATATGAACTAATAGAATTACTTTTGACTAACAATGTCAAATGAAGTTTTATGTGTGCATCTATCTTGTGAATTGGTTGCACAGCCTGTTTCAATAACTGTCACTGTCTCCCATGCAGCCTAACCCCTGTTTCAGTTTTTCTGCAATCCAGCATTGTCAACACAAGTAGAGAGAGATGTTGAGAGACATACTTTGAAATGCCTCAAATTAAAAATTTGGGGACAAAACCAGCATTTTCAGGGCTAGTCCCGAGCATCCTTGGATGACTGCCTAGGTGGACCACAGTGATGCTTGGCTTGGAACCCCACCATTTTAACTCTGATATTCCAGGCAGCATTGAACACCTGTATCTCAAGGCCCTTTTCATTCCCCATCATTTTCATTCTTATCATCATTGTAGAGGATGATGGGAAAGAAAAATCATAGACAGACCCAAAACCCCAACCTCTTAAGTGCTATGGTCAAACTGACATGTTGCTACCAGGGCTTACCGATGGAGGACGATAGCACCAGAAGATACCTTACCCTGAACGTGTGTGTGTGTGTGTGTGTGTGTGTGTGTGTGTGTGTGTGTGTGTGTGTGTGTGTGTGTGTGTGTGTGTGTGTGTGTGTGTGTTGTGTCGTTACAGTTGTGACCGACTCTACGTGACTCCATGTCCATGGAGTTTTCTTGGCAGGAGTACTGGACTGGCTTGCCAGTTCCTACTCCTGCAGCACCTGGTATTCCCTGGTGGTCGCCCATCCAAGTACTAACCAGGGCCAACCCTGCTTAGCTTCCAAAATCAAGCGAGATCGGATGTGCTTAGGGCATCTAGGCAGCTACCCTGAACATATAAAGTATGAAATTTTATAAGGAAATGAAAACAAAAAAGAAAGGAAAGAAAGTGCCTATTCCAGCAATTAACCATGGCAGTTAATTCTATGGCCCATTTCTTTCACAGCAGTTTGCAGACAGGTTGTTTACAGGCTGCTATCCATGTGAAAGGGGGCTCCACCTCTTATGGAGCGAAGCAAACTCTGTGTCTCTTTGCTTTACTTGATGTTTTGTAATATGTGCCCATGCAACACCTCCAAATACCTAAAATGATAAACATCATTCACCCTCTCAGGAGGAAGTCTCCACCCACCCACCCATTTCATTTGAAGAGGAGTCTTGGAAAATATACAGAAAATAAAGGATTTTAGTGCAGTAGTTTATTTTCATGTACAGTATGAGAAAACTGAAAGCAAGACAAACTAGTAAAAGGACAACATACAAAACTGGTTGGACTGTGTTTCTTTCTTGGAGAGAGTCCTTCAGACTTAGCCATAGTGAAACTGAACAAAGCTGTTTCAATATACATCTCTGCAGAATTTCATTGGATTTGGCTTATACTGAGAGAGGAGCTGGTACCTTCAGGAAAGTGTAATCCATATATATTCTGTTAGGCTAGGCTGGTGCTGAAGTGGAACATTTTCTGGTAGTTGGTTAGTAAATTTAAGTCTTTTGGCTCCAGGAGTGTCATTTAAAGTCTCACAATGCAGCAACTTTGCTAGACCTAAGCATACTTGGCGTTGGGTGGTGCCTATATGGTGATCTAAGGTCTGTAATCCTGATTTAGACAGAAGAAAGATGAAAATAGAGCTTCGAAAAAGATACGTTTTTTCATTATAAACTTAGAACCCACCTCCTCTAGCTATTGTAGCCACTGGGGGGATCTGGATAATACTTACGGCCCAAAACTGGAGCTTTTGCAGCGCCTGATTTATATCTCCAGGAGTCCCTCGTCTTGCTCAAGCGGTGTATTTTAGGAGTTGAAGTCCAAAAAAGTAACTTTCCAGTTTTAAGTTAGACCCAAATCTGGTATACAAGTAGTAGACCAACTTTACAAAACGTGACTGGCACAGAAGGTTTGCATTCAACGTGAAGTGGGCCATTTTGGCCTGTATATTTTTTCTTCTGTTTTCTCAAGACCATGTCACACATTAAGCAAACTGACATCCAAAGAACGTCAAGAAAACGAAGCTCCATTTTGAGTGGACCTCTGTTGAACGTGTGTATTTGTCAGCAGTAGTTTACATTTATGGATGTCGGCCTGAGAACACCTTTATTTTGTAAACTGGCTTCAGGTCGTCTGGAAAGACATGCAAAGGAAAAAGCAGTGTTTGAAATGGCTTTTTTAATGGGCTGAATATTTCTGGCAGAGGCTTATAAAGTGTAGACTAATGGAAGCTACAATATTCTCTTAGTCCTTCCAACACTATTAGAATTATTTGCTTCTGAAAAAGATCTTTTTTCCCTTGCTATTTAACACTAGCACAACAGCCCTTTCCCAAGCATTCTGGGACATGTTAAACAGAGATCTTCTTTAAAGTACCATTTTCATAATATAATTGGAAGAACTGAGTTATTAGAACAGATATACATAAAAAATTACATTCCATATTGTAATTTTGGACCTACTGTTGTGCACCAGTTCCAATTACGGAGATGTAGAGGGAATAAAGTCTGATCCAGTCCTTTTGATTATTATATTTATGGAGATGTGCAGGGGATAAGATTTAATTCAGGATTTCTAATGATTTATTTTACTTTTAACCCAGTATATGCCATTCAGAACATTTGGCCAAGCATTTTGGAGAGTTAAGGGTTCCATTTGTTGAATGTTTGCTCTGTCTCATAAATTGTAGTCCTGAAGACGTCTTCTAATAGTGTTGTAAGATGAAATGGAAAAGACTTCATTTTTTAAAAATGTTGCTTGCTTCTCCAGTATTTGGTTTAAAATAGTGCTCAGTCAGCTGATCTCATTTCCATCATTCCTTGTCATTTCAGGTTCCTGCTTAGCTCTGTGATATTTTTCTTTCTCTGAAATTGACCTTCTGTTCTATTCTTTTTCCCTTTGCTCTTTCAGTCCGTGTTTCATCCTCTCCTCTCCTGTGGTGGGGGAGGATCTTGAGATCTTGTTGTTTGTTGTAGGTACAACTTTTTGTATTGTTGTGGAATTGCATGAGGATGTGTTTGGTTAAGAAGGCACTGGTGTCTTGACTGGAAAGGGGTGTCATTTAAAAAATCTGCATTTGCTTATAAATGCATCATTTGGTTACTGTAACTTTTGTCCTTTTTTCCGTTTGAATTTAATACTTGGCAGTTATATTGCTACCTAAGGGTTTTCTTCAAAAATTCGATTTCTATTTTGTAATAGGTTTTTTTCCCCTTCACATTTTAGCAAAAATGTGTGGCCAGATGCACGAGTTTCTAACCATGTCAGACCTGCATGACATTCTCAGCTCTGCAGAGAAAATGGTACACTCCTCCAATGATTGCTCCATCATACTTATATTTTTAAATGCTCTTTTTGAATATTCTGTTTTTTTAAAAATATATATATACACCATTCAGATCTGATTTTCATTCTATTTATGACCCTTGCCCTGACCTGCCTCTCCTGTTATGTGCCCTGTGTTATAGATTGTGCAGAAGGTACCTAGAAAGCATTACATGGTTCCCCTTCAATAATGTGGTTTGTCCAAACTTTTGACTGTCTACCTGACTGAGATTGGGCCAATTGCCCTATTTTCCTTAATGATTTGGAATTGTAAGAGTTGTCCAGGTGTTGCTTATTAAATTTTTTGCAAACTAGACAATCTGTGAGTTGGCTTTGGTGTTTTGCCTTGTATTCGGCATCTTGATTTTTAAAAGCCACGTACTTAGGGGCCTGCATATTCAAAACACAGAGTTTTATACCCCATCTGAATTTTAAATGTTCATACTGAGAACCACTCATCATACCTGCTGTCATTGCTGCAGCAGGATGGCCCAAATGTACACAGAAACACTGGCTGAGAAACCTGTGCAGCAATATTCTCTTATAAGTTACCATACTTTGGATAACAACCAGTTCCCTTAATAGAGATCTATAAATTGTATTGCTTGTTTGATCTTCCCAAACAAATGAATTGCTGAAAAGCAAGATTATTGTCCCCTTTTGGTAAACAAAGTCTTACGCACCCTTGCTTTTGAATTTTTGCTATTTGTTAGACAGTATGACTTACTATGGACGGAGAGAAGATCTGGAGAGAGAGACTGATCAATAAATCAAATATATCTCATTATCTTCCTCCTCCCTACTTCCCACAGTACACAACCATATAAGGCTAATAATTAGGGCAGGAACTGAAGCATTAGGTGTAGGTGCCATCAACAGCATTTGGAACAGTATTCCAGTAAGACCTCCGTTTTCCAGAGAATTAATCAGACAGCATCAGGAAAACTGTCAAAAAACATGTTCCATAACTCAGGCCAATTAGCTAGTTGTTGCACTCTGAATGGTTCTTCAGATTGAAGTCTATCAAGAAGACCTAGCCAAGAAATGTGTACTTCTAGACTGTGTGATGCAGGTTGGTTGTACCTTGAAGCTCTTACCATTGTCTTTTAAGAACTATCCCGTTGAAACAGCTCCTGACTCTGACCTTTCTCATATGATTTACTAGAGCAGGGGTTGTCATATCTGTGCACCACAGCTCCAGGAGGCACCATGAAATGCAGGCAGGGGCACCACAGGAAAAGGGAATGGAACATAAAGCTACAAGGGCTCCATGAACAGCGCCTCCACAGAGTTGATAGTTCTTTGTGGAGCAGGAACGGGACGTGGAGGCTGTGTGCCTGCAATCCAACTCAGCTAAGAATGCAAGGTCTAACAAATTCCTTACTGCCCTTGCAGACAATTCCATGGCCCAGAAGGTAGAGGAGGCAACAAGAGGCAAAACCATTTTAGATCTGGTCATAACCAATAAGGAGGACCTCATAAATGGGGTCGAAGTGGTAGGATCATTAGGTAAAAGTGACCATGCCCTCTTGGAATTTGTTATACAGTTGGAAGGTGAAGCTAAGCATAGTCAGACAAGAATCCTGGACTTTAAAAAAGCCATTTTTTGTAAACTTAGGGAATTATTGGCTGTGATTCCATGGACCGACACACTGAAAGAGAAGGGAGTCCAAGATGGATGGGAGTAAAGCGAGATATTAAAGGCACAATTTAAAACTGTTCCAACAAGAAGAAAATATAGGAGAGGTCTAAAGAAACTGCAATGGTTTACTAAAGAACTTTCAGCTCAGCTAACTATAAAGAAAAACAAGTACAAGGAATGGAAAAATGGGAAATGCACCAAAGAGGAATATAAGCAAACAGCTAATATATGCAGGGGGGTGGTAAAAAAAGCTAAAGTGCAAAACGAACTTAGACTTGCCAGAGACATTCAAGATAATAAAAAGGGTTTCTTTAGTTATGTCCACAGCAAAAGGAAAAATAAGAAAATGATAGGCTCTCTGTGTGGCAATAATAACTAGTTACTAACAGGAGACAAGGAAAAGGCAGAACTACTCAACACCTTCTTTGCCTCTGTTTTCTCCAAAAAGGAAGAAAGAGATCCACTGGGACAAAGACTAGATGAGGTAGGATGGGAATTGCAACATAGAATAGGTAGAGAGCTGGTACAGGAACACCTGAAAACATTAAATGAATTTAGGTCACCTGGGCCAGATGAATTACACCCAAGGATATTAAAAGAACTGGCGGAAGTAATTTCAGAACCATTGGCAATAATATTTGAGAAGTCCTGGAGAACAGGGGAAGTCCCCATCGACTGGAGGAGGGCTAATGTTGTCCCCATCTTCAAAAAGGGGAAAAAAGAGGACCCAAATAATTACCGCCCAGTCAGCTTGACTTCAATTCCTGGAAAGATCCTAGAGCAGATTATTAAACAGGCAGTCTGCAAATATTTAACAAACAATGCTGTCATTACAATAAGTCAGCACGGGTTTCTTAAAAACAAGTCATGCCAGACTAATTTGATCTCTTTCTTTGATAGAATTACAGGCCTAGTGGATGAGGGGGATGCTGTGGATATTGTTTATCTGGACTTTAGTAAGGCCTTTGATAAGGTTCCCCGTGGTATTCATGCTAAGAAGTTAGTAGAAAGTGGGATAGATGGTGCTACTGTTAGGTGGATTTTTAATTGGTTGACTAATCGCACCCAAAGGGTGACCATAAATGGCCTCTCTTCAGCTTGGAGAGACGTGACCAATGGGGTGCCCCAGGGTTCTGTTCTGGGTCCAGTGCTGTTCAATATCTTTATTAATGACTTGGAGGAAGGAATAGAGAGTATGCTAATTAAATTTGCAGATGATACCAAATTGGGAGGGGCTGCTAATTTCCTAGAGGATAGGATAAAAATCCAAAAAGAACTTGAAAGACTAGAATGCTGGGCCAAAGCTAACGGAATGGATTTCAACAGAGGGAAATATAGGGTACTACATTTAGGTAAAAAAAATGAATTGCACAAATATAAGATGGGGGATATTTGGCTGGAGGATAGTACCTGTGAAAGGAATCTGGGAGTCTTGGTGGACCACAAATTGAACATGAGTCAGCAGTGTGATGCGGCGGCCAGGAAAGCCAATGCGATTCTTGGTTGTATCAACAGAACCATAGTGTCTAGATCAAGGGAAGTGATAGTACCACTCTATTCTGCTCTTGTCAGACCCCACCTGGAGTACTGTGTCCAGTTCTGTGCGCCTCAATTTAAAAAGGATGTTGACAACCTTGAGCGGGTGCAGAGGAGGGCTACCAGGATGGTTGAGGGTCTGGAGGAAATGTCTTATGAGGAACGGCTTAGGGAACTGGGAATGTTTAGCCTTTCAAAAAGAAGACTGAGAGGGGATATGATAGCTATGTTTAAATATTTGAAAGGATATCATATTGAAGAGGGAAAAGGTTTGTTTTCCATGGCTTCAGAGACTAAGACTTGGGGCAATGGTTTCAAACTACAGGAAAAGAGATTCCATTTGAACATTAGGAAGAACTTCATGACAGTTAGAGCTGTTTGGCAGTGGAAGATGCTGCCGTGGAGGGTGGTTGAGTCTCCTTCTTTGGAGGTTTTTAAGCAGAGGCTGAATGGTCAACTGTTGGGAGTACTGTGATGGGGGTTCCTGCATGGCAGGGGGTTGGACTAGATGGCCCTCGGAGGTCTCTTCCAACTCTATGATTCTATGATTCTATGCCTCTTCCCCCATGCCCATCTCTATGGTCCCTGTTGGAAGTTCTTGCAGGAGGGCCTTGAGAATTTCCTGCATCAGTAACAGTTGCCATCAATTCTCTTCTGACTTAGGGCAGCCCTATGAATGAAAGGGGATGGTGGCTCAGTGGACTAAGACTTCCGAAAACTGTTGAGTGCAAAGTCGACAATTCGAATCCCGGGTGCCACACAGTGGAGTGAGCTGCTGCTGATAACCCCAACTCCTGCCAACCTAGCAGTTTGAAAGCATGTAAATGCAAGTAGATAAATAGGTACCACCGTAAAAAGTGGGGAGGTAAAACTGTTTTCTTGCAGCCATGCTAGCCACATGGCCATGTACTTGCAGAACACTGGCCCTTTGGCTTTAATACCAAGATGAGCACCGCCCCTAGAGTCGGGCATGAGTAGCACACATGTGCGGGGGGAACCTTTACCTTTTTTTTATAAATGTATGACCTCCCAAAGGTTCCATTATTAGCAATCTAATGACTGTGGCTTCATTTATGGACTTAACTGAGTCCAATCCAGTACAATGAAGCATTGCACAATATAATGCAAGGATATGTGAGGATGTCAACAAACTACACCTCTTACTTGAAAAGCCTTGATAAGTCAGCATTCTTGTTCCTCTTAATTATCAACTGACCCATCTTCAGTTGTTGCATGCCCCATGTATTCAGATGGTTTTAACAAAATAAATTCTATTTATTAATGAATGTACAGGTGATATTCTCACTGGGATAGCTTTAAAAACAAGATGCAAATATATAATGTAAATTATGTAGCTATTTACAGGAATGCAGGAATATTACATACAATGTAATAAAATTGTTTGGAACACATGCTTTATATGCCCATAGGGGCTTCCTGTGTACATTAACATTTCATAACTGTGTTCCTCCCATTTAATATCCTCTTTAACAATGATTTTTTTTAAAAAACTACCCTCAGATTATAAACTATGTGCAGGATTTATTATACTGTATTTTAGAGAGTTTCTTCCTTAACTATTTTTGCATGTAGTTTTACACACATACTGGCACAATGTGTACCAGCCGTTTGCCACTGAAGTCAAAAGGACTGCATTTAGGAATTGGATTTCCTGCTGATTTGGTGAAACTGATATTTTTTATTAGAAATAAAATGATTTCTAATTTTTAATTAGAAAATAGTCCTTGCCAATATAATGCTGGTTTTCAAATGTGGGAGGGGGTATTTTGAACTAGTTGCTGGGTGACTGTCATCTGCTGTTCTCTCTTACTGTATATTGCAAGAAAATAGGTAGTCAGGCTCCTTGCCATCTTGGTACCAGTGAACCATCTAGTGCCAAACTATAAATATTAAAACCTGGTACTCAAGCAGGAGGAGACTTTCCTTCGGGAATACAGGCTAGGACTGAACAACAAGGAATACACTTGATGGATTGTCGCAAATATCAAAAGGCAAGGAAGTTCCTTTTGCAGGGAAGCCACCTGCAAGCCCCCCCCCCGTGGCCTGCCTTGCAAGGGACTGCAAACGAAGAAGAGGCAAACGTCTCTGGATGCTGAAGGAAGGAGAAGTGGATATTTATTATATTTAAAACAAAGCTCAACGCGTTTTGGAACATAAAGGCCTTCTTGTTTTAAATATAATAAATATCCACTTCTCCTTCCTTCAGCATCCAGAGACGCTTGCCTCTTCTTCCTTTGCAGTCCTTTGGGTGCACCAGTTTTTTGCTTTTTGTATTCGGCCTTGCAAGGGACCAGAGCGCCCCAAGGATGGGCTTGGCTCTTTTCCGAAGGAAGACGTGCCTTCTTCGCAAGAGCCCGGGAGCGGGTGACGCGGCGGACGTTTCCAGCACCGCGGCTGCTGTCCGTGGTGCTGAATCGTTGCCTGGCCTACCCGAGGCCAGGGAACACACGAAGCCCTGAGTCTCGGCACGTCGCCACGCCGTCCAAAGGAGCCGCACCTTGTCCCCCCCCCACCACCACCATCACCCCCGCCTGCACACATACAAAAGCCTCCCGTGTCCAAAACGCGACAGGCTTCGTGGTGGGGTGGGGGCAAAGCAGTGCGTTTGATGCGTAACATGCTGGGCAGAGAGCGCCGCTCTTGCTCCTCCCTCCCGCGCACAGCGAGCGGAGGCAGGAGGCAGCCTGGGGGGGGGGGCTCCTTTCGAGCTCGGGTCTCGCCTTCGTTGGTGCTCGTCCTCCCCTCCTCGCAGCGACCGAGCCCCAGAGCGGGACCTCCTAATGGCTGAGCGAGGGAGGGAGCCCGGCCGAAGAGCTTAAAGGCGTTGGGGCTGGGGCTGGGGCTGGGGCGGCTGGCAGCCAAGCCGGCGCAATGTCAGGGTGCGGAATGGAGGCGGATTACCCGGCCTTCGAGAACCCGCTCTGCGGCGAGCTCAAGCACATTTGCAAACGGCTCCGGGAGACCTACAAGGAGATCAAAGAGGATCTGACCCCTTACAAAGATGATCGCTACTACAGGTAAGAGAAAAGGGCCACAGGGAGGTGGGCAGCGGAGCCGGTCGCGACCCTAAGACTCCCTCCGGCCTACAGCTCGGGAAAGGCGCGGGGAA
Source organism: Phrynocephalus forsythii (assembly GCA_029282475.1). NCBI lineage: Eukaryota > Metazoa > Chordata > Lepidosauria > Squamata > Agamidae > Phrynocephalus > Phrynocephalus forsythii. The sequence goes on from JAPFRF010000002.1 coordinate 81,936,449, forward strand.
GGGGCAAGAGAAGCGAAACGGAAAGGGGGAAGGGGCCTCTGCCCTTTCCTGTTAAGAGGAGTGGGGGGGAAGGCAGAAGTAGCCACCTGTTTCCTAATAAGCCCCCATAGGTCTGTCGATGGGTCTGGGGGGATTGGGAGTGCGCAAACGGGTTAGGAGGGTTCCTGGGCAGAGCAAAGCCTTCTCATTCTATCTGGGCTCTCATTCATGGGGTGAGGCAGGCTCCACACAGAAACATGTTTGTGTGTGTGTTTGGCTTACAAAATCATACAAAGAGGCTTCTCCTCTCAATATGGCTGTTGCAAAAAAGGCTGATTCCTCTTCCAGGAGCTAACAAGGACAGTTCTTTTTTGGCTGAAGATTACCTGCAGGGTTATTTACATGCTTTTGAACTGCTAGGTTGGCAGGAGGGTTATTTAGAAAGAAGGCTAATACTGTACGATTTAGAAAAAATATACCTCTTTATTTATCTCTCTCGCCCTCCCCAACACACACACACACACACACACACACACACACACACACACACACACACACACACACAAAGAATAGAAAGCCATTTGATGCAGAAAACAAAAAAAAAAGCTCAAAGAGCTGTTCTCCTTTGCTAGAATAATCCATGTTGTGATAACATGGAGCATAGCCCATACATCACCAGGGCTCTCCCTTCTTCCAGGACTTCCCAGACTCCACAAACAAGTGTGGTATAGCAAGAGCAACTGGAAGTAGATCTGACTGCTTCATATACCCATTGCACATAGTGATTACACAAAAATCTCAGCAAAATTTCCTTTCCTTTTGCACAGCAGGTATATGGGTTCTGCTAACATTCTTCAAACTAGAAGGAATATTTTTTTCCTTGAAGTACTGGATTAAACCCAACTTCATTAAATCCAACAGTTGCTTAATTCAATGAGAGTTGCACTCTTTGCTTGCAGTCTTAGTGTAGCACTCAGGACATAAGGTCACACAACCCTCTGCATGTTTATTGAGAAATCTCACCAATCACCATGCATCGCATGATTCCCTCCTAAAAATCTCTCAAGATCACAGCAATTCCCTGTGAGAAAGTAATTTGAGAAAATAACAATTGCTCAGTCTAACATGATGCAGTGCTATGTATGTCCACTAGAAACTCCATTGAGTTCAATTATCTTTAGTTCCATGTAAATGTGCACAAGATTACAGCCTAGAACAGTGATGGTGAACCTTCGGCACTCCAGATGTTTTGGACCACAACTCCCACAGTCCTTTGGCATTGGCAATCTAGGCTCGGAATACTGGGAGTTGTGGTCCAAAACATCTGGAGTGCTGAAGGTTCACCACCACTGACCTAGAAGTACAATCCTATCCTGTGTCTGTTGTAAGAAAGAGAGGGCCTCAATGACTCAGTAGTCATGCTGTCACTAGCTCCTCTTTTCATTTTAGACAGGAAGGACACTCCTGTTGAAAATTTGTTTGCTGCTCTGCAACTGGGAGATGCAGTAGCCAAAATCCAAACCCTAAAGCAGTGTTTTTCAACCTTTTTGGGGCAAAGGCACACTTGTTTCATGAAAAAAATCACGAGGCACACCACCATTAGAAAATGTTAAAAAAAAGTAATTTTTCAATTTTCCCTCCCAATAAGCTCACTAGGGAGATGACTGATGAATGTATAGAGCAAGTTAGGCATACAAGAGGTTGTATTTTATCTAGAAAGAAGCTTTATTGCATACTCGCCAATGGAGCTTAAAGTCTCCAAAATCCTATCCTGTCCCTTCTTGGTGCACCTCTTTATTTTGCATCGGTATCTCCCTCCTTTCCTCTGTCTCCACCTTGTTACTCATTCAGTCTGGTTGAACTAGCTCTTTAAAACAAAATAGATGTTGCACCCTCAAAGCCCCCCCCCCCCGAGTGATTTCTGTGCATGCCACATAGCTCACATTTTAAGCCAGGCTATCTCACTTCTAGGATGGGAGATGGAGAAACAGAATCATTTCCCATAGAAAAAGATATCAGAGAAGTGTATATTTTACATTCCTGTCTGTTCAGCCTGTATGCAAGACATAGCCTATGAAAGGATGGATTAGATTCAGATGGGAGAAACATCAATAATTTGATATGCAGATTACAACGTATTACTGGCAGAAAGTGCAATCAAAAGAAGGGCTGCAGTTGAAAAAGAAAAACATCCCAACTACAAAAAGAGTACATAACTTTATTGCTAAGAATGAAGAATTTGAAAATGGTGAAAAGATTTTTATACCTCATTTCAGTCATAAATCCAAATGAAGTCTATAGCCAAGCAGTCAGAAGAAGGCTGAGATTTGAAAGGGGAGAATGAAAGGTCTAAAAAAGATAGCCAAATATAAGGACATGTCACTACAGATTAATATCATCTCTACACTGCAGTATTCCTGATAACTATATGTGGTTGGAAAACAATCTATGTAGCTATGCCCTGAAAGACTAATGATGTCATCAGTTGCAGTTTTTTTTTTTTTGGGGGGTAATAAAACAATTCTGATTTACAATCTTAAAAGGTCTCAAAGGTCTCTGGAATCCCTTATGTCATGGGGATTCAATTTCTAAAAATCTCCACCATCAGGATGACATTACCAGTGGCAGCTATTTTGAGAACTTAAAGATTTACTTGTCCCATCCTGTAGCTCTCAATGGTGAAATAAAGTTGAGAGTGGCATTAGTGCCAGAAACACTTTATTTCTGAAAAACAACTGTGGCTAATGATATGCAGCATGAGTTAAGATTTTGGCCATAGATGTGAAAGTTGAGACAGTGAAGAAAGCCTACAGGAAAATAATCTATTTGTTCAAACTGTAGTGCTGGAGGAGAGCTTTATAGATACCATGGACCGGCAGGAGCAGGGAAAACCACATAAGTGGCTTAAATCAAATCAAGCCTGAACTCTCTCCAGAAGCAAAAATATGAAACTAGGGTTTTTGTACTTTGAGTATATCATGAGAAGACACACTGAAAATACTAATGTAAGTTGAAGGCAGCAGAAAATGAGAAAGACTAAATATGAGATGGATTTACTCAGTTAAGGAAACCACAGTCTTTGAGTTGGCAAGAGCTGAGAAGGGAGTCTGAATGACAAGACATCTTAGATGCCAATTATTAGAAATGCCATCTCTGCCCCTGTGGGAATGAAGTAACTGAGACCCTGTCACACACCATACTAGAATGCAGACTCTATAGGTCCGAACGCCTCTATTACCTCCACCCAATTATGAGCAAATATACCAGTATGTCCTCCACTGATCTCTTGAAATTCTTTCTGTCAGGAGCAAACAAAACAATTACACAGTCTGTGGCCAAGTTTTTATTTGCGGCTCTGAGAATCCGCAAAAGTTATCACTAGATAGCCATATGACAGGGACTAATTTTATCTGAAATATTTTAACGTTTTATGTATTTTATGTATTTTATGTCTTTTATATACTGTATTTTATAAGCCTATTTTTAATTACTCAGGTCAATGACCGTATAATAAAATTTGAATTTGAGAAATGCCATAAGTCAGAGGCAACTTGATGACACACAACAACAATAATGGACATCCAAGAGATTAATGTGATGCCATTGTTAGTTGACCTGAGGTATGAAAAAACTTAGATTTAAGTCCCACTGAGCCATGTAGCTTTCTAAATGACTCGGAGTCAGGCCCTCTCTCCCTGTCTTAGCCTGACTCACCTTCACCAGATTGATGTAAGGAAAAGGTGGGGAAAAGGAAGAGCCTTGTATATTGCCTTGAGCTTGTTAGACGAAAGATGGGGAATAAGTCTGATGAATAAAGGGGTAGATAATGGAAGTATAGTTTAATAGTGCTTTCTGATGCAACACAAGCCTGATGAGAAGCAAACTTGAATCTGCTGAGCCTTACTTCCAGATGAGAGGGCATATGGGCAACCTTAATTTATGGGTTTGTTCAACTGTGATCAATCAGATGCTCACCAGAAGCTCTTAATTGTCTTCTACTCAGTAGCACCAGGTAATTCATAGAATAATGAAGTTGGAAGGGACCTATAAGGCCGAGTCCCGTCTCTTGCTCAGTGCAGGAAACTATGGCCTTTGGATAAGGTTCTATTCCCAGCTGATATGCCTAAAAGCCACAGATTCTCTTGAGGCAAGGAAACCCATAAACTGCATGTTCATCAGAGTAAGGCCAAAATTATTAAACTGTCTGTGACCAAATATTTTAACAATGTTTACTGAACAGGTATGTTTGACTTAAATGAAAACAAATGTGTATGTTCATATTGAATTGACCAATATTTTCATTGTGTTGTTTTCCCCTTTATGCTGAATGCAGTCAGCTATCGATTAACAGAAGGTGCAAGATAGATAAACAATTGTATTGTCCCGATTAGATTAATCTTATAAACCACACTCAGGTAATACTTTTATAAAGACACAGGGCCAGCCCAAGACATTTTGCAAATGGCACCTACTCATGTCTAAAACAAGGCTGGACATCTAGTCCATGAGGTAGAAAATCCTACAAATGCTTCTCCCTTCCAGTCAAATAGAAGCACAACATACCATATACAGTAACCTATATATTTGGTTTTCTTTCATACCACCTCAGATCAATCCCCTGAGGTGGTTAATCTTATTTTAACAGTACAGCCCTGTTGTTTGGAGCAACCCAAGAACCACACATAAGACAGCTCTGAACATCAAGGGTTGTACCCAGTTGTGGCTCTGCCAAAGTGGGTTGTCTGCTTTCACCTATCTCCACTGTGCAGTCCTCAGTACAATATCCACTATGGATTCAGAGGGTCTCTCAGCTCCCAAGTGCAATTTTGGGACTGTAATAATTTTCTGAAAATCAGCCATGCTGCTTTGCTGTCTGTGAGGAAAAAGCTACTACTGGATAAGACTCCATGAGTGATCTCCATATGAGTTAACTTAAAATACAGTGGACCCTCATATAACAAAGGGTCTGTATAATGTAAAATCTGTACAACATAAACAGTTCTAGATAGGGGAAATTTGCTTAGCAGAATCGTCTATGGGGTGAATCCCACAACATAAAAATGATCATGATTAGGGATTATTCAAGGCCATCAGCCTTGGCCCCCAGTAGCAATTGAATTTTCAGATAGTAAAGAGTAGAACCACATTGGGTTAAGTCCTTGTGGAGAGGTTGGGGTTAACTTCCTTCCAGATAAGCCAGAACAGAAATGTCCCCACCCAAACCTTTCTAGCGCCAAGCCTGTGTTGGGGAGTCCTGGCGACTTGAAAGCTTGCCTTCTGCAGGATGTCCCGGTGCTCCCATCCATTTATTATCCAACACTGAACAAGGCGATAAATGTAAGCAATACATAACATTGCCTAATCGCCTTGAATTTTGCGATCACTGCGCTTGCCTCCACAGTAACTCAGCGGGGCTTCTTTCCAGCTTACCCCGACCTTCTGCCACCCCAGGTCCTGACTATCAGGAACGCTTGTGTCGTTACGTGCCGACAAGTCGCTCGACACGAATAGCGACCCTATGGATGAGCGACCTCCCAGCTCAGTTCTCAGGAAGGCAGATCGGTGGCTTCCTTTCGGGAACCCAGTCCGAAACTTCCGCGAAATGCGCGGCCAGAGGAAGGTCACCCCACCGACCCCTGGAGGCGCAGATCAGCCCCTCCAGGAGGGACTCCGTTTTCCGAGCCAAAGGGTGAGGAGGAATCATTTCCGCAGCAGGAGTACCGGAGAGAAGGAAGGGAGGGAGGGGACAGCGCGGGGCTTTCCAATTCCCCAAGGCGGTAAATTCTGAATTGCCAAGCTTTCCCTTGGTGGAGTGCAACAGGGAAGCGAGAGAAACGACCCTTCCCAGCCTCCGCAAGGAAGCTCGGAACCCCGGACTCTGTTCTTCGGAATACAGTGGTACCTTGTATAAAGGAATTAATTCGTTCCAAATGAAATTATGTTAAGCAAATTTTCCTTTATACAAATTTCCCATAGAAATGCATTGAAAACAGTAATCTCTAATCGCAACCGTTTTATGTTGTACCGATTCGCCCCTTAGGCGATTCTGTTAAACAAATTTCTCCTATCTCTGGAATTTTTTATGTTGTACAGATTTTATGTTATACAAACCGTTTGTTATACGAGGGCCCACTGTATACTACAATTATTCGGAAGGAACAGGTATAATAACAGATAACCTTCCCCCTCCAGCAGCAAGCAAGCATGCGCATGCGCACAACCAAGGGCAGGGGGGGAAACCGCGCCGCCCGTCCTTAGGACGTCCCGCCGACCGCCGCTTCTGGCCGGCCTCTGGCGTCACGTGGCCGGCGGGTGGGTGGGGCTTGCGTCGCGGGTGACGCGTGCGGAAGCGCTGGTGGCCGCCGCTCGCCGCTGGTGCTGCCACGGAGCGGGGTGGAGGCGCGGACGGAGCGGCCAGAGACCCGCCGAGGGGGACCGCGCTGGGCATGTGCGGCGAGGAGGATGGAGCTGTGAGTTGGGCGGTGGGGGGTGGGGGGTGGGGGTCGGGCGGAACGGGAGGGGCCGGCGCTGGCCAGAGCGGGGCTGCCTCGCGCGTGCACGGGTGGTGGTGGTGGTGGTGGTGGTGGAAGGAAACAGGCGTGCCCCCACTCTATGCGCCCCCCCTCCTTCTTTCCCCTATACAAACCTAGAAGCCGCCCGTGGACTGTTGAGAGACCCCCGTCGGCCTCCCACCCCCACCCCACACCCCCTCGGGAGGATGATTCTCCCACCTTGCAATCGTGGGTCGTAGGGCGGGACGGGAAGGCACCGCCTGCAGCAGAAGGAGGCTGCTGAGACATGTACACCCGCTGGAGTGAGCCCTTCGGCCGGTGGCCCCCTCTTCCCTGGGGCCAGGAGTGGCCGGGTCCTAAGAAGCAAGAGGCTCAGGCCTTCGAATGAGGAGAACTCCGAGTGGGTCGGAGTCCTGAGACTTCCAGTGCAATCGTGACTCTTAAATTATCCGACAAACACACCCCATCGCCATGCTTTCCTCTGAGCTCACCTGCAGTAGGTGGGAGGTTAATCGATTTCCCCCCAGATAGTGGCAACCTGTTCTGGTTCTGATGTAGAATACAGTATTTGGGCATGGTTTAGTCTTCCCTGGGCAACTGAGAGCTATTCACTTGACAGAAGACTCCTGCTTCGTTTCTTGGTTTTTTTTCTCTCTCTTCCTAGAGAGAGTCTGTGGGAAGTATCAGAAGGTGCACCAGTGCCTCCAAATTTAGCATTCCATTATTGTGTTCCAGCCAAGCCCCGCTAATGTTATCTTTCTTATAGGTATAGGAATGTGACTCTGAAGTTTAAAGTCGCCATTCCTTTGATAATGTGCTTACTGATGTCTAAAAACACTGCCCCCTCTCCCTGACATTTGTAATAAGGGCAACTCGTGTGTATCATAGTGATGCAGGTTTTTGAGTTGTAATTGTAATTATTTTTTAGAAAGGAGGCTTTAAGACAACACCATTATCCAGACTAGTTGCATCCAGATGTTTTGAGCTGCAATTATTATAATTGCTCAGTCATCCTGGTCAATGGAAAGAGATTATAAGAACAGGAGTCCAAAACATTGTGGAAGGTGTCATAAGCCTATCTTGTTTCACCATCTTTCTGTTTCTCATTGATCTGGAAAATAAGGGTTGGAGGGTGAGATTGAGGATATATATGCTACCTGTCAGTGTAATTAGGTACATTTCATGGATATTAGTGAGCTGATTGTCCTGCCTTTTATATGTACATCAACTCCCAATTTCTGGCTCCATAATCAGATCCCTGATCCACTGAGCTATCTAGTAGTTCAGTGAATAAACAATGGAAGACACAGTTATGTCACCCCACCTTTGGAGCTTTGTTAACATTATTGGGTACACTATTTGGACAAATGCCCAGAATATTGGCTAGAATGTTTACATCTTCATACAGAAACTAGCAGGGAGGAAAGACATGTCCAATGTATGTGCTCTGATGTGGTTTTGAAGACTTTTTAGCTTGGCTAGCTTGCATAGGAGATTTTCTTGCAAGGGAACTGCTTATCTGCTTTTGGATGTTATAGTCTTAGGCAGAGGGTGATTGGAGAGTTTGGACTCAGTAGCATTTTACTCTTGCCCAACCTTGACTTTGTATATTTGAAGAGTTTCTTGCCTTTGTGAAACCAGGACAAGCCACCAATAGGCTTGCACACATCTGCCTCCCTCTCCTTGCCCTAATGTCCCTAAGTAGGAAACAGTGGTTGAAATCCTGTGGAACAATTATGCATATTTATTTATTATATATTTATTTAAAATATTTCTATTCCCATCTTTCTTCCCAAAAGGAGCCAAGGCAGCTTATAACATAAAACAGTGTTTACAAGCTAAAAACTAGAAATATACAAATATCTAAAAAAGAATTAAACAAGTATTATGTTAAAATAATAATAAGATCAATATTAAAACAAGCATTTAAATAGAGCAGAATGACCCACTTAAAGCCCCTCTCAAACCATCAGTCATTAAGGAAAAACCTGCCTGAGAAAGGACAGGAGAGCTGGGACCAGCCTGGTTTCCCATAGGAGGAAGCACCAAAGTCCAGGAGCAGCAACAGGGAAGGCCCTTTCCCAAGTACCCACTAAATGCACCTGTGAGGGTGGTGGGACTGAGAGAAAGACCTCTGCTGAAGATCTTAAAGCCCAAGGAGGCTCATATGGGGAGATGTAGTCATTTACAGCTCCTCAAATTCAACGATACTGAACAATTACCAACCAGTATCCAGTATTCCATTCCTGCAGAAGGTACTAGAGCAGGTTGTGGATGAGATAAACTACAGCGCCTGGATCCATTACAGTCTGGCTTCAGGCCTGGCTATGGGACAGAGACAGCACTGGTTACCTTGGTAGATGACCTACGCAGGAAAATGGATAGGGAATCTGTGTCCCTTTTGGTTTTACTAGACCTCTCAGCTGCTTTTGACACTATAGACCACAGCATCCTCCTGACTCGTCTCTCTGAAATGGGACTTGGGGACATTGCATTAAAGTGGCTCCAGTCCTTCCTGCAGGAAAGAACGCAGAAAGTAGTGTTAGGTGATTCATGTTCAGCACCACAGCTGCTGACCTGTGGAGTTCCCCAGGGCTCTGTTCTGTCCCCTATGTTATTTAACATCTATATGAAACCACTGGAGGAAATTATCAGAAGTTTTGGGGTACAGTGCCACCAGTATGCTGATGACACCCAACTCAACCTCTCGTCACCTCCAGATTCTAAGAGGAGCTACTATTTTGACTTTACATGAGTGTTTAGTTACAGTAATGAACTGGATGAAGATAAACAAATAGAAATTAAAACCAGACAAGACAGTGGTGCTTCTGGTCAGTCGAAAGGGAGAACAAGGCATAGGGATGCAACCTACACTAGATGGGATCACCCTCCAATTGAAAAAAGAGGTGCACAGCTTGGGGGGGGTACCTCCAGGTCCCATCCCAAAGAGATAGCCCAGAAGGATACCATGATCAATGGTATAGAAAGCCACTGAGAGGTCCAGCAGAACCAACAGGGACACACTCAGCTTTGTTGTGGTACATTTAAGAATAGTGACAATGTGAAGTATTGTTCGATTCTTGCCTGTGGAAGACCAGTGAACTAATTCTATCTCTCCTTTTTTACAGACTGGCCCCCATGCGATTGTATACCCTCTCCAAGCGCCACTTTGTTTTGGTCTTTGTTGTCTTCTTCATTTGTTTTGGCTTGACCCTCTTAATTGGAATTACAGGTAAGATGTTTGATTGTTTGTTTGTTTAAAAAGGATGGATTGTGAAATCAATTATCCCTCATTCTTCTGCTTTGCTTTGTCAATGAGAGAACAACCATTGGCCCAGGGTCCCAGCAGGGTAGAAGTCCCCTTCTCTGCTTCTCTTGCAGACAATCTCTATGCACTAGATTAGGCCACTAGGTTGGAGGGTTCTTCTGTTCACTCAGAAGGAAGCCCTATGTTAGAATTTTATTGGACTGGATTGTCAGTCTCCACCCCTACGCCCATTGCTTTTCTTTGTAGAATACATTGTTATTAATGTGTTTTGCTCCACTGCTTTGATGCTTTGATAAATTCCTTTATGAAATGGTTCATAAGAGGTACGTGGCACTTTGGGCCATTCTGGAAGCGTGGACCCTGACCTTTACAACCCTGCTGATGCTCTAGTTTGTTTGTTTTTCGCCTTGTATAGTTACTTAGGCAGACAGATATGTTGACTCAACCCAAATCACTGTTTGCTCTTAAATAGAGCTATAGCAAGGTAATTTCTAAGAAGGATTCCCACCACCATCACCACCACCATTTTTATTTCTTCTTTGAAAGAAAATGGCAGTTCTAGTGCAAGCGAATAAAAGCTGATAATCTGGGAGAGGTGTCAACAAAGGGTACTTTTCCTTCATAGCAAAGACCACAGGGTAGTGATTGGGATTTGCCTGTTTTGGTTAGCTTTGGTAGCTGGCCAACTTATTTTCCTGCCATGCCCTTCTTTGCCTGCTTTATTGGGGGTGGGGGGCACAGAGTTAAAGAGCCAGAATTGTTGAGTTACAAAGGAACTCCTGTCCTTCTCCCCTATTCTAAGTTAGGAAGGGAAATCATGTCACACTGGACCTCAGGGACACTCAGAAACCAGAAAGAACTCTCACTGTTTTCAGTGTCACATAGGCGTTGGAAGAGAGATTGTGCACATCTCCTGAACTTGCCAATGAGTGAATTGTGTTTGTAAATGCTGACCCTTGACAGATGCTGCCGTCTTCCACTGCTTGGCCTCTTATGTTCAGCTTTGGAGAATGTTTAGTTATTGCCCTTTCCCTGACGCTGGGAAAGGAGAATAACGGCTTCTGCAATACAACAGGGGAACTTTAAACACGTTTTTATTTTAGCACTTATGTGCCTTTGCATTCTGAATCTCAGTATTCTCAGTATGTTCTCCTCTCCGGTTAGTATTCTGCTTTTCCTAACTAAAAGCCCATCACATAGCAGAAAGGAAAAGAGCACAGGCATGGTAAAGAGCAAATCTTATAATAACTGGTTGCATATAACTAGTTACTTATCATTAATTCCACCACCACCACCACCACCACCCAGTCTTGGCAGTTCTCTGTTTGGTTGCAACTGTACCTTCCTGGGTAACTTCTTGTCCTTTTATGATGTAACTGTAACTTTGTGATAACATTAATAATTTTGGGAGTGTGACTTCAGTGGTGGTGTGCAAATAATATGCTTGGCTTAATTTCCATCAAAGACATTTATGTTTTTGAGCAGAACGTGCCTGATCCCGTGTTTTCTTGGTCCACCTGCCGGCTCCTGCTGTGCCTTGAGCTGCTGTTTCATGCTGCCTTGTTAGCACTGAAGTGACAGTGAGGCAGATGGGAGGGTAGCCTTTCTGGTACCACAGGCCAGTGGATTATAGTATTCTGTAGATTTTTGAATACCCATTTTAATAACTAATGAAAAATAGTAAAGAACCACTCGAATTAATTACATTTTAAAAGTTTTTGACGTGTCTTTGTTTGTGACTAATAAGTGAATGCATGCTTGGACACATTTGAATTTTTTTTTAAAGACAACTCTTGCTGAATCAGCTGAAGGGTTTATTTGCTCCTGTACCTTCCTTCTGGCAGTGTCTAAGAAGAAGACAAACAAAACAACAACAACAACAACAACCTTTATTATCATTGTACAACCAGTATACAGTGAAATTGTCTGAGCCTTCCTCCCTCAAGCCACTCAGTTTCATTTCACTCTGTGCGCTTGCTGGACATGATGTTAAAAGTTATTTCTGCTAAAGTTTTTTTTAAAAATAAAGAAGAAACTCTTTAGCAGACTGGATATTCAATTCCTTGTGAAAAGTCAGGGCATTTACTCACATACTTACGGAATGCGGGAGAAGACAGCAGAATGCAGAAGGAGCCTGGATATATTAGTTGTTTTAAGGTCCACAGGTATCAGCTAGAGCTGAGACAATAGTGAAATCCACCACATTTAGAAAAATAGAATACAGCTGTTGCCAGATCTGTTTCCTGCCTCAGGCAAGAAACAGATATTATTTGGTACATTGCAAATATGCATGGAGGTTTTAAAATTAACTGGTGGGATGATTGTTCCGTCACCATTCTGCATTCCAAAAGTGATATGATGCACTGTTTTACTGTATGATGAAATACCCATTGTTTTAAATGCATTTGACATTTGTAGCATATGATGATGTTGGAATGTGGGGTTAAGATAGAGCCTGCTGTAATGTAGAATTTGGTGGAGAGTGCTTGCCAACCATGGGTAACCCAGGTGTTCTTGGACTGCTGCTCCCAGAAGCCTTCACCATTAGCTGGTGCTGGCCAAGTTCTCTGGACAGTCCAAGAACACTTGGGTTACTCAGGGGTTGGGAACCACTGGTGTAAGAGACTGCCCCTCGTTTGATATATATATGTACAGTACAACCGCCGTATCTGCGGGGGGTCAGTTCCAGGACCCCCATGGATAGTGAAATCTGTGGATAAGAGCAAACACTCTTATCCGAGGATAGTGGAGGCGGCAGGAGTGGTGGGGTGCCAGGGCGACAGCTTTTGCCCCTGACACCCCCCCCAAACACTTGGTAGTGCGGCGGCGGCAGCAAGGAGGGCTCAGCATTGGTAAGTGGCCGGCCTGCAGGGGTGCCACCATTGCCCAGGCACCCTCTTCACTGCCAGGCTCGTTGGTCAGCCTGCAGAGGTGGTGGCGGCAACGAGGAGGGAAGGAAGCAAAGCTTACCGATGCCAAGCAATCCTTGCTGCCGGCTGGCCAGCCACCCTCTTCGCTGCTGGCTTTGCAGTCCGCTTTACGGCTACTGAATTATTATTATTTTAATATTTTCCCTCCTCAATCTGCGGATAAGTGAATCAGCGGATATTGATCCAGTGGATGAGAGGGTCATACTGTACTATATACTGTACTCCAGCTGCGGAATATATACCAGCTGCGCCCCTACCTAGATGAACGGAGCCTCATGACAGTTACACATGCACTGGTAACATCCCGTATTGATTACTGTAATGCGCTTTACGTGGGGCTGCCTCTGAAGACGGTTCGGCGATTGCAACTGGTTCAGAATCGTGCGGCACGGCTGGTGAGTGGTAGGGCCACCAAGGAACACATCACGCCAATTCTGTATAACCTACACTGGTTACCAGTTGCTGCCCGAACCCAATTCAAAGTGCTTGTTTTGACATATAAAGCCCTAAACAACTTAGGACCTAGATACCTGAAGGACCGCCTCCTTCCATATGAACCTACCCGGCAATTAAGATCTAGTCAGGGAGCCCTCCTGAAAGAGCCATCCCTTAAGGAGGTGAAGGGGATGGCTTGCAGGAATAGGGCTTTTTCAGCAACTGCCCCCAGACTTTGGAATGCCCTCCCAAATGAGACTCGCCTGGCACCGACGTTGCTAACATTTCGGCGCCAGGTAAAAACCCTCCTATTCCAAAAGTTTTTAAACTAATGATTGTGGGCCCTGATGGCAATTTTAGTGGTGTGTTTTTAATGTATCGTATTTATTGCATCTACATGTTTTATTGTTCTAATTTTATTGTATTTTGATGTTTTAACTGTTCATTCTGATTGTGAGCCGCCCAGAGACCTTTGGGTAGTGGGCGGCATACAAGCTAAATAAATAAATAAATAAATAAATAAATAAATAAATAAATAAATAAAAATATATATCTAAAACAAAGCAGTGTTGTTCTTAACAGTGTCTCTTATGTCATATTATATGCTAGTCTTAAAATATTCAGTTGTAAAGGCTGCTCTTGGCCAGTGAGTCTGTAACAGCTACTTGTAAACTGAGCCTTCTGTCTTTGTATATCTCATAGGTCCCAATGTAATTGATTCCAGTCAAGAAACAATTTGGAATAATAATTCCAAGGTAAGTAATTTGTAGGCTCAACTGTTGTTGCAACTTGATATTTCCAGGGGAAGTGGGTGTGCCTTGGGACAAGGCCCCAGCTCACTGCCATTGCTCAGCCACGAGGAACCTTCCTTTGGCAGATCTTGCAGAGTCTCCGGAGACTTAATAGGCAGTCTTGTTGCCGCTTGGTTTTTTGTTCACATGAGCATTTCCCGGCTTTGGATCCAAAACAGAGCATCACAGGATGTAGGGATGGCATCTGGCCTGGATGCCTTCAAAAGGGGATTGGGCAGATTCCTGGAGGAGAAGTCCATCACAGGTTACAAACTGTGATGGAGATGTGTAATGTCCAGGCTTAAACCCCGGGTACTTCAAGGGCCAGATGCAGGGGAGTGGTGTCAGGAGACAGATCTCTTGTCTCGTGCGCTCCCAGACGCATCTGGTGGGGCCACTGTGAGATACAGGAAGCTGGACTAGATGGGCCTTTGGCCTGATCCAGCATGGCTCTTCTTATATTGTTCCCACATTGCCAGCCTTTGTTCCATGGGCAGCTCCTTCCAGTTCATCTGTCCAGTTACCTGCATTTTTCTGTCTATAAGATGCCCCCAAGTATAAGATGACTCCCCACTTTCCCAACACAGAATTATAGTTTTACAACCACATAGTTCCTTGCTTGGCTTACTTCTGTATACACAACGACCCACAATTTTTAATTCAAAAAATTTAGACAAAAATGTAGTCTTATACGCAAAAAAAATACTGCATGTTCTAGCCATGGAATCCCTTTCCAGGTATTTCTGCGGTATTGGAAGGTATCTTGAATCTATTGCCTAGCAACGATGCCTGCCATAAAACTTAGTTCTACAAAAGATATTGATGGTCTTGGAGCAGAATTTGGCTGATCTTGAGTTTTCTTGAGTAGAGTATTTATTTTTTTATTTTAGAGTATTTTTACCCCGCCTTTCTCCTTGGAAAAGGACCAAAGATGGCTTACAGTAGTGAGGGATAATATACAGTCCAGTACAAACCAAGACATGGAAAAGAGTGGGAGTTAGAGACCAGGGAAGCAGGAGAAGTTGGTTTATGTTTCATGACATTGTTTAATGATATTTCCATTATTTCCAGCTGTTCTAAGAGTATTCTCAGAACCTTTCTCAGCTCTGGTTCCTGAAAAAGTCATCCTTTTCAGAGCTGATCATTTAAATATGCCTCAATCCCACAAAGAGTGTCTAAGCAAATTCTACTGGTTTCAAGCTTGGAAGTAGCACATTATAAGTGACAATGTTTCCTGCAGTGTATTACTTTTGGGGGTAAGAAGGAGGAAATAACATTTTTAAAAATTAATGAAACAACTGGCAACAGTAACAAGTAATGTTTATTTTACATGTGGTTAATAAGTAACAATTCCCTTTTTAAAAACCATATTCCAAGCTCTCGTCCAGAGCAATTAGCTCTATGGCAGTGTTGGTGAACCTTTTAGAGACTGAGTGCCCAAAATGCGATTCAAAACCCACTTATTTTTCACAAAGTGCTAATATGGCCATTTAACCTGAATATAGTGGTACCCGGGTTACAGATGCTTTGGGTGCTACACTTCAGGTAAGCAAAGATAGAAGAGCAGGCTTTTGAATTTCCCACAGCCACAGCAGCCTCAGTGTGGCCATGGGAAATTTGAAAACCTGCTCTTAGATCCTAGCTTTTCTGAAGGGTAACACCCCTGCACTTCAATCCTCACTTTCTCGAAGGGTATGTGCAGAGAGCCAGGCGAAGGGGAGGCAGTGGTTTGGGGGCTCCTTCATAGCCCCAGTTTACTCTCCAGCCACACTGCTTTTGGGATGCCTAGAGCGGAGGGGGAAATGGCATGGCTGTGAAGGGGCGATGTAGCTTGCCCACCGAAAGGGCTCCACACGCCACCTTTGGGCACCTGTGCCATAGGTTCATCAACACTCCTCTGTGCCATAGCATATTCTTCGTGATATCAATAGTGATCCTATTTTTCTGGATTTTTAGACCTCGTCCATTATAGCAAAGATGGAGTCTTGTTTTGACCAACCCTAAAAACAAGTGTGGCAGGGTCATCATCTCTTTATTGAATGGTCTAGCTCAGTGATGGCGAACCTTTTAGAGACGGAGTGCCCAAAATGCGATTCAGAACCCACTAGTTTTTTGCAAAGTGTCAATACAGCCATTTAAACTGTATACAGGTGGCTGTGAAGGAGCAATGTCAGGTGCCCACAGAAAGGATTCTGAGTGCCACCATTGGCACCTGTGCCATAGGTTTGCCATCACTGGTCTAGGTTTTTCATCTGTTCATACTAATTGAGAAGTCAAAAGAGTGGGTGATCTTGGCCTTGGACTGTAGTAATGTGTCCCTCTGCTTGATCACCTTTTCTGTTTTCTTCATTGTTCACTTTCTGAGTCTCAGATTTCTTCTCCTTTCTCAGCTGCAGTTTCCATTTATATTGATGACTGAACTGAGACATACAAAATGTTAGCAGTTTCAGTTTCTTGTAATCATTATTTTTGTTTGCTTAATATTCAGTAGCAGTCCCATTTTCTTTCACCTTCATCAGGTGTCATTTCAAATTAGTGCTGTATTCTGCCAGTAATACAGTAGTGGCATTTGTATATCTTGAGTTATTGATGTTTCACTACTAATTCATCTGAATTTTCACTCCTCCCTCATTTGAATCTAATTCAGATATTTGCATGTTTACTGCAGACAGATTGAACAGGTAGGAAGATAATCTGAAACTGCCTGTGGAAAAACCATTCTTTCTTATTCATACAAGCTATGTTAATATTATGCAGATGAAATGCAAATTCCTCTTTTGCCTATGAGATACTTTTTATGTATGTCCTGTTACTACTAAACTCCTCTCCCTGATCTTGGATTAGATAATAGTAGTCAGATTTATGCAAGGAGATGTTTTAGACAAAAAATATCAAATAGTAAATACAATGAAATACTCAGTGTAGTTTAACCTTTGCTTCCATTTTATTCTAGATAAAGATGTTTAACATAAGTTCAAAACCATTATCTACTTACAATCAACAGTTATGGCTGATGTGTAAAATGCAATTGGGACCACCTTATGGTAAGTGTATTATATGGTGTACTTTGGCTCACAGTTTAACTATGCTATATTAATTATATCAAACAACATAGATAAACGTATAAAGTGTTCTGCTTATATCAGGGGTCCTCAACCTTTTTAAACAGGGGGCCGGTTCACCGTCCCTCAGACACTGTTGGGGGCCGGACTAGATTTTGAAAAAAATATGAAGAAATACCTATGCACACTGAACATAACAATAAATTACAAATAATAATAATAATAATAATAATAATAATAATAATAATAATAATAATAATAATAATAATAATAATAATAATAATACCTTTGGGTAGTGGGCGGCATACAAGCTATATCAATCAATCAATCAATCAATCAATCAATCAATAAATGCATGCATACATACATACATACATACATACATACATACATACATACATACATACATACATACATACATACATACATACATACATACATACATGGAAACAGGAGGAGAAAAGGGGGAATCGTCAAACCCCTGGGCACAGAGTCATCCACCATAAAGTGATGCCAGTTCACAACGTGAAAAAATCCAACTACACAACACCCCACCGCCACCACTTCCATCACCAGTAACTTCTGGTCCTGTGATCCCTGGCCAGCGGCATCACGAGGGCCGGGAGAAAGTTTGTGACTGAAGCGGGGAAAACAAGCCGGCTTGCCCAGGGGGCGGGAGAGAGGGAGGGAGGAGAGCAAACCAAAACAGCCAGCCTGCTTCTCGGTCAGCGGCACCACTGGCCTGATCGCCTGCCGCCGTCCTCGGTCTCAGGTGGCAGACTCTGCGGCGCCTGGAGAGAAAACCGGGCGCCTTTATGGGGCGTGGGTCTGTCCAGCCTTCCAGCCTCTCTGCTGGTCCTCCCCACCACCACCAGCCGATGGCAGCAGCAGCAGCAGCAGCAGCAGCAGAGGGCAAAAGAGCAGTAGCACCCCGTCCGAGCGGGATCCCCATCACCCCCCCGGCACCCCGGATCCAAGGCGGGCGATCCCCCACCCCACCCCGTACCTCCGCCACATGTTGGTACCACGGCCACTCCAAGGACGTTGCTCAGAGGGAAGGTGCAGCGTCCATCTCCTCCTGCAAGCAAGCAAGCAGGCAGGGAGTCCGGCCAGCGGGAGGGTGGGGGGGCAGGCATGTCCTTCTCCCCACCCGCTTCGGTGTGTGTGTGTGTGTGTGTGTGTGTGTGTGTGTAGGGGGGGCGCTGGACGCCTCAGCCTCGCCTGCCCCACACAAGCGGTAGGCAGCAGTGTGTGGGGGAGTGGCCAAAGGCACGACCCCCAACAGGGGGAGCCAAAAAAAGCTCAGCAACTCCACCACTTTGAACAACTCGCGCTCTTGCGCCGACCAATCAGGAGGAAAGAGAGAAAACAGGCGCGGGGCAAGATGGGACTTTTTAATTTTCCTTTAAAAAAAAAAAAACCTAGACTGGAAGATATTAGGGAAAAGGGCGGCACCAGAAGAGGAGGAGTGCCCCCTGCACCCCCGCCCGCCCACCAAGCTCCGTGGCACTGGTGACGGAGCCCGGCCACGAAGAAGGAAAGCACGAAAGGACCCGAAGGGAGCCCGGAAGAAAAAAACCAGTGGATAGCCGTTTGCGCCGCCGCCCCATTACTTTCCCCCCGCGGGCGACGCCGGGCCTCCTCCTCCTCCTCTCTCTCGCGTGCGTGGCCTCCACCTCCTCCTTCTCCCTGGCCCGCTTCCCACCAGTTCCGGGTGAGGGGGAGCACATGCGCCAAAGACGCACACAGGAACGCTGCCGCGCACACCAGGTCCCCAGTTGGCTTCCCCGCCGGAAACTCGCGAACGGGTCCGGCGAGGGACAGAAAGAATCAAAAATAAAGCAGCGGGGGCAGGAAGGGTGGGGGAGCGGGAAAGGAAAAGGACAACCCCGAGGGATGGTTAGCGCGCGCTTTGAGCGGCGGCGGGGCAGAAGTGCTATCTTCGGAGCCCGCCGGCAGCCGCGATGCAACTGTTCTAAAGGGCTTGAGTGGCCCCCACGGGCGGGGGCGGGGTGGGGGGGTCTGCTGTTGCTCCCGGGGGCCGGATTCAGGGTCTCTGGGGGCCGGATCCGGCCCGCAGGCCGTAGGTTGAGGACCCCTGGCTTATATAATGCCCCATACCACTTCAAGTACTCTCTGGGCAGTTTACAATTTTTAATTGCAGTATGCAGCCTACACATTGCCCCTCCCCCCGCAAGCTGGGTACTCATTTTACAGACCTCGGAAGGATGGAAGGCTGAATGAACCTTGAGCTGGCTACCTGGGATTGAACCCGCAGGTCATGAGCACAGTTTTACCTGCAGTGCAGGCATTTAACCACTGTGCCACAAGCCTCATATGAGTGTGTGTCTTAATAGCTGTGGAACATGGACTATGTGGACAGTGTACGATCTATTAGTTTTGTATTGCAGTTTATCTGGTACCTGCCCACGTTCTCTGGAAGAAGGTATAACGAAAGGAAGAGGTGGGCTGCACTATATTGCTGATGGACTGGGTTAGATAGAGCAGCTTTTTGAACTTTTTGAGAAAGATAATTCTTTGGAAAATAAAGTGAACTAGAAAGCATCAAATGCTTTTGGAATTTACGTCAAGTGTATAAGGGCTTTTGACATTGTAGTTTTGGTTGCAGGAAAGTGGCAGCAACTTAAAATGCATATGGCACAATCTCTCTGTGTGTATATGTACACAACTGTACACATTTATGTCATTGTTTTAGTTGTTTTATATACACATAAATCAGTTATAATAACACACTGAATCAAAGTATATCAATAGATGCATTAGAGCAGGGGTGTCCAAACTTTTTGCAAGGAGGGCCAGATTTGGTGAGGTGAAAATGTGTGGGGGCCGACCATTCAGCCTGAAAAGGGGGAGAGAAAGGGCGTGGTCCGTGTGCATCTGCAGCAGCCACAAATGCTCTGGTTTCAAGCCACCCAAGAGCCCGGCGGCTGTTGCACAGCCCGGGAATCGGCCCACGTGCTCCCAAGAAGCATCACTGCTCGCATATGCTGCCCTCCCTCACAAGGAGGTGTGGAAGACGCTGCAGCAACAGATCCAGGAGTGGGTAGGCAGGGCGGGTGGCTGAGGGGATGGATGGAGGCAGGGAGGGCAGGCAAAACCAGAAAACTGCAAGCTGATGTTTCTAGCCAGCACAGGGAAGGGCCAGATGGCGGGGAGGAATGACAGGCTAAGCTGACAGGGAGAAGAGGCCGAGGGCCACTCAAAATTTTAAATTGGGCCACATTTGGCCCCTGGGCCAGACTTTAGACACGCCTGCATTAGAAGAATGAGAAAACCTGTTCTCAGAAGGCAGAAGGGGCAGGTTGTTGCTAAGAGATTATTACTTGTGATAACGTGATGCAAGGGAGGTCAAGATGGAAGATGGGCCAGAACAGCGGTTCTCAAACTGGGTGCCACGATTGTACGCCAGGGGTACAGCAGTAATAATATTTAATAAACTAGACTATCCATAAACATAAAGGAAATAATGAAAAATTCATCCAAACAGTTTCATTCATTGCATTAAAGACAACTGAGCATTAAATTTGCACTGTGTTTTCTTCTTTTCCTAAGTATTCAAACTGCTTTAAGGGTAGCTGTGCCGCAAATTGTTTTTAGCCCGAAAAGGGTGCCATGGCGAAAAAAGTTTGAGAACCACTGGGCTAGAGTGCTCCTTTCCCTTCAGCAGAAGTCTGATGGTTCAGCTTCTTACACATTTCAAAATGTGCTAACTTTAAAGGCATCTGCTATGGATTGGACCACTAATTCCATTAATTTTTACTGCATCTTCTATCCTGTTTCAAATTAACATTCACCAGTCTACATCTTCTAATAACTTAACCGTTTTTTTTTGTTTTTGTTTTTTTAAAATTCAGATGACAAATTGAAGAACTTTAAAGTAAGCTTCAATATGCTTGTTATAATTCGTGGTGTTATAGACAATGCAAGTGTAAATTATTTCAACAAGGAGAAACACAACCGGACAAGGATTCTCAGCTGTTCAGAGGTATATGTACTGTGAACATTTCTTATACACGGTTAATAGGGGAGGTGTGGGCTACCATTCATTAGGAGCCAAACCAGGTAGAGGTAACTTTCATGAGCAGAGAGAGGCCCACGGGTGGACAATTCCTTCACCCAGTTTTGAGCAGTTTCACACTGTGGCTGGAATGCTGTGTGCCAGAGCCTATGGTGTTGAGGAAGGCACTCGGGCCTTCTGGAGAGGTTTTGTTGGCACAGGGATTTACAGGGGAGGAGAAATTGTTAGAGTGAGATGCCTCCTGTTCTCACAATCATTAGGTATCACCGCTTGTATCTTATTCCTTCTTTTGGTCAATAAAACACAGTGGCTCCAGACCCCTCAAAATGCCACAGGCATTGCAAGCAACTTGTGGCCCCAGATGAATGTCTACACCTCATTAGCTTATGACAGAAGTGGCCATCTGTGCCTCTTCAGAGCTTCTTGAGTGTCACCTCCCGTTGGGCATGCTGGTGAGGGCTGGTGGGACCTGCAATCCAGGGGCATGTGGAAGGGCACAGTCCACCACTCAGTTCTTATCATTCCAACAATGTAAACTAACAGCCATTGTGCTTTCTGTTCTCACTGACCTTGTATTGCTTTCTCTGCCATTCCCTCCTCCCATCTACCACTCCCCATGTGTGTTAATAGCAATGTGCTGAAATTATTGTGGTTCATCTCGGTTACCTCAACTACACTCGTTATTATATCTCAGTCGGCTTTGAAAACCTTCCTATCAACAACATCAAGAGCTACACATTTATAGTAAGTATAAACAAGGATGTTGAAAAGAAAATGAAAGATTTTTTGCTGCGAATTGTAATAGCAGAGATTATGTTGTTTCCCACAGAAGATACAATTGTTATGAACAGAATATATATTCCTGCTTCAGCTAAACTCTGAATGCCAGTTGTTGTAGTAGAGGAGTGACATCTTTCTCTCAAACAGTTATAAAATTTCCATTTTGAAAGAACACCTTTGTAACTTTTCTCATGAAGTGACTGAAATGCTCATTCAGTGATTATAATGGCAAGACAAATAACAGTACAGTACAGATGACCCTCGTATAACAAACAGTTTGTATAACATAAAATCTGTACAACATAAAAAATTCCGGAGATAGGGGAAATTTGCTTAACAGAATTGCCTATGGGACGAATCCGTACAACATAAAAATGGTCGCAATTAGGGATTACTCCTTTTTCAATGCATTCCTATGGGAAATTTGTATAAAGGAAATTTTGCTTAACAGAATTTCATTTGGAATGAATTAATTCCTTTATGTAAGGTACCACTGTACTTGATGGTTTCTGGTCTTGAGGTGACTCCAGGATGAAAGCAAAAATTTGGTTGACTGGATCAGGATTTGCACTCAGTGGAGTTAGGCTGGCATTGGAAGCAAGGTGCCACACAAATGTTGCATTTGAACTCTCCACAGGACGGCCACCTCCTGTGCTTTCCTTTAGGACTGGGAGATACTTCAGAACAAATTAGGAAGTGCTACTGGAGGTTGCAAGGAAATTGTTGACTTGTTGATCAGGGCAACATTTAGAAGAAATGTCTGCTTGTCTTACAGAACACTCTTAAACCAAGTTACTTTTAGACCAAGGTATTACTGGACATGTATTCATACTTCAGTAATGGCTGCTTGCCCATCTGTTGGCTTCTAGATGCTGTACATAGGCATTATACCTGAGGCAATCCAGGGGAGCAGAAAAGACGGCAGATCTAGAAAAGACACCAGGAGCCTATATGGATGCAGCTTCTGCTAGGGTATAAAAACCAAAAAGCAAAAGTGTTCTGTTTATATACCACCCCAATACCACTTCAAGTAGTCTCTGGGTGGTTCATAGTTTAATTACAGCATGCAGGCTGCACGTTGCCCCCACCCCCCAAGCAAGCTGGGTACTCATTTCACTGACCTCGGAAGGATGGATGGCTGAGTCAGCCATGAGCCTGCTACCGGGGATTGAACCCCAGGTCGTGAGCACAGTTTTAGCTGCAGTACAGGCATTTAACCACTGCGCCATGAGGCATTCGAAGACCAACATTTAGAGTACTCAGCCACCACAGCATCTTGCTTCCATTCTTCTTTCCAGTATTCTTCCTCTGTCATAAGATGAATTACTATCTTGCTTCACCTAGTTCCACCCACATGAGCACAGCTTCAGTCAGTCTCAGGGAAAGAGACAAGGCTAGTCATTTGGATGAAATGATAGCTATAGGTTTAGCTAGTGTGTTTCATGTGTCATTCAGTTTTACCTATTATTTTCAACTGAGTCAAGCGAGAAACATACAATATATACTTTATTTTTAAAAGCAAAAATAGATCAAACATTTTAAATTTGACTTGTATTTATATTTAAATCATTATTCATCCTGGCGCCTTCTATACTTGATTATAATGTTGGGGAATATGTCACCCACAACTTGGTAAAATGACTGTTCCTATGAAAACCTTGCCATCCTTCGTGAACTGCTGGGATGCTGCTGGCTGCGTCATACAATCAGAGGTAATATGTGAGTTGGTTTCAGTCATCCCAAGGGAAGTACTAATAGAGAACTCATCATAATCCTTCAATATTCTAATCAGTTTTGGTGGGCAGTCAGGGAGAGCTAGCTAGCAGGTATGCTTACTGCCAGTAAGTCTCTCAAGTGTTATAGATACAATCTGTGTTCCTGGAGCAGCTTTTATTACTATTTGTTTTACTTTATGAATGTACTCATTTTCTTTCAGTGGAAAACCTACAATCCATCTTTCTCACAAGTGGAAATCTGGTTTCGATTCGTCTTTGTAGTCCTTACCTTCATAGTCACAGTGAGTATTAGCGCCTTGGTTTATTCTAATAAAAGATTTGGAGGTGGTTCTAGAGCACTCCTACTGTGGAGATAGCTTGATTAATTCATACAGAAGGAAGGCAGTGGTATTTGGTAACTGACACTGGATTTTTGAAAATATATGTTGCTGTCGGCGTGATCTCTTTCTTCATTTGCTTTGTTGTTCATTCTGTTGTGTTTGCGATGCTTGACCTGGTTTATACTGGAGTTTTTAAAAAGGGGATAAGTGAGACAAAGCTTTCCCATCTGTGCTTAACAAAACCTACACTGGCTGACTTTGAGGGAAAAATGCTTCTTCACAGGAGGCAGGCAGGCAGGCAAGCAGGCAAGGGAAAATGGCAAAAGGTATTGATGGGAACATTGTGTGCAATAAGGGAAGGAGAGAAATATAATAAAAGTAGAGATTTTGTAGAGGATGCCACACCCTGCACACACTTCTCTTTCTGTTATATGGATTTTTTTGGCACTATTATTTTTACAAAAGCACTACGCAAGCCAGGGATATTCGTGCCGTGAAATTGCTTTCTTCCTGCGGTCAGTTTCTTTGTTACCTAAGGCACAATAAGTAATTTTAGAGTTAGTTCTCCAATGTTGCACCTGTTTGTGCTTTATAGACTCTCCTTTTCCCTTGATGTTTTTTTCAGGACACTGGGCACTCTCCAATCTTTCCTTCTTCTTTTGCAGTGTCTCTTTGCACACTCCCTGCGCAAGTTCTCCATGCGGGATTGGGGGATTGAGCAGAAGTGGATGTCCATCCTCCTTC
This sequence comes from Phrynocephalus forsythii, assembly GCA_029282475.1. NCBI lineage: Eukaryota > Metazoa > Chordata > Lepidosauria > Squamata > Agamidae > Phrynocephalus > Phrynocephalus forsythii. Next base: position 81,961,045 of record JAPFRF010000002.1, read on the forward strand.
CCCTGCTGTTGCTCTATAATGGTAGCTATATTTATTTATTTTTATTTATTTTTGCATTTGTATACCGCTCCCATTTCCCAAAGGAACTCTGGGCGGTTCACACAATACGCTTAAAAACAGACAACAATAAAACAATATAAAATAGTAAAATAGTGCTGGGCAAGAGGCAAAAACTTAACAACCATGAAAAAAAGAGAAGGGAAAACAACAACAACTTGGTACCACATTAGCAGTCGCCAAAGGCATCCCTGAACAGCCAGGTTTTAAGGGCTTTCCTGAAGGATGCCAATGAGGAAGCCTGGCGTATCTCACCGGGTAGCTTGTTCCAAAGCAATGGACCGGCCACTGAGAAGGCCTGTTTTTGAGTTACTACCCTACATCATGCCATAGATCCATGGGTGGAGATGTACCTGATGAATTTTTTTTTAATTACGTGGGTAGGAGAAAAAGAAGCAATCAGTGGCCCAAATCCTGTGCCGTAGTTCCACCTGTGGCTTCTCGCTGGCAATTAATGAGTCTCTACTTGGATTTCTGGGAGTGCACAAACCCCCGGAATGGTGTGTTGCCATAAATCCAAGTAGAACTTACTAATTAGCAGCAAGAAGCAATAGAGATGTGAAGGCCTGGGGAAAAAAACACCAGAAAAAATCGGCAAAAAAAAACATTTTTTCCTGAAGTCTTTTGGTTTTTTTCCCTAAAAAAAAAAAAAAAAAAAAAAAAAAATTTGATTATAGAATGTTTTATTTTAACATGATGAATAAAATGTTTTAAGATAGGATGTACAAATATTTTCTAAATCATTTCTAAAAAATATGCATAGTATTAGATTATTCTAATTTTTGGGCACTGAGGAGAAGCAAGTCCTAGGTTACAAACTGCTCTCTCCAAGGCAAGAACAAAATGCATTTCTTCTTTAGAAGGTGCTGCTATTGTCATAAGAAAAACAAAAAGGTTTCACTTTTGTTTTTGCATGTGGGTGGGTGTGTTTGGTTCTGTTTTGTCCTCCTCACTAGGCCTCAAAGCACTGGAAGAAAATACAGAACAACAAAATGATTCTGATTAAATTTCATGCCCGTTCATTGAAACGTAGTCCCACTTCCTTCTATGCATTTCCCCCCTCTTCAATTCTTTTCACAAGAATGAGGTTTTTATTTTATTTTTATATAATACTGTGAAGAGGAATTATGAATGGTTAATTCTGGATTTTTAAACATTGTTTGGTAGAAGTTTTTTTGTTCCACATAAACTAGTAAACAGTTCAGGAGATTGCTACTTACAATTGTAAATATAACTGGTATTTAAAAAGTAAGTTCTGTTTGTAATAATTGTTTGGATACACTATATTTTGATATGCTAACTGTGATAATTTTATGCCAAGTCAAATTGTCCATAGTCATATTTTATGTTCCTAAAGTAACAGAATGACTTTCATGCTGTAAAAGAGAGGGGAGTGCTAATGTAGCATTTGTTTCAATTTTTCCAAAAATTTCCGTGTTTTTTTTTCAAAAACAAAAAGGAAAAAGGGTCCCCCCCCCAAGCTTCAAAATTTCTGGAAATTTCACATCTCTAAGAAGCAACTGCAGGTTACATTATCTGTCATTGCCAAACCTAACTAAGTAGTGGCATTTGGGCTAATTTCTGTACGCCCATTTTATTAATGCTTAAATGTATTTTGAAGTGAGGGCAGATGATGCAGTGAAGTTTGGGAAAGTTTTTCCCCTCCACATTTTTGGGACTATGGCTGTTAGAAGCATGAACCAGCATGATCAGTAAGAGATTACTGAAGTAGAAGTCGAAAAATCATGGCGGTCCAGAGATTCTTCTTATCTGAATAAGTGAGGGAATTCCAGATGACCCCAAACTTGTTTGCACATTTAAATCTCAACCTTTAGCACCACTGTGCCCAAAGTAGCTGTCAATAAATATTAACTATTGCAGAATAATAAATTAAAATATAATAATACTATAAAGTATATGGAAAGGAATAAAAATGCAAGAACATCTTTTTTAAAAATAACTAACTATTTTGAAATACTACGCTGTCATCAAGGAACAGGAGTGCTGGGGAGGGTTCCTTAAAGGGAGGCGGGTATTTGCCTGCTTTTGAAAGACCTTTGAGAAGGGCGTCTTGAGGGGGGAAAGTTCTTGGGTTGTAGAGCAAGCTTACAACTAATTATAAATGTTCCAGTGTAGGGCGGCAGCCCATGCTCTTTTTTTTAGTATGTGCCCCTTAGTGGCAACAGTCTTTGTTCTTTATTCAGGTTCTCCCAAGTGCCTGATACCATTCAGTAACAAGGGAAAGTAGTACATGATTAGTGTCCTTTCTACCCCCGTAGGTTCTAAAATAGGGTTTCTCCAGAGCTTGGGGGTGGGGTGGGGATTTATCTGCATTTCCTTCAACCACAACCCCTTGGGCTCAGGAAGGTGCCATGACCGTTGATAGGAGACTGGGAGGAAGAGTTATATGACGAGTATGTAGTTTGTGTGAAAGTCGGTTTCTGCTACTTGGTTATGTGTGCTGAGCTTTGGATTTCATCCAGGTTTTGTAGGAGGGATACTATCACTAAATTCCTTCCAGGAACACTGTAGAAACTAGCATCTTTCACAAATGTGCCGGAAATGCATTTTGCCTGTTTCATTGTACTGTATAAGTTATTTCCATTAGCTTAAACTGGAAAGTGGCTTGGAGATGGAATGGCCCTTTGAACGGACAGGGATGTCTTTTTGATCCACTTTGATCTTTTCTTTTCCAGATCCGTTTTTCCCCCTTTCCTTCCTAATCAACAGTTGGTTTCCTGGAATGCTGGATGACTTCTTTCAGTCCTTGTTTCTCTGTGCACTGCTGCTCTTTTGGCTCTGTGTCTATCATGGGATCCGAGTGCAGGTAAGGGGATGATTATAATTCAGCATCATCTACATTCTGTCCTTCATTTCTGAAAAATGATTTCAGCACGTTCTTCACTTTTTATGTTGGATATACATTTTTGACAAAACCTATTCAGGATAAAGAGGTTCAGGAGAATCTGAATTAGCACAATGGTTTAGCACAACGGTTTTATGTCCTAAATAATTAGGTTCCTTTACTTAGCAGTACAGTGGTACCTCGTCTTAGGACATTAATCCCTTCTGAAGGCATCTTCGGAAGTCAATCAAGTCATAAGTTGAAGAGCGCTTTTCCATAGGAACGCATTGAAAATCAATTAATCAGTTTCAGAGAGAACAGATTAATAGGTTTTCAATGCATTCCTATGGGAAGGCTGTCCCACCCCCACCCCAATCAAGTGCACGCGAAAGCTGCTTTCTGCTTTCCTGCCAGATACCTGACTTTGACAGCTGTGGTGGGTTGCAGAGTGCAGCCTTTGGCTGCCCTTGATTGAGGGAGAAGCCCGGGCACCTTGAAAGGTAAACACTTCCCTTTCAAGGCACCCAGGCTGGGCAAAGATGCATCCGTCCCAGGGATCTCCTGGGGTGGATGCATGTCCCCCTGGCATGGACAGTTTGGAAGGCAGGCACGCCTCCTTTCCAAACTGCCTGGACTGCTGGAAGATGCATCCATCCCAGGATCTCCTGGAGCTGATGCATGTTCGCCCAGCCCGGGCAGTTTGGAAGGCAAGTGGTGGTGGTGGATTGCCATTGCTGCTTCCTTTCCAAGCCTCCTGGGCTGCATGAAGATCAATGGGTCAATGCTCTGCTCATCAAATTGGAGGTATGCACTTCCCTTGCAAGGCGCCCGGGCTGCCCAAAGTTGCACCATTCCCTGGGAACGATGCAACTTCAGCCAGCCCAGGAGGTTTGGAAGGGAGGCACAGTGGCCACCTCCGCCTCCTCCTTCTTGATTGCTTCCATCTCTTTTGCAGAGATGGAAGCAACCAAGAAGAAGGAGGGGGTGGCGATGGCCATCAAATGCTGCTCTCCACTCCGGAGACCTGTCAAAGTCAGCTGTTGTATGTGGTGGACAGCAGCGTTTGTAAGTTGAGTTATTTGGTTGTTGAAACAACTGTAAGTCGAAGTACCACAGTATTTGTATCCTGCCTTTCCTCCAAAGATCTCAGGGCAGGTGTCATCAAACCTTGGCCCTGTCAGGAGGGTCAGGCAGAGAGAATGGTGCTGTTTTGTTGGTGGAACTGCTTCAGTAAGTGGAATCAGAAGATGAGTGAGTCCTGTCCCTTTGAGCACTTCCCCTGACTTTAGAATGTGCTCTGATGTGCTAGGATGCTCTCCATATTTGGGCAGCTCAGAGAGAGGTAAAATAGTCCATTGCGATAGCAGTAAAAATCCCCACTGGATTTAGAATAACATTTTTTTCTTTTTCTTTTTTTCTTTTTAGTATTTACTAGTAGTTTTTAATGGTACTTGGATGTTTGATGTGCATTTGTTAGGCTGGTATGTTTATTTTCGATGGGGATTATTTTGTGATTGTATTGTTTAGTCGCCTGGGGTGACATGTTTGTACACCACCCTGAGTTCCTCTGGGAAAATCGGGCAGTTTATAAGTCCAAGAATGAATGAATGAATGAATGAATGAATAAATAAATAAATGAATGAATGAATGAATAAATAAATAAATAAATAAATAAATAAATAAAAACACCTAATATACAGATGATAATATTGTGGTATAAAATTACTGTTCTTGATGTGGTGCAGTGGATAGAATGATACACTAGAGCTCGGGAGACTCGGGTTTGGGTCTCTGCTCAGTTTTGGGAGGTGTGGAGCTGGCAAAATGACTATTCCCATTCACCTTGAGAGCCCTATTAGGAAATCTATAAGTTGGTTCTGACTTGACAGCATGTAACATGTAACATACAGTTACAAATCTGTAACTGCTGAGATGCTAGATATCCAGGCAATATAGTCAAGTACATATGTAGGTTTTATAAGTATCATAACTCTGATCTATTTATGTCCATTTAAAAGCAATGTCTTTTCCCAGTTCATCCAAAAGTAGCTGCTTGTTCTGCAGGCATATAGGATTACTGTGTATATCATTTTAGCATCAAACAATCCAAAGAAGTCTAATGCATCATCAGGTGCATGAGGTTTTCTGTTCTGGGTCCGGTGCTATTCAATATCTTTATTAATGACTTTGATGAAGGAATGGAGAATACACTGATTAAATTTGCAGATGATACCAAATTGGAAGGGGTTGTGAATTCCATTAAAGATAGGATAAAAATCTAAAATCACCTTGACAGATTAGAGTCCTGGGTCAAAGGTAACGGAATGAATTTCAGCAGAGAGAAATGTAGGGTTCTGCATCTAGGCAGAAGAAATGAATTGCACAGATAAAGGATGGGAGACACCTGTCTGGAGAATAGTACCTGGGAAAGGGATCTTGGAGTCTGGGTGGACCACAAATTGAACATGAGTCAGCAGTGTGACGTGGCGGCCAAGAAAGCCAAGGCAATTCTTGGTTACATCAACAGAAGCATAGTGTCTAGATCAAAGGAAGTGATCAGATCCCAGTTGGAGTACTGTGTTATTATTTGTTTGTTTGTTTGTTTCATTTCTATACCGCCCATCTTCAAATAGGAACTCTGGGCGGTTTACAGCAAAATTAAAATCAACAATAAATAACAAGTCAACAAGTCCAGTTCTGCACACTTCAGTTTAAAAAGGATGTTGACAACATTGAACGGGTCCAGAGGAGGGTGACCAGTATTTTTAAAGGTCTGAAAGTAATGTCTTACAAGGAGCAGCTTAGGGATCTGGGAGTGTTTAGCCTTGCAAAAAGAAGGTTGAGAGAGGATATGATAGCCTTGTTTAAATATTTGAAAACATGTCATATTGAAGAGGGGACAGGTTTGTTTCACCATGGCTTCAGAGACTAGGACTCGGAGCAATGGTTTCAAACTACAGGAAAAGAGATTCCGTTTGAACATTAGGAAGAACTTCATGACGGTTAGAGCTGTTCGGCAGTGGAATATGCTGCCACGGAGGATGGTGGAGTCTCTTTCTTTGGAGGTTTTTAAGCAGAGGCTGGTTGGACATCTGTCGGAAATACTGTGATAGGAGTTCCTGCATGGCAAGGGGTTGTTCTGGATGGCCCTTGAGGTCTCTTCCAGCTGTATGATTCTATGAATCTAGGTCACAAGCTGTATATCATCTTGTGAGACTTGCACTGAAGCTTAGACTATGAATAAGTAAATAAATGATTATTTTTTAACGCTGAGGAAAAGAAAACTCTGGCATGGAGTGTTGCTAACCTTGCATTCAGCTTCCCAAGAGTTTGCTCAGTTTATGTCTGAAAATCACATTTAGTATTCTTAATTTGCCATTTCTGTTCTTTTAAGGGAGAAAGGAAGTGTTTAACATTCTATTTTCCCAAACTCCTTATTGTTGGTCTTCTGTGGCTGGCTTCTGTTACATTAGGAATATGGCAAACGTAAGTAATTCCCTGCTTCCCACTATTTCAACAAAGAAAGCAGTACTTGATTTGCAAGGGTAGGGGATGTGTTGCCCTCTGGATACTGCTTCACTGAGTGTGTTGGTTAGGGTTAAAGTCTTAACATCTGGATGACCGCATGTTGTCACTCCTCCTTCCGGGAGTTTTTTGCAGTCTTTGTTTCCCAGTGTTTCCCAAAGGCCAAGTTTCTACTCCTCTGTTCTTACTCCTTTGTCTCAGTGATGGAGAAATTGCTCATATGATTGCTGTCTTCATGGTGTGCTTATCAGTGATGATAAAACAGCTCTTCTTTAGCTGTACTAATTGCCTGCCCATTAACATATGTCTAGGTCAGTGGTGGCAAACCTTCGGCACTCCAGCTGTTTTGGACCACAACTCCCACAGTGGTTTGCCATTGGCACTACATGCTTGGAATTCTGGGAGTTGCAGTACAAAACATCTGGAGTGCCAAAGGTTCGCCACCACTGATCTAGGTGGTTGTTTTCTGTTATGGACGCTGGTGCCATTCAAACTGCTGAGCCACTGGGCTTGTTAATCAAAAAAGGTGGGCAGCTGGAGGTGCACGACAGGGGGAGTCCCAGTGGCTTGTCCCAGTTCCTGCCAACCTGGCAGTTGGAAAGCATGTAAAAACATGAGTAGATAAATAGGTACCACTTCAGTGGGAAGGTAATGGTGTTCTGTGCACTCGTGCATTGAGTCATGCTGGCCACATGACCCCATAGATATGTCTCACAACAGGAATACCCAAACTTCGGCCCTCCACTCCCAGAATTCCAAGCCTGTATTTCCAATGGCAAAGGACCGTGGGAGTTGTGGTCCAAAACATCTGGAGGGCCGAAGTTTGGGTATGCCTGTCTTACAATGTCTACATAGCAAAGTTATCTATGTTCCATGGCCTCCATTCTTTCTAAATTGTTTCAGTTCTTGACCTTGCTGAAAGAAACAATTAAATCCATTATAGTATTTATTGAAGTGATAATAGTAGAAAAACTTTAATGAATTCATTTTTGGAAGATTTCATTAGAATTTATAGCTGCTTGCAATTTCATGAGTTTTACTGTTCTCATTCAGGGTTTTAGAGGACTGATTGATAACTGTTTTTATAGAGCACATATTTTATGGTGTCCTGTAATAAGTCTGTTTTGATAAAGAAATATGTTTTCATTATTGGTTTTGAAAATGTAAAGGATTTCTTATTTGCATGGAAGTATTTATTTTTATTCTAGTAAAATTGAAACTAAAATGTGAATGCCAGTATTAGTTCATGAAATATACCACAGAAATTGCTCAACAGGCCAATTAGAGAAGAAAGCCAGTGTTTTTGTATTATGTAAATAAAGGAATAAGAAACTGTTTAGATGTATAGAAATATGACAATGGCATATAAAATATAATTTGTTTAGCACAAGTGGGACCATGATTTAGAAATACTTTTTGTTCTTCATGTGGACGTTTTAGTATTTTGGATGAAACCAGTTCTTATTTCCATTGTGTAAATATGTTTGGTTCCAAGGGCACTTACATAAATTAATTAGAATTGAATATTTTCTCAACTCTTCCTAAGAAATAGAGCTATATCCTAACACATCTAGGAAACAGTAAGCCTAAATTGGGTGCGGGAAGAGAAAACACCAAATATGTTAAAATGTCAGTTTTTATGTATTTTTGTTAAGATTTACTGTGATACCTATTATTCTGTGGATTCATTATCCTGGGATTTTGGTTTCTTTTAGTGCCAATGAATTACATGACCCAACGTACCAGTATGGGATTGACACAAATAGCTTTCAGGTAAGTTAGAATGAAACAGTGTTACAGGTTTATATGACAAATGATGAACTACCCATAAAGGAACTATTTCCATCTGCTCCTTTGTCCTTCTGATGTCCATAATGCAGGTGGCCAAGCTTTACAGTGATATAAAATGTGATTTAGTAATCTGGCAATAACTAATTTTCAAGAAATAACTGACACCTATTTGACATAACCTTTAAAATACAAGAATAGGCACCTTATTTTATTACAGTGTGTTAGACTGCAACAAGGATTTTTAAAATTTCCTTTTGGTATAGATTTCTAAACTTATACAGCAATTTACGTGATGTTAAAAGATTGTTAATTCTGTTGCAATCATATTTTTGCCAGCCATTGTATTATTCTAGATGTTTCATTTAGATGTTTAGTAGTACCTACTTCCATTTCTAAGAATATTTTACCAGTATAATATAATAAAAATAAAATATTGGGAGGAGAGTTTATTAAATGAAAATCAGAGAGTGGGAGAAAAGTAGAGATGGAAGAGATATATTAATATGTAATTAAATATTTTTCTATCCCCCCTCCCCCTGCTATGGATGTGAAGGCCTGGAGGAAAAAGCAGGATTAAAAAAATAGGGAATCCCCCCCATCCTTTTAATCTCTAATCCAAATTGAGTTATAGTAAATAATTACGTTGATGTTGGATAATTTAGTGCAGTTTATGATTTTTTGCTTATGAAGAGGCTGATGACTCTTAATGTCTACCAAGTATCTGTATACCAAGTCTGTATCTAAGGATCCTACAGAGGAGTTCTTGGGTCTCTCCCTGTTACAGGAAATCTCTCTCCCTAGGACCTGATTAAGACACGCTGAGGCTCAAAGCTAGGTCAAACATATTTTGACATATTTCTGGTAGGGGCAGGAGCATTTTGTGCTTAAAGGCCCCTCATAATCTGTGGCCCTATACTGTAGTTAAATCATAAATAAGATGTTGTTAAATGCTTAGAGCTAGTAGTTAAATCCAGTACTTCCTCTCTGTGATCATTTGTGAAACCCGGAACCTGCCTGACCTGCTTGTTGGAAACCACGCAAAGCTATTCTTATCTGAGAAGCTGAGATTAAATGTCAGAGTCATTAAGTAAATAGAATGGCCTGGGTCTAAAGGCACTCTTGGCTTGAGCAGGAGGCATTTCTCCTAATATAGTGTAGATTGTGTGCCATCTCCGGGGAATACCTGGCTTTCAGAGGTGGCCTTTTACAGGTGCTTCAAGCAGGCAAGGAAGTAGATGTCTTCCTTTGGTGATCAACTTCATTCTTGCAACTCTGGCCCAAAGCCATGGTCTTTGGCATTTTTAGATGTCCCTTACAGCCACGTGCTGTGAGTCTTCTTGGTTTGGGCACCTTAAATGCTCCACTTAGATTAAGATCTGAGTAAAATGATGTGCCTGTGTTTGGGGAGAACCGTGCAGTTAGCTCAGTTTGTTTTCATTGTTGCTCCCCCCCCACAAAAAAAATCAATGTTAAATAATTTCACTACACAAAAGCTTCTTATCCCTCTAATGATGCAAAGTACTCTAAACATATCAAGTTAAATGTGTGCACCAAACCTTTGTGTCCAGATCTGCTGGTTAGGGATAATGGGGATTGTACCCTCACACACCTGGAGGGGCATCACCTTGAGCAAGGCTGGCATAGAAGTTTATATTTATTTATTTATTTATTTTTGCACTTATCAACTGCGCCGACTTTCCCAAAGGAAAGTCCTGTTCTGCCTACAGGTGTCAGAGAAGAGAGATGGGGCAGCTTGCAGAAATGGTGGTCTCCGTGTCTAATGCGAAAGTGCAAAAGTGGAAGGCAGCGTCGTGAGGCCAGAGTAATGTCACAATAACCTTTGTTATTTTTTTCTGCAACAGGGGATGAAAATCTTCTTCCTTGTGGTAGCATCTGTGTACATTTTGTACCTTCTGTTCCTGATCATCAGAGCATGCTCAGAACTTCGCAACATGCCCTATGTTGGTAAGCTTTCTCCTGTCCTGTTGTTATTGCGGTGGAACTGTTTTCCCAGTGAAACAGGTGTGTGCCTTTCAGCAATGCTTTCCCTTTCCCTTTTCTCAGATCTCAGACTGAAATTCTTGACGGCATTGACGTTCGTTGTGCTTGTCATTAGGTAAGTTTTATTAAGAAGAAAAACACTCTCGGCAAGATTATGGCCAGTGCAAAAGGTGATGAAACCTGAGTATTTTCATTTTGTGCCAAATATTAAAATAATTGTCCAGAACTATTTCTCATTTCTAATAATGTAATTGTTAGATTGTGTATCTGCCAAGTATTTCCTGTTTGTTCCTGGAAATTGGGGACCAGTTCAATGACTGGAGAGAGAGAAATGACTGGTTTTTGAAGACCAGCCCACAGCATCTAGCCATGCTGACTTAGGCATTTGGAGAACTGATGCCCAAAAAGGGTAATTTTAAATATGCATGCTTTACTTTGAATTACTAATGTAGTAAAACCAGTCTGAGCAAAGACTCTGGAAAGCCACTGCATTTCAGACTATCTGAGCCTGTGATTCCACTTGACATATAAAGTATACTTGATATGTATATTTGTGCATTATCTTTTGTATATCACACAATCAGCAGGTGTCCTTGTGATAGTTTGGAAAGATAAACATCCAAAACAATAAACAAAACGATAAGCAGAACAAATGTATCGACCAATTCCTGTATTAAACGATCAAAATGCCTATGCCAGCAAAACCATCAAAGGAGCTGATGACCAAGATCAGCTGCCTGCTGTATTTGTTACAACGCCTTAGGGTGGGTCCAGAGTATTTATAGCAGGAATAGGCAGTCTTTTTAAAAAGGTTGGTTTGGCCCCAGTTCCTTGGGCATCAGTCATGTGCTGATTGTGGGCAGTGACAGAGCCAAGTCACCCCCTTTCCTCTCTTCCCAATACCTGTCTTCTTTTTCCTTCCCCACATCCATCAGGCTGCCTTGAGGAGGAGCATGCTGCAATTGTCAGGGTGCCCATTTCTTATTTTTAAGCTCAGCATGCCTCCTCACCCCACCCTGTGAAATGTTCAAACTGCCCCCATTGGATTCAGTTCATGAATTAATGCATTGAAACATTTGCATGTGAATTTTAACTTCAGATCATTCTCTGTCTAGAAGCTTAAAATGTAGGCCAGGGGTGTCCAAACTTTTTGCAAGGAGGGCCAGATTTGGTGAGGTGGAAATGTGTGGGGGCCGCCCATTCAGCCGCATTTGGCCCCCAGGCTGAACTTTGGACAAGTCTCTATAACATGCAAGGAGGCAGGCAGGATGCTGCAGCAACGGAACTGGGGGTGGGTAGGCTGGACAGGTGGCTGGGCAGGGAGGGCAGGCAAACCATAAAACTGCAAGCTGTCGCCTCCATCCAGTATGGGGAGGGGCCAGCTGGCGGGGATGTGTGACAGGCTGAGCCAGTGGGGAGAAGAAGCCATGGGCAGCCGAGAATTTGAAAACGGGCCGCATTTGGCCCCCGGGCCTGACTTTGAACATGCCTGATGTAGGCGATAGAAGCATGATATGAGGATTGGGTTTTAGGATCAGTCCAAGTTTTAGCTAATCCAAAGATCTCTTTTCAGCAGTGAGCTGGATACCTATTGGGAAGTTTACAAGGCATGTTATGTCTTATATCCACAATCACTTACCACAGATTAGTTATATATTCATCAATAAAAATGTACAAACACTCAAGAGAGTAGGACTTGTCTAAATTTAAGAGGAAGTGTCCCACTCATGGGAGCTTCTTGGTAGTGGAACAGGGTGTCTTGGGAAGCCACGGGTTCTTCATTGTGGGCTCGATGAATCAAATAGGTGACTTTTCCTGTGCACCTCCATAAAAGGGGTCAGAGCATTGTAGAGCTCAAAGCAAATAGACTCTCAGGGTGCCCCTTCTCTATTGCACGTATCTTCACATCTAGTGGTTGTCCTCTTCTTTATCTTTGACCCCATTGAAATCACGTGAATTCCCTAAAGAATAAGTTGGTATTTATTATTTAAGGCCTTTCCGCCTTTTAAAACAGGCTTTTTAAAAAGCTGTAGTAGGCAGCGACAAGATCCTCCTCAATGATAGTCATTCCAAGTGCTTGGATTTCCTTGGTGACGGTCACCAAACCCAAACCTCCAAGCACTGTCGTAAATGTAGGAAAGTAGAAACTGACAGTCCTGGCTGTAATTCCATCTCTGGGGAAATGCAGTGTAAGTCGTAGGGTTCCTGTTGCAGCAAACCTCTGCCGTCTCTTTGGTATGCATGTATAAGACCCGTTCCAGGTGAATATTTATGGAGGCGATTGACTTGAATGCAGGCAATAAAAAACCAGGACAAATAGAGGTTCATGGAAGTCAACTTGACACAAGTCCCAGTCGAAACAGGAGGAATTCCATTGACCCTGAGAGGCTACCACTTCCACGGCATCCTTGATACTGAAGTACACCTCTTTGATTTTGGAGAAGCATAAGGATATTACAGAATCTGAGTCTAGCCTGGCTATAAAGTTGAAGCCAAAGCAAAAGCCAGCGATTTAGACCAGTGACCAAAACCTAGATTTCCCCCCCAGTCTGTGGATAAAGAACAAGAAAAGCCGGTGTGCCACGTGGGTCTGCTTGGGAGGTGAAAAATTCTAGATTCCTAAAAGATCCTACAAGGCTGAAAGCAGTCCTGTTCCTCACAGTTATCCTTTTAACATCGTTCTGCTGCTAAGCCCTGTTCCCTGCTTCACTCCTTTTTAACATTTATCATAGTGCTCAGAGAAAACCTTTAAAACCTGTAGCTGCCCCTTGGTACTAGTGCTGCGTTCTTCCTTTTTACACTACCCATATTCCTTCTTATAATTATCAGTGCACCCACATTTTCAAGTTCAGAGCTTTCTTGTGCTTTAATTGTCCTGCTCATCAAAGACTACCCCTTTTCCTGGTACCAGGTATACTCTTTCTTGAACTGAGGTTTGATTTTATGAAAGATTACGAGGACGTCGAGTGACTCTTTGTCCTCTCCCCCACTTGCAGCATTGCTATACTTTACCTGCGTTTTGGAGCACAGGTTCTACAGGACAACTTCGTGGCTGAACTGTCAACTCACTATCATAACTATATCCTTTTATCCTGACACCTTCTTACCACGATGCTTAAGTTGTTATTTAAGCGTGGATGAGACTGGTTGGGGGATTAGCATTCCACAGTAGGACTGTCATACCCGCTGGATCAGTAGCCATTGTTTCACTTACTCGCTGCCTGAAAATATTAAATAAAAACCTCCAGAAAGATAGGTTTCCAAGGTATATTACTAGTTCCTAGAGGGAATCAGAGACTGCTATATGTTGGACCTCTATGTCCACAGTTCCAGTCATTTAAAAGGACTGATTCCAAGCCCTCCCCTGCAGAACCAGCTCCCTATGGATATTGTGGTCTTATAAGTTCATACTTAATTGAAGAAAAGTTCAGTACACTATTCAATTACTATATATCCAGGGGTTTATATTTTCCAGTGAAGTACCTGATGCAGTTTGGGTTACAATATGGAGTCTTGATATATCATGTAGCCTCTGACGAGAAAGATTCAGGTATTTCCAGTTGCTTTCGGGGTTTTGTTTTGTAGAAGATTTTTCTTACCGTACTTTGTCATAAAATTTCTGAAATTGGTTTAGACCATATTAAACAATTTTTGTCAAGGTAACAAATGATAAGCAATTAAGGCAAGTGGGCATTTTTCATGGGCTGCCTTGCATTGCAACTCCCAAGTTTCTTTCCCAAGGTGATGTCCTAGCTGTGCTGGGTTTTGGTGCTGGCTACGGATGTTGCTGCGGCCACAGTGGCTGCTGGGATGTTTTAACATCTGCAGTGGCTCTCCACAGAGCCAGCTGTTACACCACTGAGGGAATGCTGTGGAGTAAAGGAAGGCTCTGGCATCTTCTTACATCACAAAGGAGGGGTGGGTAGAGGTCAGCTCATGAGTTAAGAGATGGGGGCAGCAGGAAAATACCCTTCAGGAAATGTATTTTTGAGGAAATGAAAACTAGCCATCTTATGTTGATTGGCAGCTGGGAAAGAGGTCTGTGTGTTACATAACAAGAACTACCCAGGAAGACAGGGGCTACTGAGGTACAGTCATGAAAAGGACCTCTTGCCCTCCTCTATTGTAGCCAAATGCATCTAAGATGTTGATAGGATAAGCCATAGTATGCAGATAGAAGCAGGCTCATCTGTTTTTATAGGCTATGGCAGATTTCCATGTGTGGTCACCTTCAGGTGTCAGATTTGAAACAGGCATGACATACTTTTCAGAGAAAACATTTCATTTAGGTCTGAGCTGTGTCCAGTTTTATTTCCTACTTGTGCATGAGAAATAATATGTTCCCAGGTTGTCATCTTGAACTATTTGGTATCATGTCCTTGACTGTTAATACCTGCAGAATTTTTATCATTCTACGGTTTACTGAACTTCTACCTATACACATTAGCCTTTGTGTATTCTCCATCAAAGAATGCCCTCTATGGTAAGTTGGCTGTGTTGCTTCTTCTGATTGAATTCTGATGCAAAAAGGTGACAGGCTATAACAGTGGCGGCGAACCATTGGCACTCCAGATGTTTTGGACCGCAACTCCCAAAATTCAGAGCCTAGATTGCCAGTGACAAAGGATTGTGGGAATTGTCGCCGAAAACATCTGGAGTGCTGAAGGTTCACCACCACTGGGCTATACTGTTGATGGGGGATGTTCAAACACGGACACTCCTCAGCATCAAATGCAACATACTTGTGATTTTGCATTGCAATCAAGGCTAGTTTCAAACTAGCACAGAATTACTAAGAATTTTGGAAACTTCAGTGTATATGATGCTAGGTTGGTATTATGAGGTGCCCTCTTTGCCAGCTAAAAGGTATGCCTGTGGGACAGGGTGACTGGATTCCAGCTGATCCAGACAGACATAGTGACTTAAGTGCTGTTCTGCATTGTTGCACTGTATCATAGCTGACCCAAGGCTCATTGCTCTGTTATGAAAGCACTGGAGAGGAAAAAAAGATAGCCAACATGAAGGAACAGTATACTGTATAGACATAATCAAATTGGCATTTGATTTTAAAGAAAGTGGAAACTGGCATAGACTATACTTTTTCTGGATTTCAGTTATTGGTTTTAAGTAGGTATGCTACAATATTTCATTGAAACTGAGTGTATAGCAGAAGTTGTATCTCAATCAAAATAGGTTCAGTAGTGAAATAAAACTGGGGGTGTTGGTAACCTTTTTGTTTTAAATGTATTGAAAGTCTTTAAAATGTGGCATACTTTATTTATTGCCTCCGAGTTGCAGGAGTTGTTCTCTTGGTAAATGAACTTTCCCCCCTGCAAATCTTTTATTTAGAGTCTCAGTTGAAAGACAACCCTGCCTTCTCCATGCTGAATGACTCAGATGATGATGTGATTTATGGGTAAGATTAACAAAAATGTAATGGATTTAATGGAGTATTAATTTTATATATATTATAAAAGTTTTCCATAATTGTGGAACATGATCACAACTGAAGTTGCTGGACAATTAATCAGGGCTGTGGAGTCGGAGTTGGAGTCAAGGAGTCGGAGTCGGAGGAAATTTTGGGTACCTGGAGTCGGAGTCGGAGTCGACAAACAATGCACTGACACCGACTCCGACTCCTACTAAATTTAGATTGGAATTTTTAAAAAAGCAAGTTTCAATGTCCCAATTCACAAAAAGTTATAATTAATGACTTCTCTACTGTAAGAATAAAGACCAGTGCCTCAGGTAACTGCAAAACGAACACGTTAAGTGACCGTGAAGAAGCATGCTTTTCATGTGCTTCACTATATTGCATGCAACGCACAATTAGGAGCGGCAATACTAATACTTTCCATAGTGTTGTGTTCTGCAGTTACGCAGCGCCCATGGGTAACCTAGCCTCTCACTAATAAGGGATTAAGTAAATATGTTTTTTGCAGGACTAGAGACACTTGTATAATTGAAGGGAATGGAGGGTCAATAGTTCAAGACTGAAGCTGTAAACCATTGGAAAAACTGCTGTCATTCAGCTAAGGCTATAAAAACTTGTAAACTCCAATTGTTAGCTTAAACTTTAAACATGACTATGGGATTCTACTAGGGAAATCATGTTTTATAATAAATGCCCCCTTCTGGATCCTCCCACTGCCCTATGTATGTTGCCTTTCTTTCCTTCAAGGAATGTATAAAATACAGTGGTTTGCAAATGTATTCGGCCCCCTTGAACTTTTCCACATTTTGTCACATTGCAGCCACAAACATGAATCAATTTTATTGGAATTGCACGTGAAAGACCAATACAAAGTGGTGTACATGTGAGAAGTGGAACAAAAATCATACATGATTCCAAACATTTTTTACAAATAAATAACTGCAAAGTGGGGTGTGCGTAATTATTCAGCCCCCTTTGGTTTGAGTGCAGTCAGTTGCCCATAGTCATTGCCTGATGAGTGCTAATGTCTAGAGTGCACCTGTGTGTAATCTAATCTCAGTACAAATGCAGCTGCTCTGTGACAGCCTCAGAGATTGTCTAAGAGAATACTGTATTGGGAGCAACAACACCATGAAGTGCAAAGAACACACCAGACAAGTGGATAAAGTTATTGAGAAATAGGCTTAGGCTACAAAAAGATTTCAAAGTCTTGAACATCCCACGGAGCACTGTTCAAGCAATCATTCAGAAATGGAAGGAGTATGGCACAACTGCAAACTTACCCAGACAAGGCTGTCCACCTAAACTCACACAGGCTGAACAAGGAGAGCACTGATCAGAAATGCAGCCAAGAGGCCCATGGTGACTCTGGACGAGCTGCAGAGATCTGCAGCTCAGGTGGGGGAATCTGTCCATAGGACAACTATTAGTCATGTACTGCACAAAGTTGGCCTTCATGGAAGAGTGGCAAGAAGAAAGCCTTTGTTAACAGACAAGCATAAGAAGTCCCGTTTGCAGACTATGCGGGGACACAGCAAACATGTGGAAGAAATGCTCTGGTCAGATGAGCCCAAAATTGAACTTTTTGGCCAAAATGCAAAACACTATGTGTGGTGGAAAACTAACACTGCACATCACTCTGAAGACACCATCCCTACTGTCAAATATGGTGGTGGCAGCATCATGCTACTCTTCAGCAGGGACAGGGAAGCTGGTATTGATGGGAAGATGGATGGAGCCAAATACAGGGCAATCTTGGAAGAAAACCTCTTGGAGTCTGCAAAAGACTTGAGACTGGGGCGGAGGTTCACCTTCCAGCAGGACAACGACCCTAAAAGATAAAGCCAGGGCAACAATGGAATGGTTTAAAACAAAACATATCCATGTGTTAGAATGGCCCAGTCAAAGTCCAGATCTAAATCCAATCGAGAATCTGTGGCAAGGAAAACTGCTGTTCAAATGCTGTCCATCTAATCTGACTGAGCTGGAGCTGTTTTGCTATTTCAGTCTCTAGATGTGCAAAGCTGGCAGAGACATTCTAAAAGACTTTGCTGCAAAAGGTGGTTCTACAAAGTATTGATTCAGGGGCTGAATAAATGCACACCCCACTTTGCAGTTATTTATAAAAATGTTTGGAATCAATATTTTTGTTCCACTTCTCACAGCATGCAATTCCAATAAAATTGATTCATGTTTGTGGCTGCAATGTGACAAAATGTGGAAAAGTTCAAGGGGGCCGAATACATTTGCAAACCACTGTATATTTGCATATTAATACAGAGGAGTCGGGGTCAGGGAGTCGGAGTCGGAAGTACAAAAAAACTTAGGAGTCGGAGTTGGAGTCGGAACATTTATCTACCGACTCCACAGCCCTGCAATTTACTAAGAGGACAAAACATTCATTTCAGTTTTAATCCTTAAAGATAAAAGAAAGATATTGCAGTTCTTTGCCACTTTGTCCTTAAGATTAGTTTTTTATATTGTAATTATACTCCTAGTTATGTACAATGTGAAATACCTATGACTGTTTTTTTGTAATGGGGAAAACACTGCAAATAGAGTTTGTTCTTTTTCTTTCATGCCTTCTTTTTTATGATGGACTTGTGTACACATCTGTTTTGGAGGTCTGGTAAGCTGTTTAGTACAATCTTGGCACCCAAATGGCATATAAACCTCTACTGATCCTGCTTTGCCTACTGACAATCTGCCAGCACCATGAAGTGGCTTACGAGGAGAGACGGTCAAGAAAAGCAAAGAAAAATGCCTCTCATAGCCTCCTCTTGCTTTTCAGAGGATGTTTTCCATTTCATGTTTTCAAATCAGTGCAGTGTTGCAGTGCATATGTGCTGTCCAAATGCACTTAAAAATTCACTTCCTTGGTCCCTT
This sequence comes from Phrynocephalus forsythii, assembly GCA_029282475.1. Lineage (NCBI taxonomy): Eukaryota > Metazoa > Chordata > Lepidosauria > Squamata > Agamidae > Phrynocephalus > Phrynocephalus forsythii. The sequence continues at coordinate 81,979,584 of JAPFRF010000002.1, forward strand.
CATGGAGCTAAGGTGCCAATATTCTGAAGTGGCTTACACAACCTTTTTTTGTGTGGAAGAAATTGAGGAGTTGTTTTGGTTTTCTCTTTCTTTCTTTCTTTCTTTCTTTCTTTCTTTCTTTCTTTCTTTCTTTCTTTCTTTCTTTCTTTCTTTCTTTCTTTCTTTCTTTCTTTCTTTCTTTCTTTCTTTCTTTCTTCCACTCCCTTTTTTGAGAAGAGGAAGGCTTCAAATCAAATTGCATCTTCAATTGGATTGGAACCTACCAAAGGAATACTCTATTCATATTTTTAATAGAGTATAAATGTCATATTTTTTTAAACAAGAAACCTTTTACACTTACAGCTTTCATTTTTCTTTCTTGCCTGAAACTGTAGTTTTGTTTTCTTTATCTTTAGTGTTTTCAACTATCTCTTTTTGGACAGGAGCGACTATGAAGAAATGCCCCTTCAGAATGGCCAAGCTATTAGAGCTAAATACAAAGAAGAATCCGACAGTGATTAAAGTTGCATAGACATGACTCGCTTTATGATAACAACAAGCAGCAACGTTCCCCTCAATGTTTTTGTCGTGTCTGCTGTCCGTAGAGTCTTCTGTGAAAAGACTGTTTTTTTCCCCCTTTTTGTTTATAAACCCAGAACTGAAGTGTGTTGAGGCAGGGAGGACCTCTTAGATATGCCATAAAAACAAAAGCAAAAAAGGTTTTAAAGGGCAAAAAGACCAATAACATTAACTGTAGAAAACATTTGTGATGGGATGCCACCAGGTCAGAATACTGAATCAAAGATTTAAATGGAGGATGATATTAGGGAACTCACAATTTTGTTGCAAACTGTGTGAGGTGAGGAAGTGTGTCATCTTTCGAACATTTTTTAAACTATAATATCTGTCTGGAGGTTTAAAACTATTTGGCACTTTTACTGCTAGGAAATCTGTTTCTAGGTCCCCTTTGCAAGGATGGAGAAAATAATTCTGTCTTGAATCAAAACTGTGATTCTTATCTACTACTTGAGTTCATGAAATGAAGGAGTTCCGTTTTCTCAGTTACCTGCTTTTGTGAAGAATGGATAGTCATTCAACTTTTTCTGAGATCAATGTAGTTTTATATAATTGTATAAATGGGCACAACTATTTGAGCAAGAGAATTGTTCCAAGGCTGCTTTTTTATATTTCAATATTCAAATAGTTAGCATTTGAATTGGTCACACATTTTAATAACTTTGCATCTTCTGCACATGTAAATGATTGGATGGTTTTTTTTTTTAATTAAAGGGAAACAATCTGTAACTTGACAACGTTTCCTTAACATTTCCCTAGATCAGTGTTGGCGAACCTATGCCACAGGTGCCAAAGGTGACACTCAGAGCCCTTTCTGTGGGCACCCGATATCGCTGCTTCATAGCCACCTGTATTCAGGTTAAATGGCTGTATTGGCACTTTGCGAAAAATTAGTAGGATTTGAATCACAGTTTGAGCACTCGGTCTCTAAAAGGTTTGCCATCACTGCCCTAGACATCTTTATGAGTACGTATATATTTAAAAATTTAGTCTTTAACAATTGTATAGTGTATGTTTTTAGGTGGACTGTTGGCCATCTTTAGGTAAGTCATCCTGCTTATTTATTTGAGTAAGATTTCCCCCAAAATGGTGGTTGACACCTTTTGTTTGACTAACACTAGGCTGGCAGAGAAGCATAAAGCTTTTAGGATTGCACAGAAGCACTCACTGGAAATCTGGAAAAAGTATTGGAAGATAGCAAAGTGATCTGGAGAGGCTACCAGAAGAGCCTTGATTTCATAGCTGCCTCGTGTGCTGATGATAACATGGGATGCACCGCCTCATTGCATGAATGTAGTGCGAGTAAATTGCCTTCTCTGCACATGTTAGCAATGTAGCCATGAAGCCTCTTTGTGATGACTGTGGACCTGCCCACAGTTGGCTCAATAAAGAGCCATTTTGGATGTTTCTGAGAGAAACTTTCTTTTAGTAATTCTTCAGACATACTAAAAATGTCTGCTTCCTCATATGTTGTGTGTTTCTCTTTCTTAACCATACTGGAAAGGTGAACTACTGAACCTAAGAAAAGGATACCAAAATGATATATCCAGCCATAATTTATGGCAAATGTCTCTTTACTTGATTACTCTGCTAGATTTGGTTTTTAATAGATTCTGTGAATTGGTGTCACAGAAGGCTAATTCTAATCGAATAGTGAAAAAATCTAACATAATTTCTCAGAGATTTTATGTGCTTTTAGAATGCCTTTTATTCATAAAGAAGTCTTGTAAATTCCTGTTGTACAGACATTGACAGGCTCTTTTGTTGTCATTGTTAATGTGCTCTCAAATCACCTGTAACTTATGGTGACCCATGAATGAGTGAGGTTCATAATGTCATCTGAAATTGACTAATACCTTGAGCGCCATGAATTTTGTCTAAAACCACAGTTCCCCTGGTCACTGTAACTTTGATCTCTTACGGCCTTTTGCAGGCCTTGTCCTAACACAACTTCTGAATGGAACAGAAACAACCTTTTGTCACCACCACCCTCTTTGTGCTGACTGTTCACTGTGTTTAAGTTGTTTTTTTCATAATAATAATTGTTGAACTGTAGAGCTGGAAGGGACTTTATGGATGATTGAGCTCTGCCCGTGTCAAGGAGACCCAGTGGGGAACAGAAGTCCCAAACTCTGGGTCTGCAGCCAGAAACCCAAACCACCGAGCTCTCCAGCAGCTATATATGCTGTGTGCCATCAAATGGCTTCTGACTTATAACCTTATGAATTGATGACATTCAAAAGGTCTTGTTAACAGCCCTGCTCAGTTCTTGAAGACTCAAGCCTGTGATTTCCTTTATTAAGTCACTTTTTCTCCATTTCTTCTTTTCCTTTGGCCTTCAGTGTCTTCCAGCACTGTTTTCTTTTTTCGGTGAGACTTTTCTTTGCAGTATATGACCAATATTTGATAGCTTTTTGCCTCAAGGAGGTTATCATGAAAAAGCTGTATGCAGCACTTTGGATCATGCTGATGGAGAAGAGCAAAATAAGTATCATGAGGTTCATTTAATTTTGCTAGTCTGTGCCCCAAACCCTGTTATTTATTTCCTTTTGCAGAGCTCCAACACTGAAAATTTCAGGGGGGAAGTGCTGCCTGCAAGGGAGTTGACACTTGTTTTTCTTGTCACACGGCCATTGTGGGACCTAGCAGACAAGAAAAACACGCACTAATTTTTTAACTCGTGACAGCTTGCTGCTCATATTTGCACTGTTGGAGTTACGTCAGCCTGTCCCAGGATTACAGCTACTGTCTTGCACTTATATAAAGCTACAATAAGGTGTCATTTATTTCACATATCACAAGTTCAGTATATATAATAGTAAGAGCAGATGAGTTTATAAGTTCACTGTCACCACAAGTTAGTCTAACTTCAGCCCTCCAGATGTTTTGGACTACAACTCCCATAATTCTAAGCTTCTAAGGACTGTGGGAGTTGTGATCTAGAATATCTGGAGGGCCAAGGTTTGGACATGCCCATAAACATTTCAGAAGTCTTTTTCCTGTGATGGTGGCAAATTAGACTGCTAGTATATAGATGACATATGGCTCTCCCCACCCACTCGTTCCAGTAAATCAAAGCCTGGAGTGTTCAAACTATAACAGACTGGAAAAGCAGGCATGTATTTTTCCTTAACTTTTTATACTGCTTGATATTAACTCCTAGTAGTCATCATGTATAAAAAAACTGCAACTTTTTTGATGTTTGTATTCTTTTAAGTTATTTGTTTTTTTACATTATCAAGTATGTAATTTGCCTAACACATTTAGTCTTTAGATACATCATAGATTTTTCATTGTCTCAAGGAAATGAATGGATTCTTCTATTCATTTTTTTAATTAAATGACCCTCCAGTTCATTTAGTACAATGTCAGGAATTTACAATGGGTGTGTGTGTTAGGTTTTGCATGGTAATTAAATTTCAGTGATTTCATTGGGAGAATAAAGAATGCTTAGTTCTATCCCATTAAATGAGGGAAATTTGGAAGTGCTTAATTCTAGTTGTCACTAAATGTTGTAGGGGTTTGCAAACGGCCAAAAAACTTTTCTTTTTTTTACAATTAACTTACAGAATTTAAACTTACAAAGTATTTACAACTTTAAGATGCATTTTGGATCATCTTTAAACTGTTTGCCTGCCAAAGCTAAAATAGTGCCTGAGTTAGGCACTTAAAATGTTCTTGCTTTTTACAACAGAGATGAAGCAGCTTTTTTTTTTTTGTAAGCAGGAGGCTGACTATGGTTTTGTGCTGTTAAAAAGTTTTAATCTCACCATGCAACTGAATGATCAGAGTGAACAGGAAAAATTTCTGGGTTGCAGATGGAGAACAAGATGGTAGCTGAGGGATGCCCTGTGATCAAGTCAGAATGCCATGAGGTTGTCTTCCGCTAACCGATTTGGAGCCAAGATTATTTTCAGGCTTATGTTCCAGTGCTGGAGACATTCAAGGGTACCTCTCAAATATACTTTTATTTGAATTCCTGACTTGGGTGGTGTGGACATGATGGCCTTATAGGTCCCTCCCAGTTCCCTTTGTCTATGATTCTATAATTAAATCTCCTTTGCATTGTGATGCTATTGCAGTTGAGAAGGATGAATTGCACAGATAACAAGGAGTTATCAAAATAAGAGATCCTCTTGCCTGGCTGTATGCTTTCTCTATAGGTAGCTGAGGTAGCTCAGAATGGAAGTGCCTTTTGATATGGTATGTAGTCGGTAGCATATAGAAATCAACAAACCATTCCTCTTGAACTGTGCTTTTAATTGAATTCAAGCTAGATTCCCCTCATAGCTAAGTCCTCAGAAGATATTTATATGAATCAGTGTTGCAGCTAAGGAAAATAGCACCCCATTCAAAACAACAGATGCTTTTTGCTGCATATAAATTTTGTGCTGAGAATTCAGATTGAGAAGAAATGGCTTCTGTGGCATAGGTGCTTGGCTTAATATGTGGTGGATGCAAAATGTATACAATTATGTACCTAGTGTCCCACCTACCTTTGTGACTTCTCAGAGGTGCTTCTAATTTATATTCCTTAAAAATGCATATTAACCATATGCTTGTGATTGTACCATAAACCAATGAGAAGTACCTGAAGACCCAAGTGGTAGCCCCTACAAATGACAAGAAAATATAAAAATATGCCAGTAAAAAGCAGAGTGCAGAACTAGAGTTCTCTTGAAGGTTCTTTTTTAAAATAGAAACTAGAAATGTGGTAATCCCCACACCCCAAATTGTCACCTATATTACTTTCTAAATATTGTAATCAATGTCACAGGTTTTCCGACAGTAGCACCAGCTGCTGCTGCTGTTGTACTTCTTTCTTTTGTAATAACTACAGTTTTGTTCCATATATGTAGTTCATCCCGCCCAGAAGGGGATCGTGTAGTGAAGAGAGATCATGTCATAACTGTCACACTGCCAGTCAAATTTGGGCATCTGATGATATCACAAAGGGCAAGAAAGAGTTGTTGTAAACATGTTTCTCTTTGTTGAAAAATGTCCTGGCTCCCCTCCCTGCAAAGAAGCATTTTTTCTGAACTATAGTGTTCATGAAAAACAGTAATTTGGACTACACTCAAAATGTCCTTCTGAGTGCCTGGGAAAAGGAGATGTTGAAAGACTAATTTGTAGCCTGTTGTTTTAACATGGCACTTGCCATCCAATCCTGCACATATTAACTCAGAAGCCTCACCAAGTTCAGTAGACCTTGCTCCCGCATTAAGGTCAAAGGACTGCAGTCTTTCAACTGGTAAATATTAAACTGGTGACTGTGACAAAAGGCAGCTGTTTGCATATAAATGGTGTGATCCTGTGTTGTACTTTAGCCATACGTTCCAACTGTGCCAGTAACTGATATGAAAAGGTCCTTGCATCGCTGTAAACTGAACTCAGTGTTTATAAATAGATATAAAATGAAGTAAATCTCTAGAAGATATTTTATACCAAAACATAACCAGAGGATTTTCAAAGTGGATGTTCATGTTAATGGGAAGTTGTAAATAAAATTTGTTTTTTTGGAAGGTTATGCGTGATTTGATATGTCATCTTCATGCTTTAGGGGGAAGATTTTTAATAAACATGGGTAACCAGAATAATTAGAGATTACATTCCCTGGAAAGTAATACAAAATCAAGATTCAAGTTGATTTTCAGTAAATATTTGGTGCTGAAGTGCTTGGAGACTGCATTATACAATTGTGTTCAATGTGTTCATAATAAAGTTTTATACTGAATCTCTGTACCTATGAATCCAATGTAATTTCCTGCAAATAATGCCATACTTTTGTTTTCCAAACGTGCATATGAAATTAATCTCATGACTATTAGTAAAAGGTATTGTAGTGACAGTGAAATTGATATACCTCTATTTATGTTCATTTATGGAACTTGATGTCTTAGATTTGAAGGAGACACTGAATACACCTCAGGAACAATGCTTTTTAAAAAATGAATTCACCTTTTTTGGATGCATAGCTATGCCCAGTGGAACTTGCTTGCACCTCAACAACTAAGCAGATAGGGAAACAACTATATAATAGATCTCATTTTCTCATAAAAGATTCCAGCTACCAGATTAGCTAATTCAGCGTTTTTCAACCACTGTTCCGCGGCACACTAGTGTGCCGTGAGATGTTGCCTGGTGTGCCGTGGGAAAAATTGAAAAATTCTAAAAAGAAATTGGCGGGCGGCCCACAGCTGGGAGGCGCTATAAATAGCATCCAAGGGCCAGCAAGGCCCGCGGCGCTGGCGTCACTTCCTCCCGGACGGACCTGGCCCTGCTCATTCTCTTAGTGTTTGCCCTGTGCCTGCCGCCGCCGAACCGCTCGCTTCCCTCTCCCCCCCTCCTTTTTTTACCCTGGACCACCACCACCCCTTTCCTGGGAGCTACCAATGGACTGAGCCGCCCGACAGCCCGCCCGCCAACACGAGCCAGCCCGGTAGCCTCAGCCCAGAACAAACCACCAGTGAGGGGAAGGGGAGGAGGGGCGCCCGGCTGCCCCACGAGCACCGCAGCAGGGCTGAGAGGAGGAGGCCTCCGCCGGGCCTGGGCTGAGGAGGCGGGCGGGCGGGGGGGGCTACTGGCACGGTTGGCCGGCCGGCCTTTAGGGTCCAGGAGGGGAAGAGCCGTCTCTGAGGGGCCCCGCGATGGGTTCCTTGAAATCTTGCCCCTTTCTTTCTGTCTTGGGTCGCCCTCTTCTCTCTCTATGTCTTTTCTTTCTCCCCCCCCACCTCTCTCTTTCCATTCGTACCCTTTTCCCTCTTCATAGAAACGTGCTCATTTCTAGCCTGCATATGTGTATGTCTGCCTGCCTACTGTAATTAAAACTGTAAACCACCCAGAGACTCCTTGAAGTGGTATGGGGCGGTATACAAGCAGAACACTTTCTGCCTTCTTTCCTTCCTGCCTTCCTTCATCCTCCTCCCCTCCTGTCGCTGGACTTGCTGAAGGCATCTGCCTTGGCCACAGTGTGGAGAGCAAGATGGGCTTTTGGGTCTTATTTGTGTTCCTGGAGAGTCAGTGCCCCTTCTCAGGTCTCCACTGGACACAGAAGTCCATGCAGGGCAAAATGTCTTTAAAAAAACAACACAGGTAAGTGGGAACTGGGTGCTAGAGAGCGGGCTGCCTCAATCTGTGGCCCCTCTTGTCCTGCTTCTCCCTACACCAGCAATGGCGAACCTTTTAGAGACTGATATAGGCACAGAGTTAAATTTTTTAACATTTTCTAATGGTGGTGTGCCTCGTGATTTTGTTCATGAAACAAGTGTGCCTTTGCCCAAAAAGGTTGAAAAACACTGAGCTAATTAAACCAGATGTTTGAAGTGGCTTCTGTTGGCTGTGGGGAAAAGTTAAATCAAAAGATCCCACATGACATCAGTATTTTCCAAGCTTTCTTGCATAAGGCTGGGAAAAATAAGTGCAAGAAATAAAGCAGTGCTTTTTTGGAGCCTGAATGTATTTAGAGGCACACATGTAAACCTTTGCACTGAAAATGTGTATGTCTGCAGGAGTTCTGGGATGAGGTGCATACTCTTGCCCACACCATCCTTTAAGCGCTATTTATTTTAAGGCTGAATGTATATGATTAGAGACTTAACAGTATTATCTGCTCTCGAATACACCCTCAAACTAAGACACAGACAAGGCATATGATATTATTGGAAGGAGGGCTAGGGAAAATCATTTTTTACAGGTTAAAAGCAAAACGTTACAAATGGAGAACACAGAAAGTATCCTTTAGGAAAGGTGGAGCAACAAACAAGAATTTTGGCAGTTAAGAATGGTTGATAGGCTTGCACACAATCAACTGAGTATTTGTTTTTACAACACAGTTCCTATGGTTAAGTGGTTCCTATTTCTATTTATCTCTAAACATTGAGGACCACATGGCTATCCTGTATTATATATGGTAGCATTGCAGAATACATTAGGGAGCATAGAACTGTATGACTGCTGAATAAAGTCATAAAGATTACATTGTATTATTCTTTCCTTTCTCTTTAGGAAGATCAGGAGGGCAGATTCTCCCCATGACTAGTTTGGCAGGCCAGATGACAAAGGCAGGCGTGCTATGTTCTATGTGCTGAAAAGGGGACTCCACTGATCTTTGATGGTTTAACTCCTCCAAGTATGCAGGTCATTATACTAATTCAACTGATATACAGGGACATCTGCCTCTCCAAGTGCCATGCATAGGGCAGCTGCTTACCTTGATTATTAAAAAAATGAGATCTAGAAGTGGAGATTCCTATTCTCAACTGACAGGCAACCATTCAATAGCAAAAATGAACCTCCAATTTTGAATAGTTTTGTGTACCAACACAAAGAAAACAACTGTAGGGTAAATGGAGCTTGTGGCCTGAACATTGCTTGACAATTCCAAGCTTTTAAGAGTCCAGTAGGACCCCCGCATCCATGAGGGATCGGTTCCAGGCCACCCCGTGGATACCGAAATCCGCAGATAAGAGCAAATACTCTTATCCAAGGGTGACTGTGATGATGGGTTATGGGGGGGGTGAAAGCTTTCACCTCCAACACCCCCCAAACACTGGGCAGTGCAAAGGGCCACCAACCTGCCCAGGGGGAGTGGTGGGGTGCCAGTGGCGGCTTTTGCCTCCTGCACTAATCCACTTCTGCTGGGCAAGTAAGTGGACCATGCAGTGGGAGAGCGCCTTCATGACATCTGGTCTGCCCAAAGGTGCAGCAGCATAGTGGACCCGGTGGAGTGAAGGTGCTCTCTCCCACTCCCTGATCCGCCGACCTGTCAAGTGGGAGTGGTGAGGTGCTGCGGGCAAAAGCACCACCCAGGCAGCACGGTACAGCTTTCGTCCCCAACACCCCAAGATCAGTTGTTCAGATAACTGAATCCGCAGATGGTGAATCAGCGGATACAGGGGTGGCACTGTACTTCAAAAATCTTCATTATGTCTTTTAAATGATATGTCAGTGGTTCACTAAAGAGTCTACTCAACTCTGATTTACTGTACTTATGGATTTTTTTAAAAATATCACTATTATAACCAATTATCATTGTGATGCACAGGAGAGGACCCTCTCAAGAATTCACCTTGGTTCAAGAACAGATACAATAAAGTGTTAACAATGCAGCCTGTTTTAGATGAATATCACAGGGGGTTAGCCTCACTCTTGCTTTTTCAATCTGAAGCTTTTACAAACACACAAAACACTTTCAGAATTTCAATAATTTAATAACAAACAAAACTAGAGTGTGGAAATTAATCTTATTCAAACCAGTTGGAATAAAGCTGAAAAACTGCAGCAGGTTTCAGGTTTTAGCACCTTGAGAAAGATTCTTACAGTGTTAAGACAGGGGGTGCTGGATATGAATAAAGAATGATGTGTCTGTGTAACAGTATTGAAATTGCTCTCCCATTTTTTTCACTGGCAGAAAGCAAAGGTTCTCTAAAAACAGCACAGTTCGTTGAATTCACAGTTTTAGTGGATTCATGAAATGGAAGTGATGACATAAAGGCTGAAGGATTCCAAGGCAATCATATTGCAAGTCCAAAGGCACTGACAATACAGTACATAGTCTTGTTTTCCCATCTCACAGTGCAGGTTCCTATAAAGAATAACATTATATTAGGGTAAAAACTGTTTTTTTCATATAAACTGCTGTTAATCATGTTCACTGAGTTTAGGTATAAACCAGCTCAGTACTACATAAACAACAATTTAGTGTATCTGAAGTACACTGTTTCCAACACTGGGACTTAATTTACTGTTTCACAGAAATCTACAAAATGTAGATTTCATACAGCTCCCTGTCCTCATCATCCATCTCAGGGCAATAATGAATGAAGCAACAATAAAACCTTGATCTCTGATCATTTACATTTGCTGGACTTAAAAGTTGTTTCCAGAGGATAAGTGCCCGGGGAGGATTCTTCCCAAAAGGAAGCTATTTCCATAGTTACTCACACTACAAAACATTTCACTGGTGTAGCTAAGAAAAAAAGTTTTAAAATATTCTTGTACCATCGGCAGAGTTGTCCCAGAAACAAGAACTTGCTGTATGAAGACCTGCACCATTCTTTTGCATAATCACACATGTCACTGTAAGTTGCAGAAGACAAGAATGCTATTAGGAAAAGGTCACATAGTTATGTTGCATCATACTTGCTTTGAGCCATAGTCAGGTAAAATGGTACCTAGAGATACGAAATTAATTCGTTCCTCGGGACGCTTCGCATTGCAAAAAGATTTGTATCTCGAAGCGCGTTTTCCCATACGAATGCATTGAAAACCAATTCATTCCGGAGGTCAGAAAACAATCAAAAAGGGGAACAGATTAATTGGTTTTCAATGCATTCCTATGGGGAACCACCCTTTGGGATATGAAATTTCACCCCCTCAACTTGCACTTACTCTCGAAAAGGAGGTGGGGTGGCAGCAGTCCCAAGGCACCACAGTGGGGGGAGGCTTGTCCCCATTGTGGTGCCTTCAGACCCCTGCCACCAGCCTCCTTTCAGGGCACACCAAAAGTGAAGGCACCACAATGGGAGGAGGCTAGTCCCTGCTGTGGTGCCTTCAGACCCCTGCCACCTGCCTCCTTTCAGCACATACTTGGAGCCTGAAAGCCAGCTGGCTGTCAAGACATCAAAGCAGGGGGAGAAGCCTTCCCCTCTCCCTTTGCTGCCTTCACCTTTGGTGCACCCCAAAAGGAGGCAGGTGGCAGGGATCCAAAGGCATCAGAGTTGGGAACAAACCTCCTCCCACTGTGGTGCCTTTGCCACACGCTGAAAGGAGGTGGATGGCAGGGGTCCAACACAAAAACCTGGCTGTCACAAAGCCAAAGCAGGAAGCTTTTTGACAGCCAGCTGGCTTTCCAGCAGCACTGGCTTTTCACTCCTGAAAGCCTTAACTTGGGGTATTCCATTGAAAAAATTCTTATAAAGTGATACATCCACATTCCCAGAAATTTCTTTTTGTAACTCAAGTTTTTTGTAACTCGAGGCGATCATATCTCAAGGTACCATTGGCGATCATATCTCAATGTACCATTGTATGTGATCTTATTTTTATGACCTTCCAAAGGTAAAAGCAGTTTCAACCATTATTTCCCCTGCTTCAACTCCCATTTTAAACTTTAGTTTATTAGTTTAGCTGAAACCCATTTTATCAAATTGATAATTAAAACAGAAAGGTATTCACTTACCCACATATTTAAATGGCTTCCCCAGCTTTGTCAGCTGGCTTAAAATTTGCTCCACAACACTTGTAGTCCATTGATTCACTTTGCTGTGCTGATATGCGTTGCCACCGATTGTTCCTTCAATGGCCTACATAATGAAAAGAGGTTCCTTTTACCACCATCCTGCTGGTGAATTGTGACTCCAGGAGGTCAAGGCTAGTGGTCTGCTGGTAGAATCAGCAGTCATAACTAGAAACTGCACAACTTGCTTCAGCATTAGAGGAGCTGTGTAAGTGTATATCCAGCTCAAGGTTATACATATCTTACTCCACAATGGGCATCCCAGTTGGTTTTTTCAGGCTCTGGAACTGCATTACACAATGCCCCTTTCCCAGGAATCATCATCATCTCTTGAGTTCCACATGGGATAAGGTCATGCTCCACAACTGTGAACAGGATACTAGCCCATGTTTTAAAAATTCATGCATTAATTTTAAAGGCTAGAATCAGTTATGTGATAGTCTCCCTGTGCATCTACATGGGGCTTCTCACAAGAAGAAATGCTATCAAAACAAAGCTAAACTAAGACTGCAAAACTAACCTGCATACTTGAGCTGCAACCTCTTGGAGTAGTAAATTATTTCCAAAAGACTGAAGTAATCATGCATATTATTCATGGTGATTGGTAGTGTTCTGTATAGGGAATCAAAAATTGGCTTTCCATTCACTGTCACTACTACCCGCTTGCAGCGGGTACAGAATGCGGCAGCCAGGATGGTGGCGGGTGTGTGTCGTTATGACCACATCTCCCTAGTCCTGGCTCGCCTGCATTGGTTGCCCGTTGCATCCCGGATCAGATTCAAGGTCCTGGTTTTAGTTTATAAAACCCTCCACGGCTTGGGCCCAGACTACCTGGCAGAGCGGATCGCCCAGCGGTCAACCTCGGCCCGTCCAGTTCGGCAGTCGCGAGCGCAATCGCTCAGGGTCGCCACCCCTAAAGAGGCCAGGAAAACATCTACCCGCAATTGGGCCTTCTCGGTGGCTGGCCCTTCCCTTTGGAACAGCCTACCGAGCGAAGTGCGCTCTGCAGAGTCCCTGCTAGCTTTTCGCCGAGCATTAAAAACTCAGCTCTTTAGCAAGGCTTTTGGCGATTTACTTTATTTGGTTTTTTGTTTTGTTTTTTGGCCTTCGCCATCCATCATGCTTGCTCAACAATTCGCTGCAGCACAGCCTTGTTTGTTTTACAATGCCTAGTTGTTCACTATGTTGTTTTAAACTGTTTGTTGTCCTTGTTTGTCTGATTTGCTGACGTATTCAGCCCCTGCAAGCCTCCCAGAGTCCCCCTTGGGAAGATGGGCGGGATATAAAATCAATCAATAATAATAATAAATAAATATATTTCCTACAGGTGTTTAAACTTACAAAGTGCCAGAGGAAAAATGGCTAATTCTTAGGAAACATATACATGCTGCATCAGGAAGGCAGACCCTCTTACTCAGAGGAGTCATACCTACAAGCAAGTTACCAAGTGTTAAGAAAGAATGCATGAACTCTGTGTAGTAGTGTAGGGAAGATTTAGTGCAAACTCATAAGCCTTAACTAATTGCTAAGCAGGTTACCACAATAAAGGATTAGAAAACAAAACATTGGTACCTTGACAACTATGATACATTTAACATGAATCTATTAACTACATGACTCTACCACTGGAAGTCACTAACAGCTACCTCTTTAGGATAAGGCACAGACATTAAGCACTAAATTCAGTCTCACTGATGTCACCACTGCAACTGAAGTAGACTAACACAGCTTGCAGATTAGGTTAGAGGTCAAGTTATATTACATAAGGCAAAGTCTTAAATCGGATATGCTTAATCATTAAAGAGAGAGATAAAAACACTGGATGGATGCTATTATATTTGGATACTAAGTGCAATATGCACCGAAAACATATCATATATAGTACAGGCTAGGAGTTAAAGGATCCCACATGGAACCCAGAAAATACAAAGTATTCTATGGTGTCATTCCATCAGCAGGTATAGTTTCTACTCAAAAAGGATCCTCACTCCAATGATGATGGATGATGGCAGTGGTGAATGGATGGGGAAAGATGCATTTGAGAACTGCATTCCAGTTCTTCAGCACTGAAAGCTACAACAGCCTTCCAACTTGTACCTGCCTCACCCTAACTCCTTACATTTCTTTGAAAAGCCACACCTAGATATCAGTGGAACCCAACATAGTATGAAAGGCTGCAGATCAGGGGCTGGAAGGGAAGACCACCGGCATGTATGGATCTGGATCTTTTCTTTTGAATTCATGGGAGCAACCACATTTACTGTCCCCAGCTTTACATTCTGAATTAAGATCATCATTGCTGAAATCACGTTGCTTAGCATAGTTGGTTGCAACTAAAGGCGGCTCATTGAATCAATGGGGATGTGTCAACTCTTTGATAAGTTCCAAATGCCCTACTTGAGGTGCAAATTACTACACTGGGCAACAGGATTTCAGCCATTGTGACCCAGTTTGTTGACATCATAAGACAAAAACATTACTAGATTGCTATCCTTTTTGCTCTGCTTTTTTAAAAACTTCAGTTTTGAAACTACAGGCTACACAATTTTACCCCAAATAAACTTGTTTGTCTTTAAGATGCTGTAAGACTCTTTGTTGCAGCAGCAAAGTAATTTGGATATTCTATGAAAATATAACCTGAGACAGCACCTATCGAAACAGAATTCTTAAACAATACAAATGTATTTTATAGCAGAACTTTAAGTCCTACATATTATCACACCTAATTAAACTGGGACTACCCATATAATAAGTATTGTTCTTATTTGTACAATTAAAGCAAAAAAATATTTCTAAGAGAATTTAGGTGTACGTGTGTTGCAAGCTTTAAGCCAGAATCCTATTGTTAATTTATGCATGTGTAAAGAAACTCACATTAAGTCTTGGACAAAAGTTACTAATTACCACTCGTTAATGGAGCATTGGTTGTGTTCAAGAGAGTATGACCAATCGTAATAACCAGCCGATTAAAGAGTGGCACTTTTCCATAAAGACTTAAGTAATTTTCTTTACTCAAGTATAAATCAGCAAGAAGATTTTGGCCATGGGCCCCCCCGAATTAGCTGTGCATGCAGCTTACATTCTTAAAATATGGCATAAAGTTTACCTTACCTCTTTTATAATGTTGCTCACTTCATCCACAATAAAGGCAGTCTTTAAAAAAGATTAGAAGTAACATTTTAAAGCAAAGGAAAAATTGGCATGGTGCAAAACTGACAAAAATTCAATAGTAATTAGTAGTATTTGGCCATTTAATCATTCTAATACCAGGTAGGGCCACATACCTAAGCATCTAACAACTTGTTTCTGCTCAGCTGTCAGAGCACTCCTCATCACTAGCGTAGGAAGATAAGCAAACACAGAAAGGCAAACCTAAAAGCTCACTGGGAAACAAGTGACCGTGGAAAACATGCGGTCGACATTCCCCAGCAGCCCCTACCCAAGGATCAAAAGTCGCCATGACCTACATCTGTTTATGGGAGGCGGGCAGAACGATGCCGGCCACACCAAAGGGCGGCCCCCCCAAAACCCCCACCATCTAACCCACCCCTCCCCTTCCAGAGCCCCTTCCAAAGGGGCACCCGAGGCCCTTCTGGCACCACCACCCCCACAAGCCCAACCCCCCAGAAGGCCACCCCCGCTTTTGTGCCGCCAGAGGCCCCTCTTTCCAGCTCCTCCGCAGGATCCTAACAAGAGAAGAGCAAGGAAGGGGGGGAGCGCGGTTGATCCTTGCCACCCCGCCCCTCCTAAAGCGGAGGGCCTCTCTCTTCCCCGCCCGGCGGCGGTCGCATTTCTCCCCTATTTAATGTTCATTGGGGGGGGGAATCGTCGGGGGTGGCAAGGAAACCCCCCCCGCCGCCGCCGCCGCCTGCCTGCACGTGCCTTCGCCTGTCACCGGCGGCGCACAAGGCACGTCCCGGGCAACCCACCCACCCCCCACCCCACCCCACCACACCGCAACCCTGGGGAAGGGGGGGGCCCTGAAGGATGGGGAGAGGCGGAGACCCCCGACCCGGGGAAGGAGGAGGAGGAGGATGGAAGAGGGCCGCCGCCGCCGCCGCCGGGAGGAAGGCAACAAAGGAGGGAAAGAGGCGGCGGCGACCCGGCGTCTCCCCGTCTCTCTCCGCCCCCACAAAGGAGCCGCGGCGGCGGCGTCTGGAAACGAACAAAGCACTAGTAGGGCCTCCTTCGTCCCCACCGCCAGCAGGCGCGAGAGAGACGGGCCGCCGCTCAGACCCGTTACCTCTTCCGCCGACTGGAGCTCGTCCATCTTCGCGGCGGCGGCTGCTCCTCCAGAGGCGCCGCCTCCCGCCCGGCTGCCCAAGCTCCCTCCCTTTTTCGACCGTTGCGAGCGCGCATGCGCACGCGCGGCGACCGGCGTTCTTTTTTTTTCCCTTCCTTTCTTTCCCGCTACGCGCCGGCGCAGTACCATCCTGGGCTCATCAGAGCGGTGCAGACGGGCGGTTGTGTCGGGCGGTTGCCCCGTTACTGCCGCTGGGCTGGGCTGGGCTGGGCTGGGCGCCGGCGGTGGCGTAAACAAGGCTCCAGGATTTGCCGCTTTCTGGGCGTGGCGCCCACGTGTTCGTAGAGGGCGTTTTTCTTTTGTGCCCCGTGCCGTTCTTTGCATGTATATGTATGTCTACCAGGGGACCCTCGTGTAACAAACGGTTTGTATAAGATAAAATCTGTACAAGACAAAAATTTTTTTCCAGAGATAGAGGAAATTTGCTTAAAAGGATCGCCTATGGGGGCAAATCCGTACAACATAAAAATGGTCCTGATTAGGGATTACTCTGTTTTCAATGCATTCCTATGGGAAATTTGTACAAAGGAAATTTTGCTTAACATAATTTCATTTGGAACAATATATATATATATATGGCTTTGGCGACCATAGAGAGAGAGGAGCTAGTTAGAGATTAACGGGGCTCCTTTGCTTAACAGTCGCGAATCGCAACCAGACAAGCCAGAACCAGACGACGAGGTTGCACATGCTTCACAGCACCAAGAAGGAGGAGGATTGGGGGCGGGGGGGGGAGGCTGGGGTCTCCTTGGCGACTGAGAAGTAAACGGACTTATTGTTGCTGAACATCCGAAACCGGCACCCACTGGCACATGGCTGGATGTAGGGACAGAGTGTACTGTATACCTGTACCGGTAATTTCCACTTTAAGCCCGAGGTGTCAAACTTTCAAAAGACTTGTCGCTGTCGACTAGATGGCGCCCAGAGGACCCATTATGTCCTCCATCTGCTTAGTAAAATAAATCTGTATAACCCGGAAGCATCTGATCGAGAGTGGGCGGCTTCAAAGAGCTCAGATCCATAATGGGTGGCTGACATAATGGCCAGTAATGGCAGTGAAGTAGGCAAGAGGGAAACCACTTCACTTTCTTAAGCTAACTTCCCCAGGCAAATCTTTAGCATAATTCCCATCAGACATGCGTGGGACTGCTACATTGGGTTTAGAAAGGACCAGAAATGCATGACTGACAGGAATTTACAGATTGGTTTCATTGTGTAGATACCACAACAAGAAAGCCCCAGCTCACAATTCAATTTATTAGGAAGAGTTCTCCTAAAACCTAAGAGGTCGTTTTAGAAGAGGTAGCCCTGTTTGTCGGTGCTAACATATTTTGCAAAAATGAAAGAAATATAAAGGGGGAAGCAGGTTGTGGCAGCTCAAAGATGAACATCAGCTTTCGTGGACAATCCACTTCCTCAGAGTCTATTTCCTAAGTGGTCAGCCTTTCAGTCAGGTGTGACCTGTTGCTCCTCACACAAGCAGGAAACCTACAATAGCTGTACTAAGTTCTTTGAATTGCATGACTTTCCATGTCATTTATCCTCTGTCTTGATGTTAGTTTTATGTTACCCTGGTGGCCAGTATACACAGAAAGCATAGCTCCTTGTTCAGGCCTCCTTAGTCTTCTATTTATCTTTGCTGTTTCGTTCTTCCATACTCTGTTCTGTGAGGTTGTACTACCAAAACCAGACAGGATCAGTAATATTTGCCAAAGAAACAACTTTCACTAGAGGTTTGTTGTTAAACATTTTATCCAAACACTTGCAATAGCTAATTGGGTAAAATGTTAGATTGATTAAAAAGTTTTTAGTTGACCTCAGTGTACTTCCAAACAAGAGGCTACAGAGAGCATTTTTTTAAAAAAAAACAGGTAGATTGTGGTGGTATGGTGTGAATCCAAAGGCTGTCACAGGGCGTTTATACATGACCCCTAAACTCCAGGGCAAATGGCTCCCAGCTCCGGACCTTAAAAATGTTTCCCCACCAGCTCCGGAATTTACAGGAAATTAAGTGCGACCACGCCCACTTTAGCGCGTCCCAGCGCACCTTTCAAGTACCTGCTCTCTGGAGGTGAAAATTCTTTGATGCGGTGTAACGATAGTGAGTGCGGGGCTCTCCTCGCTTCTGTTTGTTGTTTTTTGGCTCCCGCCCCTTTAAGAGCTAAAGAGACTGGAATGTTGCCGCGGCAAGAGCGAGAGGCAGAACGGAGGTGAGCCACGTCTCTTTTCTTCCTGTTTTTTCTCCCTCCCCTCACACAGCCAGCAGCCAGGAGTGCGGAGGGGGTGGGAACGCAGGAACAGCGACAAACCCCTAAGATCTCTGGTCCGAATTTAAGTGGCCAGCGGATCTTAGGGGTCGTGTGAAAAGGCCCATAGAGACGATTCAGTAAGAAGGAGGCCTGGATGTGGTGAGTATTGACTGTCATCTTCCCATATCCCAGCCAATAATTGTTGTCTTACTTTTTGGGGAAAGTATGAAATCAAAAGAGCCATCAAACTGAAAAAACAACACCAAGCTGAAGAAAAACAGCCCCCAATGAAGTATTTCTGCCATACATAAAACGAATCACGGATCGCATGGACAAATGAAAAAACACAACCTACAAACAGTATTTACATCCAACACAAAAATGCAACAGATGCTATGGTCAGCAAAGGACAAAAAGAACCCACTTGCCACTGCAGAAGTATACCAGATACATTGTAGTTATGGCCAGGACCACATAGTGCAGCATCCAGACCAGAATCAAAGAACATGAAAGACACTGCAGACTAAAACAACCTGAAAAATCAGCAGTAGCTGAACACACACTGAAACAAACTGGACATGAAATCCTCTTCCAGGACACAGAGGTACTAGACAACACTACCAATCACTATGTCAGACTACACAGGGAAGCCATTGAAAGCCACAAACATAAGCACAGTTTTGACAAAAAATAAAGTCTAAAAATCAACAAGGCTGGCTTCCATTACTGAAAACTCCAGCTTACAAAAGATCAAAGTTCAATGATTTCTACCCAGCCACAAACACCAGTGATCAGTTCACACAATAGAACAGCTAATGACACGCATAAACTACAGAGAAGGAACGCTGCCACCCCTGATTGCAATGAAACTTCCTAATCCCTCCATCAACATACAATGACTAACACATATTCTCCTGTATAGGACAAGTTTCCTCTTTCCCACAACTTTAAAACCCCACAGTCTCACTCACTCTATACCCCAGAGCACAGAGAGAACTCCTGGCTCCCTGAGTTCCTTGCCCTCTGAAGATGCCAGCCACAGAGTCTAGTAAAACATCAGAAAGAAAAATGTCTGTGAAGATTCTCAGTCATCCAGTTGAGTTTATCTGGAAGTTGAGTCATGGCTACTGGACTTCTTTTTTGAGAGATAGAAACGTTTTGCTGTTCATCCAAACAGCTTCATCGGTCTGAGAAAGAAAAACTTCCAGAACATGGCCAAACAGTCCAAAAACCTCACAACAGTTATCAAATACTAGACTGCCTATTACCACTTTTCTTTCAAACTCCCAGACTGATAATGACCATATTGCCTGGATATTGTGCTTCTAGGGTTCCTCAAAGCATCTAGAATTTTTATTGATCAAAGTGGAGGAGGGGGAAGAGAGTAAAATATCTGTTTCCATGCTACACATATTCCCTGAGCCTTTTGCAGGTCTGGCAGTCTAAACGCCCTCAATTTGTTTTCACCACTAATCCACCTGCCATTCCTTACTCTATTTTCTCAGGCTTATTTTTTATTTGTCCCTTAGTCTCACGACGGTTGCTACAGTTTCTTTCTTAAATGACACCATGTAGCCCAAGTCCTCCATTAAATTAGTGTCAATGCTGTTTTGCGTTAAAAACCATCGGTTTTCCGAACCATAGCTATTTCCTTCCTCATCAGGCCTTTGATAGCTATGGTGCTGAAGTAAATTAAAGAGAGAACATACAGACAGACTCTCTGAGTATTGTTTCAGAGTGTGTATCTGGTCAGTTCATACACTGTGTAATGAGACTGTTTGGAGCAGTTGTACTGCTTTTTGTTAATTTCTGTTCCTCTTTCTTGATTCTTGAGCCAAACAATACACACACACAGCAGTATCTGTTATTTTCTGATACTGAGTTGTGTCAGTCGCTGTGCATATAGGCAGATGTGAGGTGAGGTTGGGCAGTAGAAAGCTGGCCGCTAGAACCAAAGAAAACAATTATATCCTCCATAGAGTCTGGGGAGGGGCATTTAGAGAGCCCTCCCATGCTACAAATGTAACCCCTACCCCCAAATGTAGCCTGTTGCTTCTTTTTGGTCTTCTGACTCCTTCAACCTGAACCAGATAAAAAGGTTAGATTGACATGGAACATTCTCTCCCAGACCCAACCATTTAATCATTTAATTCAGTGCTCCCCAACCTTTTTATCGCCGCGGACCGGTAAATGTTTGATAATTTTTCCCTGGCCCGCTTGTTTTGATTTAATAATTTTAATTTAATTAAAATGCCCCCGGCCGCTGACGCACATGCGTGCTAGTCATTTCCCACTCTAGGGGGCGGTGCTCATCTCCGTACTCAAGCCAAAGAGCCAGTGTTGTGCGAGTCCTTGGCATCGCTGCAAGGAAACACTGTTTTTACTTCCTCGCGTTTTTTTCCCCGGGGGCGTCTCTTTATCTGACTTGCATTTCACATGCTTTCGAACGGCTAGGTTTGGAAGCATATAAACGCAAGGAGATCATTCCAATTCCAGAGTTTATTCGCAACCACTTTGGAAGACAGGAGCCGCTCTTGGCGGGGGGAGCTCCCCGTCCACGCTGTCGCCTGACCTTTTTTTAAAGCTACCGAGCCGCCGTGAGGTCTTGGGACCCTTCGCCCTTCCTTGACATGAGGCCGGAGAGTGGGGGCGGGGGCGGGAATTGGTGGCCTTCATGGGGGCGGGGGACAAAAACACCTCAGAGAAACCAAATGCGCACTCAGGGTGTGTGTGTGTGTGAGGGGGAGAAAAGACACACAGTGGAAATGGCGCTCACCCACATGGGAGATCCTCCACGACCCTCCTTCAGGGGGACCTTTGGGGGAAGCTTGAGGCCGGAAACGGAAACCCGGCCAGCTTCCGGGCGTTCCTTCTTCCCCGAGGAAACCTTAACGGCGCAAAGAGGTTCCCTTTTCGGCTTTGGAAGCCCCGCCCCCTCCTTCCCTCCCTCCCTCCCTCGGCTTCTTCCTCACACATCTCAACAGCCTACACCCCAAAATACAATTCACTATGGAAATAGAAGCCAACAACCAACTTCCCTTCCTGGACGTCCTAATCTACAAAAAACCCGACGGCTCCTTAGGACACACCATCTACCAGAAAAAAACACATACAAACCGCTACTTAAATGCACAATCACACCACCACCCTGCACAGATCAACTCCGTAGCAAAAACCCTCATCTCCAGAACCAAACGCCTCGCTGACAAAGACCACCTAAAAACTGAATTACACACTCTTTCTCGAATGTTTTAATTTGAACGCATTCCAAAAAACACCATCACCAAACTAATCCAAAAGGAAACACCCCCAAGAACCAAGAAACAGAAGAGAACAATGCACCGCCCTCCTCCCTTACATCAAAGGCACCACAGACAAAATTTTAAAAATTCTCCACAAACACAATATCAAGACAGCCTTTTGCACCGACCAAAAATAGCCAACATTTTAAGAAACCCCAAAGACAAGATTGAGCTAGAAAACCAAGGAGTCCAAATACCATGCAAAGTCTGTCCAGCCACATACATCGGACAGACAAACAGGAGAATAAGCGCACGCATCGCAGAACACAAGAACGCAGTCAAAAAAGAAGAAAAATCTTCCTCTCTCTTCCAGCACATAAAAACAACAGGTCATGAAATTGATTTCGAAAGAACCAAACTCATCTCCAAAACTGAACACTCCAACAGTCGAATAATCATGGAAGCCATTGAAATAGAGAAACACCCAAACAACATGAATAAACGTGATGACACCTCCCGCTTGCCTGACATCTGGAAACTAGCCCTGGTCAACAGACGAGCCTCTGTCACAAAGACTGACACCAGGTCCAAAAGGACACAAGATGCCACCACCTTCCATCCACACCAAACACAAACCCAGACCCTTCCCACAGATGAAACGAAACCACCATCCAATAACAAAACCACGACTGCACCATCTACTGCGGCACCCCACTCCAGTTACCACATGCAGCACACTTACACACGCCAAAAAAACATTGGGAGACCACAGACACGTAGCCAGACCAAAATGAATTCACAAGACACAGGACCCCACTCCACCAAAGCCCAGGACGCTGCCAGAACGCCCACCACCAAGGTCGTTAAGAAACAAAAGGCTGATAGACACACATCCAGCACCTCACCCACACAGGATGTCTCTAAACAGCCATCTAACCCACCAGCAGTTAATGGTCTTGATTATTCTAGGCTCAGCCACACAGCAGATCACAAAAGAACAAAGGAACCTACAATCAGCAACAGAGCAAATGCAGAAACCACACACCCCAGCAGTATTTATAGAAGGACTTCAACTGAGATCACGCTTTGCTTCAAGAAGAAAAAGCCAGAACACCAGCCTGAAGATGAACTAGACCTCAAACGGTTCCAAAACAACCAGATGATGGCGGAAGAAACCCGAATCCACCCTAACATGCATACCTATATATGAAAATTATGAAAACATATATATATGAATAATAAATATATATATATATATATTGATACCTTATATATATATATTTATTTATATATAAAATATATATATATATATATTATATATATTATATATATATATATGTTAGGTGGATTCGGGTTTCTTCATTTGTAGAAATCTGGTTGTTTTGGCGATTCGACTTTCGACGAGGTCTCACTCGTCATCTTCAGGCTGGTGTTCTGGCTTCTTTCTTCTTGAAGCAAAGTGTGGTCTCAGTTGAAGTCCTTCTATAAATACTGCTGGGGGTGTGTGGTTTGCTTGCTCTGTTGCTGATTGTAGGTTCCTTTGTTCCTTTGTTCTTTTGTGATCTGCTGTGTGGCTGAGGCGATCGTTAAGGGATTAACTGCTGATGGCTGTTTAGATGGCTGTTTACATGCTGGTGGGTTAGATGGCTGGTAGGTTCTGGCAGTATCCTGGGCTTTGGTGGAGTGGGGTCCTGTGTCTTGTGAATTCATTTTGGTCTGGCTACGTGTCTGTGGTCTCCCAATGTTTTTTTGGGGTGTGTGAGTGTGCTCCATGTGGTGACTGGAGTGGGGTGCCGCAGTAGATGGTGCAGTCGTGGTTTTGTTATTGGATGGTGGTTTCGTTTCATCTGTGGGAAGGGTCTGGGTTTGTGTTTGGTGTGGATGGAAGGTGGTGGCATCTTGTGTCCTTTTGGACCTGGTGTCAGTCTTTGTGACAGAGGCTCGTCTGTTGACCAGGGCTAGTTTCCAGATGTCAGGCAAGCGGGAGGTGTCATCACGTTTATTCATGTTGTTTGGGTGTTTCTCTATTTCAATGGCTTCCATGATTATTCGACTGTTGAAGTGTTCAGTTTTGGAGATGAGTTTGGTTCTTTCAAAGTCAATTTCATGACCTGTTGTTTTTATGTGCTGGAAGAGAGAGGAAGATTTTTCTTCTTTTTGACTGCGTTCTTGTGTTCTGCGATGCGTGCGCTTATTCTCCTGTTTGTTTGTCCGATGTATGTGGCTGGACAGACTTTGCATGGTATTTCGTAGACTCCTTGGTTTTCTAGCTCAATCTTGTCTTTGGGGTTTCTTAAGATGTTGGCTATTTTTGGTCGGTGCAAAAGGCTGTCTTGATATTGTGTTTGTGGAGAATTTTGCTGATTTTGTCTGTGGTGCCTTTGATGTAAGGGAGGAGGGCGGTGCCGTTGTTCTCTTCTGTTTCTTGGTTCTTGGGGGTGTTTCCTTTGGATTAGTTTGGTGATGGTGTTTTTTTGGAATCCGTTCGCAATTAAAACATTCGAGAGAGTGTGTAATTCAGTTTTTAGGTGGTCTTTGTCAGCGAGGCGTTTGGTTCTGGAGATGAGGGTTTTTGCTACGGAGTTGATCTGTGCAGGGTGGTGGTGTGATTGTGCATTTAAGTAGCGGTTTGTATGTGTTTTTTTCTGGTAGATGGTATGTCCTAAGGAGCCGTCGGGTTTTTTGTAGATTAGGACGTCCAGGAAGGGAAGTTGGTTGTTGGCTTCTATTTCCATAGTGAATTGTATTTTGGGGTGTAGGCTGTTGAGATGTGTGAGGAAGTTGTTCAGTTTATCTTTCCCGTGTGGCCAGATAACAAAGGTGTCGTCAACATATCTGAGCCAGAGTTTGGGTTTATGTTCGGACTTCTGTAACGCGTTGGTTTCAAAGTGTTCCATATATAGTATTTATAGAAGGACTTCAACTGAGACCACACTTTGCTTCAAGAAGAAAGAAGCCAGAACACCAGCCTGAAGATGACGAGTGAGACCTCGTCGAAACGTCGCCAAACAGTATTTATAGAAGGACTTCAACTGAGACCACACTTTGCTTCAAGAAGAAAGAAGCCAGAACACCAGCCTGAAGATGACGAGTGAGACCTCGTCGAAACGTCGCCAAAACAACCAGATTTCTACACGGGAAGAAACCCGAATCCACCCTAACATGCATACCTATACCCGTGAAAATCTACGAAAAAATATATATATATATATATATATATATATATATATATATATATATATATATATATATATATATATATATATATATATATATATATATATTTTTTTTAAGGAAGTGAAGGTGTGTATCTAGTTGGCCACTATGGGAGACAAAATTCTGAACTGAGAGGGGGCTTGCTGTGTATAACAGGAGGGCTTCTTCCCTGCTGTTTCTTGTAGCTGTTTAAGTTGACTGCAGTTCCTTTCCTTTTTTTTCCTTTTCCCTTTTTTTTCCTTTTTTTTGTGGGTATAAGAAAGTCAGTGGTATTATCTCAAGGACAATGCATTCACCTAGCATGGTCTTAGAATTGCACTGCTTCAGGGTAATATTTTAAAGAGACCAAAATAGAGGGGATTTACTCATTCTCCCTTTTAACGTCACAATCCACCTATTACTGTACATCACAGAAGTGTCACCTCTGATGACATTGTCCACAGCTCCCTTGGGTTGCAAACTAACCACCTGCACAGGCTACACAGGACATAGTGGTACCTCTACTTATGAGAAGCTTGACTTAAGAGTGAAAAACCATTGGCATTTTAACTGCTGCCTTACAATGTTTAGATGTGATCTGCTCTTACCCTTTTTTATTTTTCAATTTATTTATTTATTTTGATTTTTTCAGATAGGGCTGCTCTACTTAAAAGTTGCTTGACTTAAGAGCATGCCTTTGGAATGGATTAAACCCATAAGTAGATGTACCACTGTAATTAGAATCTTGCCAATATGAATACATACCCTAGCACTGTGCCAGAAAGGTGTTCAGTATCGGTTAAAGTGGCAGGATGGATCGATCTAAGTAGAAATATGTTTGGATGCTATCATTTGGGTGGAACCAAACCATACCAACAGCAATTCATTTGTCAAGTTATATGCATAAAATAATTGCATTTTTAACCCACTCATCTGACCAGAAGCCCACTCTGAACAGCTGACCATATTCAAAAGCAAAATACAATAATCAAAAACAAAATACAACATAGTACCAAAATAAAAATTAAGTGCAAAACATAAATTAACATTATATTAACATACACTAAAAATATAAACACCATTAAAAGAACATTAGACTCACCAATAAATTACATTTGTGGTCTTGATTATTCTAGGCTAAATAAGCCCTAAAACTATTCTAGGCTAAATAAGCTGTAAAACCAGGTGCAAATGCAGAAAACCATACTTACTGATGTCATAACTGAGTTTATGCATGTACATGAATATTCTGTTTAAAAACAGAAATACTAAAAATAGATTTAAAAACTATATCAGAGGTTCTATAGCCCCCAGTGATGGCTTACAATTGAGTCTACAATCAAGAAGTTTCCAGATATGAATTATGTACATCATTCTACATGAATAATAAATGGACTGAGCTTCCATGTTGATACCTTATAAGCATATGGATTTATTTATACAATAAAATAGTAGAATAGATGTGTTAATAATTATATAGCATTCCTCTGATATGTGGATGGGGAAAAAACTCATTTCTAGTAAATGACATGTCAAAGATCTTTCTGTTCTAATTCTGACTGTTTGCGGAAGTTGAGGTTTGCAGTATTTCACATATCTAACATTGGTGAGTAAGCAAGAGGGAAGCCACTGAAAATATCATATTTAACAGCTATTGCTCTTCCTGTTAGGTGGCATATAGAGGTTTGAAGTACATTTTAATGAACACAGCTTTTTTTCACAGTTAACGGCTTCCTCTCAACCCATTAAGGCACTCAAAGCTTCTTTGTGATTGCAATTACATTAGTAGCAGTTAACTTTTGATACACATGGCTGTAGAATGATACAGTGACGCATATAGAGCTACTCTGTCAAAATTGTTCCCAGGAAATAAAATTAATTATGGTGCATCTCCCTCTCCTGTAGAAGGAAAAGGTAAGTTAATATTTCCTAATAGAAAATAAATATAGCAACTCTTTTTTTGATGCAGTGATACATAGATGTTTGTGAGACAAGTGCTGTACTAATCGTGTTTGTCATAACTGTGTTTTCCCCCAGCAGAATAAAAGAGATTATTATTCAGTATTTATCAAGTTAGCAATCAAACATTCCACAGTATTTCAGATTGTAGAAATTTCTATTCAAAGCTAGCATATGGTTGAAAAACTGGAAATCTTGTTAATGATTTCTAAAAATACAAAAATGCCAGTTATTTTCAGTAAGGGAAATTTCCTTTTTTCCTCCACTTCATTTTCAATTAGATATATTGTCACCCTAATTTTTTAGGGCTCACAAATTGATGATCATCAGCACAATGAAACATTCTAATTGCATTTATTTGATGCCTTTCTAACGTGCATTTATATGTCATTCAGAGCTGGTGTGACATGATATAGTTCCTACAATTGTGTGTCTGCTGTTCAAATGTTGTTTTAGCCACAAACTTAACATTTAAGATAAATATTAGGTGAGGCTAATCTATCAGGTTCTTAAGGATTTTGTCTGAGCTTGTCAGGATTCCTATCTATATTAGTCAAATATCATCTGTTGAACATTTTGACCAAATGCCATGGCTAATATCCTATATATAGCTAGTGTCACCTAAGAAATACTGAACATATTATAAAACAGTTTATAGATATGTATAGTTGAATATGATAAACAGAAGAATGTATGTATTAGTTAAATAGGCTCCAGAAGAGAATTTTAAGTGAGCAAATTGAGGTAAGTTTATTCCCTTAAAATTTCTTTATAAGGGGGGAGGTATTGTGACAAACCCGGCAGACAGGAGTGATGAATATACAAATCATCAGCCAATCCCAGCAGGAGGGCGGGGAATGGTATGATACAAAAAGGGTGGAGCCTAGGCAGTTGGGGCAGTTCAGTGAGTTAAGTTAAGTTGAGAGTGAGTGCTGGGAGAGAGCACTGTTCTCTGAGAGTTCTGTCAGGCAGTGAGGGCTATACTGTTTACTAGGTATTTAAGACAGGGAGGCTTGTGGAGCTGATTAAATCTGTTACATTATATGTTGAAGGCAACACATACCATCCTCAGATATCGTTATAGTTATTATCTTCTCAATAAACTTTGTTATTTTTATATTAAAAAAAAGAAATACTGAACCAACATTTATGCAAGTCTTGCTGAATCACTGGGAGAGTAAAAGTTTAGAGTGGCAATAGGACATTGGCCCATGTATTTTAACACCCCCTGTGATGTTGTACAGATAATGCCTCTAAGCCAGTGTTTTTCAACCTTTTTTGGGCAAAGGCACACTTGTTTCATGAAAAAAATCACGAGGCACACCACCATTAGAAAATGTTAAAAAAATTAACTCTGTGCCTATATTGACTATATATAAAGTAATTCTCTTGAATAGGAATCAAATAAACACAAAGAAAGTATTTTATAATTACTTTATTATGAAATAGTAAGTAAACAGAAATATGAAAAATTATAAAATACTTTATTCAGTGCACAACCTGGGCCTGTTTGCCTTGAACACAAAGCTGATAAGCTTTTGAACCAGGCAACATCTCGCGGCACACTAGTGTGCCGCGGAACAGTGGTTGAAAAACACTGCTCTAAGCTACAGCGGTGTCCCAAGCTAATCACCAATTTGAGCTAGATGTGAGTGTTACCAGTGCCTTCAGAGAAAAATGAACAGACGCAACATTAGAAACTGAACTTCAGAGATTCAAATGATTCCTCATTCTCAAATGAAAGCTAGTCAGCATAGTCCACTTGTAAAACTGTTTGAACTAATAATATTATGCTATAAATCAGGGTGGACAACTTGTCACCCAGATGTTAGACTGCAAGTTCCATTATACCTCACTATTAATTATACTAGTTAGGGCTAATGGAAGTTCTGCTCAGTAACATCTGCAGGGCCAAAATCAACCCTGTGGTTTAGTCATAATCAGTGAATGGATTATAAGTATATTGGCCGGATCTGCTCATTTCCCATTGATTCGAGGCAGCACTTATTAACACATAATAGGTGAAAATAGTTATGTTGCTTGTTTTAGCAGAAAATTATTCAGTGAATTATAAAACAAAAAATAAATTATATTATATTGTTGATGAAGCTCAAGAGTATGCTTTTCTTTGTTAAAAGAAAGAATATGCATTGTCAATTTTGATCTGAAATTCTGATTTCAAAAGGCGAAGATTTATCTGTTAGTGCACGGTGTGAAATTAATAATGAGTTATGCATAATGCGGTGTTTTTTGTTCCTTCCTCTGTACTATACATTTGACTCTCTAAAAATTGCAAGGCTAATACCTCTTATTTCTGAGCAGTCCTTTACATGCCTATGAGCACATTTCACAGTACATTCTTCGTAACCTTCAGCCAGTGGCTTCTCTAGTTCTTGGGATAGGCAGTCCTTTATATTTCCTTAAGTAGAATGTCAAAAAAGTGATCCATATATTTTATAAACAGTTCTTTAATTTTTTAAAGTAAACAGGTGAAATTGTAAAGTGAGTTCCTATAAGGCATAAGCAAAATTTAGATGAAGATTGTATGCTTTCTTCAGAGTCAGCTAATTGTTGGCGTGTTGTACTGTATTGTGAATGAATCTTGCTTATTCTCTACAATTGCACTGGTACTCCTTAATTTGAGTGAGGCTTTGATTTAAGTCCTGTTGCTTAGTGTAGTGAATCAAGACTAGAGTAGGTCCATGGAATCATGGAGATGTGTCAGCTCCCCCCATAGTTCCCGTTGATTCATTGGATCAACTCTAGTTACAACTTATTACACTAAGCAACAAGATTTCAGCCTGTGCATACTAAGATCATGCACTTAATTTCACAACACCTCCTCTCATGTTTGCAGCAAAATAAATGAGGTCTCTAAAGTTGTGATTTACTCATTGATCTCAAAACTTGTATTCTTCAAATAATAATTGCACACAGCCAAATCAATGTCAACTTATGGCAACCCTTTCCAGGGTTTTTTAGGTAGAGGATACCCAGAAGCCATTTACCCTTCCCTTCTTCTGGGGGCATCCTTGGACTGTGCAGCTTTCCCAGGGCCACACAGGCTGTCTCTTCTCTCTGGAGGCCCAGTGGGAAATGGAACACCCAACCTCTGCCTCAACCACGGAGCCTTCCAGTAAGCTTCAAAGTGCTACCATTTTCATTAGCTAACATGGAGACGGGATCTTTGGTTAGAACTGCAGAAACAAACTGTTGCTTATCTCCTGACAATTGCTGGTCGGGAAGCTTCTATCCCATTTTGTAGAACTGTAGATAGTTAACTTTCACTAAATTGCAATTTAAACTCTCTTTCCTGGTCTTATCTCCTTTCTCCAAAATGCTTAACAGGCTTTTGGTAAAATACCCTACAGTTTGTAGTATTATGTTATCAACACATCAATAGAAACATGGCTTTTCTTGTTCCTTGGTATATTTTCTGCACAGAGCTGACCCATGACTGCTCTCAGTGGACAATGCCAGCAAGAAAATGACATTGTCTGGATTGGTGTGGGATGTGTTTTGTCAGTGATAGCCACATTGTTTTGGGGGGAAAACTTTTATCCACCTCTGCAGACACAATTCTGATGACAAGTCCATTACCTAGTAAAACATATAAATAATTGGTTGATTAAAAATATCTTGGAGCATCTCTCATGATCACAACATTCATTTTATATGCTTCACTCATGGCATAGTGGCTAAACTGCTGTACTGCAGCCAAAACTGTGCTCACAACGTGGGGTTCAGTCCCAGGTTTCCTGGTCAGGGTTGACTGAGCCTTGTATCCATCTGAGGTCAATAACATTAGTACCCAGCTTTCTGGGTGATGGCGGCGACCAATGTGTAGTTTGCAGGATTAAGTTGTAAGTGCTATGAGGCATTATATAAGCAGCACACGTTGCTTTTGCTTAGCTTCATTTCAGCAGAATAAGATGAACTTTAATAAATGAGCAGAAGAATAATATTGCAATTAAAATGCATTCATTTTTCCATTTGGGTAGGAGGCAATCTGTCAGTTCTGGGTCATCTTTTACCTACTTAAATTGTTTAGCCTCCCTTCATTATTTCCCCTAATTTACTCAAAGAACAATGGCTTACACATCAAACTTTATATTGGTTTTGTTTCCTTTGTTTTAACTCTTTGGTAAGTAAACACTGTGATGTGTAGTGTACTTATTACATTAAAATGAGTAGAGACAATGAGCAGTCATATTTCTTAACTTAGCTGTGACCCAGGACTTCCTTGACTGCAGTACAGTTATATGTTTATCAGGAAAAAACAAAAACAAAACAAAAATAAAAATAAAGAAGAAAAACATTGTATCAGCTTAGAAACATAGCTATATTTTAATGTAAGCTTTCATCAAGAAGTTCGCTTTCTGAGACATTTTCATAAAAGTTCACATTAAAATACAGCAGTAAGGCTTTAAGATGCCACCACTTTTTGTCTTTTTCATTTCATATTTATATTTTGGGTTTTCCTGATATGTGATCATAGAGTAACCCAGCTACCTCTTCTGAAACTAACAATATATATTTGTTTGTTTTTAATTAGAAATTGAAAGTGTCACTGTACTAAAGCCTAAAAGAAGAAAGGAAATAAAGTTTCTAATTTTTATTTTATTCTGTAGATCACAAGAATATAACATAAGTACAGCCTTGCTGGAACAGGCCACAGCCCATCCAGCCCAGCATTCTGTCTCACACTGTGGCTCACTATTTGCTTCAAGGTATTCCCAAGCAGATGTCTTCACCTGCTTATGAGTCCCTGTAAATGGCATTGAGAGATATCCTTCCTAAGTCTCCAGCCCAGAGGTTGTCCTTAGGCATCCATAATGATAGCCATTGATACCCTTGTTCTCCATGAACTTGTCCAATCCTTTCTTAAAGCTATCAAGGCTGACAGCTGTCACCACTTCTTCTGGCAGGGAGTTCCATAGACCAGTGATCATCTGGGTGAAAAAGTACTGAAAATATAATGTCACCACAAAATTCCTAAACATAAAGCAAGGTAAGTGAAATTTCTTGCTGTTCCTTTGTTTGATACATGCCTCAATGTATTAATCTAGGCCAAACCTCTATCATTTTATCAATATGAGTGTTGTTTGAAACAGATTGGAAGCCTGAAGTCCTCCTTTTTCCAGAAAACATTGGACTAACTGCAACCCAACAAAACAAGTGTGATCAGCAGCTTAATGATAAGACTTTGGAAATAATGGTTTGTGGATTCTTTTCATTTTTCTTCAGAAATATAATGGAACAGCATCCTTAAAGCAAAACAAGCACAGGAAGTTAAAAGGACCCATCACTCTTGTGACTGTTGAATCCTGTTTTTGCCTTCATTTGATTCTTAGAAGATCAAGATCTGCTTTTAAAAAAAATCACAAGACATAGGAAACAAAAATGTCGCAGGCACTAGACCTCAACTTACTTAAGGGGCTGGAGAGAGAGGTCATTTTAGATGTCTTGTACCGTGATCAAATGTTGAGAAAGGTGGATGAAGAAAGAGTAAGGTATGTTACAGTTAGATGTGATTAGTTTTTCTTGTTTCTCTCTGCTTTGATTTTTGTTATCCATTATTTCTATTCTTCTCATCTCTTCAGCTGAACCATTCTAATGATGCAACTCTAGGTGAAAACATTTGTAAGAAGAAGCCTATTGAATATAGTGGGCCATGGCAATTCTTATAGAACCCACTACTCAAATCTTACTCTTCAGGCTGTGAATTTATTTTGAACTTGCTTGACAAATATCCTATTAATTCTAGCTAGAGTAGACCTCTGGGGTAGATCCATTGACTCAGTGGGATTTTCATAGGTGTTGACGTACCATTCAGTTGGGTCATTATTTTTTAACTTTAGTTGGAACTAGCCATAGGATACAGGAACGGATAACTCAGTGGACTAACTGGCTGTGCACCAGAAGTTGGGAGTTTGA
The DNA here is from genome assembly GCA_029282475.1 of Phrynocephalus forsythii. Classification (NCBI taxonomy): domain Eukaryota; kingdom Metazoa; phylum Chordata; class Lepidosauria; order Squamata; family Agamidae; genus Phrynocephalus; species Phrynocephalus forsythii. The sequence continues at coordinate 82,012,260 of JAPFRF010000002.1, forward strand.
TTTCCCCACAATGCCTCCCAGGAGAAAGTGCATCCTATATAGCCTTGGGCAAGCTGTACAGTTCCAGAACGCCCCAGAAAAAGGGACTGGGAAAGTACTTTGAAGTAGTTTATACTTAGAAAACCCTGACAAGGATTGCAGTTGGAATACACTTGGCAGCACATCATTATGGAATACTAAGGGTAAACTAGATGTTTAGTGAGTTCTTATTTCCAAAGATTAACTTGTTTCCCCCTCCAGAGTGAGATTTCCTCAGATATAATACATTAGGAAATAGATTTGCATGTTAAGCCATGTTTGCTTTCCAATAATTATACAAATCATAAAACAAAGCACATTAAATACAAAATACACAGGTGATAATAAAACAGACATATATCATAACTTGATGGAACAGCTGTTCTAAAAACCTGCTAAATATGCTACCTATGTGGACTTGAAGCAGGATGATTCAAAAACATTTTTGAAGGGATAAAAATGTTTTCTAGGTGAGGAGCAAAGATGCAAGCCTCAATGTTTCTGACGTCAGACAGTTAAGGTAAAGGTAAAGGTTCCCCCCGCACATGCGTACTAGTCATGTCCGACTCTAGGGGCAGTGCTCATCTCCATATTCAAGCTGAAGAGCCAGCGTTGTGCACGTCCATGGCCATGTGGCCGGCAGGGCTGCAAGAAAACACTGTTTTTACGGTGGTAGCTATTTAGCTACCTGCATTTACATGCTTTCAAACTGCCAGGTTGACAGGAGTGGGGTTATCAGTGGGAGCTCGCTCCGCTGCGTGGCACCCGGGATTTGAACTGCCGAGCTGTCGACTTTTCAGCCAACAGTTTTTGGAGCCTTAGTCCACTGAGACAGTTACTTCAGCATAAAATGCCATTGTGCTCATGCTTTTTTGGGGGATTACATTTATGTATTTATTTATTATGCCCTGTATTCATAACCAGCTTTTGAAGTATCTGCCCCACAAAGTGGCTTAAAATATAAGAATCAACTTTTGAAAAAAAAGTCTGCAGAATTAAATAATTTCTGTAGCGCAATGCTAATAATTAAATGTCAGTATCAAGACCTTTTAATGTTATTATCTTAAAAGCCAGCGGAATTAATGGTAAAATATTGCCTAAAGGATTAAAAACCAAAAGCTGTGAAGTTTTTAAAAGTTCCAATTAAAAAAGAACAGGGAATTGGGTCCCTCCTAAGGGAGGGAATCTGAGAAGCAAGGTACTTCTGCTGAGAAGACTGTCCCTGAAGTTCAACAGTCTGATAGTAGTTATCGGAGGACAAAAGGGCAGGACCCCTTCAGGAAACCCATTTGGAGTCCATATGCAATTGGTAGAAGACATTTGGGAGAAGAGTTGATCTCTACTGTTTTCACTTGTATTGAATCGGCTTCCCTGTTCGCACTTTGCTGAACCGCTTTAAACTACGACAGGGAAACGGCACAAACGGGGGAAACCAAAAAAAGGCGGTGATGTCCACAAATACAACCAAATTGCTTTAAAATGGGGTGTAGGAACTGATTTTAAAAAACACCACCCCCAGTGGTCGTCACAAGAAAAACCGACACAGCGGTCAAAAATGGCTGTGGCCAAGGGGGCTCTTCAGAAAAAGCAATTTGAAAAGCAGACAGTGATTTTTAAGGTGATTTGTCTTTAAGGAAAAGGCGTTTCAAATCTCAAGTGCAGTAGCAAAAACTCCTTCCCTGCAGCTGCTTAGAAACTGCTGTGTTTTTTGTGTATCCCAGAAGCATTCATTCATTTATTTGTAAAATCACCTGTGTGAAACGTATTTTAATCTTTTTCTGGACAATAACAGGAAATTGAAAATGCAGATTAACCAACTTTTGCAGAAGAGGGGGGAAAGCCTCAACCATGACTATCAGAAGAGATCCTGTGCCCGCTGCCAGAAGTCTCTTGGCATGCTGCTCAACAGAGGGGCCGTGTGCAACGGGTGCAGTCACCAAGTTTGCTCTGCATGTCGTGTCAGCCTGAAACCCTACCTATGGAAGTGCACCGTCTGCTATGCTCTTGAGTAAGAACTTTTCCCAGACTTGACTCAAGCAGGGTAGAGTCATTTGTTATTGGATGGCTTTCTAAAACAAATCATGGCGCCCTCCTATCCTGTTGATAGTGCGTGATTTCAGTTCTGCAGAAATTACAAAGCAGTCTCCTGCTGGAAAGAAAGAATGAGCAGGAAGCAGCCCATGTATAAGAGATGAGGAGGGGAGGAAAAGGGGAGTTGCATGGCCCTAGGCAGAGGACAGGGGGACAGCAGCCAGAAAAGGGGAGAGCATAGGCTGGATAGTGTTTATGACAGGTATGTGAATATATTTTCAGAGCTGGTTTTGTTCTTGCTACATTAACCCATGAAACCAGGTTTACCACTAAAACCCACATTAGATGAGATGGCATCCAAATAGTTACCAGGTGCATGGCTTTTAAAAGTAAATTGCAGAGACATTTCCCAGTCTGGATCAGGACTGGGCTGTGGGGTGCAAGTGGGCTTTATCTCTTTGCCTCCAATTGCAGACATCATCCAGATTGCGCCCCAGCCCAACTCTGCAGTTTGGGACAGGGCTAGCTGCACACTGGTCTCAGCTGTACTAGAAACCTCAATCTTTTAAGAGCCAGTTAAGGGAACAGATGGTGTGAGCCTCCCCACGACCCCCTGGTAGATCCCCTCCAAAGTGGCAATTAGGCATGGGCTGCAAAATGCACTTTGCCTATATGCTTCCTTCTCTATGGCTAATACAACCTTTTCTGGAGGTCTTCCCAGGCTGTGGAACTCCATTTCATTGGATGCCAGTTTTTCTTCTTGTTGGCAGGCAGAGCTTTTTCATTCAGTTGAGCTTTTGGCAACTGGTTGGCATCTAATGTATAGCATTTAATAAGCAAGTGCAATAGTTGTTTGTTTGAAAAGATTTTGACTTTATTCCAACAGGGTTCTAATATTCAAATTTGGTTAATTGTGTTCCACCATCCCAACTTTTTATATTTTTATTTACACATTTTAAAAATAATGTTGTGAGATGCCTCAAGTCCAAGGTTTTGGAGAATCAAATGAATAAATAAAGGAGGAAAGACTTAAACTCTCTTTGCTCAAGGCTAAATCCATGAGCAGGGCTGCATTTAGCAAAAAGAGGACATAAGGTCAAGTCACACAGCTGTTCCACGTTATGTGAGGTAGTTCTTGGAGAAACTGTAACTATACTCTACCCCAGTAGTGGCAAACCTTTGGCACTCCAGATGTTTTGGACCACAACTCCCAGAATTCTGAGCCTATATTGCCAATGACAAAGGACTGTGGGAGTTGTGGTCCAAAACATATGGAGCGCCAAAGGTTTGCCACCACTGCTCTACCCCTTCAGACTGCAGGTGGAAGCTCAGATGATGGGAGATTTCTTTTTATCAGCTTTCCGGGTTTGTTGAACTACAGTTCCTACCATCCCCAAGCCAACAAGTTTATTAGGGGTATGTGTAGGGTAGCATTTTAGGGTGATGGACTGGGACTGTAGAGATCCAGTTGCAAAGTCCCGACTGAGCCATGAAACTCACTGGATGGACTGTTACAATATAGACTGTTTGCTTTTGCAGGGATATGAAAGTGAAAACAGGCGAGTGGTTTTTTGAGATGCGAGCCAAGAAATTTCCATCTGAAGGTAATTATTAAAAAGCACCAGGAGTTTCCTGAAGAATGTTGAATGCAAGTTAAACCGGTGACCTATTAGTTTCCTTTAAAGTTTTGCTGTTTCACCAAGATATAAGTATAATCTGAAATAAACAATGGTTTCTTAAATAAATATACATACAAAAGATTGCAACATCCAGCTTGTTTTATTTAATAATCAAGTAACATATCTGTAGTGCTTTAACCAAGTACAATAAGAACACAAGAAAAGCCTTGCTGGAACAGGTCACAGCCCATCCAGGATTCTGTCTCAGTATTCTGTCTCAGCATTTTGTCCTGTATTCTGTCTCACACAGAGGCTCACCATTTGCTTCAGGTTATTCCCAAGCAGATGTCTTCATCTGCTTACGATTCCCTGCAAATGGCATTGAGAGATATTCCGCCTATCTCTCCAACCCAGAGGTTGTCCTTAGGCATCCAGAATGATAGCCATTGATACCCTTGTTCTCCATGAACTTGTCTAATCCTTTCTTAAAGCTGTCAAGACTGGCAGCTGTCACCACTTCTTCTGGCAGGCAGTTCCATAGTCGAGTGATCCTCTGGGTGAAAAAGTACTTCCTCTTATTTGTTTGAGATCTAGCACCCAAAAGTTTTATGGAGTGCCCTCTAGTTCTAGTGTTGTGTGATAGGGAAAACAGTTTTTCCTTATCTACTTTGTCTACACTGTGTATGATTTTATAAACTTCAATAAGGTCACCTCTTAGGTGCCATCGTTCAAGAGTGAAGAGGCCCAGCCGTTGCAGCCTCAGATGATAAGGAAGGTGTTCCAGTCCCCTAATCATTCTGGTTGCCCTCCTCTGCACCCTCCCTTTTCTCTTATTATAACTACTGGTACTCTTTTGTTTTAGACAGAAATAGCTGTTGCATACATCATTTATGTTGTTCTGGGAGATGCAACTATTCATAATAACTGATTTTTTAAAAAAATACAAATATTAGTCATCAGCTGAAATCTAGTAGTAAATTGTAACTAGACTCTAACTGATACTAGAGTATCAGTTGAGCTTACAGAGAGGCTGACTCACCAAATCCCACTGATTTAGTAGGCCCTCTCTAGGTGTGACTTGCAGTTCTGAAACTCAGTCAGTATGTTGATTGTCCTTGCTTTTATGAATGGCCCTTTAGGAAATCCTGAGATCTTATCACTACTGCTATTAAATATGTTTCTAAATGCATAGAGTCCTGAGCACATAATTTATGGGTTTGTATATTCATTTATTTGACAGCATATGTACCCCATCTTGTCTCCTAGGAGTTCCAGATAGGTATCAACAAATAAGGGCCTGAGCCCAGTTGGGAGTGCTAACCAGAGTAAGCCCATTGAATTAGTGGGGTTTATCTGTGTGTTGATACACAATTCAACAAGTCTACTCTTATTCACACCCACGTTGCATAGCCTGTAAATAATGTTCGAGGAAAAGAGTCTTGTAGTGCCTTGAAGAATAACAACTTTTATTTAGCATGAATGTTTCTGGGTGCAATCCACTTCATCATTGGCCTGATGCTGCCCAGGAGCTTTTATTACAACTTCAAACACCCTCCTGTCTTGGCACTTTGTTGTACCAATGAAGTAATCAATCATGCTGCTCTCAGTTGTTTTGTTGAATTTATATTTTGGGATGTTAACAGTGCTTTAAAAATCTGATAGACTTGCTACAGAAAATTATTCTGCCATAATGTTATATGAGGTATGTGAACTTTGTGTAGCTTTCAGTAAAATTCCAAGTACCTCATTGTCATATAGAAACACCCATTTATAAGAGGCTACTCGTCTTGTCCTGGAGAAGGGGCAGGAAGTGAATAATAGGAAAGAAGATTGCTCATTCTAGAATCTATCAGTTTTGCTCTGCAATGTAACTCTGACCCCCTTTTGTCTTCTCACCATTGCTGTCCTCTGTACTCCCCAAAACCAAAACAATGGAGGGGTTTCCGGGCTTCCAGACCTTTGGGGGTGGGGTGGGAAAATGCCCTTGCAGTTCCACTGACAGGAGCAGTTCTATCAGTCGATTCCTAATTGGATGTTGGTGGATGTTGGTCATTAAAAGGCTAGCTGCCTAGATGTCCTGAGCACATCTGATCTCGCCTGATCTCGGAAGCTAAGCAGGGTTGGGCCTGGTTAGTACTTGGATGGGAGACCACCAGGGAACACCAGGTGCTGTAAGCGCCTGGAGTAGGAACTGGCAAGCCACTCCAGTATTCCTGCCAAGAAAACTCCATGGACATGGGGTCATGTAGAGTCAGTCACGACTGTAACGACATAACAACAAAATTAAAAGGCTAGAGAATCAAATTGTAATGTGCCCGTGTTGCTGGGAATGTTGTTTGGTGTTGCATAATAAAGGAGCCAGAAATTTTAAAAATGCTGTATATCTAATCATTTTCCTCCATCATCTTCTCCCTAATAGTGGTAGCAGTTGGGAAAAAAACCTGTGAAATAATGTATAGTCAATCAGTTTTTCCCCTCAAAGTGCTCCCCTGTTTTGAAAGGAGATACCTGCTTATCACTGCACATTATTTTCTCACCTATCTATATTGTCTTTGATATGCTTTGTTTTGTGATTGGGCAATGGAAAGTAACTATGGCTTTATTTGCAAGTCTGATTGTTGAGGCACTTAACTTTGGAGATATCCCTTTGTGGGAGAAATGGGATTTTGAACTACACGTTCCCATTAATGGACAACATTTTGTTGCAAAATTACGCACACAAAACCTGATGTGGTGCCTGTGGTAGTTATGCTAGTGCTAGTAATAAAGAACGTTTGCACAGTTGGTTTCTTTGTCACTCTTATTTCTTTAATGCCTTGTTGCCCAAAATTCTGCAGGATCTGTAGTGGACATTACAGGCTTTGTTGTCACAGAAGTGGAAGTTTCTGATTTATATACAGTAGTTAGTAAACCTGGAGCAGTTAGAATCTTCTGGCATGCTTGTTTAAGAAGACATAGCTACTTCACTCTTTAGCTGGCTAACTGGCATTGTATGGAAGATCAGATAGGTACGATAAGAAAATAATTTTTATTGCCAGGTCAGAAAATAATTAATTACTGTATTTATATAAATATATGACATATTAGGATTTCAGCTTTTAAGAATGGCTATCCACTGTTCTTGTTTTAATATCGTATTTTTCTATATGTCATTCATAATCTGCTGCTTATTACTGATTAATAATTGAATTACAGGGATTGCTTTTCTCTTAGTTTGTAGTCAGTCCAAAACTTTTCAAGTACAAATATTTCCTGTATTAATGCAATTATTTGTGTGGTAAGCTATGATTTTATGCTGTGTATTCAGTTGTTCAAATCTTATATAAAGGAAAGTATCCTACAGTGTTTTCATATTGTGGTATTGCATGACTGCTATGTTTTACAACTGTAATTGTGGTTTCTATCATCCTTTGTTTGTCAGTTTTCATGTGCTGATTCAGCCAGAATCGGGAAGAATTATTTTCATATCCTTTTTTGAAAAAAAAAGAAGCACAGTCTGTTCAGTATTTCTAAGAGTTTGCAAAACTGAAATGTATTAACAAAAATAAATGACAAAAAATTCAGCTAAAATAATTAATATGCAAATACCTATTTGTTGTTATTAATGACCTTTGGTGTGGTCTTTACTTTCTTCATAGGTAAACATGACTCTGCTGGAGCAGCACTCTTGAAATCTTACCAGGAACTAAGGTAAAACCAAGAAGTATGACTTGTCATAAAGAGGGTGATGCAATGCTACGAAATATATTGTACATTTAAAAATAAAATTTCTCTTAAAGCTTCCACAAAATGTAAAGCTTCTGCAAAAGTTTATTGTGAGAAATTTGTAATGCAACAAACAAGATGGTGAGAGTTTTTATTGCTTACTGACAAAGCTGCTTGGATGAGTAGTGAAATGTTTCGATCTCTCAAGAAAAGAAGTCCAGTTGCCATGACTCAAAAAATTCTAGATAATCTCACTTGGATGACTAAGACTCTTCACAGACTTAATGCATACATTTAGCAAATTCTTACTGCATAAGCCAACATGCAGGAGTTTTTAAAAAAGCATGTTCGATCAAAGCAAAGGCCTACTTAGTCTAGCCTACATGTTGCAGACTGCCAACTGGTTGCCCACAGGAAACCCACATGCATCAATATACTGGAGCTTTGTGATCATTGGGTTAAGCAATGAGGAGACTGACTTGTGCTACAGACCACCAAGAAATTAGGGGCCATGCTTTGTTTACCGTCAGTTTGCACGGCTGAGATGACTGGGATTTGGCCTATTCATTTTAGATGTATCATTGCTTTTGTGGTGTTTGTGTGTGTCTCTCTGTGTGTGTTCTGTGTGTGTTTGTGTGTGTTCTGAGGCATCAAGTCAGAACCAACTTATAGTGATCCTAATAGAACTTCTGAGATGAATGAGATATTTAGGAGTAATTGTAGCAGTTCCATCCCTCCATGAGTTTCCATGGCCAAGGGGGGATTTGAACCCTGTTCTCCTGAGAACTAGCCCATCAGTCTGTCCACTACACCACATTGGGAATCACTGCCCTTACATACTGATTTTAATACTATTTTATACCATTGATATGTTTATTCTGAGCAGTCTGGCAGTCACATGTATTAATGATGGTCGATGAATTTTTAAATGGCCAGGTTTGGAAAAGTGGGGGGAGTCAATGGAACATTTCAGAAATGTGCTTCAATGAGGTTGGTCACATTCCTTTTCTCTTAAATCCTTAGTAATATATCAGTGGTTCCTCCAACACCACCTCCGTTTGCTGAAACCACAACTGGAGTCAATGCAGTGGTAAAGTATCATTTTTAAATTTGGATTTTGTGTGCTCTTTGTGCATCCAGTGGTGTGCTACTTTTTGCTTAAGTGACTTGTGACATTGATCTGTCACCCTGTGTCTTAAATTTTAAGGGCTGGACTAGACATGGCGGCGGGAGGTTCATTAATTGAAACATAGATTTGCTGCAGTCATGGATGAACAAGATGGAATTTAAACAGTAAAACTGTCAAGGAAAGCTTTGCAGCTTATCTTCCTGCATTTTCCCCTTGATGTAATTCTCCCTTCAGCAGTGCTCCATGTAGGAACTGAAACTGGCTGGAAGAAATATAACTGAGGAGATGAGCGGCAAGGGAACAGAGAAATGATTCACACTTCTGCTTTCCCCTTGCTTTCTATGTAATTAAATGGGTTTAGGCTTTAGTACAGGGATCCGTGGCCATCTTGCCTGGTTTGGCCCCCAAGTCTTGGGTGGGGGGATCCAATCAGTTGAACGAGTGTGAAAATTAATGAATAGGTGGATGTATTTCCTACAGTGATTTTCCTGGTTACAGCAGGCCTTCATGTGAATGAAAAACCTGGTTCAATTCAATATGACAGTCAAGTAGACTTCCATTGTCCTGTCTGAATGGTAAACATTTGGTATATGTTTACCATTATACCAAATTATATATATTACATTTTGTAAAGGAAACTACAGAATGTAGCTAGCCATAAATTTGATAGGTACAGTAAACCCCCACCTATTGCAGGGGTTAAGGATCCGACCCAACCCACAATAATTGAAAATCCGCAATATGTGGGTGCTGGGTCAGGTCGGGACTGGGCGGGCTCTCTGGGGGCTCTTGTACTTACCCCAGGCCTGGCGCTGCCCCAAACAGGCCTGCAAGGGGCTTTCCAGTCCCCCAGAGCCCCCAAAATGTTTTCTAGTGATCTGGAGGTCACTTCTGGTTTACCAGAAGTCACATCCGGTTTGTGGGGAAGCACTTTTGGGGCCTCTGATGGGCCTGGGAAGGCCTCCAGGGGGCCTTTTTTTTCATATACTGCAGACCCGCAATATACCGGGTCCGCAGTATATGAAACACAAAAGGGCGGGGGACAACTGTACTGGTGTTGTGTGCTCATGGGCAGATGGGATCCACATTCCACCTCAGTAAGTATCTATTTTAAATTGCAGAATCTGTACTGTACAGAAGGATTTCTGCAAAAATTTTTTTTTTTACAAAACTATAAAAACATTCCAGATGTTTTCCCTTTTATTTCTAGTATAATTACTAGTGATACTTGTTCATCAGTAGGTACAACAGAGCTCTTTGTCCCTTTTGGAAATGTGAACCCTTCTGCTCCTACCAACCATTTCCCCTAATAATTGCTTGGCTACCGAAAAGACAGCTCTGTTTGCATTCTTGCACACATACTTTCTTTGGAGTCGCTCACGGGCATGTCGCATGAAAAGCCTTGACAACAGAACGCTTGAGATGATTATAACTTGAACTTCTCTCCCCACCCACTTTTGTGTGTTTCAGGAATCTGGCCAGTATAAAAGTTTCCACAGCTCTGTGGAAAACCTCTTTCTGTCTTTTACTACACATATAAAAAGTAAGTGTTCTTCAGGGCTTTGGTGTTCTAAAGCAAGGCGCTGCACAATTCAGTTTGACACCATGCACTTTAAGAAAATGAGTCAGGAGACTTTTCAGAGAAAGGGGAGACTTCATCTCTCCCTTTCTCTACATTTCAATGTCTTTAATGGATGAGGATGCATAGCCAAAGTAGTAAAAGATGCAGCCTAGTGAAAATTAAGGAATGGGCAGAACCAGAGTCAGCATGGGCTTTCTTCTCTAGCAAGTGACAGGGACTTTGCTGCCTCACATTCACGAATGGAAATACTTGCTTCTGATCACAGCGGTGTTCTAATTTTCCACTTAGTTCCTTCCCCCGGTTGGGGCTGTGACATAGGCCTAATTATTATTTTATAAATATTTAAAGCATCGCTTGCATATTTCTGTATCTAAGGGCGTTTATACACGACCCCTAAGCTCCGCCGCAAATGGCTGCAAGGTCCGGACCTTTAAAAACCCGCACTTGAGCATGACCAAACAGCAGTTTTCTTGTACCTGGTCTTTGATGGTGACAAATATTTGATCCGGTGTAAGGATAGTGAGTGCGGGGCTCTCCTGGCTTCCTTTTGTTCTTTTTTTGCGCCCCGCCCCTTTAAGAGATCTGAATGCTGCCAGGAACAAAACGGAGGTAAACCGGCAGTCTTTTCTTTCTTTTTTCTCCCTCCCTCAGGCAGCCAGCAACCAGGAAGTGCGGAGGGGGGTGGGGACAGAGGAAGACAGAGGAAGAGCGATGAACCCCTAAGATCTCTGGTCCGAATTTAAGTGGCCAGCGGATCTTAGGGGTCGTGTAAAAAGGCCCTAAGAATCCATTCAGTGCTTTTTTTTAAGGGAAAATAACAAAGGGTGGGGGAAGTTAAGTTGAAGAGTGCTCCAGGGAGATGTTAGTGGTTGCCAGCTCATCAACTCTAGAGCCAGCTTCTGCTATAAACTGGTAGAACTTGTTCCTCTATATTTGATCTCCAGGGAGGAGATTGTACAATGAGGGAAGCACATCATACGTAACTCATGATTAGAGCTAAGAGCAAATTTGTGTTGAAGACTTGGTGGTTCCCACAGACGTCTGGATTTGGAAGGTCACACTTCAAAGGAATGCTGCGCTCCAGGGCTTAGGACAGTCGGAGAACAAAGCAAGCTAACTTGCAAATTACATTAAGCAAGAAAAGCTCCTGCTGTGTGCATAGGCACTTTCAGCAACCCAGAAATTCCTTTTGGAATGATGGACTATCTGTAAGATTCTCAATCTTGTAATATTCAATAACAGCTCTACCCATAGATGAACTTTTGCTGTGGCCTCACTCTACTCTGGGTATACTTTATGTCTCTATGCATGGTTAGTTGTGATTGTGAAATGGCCGTGAAGCAATTTGAATTTAAGCATTGGTATACTTGGCTTCACTGAGAAGAAGATTTCAATCAGGTGTATGCCAAGTCAAGCAGGAGGTTGATTTCTGAACTGCTCACTTGATGAAATGGATGTCCAAAAATGAATTTACCCTCCTTGATATCTTCCTTGCTCTCCATCATGGGGGCTGCATGGAATGTTCAAATCCAGTGGCAGTATGCTACTGAATACCAGCTGCCAAGAAGCAGTGAAAAATGGCCCTTAAATTCTGAACTCCAGTATTTTGTTGGACAGCAAGGAAAACAGGGCGAGGAGCGAGATGGTTCTGAAGAGTTTTTGGGTTTTCAGTGTGCTACTGTTCTCTGTTTAAAATGATGATGGTGATAGTGCTGAAGCTACTGTATGTTTTATATGGAGGAGCATTTAACTGTGTGAGGAAAAAAACTAACCCTCAGAGGACTTGGCTTTTTGTTGTTGTTTTTAACAATTAAAATTATTATTTTTTAAAACACTGATGAAATGGCTTTGCAAGGCAGACACGCCCCTGAAACTAAGTGGTTTTAACAAACACTGGGGGGGGGGGGCAGGATGATTGCCTTCCGTTGTTCCTCTAGCAGCTCCATGTTGTATACATTGACCAGCATCAACCATCCAGGATTTCAGGCAGCCTTCTTTTTCTTACCGTGCCTGGAGATGCCACAATTTGAGCCTCATCTTCTGGGTCCAAAGCATGTGTTCCACCCCTGTGAACTAAAGCCCTTCCCTTCTAAGGCAATTTTGCACCACCACAGATCCAAGGTGGACAAAGATTCCTGTATCAACATACTGTTCCTCTCAAGTTGCTAAAAAACCATAAAACGTGTTACCCATTATGTGAACCTTGCGTTCCATATGTTTTCTTCTGATACCTCATTGTATGTTTACAGCAGCAGCTTTGCAGAAAGGAGAGCTACAACTTGAACCAAGTGTCAATTAGGATATGGGCTTGGCCGGATGGCTACATGAGAGTGGGTTAAAGCAGGTTGTATGGTTGTTAAAGGATGCATGAAGGTGCAATATGCCATCTGGTGTGATCCTTGTATCCACAAGGCATACGTACCTCAAGTGACCCTCTTTGACTCACCTCTCTTTAAAGAGCAATGAGATAAAGCCCCTCTACCTGAATCCTACTATCTCCTCTTCCTTCCAAGAGGAAGCTTTCTTTTTAAACATTTTTCCTAGAAGGCACAATGCATTAGTGCTGCCCTCATAGGCTTTTAAAAACCTTCCTTGCCACCAGAGATGCAGAGGACATTTTTAATTTTTCAGCGTCATTGAGTAGCTCATAATCTGTCTGCTTGAGCCGCTTAACAGTATTGGGAAATTTAAAGCTGTAAGCCTTCTGCTTTTGATCAGTCCCAGCTATCCCGTGTACTAGAACCAAACCAAAATGGAGCAAACCTTTAAAAAGAGTAGTTATGGACATTAAGTCAAAAAAGTGTAGATGGATATGTTCTGGAGACAGGCTGGTTTGTGTTGGCCCACCAGGAGAAGGGATGAACCAGCCCAACCCCAGAGTGGACCAAACAATGGGACAAACCCTGTATGGTCGCACCCTGTGTTGTGATATTTAATTCAGCAGCCTTTTTTTGCCCCCCCCCCAACATTCAGCAGTCATACTAGATTGATGAGGTAAAATGCTGTAATGCATTAGACTAACTTCATAAACACATGCAAGTGAATTTCTTTTTGATGTTTTGTCTGTTCTCTCTCTCTCTCTCCTGTTTTCCATTATAGAAATGTCAAAGTCCCAGAATGATATGACAGCTGAGAACTGTTTTCTAACTACCGACTATGGGCAGCAACTGGATCCAATGAAGGAGAGGAGAAGCTTTTCCGAAACTGCCATAGATATTGCATCCAGGGTATTCAAATAGATGGATGGATGGATAGCTAGCCAGACCATGTTTTGATAAATATGTTTAAAAATACATATGCCTATGGACCTAGCATACTGCACTTAAACCAGTATCAAAATCATCATCCAAAACACCAGCCTACAACTAGATAATCCAACAACTTATTTGAATGTATATATATAAATTATATAAAAATCATTTTGATGTGAAAACCTTTTCCTCCACTGAATGGAACTGAGCAGAGATCCCGCAATCACTGTAAACTACCAGACTGCAACAACTGTTTTAACAAGTAAAGGACCAGTAACACCCAGGTTGTATGACTTCTTAGAGAGTCCAGTCAGATGCCTCTGTAAAACTTCAGGCGAGCATTTGGGACCTCCATTAAGCAGACTTCTATTATGTGTTAAATTCCTGTTTCCCCACTTTTATACTGAATTGTACTACTCTTGGTTTTAATGTATGAAATTAAATAGTCTTCATTATAATCTGAACTTTTTTCATTGTCATTTCACCTGTTTATTGTTCTTGTTTTTAATTCTTCTCACTTTAAGTTTCTTTTAGGAGGCAATTTGGAATATACATGTATAAATAAATAATACAACTTGGTGTGTTGGATTTCTCAGGTAAATAGTGTTCCAAGTCTTCACCGGCTTATAAGTGAAGAGCAAGGCAAATCTGGAATTGCCTTGAAAAAGACTTCTAGTGAAGAGATTGTTCCATTGAGTTCTTCGAGTAACACTCTATTTTCTCAGGGCATACGATCTGTAAGTAGGGATCCTCCTTTCATTCTGTTTTTTCATCATTTCACATGAAGAGTCCATTATATACCTGAAGCTTTGAAATTTGCCAGTACAGTATTGCTTTTGTGGTCAAACTGTGGAAAATTCCTTCTGCCTTTCAGGAATGGACAGAGATTCACAAAATGTCACTTTAGTCCAGTGGTTCCCAACCTGGGGGTCAGGATCCCTTTGGGGGTTGAATGACCGTTTTACAGGGGTCACCATGAGCCAGTGAAGAAAAAGGCACAAACGGCTTTGGTCTGGAGGAGGAGGAAGGGGATGAAGAGTGAGTTACAGCTTGATAGGTTGGAGGGGATGTCAGTCAATGGCACCGGAGGCTATGATTGGCTGAGGGTGCTGATAGAGGGAAGTTCTCTTTGGCACCTGTGGCAGTGGCCTGCCAAAGGGGGCTGGTGGCCTCTTCCAAGCAGGGCAAGGGGGTCACCACAACATGAGGAACTGTATTAAAGGGTCACAGCATTAGGAAGGTTGGGAACCACTGCTTTACTCGCACCATAATCCAACTCACCTTGAAACGAATATAAATTGTGTTAGGATTTGACATCTAAATACCACTTTTTCCAGTAGGATTAGTTGGACGTAAAATTGGATTTATCCCATTTTGTCCATTTTTTGCCTTGTCACAGGATAGTTTATACAGCATTAATAGCACATGCACTGAGGCGGGCAATTTTGAGAAAGCTGATGTCAGTGGTGAAATAGAATTTGCCATCAGATATGACTTCAAAGTTGGCATTTTAGAAACATGCATCAAGGCCTGCAAGAACTTGGCTTATGGAGAGAAGGCAAAGAAAAAATGCAACCCGTAAGTTTGTTTTGGTTGAACTTTCCGAAGCATAAGGCTTTCAGTGTCAGTTCTGGACAACGGCTGAACTCCTGATTGTCTTCATGAATGTAAATTTATGACTGTCTTAAGTCTGCGTTGTATTGCACCCAGGCAACAAGGAGTGTGCAATTTGATTGCACAATCAGTTGTCCTGTTCCCATCATGATCATTGCACAGCATGCATGCAGAAGTGGTTCATGAATAGCACTTCTGCTATTAGGATGTTTTTTGAACTGGTTCTGCAGTTTCATGTTGCACACATGGAGTTGTGCAACAGGGTTTCAGCCAAGCAAGGAAGGCCTTCCTTCATTAAACCTGTAAACAATCATTTTTCATTATTTAAGGAACCTTTTGGCTTTCATCTAATGATTGCCACAAAGAATGGACATATTTGCTGGTTATTAAATAGAAGCAGAACACTTTTACTAGGGCTGTTGCAGAGAGGATAAGGAAGGGGATGTTCAGGTTGAATATTAAGAAACAATAGCAAGAAGAGTTTGTTGGACAACGGAAGGAAAATGGTTTGCAAGCAACTGCTGTGTCCCAACTCATTAATTATACAAAATAACTAAACTATTATTATTATACTTAATTTAGTTCATTGAGGACCAAGAGGTCAACATTTATAGTAATCTTAACCAAGCAAAAGTTGGTTAAGTTGATATCCAGGGACTAAAACAAGTTGCAAATCAATGCAAATATTTTAGTCAGTTCCACCTAGAAACCCTAAGTTGGAATCAACCTGACAGCATCTTGTTCTTAATAGGCAATGTTATTTCAGAAGCTTATTTTGCTGAGGACATTTGATGACCAGCAGGGGGCAACAGAGTGTAGTAGTAATAGGATTGGATATTTCTGTAACACAAAGAAAATAATGCTGCCTGAGTTAAAAGGAAGGAAGCATTTTCAGACATGATGAGGACAGAGTTGAGGACTTTTTGGTCCATCTGTGGTTTTATGCTCTAGTATAGTTTACACTTAGTACTTTGCTACAACAAGATGGCTTACATTATCATTTATTTAAAGCAAAGTAAACAATGCTAATCATTATGCAGAGCTTGGACAGATGTTACAGATGACAAAGTGCTTGCAATTAGCTCATTTTACAAATAAAAACGGTATAACTAAAATATAATTATAGTTTACAGAGGATAGCTTTACTCTAGTACTGTTATAGCTAAAATTACCTTTATAGTGGGAAGAGTGCATCCAATAAAACATAACTTGATAAATAATAAACCAGCATGTCATAAAAAGCCCCCCCCCGGTCTGTGTGTGGAAATCTGCAGAGATCAAGTTCACTTCTTCCTTCAGCAATGCTAGAGTTATGAGTACCAGACTCCTGTGCAGTTTAAAATTTATGTATAACTCATACATGATTACATAATGTAACTACAAAGCATAAGCAATTGACACAAACACACCTCCCCTTCTCTAATCTAATATTAAAGTATTGGATTGATTAAGTGGGGGAACCATGTACAGTATAAATGAAACCATGGTGCTCAGATTCTTGCAATTCAACGGAGAATTGTAGTAGCAACCATATGACTTTCTTGCCTCCTGCCCTTCCTTTCTCATGGCTCCTACCTTCTGTCTCCATCTTTAATTGAAAGGTATGTTAAAACCTACTTGCTGCCTGATAAATCTGCTCGGAGTAAAAGGAAGACCTCTGTCAAAAAGAACACGTTGGATCCTTTGTATCAAGAAACTTTAAAGGTACATCAAGGAATGTTTTTAATTCAGATCCCTGATCACCAGACCCTCCCTCTTTTGCACATCAAAATCCCCTTTGACTCTCCCAGAATCAGCCTGCACTAACCTTGTAATTAGAAGTGGATATAGCATGATTTGTTCTCCAGCAAGGCACTTAAGGGAATTCTATTTCAGAATGCAAAGATGAGTATTGCTTGTAATTTGACCATTATTTAACTTCTCATCGGCAGCATTTTCTACTAAAAAGAGAAAGTAGAGGGATTTCATTCAAAGCTTTTTATATTTGGGTGAAAGTCTTCCCCATTCCTTTTGTTCTGATTGCACACATTAGTTTTTTTAAAATCAAGTAACAGGTGCAACCAGAACAAGGAAACAACTGAAACTAGCCATATAAAATAGCTACAGACCAGACATCAGAAGTTACTTTTCATCTACCCAGAGCTGTATTGTGGTATAGTGAAAGATTGTACTAAAAATTAAAAACTCTGGCCAGAAAAAAAAGATGTATACCAACTGCATGTTTTACAGTGGACATACTTTTAACTTCTTGAGCAATGTCTCTTTGTGTTAAGGATAAAGGAAATGTCTCATACAATGAATTGGGAGTTGGACAGAATACTTCTTGAACTGAAAAGGAATTAAAACACACTGAATATATTTCCTCTTTTCCCAGTGACTGTCTCATTCATCATTGTTCTTTTGGCTTATTAACTGAAAAATGTCCTCTGTCACTTTAAAGAGCATTAGGAGATCTGATTACTTCTGTTGGCTCTGAGTCATTAGTGCTGTGTTTAGGGAACCTCATCTCTACTTTCTCAGTGTTGAATGTTTACCTAAGTAGGTTTCCAAGACTGGAGGTACAGTATTATTATTTATTGCTAATTACATCTTTATCCCCTTCTCCATTAAAGAGCACTCAGTATGCCTAATAATCATGATTAAAATGAATTAGGCAACAAGACCATTAAAATATCATTTTAATAAAAACTATTAAAATAATCTCAATAGTAAGTGAAGGTTTTTAAAAGTTTAAAAAGCAAATTTTAATAGATGTGTCTTTCAACCCTCAAAACAGTCGCAGTGCAGGGAGAGGGAAACTATATACTTAGGAATCATACGGAATAAATGCACAGCAGATTCCTTCAAATAATTTCTTACTGAAGACCCTGTAATTTTAGAAATTGAAAGGAAAGCCATTGTTAAAGCCGATGGATTAAATAATTCACCAGGAATAGATGGGATACAATTTCAAGCTACAGAGACGGACTCTATCAATAGTAATTCTTATTCCTATTAAATATTTGCCAACAAACATGGGAGAAAAACAACAGCAGCAGCAGCTCACAGCTGGAATTGTTCAATATGCATGCCACTTAAAGAGGGAAAATGCAAGATTTTGCAGTAAAGACTCTGACTATAAGTAGACATAAGGTTGTTAGGACAGGGTATAGAAAAGCAGAATGTCAAAAAACATTGTTAAAAATTTCAAAGGGGTGTATTTTGTTACTCTGTCTATTTAATCTGTATGCAGAACATACCATACATGAAGATGGAACAAATAAAAGAGGAGCAAAAATTGGTGGAACAAACACCACCATATTTAAGATATGTACCCCATACATTTCAGAAAACTAGATTTTTAATTTTATTTATTTATTTGATTATTTTGACCGCACCTTTCTCCTTGGAAAAGGACCTAAGGTGGCTTACAATAATGAGGGACAATATACAGTCCAGAACATTTCAGACATATTCAAGTTAAAAACAGGGAGTTTGAAGAGGTGTATTAGAACATTAAATGGTAACATTAGAGCTATAAAGAGCATGCAAGAAGAAAAGAAAAATCCATATAAGGGGTGAAAAGCAACATGGAAAACACTAGTGTTCTTATGAAACCAGTCAATGCAATCATGTATGGTAATTGATATAAAGTCACATAGTAGGTAGTCCCTCATTCAGGGAAAGCTTGCCTGAAGAGGAAGGTCTTTGCCTGCTTCCGGAAAGACAGCAGAGATGGGGCAATCCTGGCCTCCAGCAGAAGGGAGTTCCAAGGTCTGGGAGCAGCAACAGAGAAGACACTTTCATGTGTTCTTCTGAAATGCACCTGTGAAGGTGGCGGGATGGAGAGAGGGGCCTCTCCTGATGACCTTATCTGAGCCAGCTCATACTGTGAAATTCAATCTTTGAGGTAGCTTGGACCCAGGCCATTTTGTGCTTTGTAGGTTAAGGTCAGCACCTTGAATTGTGCCTGATAGCTGATTGGCAGCCAGTGGAGCTGCTTTAGTAGGGGTGTAATGTGATCTCTGTAACTCATCCCAGTCAGAAATCTGGCTGCTGCGTTCTGGACTCATTGAAAGTTTCCCGAGTCATTCCATTGGTAGCCCCACATAGAGTGCATTACAATAGTCCAGCCGGGAGGTCACTAAGGCCTGTGTCGCATTCATACTAGTTTTAATTTTTCAAGTCAAGAATGACTTGAAATGACTATTGATTATGATGAAAGAAAAAAGTGCAAAAGCAGTGATATAGTTGAATACAAAGAAGACAGAAGTACTAGTTATAAAAGAGTTACATAATTTGAACATTGAAAGTGAAGAAGTCTGCAGCCAAGAAATTAGAAGACTATGAAAGGCAATTGTGAAGGAACTAGAAAAAGATCCTTAACTGCAAGGGCATGTAACTTGAGACCAAGATCAATATAATCCATACTTTGATATTTGCAGTTAATAGATAATATGAATGCTGGACAGTGAAGACACCTGCAAAAAGTTAGTTAATTCATTGAAGGAAAGTGTTATGTACAACATGGATCTCCATAATAAATAAAGCCTGAACTTGCAATAGAGGCCCACACTATGGTACTGCCTGGCTTTTCATGTGGTGTCTCCTCTTCATTGCAGCCTTGTCTTCCTAAAGACATTATCATACAGTACAGGAAGATACAATTACCTAGATGCAACATACTGTATTTGGTGCTGTTTCTCTAGTAATGTATTTTTATAGCCCACTGTTAGGTAATAGGCTTTTTTTTGTCCTTTTGTCGATGCCTTAAATATTAATTTAAGCGGAAGAACGGCACATGATTGTGTCGTGTCATGTTTCCCTTTTTTGTTTAACCTTCCTCTTTCAACCTTTGCCAGTCAAATGGCCCAGGAATGTTTCATCCAATAGTTTCTTGAAGGGTGCTGTCAGCAGTCAATCTCAATGTTCAGTTTGGAACTTGTAAAAGGGGATGGATTGATTGGAATTTGAAACCCACCGAAGGAAGTTTTTTTGCCTCATTGTTCTTGAGGGAATCTCTTTGCTTTTCTTGTTTTTTGAGAGAGGGAGCCTCAAGAGTTTCTTTTATTTTGTAATTTCCCCCTTTTATTTCCTGCCCCTTTCATGTGGGTGGTTAGGCATGAATTGCTTTTCTTATGGTATTTTTAAAAAAACTTGGTTACTATATTGTGGATTGATCTGCTAAATATATGTATTTTGGTGGGTTTTAAATTATTTTTCTTAATTACTGTTGCTTGCTTTTGGAGTGAATAGATTCTCTGTCTCTGCCTTGTCCCTGCTTTTGGAGAAGCTTTTTAAGGGCTCATTAGGACTTTGGGATTGATTCTCTGTTGTCTGTCTTGTCCCTGCTTTTGGGAGAAGTTTTAAAGGGTTGCTTAGGGCTTTGGGACAAGTGGCAGATGAACGTGAATGGAGGGGGAAATAAAATAAAATAACACAAAAGAGATAGCCCTTTTCATGTTAAATGAAAAGACTGGTGCATAACAGATAAATAAGCAAAATCAAAAAGGCCCAAACCTGTTCTGTCTTTCCGGAAGCCCAGACAGAACAAAAATTGAGGTTTTCACTGCCCATAGGGCTGTCCATTAACCAGAATGTGGGTTAGTGTTCTTTTGAGCACTATTGCAACATAACATTATTAAGCTGTTTTTTTAATTGTTAGCAAAAATAGGTTAATAAACTATATAATATGCTAGATGCTTATGCCCCAACAATGTGAGACATGTAGATTGTGCTTTACACCAGTGGAATTTGTTTGTCCTCACAGTACAAGATTGACTACTCCCATCTGGAAACCCGACAACTTCAAGTATCTGTGTGGCATCTGGGCACTTTCTGGCGTCACGTGTTCCTTGGAGAAGTGGTGATATCATTTCAAGCCTGGGATTTTGAAGACAACTCAACTCAGTCATTCAACTGGTATCAGCTCAAAGCAAAGGTCTTCAGACCTTCCGACCTCTTAATATTTTAAAACCAAACAAGCAACAGACAGATCATGTCATCATTCCTTGCTACAAACATATGTTATCTAGTGTAGTTTGGTGAACATGAAATAGTCCAGGTGATCTAAATCAACTTGGATGACTCTATAAATGCCATTAGACATGAAAAAGAACCTCCATATGACAAAAAAAAAATATGCCTCTACAAGTGACTGTGTTGCTTCTATGCCATCCTTGTGAGCGTGCATTCAGTACAGATATTCTGTGTCTTAGACAGAGATTGCCACTAGGACAAATTAGAGAAGACACGTAGAATACTGTATTTTTTGAAGAGGGACTCTTCCAAGTAAGGCAAGATGTCTGCTTACAACAGAATGTGCTTTGTTCAGCTTCTTGTGTTTCATTCCAGTAAGCTTTGTTTTGTGCTTGTTAATTGGAAAAGAAATATAACTTAATTTGCAAGCCCAGTTGCTGAAGCATATATCTTTGAGAAAATTGTCTTTTGTAAGGGGAAATCACTGTAGGAAATCTATTGCATGCATTCTATAGCTACCTTAGCAATGAATGATGTCAGTTCCTCATGTTATTCGCTGATGTAATAACTATGATCGCTACAGGCAAGCTTTCATGCCAGGCTCATTTAACACTTAATAATCCCTGTCTCCACTGACTATGTGGATGAATAATGAGAAGAAGAGGATGGGATAGAATGACCACAAACTAGTAACTCTGTTTGGGTGCGTGTCTCTTTCAGACTTCTGTACAGCCTGAAATGTCTGGAAGTGATCCGGCCCCATACAGTGGAGAGCTTTTAATCCGTGCAAAGCTGGTTTCACCCTCGCTGGGTGACGCGTTCCAATATGAGGAGCATCTGAAAAGAAATGCCGAGCATTGTATGTATTGATTTTGCTACCGCTTACCTGCACTGCTGGCTTACAGGCCCTGTTGCCCACTAAGCTTCCATACTGAAAAGCAGGAAAGAGCGGTGGGTTGACCTCCTGTTCTTTTCTCTTTTTCATTGCTGAAATTCAAGGTTCCCGCCCCATAACATTTTGAGCCAAAGCTAGCTGATAGGCAAATGGAAGCTACTGGTGTTTAGGGTGCACCATTGCAGCTGACTGCAGGGAGGGGACATGTAACATGACTTATATCTCTGTTCAAGGACCTTTCACACACGAAAGGAGTTGGCTTGTCAGGAGGAAGAGTTCATGCATTGTCTTCTCAGTTGCATCGTACTTTCCCAAGGGCGGCATTTAAAACCAAGCAGAGAAGCAGTTCTTCATCCGAGCCTTCATCTCCAGTCCAAAGTGTTACTAATATCTAGCCAGGGGCTTCTCATTTCTAGGGACTTGGGAGTGCCCTAGGTTAACTTTGTCCATTGATTAAAGGCTTCCCAAAAGCTTCCCCAGGACCAAAGGGAGCCCTTGGGAGCTGTAGAACCTTAATGAGGATGGGAAGCTTTTTATTAGTGTACATAGTTCTGGTGCTCGGAGCCTCGTGGCACAGTGGTTAAATAGCTTCACAGCAGCTAAAACTGTGCTCACGACCTGGGGTTTAATCCCAGGTGTCAGACTCATGGTTGACTCAGCCTTCTATCCTTCCGAGATCAGTAAAATGAGTACTCAGCTTGCTGGGGGAGGGGGGCGGCAATGTGTAGCCTGCATAATTGAATTGTGAACTGTCCAGAAAGAGCTTGAAGTGCTATGAGGTGGTATATAAGCAGAACACTTTGCTTTGCTTTGCTTTTGCTGGATGCAAAGTTGTGCAATAGGATTTTGCACTATGCATGTGCATTCAGAAATAGGTCCCGTTGAGTTAGCTTCTTCAGAGGTAAGTTGGTACAGAATTGCAACCTTGGCAATATTAGGGTTGCACCACTTTTTGCCTTCTGTTCATGACTTTAGCACTCAGACCGTTGGAGACAACTAACAGTGCTTGTCCTTATGATATTGGAAAGTCACTTGTAAACCCGGTTTCCTTCAGACTATGCTTTGTCTTTCAGTTATAGAAGCCCAGGAACATCCTGGTTACCAGCTTCATCTTATGATACTTGGAGCCAACAATTTGCCCATGATAAAACCTGATGGTCTGCTAAATGCATTTGTTAAAGGGTATGTTTGGCCATATATTTTTCCTTTCCTGTCTTCCAGTTATGTCTGTCATGTGTGTGTGTGTGTGTGTGTGTGTGTGTGTGTGTGTGTGTGTGTGTGTGTGTGTGTGTGTGTGTGTGTGTGTGTGTGATTTTAAGATCATTTGTTTAGCAGAAAATGTTATGCTCGTAGGCCACAATATTGAATAAAATGTAAAAGTAGGTGATACCTTTTATTGGGCCACTAAAAAAATACAAGCTTTTGTGGAGAAAATTCCACTTCAGACTTAGCACCACCCCTTCGTGGATAAGGCAGAAAAAGTATATAAAGAAATATTAAAATGTGAAAAAGAGAAAAGGCAATGGGTTGCCTTGTGAAGTTGTCTAATTAACAGGGATGCTTGGCAGCATTAGGGGAAGTACAGCTGTACTTTTGAGGATATAAAATGCTTAATGGGGTACTGCCTTGTTACCAGATAGTCTTGGTGGTGGATAATGGTGATAATCGAGACTGAAATTGTCAGTGAACATTGCAGACTGTAGCATTTCACTTCCTGCAACCCATCTCATGAGGAGCATGCTACTTCAGTGGGCCAGAGGCTGCATTTCTTCATGTCCCTAAGCATGTTAAAATCTGATTTTGGCCAAACAAATCAAGGCCAAATACAGAAGCAGATTCCATATGACTAGAAATCCATCTCTGTACCTTGAAACCCTTTGGCGCTTGAGCTCTGTTAGCATTCTTGGCCAAATTTACACACAGTCACCTGGGTGGCATTTGGAGGTCTCTTGATTTTCTTTTGGAACATTCTGCTGCCTCACAGGACTCAGAGAAGTAGAATGTCAGTCCCAAAAGCAATGCTTAAGGTACTCCCATTTTATTCTACATACCTTTAATAACAATTTCATTGGCAGAACTGTGTTTCTCCCCATCACTGTTATTTCCACATCAGGAAATCCTGTGGCTATTGAAAAAAAACTTCATCTTGTAGAGGTAAAGCCTGTATCAAGGGAGTGGGGAGAATAGTCTGATTGTGCCTGGTCACAGAAATCTGCTTCTCAACATTCTGCAAAGAATCCAAATGCTGCTTTTTGTGCAGACAGTTCTACATGAGTGCCCCTGTTTGCTAAGACTTGAGAAAGACAAGCTCCCTTATAGCCTAAGGGTGCAACTACACTGGAAAGCTGAATTGGAGTGATCAGGCTTTGATGCAATTAGATTCACAGCCTGTATTACATACAGTCAGTGCTCACACAGGGGCTGCAGATTGATTTGGAAGTTCACCTGACTGTTGTGGTTTTTTTGAGCTGTTGGCCGTGCTCTGGAAGTTTCTCTTCCTGACATTTTGCCAGTCTCTGTGACATGCCAAACAGCCTGAAAAACCCACAACAGCCATATGATCCCAGCCGTGAAAGCCTTCAAGAATACATGGAAGTTCACCGTTCATACTGGATACAGTGTGATTCACATTCCAGCCCACAGCCCCACATTCTTTTGTTCCTTCCTTTGGTCCCAGCTCTACCAATCTTTCCTTCCTCTAGTCCTCCTCTGCTAATCTGGTAGAGGCATAAATATGGGAAATAGTAGATGACCCAGTGATAATGCAATTGGTTGATCTAGCACTAATCTCATCCTTGTGTGTGTGTGTCTGCCTTTACAAGAACATATCACAACAAACCATTGGCCATACACTTTCTGAATAATTTTCCACTTTTTCCTTTGAAAGTTGCCTTTGCATCCTGGGACAACGAGACATAAAACAAAGGACCTCTGTGCTAAAGAAACAAGCTCAACCACAATGGAATCAGTTGTTTGTCTTCAGTGAGTTTACAATGTCTCAGCTGCATCAGTCTTGTTTGGACCTAACCGTCTGGGATCAAGGAACCTTTGGTTTGCGTGAACAGTTTTTGGGCGGAGCACGGCTAGGAAAACGTAAGTACGTTGGAAAGGAAATAAAATGGAAGAGTGGTTTCTTCTGAGGCAGACAGGTGTAACAAAGCACCCGACAGATCAGTGCAAGACAGAATGTTGTTAATTGGGACAGTGTTGTAAGACAGTAAGGAGAGAGGGAGAGGGAGAGGCAGGAATTGCTCACTTCCTATCTCATCTCAGCCCCTCTCATTGTTGAGGTGGCATCATCCTATAATATGGTATCATCCTATAACATAAAGATGACACTACAGCAGGCATGTCCAAACTTCAGCCCTCCAGATGTTTTGGACCACAACTCCCACAGTTCTTTGCCACTGGAAATACAGGCTTGGAATTCTGGGAGTTGTGGTTCAAAACATCAGGAGGGCCAAAGTTTGGACATGCCTGCACTACAGGCTTACAGAAAAATTTCCAATAAAGATTATTTAAATAATGATGATGGAATACGTCAGGGAAAAAAGTGCTATTTGTATTAGGTGGAATGAAAAGGCTCTTCTCTAGCAGACTGTCATGTCAAAGGGGTAGGTGGAGGATCTATGTGATTCCTTCCACCTAACTTTCTGCAGGCTGTACTATACAGTGAAGAGCAAGAAAAGATGGCATGGCTGTAGAGCAGTCCTTTCCCAGAGCCCTTCTTCTGTCCTCCTCCAATGAAACACATATGGAGGGAGGGATTTTCTTCAGGATTGCAGGGGCTGGGTTGCTTTAAGCTTCCCCTACTGTGATGAGATTCTGAGGAAAACCAGCATCACCCCCACACACTGCTCCCCATAATCCACTCACTGCTGTATTGTTATCGCCTGCAAAGGAGGTACTGTATGAGCAAATCTACTCCTCCAGGTGCTTGAGCCTTTGGAAGTTCTACTCACATGATGTGGAGATTCCAAACGCCGTCTGAAAGTGGTGAGAAGGAAGTTCTTGTTGAGGTTGTGTCAACAGGACCACACCATGTGAACTTTTCAGTATGTGCATGTGATCACATTATACGTGACAAAGATGTTTTGCAGAGTGCAGGTGGTTGTCCTGTTCCTCCTTGATTGAGCCAACAGACCTAAGTGCTGACATGCTGCTGTCGGCCTACTTAGCCCACTTCCTAGGATGAAGTTGCTATGGAAATCTAATTTCCCCAGTAATACTGTAGTTTCCAACTGAGGCCTCCCATACACATTGAGAAACTGATGGCCTAGTTGTGCTTTACTCAATTAACCCATTGTATCCTCCATTATTCTCTCTCCTGGTTCTCCTCATAACAGCCTCCTTTCTGGCAGACAATCAAAGAGACAAGGAATACTGACATGCCATTAGCAACACTAATTGGAACTGCTCTCAGCTTACTTTGTTTCCTGCTAGGCACTCTCTTTGTGGTGATCCATTCTTTCCCTACTGCCAGAGACCTGTGTACAGCAATTAAAAACTGCTCAGACACAAATGATTTCGCAGCTGGACCAATTAGCAACTCCAAACCCAGGTCAACTAGCAAACCAAGTTATACAGCAAACAGTTTGCAGAGCACCATAAAATGGGAAAATACATATACATCTTAACAAAGGGGTAACAACTGTTGCATTCACTAAAAAGGGTAGCGCAGGAAGTATACAATATTTCAATTAGAGATGGGTTTTTCATTTCAGAAGTGCTCCAGTTCTGAAACGAAATGCGGGAGCCCAGCTTGTGTTTGGAACTGGACCAACCCTCTGGAACGAAATCAGCCAATCCCTTACCTTCCTCTGGTGTCACGCAGGGATAAACTCCAATGAGGAAGAAGTCTCTGATGTCATTTTTCCTTTTCCCTGGTGCTGGCCAATCATACAGGGAGACAGGATGATGCATTTCTCTGCACAGCTCCTGATTGGTCAGCACCAGGGAGAAGGAAAGACGACGTCGGAGGCTTCTTCCTCATAGGAGTTTAGCCCCGTGCGACCTCAGAGCAAAAGATTGGCTGATTTTGTTCCAGACTTCGTAAACGATAGAAGCCTTCATCTAATTCTTCAGTGAGTTGCAACTCAGCATTAAGCTGCATTGTGCAGGGCATGAGATGCTAGGATGTCTAATTGTACTGGACCTTATATTGTCCCTCATTACTGTAAGCCAGGACTGTCCAACTTTGAACAGGCCGAGGTCTACTTTTTCCGGACAAAAGTGCCTGAGGGCTACTACACTAAAACCTCTACTTATGAATTTTATCTGTTCCGAGCATATGCTCATAAGTAAAAAAAAAATGTAAGTACAGCAACGGTTTCCCATAGGAACGTATTGAAAATCAATTCTTTCTGGAGGGAACAAATTTCAATGCATTCTTATGGTAAGGCTGACCATGCATGCAAAGGAGGTGGGCACACCCATGACCCTGCCCCTCGCTGTCCCCTCCACTCCCCTTCCTCCGCTGTGCACCAACAACTCAATTGGTCACGAGACAGTGGCATGCTGATCATCTGGCCGGTAGGGAGAGCAGGGGACTGTGCCATGGCCCTTGAACTGCCCCACTCAGCTGAGACAGTGGGCTGGCAGACCCAGAGCTTTGCTAGGGCAGTGGTGGTCCTTGGGGTGGGGGAGGTAGAGGTGGAGAACTTATTCCCTCACATTTTTTTATTGATGGCGGGCGGGCTACTTTTGAACCCTTCAGGGGCTACTGGTAGCCCCCGGTCTACCTGTTGGACAAGCCTGCTGTAAGCCACCTTGGATCCTTTTCCAAGGAGAAAGGTGGGGTAAAAATACTCTAAAATAAATAAATAAATAAATAAATAAATAAATAATAAATAAATAAAGTAAATGGGAGCAACTGAGTGGGCAGAATCAAAGTGGGTCACACTTCCTTTCTTATGTTTGCAGAAACAACAACGGGCACTGCGGATGCAAGCTCTCAAGCATGCCTTCAGTGGGAAAAGATGCTCAACAGTCCGAACACATGGACAGATTTGGCACTTACACTGTACCCTCATGCTACTGCATATAAATTCTAAACTGTCAAGTTCAGATTGTCTCCTGCAGTAACAGAAGGAAGCGCCTTTGTAGCACTGGCCATTATCTATGCAAACAAGTATGGAATTTTCATTTTATTGCAACTGAAAAATGGATTATGTGAAGAAACAAAACAGAAGTTTCCCCCTCTCTGTCAACCTGAATGTTCCCTTAGATCTCTACCCAGCTAGACATGCAAGATTAGAACAGACTGGATATTATAGCGAGGTCAGGTATGAAAATATCCAGACAAAAAACCCCAAAACCACAAAGTAGTGAAGTTAGACTTGAAACTCACTTGCGCTGGTTTTCAATAAGGGTAGCACAAATCTATATCCTGCTGGAAATCATATTCCATCTCGTTTGCATGATTGCATTGCCTTCTGCAGACTCCCAAGTTTGGGCCCATCTTCAGACTAAGTAGTGTCATAACTGCAGGAATAGCTTTTGCAGTTTCTTGTTCCAATTGTCACCTATATGACTATTGGCTTGCTTGGCCAAGGTTGTTAGTAAGGGTTCAGTGTAATATATTTCTGGCTCTGGGGGTTCATTCTCTTAAATATGGCTCTGAAGTTCATTCTCTTAAGGCTAAGGGGTGATGGGCCTTTGGTAGTCATGGGAAAAAAAGATCTTGAGGAAATGACCCCTTAAGAGATGGTTCTCCATTAGACATACTCTAGAATTCAGCATTCGACCAATGATATGCCTCCAGGGCATCTTGTAGGAGTGAGAGATTATATCATTGGACATTTAGGTATTGGGTTGTGAGTACATGCTGACCTGCTTGCCTGGTGTGATGATTGCAGATGTCATGTGTTTCATGGTATAAAATGTTGGGGTGGATGATGGTGCCTGAACGATGTTGCATCTTGCTCAGTCCCAATGCTGTTCTTTTCCGTTGTTTGTTTCTTCACATTCTTCATGGTTAGTGTTAAATCAGTGCAGCTGAGCTACTACATTCAACAGCTCTTTGTGCCTTTGTGAGCATGAATTCCAATGGGTAAAACTGTCATTGTTTATTAATTCGGAGGACATTTGTAAGGGCAGCCAAAACACTTCAATAATTGGGCATTTTCCCTGTCTCTTGAAGTCCAACAGCAGAATTTATCGAGTTAAAATTCAGGTGAAAACATCAGCAGTTCATTGTACAGTGGACCCTTGTATAACAAACAGCTTGTATAACATAAATCTGTACAACATAAAAAATTCCACAGATAGGGGAAATTTGCTTAACATAATTGCCTATGGGGAGAATCTGTACAACATAAAAATGGGATTCCTCTGTTTTCAATGCATTCCTATGGGAATTTGTATAAAGGAGAAGTTGCTTAACATAATTTCATTTGGAACGAATTAATTACTTTATACAAGGTACCACTGTATCTATAATTTATATAGAGTTACAAGAAAACCAGTATAGCAGATGTCCTTTCAGTCTAGAGAATTAGCTGAAATGAGTCAGAGACTTTTTTTCTGGAAAGTTGAGCTTTGATTATAGTTTGTAATTCAAGAATACCTGTATTGACAAATGCAGCCACATAAATACTGATCCAATTAACATGGTGTTGGGTGACTGGTAGCTTATTTAACATAATTGTCCTCTTGTCCAAAATCTTTTTTAACCACAGAAGTCATGGACTAAATTGACAGCTGATATTTATTACCCTCATACCCTTGAGATGATTATATTTAGTCTTTAATTCTTTCCTTTAACTATTCTGTTTTATCATTCCCTCTAAGCTGGGTAGATGGGCTGTGTTATTTATTTCAGCTCCACTATCAGTTATTCTATTGTCTTCCCTCCAATTACAAAGGGAATGAAATTATTTCACTGCAGAAAAATAAAATCACACAATACTTCAAAATGCATTGCCTTGCAGATTTTTTTATTTGTGGGTGAATTGCACAACATTGAATTACACCCAAACACTGTATCAGGATACAAAGGTTTAAACGTTTGAGTATAAAGCAGTACAGGAAGTTCCATGTAGAGCAATGGACAGTACTCCAACATTCTAGCAGATTTCTAAAGCCTGAAATGGGATTGTTTGGTGGGGTTGGGGTTTACATGGGCATGGTGATGAAGGAAATCCATAGAAATTCTCTTTAACAGAGAAAATAAAAAGCTGTCAAGTACCTTCATAGCTGGAGTCTGAAACTAGATCATTTTTAAAAAATTAGAAAATTAGTTAGAAAAAATTGGTACAGTGAAAGTGTATATACTCAATCATGAGCATGTATCACAATTTTTAAAGTAAAAAAATCTTTACAAATATTTTCTAGATCATAATCAACTTCCTATCGTGCCTTGCCCTAAGACTAATTAAGACTAAGAGATACTCTTTTACATTTTATTCTTTTAATATTATGTCTCAAAGTAGTAACAAAATATACAAAGCAGAATAATTTTATCCTCCCTTTCCAAACTAGAATTGTTTTTGTCACTTGATATCCTTTATCAAAAGTATATATAAATACTACACTACAGCTGATTGGTTAAGCTGGAGTACCACATTTCAATAATATTGAAGACCAGTAATATCCCTGACTAACTCTTATGTAAGAAAGGCATTTAAGTGTGCCTGCAATACATTTCTTCTGAGTGATCACTGTGGGAGCTTCACCAGTTCAACTGTGCAATTTAAAAAGTCTTTCAGAGGTAAATTTAGGATCCTGCTGGACATTTCTACTACAGTACCCAGTGTTAAGGGCTGAGGAGAAGTGGTGGACAGTGTCAGATTTACAATGTTGTGCTGTTTAAAAACAGGGAACATGGCACATTATACTAGCAGTGCCCTTCTGGGACATACCTGTCACAGCGGAGATTCTTAAACTCCAGCAGTACTAACAGGTAAACACACTATTAAACATACAGAGAAGAAACAATTCTAAGAGGCCTTTTGGCACTAATATAAAACCAAATATTTCCATGATTTGATTGAAACTCTTTGGCTACTATCCCAGTGCACTAAAAAGTGGGTGGTTTTATCACCTAGATTCAGGTAGCATCTGATAAACTAATGGCCTTGGGAATTATTATTATTATATATATATATATTTGCCACACTTGTTCAGTGACCCCTTCAGAAAGAAAAATCTGCATTCAAAATCTGCCTTTCCCAAAGTCTGCTCTCAGTGTATTTACATGGCCTCAAACTCATCAATTCTCTGCTTGGTGTTGCCTTGCCGGATTTGCCTCAGTGTCTTGTACTTGTCCCGTCCTTGTCGCATATTCTCTGTGTGGATGAGGTCGTTTTGGGTCTTCTTGTTCTCATCCCTGGCCTGGGCTAGTTCATCAGTCAGTGTCTGCAATAAACAACCATGTTATATTCAATGTACAATATCTGTCTGTATGTATGTAAATAAATACCATATGGGTGTATATTTGATAGCATGTTTCAAATACTTGGAAGACTGTCATACAGAGGAGGGGGTGGATCTGTTCTCGATCAACCCAGATTTCAGGATACACAACAATGGGCTTAAGTTACAGGAAGCCAGATTTTGGTTGAATGTCAAAAAAAACTCCCCAACTGTTAGAGAAGTATGCCAATGGAATCAATTACCCTGAGAGGCAGTGACTGCTCCAACACTGGAGGCATTAAAGAGAAATTTAGACAACCACCTGGCAGATATCCTTTGATTTGTATTCCTGCACTGAGCAGGGGATTGGAGTTGATGGCCTAAGAGGTCCCTTCGAACTTCATGATTCTATCACAGGAACAATGTAGGACACAATAGGGAAACAACTGCTACTATGTTTTCATCTAAGCCAAAGGGAATTCACTTCAAGCACAATGATGTTCCATTCAAAGCTGTATCCAAGATCCTTCCATTCTCAGAAGCAACTTCATCCCCTATTCAGAGTGCTCGGTATTTTTTTTTCTTCCTTAGGAATATTTTGGGAATGAATCTCTGGATCATAATAAAACTCCTGTATTGGGTTGAAACTGTTTTAGGAACAGTTTTGCTTGCATGGGCATGCATTTCTTCAAAGAACTCTGGGAGTTAAAACTTTTATGGGGAAGCTGTCCATTGGAAAAGCAGAGGCATCATCCACTCAATCCATCCCTTTGCAAAGCAGTTAATTTAGCAACACAGTAGCAACATAGTGGGGAAAAACCACAGCATAGCAATCTCTTTTGCCAATCTATTATTTCTAATTATACCCAGACAGTCCAGGGCATAACTCTGAATTTCCCAGAGATTAGGCACACATTTGAATAAGCAGTCGTTCTCAAAAAGGAGCAGTTCAGAAATGTTACCTTCAACTGCCTTTGCACGCGCTCATTCTTTTCTGCTTCAGTAATGCGCTTCTCTTCATTGCGATCATCCAGTATCCCTTCACTTGAGAATTCTGCACTGTAGCCAGATGTCTCTGTTCCTTCATCTTGAAGATTATCTTGAACATGGTAGTTCACTGGCTCATAAGCAGGTGGAGGCGGAGGAGGTGGGGCAGTCATCACCAAGTGTAGCTCCTCCTTTGTTTTTACGAGATCTTCTTGGGCTTCCTTAGCCTATAAAAATGAAACCGGTAAATAAATAGCAGTGTGATTGTCACTGCACAATCCTGTGTTTGCCCAACTCATAGGTCAACTTCCCTTTATCAGGGAGAGCTTATTCCCAAGTAAGTGTGCATAAGAGAAGAGCTAAGAAGGTGGGGAGAAAGAGACACCTCTTTGTACAGAATTGGATTACATTGCGAAGTTAAACATTCAATAATTGTTTTTTCCTTCAGAGTTTGATTGCACTACTTTACAAATGCCAACTGTTTTAGCCTTAAGCCATTTGGGGGTTTGCCTGTAATGTAGTACGTAAAGAACTTAAATAAAGACAGTGTAGCTACAATCTTCACAGTCCTCTCACATTTCCTGCAAGATCGAAGTAAACTATGAAATATGTTACTCCAGAGTACAGTGACCCCCCTGCGGGATCGCAGTACCTGCACCGTGTGGGGGGGGCGGCTGGGTCGCTCCCCCCCCGAAGACCAGAAATGGGTCTAGGTGGGACCCCAGATGTCTTCAACTGCAACTTCCATAGTCTTTTGTAACTGGCCATGAAGAGTGGGGCCTCTGGGATATCAAGTCCAAAACATCTGGAGGGCCTGAGATCCCCCTACCACTGGACCTTTGGTCCAGTCTGGTCTGTCGCCTCTTCTTTTTTTATGGCTGTACATGTACTTGTTTTACTACAACTAGAATTCTTCCAGTGTTCACATAATGTTAATGTAAGGTTAACTGACAAGGTGCCAGGGCACATCTCAATTATGTGACTTATCACAGCTCTGACTGTGAAGCTAGCATGTTGTTAATTAGCCACAATTAGTTACAGCAATTTAGGCAGAATCAACAGGATTCCAAACTATGCAACATACTCTACACTCCATATTCAGATTAACAGCCTGAAATACATGATCAAATTTAATTTACCAGTTAAAGAATGTATAGAACGAATGAAGAACTGAAACTGAGAATCAAAAAACTGAGAATCAATTTGGTGAAGACTAAAACATGGTAAACCTATGGCAAGATGGTGCCCAGCTGTTAAGAAAAATCCCTCCACACTTACCCTGTGTTGCCACTCTTCCACCTCATTCTCTTTGCGTTTCCTTGCCTCTTCCAGAAGAGCAATCCTGGCGGTATATTCTGCAAGCTCTGTAGCCTTGTGAGACACAAGAGAGAAGGCAGTTAATATAATCTACATAAATATGAAGTACCTTTGGTTAGCCAGTCCATCTAAGGATGGAGAAATGACCTGATTTAAATTGCAACTACAAGGTCAAATGCCATGGGATTTGCAGATGTAACATATGAATTGCAAGTACTGTATAATTACTAAGCTCACGCTACTATGTTGGATGTCTAATGACAGCCTTAGATTGGTTTGTGCCCCTTTATGAAAAATCAGAGTTGCATTTTGTTGTTGCTTCCGGAACTGAAGTGCTACTGTCAGATTTGGGACAGGGTGGGTTAGATGGAAGCGTTTTTGCTCAAGTGCCTGGTATCCCAGCCACAGCATTCCCTGTGAAAACCTATTCTCCACAAGCAGATTTCCTTGATAAAATGTTAAAAAACTTCAGTGGGCACAAAATGCTACTGCTGGAGTAACAGAGGGGAAGAAGGTGGTTTTATCTTTTAAAAACATGAAGCCAATTTATTTTTCTTCTTACTTTCAATCTCGCTGTTCCACATAGAGATCCCCATAACTGTGGATGAATCAGATCTACATTACAGTCAGATTTTTGAACTGATTTAATGCCCCCAAATTGTGTTTGGCCAGACCTATTTCTTAGCACTCATATAGGTTTCCAGTTTCTCTCTCTCAAAAGCTTGGAGATACACACCAGCTGCTCCTGGCTCTTCATCTGGTCAGCCGCTTGCCTCTCCAGTTCCTCCTTAGCTTGCAGAGCAGCCAAACGCTCATTCTCCAGACGCTCAGCTTCCTCCTGAGCCCTTTTCCTTTCTTCTTCCAGCTGCCTGGCCTTTTCCAGTTGGTCGGAGAGCTCTTAAAAAGCAAAAGTTGCATCCAGATTAAACCGCTGGTTTTGGTAGCCCCCAAAGGGATGCCAAGCCAATTCAGGATCTTCTAAAAACATAGCCCACTGGGCTCCTGGCATCTATTGTCTTACGTGATACACAAAGCTTTCTGCTTTGAAATCAAATCATTACAGCTGTATATCGTGACAGTTACAGGAATGTAGGCAAGTAATGGATTCTGAAGAATTAGGGTAACACAGCTTAAAGGGAGGACAGTGTATATGACACATCTGGATTTCACAATCTTATTTACAGATGTTGACTCAGCCAAATCAGGGTTTCCAGCAAAACCAAGGCACCGTTTCAGATTTTACCCCTGGCCAATGGAATAGCCACAACTGCTATGCATGCGGGGCAGCCTGGGGTATGTTTATTTATTGGTTTCAGTTTGACTAACAGAACCACTTGGTTAAAAATGAGAATCATGTAAAAGTTGCTTCTGGGAAACTGCTTAGGCCACTCATTACACTGTATAAGTAGGTGGATGTAATACTAATTTCACCGGGCAATGGGCGTGGGTATGATAACTGGAACAAATACTAAAAATTCAAAGGAAGATGCTGTTAACCCTCTCCACCCCATCCATTAAAGTGTCACCCACATGCTCTAGAAAAGTGTTTCTCGGCATATTTCTGTCAATCAG
Source organism: Phrynocephalus forsythii (assembly GCA_029282475.1). Classification (NCBI taxonomy): domain Eukaryota; kingdom Metazoa; phylum Chordata; class Lepidosauria; order Squamata; family Agamidae; genus Phrynocephalus; species Phrynocephalus forsythii. The sequence continues at coordinate 82,047,292 of JAPFRF010000002.1, forward strand.
AAAAATCAAGAAATTGTATTGTTTAATGTATTTGTTTTTAGACACACTACTATGCTGGATGTCTAAACAGATATGAGAACTACATGTTTGCTGAACCAATGCAAGTAGTACCTTTTTCTGCTTTCTGTGTCTTCAGTTCATATTCCTGCAATCTCATCATCAGTTCTTCTTTTTCCCTTAACATCTGTTCCTTTTCCCTTTCAATTGTTTCCCTCTTCTTCTTTTCATTTTCTAATTGCTGTCTGCAAGGATATAAAATTAAATGTATTTAAATTTTTTAGAAGATAAAGGTGTGCTGATCCCTCATAAGCATGCTATGATGAGATGGAAAGTCTGTTTGTGCATTGCACTGCATTCATTCACCAACACCAGTTATGTTCTAATGTTTCTGCAAACCCTGGGCCCCCGAGAATCCAGAGGGCAGACGATTCGCCCCTGGATATGCCAAAGTGGCCCACCCCTTGCAGTAAAGGATGAAGAGCGATTTATTATACATAAATAATGTTTTCTTAAGTTTGCACATTGTTATCCGGAAATTGAATTATGGCAACTGGACTTTTCTTGTGAGATCAAAACTTTTTGCTGCTCATCCAAGTAGCTCTTTCAGTCTAAAGAAAGTTGGTGTGAGGCCTCCTATTTATAGTTCACCTTGGTTTCACACCACCCTGGTCTGAATAGGCTTGTTAGGCGGACAATGGCCTGAATAGGCATGTTAGATGTACAACAGCCTGTGTGTGTGAAACCCTATCCCAATCCCCATGAAGTATGTGCTATTAGCTGGTGGAGGAGAAAAGTGCTTCTGATTTGTCTGGGGATTTGCATATTGTTGTATAAGAGCAGTTAAAGAGTTCTTAAAACCCATCTCTGGATAAGAGGGATATAACCATGCTCAGATAACTACTATGATCCAATGTAATGATGCTTCTGAATAATACCCCAAACATTGTGTCAGTTCTTCTCATCTCAAGTATTAGGAATGGACGTATACAGATGTATTTATTTATTGATTACCCCAACTTTTCTCACTTTTCTCTTCAAGTCTCTGTGACACAGACAAGGCAGTGACTGGTTCAAGGTCACTTGATGAGTTAGTGTTGTGGCCATGTGGAAATTTGAACCACGGCCTTTTAATACCTTGGCCAATATTCTAATTATTAAACTACTGTACTCTGGCTCCTATCGTGAGACACAGCGACACAGCAACATAGAAGATCAGGAGTAGCAGTTCTGAGAGATGTTCTGACTCATGAACTTGCTTTCCTGACACAGGAATTGCCATCTTTCCCCCAGATGCTGTTATGTGACAGACGACATCCAGCCCCTTTCTTGTTTTTTTGTACCTTTCTAGCTGCTTCTGGTGCTTTTCTTCACGGGCCTGGGCTTTCATCTGCTGGACTTCAATGGTGTCAGGCTTCCTACGGCGCATGTAAAGCTCATGATTCCCCATGCACAGCTGAAGGATCCTCTTGTTAATTCTTAGACGGGGAGCATAAAACACAAAGTCCTGGATATAAAAAGAAAGATATCAGAAACTGAGGTTTTTTTAAAAAAAAGCCTATGCCTGGTTTTCATTTCTGCAAACGTATCTTACAGCTTTTCTAGACTTCTTACTTTGTCCTTTGTTCTTGCAATGGAAAATCCAGTTAGTAACACATTAACAGTGATTTATATGGGCAATTGTATGAGGCTCTCGTTCCCTTCCTGTAACATGAATACACAGTTGCCTATTTCAGTGTCTCAAAGTCATTACTAATTCTTGAACCAGATCTTTTAAATAACCATTATAATACCACTTCCTAAAAGCCTTCCCTGAAATGTTTATGTGGTTTGCAAATAAAGAGTGGAAGGTTTCCAGTGCCTTAAAAGATCTGTACCTATAAAATAGAAAATCCAGGTACTAAAGATTGTGTGACAGAAAAGGACAGAAGGGAAAACAGAGGATACAAATAAGAAGGAGATGTTGATGCTATTATGGTAAGGACATTAGAACAAATGAGGTTATTAATAAACCAACATTTTCAACTGTCTGCCAATGAATATTCAAAATATCAAACCGTTCTCAAATCTGTCACTGAACATACAAGTAGCTTCTTTTTTCATATTACGTGTCATGCCAAACAATATAATGGCACCATTTAATCATGTCTCCAGTAGGAACCACCCTTGTGTAAATGGAAAACAAAGATGTTGCTCCTCCCAAGGGTCTGCTTTAGGTCTCCTCAAAACTTGAAACCTATTTACACTTCACAATAACCTGACAATGAGCTGTGTTCTTTTAAAAAAAAGTTATAATCACATGATGGTCATGTGATGGTAAGTCAATATCTGTGTTTCCTTTAGAATGCACCATACTGTATGGCAAGAAGTTATGGTGCTGATTCCCTAGCAGCTGCTGAGTCAATCCTCTCTGACGGCTGCAGAAACCAGCTAGGCCTTGGGAAGCCACCAGCAACGGGGATGCCTGTGAGCTGATCTGCACAGCGCCCAGAAGCCCGTGTGCTGATACCCACAGCAGAGGGAGCATAATTCGAGAGCAAAGAGGGAAGATCCCATCATATCTCCAGGGACACCTGGCTGCCCTATTTCCTCTCCTGACTTCTTCCCAGCAGCTAGCTATCCTGTTGTTCAAAGGCTTACAGAGAGGGTCCCCCCCAACCCCCGGCTGGAGTATTGGTGCTCCTCCTCCTCCTCCTCCTCCTCCTCTTCTGGGATTCCTGGCAGCATGCAAAACAGTTGATGGGCTGCCTTGTTAACGGTTTCTATTTGGTATAGTGTTGTACCAGACCACAACAAATAAAAAATATATACTGTGTATACCATAACAATTGGGGATAAATAGCTGTGAGATCCACCCAGAGGGAGGGTTATTCACACATGTGAAATCAATTTAAAGAATTTATTTCACATCCATTGTTAAAAATAAAACTTCAGACTGGCAGAGAAAACTCACAGATGCACAGGGGAAAAAGATTCCCCATCAAATTCATTGGTGCTTGCAATTAGGTCATGTAAATTGAGTTAAAATATACTAAACCTGATTTAAATAAGGTTTTTTTTACTAGTGGGATCAAGTTAGTAGTTACAGAAGTTACCGTACAAATATTGGATTACACAAAATAGCGGTGTTTTTTTTAATCCCAGTGAGAAGGCATTTTTAACTCGCTAAAAATGTTTTGCAGTCTATCCAGTTTACAACCCCAGCTCTTACAAATTTTGAAGAAATGATGGTTTTTTTTATTCTGTTACTGCCAGAGGATTTCATGCGAATATCTCTTCTTTTGTAATGGGCAGCTGTACTAGGCAGGCAATGAGCAATGCACTGAGTTAAGAACCTGGCTATAAAAGGAAATGTCTACATTTTAGGTTAGAGAGGGGCATCATTTAAGGATGACAAGTGTGTGAAATACAACTTTTAGTTCTGTTAGTGCGCTGTCACGAACACTTAGCTTAAATTCAACAAGAACAAGAATGAACCCTTTTGGATCTGATGGAATGCCTGCTGACTAGCAATCTGATTTATTAAATGGAAACAGAATTTTTCAGTACTCTCCAGCCACTGGCTGTACACAGTCAGAGGAGGCAAACGTCTAATGTTGGATCTGCATGTCCATTTCAATCCTTCCTCAAATCACAGACACTCCTGTTGTTTCACACAGTCTTAATCCCACTCTGGATTGTTTTGATACAGAGAGTTGGGGGAGAGAGAGACACGAATATCTATGCATATACATTGTTTCTCTGCCGCATCAAACTGCTATTTATTAAATCCAGAGCAAAGAAAATGTATTATACACTGTGTCAATTCAGATTCTCCAAATCTACTTTGACATGGTATTTTTCTAATGCCTAACTATGGCCCAGGGCTTCACCAAAGGAGTGGCGATAGAAGATAATGTATTCTCTCTTCAGTCCTTTTCTCTTTCCACTCCCATCAGTAAATGGGAAATTGGCCAAATGTCACAAGGATTTGTAAGAAAACTAATGGTAAAAAAAAATCACTTTGTTTGAAATGTGGTGCTGCAGGAAAGCTGGACTGCCAGAAAGCTCAACAAGTGGGTCCTAGATCAAACCAAAGGCCTAAGCAGCTCTGGAGGCAATAATGTTGAAACTGAGGCTGTCTTAATTTGGACACATTATGAACAGACAAGATTCTCTGGAAGAGACAATAATCCGGGGAAGGTTGAAGGCAGCAGGGGGGAAAATAGACCAAATACAAAATAGATTGACTCGCTAAAGGAAGCTTGAGTTTACAAGAACTAAGCAGGGCCTGTTGAGGACAGGACAAAATTGCTCAATCACAGGGTAAGCAGAAGCCAAGGGCAACTTGACAGTGCGTAACAACAAAAGCCTGCAGCAATTACAGGCGATGCTTCAGACACTCTGTTGGAAGTGGATCAGAGGGGGAAAAATCAATACCAATTTGGAAGTATTTAGAAAAGCTGACCCATGGGATACATTATTCAGAAGGTTTGGGGAATTTTTCCCCTTCAGATATAAAATACACTCTTTTTTGTTTGGAAGAATTAGTGAGGCCTTGCCCTTGTGGTCTTGGGGAAAAATAATTACAATAAACAAAAAAAAAATCTGTTCTTTAGCATAGTCAATTGCACTAGAGTAGGACCATTCATCAATGGGATTTTGTGAATCAGTTCATCCAAAGGTGCTACTGATCCAGATGGGCTCACAGCTGTCTTTAGCACAGTGAGTGACAGTTAACATAAGCTGAATTGAGTCAGTGGAATTTACAGAGCAGTTTACACTAAATCCCCACTGAGTCAATGGGTCTAATGCAATTTATTAACACTAAACAAGAGGATTTTGGTGTTTTTAGATAGATAGATCTGAAGAAGATAGATAGATAGATAGATAGATAGATAGATAGATAGATAGATAGATAGATAGATAGATAGATAGATAGATAGATAGATAGATAGATAGATAGATAGATAGATAGATAGTTTAGAGTATTTTGCCCCACCTTTCTCCTTGGAAAAAGGACCCAAGGTGACTTACAGAATGAGAGATAATATATAGTCCAGTACAATTAAGACATGTTCAAGTATTGAGAGACATCTTACAGCATTAATACATTACATTAAAGCTACAAGAGAATGCAAGTAGTTAAAGGGTAGTAAAGTTCCATGAAAAGTTATGAGTGATAGAAACTAACATTGATAACATAGTGTCAGTGTATACCCATACGTTTATAAGTAGTTATAAACACAGTCTATGTGATCCCGTAGATTCATATAAAAGACACATGATAGGGAGACCATCATTCAGGGAAAGCCTGCCTGAAGATAAAGGTCTTTTTCTGTTTTCGGAAAGACAACAGAGAAGAGGCACTCCTGGCTTCTAGTGGGAGGGAGTTCCAGAATCTGGGCACAGCAGCAGAGAAGGCCCTTTCATGGGTTCCCACGAGATGTACCTGTGAGGGTGGCGGGATGGAGACAAGGGCCTCTCCTGATGACCTTAACACCCGAGTTGGCTCATACTGTGAGATTCAATCTTATATATATATATATAATTGCTGTATTTGCACTTTGCGAAACATTAGTGGGTTTTGAATCACAGTTTGGGCACTCAGTCTCTAAAAGGTTTGCCATCACTAATTTATCATGAAGCACCTAAAGACCTACATGCTAACCAAGTGTGTGGCTGCCAAGACATGCTGTCTGTTTAGCTGCTAGCACTGAAGGACTGATGTGGGTGTTATTGCTAAAGTTGATCAGGAGTCTAACATTTTCAATTCAGCAGGAAAATGTGTTCTACTCACCGGTGCTTTCTTGTCAATTGGCTTTATGACAAACTTTTTGTCATTGAAAGAGATATTTCTGATCTCACTCCAAGGGAAGCCAATCTTAGGAGTTAACCTGGAAACAAAGAATTGTTTATGGATAAAAAAAGGTGCATTACATTTGTTTCAATAAAGACTATGTTAAAGCTAGAAAGTGCAATATGTCTGCAGAGATGAACAGAAGGTAGATAAGAACATACTGAAAGACTTCTATTATGTGGAATAAAACAGCATTATTTTTAAACCAACTGTTTAACAACAGCAATAAAAATTAATGTTCCCCTTTATTTTATTGATTACCCTTTTAGAACACTTCCCAACCAAAGATTATGAGCTAGTATAAAAGTTCAATAAATAAACCAACTCTGAACTGGGCCCAGAAATAGATGGCCGCCAGCAAAGATGGGTCTTGGGCTTAATGTGTTGACACTGGCTAAATACCAATGAACACTCCAGAAACCCCATGTTGAAGAAACGTGTTTTAATAATTCAAGAATGAGACTACCCAGAAAATAAATAAATAATTTTTTTCTAAAAAAGAATGAGACTACTAGAACATGAACAGCAGTTGCAACACCACCTCTGTCCAGGCGGGGTCATAGGTGATATACACCAACCTAAGATGGTAAGAGGTGTTTCAAGCCATTGCTATGCCTGCCAAAAATGGACCCAAGGATTACTCCAAATTAAAAACTGTAGGCAAGGGTATTCCCTCTAAACAATGGTCTGCAAACTTTATCAGTTTTAATCTGGCATGTTCAATGGTGAGGTATATATATAGAGAGAGCATCATACAGTACTTTGGTCGCTCGGATTGATGGAAGCTGCAAACCCTAATAAAAAAATCTGATTACCACTTAGAAAAATGAACCACTGAAAAACAGTAGCTGGAATCCTTTTGTATCAAATAGGAAGCCACAACTAAAGCCCACTGAATCAATGGGCTATTTAATGAGTCAATTCCTCCTCTTCTTAGTCAAATGGGGCTATTCTGTTTGCAACTTACTATGCAAAGCAACTGCAGTTCAGCTAGTAACAGGTGTTAAGAGAACCAACAGTATCGTGTTCCCCATCTCTTTCCTGGCAAAGGACAACAAAGGCAACATCTGTTCCAAACCTGGCTGAGATGGTGATAGAAAATCATATTCATTCAAGAGAGGTTGAACAGCAGCCACTAAAACTTCAACACCCTTGTCTGAGTCTTATCTCTTTTAAAGAAGCTGGTACTCTTTCTTCCATCAAAGGGGAAATTAGTACCGTCTGGTTCCCTGCCAGATCTAGCAAAGGCAAAATCAGCAAAAGTCAAGCTTCCAAATGGTTGGCCAAACACTGCTAAGCCCCTTGTCAAACCCAACAGTTACAAAGAGACTAGGATGTTATCTAGCTCTTTGGCAGGCTGCTGGAGGGGGGGAGGGAAGACAACCCCAAAAAACAGAACTTTTGAGGGGGAAACCAGAACTTTACTTTTGTGTAGTAGAAGGACATGATACAGCAACCCCCTGCCTATCGCGGGGGTTAGGGACCCACCCGACCCATGATACATGAAAATCCGCGATATGCGGAAGCGGGTCAGGTGGGGGCGGTGGGGAGCGATGCGATTGCTCCCCCCCGGTGCGGCTCCGAGGCCTCCTGGAGGGGGCGGCAGGGAGTGATGCGATCGCTCCCGTCCCCCCGCAAGTACTGCGATCCCGCGATATAGTGGGACCGCAGTACCTGAACCGCGAAAGGGCAGGGGGTGACTGTATCACTCCTCATATTAAATCCCTGGACTAAAATACATGATCCCAGAGGAATCTTGTTCCTTAGTTGTAACTAAGCCCACCCACAAGTATTCTGCATCTGACTCCAGCTGATGAATCTCAGGGTTCAGTAAAATCAATAGAACAAAACAGCCTCAGCCCTAATAAAATCAGTGCTCAATCTACTCAGCAATGTTGTCTGTGTGTTTATAAATAAGCCATTAGTTCCATTTTATGTTGGGAGAAGTTTAGGCATTATTTTTGCTTGAAGTTGCCCATTTTTTAAAAAGAACACAAGGCCCTGCCATTTCTATAGTTACTTAAAACTGATACCTCTGCCATTTATTAAATTTCATTTGTAACTACAGCAAAACAAGAGGAGTGCCCATACACTGGGGTTCAAAAACCGAACAACATGTAATATGCTTTTTAAAATGAAGTAGAAAAAAAGTATCTTGAACACAGGTGAATGTATACATCCCCAAACAGATTAGAATTTCAGCTGCAATTAGTAGCAAGCTACCACCATTTCAGTTTCAACAAGGGCAACACTGTTAAACCCCAAGGTATTATTAATGTTCATTGGCCATAATCCTATAGGTAAATTATGCTGACATAAACTCAACTGTATAAAGTGAAGCAGTATATCGCATTTAGTTAACAAGTTGCCATTTACCCATTCTGTCAAATACCTTTTGTTGAAATGGTTTACAATGAGGGATACCATGACATTAACCAGCAGTGGTTTGTTACTATGATTTATGCCACTGCAATTAAAATGGTGCCAGGGACTGGACGTTCAGTTTCTCTCCTGGGAGAAGAGCCAACCTTTGTGGCCTTGGGCAAGCTGAACAGTCCCAGGGCACCCCTAGAAAAAGGGAACAGCAAACCACTTCTTGTATTCTCTACCTAGAAAACCCTGTAAGTCAGAATTGATTTGATAGCAGACCATTATTGCTAATAAACAGGGTTAAGGATTTCGGCATGTTCACTGGTTTATAGCCTTACTTTGGAATTATACACATATTCACAAGGCGACATCCAGTTTACTCTGTGCATTTGTCTGGTGTGGAAAGTATAAGTTATTAAAATAACTTATGATAACTATGATTACATTTTTATTTTACACTCTTGCCCACCACCTTAGCACACTGGTATGAGAATACGTAGCCAGCCACCCCGAGTCCTCTTATCAGGAGAAAGGTGGCCTATAAGGAAGACAGACAGACAAAAACAGAATTTGTTGCCACTGTGAAAAACCAAGACACTGTTAAACTCAGTATTAAGCCACAAGTATGGGTTGTCCCACCTTAACCTGCAGCCCTCCCTGTACATCCGTTCTCTAATTTATTTAGGTGAACTGAGAGTTCTGATTACATAAATTTAGGGGGTTAGAAAAGAATCTCAGTTAATGTTATGCTAATATAATGCTGAACTACTGGGATATGCTAAGGTTTAGTTTGCTGTGCGTACTATCATCCCCAGTTCTCCTTCAGAGGCATATGTTCCTTTCTGCAATCTTTAAAGAGCTTGTAAAACCTGTTTGCATTACTGCGGGTGCACAAAGAGGCCTGTCATGCAAGAAATTAGAAGCAGTTTCACTCATGCAATGCCTAGAGTGCCACTCCTTGTTTTCTGGGGGATGGCACACAATAGTACAGCTGAGACAGACAGTTCTCTATGGGATCAATATTAATGAAACCTAACACAAACACCCCACCTCTCCTTTTTCTAATTCAACCAACCAACCAACCATCCATCCAACCAACCAACCAACCAATCAGCCTTTATTGGCACAAAAAAAACACAACACAGTTACAAGTTTAAAAAACATAATTGTTAAATTACTAAATCTGGCGATTCAGTGCATCTCAGCCTGTGGGCCCTGACCATCTGGGTTAGAAAAGCTGCCACATTTTCCATCACACAGGGCTCTTCTGATAACAGAAGATGCCTTGATTTATCAGTGTCTGAGCAGTGCCTCTTCTTCAGTAGAAGTGGATCAAGGAGGTTTTTGCAAGGATGACCATATAATGGACGGTACAAAACCACGTGGGAGAGTGACTCCACTCCACCCAGTACACAGGAACAGTGCCTGTCGCTGTATGGAGTCCCATTGAATACTGCTGATGGGATGGCACTGCATCTAGCAAGAGTATAGGCCCTCCATTCCTCGGGGCACTTTTAACAGATAACGGTAATACATAGGGTGTTCAGCTTTGAATGGAATCTGCAAGCTCATTGGTGAACATATTGAGTTTGCTGCACTCTGTAAGTCCTGCATTTGTGTATCTAGACACCTGAGTTTTATCAACTTGTATGCTTCCAACTGGAGCAACGAGCTTAGGGTGTGTACCGCAATGCCCATAGCACTGATTTTTAAAATTAATTTAGTTGAGTCTATTGATGCTATAGAGTCTTCAAGAAGTCAGTAGAGTAGGCTGTCCTGATCAGTGTTATAATACACTCTGAGCCACAATTTAATAGATCTTAGCCTTGCCCTTGTCTCTATCAGGGGATGTCCTGCTTCTAAGCATAGTGTTGCATAGGAGGCACATCTAGGTGTGCCTAGAATTTTCCATAAAGGCTTGAGTTTGCTCCACTATGTGGTCCAGGGCGTTCATCCAGATAGGGATGTCATATAACAGTCGTGGAATTACTTTGGCGTTGCACACTTCAAGAGCTGCTGGGACATAACCATTGCCTCTGTTGTAAAATAAACAAATTTGTGTTGTCATCCTTGCAAGGTTCAAAGCACTTTGTGGTGCTGTTGCCAGATGTGTTTGTAGTGAAACTGGATTCCTTGATAGTTAACGTGTTATACCTGTTCAATTCTGTTTCCTTCAAAATTCCAGTTAAGTGGTTTCCCAGATTTGGCAAAGACCATAATTTTGGATTTTACTGTAGTTTAGTTGGAGTTGGTTATTTAACAGATAGTCAGCACACCTGTTTATTAATCATTTAGCCCTAGATGTGTCTGAGATAGGATTACAGCGTTGTTGGCATAAAGTAATATTGACACCACATGGGGACCATGTTTAAGAGGATGACCCTCAACCTTCTTTAGATAGGGAGGTAAGTCATTCAAAAAAGACTGAATAGTGTAGGAGCTAAAACACAGCCCTGTTTTACTCCCTTGTTTGTAAGTACTGGCTCAGATAATTGTCCTGTAGGTAGTCTCACCTGGCAAGTGGTATTAGAACATAGATTCCTAATCAGATGGAGCAGTCTAACCCTTATAGACTTCTTGTGCTTCTCCTATTTGCATGGTTACAAAACTTACAGTTTTATTTAGACACAATGACTTTGAGGACTGACAAATGATTTGTTAGATTTTAAGTATGCTCCTTATTTCAGAGTCTTCCAAACTGTTATCCAACAGTTCCTAAGATCTTGGTCATTAACTTGGTCATTGCACTCTGAACAAACACACCTACCAACAGGAAGTTTCTTTTTACATTCTGTTCTCATAACATTTCACACCTCTCATTTCCTGGTTGCCACCCCGCTCTTTCTTCACTGTAATTAGAAATCCCACAGCTACCTACTACAAGGGATTGACTGAAAGTCTCAGTATGGCAGAGGTCACAACCTAATTAGCTTCGAGATCAACCCCAACTTTGCCAGCTAAATATCAGCATACACAAATGGCTCACAGCATGGAGAGAGCCACTGTGCAAGATAATATAAGGCTGCCTCCAAGAGTGTTGAAGACACCCTATCTAATGCCTCTCTTGTATGGGACAGCTAGTTTGGCAAACATATTGTGTTCAATTTGCAGCTACCATACCAGGCAAGAAAGAAGTGTTGAGGCAATTGGCTTCTCAGGTCTTCCAGAGGAACTGTATATAAACTCACCAGTTCCACATAATGCTTTGGTTCAGACGTTGTAACATCCTCCTGGCCCATGTTATTATATATAAACAACTGCCAGGGATGGGTTATACGTGTTTAATCTTACTAAAATATCCAGAAGTTGAGTCATGGCAACTGGATGTCTTTTCCTGTTATGGAGTGAAACGTTTCGTTATTCATCCAACAGTTTCTTCACACTGAAAAAGCTACTTGGATGAGTAGCCAAATTTTTTGATCTACAAAGTCCACTTGGTATGACTCAACTTTCAGATGACCTCACCTGGATGACAGAGAACCTTCACAGACATCTTACTAAAATATGGTTATGTGAAAATATCTGAGAAAAGATGGCCTCTGCTGTTCATTCCAGCCCCTCTCTGGTATATGGTCCACTTTTCCAGCCATATAATAATTCTTGCCTTTGACCCCTGCCTGCCCTTCTGGAGTAACGGGCTGGCACATGTAGTTACAGAGAAAAGAGGTCACATGGAAATAAGCAAACACAACACACTTTCTGCCCACGTGTATCCTAGAGCAACTCCACTCAGCAATTACTTTGAAAGGCAAGGTGACTTGCTCTGATAAAACTGCCAGAAAAATAGAGATAACTGGAAAATTCTTTGACATGAGCAATAAGGCTTCAGCTTCTCATACGAGCAATAAATCTTCAACTTACTTGTCGTCCTTCTCATAAATATTCAGGCCAAGTGCATCCACGCCCAACCAGAGGTCCGTCCCTTTCTTATTCTTGATTTCAAAGTAGTTGATCCCATACATCTCCAGGTCTTGGGCAATCTTCAGATATTCTAACATGGCATTCTCTCTGGTTGTCAATGGCAAAATAATGTTAGCAGATATTTCTAGTACTGATGCAGAATTTTATGCTGATAAAAAGACTGACAAGACTCGCTGTAATTTCGGAAGGGCCAATTTATTCTCCAAAAAGTTAACTTTTCAAAGCTTGCCTAAAGAATCAGCATCCTTTTACTCTTTTTTCAGCCTAGAATCATTTCCCCCAATACAAGATGATTTTGACAACTCCGGTCATATTGAGGGGCCGCAATCGTCTACAGGGACTCTTTACACGTCAGCAGGGCCTCGACATTGGTTAGCCAGGGGCTGGAGGTACTCCATCTGTTGGTGGGACAGCGGGACAGATTTGGCATTGTGCTAAGCTCCCGCAACCCTGCACAATCCCTCCCAGAGCTCACAGAGTTCATCTCCGCTGCATTGGTTGCGGGAGACCTCAACGTGCATGCGGATGGTGGGCTTGTTGGTGCAGCTCTGGAGTTCATGGAATCCATGGCTTCCATGGGTCTGTCCCAGCATGTTTTATGCCCCACCCACAGATCTGGTCACACCCTGGATCTGGTGTTTACCTCCATGTCGGGGGATTCGTGTCTGGAGGTGGGGGACCTTGTCTCCCTTCCTGTGTCATGGACAGACCATCACCTGCTTTCATTTTCCCTGGCGATCTCGGCTCCCTCCCCTTGGGACCATCGGCCCACCATCTTGGCCCGCCCCGGAGGCTCATGGACCCTCAGCGGTTCGGGTGAGCTCTTTGGGGATTTCCTGGTGGAATGACTGACGATCCGGCCGAGGGTGTGGCGAACCTTTGGCATGAAACAGCTGTCCACACCATTGACCGGATCGCCCCCAAGCGCCTCCTCCGCTGCCGAGCCCGGCCCTCCCCATGGTTCACGGGGAACTTAGGGCAATGAAGCAGGCTAGGAGGAGGTTAGAGCGCAGCTGGAGGAAATCCCGCACGGCGTTGAGTAAGGCTGCTGTTGATGCCCAGTCTAGTCGCTATATTGTCGCGATAAGGGAGGCTAGAACATCTTTCACCTCCCTGAGAATTGCTGAGGCCTCGAACCGCCAGGCGGAGCTCTTCCGGGTGGTTCGGGACCTCAGCAAAGTCTGGCCAGGCCTCCTCCTACTGAGTTCAGTAGTGAGCAACGCAGCCTTTTTTCGAACTAAGATTGAGGCCATCCGTGCTGGTTTTGACTCCAGTTGCAGTCGTCCTGTCCCGCCATCTCCAGTTGCTGGTCCGCCTTCGTCGCCTCGGTTGGATGCGCTTGGGCCTGTTTCTGCTGTCGAGGTCTCCAGGGCTATGGCGCATTGCCGGCCTGCCTCCACTCCTTTCGACCCTTGCCCTGCCTGGCTAATTAGAGCTGCCAGAGGGACCATGGCCGAATGGGCTTCTGCCATCGCCACCGCCTCGTTCAGCGAGGGGGTTTTCCTCTCGTTTGAAGGAGACGGTGGTAAAGCCCATCCTGAAAAAACCTGGCCTGGCGGTGGATGATCTGACAAACTATCGTCCTATCGCCAATGTCCCTTTTATGGGCAAGGTGATCGAGAGGGTGGCGGCGGTCCGGCTGCAGTCATACTTGGAGGATCGGCAGTGCCTCGATCCTTGCCAGTCCGGGTTCAGGCCCCGCCGGGTACCGAAACAGCTTTTCGCCCTGCAAGATGACCTTCTCAGGGCGGCCGACAGGGGTTGCTCTTCCCTGTTGGTCCTCCTGGATCTGTCAGCGGCCTTTGATACCGTCGACCACGGTATCCTGTTGGACCGGCTCTCTGAGGTCGGAATTGGAGGCACTGCTCGCAGTTGGCTCCGTTCCTTCCTGGAGGGCCGGCCACAGTACGTGCAGCATGGGGGGGAGTTATCGGCCCCTTGGATCCTCCCTTGTGGGGTTCCACAGGGGTCGTCTCTGTCCCCCATCTTCAGATCGGGGTCATCAGGAGTTTTGGAGTCTGCTGTCATCAGTACGCTGATGACACGCAGCTCTATCTCTCCTTTAACACCTCTGCTGTGGAAGCTCTGACGGGTGCCTGGAGGCCGTACTGGCCTGGACCGGGGCGAACGGGCTTAAGCTCAACCCCGAGAAGACGGAGGTTAATAACGGTGGCCCTCTTCCCTGTCTGGGGGAGTCTCCCTCCAGCTCGCGGAGAGGGTGCGGAATCTGGGTGTGTTCCTGGACCCGGCGCTTGCCATGGAGCACCAGGTGGCGTCGGTGACCAGGTCCGCCTATTTCCATCTCCGTCGGATCGCCCAGATCCGCCCATACCTCGACGCGAGCTCCTTGAGAACAGTGGTCCAAGCTCTGGTGATCTCGAGGCTGGACTACTGACTCTACATGGGGCTGCCCTTGAAACTTCTCCGGCGCTTGCAGCGGGTCCAGAACGCGGCGGCCAGTTATGGCCAATGCAGCCCGGATTATTCAAGGTCCTGGTTTTAGTTTATAAAAATGGCTTGGGACCGGAACCTTCAGCGGTCAAAAGCTTGCCGGGTCGCCACCCCGGGAAGCCCGGAGGACGAGCACTCGGACCCGGGCTTTCTCTGTGGCGGCCCCCAGCCTCTGGAATTCCATCCCCAGTGAAGTGCGCTCTGCAGAGTCCCTGCTGGCCTTTCGAAAGGCGCTGAAAACCTACCTTTTTCGTGAGGCCTTTGGCGATAGAATCGTAATTTCCCCAATACAAGTTAGTTGAGGTGTTATCTGGTTTTAACAGTGTCTAGGGTGTTTATAGGTTTGTTTGTCTAATTATTTTATTGTGTTTTGCTGGCTTTGCAGCCTTTGTGTAAGCCGCTTAGAGTACCTAGTAGATAAGCGGGATATAAATATAACAAATAAATAAATAATAAATAAATAAATTCACAGAATGTGGAGCACTGGAATGTCTAAGTCCATTAGCAGACCATTTTGTAGACTGGATGAGAGAAAAAGACTGATATCAAACAATATTTTAAGAACCCACCGAAGTTACTTATTACTGCTTAGTTCCTCTCTAAATGCAGGGTGTGGAATTACAGTGCCAAATAATGTAGCTCAAGATATGCTTAAGATCTTACTTTTGAAGTATTGTAATAAAACATGCCAAGGGAGTTTTTAAAAATGTCAAGGGGGTTTAAAAACACATAACTCACTTAAGCATTCCACCATGTTCAGCATGCCAGACTTGAATCCGTTCTTCCCACTGTTCTCTTGAGAGCTTATGTTGGTCCATTACACTAACATAGAAAAGATACATTATGAGATTTATAGTTTTTCAGAAGATTCAATGGAAGATTTTTGCAGTTTATGAATTTACAAAAATACCAGATTATTAAAAAAGCAGTACTACTTCTGATTTCAAGACCTCATGGTTGCAGGTTTTTGCCATCAGAGCAAAATCGGAGGATTTCCAAACTGATCAAACTATTAAATTTCATGGTTTCTTTATCACAGTTCATGATCTTGAGGAGCAGAAACTGGAAGTTGGTCAATACTTGACAGAGACCGGTGATAAAACATATCAGCATATTATACTTCTCATTGTCATCTTGTAAAAAATGAAAACCCCTAAAAACTAATTGCTTCTCTTGTGCTACCTTCAGTTTCTGGTTAATATTTTAACAGGTAGGCCTCCATCAGTGAAGAGATGCCCAAAACATTTTAACAATAGCTATTTCAAGCCTCACATATTAAGTTGTGCCAAATCACCCTGAAATAACTGTACTGTGCTTACTACTTCTCTATTCCAAGTATTTTTTGGCAAAAGCAAGCAAGCAAACAGTCCTCCCACACCATACTGGCTGTGGTAAAAGTCACTGCTTACTAACAAGCTGGTCTGTGACGAGGAAGTTACAAATCCTATTTTACATGTGTGAACATCAAGTTCTAGAAGACTAGTTCCTCTCGAGCCATTCTTTCAAGAGAACTTCTCACCGCTGAGGGATGAGGCGCTCAGAACTGAGGTATCCAGGTTTATGTATTTCTTTATTGTAGTCTCCGTATTTGGCTTGCACGGCATATGACCCAAGGAGGACTGCAGTTTCAGGTGGACAGTAGATCTCATCGCTAAGGATACCCTCCTTCACCTGCAGGAAGAATAGCTTTTGCGTGATTTCCTGGATCAGCTCCTCGGATACATCCTCAGGGAAAAACTTGGCACGGAACTTGAACTGCAGTGGGTTTTCTTTCCGAACTTCTTGGGCAGAGACCTAAAATGGGAATTAGAGAAGGCAAGGGGAAAGGAATGATGGCAAGAAAGACTGAGCAGGTTGTTGGATACAATTATCGGTTTTACTGATCACACAGACCCAGTCCAGAGATTCCAACCACTGAAACACTTATTTCTTTATTATGTATTTATTTACATATTTTTATACTGCCCATCTTCCCAATGGAACTTGCATTCTTGTTTTACACTGTAGATTTCTCCATTTGTATCAGGTTTTCAAAAAGGAAAATGGAACTTCAACGTTGCACTCCATTTAGACAAGGAAAATTATCCTCTGAAATCCCATTGCGAAGTATCTGAATCCGCTCGTTTTCTCTTGCTTGCATCTCCTTAAGCATTTTCCTCGTTAATGGTTAACAGCTTCTCAGAAGCTAGTCCCATAATTCCCAACAACAGATACTTTCATCTCATAGCCTTTTATCTCCATCTGTCAATACATGATTTTTCCTCCCCATTGTCAGTCCTACGATGCATTATGTGGTAATCTACATAACAACCATGTAAATGCTTTTACATGTGATGAAATAGTATACACACATGTCTGGGATAATTAATTCCACTGATAAGAAAAATCACTGGACCAATCTGAGGTCTAAGTCAAATATACACCAAGAAAGGCATACAAATAGGGGCACCTGGTCAAAATGATTAAGTAAGATATTGACTGCAAGTTTAAAATCCCACCAGCTTTAGTCAACTCTAGCCACAGTCCTCTAAGAAACTTTTTGGGAAGACATTTTTACACTTTCTTTAAGATAAGACAACTCTGTGAATGAGCCATCTCCAAAAAGGTCCTCTATTAAACTGCCCTGCTCAGCTCTTGTAAAGCCCGTGGCTTCCTTTAGGGAGTCAGTCCATTGTACGTTTGGTCTTTCTCTTTTCCCGCTGCCTTGTACCTTTCTTAGCATTACTTCCTTTTCCTAAGAATCCTACCTTTTTGCAACATGCCCCCAATAGGGCAGCCTAAAGCTTTCCCACTTTTGCCTCCAGGGACAGTTCAGGCTTGATTTTATCTAGGATCCACTTGCTCAACTTTACACTTGATTATCTTTTCTAATTCTTTCAGCTTTGCCCTTCCTAGTCTTAATCTTTATTTCTCAGCTGCGGACTCCATTTGGATTGATGACTGAACCAAAGTATGCAAAATCTCTAACTATTTCAAGTCTTCTGTTGCCAATGCTAAAGTTGCATAGTTCTAATCTATACAGTTATATTTTTTGTCTTCTTATCATTCAACTGCAGACCTGCTTTGGCACTTCCTTATTTCACATTCCCTAAATGTTGCTTTAAGTCACTGCTGCTTTCTGCCTGTAAGATGATGTCATCTGCATATCTTAAATTATTGACATTTCTTCCACTCCCTTCATCTGTATCTAGTTGGGCTTTCTGTATGGTATGTTCTACGTACAGACTGAACAGATAAGGGGATAAAAGACACCCTTGTCTGACCTCTGCCTGTAGAAAACCATTCAGTCTTTCCATATTCTGTCCTAACAGTAGCTTCTTTTCCACAAGACAAACTCTGCATCAGGACAATCCAGTGCTGAGGCACGCCTGTTTTTGTTTTCAGAATAGCCAATAATTTCTCAAGATCCTCCCAGTCAAATGCTTTATCACAGTCTTATAAAGTACAGACTGATCTTCTTCTGAGATATTTGTTGAGCACCAGCAGCCAACAGATATTTTCAATATGGCCTTGAGTGCCTTTTCCCTTTTGGAATCCAGCTTGAATAAGAGGTAACTGTAAGTACTGCTTTGTCTAGAACAGATAAATATTCTCTGTAGCTCATTGGGAATAATTTGTAAAAAGAAGAGAGGAAAAACAGTACTCTTGCAAATAAAATGTTCACCAAAAGAAAATACATGGGGGAAAAGAAATTTTACTTCCATTTATGTTCAGCTGTTAAGAAGGCAGTTATATTAAAATGTTTTCCTCCTGTAATTCATTCTAGCATTAAATTTAATGGTTACTAAAAGTGGAAGAGAGATTGCTATAGATAGGTACACAAACAGTGGCTTATATTTTTTTAAAACCGCACAATCGTTTGAACAAGTATGTCTAGACTAGCCTCCATACTATAATTCATCAATGAGAACAACTCATTCTAAGCTGCCTGGCAACTAGACCTGCAAAGCCTTTAGAAGATTAAGCAGTGTATACAGAGAGGTTTCACTAATTGAAATAAACACAATAGCCAGTTATTCAGGGTAGGCAAAATACATGCTGGGACTAGACTATGTACACACAGTTCAGGTTGTCAGTATTCACGTAGAGAAATTAAGTCAGTATTCAAATCTGTCAGGCTACATTAGTCACCCAAGGGCTTAAGAAAAACTTGAACTGTGGATTTCTTCTTTGGAACAAAGTTCTAATACTAACCATCTAACCTCTGAAAGTCACAGCAAAAATGGCTAAACATATTAGAGTGAGCACTTGGTTTATTTATTTATTTATTTATTTATTTATTTATTTTTGAATTTGTACCCCGCCCATCTTCCCACGGGAACTCTGGCTTCTTCATATCTGTCAGTCATAATTCAAGGCTGATAACAACATAGAAAAGTTGAAAGTTTCTTTACTCTGCATGTTGCACTGCAGCATAATGCTAACTAAGTACAGTTTCTTAACAATGTTATCAGTTAGGTATTGCCTTGTTTCTAGGGGCATGCAGAAATGTAGGTGAGGTGGCTGATGCACTATAGTGATACCTTTTTGCCTAAACCTGAAGACTATCTTAAGGAATTGTACTTTTAACAGGCCTGGATTTTAAAAAGCAAGCATGAGGTGGTATGTGTTCCATTTTTTTATAGGATTCAACTGCTCAGTACTGAAGAATGCATTTTTCTTTAATTGAGGGATGGGTATGATTACAAATGGCACAACGCATGGACCATGCACACACCCTGGTTTGAGATTTAAGATTTTTGCCTACTGAAATCAGCTTCCAGTTTCTTTTACCTTTTTGTCAAGCTTCAGCCAGGTTGGGAATCCTTTATTATCCACATACTGAAGACCAAAGTACCAGACTTCACGCAAGCCTATAGTCTTCACCACCTTAAAAAAAAATTAAAGAGTCCATTCACATAACAGGTCAAATACATACACAACACTTGCTGAAATGCAGCATTTCCTAGACCCCTGTTTACCAAAATAAATCAACTGCCACTCAAAAAGGTGCAGGCTTCAAAACCCTCCAGCAGTCAAATTTAATGAAGAGACAAAATAATAAATGCCAAGTGACAAAAGGGATACCTGAACTGAAAGACTGAAGGGAGGACATTTTGACCAACTACCAGAACAGAAAAACAATAGACCAAACTGAGAATAAAGATAGCTAACTACAGCTGCATTTGTATTTTTTACATCAGTTTTATATAGTACAATCATTAATAACTGTAGGAGTTAAGTGGACCCTGCTTAGAGAGGGTTATTATTCAAAAGCAAAAGGAAAATACTTTTAAAGAACACTTTTATTTCTTTTATATACTGTCCCATTAGTGTGAACACACTATTCTGGGTGGTTTACAGCATACTAAAATAAAACTCAACAGCAGTAAGATTATAAGTTAAACAAACTACAATAAGATCTTAACCATGCCACATTAGGCTAGGGCTTGGATTTTTTTTTAAATCATGAGCATAATAAAAATTACATAGTTGTTTGAAAGATCAAAAAGGAGTAGAGAGTTGTGTTCCATTATTAGATTGCAGATTCCATCATTCTTAAGCAATAGTCATAAAAGTGAAAGCTGGTCAAACTCAACTATCTGGAAATCAACAAGTTTTCCAGTTCCTTAAAATTGCATTTACAACACTTTCCTCTGAATGTAATGCTCCAATAGCTGCTCTTAAAACCAACAATACAAAATTGTCATTTTCAGCAACACTAGATTACTAAACAACTACCCCATGTAGTATAGTGCAGGGGTCCCCAACCTCTCTGGTCTGTGGACCGGCCCTTGTCGGTGGCCTCTTATAACCTGGGCCACAAGGTTCCCTGTGTACCATGCACCTGCGTGGACACAGACACTCCCCCCACTCCCCCGTGTGCAGGACTTTTCCTCCCCACGTGTGCTCTTCATGGCCATTTTTGTTTAGGCCTCGATGGAAATAGTGCATGGGGAAGCATTTCTGTGCACCTGGGAGAGAAATGCATTCAATGTAAGTGTAGAAATTGCAAAACTGGGGCCAATTGGGAACGGCTGGAGACAAGGTAGAGTCTTGCTTGTATGTGGCTGAGCAACAGTGAGGTGGCTTAAGAACAGAAGAAGGACCTAGGACAGATGAAAAGTAGCTTGGCTAGGATGTGGAGGCGGGGTGGGTGGGTGGAGGACTTATTATTGCATAGCTAATTGTTGCCCTGGGGATTAAACAGGGGGAAGGAAGGCTTTTCCTCCCCCGCACACCCATTGTGATGAAGGAGTGTGGGGAGAGGACTTCCGCAAACACGTGCATCTGAAAACAAGTCCTGCACATGCATGCACCCAAGAAGCCCTGGTCTGGGACAAAACTGGTCCGTGGACCTAAAAAGGTTGGAGACCACGGGTATAGGGCACAGAGTGACAGACAAGGACATGGGAGATCTGGGTTTGAATATTTACTCCGTCATGGAAACCCACAAGGGTAAAACCACTTCTTAAATATCTCACTTACTTTAGAAGCATTATTAGGGTCACTATAATTTAGTTCTAACTTGACTGCACGGTATATGCGCACCAAAGATTATTCATCACAGCTAACTTGATAAGTACGTAGTCAATGAAGACTTCCTAATGGGGCACAAAATGAGATTCTATGGAAGAACACAGAAAGAGTAAAACTAGATGTCTACATGGACCACTGCCATGTAGTCCCACTCTTGTATCTGAAGAACTAGACCTGTCCACAAAAAAATCATATTAAAATACACCTTGAGGTGCCACAAGGTTTGTGCGCTCTTTATTTTTTATTTTGTTTTGACAGATATAAATTCTAGAAAGGTCTTGTAGCTTAAAACTTGTTGTAAAACCAAGTAAGACAGCAGTCTTTAGTCTCAATAATACGATACTAATTGAGATGGATTTACAATCTGCAGGACCACATTTAACTCTATTCTCCAAGCATAATTAGTGAGCCTTTTTGTTCCATGTGCTGTCTAGCTCATTCCAAATCTAATAAAATTCTCCAATGAACATTTCGATAGTTTAAAAACACTGACTGTATCAACAGTGTAAATTTAATTCTAAATACTGATCAAACAAGCACTCAGCTTCAGTATTTCTTGTGGATACACCAACTTTAGGGAACAAATTTCAATCTTTTTGAATAACATTTTGGGACTAATGCCTGTCTAAGTGCCTTCTGTATTCCCTGATGCCCAGCAAATTGGCCCTTGATCTTCTCTATCAGCACTGCTTGTTTCCTTTATTTAATACTTACTTTCCTTCTTTGAGTTTTTGAAAAAAGAGTTGCAAGCACAGTGAGAAAAATCACGGCCATGGGTTATGGGCAACATTTTATGCAATGTTTTTTTGATAAATGCAAATATCTTCACCTTTCTTCCAATTTATATACCGGAAATATTTGGGTTTTTTCCTCCTGTGGAACCTGCTACTGTTGCTTTCCTATCCTTGAGCAAAATACATCTGAGCGTTATAAAATATAATTACTGTGCAATAGAGATCAGAGACCACCTTCGCCAGACTTTGAAAAGCAACTATTAGTACCTACTCATACATTCACCAGCCCTTGTCAATTGCTCCCAGCACCCTTAGGGGCAAGGTTTACTACCGGCACAAAGAGAGAGGGAAATGGATGAAATCCTGGGAAAGGGGTTGTTATAGGACTAACGTAAGTATAACTCCAAGCCTAGCACCCCTAGTAACCAATGAGCCTACTGGCCGAGGAGGAGGATGGGAGTTGCTGCAGGGCACCATACTGGGTAAGTCTGTTCTACACTCCATCTCTAAACTAAGTGTCCTCTTCATGATGTCTTTTGAGGCAGGAGTGGGGGGGGAGGAGAATATTTTGAAACAATGTGTTATCCATGGTGCAGCGGGTAAAAATGCTTAAATAAAGTTTTGTGTTGTCATGGGGAAAACCCCAAGAAATTGAATTTATAGGCAGGAATTAGTTATAGTACGGACATACAAACTGTTTGTGAATGAAATAAAGCACTACATATTTTTTCAAGTGAGAGGCTAGCTCCCTATGTGGGAGCCATGGCATCCTCTGAAGAAGATCTACATGCAGTTCGTGGCATCAACCAAGTCTGCGGCTACTTGCTTTTCAGTTCCACAGGGGTAAGTGGCAGTGACACATTACCAAGTCTTTTCCCCCCATCTTCATAAAAGCAGCAAACCTGCACTTTGCAACATACTTTGGCTATGTTTTCTTGGCTTTAAAAAAAAGGAAGAAAAATACTGTGCTAAGAGTTCTGTTCTGAAGCAAAACTTGCTTTTAAAAAGGAGGCTACCTTTGAAAATAACTTTAAAGATTTATCACTCTTCCATGTGACTATTCTCTTTCTTTGCCCTGAAACCCCTCCCCAAGTTGCCAGAGGGAAGTAATTTTCTGACATATAATAAATATAACTTAATTCTTAGCAGTAAAAAGAGACAGTGCTACTGTTATACAACCTAGTTTATTACATTAACTAACCTGATGTTCCATAGTAAAGGAATCATGGCTTTTCAGTTAGGGCCCTCCATTGAAGTGAATGGCAAAGAACTGCAGGTCATTTACTCACACTTGTATGCAATTGTTGCATCAAGATAAAAAAAAAACCTAACCTCATGGTGCAGAGATTAGCTGACAACCTGAGTTCCATCCTGATGGGTTCAGGTAGCCACCTCCTAAGGTTTAGGTCCAAGGCCAGTTAAAAAGAATACCCAGCTCACTAGGGGATAAGGTGTCCCTTGCATAATTATGTTGTAAACTACCCAGTGAGTAATCTAACACTATTGGATGGCATTTGTCGAAACATCAAGAACAATGTGTATTTATTATCTACTGCTCATTACTCAACGTTCTGAAATGTTTATGCACCATCTTAATCTTTAACATATTTTATGTACTGTATATACTCAAGTATAAGCCTAGTTTTTCAGCCCTAATTTGGGGCTGGAAAGGGGGGTCCTCGGCTTATATGCAGGTCAATACTTTTAGCCACTGAGGCAAGTTTGGGTCAGTGGCTAAAAGTCATTTTAAACATTGTGTGCCACTTCTCCTGACCCCCCCCCATATTTAAAATGACTTTTTAAAAGGTCATTTAAAAACAATGTTTAAAATGACTTTTAGCCACCAACTCAAGCACTTATACTCGGTCAACTTATACTCGAGTATATACAATATGTCTTTCCTTTTTCTAAAACCATTGCAAAGAACAGAGGAGTCCCTAAAATCCCCAGCAGCCAGGTAGAACTGCTGTTTATAAAGTTGGTGATGTCCTGGTTCAGCAGAAACACAACAAAATGGAGCCCGTTTCTCAAGTATCTAGATCAAACCCATTAAGCCTCTCCCATATTCATTCGGATATAGACCACTCAGCCATTACCCTCTTCACCACTACAATAAAGTATTTTCTTCTCCCCACTTGTTAATCCCTCGCCAGTAACAGGTGCTAAGTAGTTTTAGTATGATTAATACTTCCTTTTGCAATTACTCATGTTGATTCAATGTAACAGAACCTGTACTTTTGGCCCCCAGAAACAACAGATTAGCAACTAATTAATCTAGCAACCTTTATTAACACTATTATGTTACAGGTTGATGGAGGGGGCATTACGAAAATCAGCAGATGTCTAAACAGAACCACCTTGACATTAGTTTCTCCTACTTAACTTAATAAATAAAATTATTTTAAAATTAGTATTTCCTACCCATGTTTAAAATGAAGGATTCCATTATTCCAAAGCACAACAAATCACTTATTTTGGAATTCCTGCACATTCATCAAATACACATTACTTACTCTACTACATCTTATGGACAGTACTATGTGTTCACAGATAATTGACAAGATGCCAATCATAACTAGTTGCATTATCAAAAAGCAATAACTTCTGCATAATTAGCAGAATTTCTTACTGCATGCAATAAAAAAGCAAAAGGATGTTTGGCCCAAATACATTTTTCACCCAACAGCATTACAAATAGGAATTTCATTTAAAACCATAAAATAATTCTATTCTCAAAGGCATTCACAGCCCAGATCTGAAGGGTGTTTTGAGGTTTTCTGGAACATGGCCAAATAGCCCGAAAAACTCACAACAGCTATCATAATATAACTATTTACATTTATGTCAATTGTCCAGCTGCCCCGAGTTCCTATGAGAAAAGGAGGGGGTATACATCAAAAATTGAACAATCATAAGCCCCCAAGATGGAATGCTGGAAATGACAGGACCATTTAAGCCATGCCATTTCCATTGTTAGCAGTGTTTCCTATCAATACTTTCCCACCCAGAAGCATACGGAAAAGTTCATTTACTACTCCTTATTGTGAAGTATTTTGTGCTTCATGTGTGTATCTGTTCTGCCTAGTTATTTTTTTGTTTTTGGTGCATATCATGTGTGTTTCTCTGAACATTTCTAATTTGCTCTTGGACATTTTATTGTGCTTTACTGAGAGGCAGGTATGAAATTTTTCATTTACATACTCATACACAAAAATGCAGTGCCTACAAGTGATGCCATTAGGTTATTGGACAAATGTTGCTTGTTTCAACCTTACTCGTTTTAATTCTGTCCCTCTCTCTCTCTCTCTCTCTGTGTGTGTGTGTGTGTGTGAATAACCTCACAGTGTATGCAACCATTTTGGCAGAACCCAATGCTTTCTCAAAATTCCAAATGAATCCTTCATCCCAAAAAGATTTGGGAACTTCTGTTTTATGGATGCTAATGCTCAAAATTCCAAATCAGCCCTCATCCCAAAAAGATTTGGTTAATGGATACCTGTACTGCAGTTAAAACCTGTACTGCAGCTCATGGCTCATGGCCTAGGGTTCAATCCCAGGTAGCAGGCTCATGGTTGACTCGGCCTTCCATCCTTCTGAGGTCGGTAAAATGAATACCCAGCTTGCTGGGGGAGGGTGAATGTGTAGCCTGCATACTATACTTAAACTGTAAACCACCCAGAGACTACTTGAAGTGGTGTGGGGCGGTATATAAGCAGAACACTTTGCTTTGCTTTGTTGTTGGTTTCTATGGAGGCAGATCTTCAAGCATTCATGCAGCTCCCCTGCAGAAATATTTAAAGAAAACATGGTGCATCTTTATACTGACCTGGTCAAATAGTTGTTTGCCAGTAGTGTTAGGCTGGATGGCAAACTCCAGCTCTGCATCCATAGTCATAACTCGAACATTGACCTAGAAAAGTGATGGAAATAAAGGATAAGAAATCTGAAGGAGGCACAAATTCTAGTTTGCCAACTTATTGGTCTGGTATATTCAAACTTCAGGTCTACAACTTGAAAACAAAAAACACACTTTTCCAAAACGGAATATACTTGTCAAATGCACACACAAAAATAACGTACTATTTTAAAAGAACACCATCAGGAGACACATTCTTTAAGGCTCTCAAAACAATGGGTCAAACATTACCTGGAGTGCTCTACTGGCTTTGCAACTTAGTAATGAATTGGATTGTGCTTTTAGTTGAGCAAGACCTTTCAGTGTTGATTATTCAAGAGGATACCATTAAACCAAGCAAGGACACTATTAGTATGGAAATTGGCGTGTTAATTAAAATCCTTTTGGAATTAGGATAAAGAACTGACAACATCAATTATTTTAAATTATAATATAGTTCTCCCAGTTGAACTGAGAGTTGGAGTTATTCTAGGATTGTAGCCTGGCTGTGTAAAAAGGATGCTGATTATTCTCCCAAGTTAATCAACATGAATCCAATAGCCATGCACTGTTATGTTGCCTCTGAACAAGTTCCACTGAAAGCAGAAATGAGTTTCTCTTTTCAAACATTAAAAAGTTCTCTCTATAATTATGGGATTATATGCAAAATGTCTTATTCTACAACTATCATGAAGAAATAAGTTTGACTAGCAATTCTCTTCTGCTGACCTTGAAGGCCATAAGTTACTGTAACAACTGATTTGCTAGACAAGGCCATGGTCCATGTAGGTCCCCACCTTTCGTTTCCTAACATAACACCGTAAGCCTCAACCTCAAAGGTCATGTGCAGATCATAAAGGTAACAACCACACTTAGTTTGGTTTCACTTCTTTGATATTGGAAATGTACTACTGATGTCAAAGGTACTCATAAGAATGTGTCCAGCATATCCATAAATGTGTGGGTGCTAAGCAAGACTGTACAAGTTCTTACTCAGATGTTTAACAAATGGATCAACAAAATTGTTCGATTCACAGTACAATATTTGAAAAGAAGCCACATAAAGATATTTTCCTTCTTTAACAAATCAGAAAAAGTACATATTTAACTGAAAAAGTAACTTGTATATCAGAGTTGATTTTCAAGTCCTTACCATCAAGTACAAGATTACAGAACTACAGTATTAATATAAAGGAATACGAACTACACATAATTTTTCAGTGTGCAACTATTATTACTGAGTTATGATTTTGAGCATCAGAAGATGGATCAGAACTCTTATTCTCAACATTCCAAACTTAGTTGAATGCAGTTATAATACATACAGCCTATGCATTTTCAGAATCTATCCTTTAGATTCTTATAAATAGGGAAGGTCCAAATGGAGTAGTGTATGGGAACCCAGTTCTCAAAACGTGTGTGTGTGTGTGTGTGTGTGTGTGTGTATTCTATATACACACACATATTGGTTTGAGGTTATTTCAGCATATCTCCTGACCATCTCCTTCCTTCTTTCCTCTGTTCATAAAGTGAGTTCTCTTATTTTGTATTGGAGAAAGGTTGGTCCCTTAAAGTAAGTCTCCTTAATAGCAAATTCTGTGATACTCACATACTCACACCCAAATAAGAGTCTACTTATGGCAAACCACATAATTCAATTTAAGGTATTTTAATTAAGGAAGCCTCCTTTTCAATCCCATAACACAATGAAGTCAGATAAGATTCATTTCTAGCCCCTCGCTAAAAAATACATGTAACTGTATTCCTTATGAAAAGCAAAACCAGCAACTCCTATGTATTATTTCTAGTTCTTTTATGAAAGCCAGGATCCTGAATATGGAATTATCATGGAAGGTTAAGGACAGACAGGATTTTTAAAAGCCATTTTGCATTCTGAAATCCTGTTCCGAAGAAAATGAACATTCTCTTCAGTCATTATCTTACATAAGGGAAGGGTAAAATACTTCCAACTACTGAACCCAAGATCACATGGCTGCCTACCTCAGACATTCACAAACACACCTATCCCAGTGCTTCTCAATATTGGGTCCTCAGAGGTGCTTGGATTACAGCTCCCAGAAATCCTTGCCAGCACAGATAGTGGCAAAAGCTTCTGAGAGTTTTAGTCCAAGAACATCTGGGGACCAAAGGTTGGAATGACAGCCCTAGCCTTTCAGAAAACACCTCTAAAGATAATTACATGTTTATCAGGAAGACAAGGTCACAATGAAAAAAAAAATACTTACCGTACTATTAACAGTAACTGCTAGTCTAAATAGGCATAATCACTTGGATTCCTGCATCATTGTAGAGTGAGCCAGCATACATACAGTACATTAAAAGTCTTTGGTCAGGTACTCCTCACATCTTAAAATATAATATTTTTTGATGGTGATGCACCTCAAATGCTACACGTCAGCTTTCTACATGCTGTGCCACTTGGATCTACGCTAGATGGACTGGTCAAACTGTTTGTGTCACACACGCTGTGTGTAAGATATTCAGGCCTCTGTTTTGTTATAAGGATGGGATTGTTGGTTTTTCTGGACTACAAATGCCACAATTCTTAGAGTTCTACCTTCCTTGCAATCCCAACCTTCAAACAGCTCAATGTGATGTATCTGGGATAAAGGTCCAAAGTACAAAGCGCTGAGCTTTTGCTAGGCCAAGTTCCTGCCTATAGTTCCTATTTCAGTCCCTAGGCTAGCTATGGGTTTTTTTTTGGGGGGGGGGCATGAAGCTTGGGTGAAACCCAGCACGACTAAGTCTCAAAGACTTCTAATTTAGACATTTTCCCATAGTGCACCACAGTGAAGTGTTTGAAAGATGCCTGCAAGGCAGACAGAACTCCGGAATGGAGAATTATGGTATCAGTAGTTAAATAAATAAATAAATAAATTCTATCTGTGTTAAGGTTCCCTTTCCTATGTTTTAACAAGGAAGGATTGGAAGAAAATACATATCAGAATCTATGAATTATGTGAGTACAAATACTTTCAAGTGAGTTTGAAGAGATACTGCATCCACAAAAGTTAACTTTGAAATTCACTGGAGTTAAAATTCACACTGTCCTAGGATGATATCATGAACCTATTTAAAGCAGGGGTTCTCAATCTGAGGGTCGTAACCCCTTTGGGGGGGGTCAATCAACCCTTTCACAGGGGTTGCCACGAATGAGGGAAGCTTGGTTCTCACGAACCAGCATCACATCCTGTGGAGGCTGCCCACCCGCCTGGCCGCTGGAGCCCCTCGCTGAGCACCACCCGTCCTTCTTTCACTGGGCTGGAGTGCAAAGCTCATGGCAGGTGCCTTCCCTCAGCCTTCCTCCTCCTCCTCCTCAGGCAATGGAGCAGTGGGACTGCCGGTGGTGGCCAGAGAAGGAGTAGGAGCGGCGGGGGAGCCCATGGAAGAGTGGCGGCGGCCACCTTCCCCACCTGCCTGGTGGTGCTGCTGCTGCCGGCTGCTGCTGGCGCTGGGCTTGGGCTCAGCGGCCTGGGTGGCAGGCTCAGTGTGGCCAAGGAGTGCGACAAGCTTTGCGCCACCGGAGGCTGGTGTCAGCCCGCCACCAACCAGTGCAAGTGCCAGCCTGGCTGGGTCAGGGACCAGTGCCAGCACTGCGGGGGACACAGTGTGTTAGAAGGGAACCCCCCCTGGGCCGGGGGAGGGAGGGAGAGGAGGAGACCCACTGGGCTCCCCCCACCCCACTTTCAGCCCCCTCACCCACCTCGCAGGGCTGTTGGGAGGAGAGAGGAGGGGCAGGTGACAAATGAAGGTGATAGAGGGATGCAAGAGGGAGCAGTGGATGGAAGGGGTTTGAAGGGGAAGAAGAGAGCAGTTAGGATGATGGTGGTGGTGGTGATGATGATGGTCTTACGACAGGAGAGCTGGAGGGCTACAGGTCCACCAGCTGGGGGTGCAGCAAATGTCCGGCCAGCTGTGGCTGTCGAGGGATCGGGCGGATGCCAGCGTCAGCCCCTGCAAAAGCCCTCAGCTGCTGATAGGAGTGAAGCCGATCGCCGGAGCCTTCTTAAAGTGGTGCCGCTGAACAGCGATGGCTTTTAAGGCTACCTTGCCTGACAAAAGGCAAGCAGGCAGGTGGCAGAGGAAGAGCCTTAAGAGGAGAAGAGCGAGCTCAGGAGGGAGAGAGAGGGGGAGGGAGAGAGAGGGAGGGAGGCAGGGAGAGGGAGGAAGAAAGAGGGAGGGAGGCAGGGAGGGAGGGAGGGAGGGAGAGAGAGAGAGAGAGAGAGAGAGAGAGAGAGAGAGAGAGAGAGAAGCAATCCACCTCCTATGGTGCAAAATGTTGTGGGGTCATTAGTTGAGAACAATTGATTTAAAGAGTCACTTTATGTGACATGGAACAACTGAGAGGCCACAAAACTGACAGAGTGATAACATATGGCAGGCTTGCCCAACAGATAGAACGTGGGCTACTGGTAGCCCATGAAGGGTTCAAAAGTAGCCCGCCAGCCAGCAATAAAAAAGTGAGGGGATTAAGTTCTCCACCTCTACCTCCCCCAACCCAAGGACCACCACTGCCTCAGCAAAGTTCTGGGTCTGCCAGCCCACTGTCTCAGCCGAGAGGGGCAGTTCAAGTGCCATGGGCTGGTTCCCTGCTGTCACCGCTGGCCAGATGATCGAGCGGGTGCAAGGGAAGCATGTGTATGGTCAGCCTTCCCATAGGAATGCATTGAAAATCAATTAATACATTCCAGAGGGAACAGATATCAATGCATTCCTATAGGAAACCGCTGCTCTACTTACAAAAATGTTTACTTATGAGCATGTGCTTGGAATGGATAAAATTCTTAAGTAGAGGTATTAATGCAGTAGCCCTCAGGCACTTTGGGCCAGAAAAAGTAGACTTCGGCCTGTTCAAAGTTGAACAGCCCTGACATATGGCAATGCAGATATTGTAGTAATTGTTATCCAATACTTATCTGACATGGGTTGATGGAGACAACAGCAACTGTCCCAATTATGAACAAAGAATGGAGAAAGATAAGATTAACGGCTACTATTAACTGCCAATATTAATTTTTTAAATCATTTACCATCAGTTTATTGGAAGACATACATAATGAAAATGATTAAATTCCACCAATTTTAATTTCAATGAACTTTAAGGTTAATTTTTGTGGATGCAGTATCTCTTCAAACTCTCTTGAAAGTATTATGGTCACATCTAAGAAGAGACTCTCCGATTCCACTGAAAAAGGGAACATAGTAGGAGCTTCCATGAAGAGCAGAAAACATTGAGGGTACACTCATACAGTACATTCCCCGGGCAACACTTCACTCCCAGAAGCATTGAACTGCAAAGCTGCTGGGGAGAAAAATGACCCAATGGTCCTTTTAGACCACAAATGACAATTACTAATATTTCAATTTGTTTTTTTAATTTGTTTTAATCTATAGTTCATATATGACCATAATTTTAAATAGTTCAATGATCTGATACAAATAAAAAAAGTTTCAACTGAAAAAGAACTGAAAAATATTAACAGCTCAATACTGTTTTTAGTAAATTGTGTATTATTTAACTATATGATCACCAATAAACACATTGCTATCCATTTCTACTTATACATCTCTTTTATTAGTTTATTCAGTGATATAAATTATTTTAAAATCCATAGATTTTTTTAAAAACTCAAGTTAATATTATATTTTTATTTACTTCTGTGCATTAACATCCATTGGCTGTGTTCAGAATTATTGCCATTTTGGTTGAAACATGTTTCGAGGTAGAACTGAATATTATGATATTCATTTTAGGTTCCTAGAAGAGCCACCTTGCAAGAAGACCATGGATAGGCATCTGCAGACATGTAACTTTAGAGTTTAAACAAAAAAAAATAGCCCAACAACCCATTCTTCACATATGTGGGGCCACATGCACAGAACTACTGTAAGCATGCTCAATGACAGGGGTCCTCAAACTACAGCCCATGGGCCAGATATGGCCCCCCAGGGCCCTGAATCCAGCCTGCAGGATCAACTGCAGGCCCCCACATACCCACACCTCACTTTAAAAGCGAGCGAGCAAGCAAGTAAGCGAGCCAGCCTCTGCTGCTGCTTCTATTGGTGAAGCAGTTCAAAATGGTAGGCAGTTCAAAGCAGTAGGCTGTGTCACTTCCCACACTCCCCCCCCTGCTGCCCAGATGACTGGCATACCGGTCGCACGTGGGGCATTTTAAAATGGGAGGGCCTCCTCACTCTTCCCCCATCACCAGATGACTGTTGTGCCAGCTGCGCGCGGGGCATTTTAAAATGGGAGGGCTTTTCCCCGCCACCCAGATTATTGGTGTACCAGTCGCGTGCTGGGCAGTTTAAAATGGGAGGGTCTCCCCAACTCCCACCCCCCGCCATCACAGCCACAACCACCACTTGCCCCCACCCTCCACCCTTGGTTCTATTGCCCCCCTGCTGCTGCCACTGCTTGCCCAAACCCTCCCCTCTAGGTTCACTCAGGCCACCACCGCTGCCACCACCACTTGTCCCAACCCTACCCCCTCGGTTCCCTTAGGGGCCCCCCACTGCCGCCACTGCCACCTGGCCCCCAACAGTTCTGAGGGACAGTGAACCAGCCCCCTGTTTAAAGTTTGAGGACCCCTGATCAATGATGAGGTATGTTCAGTAGGATTTTTATTTTCCCCCTTACATGGTCAATTTCTATGCAGAATCATCTGCTTGTCAAAGTCTCTACCAGTTCAGAAGCTGCACAAGGGCTGCTGTTATATAGGCAGAAACTCGAAGATCCATTTATATTATTGTATTATTATAACTGTGTACTTTGAAAAGCCTATAAAGAGAAAAACAAGCCAGGATGCTGCTGCCCAATAGGAAGATACTGGTCCTATAATTTATTTCTCTTTCTTTTCTTACTCTTGATACTGGAGTGCGTACCTTGGTTCAAGTTAGGATGCAAACATTTTAACACAGCCTTATTTTACTCAATAAAGATGGACCACTTACTCAGAATATAAGATATTTCTACTCTAAACCAACTGCTCTTCATTGGTCCTGGCATAAAAGAAGGAAAACATTTGTTTGCAGTACCTCACCTACTACACTGCAAAACTCTACTCCATATACACACACACCTTATTGCCCCAACAATGAATAGTGAATATCTCTCTCATTTTTATCATACAGGTGTCTCAAAACAGACGCCTCTGTGTTAAAAGGCATTTCTTGAACACTATCATGCTAGGAAAGATGGCACTCAATGGAAATACAGAACCAAAGCAAAATTGTATGCATTGTGACCACGAACAAAGCAGTAGGTAAGCAGTCACGAGATTCATGTTTAACTTCCCTGCTCATTTGTTACAAATGGAAAAACAACTCAGCATTTAAAAAAATGACCATAGCTCATGCCCCGGATATATATTTTATTAAGATGGGCATACAAACAAAAAGCCACTGAACAAAACAAGAGAACAGAAAATCTGAAAAAGGAAAATGCTCCTAAGATACCACATGCTGGAACTCTGGGTTAAGTAACAATCGAGACAGGCTATAATACATTCCAATTCATTTGAAGCCATGTGAAAATTAGGTTGATTCTGTTTATTTTGGGATGAAAAATTATTCATGCATCTTTATTTCCAGAGAGACTTCATGAGAAAAAATAACAAGACTCTTTGTATCGAAAACAAAACAAAACCAGAGAAACGTGGCAGCAACTGGATCAAACTCCTCCCTAGGCTTATGGCTTTATTGCAACAGCTGTACGGAAATCAGTTGTTCAATAATAAAGGAGATGATACTACAAGAACATATGTCCAGGCTTCGTTAGTGTTCTAAATAATAACACATAAACAAAAAGCATTTATAGATGAGAACGGCAAGAAAGACATGACAGTCTAGGAAGAGGCTAGCACTAAAAAGTAACATCTAGAGCTCTACCCCATGTCCCGGAAGAGCCGCTTCTTTTTAAAAAAGGTGCCTTTGCCCCTGCCGTGATCACATGATTGAAGGAGTGCTTCCATTGTCCCAATGAAGATGGAGAGAAAAGCCGCTGCCGCAGCAGCAGCAAAAGAAAAGGAAAGTTTGGGAGAGGAGGTGAGCTCAGAGAAAAACATCTTTTTCCTTCCCCCTCTACCCCCTTGCTTCCTCGCTCGCTCGCTCTCACATGCTCCACCCCCTCTGTCACACACAGACACTCACACACATCACACTCCTCCCTCTCTCCTCCTCTTGTCTGCTTGAGGCCGTTACCTCACACCCATTTTGTTGCTCTAGAAAGTGCGCTGAGTTGCGGTACTTAAAAATTGTTCCCCCACGGCCGTCGCGCTTTAAGCAAAATAAAGTGTGACCACGCCCCAAAGCATAACTCAGCGCATCTTCCTTGTACCTGGCCTTGGGGTGGTGGAATCTTTGTCGCGTTTCTGCTGCAGTTTTTAAACTGGTACACGCACCCATGGGGTAACTTATATTCCACAACATAACTGTTTTTTGTGCCTTTTGCCGCAGGAAAACAAAAACAAAATGCACTTTGATGCGGCACCTGTCCGTGAGGTCACAGAAGTTTCTTAACAATAAAGTGTGTCCTTGAAGATGCACGAACAACAACAACAAAACCACGTGACTACAAGTATATTACACATTTTATTTTGTTGTGGTACAAAGTAGACGTGAAGTAACTCTCTCTCTCTCTCTCTCTCTCTCACACACACACACACACACACACACACACACCTTTTAAAAATACATTGAAGAAGGAAGATTCCTGTATGTTTTTTTAAAGCAGGCTGAATCTGTTCATGGGAAATAAGTAGGCAAGAAGCCACACAAAAAAAGAGAACCCCCAGAGGTTGTTCCAGGAAACCGTGCTTCAAGGGGCATGGCCGAAAGGTTTTTTTCCCTTCAGAAAAGCCATACATGAATTTGGTGATTGTGCCCACATACCCTGAGAACCAGGGAAGCTTTGTTTACCAGGGAGGAATAGTCTGAAAGTTACAATTCGTCTTATTCTAACCAACAGTATTTTGTGTCTGTAAAAACAGCAGTTTATTTGTGCAAGCTTTGTTTTGGAGAAGAATGCTTGATCATTAATCTACCTTTGATTGTGCTGAGACATAAGAACTATAAAAATAATAGTTTATCCTGTAGCCTGCCAACAATTTTAGCATTTGACATTTCCACAGAATCTCACACAAAAAATATCTAAACACCAAATGGTAGTTGCAGGAGCATCTTTTTAAAAATGAACCTAAAGGGCCAGTTAAGAAGGCTTTACATCTTTACTCATGCGGTTGCAGTTCCATTCTGGATTAACTCTTCTGATTTATATTTAATCTAGAAAAGGCTTCCAAGCAGTTGTTAATAGTGTGAATTTTTTAACGACCCATTCTGGCTGCTTAAATACATTTGCTAAACAGCAGCTCAAGAGCAAGTTACAGACCCCCCCCAGTTACTGCCTCTACAAAGAACTTCTGTTCGGATTGGTGAAGAAACTTTTTTTAAAAAATCCACTCCATTTCAGACAGTCTCTGCAGACCATATCAAATTGCTTCTTTAAAACTGTTTGCAGCCCACTCTGCATTTCTTAACAATTGTGCACCTGCACTTGATGCCACAGGGACTACTATTCTGCCCCATGACTTATGTGTGATCAAACTACGGTACTGCTTGGGGACATTTTGATAAAGGAGTACCATCTGCACAGGTACTACAGGTCTGTACTTGCATATGCTTTGCAAATGATGAGAAGGAGCAAACCTGGCTAATACTCCTCCCTTCCGCCTCATCCCAGTTATAGCTGGTTCTTCAAACTATAAATTGGAGCTCTCTAAGAAGAAGAAAAACAGCCCAGTCACTGAAAAGTTTCCTTTATCACTACTCAAAAACAGCTTAAAATTAAAAGATTGGTTCAAAATCATTCAAGAAATCTTTATGAACATATCTATCTTCATAATAATTGTAGATGTACAGAGCTGGAAGTATAGCTCACCAGGTCCTGCTGGTATCAAAGAAGCCAAGTGAGGAATCAACCCCACACACACACGTTGGCTCCACAGCCAGATACTTAAACCCCTGAGCTTCAATACTGTTTCGTGTCTGTTTCCCCCCAATACCTTCACATATTTCTTCTCTTCCCCTACGTCATGCACACGCATTTCTCTTCTTTCAGATGGTTAGGAAACCTTCAGCTCCCATCACCACAACCACTATGACTTTTTGTTTCCACCTTGGGTCCTTTTCTAAGGAGAAAGGCGGGGTAAAAAGACTCTAAAATAAATAAATAAATAAATAAATAAATAAAATCTGTCCATTTCTTTCCTCACCTCTTTTTCTTTCTTACTAGTGTTTTTTCTCCCTCCATCCCAATGCTGCTTCTGCCTTCTCCTCTCCCTGCCATTTTAATCAGGTAACAGAGGTTGCTCTTCTTTCTTAAGAGTTGTCATTCCAATTTCCCAAATTCAAGCAGATATATAAACAAGGAAATTATTTGCTCATTATACACTGTACACCCTAGGGTGGGTACCCTGATTTGACCAGCACACAGAGATTTCTTGCGTAGTCGATTCAAAGCTTAAAAACAAAACTAAAACACAATAAAATATACATTAATCAGCTACCTTGAGCCCCCTTACCAGGAGAAAGGTAGACTATAAATGATACAAAGAATTGAATATGCTGAAAAACACCTCAACAACACTAACCTTTACCATCATCATACTTTTATTCATGCTTACCAAAACTACCACTGAGTTCAATGAGCTCTACTTCCCAGTAAGCCGATACAGTATGGACTGTAGCTCCAAACAGAGAAGCTCTTAAATGGATCCTATACCAGTTACAAAATATAAGCCTAACAATCCTGCTGTTGGAGTTGTTATGAGAGTTCAAGTTTTTTTTAAAAGTGTTTTCTAAGCTCTGTCCCTTATCATTGTCCTCCAATACACATCATGAACTCTACTAGTGCTCATGGTTAAGGACTTTGTTTTGGCAGGCTTTGTAGGGCAAACAGTTTCAGCAGAAATAATGACATGATTTGCTTCCTACCTAAGCTTCAACAGGGTTAATATTAAATAACGAAAACAACAACAACAACAAATCAAGTAGGGGTCAAGCCCTATAACGGTGTGAAAGGGCACTGAGTGGCATGGCTAGATTCTGGTACATTGATCCCCGCCTATTGCGGGGGTTAGGGACCTGACCTGACCCACGATAATTGAAAATCTGTGATATGCGGATGAAGGTCAAGTCAGGCCTTGGGGGGGGGCTAGCTGGGGGCTCTTGTACTTACCCCCAGCCTGGCCCTACCCTCAACGGGCCTGGGGCAGCCTTCCCGGGCCTAAAAGGGCCTCCCTGTGAACCAGAAGTGACAATGGCCGTTACTTCACGAAGTACTTCGCTTCGCAGCGGGATTGCCTTCGCTTTGAATGCGAAGGCGGTCACGTGGTCTCCCTTCGCCCCCACCCCTCTTTCTCTGTCCTCACCAAGCAAAATTTTCGGTTTGAATCCATTGCCACCTCACGTGCTCCCTTCGCATTCGGGTGCTTTCTTTCAACGTCCGGTTTTCGCTTTCTTTTATTTTTAAAAAAAAATTACCGCGGCGTATCGATGCATCGATACCCGGCTGTCATTTGCGGCAAAGCTGAATTACTGTATGATCCTTCGTTTTCCACTCCCGATTTGTACGTCCATTGGCGGCCATAAAAAAATGCTGTTCCCGTCAGGGCCACAAGGTGGAGCAGCACACAACATTTGTTGTTTATGATCCATCGGTCCTCCAAGGGCATTCGAGTAATCCCTTCCTAAATCCCTAGAGCAGTGACCAAGCAACTTCCGCCTCAAACTACCATTACAAAGCTATCATGCCTCCCTCGCGTTCATCAGTATTTCGGAGAAAAAGTAACTGAAAAAAATAAAAAAAAATAAAAATTAGTGGCCACACGTGACTTTGGATGCGAAGTGGGATGCGAAGCGAAAAAGATTCCCGGCCTCCGGCAGGGGAATCTCTCGCCCGCTGGAGCACGGTTTAGGGGCGTGGTCGGGGTGGCGCCGAATCAAAAAGAGGAGGAGCGTGCGGACAAAAGCGGTCGATTCGCACGGAAATTACGGCTCGCCGCGCAGCGAGAGGTTCGTAAAGTAACGGCCTTCCAGTAAACCAGAAACCATTTCTGAGGCCTCCAACAGGCCTAGAAAGTCTCTCGGAGGCCTTGGAAATGATTTTCAGCGAGCCAGAAATCACTTCCGGTTCACAGGGAGGCCCTTTGGGAGCCTCCAGAAAGCCCAGGAAGGCCCTCACCGGCCTGTTAGGTGCAGCTTCAGTCCTGGGGTAAGTATGGGAGGCCTGAAACAGGACTTTTCTCCCTTACCCTAGGGGGCCTTTTTTCATATACTGAGGTCCCGTGATATAGCAGGACCGCAGTATATGAACCGCGAAAGGGCGGGGGACCACTGTAAAATCCAGTCAACTGAGCAACACAACAACTGCACTTCCACTCCTTTGGTTTCTCAGTGAATTTTCCTCGCCCTCCACCCTGTTACTATTAAAAGCACTCATTCAATCTCTTTCCCTCCATCTGACATCAGAGATTCAAATCCAAATGTACGTGGATTCACCTTCTCTTTCTATAGGCGCATACTTGGGAGTCACACAAAATTCATCAGGGAGCAGAATTACTCTGTGCAACCTATACTGTTATAGCAGCAAAGAGATCAGAAGTAAAGACTTAAGCATTTCTTTCTTAGTAGCCCAACCAAGACTAGGTACAAACATTTGGATCAAATCTTGAGGTTTTCTATTGTTAAGGAACACTCTTACTTCTGGGAAGACCTGCTAATTACCAGGCCCCTGGTGCCTGCCATCTAGTGTCTTGAAGAAATACTGCTGCCGACAGATGAATTTAATCAAGTAATTTTTTAAAAAAGGATTTGAGGTGTATCCTCAAGGCCCCTACACTAAATTTTGGGTGTACAGATTTCATAGTCTTGGATTTATGGGGGAAACAGACACACACATATTCATGTATTAACACAGATGGCCTATAAACAAATATTCACTTCTTTTTAGTGGCACCTGAATCATGTACAGCTGGGTCGGGGGGGACAGAAGTGAAGGATTCCAAGGCTAATCTTCACTCTTTAGAAATTGATTAGATGAACAATATGTTTAAGCAAGGTAATCCCCATATGATTCTTCTTTCCCTGTCCTAATAACTGTATCAGTCAGG
This sequence comes from Phrynocephalus forsythii, assembly GCA_029282475.1. Lineage (NCBI taxonomy): Eukaryota > Metazoa > Chordata > Lepidosauria > Squamata > Agamidae > Phrynocephalus > Phrynocephalus forsythii. The sequence goes on from JAPFRF010000002.1 coordinate 82,086,208, forward strand.
GAGCTGCTTAATTCTCAATTATACAGAAAGCTGGGCATGAAGTGTATTAGTAAGAGCTTGCAGTGAGTCATGTCTACAAGTCCCTAACAACATCACATAGCTCACAAATCACTAGGAAGGAAATGGTGCCTTGTCCCGTACTCCCAATTTACCTTTCAGACTGAATCAGCATTTTGTCTCGTTGACTTTTGTTAACCGTAGGAGAACGGTGGACAAGTTGACCTCTACTAGATATGGCTTCAAGTGTCAGCAGACAAACACAGCTCAGGCACAATTAAGAACACAGTTGTAAGCAGCTTTTGTTGATCAGAAGAAATAAACTTTTCCTCAAGCAGAGCCTAGGACAGTGATGGCGAACCTATGGCATGGGTGCCAAAGGTGGCACTTGGAGCCCTTTCTGTGGGCACCCGACATCGCCCCTTCATAGCCACCTGTATACAGGTTAAATGGCTGTATTGGCACTTTGCAAAAAAAAAAATAGTGGGTTTTAAACTGCAGTTTGGGCACTCTGCCTCTAAAAGCTTCACCATCCCTGGCCTAGGAGGTCTTACTAAGGACCTGATCGCGCAGATTGATTGCCAAATTTATCTCATCGCTCCATGGAGCTAGATTGAAAAGTGTAGAAAGCCTCATATTATGGAAGAGTAAGGCTGTCTGTTACTAAAGCAGTAATAATCCAGGGCAGCTGGGGGAGGGGGGGAGGTGCATGGTGGAAAAAGATGCCAGATAAGAGAAAACAGTAGAGAGCCTGGACACACTCAGAAATACAGCAACAGATAATTCAGTACCAACTGAATGAACATGCATCCTGCGTGGCAAATTTAGAAACAGGTTTATCCCTACTTCATATCTAAGACAATGAATAGAACAGTTGCTACAAAACCTCTGTGAAACCACATCAGAATTATAGAGAACATACTGACAAAATGCTGCTTGTCTATGGATTCAATGGCTGTAGTTAACCATGGAGGATCGCCATCCCATCAAGGTAAGAACTTTAAAAGATCCCTCCTGGATCAGAACACAGGGCCTATCACATCCAGCACACAGTTTCCCACCATGAGTAATTCAAGGGTAGCTCACAAAGAATACAGCCTTCTCCCACTATTAAGTTCCTGGGAAATGGTTCCTAGAGACATGCGGCCTCTAATCCCAATGGAAGAATATAACAGCCACTGACTGTTGTATCCCCCAGGAACTTGCCTTTTGGAACCCATTTTATGTGCGGGACATCACCATTCCAGTGGAAACAAATTAACCAATAAGATATAGGAAGAAATGCTTGCCTTTGTTCACATCAGATCTTTTAATGATTGGCCATTACGTGCCAATGTCTAGTATTATGAAATCTTCTCCCTTGCTGCTTTGACCATACTACAAAAAAAAAAGCATTTCCATTCATTTTGTCCTCCTTTAAACACTCATTTTCTATGCTACAATTCTTCATACAGTGTAATTTTTCCTTGGAAGGTTCTCTCTTGAACATGCTGTTCCCTTTTTAATCTCTTATCCCTTCCCATCTCTTTAGGTGCAGTAACTAGAATCGTACAGTATATCTGAAGACTGGCCACAGTATACTACAATACTGGGAGTTCCCCTTTTTCTCCATCTTTAACACAGAGTTTATCTTCCCTCTCACCAACACCCTCCACTGCTGTCACACTTCTAACTATCTTAATCAGACTTTCAAACACCACGATCCCTTTCCTGGTCAGTCACTGCAATGTGTTAGTCATCTCTCAGTAAAGTGCCAATCAATGACTTTATGGTTTAGGACCATTCCGGTGATTAAAAAGTTAAGGACTGTAGAGTAATTCACACTTCTGAAGAACTGCTACTACAAATATTAATAAAATAAAAAACAGCAATGCAAGCAACTTGATTTTAGCAAAATCAATTAGAAAATACGGCTTAGTCCTTTTATGGCAACAAATTAGGTTTGAAACAGAAAGATACTCAGCACACATACACATAATTAGGTAAACCTCTCAATTTCCAAGGGTGGAAACATAACTATTGGTAAGTGACAAACATATTTATCTTCCCATTTCACGAGTCACGGCTTTAACTATTACATTCCTCATGGGTCCAACTTGCCACACCTGTGAAGCTATGCTGCACCTAAGAGGAAAGTCCACAACAGTAACAAACAGATACGCAGAACTCCTGGAAGCATTAACTGGCCTTTTAATAATAGTTTTAAGCATATAAGCAATTTCCTACAACTGGCTCTTGCTTAAAAACGTTTGAGTTAAGGAGCTGGTGCTTCCTGACACACTGTGGCAAGTCTCCTCCAAGGAATGGGCTTGTATTGGCAAAATCCTTTTTTTTAAAAAAATCAACCTCTTTTTCACTAAATTGCTTCAGAGTTCAAAGGATTTGGAAATACTGTAGTCCCAATTCCTTGAAGGAACAGATTCTATTTCCTGTTCACAGACGCATCAACCTGTTTCCCAAAGTTAGCTCACAGCAGCAATGGCAACCACCTCTTTGGAAGGGGAAAAAAAGGCCTTTCACAATTATTACTTCAAACATAGACCTTCAATAGATTTCTGCTACACTAGGATTCTAGCCTTCTTATAGTCCAGTCCTGAGATTTTTAACTCACACGGAGGTTCCACCAAGTTCAGTGGGACTTACTCCTGACTAAGCATGCATATGATTGAAGGTGCCCAAGTTCTTTTGATGACCAGCAGGCCAGCTCTCCCAGACACTGCCAGCTGGTTATGGCTGGTTGCTTAATTTCAGCCGCTATTCTTTCTCCCGTGGGGTTTGGGGAGGGGAGTAGCTGAAGCACTAGCAGAGCTTGGAAAAGTTCATTTTCTGGAGGAAGGATTCCCTGAATCAGCAAGCCAGTGCAGCATTTCTTCCAAATCTGAGTTCTGGGTGCAGAGATTTTGTCGCTGTTGTTTCTTACAGTAGTTGCAACATATTCATGAGGTGAAGAGAGAAGACAGGATGGGACAAGTGCTTTGTAGATTTGGTAACAGACCACAAGAGTTCTAATAACTTAAAAGAGGTCAGAACCTCAGCCTAAATATGGCAAGTTTCCCAAGAGAGCAACCATACACGCCATCTGTCTCAAAGCATAGTAACCATGGTCTCCGGCTAGAGTGTTCTTGAGCTGATGCTACCATACCAGTAAACTTGTAATAGCATTCACAGAAGGTGCACCAAAGTTACTTTTGAGAAATGAAAATAATTATATGCTGAAGACATCTATATTTGAGCAAAAACAAAACAATGTTCCAGGTCCCAGAACGTCATATTACCACTGCTCAGTTATGGATTCCTTTATCATATAAATTCTATCACTTTCTTTTAGAAGCACTGGCTTGCTCTCTGAAGCCGTGGTATTTTAACTAAACAACTGACCATGAGATTTACTTCCCTTCACTGAAGGTGAATTTAAAGTAATTCTTAGTGATCAACTGATACAAAGACTGATTAAGATCAGTCAAGACTGTTTTGTTCCCACAGCATTCATTCATCACACCACCTTTCTCCTGATAAAGGATCCAAGGCAGCTTATAGCATTAAAATACAGTATTTTACTCCAGCAATGATGGGAATAAAAATACAAAAGGATCAAACAGGCCAGGGTGACAAGAGGTCAAAGCTGCCTATAAGATGGAGGATTTGCCCTAGCTGTATTCAGACCGATGAAGTTGTTTAGATGAACAGCGAAACGTTTCTATCTCTCAAAAAAGAAGTCCAGTAGCCATGACTCAACTTCCAGATAAACTCACCTGGATGACTGAGAATCTTCACAGACACCATATAAAAATGTTTTTTCCATATGAAAAAAAAATGTTTTTAGCATATGAAAAAACACATTCAAAGAAGTAAGGTGCAACAATCCATTTAAAACACCAACCAGGCGGCCAGTCACTCAGAGAAAGCTTGCCTGATAAGAAAGATCTTTTCATGCTTACAGAAGGATAGTATTGATGGGGCCAGCCTAGCCTCCTGTGGCAGGGAGTTCCTAAATCTGGGAGCGGCAACAGGAACATTGTTTTCTACCAAAGACACCTGTGATGGTGGCAGAGCCCGCACAAAAGGCCTCTCCTAATGATCTTAACACTCAAGCAGGCTCAGAAAGGGAGATGAGGTCCGTGAGATAGCTTTGGGGCAAGCCATGTAGCACTTTCTAGGTTAGAGCCACTCCTCTGAATTCAGCTAAGAAACAGAGAGGCAAGCCAGTGGTGCTGCTCTCGTGGGGAGTTATGTGATCTCTGTGGCCATCCCCAGTTAGCAAACTGGCTGCTGCCTCTTGGAACGGCTGAGGTTTCCTGACATTTTCCATAGGCAGCCCCATGTGAAGTGTGTTGCAGTCATCGATCCCGGATGTAACGACAATGTGTCAGGTTTTTCAAGGAATGTGTGCAGCTGGTCCACTACTCTTAATTGCGCAAATGCACTCCTGGACACTTTTGAAACCAGGGCATCCAGAAATCAGAGATGAATCAAGGAGCACCACCAAGCTGAGCAGCTGTGTTTTTGGGGGGAGAGTGCAAACCCACCCACCACAGGCTGCATCCCTGTTCCTTGATGTGCTCTTCCTCTACCAAAGGGGAAGGGGCTTCTATTTTGTCACGCCAGAGCAATTCCAAAGGGCTTCTTTCCATGTGGCTAGTTGTGCTATGTTCTTGTCAAGATGGAGGAGGTGTGTCTGTAGGTGAGGTTTTCATGATGTAGGCAGTTGACCATGAGGTTGGGACAGGGGAAAAGCCCTGCTTTCATCTCTATTGTTTTCTAATACTGAACTGTATATAAAAGATTTCATAGATATACAACATTAGCACTAGATAGCCCTATCATCTTATCGCTGGGTCCTCGTTAATATTTCCTGCATTTACGGCCCATAAAAGCAGCATCAGAGGTGGAACCAGAGGACGGAAGGGAGGTCTTGGTTGGAATGTGAATCTCATTACATTCAGTATGAATGGTGGACTCCTGACTCCATACACAGCTCCTGAATCAACACTGGCTGCGATTTCAAACATAATACAGGCTACGAATCAAATTGCAGCCAAACCAAATTGGAGCTTTCCACAATAGCTGCACCATTAGTCATGAACAAACAAAACTAAAATGTAAATTATAGCTAAAGTACAGAATATAAAGTATTCCAAACCACAGCCTATTTAATAAGCTTGAACTATGTACATTAAATACTTCAGTGCTTTTCTCGGAAAAAAAAAACAAGCTCCCTTTTATCAAGATAATGAATTCTGCTTTTTTCCTGAAATCTAAGTTCATTATTAAACTTCTTCTTAGATACCAATTCTGCAGAAAAAGCAAATTCTTTGTCTCCATGTGACCTGAGCAAAGTAATTCAGAACAGCAGTCATTTAGTGTGAACACACAGTCCAAGGTCAGAAGGGGACCACAGCAGCTGTACCAGGCAAAACTCATGAACAAGAGAGTTACCAGGTCCCCTGGCACTGAAGTATTCCTGAACAGGACTTTTTAAAACGGAAAGTGCCCTGGAGAGGGGGTTTACTATAATTGTAGTTTTTTTAAAAAAACTTTGAATTAAATAAATAAAGGAAGTCACAAACAGTAGCTGCTTCCAGTTCCAATTTCAAGGGGAATTAGGAAGAAAATCCTGATGAATGAGTCTGTGGCATAACACACATTTATTCAAAGTTAAGGAAAAACCACAACCTCAATTAAATTTGATTTTTCAGAAGAAAACATACAGTTTGCAAGTACAGAGAAAAAGATGGAATGGCCATTAAAGCACACCTCTTTCCCCTTTTAAACATTTTACTTAGTGTCTACTATGAAATATACCTCAACCAGAAAACTTTGCTAAAGGAAAATAGACTTGCTTCTTGTTTTTAGAAAACAATCCAATTTAGTCTGTTCAGAAGTAAGTCCCATGGAGTTAAAGCAATTTACTCCTGGGAAATCAGCATAAGACTATATCATTAGTCAGGTAATTAGGCACTTATGGTAAAAAAAAAATCCACTTGCAACAACAACAACAACAACAACAATTTCATTATAAGTATAATTTATCTTACACAAATTGTAACAAAAAATATTCAAATATTTTGTTTGAATGGGGACATGGATGAACTCCATTTAAGTCCATTTAAAGTTACTTAATGAGATCAAGCATTGTTTGTATCTCTACATTTTAGGGTTATTCTGTCAAACAAAAAAATAAATAAATAAAGCCATCACTAATCAATAGACAGTGCAAAACTTGGGGTGGGGGTGGGGGGACAAAGCACTTACCGGTTTTGGCATGTTTGTTTTTGAAGTATTCCTGTTGGTCCAAAAGCAAATATTCATGCAGCAGCCTAAGGGTGTTACTTCCTTCTTCTAAGAGACCTAAGGAAAGGACCCATATAATAATTCCATGAAAGTTAAACTGGCAATCGTGGCATGGTGGAAGAGTTATAAGCAAGTTAAGTAAGCAGAGATGATTCACTCCCGACCAATAATTACTTAGTAACGCCGCTGCACTAGAGGAAAACACAAAACCAGCAACCTCACCCAGTGAAAGAAGACTCCTACTGCAAGTAGGAAGGGTCACTTGTGCGGCCACACCCAGGGTAGCAAGGAGGACTTCAAGTCTCTTTGAAGTAGGGAGAGTGTAGGCATGTGGGGGTTAAGCTCATGCAAGGAACCCAAGCAACCAGGATCAACAACCCCCCCCTTGAACCGAAACCTCTTCTATCAAGTCCTTTCTTTCGATTCTAGGCACTTCAGTTACCACACTTACACTTTTCCCTTTAAAAGGCAGCAGTATGACCTTTATCAGATTACTCTGGAGTCAGCAGGTTGCTAGCAACAATTCTGTCTTCTCAGAACAGGTTGGAGGAATTTCCAAAGAACTAGTTAGCCTGTCTGACCATGTTGGTGAAATTAAAAAGGCTACTAAGGAAGGGGATGGGGTGAGAGAGAAAATACTGTGGGACTTCAAACACTTAACAGATTTATTTCAGTGTAAGTGTTAGTGGATCAAAACTCCACTCCCAGTGTCTGAAGAACTGCATTTAGTTTTACAAGATCTCATACTGAAATAAGTGTGTTAATGTGCCAAGACATTTTGCTTTCTATTTCTCTCTTTTTCTTTCTCCTTTTAATTTTGCCAACAGTTCAGGAAAGGTAATCACAGCTTCATTTAGCCTCCCTGAAACCAAGCAGCAGACCCAGAGGAACTTCCTGATAGGTCGAACTTTATGGATGATGTAACCTCCAAGGTTTCGATTGGAATAGTTTCAGGCCTCTTCAACTGTTGAACGTTTGAGGGGAGAAACTCGGCTTTGAGTCCCCCCCTCCCCAATCCCCATGTATCCAATGTCCCTTTTATGGGGATCTCAGGTGAACCAATTCCAGACCCAGAGGCTCATTCACAAGCCGACTAGAATTTCCACCTTTCTCGTTCGGAAAGGTAGGGAAAGGCGGGGTGCCCTTGGCCTTTCACCCCTCCAGTGGATCGGGAAAAACACAACAGCAGGGCGACTATATAGGGATTTCCTGATCCACTAGTCATCGTCTTTAAGGCGGCCATCCGAAGGACGCGGACTTGCGGATCAGCCGGCCCCGGGAACGCACGGGCCGGCTCCGTGGGTCATCTTGAGCGGGCATTCCGCTCTGCAGCGCTCCGACCCGCTCCTCCGAAATCCACAGGCGCTGAACATGGCGGGGCTCCGTTTGGACGGTCACCGTTTATGTGTTTGCGGGTGGGCTGGGGTGGGGTGGGTGAGGGGGCTAAGGCGCGCTCCGTTGCCTCGTAATTCGGCGGGACTCCCTCCTCTCGGGCCACGCGGAGGGCAGGGCCATTGGGGGGGGGAGGGAGGTCGAGCAGAGCGCCCTTAAAAGCAGGCGGGCAAGGCGAGGAGGCACACCTGAACGCGTACAGTCCCTCCAAAAGGCCACCCTGAGCGGGCGGGCGGGCGGGACGGGAGAGGCACGGGCTGTTCCGGAAAACGCCAAGTGCTGGGTTGGCTTCCCTCTGCGGGAAGGAGGAGAAGCGCCAAGCCTTCTTAATCCCACCGCGGCGACACCTGTTTTCCCCCCAAGCCGCCTTCGCCCGCCACAAGAGCTCCTCTGCGCGCGCGCACCCTCCCCGAGCCCACCCCACCCCACTACTTTGTTCCCCGCTTCCCGCCGGGCGTCCCAGAAGAACCTTCCTTACCTCGCCGGCCACTCCTGGGGTTGCTCCGACGGGCCAAAGCGGCTGCGCGCCCTCTCTGCTGTCCCCGTGGGCGTCCCTCCCGGCCCCTCCCCTGCCCGGTGACCGCCGCCCGCCGCAATATGGCTGACGGGGCGGAGTGGGCGAGCCCCGCAGCAGGTCCCCGCGCTTTGCCCTCCCCTCCTCCTCCTCCTCCTCCTCCCCGCTCCCGCGACGCGCCCCTGCCGCGCGCTCACCTTCCTCTCGGCCGGGGGGCTCCCCTCCTCCGCCGCCTCTTCACCTGGGCGAGGAAGGCCGGGACTAGTCGAGCTGGGTGGGGAGGCCCAAGAGGAGCTCCGCGGTTTGGGAAGGGAGGGAGGCGGGACGACGCTTTGCCCGAGACTTATGAACCGCTTCAGGCAGGAAGGGAAGAGAGAAGACCGCCTCCCCGAGCGTCCTCCCGGCGAGGCGCTGGACGAGGGCGCCGCCGCCGCCGCCGCCGCCGCCCGCAGCAATAATAAGTCACGTTGCAGGCGCGACAGGGCGCTTCGAAGAGAGCAAACTAAAAAAACCTCCGCACGCAGCTTCGAAGACGTACGAAGCTCGGCTGGGCAACCATTAGAGAGAGACGTCCTGGTTTTTAGGACGTAAAAGGCGCCGCCGCCGCCACCACCACCGAGGGGTCAGACCCTTATGCCTGCGCCCCCCCTTCACCGCCCGACGTAGCAGGAGCGGGGGGTGCGGGGTGGGGGCAGAATTACGAGAGCATGGATAGGACCTGGATACCCAGGGCGGTGCACTGGATAGAATGGTGGGCTTAGGATTTAACTTTTAAAAACATTTTTGAAACTTTTGCTTTCACCCTTAGGATTTTCAGAAGGATGTGGGCGCATAACAAAAACAACAAAAAAAGAAAAGAAAGGTCTAACCCAAATATCCCTAGGGAGAGCAAAAGCTGTTCCTAACTCTTAAGAGGAACCCCCCCCCTAAAAAAAAAACACCACACCAAAACTGCTCATACAAAGTAACACCAAGCAAAAGTAAGAGGGTGATTGATTCTCGCCCTCAACCCTGGGGTTGGACTGTAATAGGGTTCTTCAGTTGCACACTGTTGTCGTTTTGGGGCAGATTTTGCTTTTAAAGTGTCTGTGTATGAGCTTTGCTCTGTTTCTCTTATCCCCCGCCCCCCAAAAAATCACTTGGAGCTGTCATATTTATTGGCCAAAACTTCCTTCACTCTGTATGTTCAGTAACCAGATTCCTTGCCCTTTGTGGGGAATGGGGAGTTAAAACACCTTCTCTTGAGTCTTTCACAATTATTCTCCAAACAGCTGCTGTTGGTTGATAGGGAAAGGACGTCCTTCCCCTTGCAGGTAAAAGGAGCATGAGGAAGGTGATAAACCATTTCTAGTCAGGGGAATGTTGCAAAGAAAGGAAGGGTAAAAAAACAACAACCAACCACACTCCTTTGCTGTGGCCCAATCCAAGATGCTAGTCAATATGATCAGCTTTATTATCTTCTTTATAATTAAATGGGAAGTCAGCCTGAATGATCTCAAAGTCCTCTGCAGGTCAATGATCATAGATTCATTTTATGGACAGAAGGTTGGGGATTGTTTAACTGGTCAAATCTGCCACAGAGATCAGGCCTTTCCTGGTAAACTAGCACCCTTTTCCTTATGGAGGAGAGCTTTACGGATAACATGGACCTTCAGAAAGATGGAACACATGAGTCGCAAATCAAATCAGGCCTGAACTTGTTAGTCTGTGGAACTCTCTGCCACAGGATGTGGTGATGGCATCTGGCCTGGATGCCTTCAAAAGGGGATTGGACAGATTCCTGGAGGAAAAGTCCATCACAGGTTACAAACCATGATGGAGATGTGTAATCGCCAGTCTTAAAACTGGAGTACTTCAAGGGCCAGAGGCAGGGGAGTGGTATCAGGAGACAGATATCTAGTCTCGTGCATTCCCAGACGCATCTGGTGGGGCCACTGTGAGATACAGGAAGATGGACTAGATGGGCCTTTGGCCTGAACCAGCATGGCTCTTCTTATGTTCTTATGGAGGCAGAAATGTTGAAATTGAGGCAGTCCTGCTTGGAGCACATCAAGACAGGATTCTCCAGAAGAGACAATAATTCTAGAGAAAGTGAAAGAGGAAAATCAAATGCAAAATGGACTGAGGTCCACGGGATTAAGCTGGCAATAGCCAAGCAGGGAAGTTGAGGACAGGGCATGTTGAAGATCTGTCATTTTCAGAAGCAACTTGATGGCACATAAAAGCAACAACTTTTCCTTTCATTAAGAAGATTTCCCAGTGGAATTTTGCAGAAGAGGACAGTTTTTCCTTGAATACAGGTTTCAACACTGTGAAGGGGTCCTACAGGACTGGAAAGCATGCCCAGTTTTGACATTTTAGTGGCGTAATACGGGTATTGCCCATCTACCTTTTGGGTTTTGTCCAATGATCACGTGACTTATTCTATTTGGGGGGTTCCACACTAATCTGAACCATGCCTACCTTGAAGCAAGCTGCATTGTGTTTACAGGGAAGCGCTTGAGGGAGCTCCCCTGCCATTTTGGTTCTTTAGGACCCAGGGGAGCATGGTGTTTCATTTCATTTCATAATAAAACTACTTTAAAAATTCATTACAAATGAAATGAAGTGAAACTACTAAAGAAACAAGAAAAAATATCTGTTTCGTGCCCATCTCTAGTCTCCCACTATGTCTTCTGGCTGAAGAACCAGCCTGTGAAGTCTTGAGTGGGCTGCTGCATGGTCCCAGAATGGTGCCAGCTGGGTTGATGTGGTGCCAGCTCAGTTTTCTGTAGTGTATCTAGGAAACCTTGGAATGGTTCACTGCAAGTCAGAATTAACTTCCTGACCTGAAGTTATTTAGTATACAGGACTTTTGTGGGACAACTTATAAACCAAGTCCTTGGAATTGCCTTCCAAGTAAAAAAATTGAGGCTTTGGTCCAGTGGATTGTTACTGAAAATCCTCCTCTTTTGTGAAGAGGTACCAAGTTTAGCTTTTGATGCAACAGAGCATCAAAGTACATTACATGAGGCACTAAGGAGCTGACTGTATGTTTGATCTCAATTGATGCTTTTTGTTCAGAAGGGCTGAACAAACGAAGGCTGGTACTTCCCAATGATCAATCGATCACTCACTCACTCATTCACTCACCCAATAAATAAATAAATAAATAAATAAATTGTAAAATATGGAAGTGAGAAAATTTAATGTTAGGACAATCAGATCATTTTATAACTTCAGTGAACACCACTTCTGTATGTGGAGTTGATAATCTTATTTGCTTTGACCTTGAGATAAAATGCTTCCAGATGGAAGCACTCAAAATATATGCATCTATTTTGTCTTTTCTTTAATAAAAGGAGAGGAAGGTTGTGGAAGAAGCTGTGGAAAAACAGGATAACTGCAAATGAAAGGCAGCAGTGGCAATGTTTGTTCTCCTTGTAAAACTCTTTTATTTAGGGCGGGACAATTGCACCATGCAAATCTAGCTCAGAAAGATCTAAAAATTGAGATAAAAGCAGGCTGAAGATCTGTCAGAAGTTGTAGCTGAACTCCAGAAACATCAGATGTGTGTGTGTGGGGGGGGGGAGAATAGAGGAATCTCATGCTGGAGTCTTAAACCTAGGATCTTCTGTTTATCCTACACTACCTGTAGTGTAGTGTAGTGTAGTGTAATGTAGTGATGGATTAAACTCAAGAGACCTTGGTTCAAATCCCTGCTCAGCCATGGAATCTCACTGGGGTTTGGAACTGGTAAAGCCATAAGTATCTTACTTGAAAACTCTTTGAAAAAATGTGCTATCAAGTAAATTCTGGCTTATGCACAGCCTTTTTCAAAGTTTTCTTGGTAGAGAAAATACATAACTAGTTTACCATTTCCTTCTTTTGAGTGCATTTTAGGACCATGTGGCTTGCCCATGACTACACAGGCTGCCTTTACTCAGAGGGGATAGAGTGGGGATTTGAACACCAACCTATGGTTCTCCAGCCAAATACCTAAACCACTGAACTATCCAGCCCCCCATAAAACCCTATTAGGGTCTCTATAAGTCAGTTCCAACTTGGTGGCACATAACATATGTGACTGAATAAAGCATCCATCACAAAATCCTGCCTTCAGTAATCTTACTGTTAAGGAAACAACATTATGAATAAAACTTAACACCCGTGGAACTCTCTCAGCTTGGAGAACTGAAATACAGGACTTGTGTTCTGCTGCATTTAAATGTTGGTATTATTTGTCTATAATATTTATTTAATTCTTTTAAAATATTTATATACTTCTTATTTTCAGTGTAGCTTTTAAATATTGTTTTCTTGAAGACGTAAGCTGCCTTCTGTCCTTGTAAGGAGAAAGGCGAAGTAAAAAATATATAAGTTAATAAATAAGGGTATAATATGCATTAGAATGCCATTTTAAAATTGTGCTCTGTGCTTCTGACAGCTGTTTAAGAAGCAAAAACTCAAATTAAGCTTAACTACCTATTGTATAGCATGCATGACCACACCTAATGTATCCGAAGGAAGGGGAGGTTGAACAGCTATTGTACAATGAAGGGTAATTCTTCAGTCCTGTTTTCCAAGTAGGGAACCTTTGCCCTTCCAGATAGTCTGGATTTCAGCTGCCTGTTTTGTATGAGGCTTCTAGGAATTAGAATGTATTTGTCAGCAGGACTACAGCTGGGATGAAATAGTTATGCCCCTCTATGCAGCAAGCTCCATCAGGGTCTTACAGGGGGTATTTGACAGGATGACCCACACCACAGTAAAATCACACTGATTTAGAACGCTATTTCTTGGCACGAGAACATTTTCCCTTGCAAAAAAATAAAAGAAAGCCTATGATATTTATCTTGCTGACTTTTCAAAAATATTGCTGCATGTAACATTTCCTGAGAAAAATGTTCTACCATGGGGCTTATTCCCAGTAAGTGAATAGGTAAGTGATTTATAGCCACAATCAATCAACATACTCTGTAATTCACATGAAACAAAATTGCTTACCAATTGAAAAGCTTTAGCTACTTTTTCTTGTATATTTTGAAACAGGTTATTTATTAATGCTTCGTCTGTGAGCTGAAACTTCCCAAAGAAGATGGGTCATTTGTACTGTATTTATATCAAACAAACCTGAGTTCTCTGAAAATATAAAGAGTTGGAGGTTCTTCAGTCCACTTGTTAGAAAATACTTATAATAGTCTGCCCCAGAATTCATAACACTCTGTCATCCTGCAAGCCACTAGAGCATTCCATTTTCAAATCTGCTGCTTACATTTTGGTTTCATGCTATGGAAAGGGGCAACGTTGAGAGGCTAGCAAGAAATCAAGTGCATGTTGGAACTCGATCTTTTCAGAAGACAAGTTGTCACTGTGGAGTCCTTCCCTCCTGTGAAATCTTCCTTTCTATCCATGGTCGAATGCTGAAAGTAACAGGTGGAGAAAGGAGAGGTGGACTGATGATGGGAGGGAACCTAGCTGAAAGTACTTTCAATGAAAAAAATATTGTGTCAACTTTCCTCACTCTGGTGTCTTCTAGATGTGTTGAACTGCAACACTCATTGTCCTCTGCCACCATGGCCAAAGACTGTGATGGTGGGGTGAAAGGAGTTGTAGTGCTAAACATCTGGAGAATCTGGTTGGGAAGCAAGGGCTATATTTTAAGACATCTCTTAGGAAGGAATCCAATGGTGCAAACTGGACACTCTTAGCATCTGAAACTAGTGCCCACCCTTATGCAAACTGCCATGTATTCTAAGTCTTGATGTGAAGTCTAAGGGTGGTGGTGGTGGTTGGTGCAGATATAGTCATGCCAAGTCCAGGGACTGAAATCTGTGAGATCTGGACCACTGCAGATGCCTCACCTTCTATGTAAACAACTGGGAAGTTTCCAGGAAGAGGTACAGTATTTTTAATCCCATGAAGAGAGCTGCAAAAGGAGTAAAGGAGAGGGAGTCAAGATTTCCACTGATGTTGGATATCAAAGCAAAGCCATGAAGGTGGTTCTTAGTAATGCAATACTCTTTAGTTTTACTGTTACACCAGCCTTTGTCAGTCACCTACAAAAGTTTTCAGTATAACATCAAGAAATTTTAAATGTCTTTTTCTTCATGGAAAGTACTTGATCAGACACAGTTATTCTATTGCCTATCTGACTGTCAATCTGCCTGCCTCCCTGTGCATTTCAAGTGACTCAGGCTTATCTGAGAATGACCTCACTCATTTCCATAAGCGTTTTGTGATGAGACTGGTAAACTTAAACACCCTTCTTTAGTTTTCTCCACCCTGCTATGACCGCAATTGCAGTTTGTATACATGTAACCCTGAATGTAATCCCTCTTATTCATAAAGAACATGTTTTCAAAATACATGCTTAAAATTAGAACCTGGAAACTTTCAGACCTCCCCCTCCCCCCATGCAATACAAATTATTTTTATTCCTGTATCTTTATTTGTTCCAGGATTTGACATTGATCAAGTTGTCAATTATGTTTCTAGGCAACCATTTGGACATATCTAAACTAAAGATTTATATTATTCATTTTATAGCGGTGAATTTTTTTTAAATTGAAATTCCACTTACATATACAGTAGTAGCTCAAAATGTAGCATGAAGATCTTGCAGGGACAGGAAACTTGAAAATAGTGTTAGGCATAATTCCTCTTCCATTTTGAATAAGCCAGCTATCCCAAACTTAGTCCAGATGTGTTGGATTACAATTTTCAGAATCTGACAGCAAGCATTTTGAGACTTGTGGTCAAACACAAGTGAAAGACCAATGTAAGCTGATCCAGATCCTTCTCATCAGCATTTATTTTGCCCCATGATATCCAAAGAAGATATCCAAAGAAGTTTATTGACCTTAGATGGCCACTGTGACTGACTTTTGGGTTATGCCTCTTTGTGCCACTCTGTTCCCATTGGTGGCACAAAAACTACATAAATCTGATATAAGCACTGGAATATTCTTTAGAGACAACAACAGGAAAAACAGTCTGCTGCCACAGAGTAAGTCAAACCAGTAGGAACATAAACATCAGGGTAAGTAACTTTTTGATGCCCAGGAACTTTAGCTCACAACGTTCCTCACCCCTCTCTCATGTGGTGAATGATACAGTACCACGAGCATTGTCATCTGAAACATCTGTCAAGCCAAATGTTCCCATAGGTGTATGGCTCTACCAGGGAATGCTACAACCCTTTGCCAGTTGACTGAATTAGTAATACTGTATATTTGTTAGTTAAGCAGTTCCCTTTATACAGGGTGGGTGAAGGTGATTTTTCTCTACTGGATTTTCCATGCCAGTTATAAAAGGGATTCATGAATTCTGTTTAAGAAAATTGAGGCCTTTGAGTGAGTGAAACCTTTCAGCTCAACCTGTGGGTCCCCAGATGTTCCTCGACTGCAACTCCCAGAAACCCCTTCCAGCACAGAGAGTGGTAGAGACTTCTGGGAGTTGCAGTCCAGGAACATCTGGGGACCCAAAGGTTGAGAACCACTGAACTAAACTGTTGGAGTGGACCACACACATATTTTAACTGCTTCATTCCATCTTTAATGAAGCAATACACAGCCTTGCTGTTATGGTTGCAACAGTGTTATTAAATTAACTCTGTAGCAAAAAAAGAGTTTGAGTTGGATGTTGTATATGACACAAATTGAAACACTGAATGGTCATGCTGTTAAGTGTTAACGTACACCTCTCCCTTCCTTGGAGGAGCTCAGAGGACTCTTACAACAAATCTGTGAGGTAGGCTAAGAAACAATGAGCCGCCTGGCTGACAGGGCAGAAGTCTGAAGTTAGATCTTCTACAACTAAGACTTGTACTTTAACTGTTCCCCCACACTGTCTGTCACTTAGCCAGCTACATTCTCAGAAGCAGCTAAGGTCATTTAATCTTGGTTCAATAGTCCACAATGAATAAATGAAGGTCTGTTACCCTGAGAGGTTACTTAAGGCACATATTTTGTCATAGTATTGTGTGTGTGAAATGTTGGCAAGTGTCTGTGTCATTTTACCTCAGCAACTTTCGTTTCAGACAGTAAGGGAATTTGTAGTAGTGGTGAGGAATGGTTCCCCGCCTTGGGTAACCCAACTGTTCTTGGACTGCAATTCCCAGAAGTCTTCAGCACTAGCTATGCTGCCTTGGGTTTCTGGGTGTTGCAGTCCAAGAACACCTGGGTTTCTCAAGGTTGGGAACCACCAGCTTAGGTCCGAGTGGCTTGCCTCAATCATGGCTTAAATCAGGCATGTCCAAACTTTGGCCCTCCAGATGTTTTGGACCGCAACTCCCACAGTCCTTTGCCATTGGTAATCTAAGCTTAGAATTCTGGGAGTTGTGGTCCAAAGCATCAGGAGGGCCAAAGTTTGGACATGCCTGGCTTAAATGAAAAAGCAAAGACAAGTTTTAACATCAAAAGTGGTACGTTGGTGTGAGTAGCTGGAACTTCTCACCCATCTTACCTTATTCTGTTTGTTTCCCTAAGCCTCTTTCTCCCTTCAGACAGATGCCAAAACAGAGCTAAATTCAGCAAACAGTATCTAAGGGTCACTTTATATTGAGTTAAGGTGGGTAAGGATTCTACCTGCCTCTCCCATGTACCTTTCTTAGCATTAAAACTGCCTACATATTAACAAGACACACACTCTGCTCTGTATGTCAAAGGGGCAAAGAGGTTATTCAAAATAAACATGGCTGTCGCCATAATTTCCATTCTGTCTCAAAGCCTTGTCTTAATAATACCTGAGGAGAGTATGATGGGCACTAGGCATCTGGAAATAAAGGATTGTTCTGGTTATTGGTTGTAAATAATAATTAACACTTGTTCTGCCGCATCAGGAGTGTGATTTTTGTGGTCTGTGAGCATAAATAGGAAGGAAAAGTGTTAGTGTATTCAGCAACAATAATAGGCCTGTCTTCTTTGGTATTCATGCACAATTATTCTTGGCACACAGTAGAACAGAGAGTAGAGCAAGTTTAGATGGTATCTCTCCCTGGGTCAACTTGTAGGTAGAAAAACAAACAAATAATAAAACCCAACAAAGCACACAACCCAGAGGCAGGAATGAGAAAGCTCCCAGTATGTTTTCAAGTCAGTCCATGTGAAAGACATTTTTAATCCTTATGATTTAAGATTAAACTATTCTTTAAAAAAAAACAGATTATTTTGAAATCTTCAGACATGCAACTGAAGTATGTGTCTCATTAACTAGTAAGCTCTCTTTCTTTCTGTACACACACACACACACACACACACACACACACACACACACAGAGAGAGAGAGAGAGAGAGAGAGAGAGAGAGAGAGAGAGAGAGAGAGAGAGGCTGGGGATTTTATATATATAGGCTGGGGACAGATCTTTTACAGATCTCTTTTGAATATGCCTTCCATTCAAAGAGCTACCCGATACATCAAGGATAAAGAACTGTAAAGAAGCATGTGGAGAGGCTTGCATTTGCCTGCCCACAGTTAGAATCAGGACAGCACAGAGCTTACTTGGTCTCAGCCTTCTTCAGTTGTATATAGACCCAATTAGAACCCAACCAAATATACAATATATTTCATTTGTGTGGAGAAATCTGATGGAGAGTTGAAGGGCAGGAAGGCATGGAGGTGCTGGAGAGGCTGCTTTGGGCTCTTGGAGCTCCACACAGCTCTAAGTCATTATCTCACACATGGTTTAAATTATAAATGCCCTTTCTAAGTCTGCATCTATAAATTAGCATTCACAGACTGGTGTCTTCTTTGGGCCTCTTTCTCAGTGATGTATAAGTGGCCACCCTGCCAGTATCAGAGATATGGAAGTCCTTCCATTCAGCTGACAAATAACAAAGCTGGCTGACAGATCTATCTATATTGAAGTATATCTGCAGCTATACATGGCTGGAGGATCCTTGCAGAGAACATAAGCCCTGGATGAGTGCATTCTCTGTTTCTGTCAGTGCTTACTAGAGATCATGAGTGGCAGTGGATTAAGGCCTTCTCAAGTGGATTACCAGATCAAGACATTGTACTTCGCCTCTGAGAGCTTCTCAGCTATGCTCCAGTTTTGTTTTTCATCCACAGCGATGCATTGTAATCAATATAGTCCTCAGTGTGGCTACCTTGGTAAAACTGCAGCGGGAGGGATAACTTAGGGAGATGGAGAACCTGGCTTCAGAGTCAGAGGGCTGGAAGTTTGATTCCTCTCTGTTCATTGTAGAAGACCCAGCCTCTGTGGCTTGAAGCAAACTGCCCAGTCCCAGGACACCTCCCAGAAGGAAGGAGTGGTAAATCACTTCTGAGTATACGGTACCTAGAAAGGCCATAAGTGGGAAAGGACTTGACAGCATGTTATTACAATTATTATTTTATTAGCGTGTGTGTGTGTCCAAGTGGAGCTTGAAACAAAGCAGAAGGGAATCACTTTAGGGCATGTTTCCATTGCCTCTATGTATGTATGTATGTACGTACGTATGTGGAGAGCTGCCTAGATGCCCTAAGTACATCTGATCTTGCCTGATTTCAGAAGCTGAGCAGGGTCGGCCCTGGCTAGTACTTGGATGGGAGACCACCAGGGAATACCAGGTGCTGTAGGCATCTGGAGTAGGAACTGGCAAGCCACTCCAGTATTCTTGCTAAGAAAACTCCATGGACATGGGATCACGAAGGGTTGGTCACGATTGTAATGACATACACACACATGTATGTATGTATGTATGTATGTATGTATGTATGTATGTATGTATGTATGTATGTATGTATGTATGTATGTATGTATTGCACTTTTATGCTGCCCATCTGGCAGCAAGGCCACTCTGGGTGGTTTACAACAACATTAACAACGTATCAAAAGTCCAAACATGGCAGAAGATGTGGTTTGGCAGTGAAACTCAATCCTTTGACTTCAGCTCTAACAACAGACTTGCTGCTTCCTGCATCATCAAAGACGGACATGCCTGGCAAAAATCATCCTGCCAAGAACTTTACATCTAATAATAATTTCCTGCCAAACCACATCTTTTGCCTTTTGGTATATGCTTTGGTGAATAGGGTATTGCTCTCGAAAGCTTGCAATGATATTTTTGTTTTGTTATTTTATTAGTGGCCTATTAAAGGCATCATCTATAGCCAGTCTTGTATTTAAATGTACCTGGGAAGCTCACAAACAGCATGAAAGCTAAATGGCACCATTTCATTCATGTTTCCCAGGCACCTGTCTATATGGGCATAGCACTTCTGGTGCTAGAGACTACAGAACTCTGCACAATGCAATCCGAAAATCAACTTTCCCAAATTTTGATTTTGGGCTTATCAGCCACCATCAGCAAGACAAGCGCACTGGAATGGTGGAATAGAACTATTTTGAATTATGTAAATAAATATTTGTAAAGTTTTTGTTTATTCAGTGTTGTCCTATCAAGTATGACTATTGTTCCAGTGCTCATTGAAGACAGACAGTGGGATCGAGTGCATATGGAGTGTCAGTGTGGAGAAACACAGACTCCCACAGGCTCACAAAATTAACAGGGTAACTTTAGGCTAGTCAACACTGACTACCTAACCCACCTCACAGGCTTCTATTGTGAGAATAAAGGGGGAACACTATGTTGCTCTGAGCAGCTTGAAATAAGGGTTGAAAGCAATAAATAAAAATAAAAAAAAATAAAAAATGAATGTAACTTTATAAACAAGTACACGATGATAGAATGATAGACCTCTGTATTACTGAAGACATATTTTCCCCAAACAATTATGTGAAGACAGAAGACTTCTGAAAAAAATTATTTCTGTGGCCTCAAAGCCTCTTTGGCGCGAGAAAGTGTCATTCATTCTATGCTGCATTGGCACAGTCTTGCTGTGGGTTTTTAGACATATCTGTCCTGTGTTTGAAACAAAGGGAGGCAAAGGAAGCTCATTTGTGTTATAGCATTTTCCAATTGTGAACCCTTCTCTAGATCAGCACATGGCTGCTCCTCAATGCTAACAGGAGGTGCCTTTTAGATATGCAGACAGGTGTCATTGCCCTTTTCCTTATTATGTATACCAGTGGTTCTCAACCTGTGGGTCCCCAGATGTTCCTGGACTGCAACTCCCAGAAGTCTGCATGACTAGCTGAGCTGGCCAGGATTTCTGGGAGTTGCAGTCCAGGAACATCTGGGGACCCACAGGTTAAGAAACAGTGATGTATACTCTAGAACTGCTGTCGCTGCTGGAATGCACGTGCTGACCTTTAGATTCATTCCTGAATCACTGCATTTTCTCTCACTCTCCCCCCCCCACCATTTTTGTGGTTGCAGCTGATGGACCTGCTCCTGTGGCATGACAAGGACACACACCCTGGTTTTAGGCTTCAGCCCTAAAATGTCAGGAAATGAAAGACCTGCTCAATTTGCAGCCTGACTTGACACTCCTGTAATTAGAAAAGCATGTGATTAGGCGCTATTACTTCAGAATGCCACTGTGGGCTCAGTCAGTCCCTGGACACATGTTATGAAAAACAGTTTTAATCCTGCCTTCTTTCAAACATCTGATTTTCTATACACTGTATCGGGAAATTCGTTAACAGAGAAATAATTCAATCACAAATGCCAGAATCAACAGCTAGAAACCTTGGACACATGCGTAGGGGTGGGCAGCACTCCACAAAGGAGGACCACTCCTGATACTTGTTTTGCCCCCATTCTTATAATCTTCCATGGTCCAAAAGCATGTATCTTTATACTTTTAACTGACCCCATGGAGTTCAATAAGAATTTCCATCTCCTGATACTTGGGTTTTTCTCATTAAGACACCATGTCAAAGGAAGAAGCATTATGGGAAAATCAAAATTATGGATAGAAAGTACTTTTTTTAAAAAAAGTTTTATTAGTTTTAAGAGGAGAGGGAAAGGGGAAAGGGGGGGAAAGGATAGAAAATAAAACACATGGAATTACATTATTTATTTATTATTTATTTGTTGCATTTTTATACCGGCCATCTTCCAGAAGGAACTGGAAGTCTATCAAGTCAAAGACGAAGATTATACATATCAGGATCTAATAACATACCAGTTAACTAGTAAATTTTCTACTTCTTGCCATGTTCTTTTGGTGGTCTCTTCATAGTTTCCTTTCAGTTATCCAGAAAAATCTGTCGATTTCGATAAAAATTATGGATAGAAAGTACTGATGTCTGCTGGGCTGTTATATTCCTTCTCATGGACAGAGGCTTCTGATGCTTTCCTTTCTGCTGCTGTTGCTGTAGGAGGCAGCGAAAATGTTTCAAAATAACTTGCAAAACTGCTTTACCACAAAGGAGCACCGGAGAATGCCATAAGCAAGGGGTGATGTCAGTGGTGTGGCCCCCAGCTGAGGTTAGATTCCCCTCAGGGCGTGGGCTTGCAGTAGGTTCTACAAAAGGCTTCATCGGTCTTTGTGCCTATTTTAATGTCACCCCCTCCGAAACCTGAAATGACAGAATCGACACACAGTTTGGCTTCTTTGTTGAGAATTCAGCCAGAGGTGTTATTTAAAAGAGTTATGATCCAGACATAAACATGGTCCAGGATGTTTTTGAATTTGCATTACATATCTCTTGGGGTGGGGGAGATGAGTCTACACAGGCAAGCAAAATATAACTTGTCATATACATGAGCCAGCAGGGGATAGCTCCGTAGTTTAGATTTCCACCTCTGGAGCCAGAGGTTGAGATTTTGGTTTCCCATTGTCCCTCCTCAACAGGCTCTGGACTCATTGATCCATATGGTCCCTTCCAGCTCTACAGTTCTAACATGATGATGATGATGATGATGATGATGATGATGATGATGATGATGATGATGATGATATATATATATGCATGTTAGGGTGGATTCGGGTTTCTTCCCGTGTAGAAATCTGGTTGTTTTGGCGACGTTTCGACGAGGTCTCACTCGTCATCTTCAGGCTGGTGTTCTGGCTTCTTTCTTCTTGAAGCAAAGCGTGGTCTCAGTTGAAGTCCTTCTATAAATACTGCTGGGGGTGTGTGGTTTGCTTGCTTTGTTGCTGATTGCAGGTTCCTTTGTTCCTTTGTTCTTTTGTGATCTGCTGTGTGGCTGAGGCGATCGTTAAGGGATTAACTGCTGGTGGCTGTTTAGATGGCTGTTTAGATGCTGGTGGGTTAGATGGCTGGTGGGTTCTGGCAGTATCCTGGGCTTTGGTGGAGTGGGGTCCTGTGTCTTGTGAATTCATTTTGGTCTGGCTACGTGTCTGTGGTCTCCCAATGTTTTTTTGGGGTGTGTGAGTGTGCTCCATGTGGTGACTGGAGTGGGGTGCCGCAGTAGATGGTGCAGTCGTGGTTTTGTTATTGGATGGTGGTTTCGTTTCATCTGTGGGAAGGGTCTGGGTTTGTGTTTGGTGTGGATGGAAGGTGGTGGCATCTTGTGTCCTTTTGGACCTGGTGTCAGTCTTTGTGACAGAGGCTCGTCTGTTGACCAGGGCTAGTTTCCAGATGTCAGGCAAGCGGGAGGTGTCATCACGTTTATTCATGTTGTTTGGGTGTTTCTCTATTTCAATGGCTTCCATGATTATTCGACTGTTGAAGTGTTCAGTTTTGGAGATGAGTTTGGTTCTTTCAAAGTCAATTTCATGACCTGTTGTTTTTATGTGCTGGAAGAGAGAGGAAGATTTTTCTTCTTTTTGACTGCGTTCTTGTGTTCTGCGATGCGTGCGCTTATTCTCCTGTTTGTCTGTCCAATGTATGTGGCTGGACAGACTTTGCATGGTATTTCGTAGACTCCTTGGTTTTCTAGCTCAATCTTGTCTTTGGGGTTTCTTAAAATGTTGGCTATTTTTTGGTCGGTGCAAAAGGCTGTCTTGATATTGTGTTTGTGGAGAATTTTGCTGATTTTGTCTGTGGTGCCTTTGATGTAAGGGAGGAGGGCGGTGCCGTTGTTCTCTTCTGTTTCTTGGTTCTTGGGGGTGTTTCCTTTTGGATTAGTTTGGTGATGGTGTTTTTTGGAATCCGTTTCGCAATTAAAACATTCGAGAGAGTGTGTAATTCAGTTTTTAGGTGGTCTTTGTCAGCGAGGCGTTTGGTTCTGGAGATGAGGGTTTTTGCTACGGAGTTTATCTGTGCAGGGTGGTGGTGTGATTGTGCATTTAAGTAGCGGTTTGTATGTGTTTTTTTCTGGTAGATGGTATGTCCTAAGGAGCCGTCGGGTTTTTTGTAGATTAGGACGTCCAGGAAGGGAAGTTGGTTGTTGGCTTCTATTTCCATAGTGAATTGTATTTTGGGGTGTAGGCTGTTGAGATGTGTGAGGAAGTTGTTCAGTTTATCTTTCCCGTGTGGCCAGATAACAAAGGTGTCGTCAACATATCTGAGCCAGAGTTTGGGTTTATGTTCGGACTTCTGTAACGCGTTGGTTTCAAAGTGTTCCATATATAGGTTTGCGATGACCGGTGAGAGGGGTGATCCCATGGGTGCTCCTTCTATCTGTTTGTATCTTTGTCCATTGTGGATGAAGTATGTGTTGGTTAGGCAGTGGTTGGTCAGATCTAGGATGTGTTTGGGGGGGTTGTATTTGTTGTGGATAGCTGTCAAGGCTTCTTGAATGGGCACTTGTGTGAAGAGCGAAACAACAGAAGCTCACGAGTAGGTCATTGGGTTGTAGGTCTTGTTTCTTTATAATTTCTATGAAGTGGAACGAGTTTTGTACGTATGAAGTGATGGATTCTGCATAGGGCTGGAGTTGTTTGGCAAGAAATTTGGCGAGGTTTTGTAGAGGTGAGCCTATGGAGCTGACTATGGGTCTGAGAGGTGTTCCTTCTTTGTGAATCTTGGGGAGGCCGTAGAGCTTGGGGCATCTGGATGATTTCTCTCTGGGGATGATGCTTGGCTTGATTTCTTCACTTAAGGGAGAGGCTTTTATTTTGGCTTTGGTGGTTTTTTCCAGGTAGGTGGTGGGGTCTGTGTTCAAAGGTATGTAAGCAGGGTCTTGTAGTAGGTTGGATAGTTTGGCTTGGTAGTCGGATGTGTTCATCACCACTGTGGCATTGCCTTTGTCTGCTGGGAGAATGATTATGTTGTTGTCTTTCCTCAGGTTGGAGAGGGCTTTTGTTCTTCTTTGTGTAAATTGCTTCTGGGTGGTTTGCTGGAGCAGAGGACATTGGTGACTTCGAGTCTGATTTTGTTGGCTTCATCTGGGTTGATTTTGGTTAGGCTGGCTTCCACTCCGCATATGATGTTTTCGGTGGGGATGTGTCTGGGGGCGACTGCAAAGTTGAATCCTTTGGAAAGGACTTTGGTCTCTGCAATGGTGAGTGTCCTGTCTGATATGTTGTGAACTGTTTGTTTCATGGGCTGTTGTGGGGGTTGGGCTTCTGGCGTTTTCCAGTTTATGGAGTTTGTTGGTGTGTGTGTCTGTCTTGTGGGAGGTCTCTGTTTCAGCTCTCCAGGCGGCAAGTTGCTTGGATTTGTTCCAGAGTGTTGGGTGGATTTTGTTGCTGAGTTTGAGGTGGAGAGTGAGTAGGTCTCTGTTGGTTTGATCTAGTAGGTATCTTTTCCTGTGTAGTTCGCTTCTGATTAGGGCTAGTTCTGTTCTTTTCAGGATCCTTTCGCTGGATGGGGTTTTGAGTGGAATTTCAGTTGGAAGCTTGTGGGGATCACATTTTTGTCTCGGCAGTTGCGTAGGAATGCAATGTCACATAAGATGGTGGCTCTTCGGACTTCTAGTTTCTCGTAGGTTCTGGTCAGCTGGAAGGTTTCTCTCCCGTAGAGGTCGGATATTTGTTTTCGTAGATTTTCACGGGTATAGGTATGCATGTTAGGTGGATTCGGGTTTCTTCCCGTGTAGAAATCTGGTTGTTTTGGCGATGTTTCAGACGAGGTCTCACTCGTCATCTTCAGGCTGGTGTTCTGGCTTCTTTCTTCTTGAAGCAAAGCGTGGTCTCAGTTGAAGTCCTTCTATAAATACTGCTGGGGGTGTGTGGTTTGCTTGCTTTGTTGCTGATTGCAGGTTCCTTTGTTCCTTTGTTCTTTTGTGATCTGCTGTGTGGCTGAGGCGATCGTTAAGGGATTAACTGCTGGTGGCTGTTTAGATGGCTGTTTAGATGCTGGTGGGTTAGATGGCTGGTGGGTTCTGGCAGTATCCTGGGCTTTGGTGGAGTGGGGTCCTGTGTCTTGTGAATTCATTTTGGTCTGGCTACGTGTCTGTGGTCTCCCAATGTTTTTTGGGGTGTGTGAGTGTGCTCCATGTGGTGACTGGAGTGGGGTGCCGCAGTAGATGGTGCAGTCGTGGTTTTGTTATTGGATGGTGGTTTCGTTTCATCTGTGGGAAGGGTCTGGGTTTGTGTTTGGTGTGGATGGAAGGTGGTGGCATCTTGTGTCCTTTTGGACCTGGTGTCAGTCTTTGTGACAGAGGCTCGTCTGTTGACCAGGGCTAGTTTCAGATGTCAGGCAAGCGGGAGGTGTCATCACGTTTATTCATGTTGTTTGGGTGTTTCTCTATTTCAATGGCTTCCATGATTATTCGACTGTTGAAGTGTTCAGTTTTGGAGATGAGTTTGGTTCTTTCAAAGTCAATTTCATGACCTGTTGTTTTTATGTGCTGGAAAGAGAGGAAGATTTTTCTTCTTTTTTGACTGCGTTCTTGTGTTCTGCGATGCGTGCGCTTATTCTCCTGTTTGTCTGTCCAATGTATGTGGCTGGACAGACTTTGCATGGTATTTCGTAGACTCCTTGGTTTTCTAGCTCAATCTTGTCTTTGGGGTTTCTTAAAATGTTGGCTATTTTTGGTCGGTGCAAAAGGCTGTCTTGATATTGTGTTTGTGGAGAATTTTGCTGATTTTGTCTGTGGTGCCTTTGATGTAAGGGAGGAGGGCGGTGCCGTTGTTCTCTTCTGTTTCTTGGTTCTTGGGGTGTTTCCTTTTGGATTAGTTTGGTGATGGTGTTTTTTGGAATCCGTCACAATTAAAACATTCGAGAGAGTGTGTAATTCAGTTTTTAGGTGGTCTTTGTCAGCGAGGCGTTTGGTTCTGGAGATGAGGGTTTTGCTACGGAGTTGATCTGTGCAGGGTGGTGGTGTGATTGTGCATTTAAGTAGCGGTTTGTATGTGTTTTTTTCTGGTAGATGGTATGTCCTAAGGAGCCGTCGGGTTTTTTGTAGATTAGGACGTCCAGGAAGGGAAGTTGGTTGTCGTCTACCTGGAGTGACCTACCTGGAAAAAACCACCAAAGCCAAAATAAAAGCCTCTCCCTTAAGTGAAGAAATCAAGCCAAGCATCATCCCCAGAGAGAAATCATCCAGATGCCCCAAGCTCTACGGCCTCCCCAAGATTCACAAAGAAGGAACACCTCTCAGACCCATAGTCAGCTCCATAGGCTCACCTCTACAAAACCTCGCCAAATTTCTTGCCAAACAACTCCAGCCCTATGCAGAATCCATCACTTCATACGTACAAAACTCGTTCCACTTCATAGAAATTATAAAGAAACAAGACCTACAACCCAATGACCTACTCGTGAGCTTCGATGTTGTTTCGCTCTTCACACAAGTGCCCATTCAAGAAGCCTTGACAGCTATCCACAACAAATACAACCCCCAAACACATCCTAGATCTGACCAACCACTGCCTAACCAACACATACTTCATCCACAATGGACAAAGATACAAACAGATAGAAGGAGCACCCATGGGATCACCCCTCTCACCGGTCATCGCAAACCTATATATGGAACACTTTGAAACCAACGCGTTACAGAAGTCCGAACATAAACCCAAACTCTGGCTCAGATATGTTGACGACACCTTTGTTATCTGGCCACACGGGAAAGATAAACTGAACAACTTCCTCACATCTCAACAGCCTACACCCCAAAATACAATTCACTATGGAAATAGAAGCCAACAACCAACTTCCCTTCCTGGACGTCCTAATCTACAAAAAACCCGACGGCTCCTTAGGACATACCATCTACCAAAAAACACATACAAACCGCTACTTAAATGCACAATCACACCACCACCCTGCACAGATCAACTCCGTAGCAAAAACCCTCATCTCCAGAACCAAACGCCTCGCTGACAAAGACCACCTAAAAACTGAATTACACACTCTCTCGAATGTTTTAATTGCGAACGGATTCCAAAAAAACACCATCACCAAACTAATCCAAAAGGAAACACCCCCAAGAACCAAGAAACAGAAGAGAACAACGGCACCGCCCTCCTCCCCTTACATCAAAGGCACCACAGACAAAATCAGCAAAATTCTCCACAAACACAATATCAAGACAGCCTTTTGCACCGACCAAAAAATAGCCAACATTTTAAGAAACCCCAAAGACAAGATTGAGCTAGAAAACCAAGGAGTCTACGAAATACCATGCAAAGTCTGTCCAGCCACATACATTGGACAGACAAACAGGAGAATAAGCGCACGCATCGCAGAACACAAGAACGCAGTCAAAAAAGAAGAAAAATCTTCCTCTCTCTTCCAGCACATAAAAACAACAGGTCATGAAATTGACTTTGAAAGAACCAAACTCATCTCCAAAACTGAACACTTCAACAGTCGAATAATCATGGAAGCCATTGAAATAGAGAAACACCCAAACAACATGAATAAACGTGATGACACCTCCCGCTTGCCTGACATCTGAAACTAGCCCTGGTCAACAGACGAGCCGCTGTCACAAAGACTGACACCAGGTCCAAAAGGACACAAGATGCCACCACCTTCCATCCACACCAAACACAAACCCAGACCCTTCCCACAGATGAAACGAAACCACCATCCAATAACAAAACCACGACTGCACCATCTACTGCGGCACCCCACTCCAGTCACCACATGGAGCACACTCACACACCCCAAAAAAACATTGGGAGACCACAGACACGTAGCCAGACCAAAATGAATTCACAAGACACAGGACCCCACTCCACCAAAGCCCAGGATACTGCCAGAACCCACCAGCCATCTAACCCACCAGCATCTAAACAGCCATCTAAACAGCCACCAGCAGTTAATCCCTTAACGATCGCCTCAGCCACACAGCAGATCACAAAAGAACAAAGGAACAAAGGAACCTGCAATCAGCAACAAAGCAAGCAAACCACACACCCCAGCAGTATTTATAGAAGGACTTCAACTGAGACCACGCTTTGCTTCAAGAAGAAAGAAGCCAGAACACCAGCCTGAAGATGACGAGTGAACAAAACAACCAGATTTCTACACGGAAGAAACCGAATCCACCCTAACATGCATATATATATATATATATATATATATATATATATATATATATATATATATATATATATATATATATATATATATATATATATATATATATATATATATATATATATATATTATATGAGGATATATCTTGCACTGATAACTAGGCTGTGATCTTTCTCCATGGTATTACGAACACTTAAAAAGCAAAGGAAGAGTTGTATTCTGCGATATGAGTAATTAGCAAAATATTCCACCCCATGGTAATAATTTAGAGAATGCATTGTACGAAGTAATTGCTTCAGAGGGGAACTGGTTATGCAATTAAAAGTGCAACCACGGCTCTTAAAAAACAAACAAACCCTGCATTGTTAGACAAGTCATACATAGTTTTGTTCCCAGTAAGGAGGAGACCAGCATTCTGTCATGGATTGGTTGCATCACCCATCCATGTGGCAATACTGAATCTTTCTGGAGACCTGCCAAGATACCTTTGTGAACGGTTTGCCACATAATACATAGAAAGGTGATTGTTACTTAAACAGGAACTGTACAGGAAAGGTTCACAGGGAGCACCTTCCACAGGAATAACATATTAATTATCCCACAGCTATTTTAAACGCTTTCCATAGGTCTGGAAAATATAAAGTAGGGGCTTCTCTGGAAGTTGAGTCATGGCTACTGGACTTCTTTTTGAGAGATAGAAACGTTTCGCTGTTCATCCAAACAGCTTCTCGATGAAGCTGTTTGGATGAACAGTGAAACGTTTCTATCTCTCAAAAAGAAGTCCAGTAGCCATGACTCAACTTCCAGATAAACTCACCTGGATGACTGAGAATCTTCACAGACAAATGTAGGGGCTTGGTGCTTTGGAAGCTTACCTGAAAATGAAGAGTATAATATCACAAAAGTGAAGTTTACTAAATCAAAGTCAGTGTCAGGAAAACCATCTCTAGAGAGGCAGAGATATAAAAATTAGATCTTTGAATCATTAACAGCAACAATAATTAGGTGCCATCAAGTCAATTCTAATTCATAGTGGCTCTTTTCAGGGTGGCTAGCTATAGCATACACTCAGAAGCAGTTTCCTATTCCCCTTTGTGGGTTAGCCTTCTGACTGTGTAACTTGCCCAAGGCTGCACAGGCGGGTTCTATTCCCGGAGGCATAGTGGAAAATTTGAACTTCCAACATCTGGCTTTGAAACCAAATATCTCACTCACTGAATTACCCAGACGGCTTTGATTCATAAAGAGAGCAAAATTCAGCTGTGATTCTCACACCCAGTGGAGCCATTGAGTCCACAGAACTTACATAATTGTTGATTTAACAAGTTTAAGTCATTCATTGTGTTTGCTCTAGTTGGGCTTAACAACAGGAATTAGTCCAGGAGGTTTGGCTGGTTTGAGCTAAAAAAAAATTAATTAAAAGTACAGTATTTTTCCATGTATAAGACTATATTTTTGTTAGCCTGAACAATTAGGACTGTCTTATACACAAATGTAAGCTGAGGAGAGAACCACATGGTTAAAAAGCTGTAATTTTTAGATGGAAAAGAGGGGGACCTCTTATACATGGGGGAGTCTTATAGATGGAATAATACGGTATTACAGTGGCATTAAAAGGAGGCAAATAAGGTAAGAAAACTGACCATCAAATGGTGACCCGATTATACCTTTCCCATTAGCGCTCACTCATTAGTGGAACTTCTTTCAGCAAAATGGAACAATGCAATGGGTTGCTGTGAAAAATATTATCTAGGAATATTTACCCAGCATGAAGATTATGGGTGTTCCATAGTTACTTCTGAATAGGAATTCCCATTTGGGGATAATTAACCTTCATAGCTGAAGCACTAGATGAGAGAGGCAAGAGGCCAGGAATACACCTACTCAAAGTGATTCTGTTTGTTCTGTGATACCATAAGCTTGCTAAATTTAGGTCTGGTACACAACAAGCTACCGAAACAAAGGAGATGCAGCATTTTGCATGCCTCTTCTATGAACTCAGAAGAGGATGGTGTGACCCAGTTGCTGCAACATTCTTCCATACATATGAACATGGAACTTCCCAAGAGTTACAAAGTCTTGTGAACAACTTAGGTATTAAAGCTTTTGACCTGAAAGGATAACTATCTTATTTATTTTACATTGCCTTTCTCTTTCAAAATGGACTCAAGTCAGCTTAAATCACTAAAGGCAGCATTTAAAGCTAACAATGTTGAATATACAAATACAAAAAGGATCAAACAAATAATGAACAAATACTAAAAAAAAACTAAAGCAACTCCAAAATACATCCAAAGCAGTAAGATACAACAACCAAGTTAAAATCTCACTCAGCCAGCCTTGACACTCAGGAAAAGCTTGCCTGAAGAGGAAGGTATTTGTTAGCTTGTGGAAGGAAATAAATACACTGGCCCTTCTAGTATTCCATAGACTTATGTGCAAAAATTAAGCAGCTGAAACTTTTCCTGGTAGAAATGATGGGAAATAAAACCTCTCCTGTTTCATTTGTGTGTGTTAAATTACTGTCATGGGAACAGGACTAGGTCCAGTTCAAGACTCAGCAGCCGCAATTGCTTTGGTATAATTATTGCAGCCCAACTCTAGCATGTCCTGTTCTTAGGAATGTGGAGACTCCCAATTCTATATTCCCTGCAGTTCCTTATCTAATCAACCCCTGCAGCTCTTTATCTAAGCCAAGCCACTGGGACTTGTGTAGTGGCTTTGCAGAAGCAAACGAGCTGTCACAAACCTCTGTACACAAGATGGGGCAGGGGGGGAGGATACAGGAAAAGAAAGCACCTTCTCACCTGAAGGCACAGAGCACTGAGGTAAATCTGTAAAACAGAAGGCTTATTCACTGCCTTCTTGGGACACACCCAGCCTGAGGTACACAGCTGTAGAGGAATTCACTATATATGTTTTTCAACGGCGCAAAAGAGTAAACAAATGCCTATATTGACTATATAAAAAGTAATTTTTCAGTTCTTGCACACCAGGGGCAACAGTGGTTGAAAAACACTGCACTATATGATTCGTGGCGCAAAAGGTAAACAAATAGTTCAGTTCTTGAGGCACCCTAAAAAGTCTCTATTTTTACAAGACCCTCCCCCTTTGTATTCTCAGTATAGTCCATGTGTAATCAATATATTCCTGTATTATTTGAACTACGCACAGAGATGCCAAACTGTGTAACTGTATCTTTGGTTCACATAAGCCAAAAGCCCCCACCTGCCTAGGCATGATGTAATGTTCTCATTATCCCATATCTATGACCTGACCTCCAACACCACACATCACGGAGCTGGGTAAAACTACAGTATTTTGTTGGACGGCCGATTATTTCTGTTTTAACTGCTATTTCTAGATAGATAAGAAGCTGGGAAGAATAAAGGAGTAGACAGTCATAAGTCAATGCTTGCCAACTCTCCCCACATTCTGGTCTGTTACTTTGAAGTAGGGCAGGGGGTTGGACAAGGGCAGAGCATATTTCTTTTGAAGATGGAAAAGACAATAATTTATTGGATCAAATGAACTCTGACTAAAGTTATGCATTCCTTGTAACTAAAACAAAACTGATATGTAACTATATAATGAATTACCCTATGCTATTCCAGGCTGGCCCTTTCCTAACTTTTTTTGGGAATGGTCAGTCTACTGTTATTTGTTTCCAGCTGAAAATAAATTGCATTTGATCTCCCTTTGAATAATTGCTTGATTGGAAATCTGAAGTAATTGCAGAGCCATAAAAAGTTAACAGGTTAGCTGAGACTCATCACAGTGCAGAAATGTCTAAATAGGTCATTAAACCGTATTCTATAACTCAATTGATTCTTCTCTAGAACAATCTCACCCCTTCAGATCCCCCTATTAGTCTTTGGAGATATTCTGATCTGCAAAAAATTTGCTTTGTCTTTGATCTTTTGAAGGAACTCTGGTGGCTGCCCCCTTTAACAAGGAAAGTTGATTGTTGGCAATAGATAGCATGGTTAGCACAATGTTACAATGTTACCTCTCTATAAAACATTTTATTAAACCTGCACACATTTCATTTACTAGTAAAACTGGTATTTCTCCAGTTTGTAACTGTTGGAGCCTCTATTGGCAAGCAGGAAGCCAAGAAACACTGAAGCAAAACTGAAGGAAATGGCAGCAAAATAATTGCAACCTTTGAGTTGGGCAGAATTCAAAACCAGCAGATGTGGTAGATTCAGGAGTGTGCCAGAAATGGTTCTTCTTTATTAGTGCTTTCAATACCCAACTATCAAGCTGGCTTTTCACGTGCCAATGCTTATATAAGTTTTAGGCAGGGAGATGGATGAAATATTTATTTAAGGCCCTTATGTCTGACATCTTTCCTACCACCCCGCTTGAGTCCCAGACTGGTCGGTTACGTCCTCAATTCGCTCTAAGGAGAACTCTGGGTCAGGCTGACAACAGCACTGGTCAAACTACAGAATTTGTCTGATTGAAGGGGAACGTGGGGGCGATCTTTCTTTGAAAATCGTGAGAGTTCCTTGAATAAGTAAGTCCAAGAACTGGGCGGCGAATTACCAGGGATATCGCTCGGGACCTCAGCAGGTCAAATTAAACAGCATCAGACGAACAAGTTGGTCCCTATGGCCAAGACTTTTCTCCAAACAAGTCCCATAGAAAGCAGTGAGGCTTGCGCCTGTTAGGCCAACTTATATGGGAGGCACATTATCAGTGTTTGGAAATACTTCCTTTACTTTTATTTCTTGCATTTGTTTATTTCACAGCAGCAGTCGGTCTCCTTGATCCGCGTGTTATCTCCCGCAGGGGCGGATGGGAGTTCCGTGATCGTCAAGCCCGGACACGGAACGTCCCCAAAGGCGATCAACGGGGAGCGGCCCTCCCCCGCAGCTCCTCCTGTTCGGTCCAACTCGGGTCACGGCCGAGCTCCACGCGGCGCGCGTCTTTGGCCCCTGAAACCCGCCTTGTGGCCGAAGTGCTGTGGAAACGGAAGTTTCTCCTCCGCACCTCGCCCTTCGCGCCGCTCCAACCAAAGCAGCGGTGGCGGCTTGACGAGGCGGAGGCGGAGGCTTCCGCGGCTGGAAATTGACCCCCCCCCGCCCCGCCCCGCCCGCCCCCGCCTTGCCCAGTTTCGCTCGCTCGGGGGAAAAGGGAAGGCGGTGGAACTTTGCCCTGGGTGCGATTGTGACGGCACAAAGGGCGGCCAGCCAATGACCGAGAGCGGTTAAAATAGCGCCCTATAAATAGCCACGCGCAGTCGTGAGCTGCTCCGCGGAAAGTACCTGGCTGGAGGTTACGCAGGTGCTGCACCTGCCCTGCCTGCCTGCCTGTGTTCCTCGTGCCCTTCACCCGGCTTGTTTCCCCAGAGAGCGGCCTGGCTGAGCTTTGCTTTCCTCCTATCCTATCTCAATCGTGGGGCATGGAATGGTTGGTGCTGCTGCCTGCTGCCACCGTTCGTCTTACGTTCTGGAATTTGTCGGGTTTGTCCCGTTTTCCTGCCTCTGGTTGTGATATGCAAGGGTGTTTTTTTTTTAAATTACAACTGAAAACGGAGTGATTGGAAACGGAAGGCCTGCAGTTACATTTAGGGCAGGTTCCCTGCTGTTCTTTTTGTGAACAGCCCGCAGCGAGGCTTGTTCAAGGGAATCGCCAAGTGGCTTTTCTTATTAATAGCGTTTTAATTGTTATCTTTTATCCCATTATTTTCCTCCATTGAGGTTGAGGCAACAGTAGATAGGGCTCTTCTTCCCACATTGACTCAGCTGGAACTGTGATGGTAATGTGACTGCCCAAGTGGGATTCCTGTCCAAGTAGAGACTTGAACCTTGGTCTTACAGTCCAGTCTTAACCATAAAGCCATGTTTGCTCTCTTGTTTCTAACAAGGGCAAATTTGATTCCTGATTCCCCATTCTTTATTTGCCTGAAACTGAAAGGCATCAGTTCATTCAGTTGAACTTTGGACGACCCTGGATGACTGATGAAGCTGTTTGGATGAGCAGCAAAATGTTTCTCTCTCTCAAGAAAAAGAAGTCCAGTTGCCATGACTCAACTTCCAGATAAACTCACCTGGACGACTGAGAATCTTCATAGACATACTGGATGTCCAAAGATACTTCAGAATATCGCGTAGTGCTTTCATTTGATCATTTGACCTTTTTGATCAGTATTAGAGATCTGACCCATTTAATGCCCCCCAAAAGCACATAGGTTGATTCCCTTATCTGTCCTGGGTCCTTTTGAAGACACTCTGGCCTGATTTTTTGTGTGTGTGGCCAATATTTGTATTTTTCTGGAGATCGAACAAGCTGGGGTGGGGGTAGGGACATTGCTTCCAATAGGGAAAAGCAAATTAATATGACATGGAGTTTACACCAAGTCCTTAGAATTATTTCTGCCAGAATTATTTGCCCATTTCCAGCCTTCAGAACACACATAAAAGAAGAAAATAAACACTTTTGAACTTCTGCAGTGACATCCCTGTACCAGCAAGAAAATGAAAATGAAAGGTGTGGGTGAGGAAGCAAGATAGATCTCAGCATCATAAAGTGAATCACTCAGGGAGGGTCCAGGTGTTCCTTTATACATGTGTTGAGAACTTTTAAAAGATGCCTAAGAGGTGTATTGTTAGATTTCTTATCTGGAAAGTGTTTATTGGACTAACAAGCCGAGTTGTTTCTCAAGCATGCAAAACACAAGTCAGGAAAAAGTCCAGGATAACAAAGAATACTGAGTAAATATACAGAAGATACACACAAGAGTCATAAAAGCCAATCTACATGGCACTCCTTTGATCCCAAAATGTCCCTTTGATATTTACAGGATGTTTCTTTGAAAATCTTTTCTTTCTCGGTGTCTCTTGATCTTTGTTTCAGGAATTAACCTAAAGATGTTTTTTATTGTCTTTAACATACCTTTGCTAAAAGACATTTTTGTCTATAACATATCTTTGATAAAGATTGTGCTTCTCAGACAATGGCTATTTTTCCATGGCTCACTGAGGGACACTATTGCTATTGATTATATTTATGTAATTCCTAAATCCTAACATACATAGTTATCTTAAGCTTACAATGAGAAGGGATCTCCACACATTCTTACTCAATCCTGGGTGTATAACTCACTAATATTTTTAATAGAGGGGGTGGAATTGAGACACAATATGTTGCATCAATAGAAGCCCCTCATTTTATTTATTTATTTTTGAATATTTTTACCCCAGCCTTCTCCTTGGAAAAGGGCCCAAGGTAGCTTACAATAATGAAGGACAATATGCAGCTCAGAACATTTAAGACATATTAAGAGCAGGGAATTAGAAGAGGCATCTTAGAATATTAAAGGGTAACATTAAAGATACAGAGCACAGAAAAAGAAAAAAAACCATTATGAGGGGTGGAAAATAAACATGGAAAACACGGGTGTTCTTATGAAATCAGTCAATGCAATCATGGTAATCCATATAAAAGTCACATAGTAGGTAGTAATCAGAGGATACAGAAGAGATCTTGGGGCTCATTGGCAAATCAGGCTGTCAGCCTTTTCCTTTGGTACCAGTATGTGTTTCTAACCAGTCTGTTGCCAACAGTGAGACCTGAAAACAGAGACATGCCTGTGAAGATTCTCAGTCCAGGTGAGTTTATCTGGGAGTTGAGTCATGGCAACTGGACATCTTTTTCTTGAGAGATAGCAACATTTCACTGCTCATCCAAACAGCTTCAGCAGTCTGAAGAAAGCTAGTTGTGAGTCCTCCATCTTATAGACCAAAGTGACAAGAGGTCAAAGCGGACTATAAGATGTAGGACTCGCAACTTTCTTCAGACTGATGAAACTGTTTGAATGAGTAGTGAAACGTTTCTCTCTCTCAAGAAAAAGACATCCAGTTGCTGTGACTCTACTTCCAGATGAAAACAGAGACCTCTCCGAAGCAACACCTTCCCTGTAGAACTGAAAGAAATACTGTAAGAACTGAGAGGAGAACGGTACCTTTACACCAGGCTTTACAAATACAGGAAGCAGGACTCATGAAATTCAAGAGGTTAACAGACATTGTTGCCACTGCTGGTGTTATCCATTCAAGAGCAGGATAATGATCACCTTTCATTTTAAGGCTTAGTTCTGGCTTGTGGATTTAGGCTTTTAGAGTTTGTTTGTGGCCTAGAGGTTAATGTTTACAAGACAATTTGGGATAAAAAGATAATAGATGAAAATAAATATCCCTGGTAAATGAATCTGTTCATATGAACAAACAAACTATTTGGACTATAACCAAAACCTTATTAGGTATGAGTGAAAAAAGTGGACTGTATTGAGGAGGATGTAATTTTAAAAGCTTTTTCATATCAGATTAATTGCAAGCTAAAACGATTAGCAGATCAAAACATAAATGCTGTATGTGAAACTAAATTGGGAGACTATTATCATGGTGGGTTTTAAGATTACATTATGTTCATCTAGTACTATCGTCACGCTGTATTTGTCTTTACCAAGGTAATCTGAAAAACATGGATAGGATTATAGACTTACATTAGGTCTGTAAATATAAATGTTCCAATATCAAACAAGTGACCTTCTGAGAAGTAAAAATAAGCTATATTTTCCAGAGAAAAATAATATTAATCAGTATTTGTAAGTATGTCTGGCCAATGTTTGGTTTTAACCCAGTAAAAGTAATACTTTTTGGAGCCTAACTGGAAGTCAAAAGGGTACTGCCGGCAGGTCTCTCAATTAATAATTTCTCTCTGAGAATTAATTAATTAATAATTTCTCAATTAATAATTTCTCTCTGAGAATATCTAATCATGCAAGGCACGTCATTCTATGTTCCTATTATTAGACAAATTTCTATGATAAAATTACACCGGTAGTAGGGCAACTGTGTAATTCTCAACAACAAATTTGCAATAAAGTTGTTGCTGTGAGGATTTTTCACAGTTCACCAGTGAGAGGGCATGGCAAAAAAAGAAGGAATATAAATGGTGACTTGTTAATTAATAATAGTCTGATGCTGCAAGTTACACTTTTGCCCTTCTATCAGTATAACTCGTCAGTTGAATCATGACCTTTCAGTACTGCATGCAGGAATTCAGATATGTTGAACATGGTGGTTGTATCATGCCATTTAAAAACTTGAGTATAAACTGACTCTTCCATTTTGGACTTGATAGCAAGTGATGAATTTAGAATCCCTAACATGAATGAGAACAATGTAGGCTGGATGTATGTGTTACATTTCATTCTGCTTGGATTTGCATCCTGTGCCAGTGACATATCCCTATCCCAATACAATCTCACACTATATCACCCTTTTAAGGTCTTCACATTCCCAATCAGATATGGAATTTGCAAGGAAAATTGTCTTTTAATGTGTTTTAATTGCATTGTGTATTTTTACTTTACCATTATTTTTAGTTAGCTGTATTCTGTATTGAGTCTTGATTTTTGTTTATTTTTTGTTGTAAATATTTGAGTAAATGGGTGGTATAAAATGAAGTGAAATGAATGAATGAATGAATGTGCCTTATGGAGGATGTTGCCTTTGGATATTCAGCACCTTCATATTACCTGCTGATAAATACAAACACACCTGGAGCCATCCTACTTCCTGCTGTTTCTCCTCCTCGCGTTTCTCCCAACCCAGTGTTTAATCACCCCAATGCTGTCTACTTTATTGCCCCAATGCTATCACCAATTTGGTGAGCAGAGCATGGACCCATTGATCTTTGTGCAGCCCAAGAGGCTTGCAAAGGAAGCAGTGGTGGTGATCTGCTGCTGTTGCTTGCCTTCCAACCTGCCTAGGCTGGCGCTTCCTGTGCAAGGTGCCCGGGCTGGGTGAAGATCGCAAGGACCAATGGATGTTCGGGCAGCCTGGGCAGTTTGGAAGGCCAGTGGCAGTGGCAGATAACCACCACCACTTCTTCCTTGATTAAGGGCAGCTGAAGGCTGCTTTCTGCAACACCCAACCCCCTGAGCTGATTTTGACAGGTCCAACCTGTCAAAGTCAGCTGTCTGGTGGGGCTTCGGAAAGCAGTCTTTGGCTGCCCTTGATTGGGGGGTTGGGACAGCCATCCCATAGGACTGCATTAAAAACTTATTAATCCATTCCCAGAGGCATGTGGGTGAAGGGCAGTGTGAGGGGCTGAGGGAGAGAAATGCCAAGCAGCAGCAAATTGTTGCCCCAGCATCCAAAAATAGGCAGGGTTTCTCCACCTTGCCAAGACAAGGCTGTAGAGGTGGAATAGGACGGACAGGTGAGCCGCCCCCATCACTGGGATGGGGAGCCCATCTCCCAGTGCATGAGTCATGACCTATTTGAAAACAAGAGATGTAGAAAATGATTTGAAAGAGGCTTGGGGGCTAAGCCCCCTCACAATTTAGGGCACCCCCTGCCCTCCCCTGGCCCTTGAACCATCCCTGCCACACCCATCAGTCAACCACTTCCTGTTGGCACTTGGGCACTGGGCGCACTGTCACAGATGAGACACTGCTTAATGGCACAGGACCAGTTCTGGGGTGAGCAGTGCTCTGAATAGGTGCCAGGGCCAAGGGCCCTGGGCCTCTGCTGCCCCTGCTGCCCCCCCCCCCCCGAGCCTGACAGGCTCTTGAGCCATGACCAAGCCAGAGAGGAAGCGATGGGAGTAAGGAAGCAGGAAGCAGGCAAGTAGGCAGGGCATGTCTAGGAATCACCTCTTATTGCCCAGGGTGGGAGGGAGGGAGGACTGTGCCCCCTAAAAAAATTGCACCCAGCGGAGATCACCCCTCTGGCACCTCCCACACTTACACCACTGCCCACAAGTGTGTCTTTGCTCTGGATTGCGTGATCACACTGGCAGAAACTGGACAACTGGAATTACCAGTCACCAAAACCCAAGATTGCTAGTCATATACGTGAGGGTGTTTGTCAATGAACAAGGAAGTCAATATTTTCTTACCTGGGGAAAAAAAGAATACTGTAA
Organism: Phrynocephalus forsythii; assembly: GCA_029282475.1. Classification (NCBI taxonomy): domain Eukaryota; kingdom Metazoa; phylum Chordata; class Lepidosauria; order Squamata; family Agamidae; genus Phrynocephalus; species Phrynocephalus forsythii. The sequence continues at coordinate 82,125,516 of JAPFRF010000002.1, forward strand.
ATTGTACACTGGAACTTAGAGGCCCATTCTCTATAAAATCTAGATTATTTTTAGGGTCCCCCCCAGAAATAAAAATTCTCATTATCTCGCTCTCTGACTTCAGGAGAAATACAACAGACAGGAAATAACAGGACTCAAAATGACATGGTAGCTGTATGAAAGTAATTTAAGTTGCACAAACAACTATTAGCATATTACAAAACAAGACAGCATGTTCTAAAGATAAATATTTATTATTACATTTTGATCCTTGTTATACAAAGGGCATATACTAATTGCTATTTCTGTTTATATATTATATGATGTATGTCTCACCTTTAAAAGTGATTCATGGAGCCATTAACGAAATTATCATAAATATAAACACAACAGTATTAGATATAACAGATAAAAAGAGCAAAATCAAATATGTGTTGATAAACATGTATAATATTTATGTGTGTACACTATCCTATATTAGTTTAAATTTTTAAACAGGTACAATAAATAACATTAATAGAAGGAAATAAAATGAAATGAGAACAAACTGGGAAACTGGCAGCTAAATACAATCACAAGGTTGTAGATGTTTCCAGAATAGTGATGTCTTCTATACTTTTTTACCTGTAGGAATATTTTAAAAATTAATTAATTCCATAAAGTATTACCTTGTATAAAGATATTCCCAAATATTTATGGCAAGTCTTCTTGTATCCTTTAGTTTGCCTGTAGGAATATTTTAAAAATTAATTAATTCCATATACTGTATGATCCTTTTCATCTAAGAATGTAAAAATATTTACAAACTTTGCAATGGAGATGCTGAGTTTACTGGACCACATTGCAGTAAGAGCTGGACCTTGTACAAAGGTTTGAGAACACCTGGCTCTTGATCAATGGTTTCCAAACTTAGGTCCCCAGGTGTTCTTGGACTAAAACTCCCAGAAGACTTCACCACTAGCTGTGCTGGCCAGGGTTTCTGGGAGTTGCTGTCCAAGGGCATCTGGAGACCCAAGGTTGGGAAGCACCGCTCTAAATCATCACTTAAGAAGACCTCAGTCTATTAAAAACCCAAATTTGCACATTTACAAGTATCAGAGCAAATCACGATTTTTTTTTTGTCATGGCATGGTTCAGCCAGGTTTTTAAAAATCCCATTGGTTTCAGCGGGCGAAAGAATATATATGGTTATTATTTTCCAACTGGGAATACTATCACAATTTTACTAATTTTGTCCCCACCATTCCCATATCTCATGCACTTTTGCAGAAGAACCACTCCTTAATATGAACTCGGACCTTTGTTTTCAGATGCAGACAGTGTTACTAGAGCTGATGGGTGAATAGGGATTATTCATTTATTTGTTCATCTGGATTGTTGGCTAAGAATTTGAGCGTTATCCCATGGCTGGAAGAATCGGCTCCTAAGAGAAGGCGGATTTGCTCCGCCAATGATCCTGTGATTTGGAATGGGGGTTTCTGTGTCCTCACGGACACTGCTGTATTCTCCGCCTAAGTTTTCTCCCCACCACCATCATGCGGATCAAAACGCCAGTTTCTGTGATGTTTCCCTGTTTTTCTGTTGCAACTCCATGCGGCACACCCCACAACAGTTTTTTTGTTTACAAATCAACAAAAGAAAAAATGAAATACAGGCCAGTGCATATGATGTGGGCTTGCCGGCATATTGATATATTGAAACCACAAATTAAAAAAACACACACGGGAAGTAAGCACAACAGGGGACAAGAGAAAAAACAATGACGTTTCAGAGTCCCCAGTTAAGTTTGCATGGGCTTAAAAGATGCATCGAAAGTGGCTCCAAAAACATTACCCCCAGAGGTGGTTGCTGGAAGACCCGCTGGGATGTACTTAAGGGATTGCAGTTTTTTTTTAAAGCCGGCTGCTCATGGGGGCACGATTTTTGGACGCATTTTCCTGCATTTACAAGCGCTTTTTAGCAGTCGTGGGATAAGGCTCTTTGAGATGGTAGTTGATGCAGTGAAGGCTACTGTTTTTTGTTAATTTCTTTTAGGTAGCAGAGCATAAAGTGCACAAGTCAGCTGCCACACAGGGGAAGAATAGCTAAAGAACAGAAGAAGAACAGCTAAAATTCCCAGCTTTTACCCAGCCCCTTTTGTTCTCACAGCAAATAGCCTTTTGCATAAAAAAAAACACTCTACAAGTGGCTTAAATGGAAAAGGAAAAATATCTTTACTTACAGTTGTGAAACAGCAGTTACAATTAGAAGAATAAAAAGAATGAGAAATAAATTGGAGTCTTAACCACCTTGGGAGACTGATATCCACCAGGTCAGCAGGAAAGTTTACATGTTTGCTTGGATCAAAAGTCAAGGAAAGAGAGAACAACAAATAAAACAACTGGAAACAAACAAATAGAAAGGGGGGTGGAAAAAAGAATTTTAATACTAAGTTAGTGACAAGGAAACCGCCCAGAGTGACCTCGCTGCCAGATGGGTGGTATAAAAATCCAATAAATAAATAAAATAAATATAAATAAATAAATAAATAAACCCAGTGTTGTGTTGCATGTCATATTGTTATTTTCTCCAACATCCCTTCTCAACCCCTAAAGTCCTATCTTGTTCCATGGCTTCTTGAGACAATCTTTTGGTAGAAGCTTGGTTGGGTCATCTCTGTAGCTGGACAGTAGATAATGTGGATGGTCCCCCTTCTTGGTCAGGTACCAGGTAGCACTGCATGCCAATTTGTACATTTTTCTCACTCTAGCAGATTGAGGCAGCTCTGGTTGGCTCCCATTACCTGGATTGGCATCTCTTCATCTATCCCCAAATCCTTCAGCAGCTTCTCTAGCCTTAGCAGTTCTGTGTATTCTTCTGCTTGGGTGATGTATTCTTACTCTATGGAAGACAGAGCTACAACATCTTGTTTATGACTAACCATGAAATAAGCTGATTATGAAACATCTGTCCAGTTTGCATCTGTGTACCCTACAAACTTTTGATGGCCTTCTGATGGTTGGCAATCAGTTTCCAGTCCATAGAGCCTTTCAACTATCAAGCTACTCTTTTGACAGCTGTCCCGTCACTTTGTTTTGGTGAACTAACTTTTCTGCTCAGTATTCCTACATCAGCAGCTAGGTCAAGTCTCATAGTGGTTGTTAAATACAAAAGCTTTCCTACAGCTGTTCTGTACTTGCTATTGGTTGGTAGAGGTTCACTGTCCACTCTACCTTTCAGAAAGTCTGTTGTCATGGGTATTGCAACAGTGTGACATGGGTATTGCAACATCTCAGAAGTGTATCCACAAGCTCAATTATCTTTTGCTTCTGGTTCATCTACTTCCCTGTCAATTTGAATGCTCGACTATGTTGTTACATCTCTTCTATTTCTAAGTACTTGTTAAGATGGCATACAACCACTTGGTGCTCCTTTTCCCATTAAGCTGCCACAGTTAGGTGATCAACATAGGCAAGAATGGTGGTTAAATGTCCATTTCCTCTTTCTGGTATACAAGCACTGATCTTCTAGATAATGGAGGAAGATGGTCCTTCTGTATACAGTTCCTCTGCAATCTCTCCATATAGAAATGTGCTCGACATCTAGGTGCTTGCATTAACATTTAGATGACATCTAGGTGCTTGCATTGCCACACACAGCAGCATTTTATAGTGCTGTGGTTGACCAAAGGAGCAAGGGTTTTCTCCATAGTTCTGCAGAAATACCTTTGCAAACAGTCTCAACTTGTAGCATTGCACTTCTTCTGCATCCTGCTTCACCATGAATATCTACTAGCACCCAATGGAGTTCAGTCAGGCTCTGTATCTCTTTTTTCTGTGACACTTCTGTCCCTTCTCTTGCAGCTTATTTTCCATCCTCAGCAGCTTCAGCGGCTGGCATCTTTTCAGTTTCTTCCCAGATTATTGGTTCATTCATTGATGAAGCACTTTGTATTAGCTGTCACTTCATTTCCCCAAAAGATATAGTGGAATAAGCTCAACAGACAGAAAGATCAACACAAATATGTATCAAGGGGAAACAGAGAGAAAGACAATCACATAGACTACATCTGGACAACTTGTAGCTCTCCACTTGTTGTTAGACTACAATTCCCATCATTCCTCACCAGCACAGCACAGCAAATGTTGTAGTCCAATAGAATTCACTTATGTCTATAGGAGCATTCCTTTTATCTTGGTGTTCAACAGACTTTGCTTTATAACATGGCTTAATGAACAGTTATAGCTTGTTCAGCAGGAAATGGTCAGAATCGGTGATGCAGTTTGACAAAGGTGGGCCTGTTTTCTTGTACCGTTAATGATTAAGCTGATCTGCTACAGTGGAATGCAGCAATGTGCCTGCAACTGGTAATATTCCACTTGAATGGGTGGCATAACTATCTGTTTGCGCCAGATGTGAGACAGCAGAATGAAGGCATTCTGCAATATCCTTTGAATGCCTGTTGCACACAGTGACTCACCCAGAAAACATAGAAACAAGGACCCTTCCAAACTTGCCTTGAATCTAATCTAATCTCTGTGTTCATCTTCAACTGTCAGAAAAAAAAGAGTAACTGTGCCAGGAAAAAACAGACGGAAACCTCTGGTATGCAGAGAACAAGCTACATCAGGCCCCACCTTCCCAGTTGGCTTTCAGGCTAATAGAGTACTACCCATTTATCTTGTCTCTTACACGTTAGATTTACTCAGGCATTACAAGAGAAATGAAGAGTATCTTCTGCATCTCAGCCCTGCCCTATTACAACGGGTCAACATTCCTATTTTTAATGAGACAGACTGGATTGGATACATTCATGGCCAGAATCCTACTGGCTAGTTGTGCCAGCCTATGTTCAATAACATAAAATACTGCATTGAATTGCTGCTAATTTCCAGGTTGCTATTTACAGTATAATTGCATGATTGGCATGCAATGAGAGATAGACATGGCAGTTTGCTAACTCACAGCAATTCATCACTGCAGTTTACACCATTGTGGGTGCACCATTGTAACTACTAGTAGAGTTCTGGTCATTATCTCATAAACACACTTAAAATGATATGTTAACACAATTCCCCTATTCTTTGTAACTGTGTGTTGGCTGGCTAGACTGATTTGTCAGTCAATGTTGGTTTTCAGAAACTCTGACCCAACACTTCTGAAGGAACAATAACACTGCTGTGATGAAATGTGTGAACGTAATGTCCTTTGACCTGTTGTGAAAAATACTTTACATTGAATGGCAGCTGTCTCAGATTTCAGATAAAGCTCTTTTCTGAGTTGCCGGGAATCCTGGGAGTTGTAGGAAGGAAGTTTCCTAAACTCTATCCAGGCCTTAAAACTCAAAATCATAGGGATTGAGGGTCTTTAGAAATGTAAATAATCCACCACTAAACTAGGGTCACTACATGTTAAAGGCATACATCTTATTATTTGGGAATAGTATAGAGCAGTGGTGGTGCCCAGATGTTTTGGACCACAACTCCCAGAATTCCAAGCCTAGATTCCCAGTGACAAAGGACTATGGGAGTTGTGTTGGTCCAAAATATCTGGGGTGCCAAAGGTTCACCACCACTGGTATAGAGGGATTTGTGATAGTTCAGAATACCACCTGAAATAAATATTGTTATATGTAGCACCATATTGTTTCTTCTTCTTTTTCCTGGCTTATGTTTAAATTACCGCACAACCTCAGGAACCCTGCAAATTAAGTCCAATATTATTCCTGTTTGAGGACCTATACAAATTTAAGTTGCATACTATCCAAAGCTGGTCAAGTCAGTTTTGCAAAAAAGGCAGATAGTTCCATGAGAACTTGTCCCATGTAAAAAGGCATGACAAGAAAACAACTCCCTGCCCAGATATGGGAGGAATATTTCTTCAATATATTCTATGATCCAACTGTTCCTGTAAATATTCTCGCTGGCTTAATAACAACTGACCTACCAGCTTGGACCCCAGTAACTGCAGAGGATATTAAAGCTTTAATTGGTAAACTGAAGCTTAATAAATCACCAGGTCTCGATGGACTTCCACCTGAAACTTTTAAAATATACTCAGACTGGTGGTCCCTGCCCTTATCAACCCTGTTTACTCTGATAGATAAAACTGGGAGGATCCCTGTAGCTTGGACAAAAGCAGTTGTAGTACTGATCCATAAAAAAGGGAAGCCACACCTACCAGAAAATTATCACCCTATCAGCCTGTTATCCATCACAGGAAAGCTGTACGCAAGCCATCTGGCAGATAAATTGACAAAATGGATGGATTCCCAAAAGATACTAGGGCCAGAACAAAATGGTTTCCGTGCAAATAGGAACACACTAGATCACTGTCTGACCCTGGCTCACCTGGCTGAAAAATATAGAAGTGGAGGGGGGGAGCGGACTGTTCACTGCTTTTTTTTTACTTGAAGGGAGCTTTCGATTCAATTTCTAGAAAACTATTATGGGATAAATTGAAAAATACTTCAGTAGATAGGATATTGTTATTTCTTATTCAAAACTTATACTCCCATACTAGTTGCTATGTTCGCTATGGCCACCAAGGCGAACTGACAGAAGAGATTCAGAGTAATCGGGGAGTCGGGCAAGGCTGTGTGCTGGCTCCTCATCTCTTTAATCTGTACATTAACAATCTAGAAGCACACCTAAGGATAGTAGAAGGCCATTTTCCTAAACAGATTCCACTATTGTTATATGCAGACGATGCCGTAGTCTTACCCCAAACTCAACTGGGCTTAAAAAGACTTTTGGCAGCCTTTGTAAATTATTGTGACAACAACAGTCTAAAAGTAAATATACAAAACTCAAATATTATGTTATTCTCCAAGGACTGGAAAAAGTTCTGCTGGTCAATTCAGAACAATTCCTTGGACCAGGTAAGAGAATTTAAATACCTAGGATTGACTTTCACATATAACTGTACTTGGACTGCCCAACGAGAGTATGCACAGAACAAGGCTACTAGTAGTATGGCAGCCATCACTTGTTTTTTCTATATCAACGGAGGCCATCACATTCTCCCTGCTGCCCATGTTTTTAAAGAAAAAACGAGGGCATAACTGCTTTATGGAATACATATTTAGATTAGTGCTCTTAACTCAGGGATAGAAAAGGTACAATCTACCTTTTTTACGCCAAATCCTAGGTGTTCCCAGCTGCGTAGGCCTGGCAGCTTTATATCTAGAAATAGGCTTTGAGTGTGTTGAGACGAGAGCGTGGATACAGACATTAAAATATTGGTTGAGAATCCACTTTCAGGCAGAACAACTGGGATATATTTACTATTTGCTATCCAACTCATATACTAGTAAGTGGATGCGTATAATCCAAGGCAAAATTAAATCTATTGGAATGCCCCTTGATTCCATCTTACTATTAGGACAACAACAGGCCTTGCACTCTCTTAGTCGGCGACTTCATGATATAGAAAGACAAGAACTGTCCTCAATGGCAAATAGAACTTGTTCACCACAGGCATATGGCATTATCCCAGTGTATCGAACACCTGCATCGTACTTATCCACACTCAGAACTCCCCAAGCTTGCAGAGCATTCAACCTCGCAAGATTTAATGTTCTCCCCTCTGCCTTACTTCAGGGCAGGTTCCAGGGAATTCCCTGACAAGAACGACTTTGTCCGTGTGGAGCAGGGTCCCAGAGTTCCTGTCACATATCCTCCTACATTGCAACTTCTACAAGAAAATCAGGAGGGATCTGATTTATCCCTTGATCCATAGACTTCAAGGGAACTCAGATAAGTGATTGGTTGCATATTGTCTAGCAGACCAGAACTCTCATGTAACAACTCAGGTTGCTAAATTTAGCTGCAATCCATAGAAAGGCCATGTTGATGGCAGAAGGCTGACCTATATGTACCTTTTGGGAGGTTGTAGTTTCTGTGCTGTTTATGTTTTGTACTATCGCTGTTCCTGTTCTTTGTCCTGTTGTTTTATTGAATTGGGTCATATGACCGTAATAAATGAATTTGAGTGAAACCCTAAACATCTGGGAACCCATAGGTTGAGAACCACTGCCCTAAATCCCCAGCCTACAACAATTGACTCAGTCTGGCTAATGGCAGGGCATCCCCTGAAAAATCAAATAATACAGTAATTGTGTGCCATTAAGTCAATTTTGACTTAAGGTGGACCTTTCTAGAGTTTTCTAGGCATAGATTCAGAAATGGTTTACTGTTCCCTTCTTCTGGGAGCACTCTGGGACTGTATAGCTTGCCCAAGGCTACATAGGCTGGCCTCTCTCCTGGGATGCACATTCGGGAATGAATTCCCAACCTTTGGCTCCACCGCCAGACCCCCAATTTGCCCTGCTAGCTAATCAGCTGCAAACCAGATATATGACCTGAGAAAGATTAGCAACTGAAGCTAAATTCCAGCATGACAGTGAGGCCTTGGTTGTTGAAGGTCTCCCAGCCTGATTTAAAGGAAACAAACATCACCCAAAATACTATGGTGACAGTGTGCCCCTACAGGCTCTGGAAGGAAAAAAAGGTGCAGTAGGATGAAATATATGAAATGTCAGCAAGCTAGAAGAAGCTTAAGTCATAGTTATTCATTGACAGCTGCAGACTTTTGGCTTTTAACAGTGTCACTGACATCTAGTGGTAGAGCATATCAAGAACTCCCAATGTAATTTAAAATTATTCTAAGGATATGTGCTACATAATGCGACAGGACTGTCACATGCCTCACCATCATCCCACAATGGATGAATGTTAGACACAGTAAACCTCAGAGCCAGACCAGCTGTATTTCAGGGGAAAACCAGAGCAATAGAGCTCTTTGTCAGGTTCAGACAGCAAATATGCTGCTCTGTAAACAAACATAGAGATTAAGAATGTGGCTCAGGTGAGTTTAAATCAAAGGCTTTGTCTCTCTTAGGGAGTTCAGTCCCTTGAAGTGTATGGGCTAGACTGAACAAACCAAAGCAAAGCAAAGTGTTCTGTTTATATATCGCCCCATACCACGTCAAGTAGTCTCTGGGCGGTTTACAATTTTAATTGCAGTGTGCAGGCTATACATTGCCCCCCCCGCAAGCTGGGTGGAAGGATGGAAGGCTGAGTCAACCATGAGCCGGCTACCTGGGATTGAACCCCAGGTCATGAGCAGTTTTAGCTGCAGTACAGGCATTTAACCATTGCACCACGAGGCTCCGTACAATGTGCTGTGCCAATACCATCTTAACCTGATGTATTTTGCCACAAATATGAAGACAGCATTATTGTCCATCATTTTGAAGGGATATAATAGTGTGGGTTATATAAAGCTGCAACGATGAAATCATACTTTATGGAGTGGCAATGGCTGTCCTTTCCTAATACATTTGATAGTGTAGATGGGAGCATGGCAGCCACCATTGTATGTATTTGACTTTGAAAGTAAAAGCCCACTCTGCCCTGCAGTGGGATGACATGATATGCATAAGTCTGATCCACAGAGTTTCTTCATTCATTGTTATTTGTTTAAAAGGTTTATGTGCCTCCTTTCATCTAGAAAGACTGCAGTCAAAAGAGCCAGAAGTGATGACGGTTACTTCATGTCCACTCTTGTCCCGGGAGGAAGTTCATTGCGTGTTGATGTTGGTTGCAGTCACGTGGTCTTCTTGCGGTTCTGTCCATGTTCCCGTGTACTCACGGGCATGAGGGATGATGCCAGCATGACTGTTACTGCACGTCCTCGTTCCGTGATGAGATGTGGAATTCCATGCCTTTGTTTTCCGTTTTTTTTTCCAGCCCGACCTTCCGTTTTTCGATGCTTCGATTCTCCGAAGTCTTGCCTTCAATGCGTTATGGAGCTAAGTTTGAGGCATTTGTCTTTTAATCTCTCTGCACTGCCTTGCTGACTCCATAGGAAATGTACTGGCAATGGCAGTTTGCACTCCTGCCAATAGATGGAGAATGGCACGTTGCGGGAGGAGACTGACCTCACGGGCTCTCATATCGGAACGAGAAGTGAGATGAGGAGATTCCCGAGGCCTGGGAGGGGAATCTCTCATCCTGCTTAAATCGCAGTTCAGGGGACGTGGTCGGGACGAACTCCCTTCATCCCACAATGGACGTGTGGTTAGATTTCTTCATACCGGTCCCCAGCGGGACCACAAACAGTGATGAGATGGACGTGAAATATCATCTGAATGGTGCGACACAACTTAGACAAAAAAAAATCAGGCAATGGGGTGCCAGTAATTTGGACTCTGCTTCAAGCAGCAAGATGTCTTGAGATGGCACTGTGCAGACCCATTGATTTCAGTCATAACATCAAGGAAATAACAAAGATTCTTCACAGATCCCACGAGCCCACCCAGTTTCTGATGTTATGTTTTCCATGATGGACAGCAAATTTGAACACCATTCATTTCAGCATTTCAACCCCCTGTTTGGCTTCAGGCCCATTCTCCACTTTATTTTTTTTAACGCAGCACATATAGATGAATTTTTATTATGCATTCATTTTCCACTTTCTATTTCATTTTTTTATACATTATGGTTCTAATGTGTTCTGTCTTTCTCTGTGTCTGTCTGCCTCTGCCTCTGCCTCTGCGTGCATCCAGAGGCCACACCAATAGCTGAATGTATATTTGTTCTCATAAGCCATCAAGTCACATCTAACTTACAGAAATCCTAATAGAGTTTTCAAAGTTCATGAGATATTTAAGGAAAGGTCTCCAACATTACCACACCCTACTGAATTTCCACGTCCAAGTGAAGATTGAAACCCCGGTCTCTTAGGTTCCCGTCTTGTACTTTATCCAGTCCACCACACTGCCTCTGAATGGGCATGGGCACTTCCAATAAATCAGCCCCATTGCTCCTCAGATGTAATGGATGGCTGCCTTCCCATTTACCATTAAGCCAGTGTGCTAGGACTGCACCCTTAACCAGGCTGACATTTCCCATATGATATTCATTATGTTTTGAAGGATAAGCCAAGGCTGTACATCTTTTTTTTTGTCTGACTAATTATTTCCCCCCATTACCTGGTTTTTTTGGTTGATCATTGGTCTCCAAGCATCATAGTTCATGACCAATCTGAGTCCCCTAGCAGGTCATCTTTCTGAGAGGGAAATCGAAGGCTTTTCTGTTTTCGAGAGCGTTGTGATTTAATTGGCAACGTATTTTTCGCAAAGTCATCCAACCTCTTGTTCTCCACCTCGTTAATTAACACTGAAAAGTCAGTTATTGCAAGTTTATTTATTTATTTATTTATTTATTCTTGTATTTATATCCCGCTTATCTACTACAAGTAGTACTCTAAGCGGCTGACAAGCAGTGAATGTAAAATCAATAAATGCATCAAGTATAAAACAAAACAACATAAAACAATAAAACAACATTACATGTAAAATCCTCCTACATCCCAGCATGCGGAGGGACAGATCCAGCAGGTTAAAATTAGGCACACCGAATAGGCTGACTAATTTAAAACAGTAGCGATGGCGGGGGGGGGGAGAAAAAAAAAAGAAACCTAACTGAGATCGCCAAAGGCCTCTCGGAACAGAAGAGTTTTTAAAGCTTTCCGAAAGGCCTGCAGGGACTCTGCAGAGCGCACTTCGCTGGGGATGGCGTTCCATAAGGAAGGGGCTGCCACTGAGAAGGCCCGGTTCCGAGTGAACGTCTTCCGGGCCTCTCGAGGAGTGGCAACCCGTTAGTGCGCCGCACCTGCCGAACAGGGCGGGCCGAGGTGGATCGCTGGACGATACGCTCTGTCAGGTAGTCCGGGCCCAAGCCATGGAGGGTTTTATAAACTAAAACCAAGACCTTGAATCTAATCCGGGCTGCAACGGGCAACCAGTTTGTTATTTGGAATGAGATAATTGCTTCTAAAATATAATTAGGAAAGCAGAGGCATTGGTGAAATATGGATACATAAACATGTTCGCCCACAAGCAGTCTGAGGAGAACACATCCTTTTACACATATAAAGAGAGTAGATCAAATTAATGGAGGCTTCTTTATACAGGAGGTTAGGAGTCAGAAGAAATTTAAATTGCATGTTATTTTTTTTTTACCCATTGACATATTTTGAAGCCTTTTTCCTTTTTGAACTTTTAATCGTGAAAACCAAGAATAAGACTGGGACGTAGACCAAGGATGAAAATGTTATTTTTGATCACAATGCTGGCTGGGGGCATTCTGGAAGTTCTGATCCAAAAAGTAATTTTTCCTAGCTGAAAGCACAGTAGGACTGCTTCAACACAAGTCTCTCTCTCTCTCTCTCTCTCTCTCTCTCTCTCTCTCTCTGTGTGTGTGTGTGTGTGTGTGTGTGTGTATGTATGTATGTATGTATGTGTGAGTGAGTGTGCTGATCCTGTGAAAAGAACAGAATTTTGGAGGGCAAAATTTGGAGAATTCAGACATTATCATCTTTCATTTGCAACACTCAAGTACTTTCCTGCCACTTCTTCCATTTATTAAGGAAGAAAAGATACTGCTCCAGAACATTGTTGGATTGTAACAGCACCAGCTATTTATTTGTCTGGAAGCCCCCTCATGTTTGTGTGTTTGCTGGTTTCTAGGTTTGATAGTGCTCCTATGTAGCACACAGGCGCATAACATTTGAAACACCAGTGTTTGTTGCCCTATGATGTTCAGATGTCCCAATGGCCATTTGCTGTTCCAGCACTCTATCAATATTCCATTGAGTTGCCACATTCTAGATTAGGTGGTACATTCGCAATTCCAGTTTTTCTAGCCTCTGCTGCAACCACTCAATGCCCTAGATTCTGGTGAAAATGGCCTGCCACTTGTCTGGCCCACTCCATTATCTTAGGTATGTAGGTGTCGTCCTTACTCTGCAAATGACTAAGGGTCATTCAGGATGATAATTTGTAATGTTCTGCCAAAACCTACTCCCTCATCTGCCTTCTGATGGACCAAGAGCATCTCTATCTTGATAGTCTGGGTTTAATTTTCAGTTGGGTTGCCCTTATCCAGGCCATTCTTGACACCAAGCACTGGTTTAGAACCAAGACAGCTTCCTTGGAATTCAGTGGAAAGGAGAGAGAACATTAAGAATAGAATCATTTACTCTGCATAAGTGATCTGTTTGAGTAGGTTGATAATGCTTTATTTATATCCTAGGCAGTGTTGAAAGTGCCTCCAGTATCAATGTAGAATCTATCGGGTGGTTTTAGAATCAGCTACCTATTGTACACCGACTACAATAATATAGTGTTTGAACGTCTATAACAGCAATTCCTGATCTCTAGGCTTTAAACTACATTAAGCCTATATGCAGCAAGTAAGTCCCTCTATATGTACTGCTCATCTGTAATTACTGTATATACTCGAATATAACTCTAGTTTTTCAGCCCTAATATTGGGCTGAAAAAAGGGGCCCTCAACTTCTATTTGGGTCAGTACTTTTAGCCACCGAGGCAAGTGCTTGTGTCGGTGGCTAAAAGTCATTTTAAACATCACGTGCCGCTTCTCCTGACCCCCCTCTGCATCACGGGGGAGTGGCGTGTGATGTTTAAAATGACTTTTAGTCAACAAAGCAAGCACTTGCCTTGGTGGCTAAAAGTCATTTTAAACATCACACACCGCTCCCCCAGCTCACAAATGAAGAGCTGCCAGGCCCTACTGTATTTCCCACCCTAGACTTATACTCGAGACAATACGTTTCTCCAATTTTGGGGAGGTTAAATTAGGGGCCTTGACTTATACTTGGGTCAACTTATACTCGAGTATATACGGTATTATAAAAGCAGCCACCATATACAATATATTGTAAAATGCCCGCAACAATTCTTGTGATTGACAGTGTTGTTAATCATCACTGGATAATATATGTTAGCATCTCTTGGCACTCTCCAGATGTTTGGACTACCACTCCAGTCACTGAGGGCCACTGTTCATGTTGGCTGGGGATGATGGGATTACAAGTTGGGAAAAGCCAGCATATTTGATCAGAGCAATGTGATCATGCTGTTTTGTTATTTCATGAGAGTAATCTAGCTTCCCAGGTGGTGTCCTAGGGCAATGTTGTTTGACTGGCACCTTGGCTAGAACATATTTTGATAAATGAGCTGTGGATTTTATAATCCACATGAAATTTGGGAACAAACAGATTTCTGCTAACTTACAGTCAGTCACTATTCTTCCTAGAATCCTCTTCTCCATCTTCTGTTCTACAGTATCCATCACATATGGAAGGAATTGTTCTTCAATTTCTATATAGTATGAGACAGAAAAACAAGCACAGTGTTCTAAAGTTAGATCCCATTTCCAGTGAGTCACAGTGATGGTTTTAGGAGCAATAGTTAATAAGGACAATGTGGAGGTCTAATGACTGGGATTGGCCCATAATATCACTTTTTGTATTTTATTTCTCATTGTCTGAATATGTATGAGTGCCTACGTAGGTTTGGTTGCTGCACAAAGGAGGCATAATTATGTATGTACTGATTTTATACACAGTTATAAAAATCACAACTGGACTTCTTGGTGCAGCAGATGGAGGCATCACTTGAGGGGGCACTCATTCTCATTATAGCGATCCTTTCTGGTGCATTCAGTCATCTGGGATTACCCCTGATGCCTTTGAAACATCAGTTGGTTTAAAATGTACGATTGGGGCCTTCTGCTATGATTCACTGTTCATCAATACGAAAAGTTCTTCATTGGCTTCCGGTTTCTTTCTAGACACCACTCCCAGTGGTGATGCTCTATTCCAGTGGTGGTGAACCTTTGGCACTCCAGATGTTTTGGACCACAACTCCCACAGTCCTTTGTCATTGGCAGTCCAGGCTTGGAATTCTGGGAGTTGTGGTCCAAAACACCTGGAATGCCAAAGGTTCGCCACCACTTTATTCAGTGCTAAAATTAGAAAAGAGAGAACCTTGTGGCAAAGGCGGGAACTCCCCCTTTCCAAAACCCATTCAGGTTCAGTCTGACCAGAGTGGAAGGTGGAGGTAATAATTTTAGCACTCTCCTCTGAGAGCGCCCCCCCCCCATTGACACAATTCTGAGGGAGACTGATATGGTTTCTAGACACACCTGCGATCAGATCATGTCCCTCATATGAAGAATGTCCAGTGTCTGTTCCTCTGTTGGTGAACAGTAAGGTCTGTTGTATCCCGTAGTTTCTCAGTCACCCTGCTAGGGAACTTCTTTCCCAAAAGGTTTGCAACTAAACTCTCTAAAGACTAATCTCTTCACATATGAAAATACTTCCCACTTAAGATGGTTGGGGTTCTCTTTTCACTCCTGTCATCAGAGCTTAGAAAGGTGGTAGCTAATGAGAGAACATGCTTATACAGAAATGGGTCTGTGGTAAATTCCAGCGTTTAAACTTCCTCTATAGAGAAGCTTGCCTGATGCTGCTGTTACTCTTATTTAGATATCAGAGTCATGGGCAAACTAGGTGCTACATTTATTTTTAATTTATTTTAATATTCATTTTTCAGAGGCATTCTTGAAAGTGGTAGAACATGTCTACTCACCACAGCATGTGATTTTCTTCCAGTTATGTATCTTTTTATTTTGATTGGCCATTATAAAATAGAGACTTGATGCATTTCTATTTGGAATCCCATCAGTTGGCTAATGATAAGAAGTATTTGCTCAATTGATATCTACTCGCCTGCGTTGCACCCTAATTCCATTAAGAATCACAGAGTTTCTGTCTCTTTATGGTTTGTTAATTTACTCTGTTCTGTTATAATTCTCTGATTGCTTAGATCATTGTGATGTCATTTTATAGTTTGAATTTTTTCACTTGAATTCAATCCCCTGGAGGAGGATCATTTTTTATTTATATAAACTGAAATTTGAAGTGCATAAAGTGCTGTGCCAAACTAGGTACTCTGAAATCCAAAGCCCTTTCCAACACTACAGATACTATACTGTGCTATCTATTAATATCTTTTGGATCCAGGTATTGGCAATCAAAATATTTAGGATTATTACTTGTATGCACAGTGTGTATGTATTATGTATGTATGTATGTATGTATGTATGTATGTATGTATGTATGTATGTATGTATGTATGTATGTATGTATGTATGTATGTATGTAATTTTTATCCCATCTATCTCCCTTACAGGATTCCAAGATGGCTCACAGTACAATTTTTTTAAAATGTAACTAATTGCAGTATTAAGGCAACGTTAGATTATTATATTAAAATACAAAATTAACAGAACATAAAAGCATTTAAAAACAGCAAGTGCATCAACAAAAGAATAGCACTTGCCATCAAAAGGCTTCCCCTTCAAAAAGGTTTGAGAGAAGAAAGAGTGCATTAGGTGGAGTTGAGACATGATATAACTAATATATGAGTGACAAATTGAACCTTTTAGTTTTATTTGATATCTGTATTATTTAAGGATGATTTATTGATTGAAATAAATAAAAAATAAGGCTTTTCCTCGTCAGTCATACAGAGACTTCTTTAGATAGAAGCATTTGACAAAAGAACAGCTGCCCTAGGCACCTGAGAAAGGGAGGCCCACTGTCTGGATCTTCTCCAGAACCTTTACCTGTTGTCTCTGTGAGAGCAGTGGCACAGAGAGAAGGCCTCCTAGGAAGATCTTGAGACAGGGAGTGGCTCAGATGGAAATATGTGCCCTTTCAAATGGCCTGGAGCTAATCTGCAATAGGGTTTTCTGTGTGCCATATATAGGATTGGGTTTGGCAATTGAATGGTCGCCACCATAACCTGTCCTAGCAAACTCCAAGTAATTAGCTAATCAAAAATATTTTTCCCCAACTGAACTTTTTAAGCAGCCTTCAAAGGTAGAAAAATGTCTTAGCAGAATTATAGGTCCCCGGGCAAAACAGTCCACTAGGCCCTGCCTATACAAACACACACAGGAATGAAAAATATAAATTATCAATAAAATAAACTTATATTTAGTGGTACTTTGTCAGTGCATATATTAAAACAGGGCCCCTATGCTTGTACCACCCCCCCAGGCAGCTGCCTACTGTGTCCATGCTTTAAGATGGCACTGCAAAAAATTAATAATCCAGATAGGATATAACGAAGTCAAGTGTCACTGCTGTCAGATCAGACATATGCAGGAATGGGTGCAGTTGGCACATTAGGTTTAATTGCGGCAGGGTCCAGCTGAATCTTCACCATTTAGCTTTGGGGTGAATCTAAAAGAACACTCAGTCAACAAAGCAGAATTTTCTGAGTGAATATTTCTCTGTCTAGCATAGACTGATTCCCTATTCTCTGATTTCTTCTTTTAATGGATCAGGAATATCTCTGTGTTTTCTGGATTAAATTTCAGTTTGTTCCCATTCAACCAAATGCCAGTTTAAAACTAAGACAGCTTCCTGAGATTGGAATGCAAAAAAGAAATACAAATAGAGATTATGTCCAATAAAGAAGGCCACGTACCTCTTTGTACATTGTCATAGAAGAACCCCTTATTCTGCAGACTAGAAAGGGCAGAAGGAATGAGGTTTGACATATACTGTACAGTAAATGCCCGAGCAGCAACTTTCTCACAGACTTCGGACTGGTTATCCTGGGTTGAGGTCTGCTGCTGCATACGGCGTACCTTTAGATAAAAAAAAAAAAGGGGGTGTAAGGTACATATTTTCCTATTCCCAAAATATTCTTTCTTATTCAAGCCTTCTTAAAAAGAAAAGGCTTGGATTCCTTACCTCCCACCCATCTGTGGTACTGAAAAGCTAATCTCAGGTTTGAGGAAGAAATAAAAACACCACCATAATACCCCAATTATTACATTATTATTACAGTGAATATTTGGTTATGATGCATCATACTACAAAAAAGAGGAAAGAAAACTGCTAAAACTCACATGGCAGTTTCAGGAATGCTTTTTCATACGTTTTTCAACTCGTATACTTCCTCTAGTTAAATAAATGTAAATAAATTGGACTAGGATGTTACATTCTAATCCACATCTTGTCATGTCTTTGGATAATGACTCCTATCCCCTCTAAAGGGAAAGCAGATGGTCTGTTCTTTGGTGGGTCAAGGATATTGTGTCATTAAATGGTTGCCTAGCTACATATAGAGGAACACTTGTTTCTGGGTGACAAAGAGGAGAGGTACTTCTCCCCCTGCAACACTGTCTCTTCCTGGCTCCCTCCATATTTTCTGTGTGACCATCTTTGTTTTGTCAAAGCACAGCTCTGTGACTTCATAATGGATTAAAGCTGAGCCAGTTCCAGAAGGATGGTAGATTATGTGTGGAAAGCCAAAACTCCACTTGTGACAGTGCTTCATGACTGACCCATCATGACTCTAACTGTCAGATGGATTAATATCAGTTTGGTATGTTTTATCTGGCAGAATAGAAGCTGTCATTCTGAAAAAATGTCAGAGATAATCTGAGTTTGATATCAGATGACCAAAATCCAAACTGTTTTGAAACAAATGATTTCGGAATCACTGTTTTACCTACAAACTGTTGCTAGTTAGTCTAAAGTGAGTACAGCAGTAGAGGGCTATTTCTGTTCATGTAAGTCAAGGGGACTCCTGAGAGTCCTTTGGACTGCAAGGAGATCAAACCTATCCATCTTGAAAGAAATCAACCCTGAATGTACACTGGATGGACAGATTTTGAAGCTGAAGCTCCAATACTTTAGCTACCTGATGAGGAGAAAGGGCTCCTTAGAAAAGTCCCTGATGTTGAGAAAGATTGAAGGCAAAAAGAGAAGGGGACGGCAGAAAATGAAATGGTTGAACGAGAATGGTGTGATTGATGCAACTAGCATGAACTTGACCAGTATCTGGGAGACAGTGGAAGACAGGAGGGCCTGGTGTGATCTGGACCATGGAGTCACAAAGAGTTGGACACAATGACTGAACAAACAAACAAACAAACAAACAAACAAACAACAACAACAACAAGGTTTGTTAAAATTGCTGCAGCTGATTGTGGCTAATGGTTGAATGCTGGGAAGAATCTTTGTTATACAATCTGCCACATGATGAGTTACATGACTGAGATGCACCCATGTACCTGGTTCAGTTAGCTACAATTAGCTGTGGCATGTTATGTAAACACCAAAAGGATTCTGGACACTGCGCCAGAACTGAGAAAATATCTGCAAGAGACAGTTTTTGTTTAATGTGGCATGGACCTACCTTCCTCACCTGACCCATTCTAACTCCACATTCTCATTTTCTTGGCAAATGCAGATTTTGGAACTTAAGTTTGATAAGCTAATATAAGGTTTAGCTTTAGGAGTCCATGCGACATAACACCATGGAACTATGGATTGTGTAAAAGCCCTCATAAACAAGATCAAACAAGGATCAAGCAGTCATTTAACTGGGATTAGTGCAAAGTACTGCACCTAGGAAGAAGACACCAAATGGACAGTTATAATGTGGGTGACACCTGGCTCTGCGATACTAGATCCCAGAGAGCAGGACACACAACAATGGGCTCTGGTTAAGAGAACCCAGCTTTCAGCTGAATATCAGGAAAACTTCCTGTTAGAGCAGTATAGCAGTGGAACCAATGACCTCAAGAGGTAGTGAGTGCCCCAACACTGGAGGCATTCACTATTCTACGAAAATTAAGGCATACTGTACATAAAGAAGAAACAATCACATCCTGTTTGGTCACCAGCAGTTTGCACCGTTGAGGGTACAGTGTACCTTTTCTTCTTTGGCTCTCCTCTCTCGTTCTTCAAGGCGATGGATTTCAGCTATCTCTGCATTGCGCAGTTCCTGATAGGCCGCCTGGTGAGCCCGGAGAGTGGCCAACTCCTCTTCTTCTGTGACTTCTAGTAAAGCTTGCTCTCGATGGTTTTCCCAACCAAAACTTCAAGCATTGGCTTCACTTCAATGTCAAAGTCAAAGAGCTGAAGATAGAAATGAAGGCTGTTTATCCTTCCTTCACTCAAGGTCTTAAGGGGGAACAGAAGTCATTCACTTGTGAAACAGAGGGTGAGATTACACATGAGCCTGGGGGTTATAGCTCTTCTTCCCACAGCAAAGTTTAGGATGCTGCTTCTTTAAAGTAACTTGATAGTACTTTTAAGAATAGAGTGAATTTCTCCTAGATGGGTGGTCTATATGGTAAATCGAATAGATAAATAATATTTGTAGAAGATGGGGCCGTGCAAGCATTATAGGTGGGGTGAAAAGACAAAAAAATGGTGGTACCTTAAAGACTAACTTTTCTGTTTTAAGTTGCCACCATATTTTTGATGTTATTTTTTGTTTTCACCTATAATTGATAGCATTTTTCATATCCAAACATTAATTGGTTATGTTGATTGTTTGGACTAAGAAACTTTACCATTTATTACCTTTTTAGTTTTTAAAAAACAAATACAATACTTACAAATACATACATGGCATACTAACAACAGTACAACAACCCCCCCATGTAATATTCTTGGAGCAATGAATACATCTTTTGTTACACTCAATGGCTGGAGTCCTGTTGGAGTCACTCTGTAATTGGGACTGGTGTTGGAGATCTCAGGACCCCCCCCAAAGCTTCCCCTATTCAATCGGATCCTTAAGAAGTATCAGAACCTGAGAGATGGAATAAGAAAATTTTAAAGATAAAAAGTAGTGTCTGCTGACGTTAGGCCTATGAACTTGGAGCTGAGCCAACAGGATTCCAGCCATTAAGTAACAGTGATATTAGCTGCCATGGTTTTTTTCAACAAAATAACAATTTGAGCAACAAACAGCAACACTTTACTGAAGTGATGACTTAATTATTTCCCACCTTTCAGTAGTGAGACCCAAAACACAGCTTGCAACAGATGTATCAAATTAGCTATAATATCATAATACAGTTAAAAGAGAATATCATAAAACGACAATTTAAAGCATTTAAAAACAGTTTTGAAATACATTAGCAAAGGGAAGTAAAAGAAACAAGAAAAAATTGATCACTCCTGGTGAGTGGTAGGGCCGGCCGGATGTGCATTAATGACAAATGCAAATTGTAGCATTTGTCTGTAGTTTGTTTTCCACAGTTCTCTAAAATAGCCTACTGCATAATAACTGGGTTTGGGGCCATAGCTGTAGTACCGTTTGGTATTTCTAATGGACTCAAAGTGACAGATGAATTTAATACATCCCCTAGGTGGATCTTGACAAAAATCAGGGATGAACTTTGCATGGTGCCTCTAACTAAACTGTTTTGTGGCTTCCTTTTTTAATGCTTAATTTTATTATGGAGGGAAATAAATGATTGGTAAATTCTTTTATCTTCCAAAAGGATGGTTAATGTCTGAGGCTCTGGGGGCGTTTTTGCCCTCCTGCAGACCACAGCTGACTATATACGTCCACAGGGAACCCTCTTTCACAATGGCCAGTAATTGAGGGTATGTAATAAGCCTGGACGGTGTTTCTAGGGGCATGGTTTGGATTTCCACCCAATATGGGTGGTTTGGGCATAAGGGAGACTAGGGTATTGCAGCTGGACTTGGTCCACCCCATGTGTAATGAAGATTGCAAAAATATCCACAGAGAGCAGTTTTACAATATTTACTATTTAGTTGGTATCTATTCTAAAATTTCAAATATTTCGTTGGCTTTTATTTTTACTGTTTTCACTATTTAGCTGAGTATTTAGAATCTTTAATACTTCGCCTTTTTCTATTTGTGTAGATTCATCTGAACCAGTCTTCTCTGGAATGAAGAAAGTGCTGGCTTTTTTCCCCACAAAAGCATCTGTTTGACATTCCACATCAGCCTCAAGGACACGATCTGCAATTTCTTCCAGGTATAATTCTGAAACGACACAACACAGACTAGTTTTAGCAAGGGTTCAGCAGCTCAGGATCCTTCATCACCCAACATGTGCTCAATGGCATATTTAGTAAGCAACAAGGATTCAGTCATCTTATGTTTACACATTCCACTAATATCCTGGCTTTCCTCTATGGCTCACATGATAGCATGTACAGTATACAAATCCTACCTTCCCCCAACCTGGAGTCCTCTAGATCAGTGGTTCCCAACCTTGGAGTCCAGATGTTCTTGGACCACAGCTCCAGAAGTCCTGGCCAATGAAACTAATGGTGAATGCTTCTGAGGATTTCAGTCCAAGAACATCTGGGAAACTGAAGTTGGGAACCACTGCTCTATATGCTTTGGGCCTGGAACAACTAATGTTCCTGGACAATGGGACTGATAATAATGGGAGTTGTAGTCTAGCTGTTCTAAGGTGCACCATGTTTTGGATGATTAGTAGAATAAGGGAAACAAAAACTGAAGAATATTTATGTTCTCTCCAAAAGAATTGTTATTGCCCAAGTGTCTCAATTAGCTGGTGAACTGAGGCAACAATAAACTCAAACAACAGTAGTGCCAATGATAACAGCAACAATAGCAATTGAGAAAGTGAGTATGGTGAAGTAGCCATCCATGTGTGTCTTTCATTCACTACTAAAGTGTGTGTAGTCAAGTATTTATTTATTTATTTATTTATTTATTTATTTATTTATTTATTTATTTATTTAATTTTATTTTTATACTGCCCATCTAGACCTAGGGCTACTCTGGGTGGTTTACAACATGGAATAACATCACAATTAACAAAGGAATACATTTTAAAAACCAAAAGACAAGGTGCATAATAAAACAAAGTATACATAAATCAACAACAAAAAACTAAAATTAAGCTAAATGAAGATAAAAATGGCAGATTGATAAAACGGGGATGTGGGGGGGAGAGAAGAGAAGAAAACTGCTAAAAAATAGTGCCTTATTAAATGTTTGAGAAATCATGGAAGGCCATTCTGTACAACCAGGTCTTCTACTGTTTTTAAAAATTTGAAGCAAGGGTGCCAGCCAAATTTCAGGGGGTAGATGGTTCCATAACTGGGGAGCCACCACCGAGAAGGCCCTACTCCTTGTTAGAATTTTCTGGGCCTCCCTTCGGGGTTGGGACTCCCAGGTGATCCTGACTGTTCTTCTTGGGAGGAGCAGCTCTGTCAGATACTGAGGTCCGAAACCGTTGCATGGAAGAGAAAATAAAATAACACACACATCTGGAATCTTCCTGCAGAGCTCTGTTAAGCATTGTTCATGTAGCTAATCTCTAACAGTAAAAGAGACATGGACTGAGAGAAAATCAGTCCTTAGGTTGTAGTTTGGGAGTAATCGTGGTGATAGAAATGGCAGCATTTTTCAATAAAATAAAAACTGGTTGAAGAATGACAAGATAAAATTTGTGAAGAGTTTTAAACATAGTGGCCCAGTATCTGGCTGGGCTGGTGGCCATTCTATAACCCACGAGTGCTCGTCTAGCATAAACATTGCTGATGACAAGCAAAATGCAATTTTCCTGCATGGAGATTGATGTTTGCCCAACAGCAGTACTTAGAGACGAGTGATGTGACCGGGCAGCATATTGCTTCCAGGACTTTCTGCTTTCAGAATGGTCAAAAGGAAACAAGAATGACATCAGTTCTGATCCAAAGCAGCCTGTCCTGGGGTTTTCTAGGTGTAGGACACTTGGGAGTTGATAACCTTTCCCTTCTTCTTGGGGGAACCCTGGAAGTGTGCATCTTTCCCAAGGCTACACAGGCTGGCTCTTCTCCCCGTGAGGCACCATGCGGAATCAAACTCCCAGGTGCCTCACTTACTGAGCTATTTAGCCAGATTGCTGGCTGGTCACGTCCAACTTATGTGCATGTGTTCCTGGCACTGCTCCCAACAGGGCGTTGTCAAAAGAAAATATATGTGGGATTGTGCTGAGTGAACTACATAAATAACAAGTATTCTTCTTTAACCTAGGTTACAGGAGACAATGTTTTTTTAAAAACCAAGTTAAACATGAAAGATAAAAATATAATTTTAGGCATTTGAGCTGGAATGCTATTTAAGGCAGAGCTCCCAAACATCTGTGGAATCTATTTCTGGCTCTTTCTCAAATATCAATGAAGTATTTTCTTTTTTTAACCCTTGATTTTCCCCCTTCACTTTGGGCCTTTTCACACGACCCCTAAGATCCGCTGGCCACTTAAATTCGGACCAGGGATCTTGGGGGTTCGTTGCTCTTCCTGCGTCCCCACCCCTCCGCACTTGATCCTGTCTGCATGAGGGGAGGGAGGAAGAAAGAGAGGAAAAAATGCAAGCTCACCTCCGAAGCCGGTCGAAGCCCCGTCGTCCTGATTCCTTTTCTTCTGATTTTTTTTGCCTCCCGCCCCTTCTCTTAAAGGGGCGGGAGGCAAAAAAACAAACAAACAAAAAACAAACAGAAGCGAGGAGAGCCCCGCACTCACCAGATTAAATCCGGACCTGGGGATTTTCACCCTTCTAGAGCAGGTACAAGAAAAGTGCGCTGGGACGCGACAGCAATCGTTTGTTTTTTAGGTGGGCGTGCTCCTGGAGGGAGCTTGCACTGGCAGACTCTTTAATTTCCTGCAAACTCTGGAGCTGGTGGGGAAACAATTGTAAGCTCCGGAGCTGGCAGCGGAGTTTAGGGGTCGTGTACAAAGAGCCTTAGAAAAACTGTTGCTGATTACACTGAGCCAAAGCTAGACTGAGGGCATGGCTTCCACTGGCAATGTGAACTGCTGTTAAATCTATTTAAGCATTATTTAAAGCAATTTATAAATTCCCCGGCATATGACATACAGTTGGAATTGATTTATTTTGCTGCAAAGCGAGTCCCCCCCCCCAACTCACCAACAGGGGCCTTTAAAACACCTCACTTCTAAATCGATTGAACTGAAATGACTTTGGCTGTTGTGGACAGCGCTATTGATTTTCTTGGTGTCCCTGTTCAGTTTGGGCAGCATTGTCACTGTGGTTTTTACTCTCCAATTTTTTAAAAAAAATCTTATAGAAATGTTTTGCAATGCATCACTTAGTGTGCTGGGACAGCAATCATTTGTTTTTGTTGAGGGTTTACCACTGAATTAGTCCCAGATATTAGTGCAGGGTTAGAGATCTGCACACTAAATGTTTCATGTAACAGGTAGCTTAAGCCTTAGAAACAAAGACATTATAATCAGCCTATACATCTTTAAAGGAATAATTATATAGATTGAATATTTAGATTTTATCTAAAACAAACAAACAAACAAACAAACAAACAAACAAAAACATATAGACATAGAGCATGGCTATTTGGAATCAAGCTCAGTGGGACATTTCCTCATGCTTTGGTTATACCTGTTGTTGTTGTTGTTGTTGTTGTTGTTGTTGTTGTTGTTGTTGTTACATGCTATCAAACCGGAACCAACTTATAGTGACCCTGTAAGTGAGATACATTTAAGGAATTTTACCAGTTCCCCTAGTCAATATTCATGGTTGAGTGAGGATTCGAACCCAGTTCTCAAGAGTCCTAGTCTCTCTTTCTACCCGCTACATCACACTGGGAATCTTATAGCTTGAGATAAATATACAAGTACAGACAATTTACATCTGGCAAAAAAAAAAAAGATTTCAGAAGTGATACTTAAAAAGAGAGAGATTGAAATTGATTTGTGTAAAATGTGGTACCGGAGAAGAGCTTTGTGGTTATCCTGGACGGACAGAAAGAGGAACAAGTGGGTCCTAGATCAAATCAAGCCTGAACTCCCTCTAGAGTCAAAAATGACAAAATGGAGGCCGTCCTCCTTTGGGCACATCATGAGACATTAGGATTCTCTGGAAAAGGCAGTAGCACTGGGGAAGGTTGAAGGCAGCAAGAAAAGAGAGAGATCAAATAGGAGAGGGAATGACTCCCTAAAGGAAGCCACAGGCTTTAGCTTACCTCAGCTGAGCAGGGCTTTTGAGAGTGGGACATTTGGGAGATCACTGCTTCACAGGGTTGTCAAGAATTGAAGGCAACTTAACAGCACATATGACAGTGCTTGCCGGGATAGTCCAATGGGAAATACTACCTATGGGCTTAAATCCAACATTGACAAAGGGGTCCAATACTAGGATGATGAAACATCCTCCTCCTCTCCCTGCATTCCTTTGTGCTACCCAAAAACCCTGCTCCAAAAGGCTTCCCAATAAATGCCGACGGTGTATCGGAAATGGTGGTGGGAATCGTCTGGCCTTAGTTCCACTCAGGGAGAAAGTTCTGTCGGCAGAAGAACTCTGCTGGATCCCAATCTCACTATTCCTTTCCTTGAAACATTGCAAGGAAAATGTTTGAATGAAACAGCAAGGAAAGAAAAAGGCAGATTTCTGTGAGAGTTGAGGCTCTGTTGTTTTGATGGATTTCTTTCAGTTCCCCAGCACGTCTTTGGACTGGGGGACTCTGTCTGTGTACACTATGGCTGCTTTTACACGACCCCTAAATTCTGTTGCAAAATGCTCGCAGATGCGGAGCATAAAATTGTTTTACCACCAGCAGCGGACTTAAAAAAAATAAAGTACGACCACACCCACTTAAGTGTGCCCTAGCACATTTACAAGCACCAGGTCTGGAGGAGGTGAAATCCTTGTTGTTGTTCTTTGTTGCTTCTTTTAAAGCATTGCATGCCTGGCCCTCCTCCGCTTTTTGTTTGTTTTTGTTGCCTCACCGCAGACAGAAGCAATAGAATCAGAGTGCGGGAGGTGGGAACACAGGAAGCAGAACAAAAACCACGTTGGGGGGATCTGCATTTAAGTTGCCAGTGGATTTTAGGGGTCGTTGATCATAAGGCAAGAAGTTTTGGACATATGTCCACCTCAGGTATTTCTGGTGCTCTACCTGTCTGCACGTCCACACGGTTTGCAACATCCTCCACTTCTGGGGCGTGTATTTTACCCTCTTCTTTGGCTCGCCTCCTCGCCAGCATTTTCCGGTGGGCTTCTTGTTGCTTCTGGATCTCAATGGGATCTGGCTCAGGAGGAGTCTGGGAAGTGAAGAGAAAAAGTCCTCTGCTATTTTAAAGTAATGTTCTGGTACAGCCAAGATGGGACAGAATATTTCAGAGGATAGATTCATGAGAAACTATTTTGTTTATTTTGTTAGAGTGACCCTCACTTTCTGGCCCCAACAGGCAAGCAAAAGCAGTGTTCAAAATATTAGCACAATAATATCATGCTCAAGTCTAGTTTCTGGAATAGGAACAGTGCCCGCTGTGCCTACGGTGTCAAGGACATTCAGGCGGCATCACTGGCCTGTCGCCTTGTTCTTTCTTGGTATCACCTTCATCTGCTCCCCACTAGGAAGGATGTTCACCAAGGGCTTGGGAGGTAAGCTGGTGAGTTTGAGCAGCTTCATCTTGATCAGTCTTTGGTAGAAATGAGGGCCACATTGTGCATGGCAGATAAGTCATTGGAAGCTGAAATCAATTAATTTTTCAGGGACATGATTCCATCAAATCATCATTTATTTATTTATTTATTATTATATTTGTATCCCGCTTATCTCCACAATGGGACTCTAAGCGGCTAACAACAAGAGATATCACAATACAAGCAAATTAAAACATTTGCCCTATTAAATCCTAAAATCCTAAAATCCTAAAATACGAGAATCCAAGGCCTCCAATGCATCCCAGCGCGTCAAAGACGTAAGCCTAACAAATAAAATTGGAGGCACCAATGGTCGTAATAATTAGTGATGGCGGAAAAGAAAAAGGGGGGGGGAATTAAAATTTGCCAAAGGCCTCTCGAAAAAGAAAGGTCTTTAAGGATTTTCGAAAGGCCTGCAGGGACTCTGCAGAGCGCACTTCACTAGGGATGGCATTCCATATGGATGGGGCTGCCACAGAAAGCCCGGTTCGGGTAACCGCCTTCCGGGCCTCTCGAGGGGTGGCAACCCGGAGCGAGTGCGCTCGCACCTGCCGAACTGGGCGGGCCGAGATGGATCGCTGGACGATACGCTCTGACAGGTATTCCGGTCCCAAGCCATGGAGGGTTTTATAAACTAAAACCAAGACCTTGAATCTAATCCGGGCTGCAACGGGCAACCAATGCAGGCGAGCCAGGACTGGGGTGATATGGTCATAACGACGCACACCAACCACCAGCCTGGCTGCCGCATTCTGTACCCGCTGCAGACTCCGGAGAAGAGTCAAGGGCAACCCCATGTAGAGCGCGTTACAGTAGTCCAGCCTCGAGATCACCAGTGCTTGGACCACTGTTCTCAGAGAGTCAACATCCAGGTATGGGCGGATCTGGGCGATCTGGCGAAGATGGAAATAAGCGGCCCTGGTCACCGACGCCACCTGAGCCTCCATGGTCACCCGGGTCTCCACAGGCTGGAGGGAGACCCCCAGCTGCGGAAGAGGGCCACCGTTGCCAGATGGTGAGCTCCCAAAGAACATAACCTCCGTCTTCTCGGGGTTGAGCTTAAGCCTGTTCGCCCCGGTCCAGGCCAGGACCGCGCCCAGGCACTCATCAAGGATCCTCACAGCTTCCACTGCAGAGGTGAAAAAGGAGAGATAGAGCTGCGTGTCATCAGCGTACTGATGACAGCAGACTCCAAATCTCCTGACCCCAGCCAGCGGCCTTACGTAGATGTTGAACAGCATAGGGGAACCCCTGTGGAACCCCACAAGGGAGTATCCAAGGAGCCGACAACTCCCCCATGCAGAACGTACTGTGGACGGTCCTCCAGGAAGGATCGGAGCCAAACGAGCAGTGCCTCCGATACCAACCTCGGAGAGCCGATCCTCTGCGGTATTTGACAAATCCAGGAGAACCAACAGGGTAACCCCTGTCAGCCGCCCGGATTAGGTCGTCTTGCAGTCGACCAAAGCTGTTTCGGTCCCCGACGAGGCCTGAACCCGGACTGGCAAGGATCGAGGCACAAGATCCTGGGACAAAATAAATTTCGATAGTTGGTTAAATCGTCGGAGGGTAGGCCAGATTTTAAGAATGGGCTTTACCACCGTCTCCTTTTGTTTATTTTCGGCCATAGTCCCGCTGGCAGATTTAATGAGCCAGGCTGACCTCAGGGATCGAAAGGAGTGGACGCGGTCGGCAGTGAGCCATAGCCTGGAGGCCTCGACAGCAGAAACAGGCCCAAGCACACCCAACAGGCAAGGCGGCCCAGCACTGGAGATGCCGGGGCAGTTGCAAAGTCGAAGCCGCCCGGATGGCCTCAATTTTAGAACAAAAAAGGCTGCGAAATTCTCACTACTGAACTCAGGAGGAGGCTGGCCAGACTAATTGGTGAGGTCGGAAGAGCTTTCTGGTTCGAGGCCTCACCAATTCTCAGGAGACAAAAGAGTGGGCCTCCCTGATCGCGTTGGAATAGCGCCTAGTCTGGGATACAACAGCAGCCTTACTAGTAACCGTCCGGGTTCTTCTCCAGCTGCGCTCTAGTCTTCTCCTCTCCTGCTTCATTGCTCGAGCTCATAAACCACGGCGAGGGCCTGCTCGGCACCGGAGAAGACGCTTAGGGCGATCCGGTCGATGGTCTGGGCAGCTGTATCAAACCAATGGTTGGCCACAGCCTCGGCCGGCGCGCCAGTCAGTTCTCCAGGAAACGCCCCAAAGACTTCCTGGAACCGACGAGGGTCCATGAGTCTTCGGGACGGGCCAAAACAGGAGGCCGATGGTCCCCGCGAGGGGGCCGGAATCGCCAAAGGGAAAGTAAGCAGGTGGTGGTCTGACCATGACACAGGGAGGGGACAATGCCCCCAACCTCCAGACTCGAACTCCCGACATGGAGGAAAAGACCAGATCCAGGGTGTGGCCAGACCTTGAGTAGGGCATACAACATGCTGGGACAGACCCATGGAAGCCATGGATTCCATGAACTCAAGAGTCCCCAGAAAGTTCAGAAACATTGAAGGCCAAAACGGGGATTGTGCAGCCCCGATGAACTCGGAGATCCGGGAGGGATTGTGCATGGGAGCACGGTAACCCAGCACAATGCCAAATCTGTCCCGCTGTCCCACCAACAGGTGAAGGCACTCTAAACCCTGGCTGACCAATGTCGAGGCCCTGCAAACATAAAAAGAATCCCGATGGACGATGGCGACCCCACCTCCCTTCTGACCCTCCAGCCTTCCCACACCCTGATCATGATTGAGCCACCATACATGCAAAGTCTGTGCTTACTTCCCAATGACCAAATATGAAAAAAAAGACAATTCACAAACTACGGGAGGTGTGAAAAGCTCCTTTTGTGACAATCAGCAATTACCTAAGATTTTTTTTTCCTAATAATTACTAACTGTAATATATATTTTTAGCTCCAGATTTTCCCTTGCCAGTAGTTCCTAGGTGTATCTCTCAAATCCTCTGAAGAAGCAAAGCAAAGTGTTCCGCTTATACACTGCCCCATGGTGCTTAAAGCACTCTCTGGGCGGTTTACAATTTACTTGCACAGAAGGGTTGGAGGACAGAGCTCATTCAGAGTTTGAGGAAGGCAACTGCAAGTTTTGTTATTGTTGTTGTTCAGTACATTTGCCTCTTTTAGAGTTGTAGGCAACCAACTGAATCCAGAGAAAAACAGATCTCTATAAATCCCACTGGGCATACAGATTGGATTCAGGTTTACTGAGGATTAGACTGATTCTCAAGTCAATATTTACCAATATAAGGTCAATAGAGTTTAAATTTAACCATCTTTGGACTGTACCCTATATTTACATCAATGAAGGATGCTGAGGCCAGAATGCAGGTTAGGCCTTTGAGTCACCCATAATTTCCCATGTATCCACAAACATCACCTGTATTGGAAAATGAAGTCTTTTTTCATTTTTCAGCAGCTGAAGTGTTCACGTATTCTATCATTTATGTGTCAAGTAGGGAGATGTTTTGTATATCATATTCACTGGTGCACAGTGTACACCCAAGCTCTTATAAAACAAATGAAATGCACCAATATGAAAAACAAGGCATTTCCAGATTTGTGAATTACACCAGGAGACTCAACATGGAAGCCATCAAGAGTGTCACCTTTGCCATGGATTTCTTACATTTAAACAGAAATGTCATCATGACTGCCAGGCTCTGGCCGAGGCACTTTGCTTGGGACATAGGACAGATTAACCCCAGAGAGTTCACAGGAGGAATATCTGCCCAGAGTAAACTTTGAGCTAGATGGCCATGGTATATAAATCTAATAACAAACAAAACAAACAAACAAACAAGCACCTCACCCTCTCTTCTGATGAGCTGCCACCTGTCCCAATATTACTCTAGGACATAAGAAGAACCCTGCTGGATCAGGCCAAGGGCCCATCTAGTCCAGCTTCCTGGGAGCACATGAGACAACTAGATACCTGTCTCCTGAAACCACTTTCCTGCATCTGGAACTTTGAGGTACCCTCCTTTTAAGCCTGGAGATAGCATATAACCCTATTATGGCTTGTAACCTGCAATGGACTTTTCCTCCAGAAATCTATCCAATCCCCTTTTAAAGGCATCTACTATACTTGGATGGGCAACCACCAGGGAATACCAGGTGCTGTGGGCACCTGGAGTAGAAACTGGCAAACCACTGCAGTATTCCTGCCAAGAAAACTCCATGGACATGGAGTCATGAAGGGTCATCACACACACAGACCAGATGCCATTACCATATCCTGTGGCAAGGAGTTCCACAGGCTAACAACACACTGGATAATGAAATATTTTCTTTTGCCCGTTCTCTCACACACTCTCTCTCCGTGAATGATTGGGAGCCCCTCTGGAACAATGTAGGATGTAGAAGTGGAATCCCCTAAAAACCAGAGGCAGGCCTGACTAGCCCTACCTTTTGTAGCACTTTTCCTTACCCCACACTGTTTAGAAAGGGCCTTTTTACACGACCCCTAAACTCTGCCGCAAATGGCTCCCAGCTCCGGAGCTTAAAATTGTTTACCCACCTGCTCCGGAGTTTACTGGAAATTAAGTGCAACCATGCCCACCTAAGCGCGTCCCAGCGCACTTTTCATGTACCTGCTCTCCGAGGGTGACAAATATTGATGCGGATGTGCCGAGCTCTCCTCGCTTCTTGTTGTTGTTTTTTGCCTCCCGCCCCTTTAAGAGAAGAAATCACAACGACGGGGCCGCGTCCACCGGCACTGGAGGTAAGCCTGCATTCTTTTGTCCCTTTTTTTCTCCCTCCCCTCACGCAGCCAGCAGCCAGGAAGTGCGGAGGGGTGGGGATGCATGAAGAGCGACAAACCCCTAAGATCTCTGGTCCGAATTTAAGGGACCAGCGGATCTTAGGGGTCATGTAAAAGTGCCCAAAGTTTCTGTCCATGCCCAAGTGTTTTTATTTGTGGGGGAGCTGCAGATGGCTGTGTGTGTGGGGCGGGGGGAGAGGCAGGGTTGCAAATGGGTTTTCAGTGACCTTACAGAACTTGTTTTATGATCCAAGAGATCCTTAAGAAATTGGTCCCAACTTTTTCTCATATGTCTCCCCTTAATTTGATTATGAAGCATTCCTTCAGATTTGTTGGCCTGTACATCATTTCTTTTGCTAAGTGGAAAGTATCTTTTAAGGGCAGGTTTTCCATGTTGTTATCCTTTTGGTGTACCCACTCCTCATATTTTCCTTGAAGCTTGTTCTTCTGTCTCTTGGAGGTTGTATATTCCTTCCTTACCACCTGAACTACTGCATATTTGTAGCTATGAAAGCCTTTCTTTAATCTAATGTATCTACTGATGCCATGATTGATTATCAGTAGAGATGGGCATGACCAGGAAAAATTATGTTTTGATCAGTTTTCAGTGAAATTTTCCAGTGCAACTGGTTTTGGGGGCTCTGGAGGCACCTCTCTGGGGTGGGTGCCTCCTCTGCCATGGAAATGGAGGATGTTGTGTCAAAATGGCATGCATAGCCAATTGGATATCATACCATTAAGTTGCAGTAGGCAGAGGCACCTCTCTTTCGGGTGCCTCTGTGACTCACTGCCTGCAGTGCACTTGGGCTGAGAAAGTGACAGAGGACCCTTACGGGCGCCCGCTGTGACTCACTAAGAAGGGAAGTGTACTTGCTGTATAGTGCAATGCGAGTACACAGATCTGGCTTGGGGTTAGGGGTTAGCGCAAGGGCTAGGCTTAGGGTTACTGGTAAGATTAGGGTGAGTTACTGGGGTGCACCTCTGGGTGCCTCTCTGACCCACTAAGAAGGACAGTGTCTGGCACGGGTTAGGGTTAGTGGCTTTTTGCCCACTGGCACATAAGGTCAAAACCTGGCCAAGTGGCCATGCAATTTGGAATGGCTCCAAAAATTTGCATGGTCCACTCCCATGGACAGCCCATTGCAGGTGTAAAAAAATAAAAATAAAAATAAAATAAAATCAATGGAGACATTTTGTTGCAAGAAAAACCCACTGCTGCTACTGAAAAAAATTCAGGCAGTTTTAAAATAGCTATTTTCACATGTTTCTGTGGTGCTTTGGTGTGTTTTTGGACCACGATTTCAAAATAAATATTGCGGTCGCCCCATTTTGGATCCCCCGCCTGCACCGCATGCTACGGCGAGTTGGCGAGACGACGAGGATGCGCACAGCCCAGGAGAGGAGAGGGGGGGGAGGCCGGGGACGCCCCGCCCCCCAGAAACCACCCTTCTGGTAGGTGCCCTCACTGAGGCAGGCCTCAGGCGCCTGCTTTTGGCGGGAATCAGTTTTTTTAACTTTTTCCTGTGCCGCGCCGCTTGGCAGTTGGCGTGAGCCTTTGCGCTGCCCAGGAGAGGGGGGAAGGCCGGGGACCCCCCCCAGAAACCACCCCTCTGGTAAGTGCCCTCACTCAGGCAGGCATATTTTCGCCTGCTTTTTTGGCCGGGAATCGGGTTTTTTTTATTTTAAAACTTGTTGTGAAGCAGAAATAAAGCAAGGGACCCCCCAGAAATAGGTGCCCTCAGGCAGGCATATTTTTGCCTCATTTTTGGCCGGGAATCGGGGTTTTTTTATTTTTATTAAAACTTTTTTCCTGTGCCGCTTGGCATCGCGCGATCGCTGCGATGCCAGGAACGACAACGACAAATCAGACCCAATTTTTCTTTAGTCGGTTCGAGTTCGAGTTCTGGGGGAGTAATTGTCGTTACCGTTTCCGTTACGTAATGGAAACGAGAAACGGAAACGGAAACGAGAATTTCTCCAAGTCGTGCCCATGTCTAATTATCAGTGCAGTGCAATCACATCTGCTTGTGGAATGATGTTGTGTCTAATTTCAGGTTCTACGCCTGAAAATGTAAGGGCTAAATGACGGTGGGGGGCATGCGTGACGTAAGAAGCAAGCTTGCCCCCCCACTTCTCCACCTTTCCCAGCAATAAGGCAGGCCTTTGAATATTTAGCCTGCAGGTCTGCAGTGTTAAGAAGCCTGCTTATATCATTCCTTCCACGATATTTTCGGGCACAAGCATAGCCATGTGCAGTGAGCCTTTTCTTCCTTTGCATACTTGTGAAGGAAATAAAGCAAGGCACAGTATTGTTCCATGTATATCACTATATTTTGGTCTACAGTTGTTAGAATAAAAATTGAGGGTTTTCTTATGCACAGAAGTAAGCCAAGGAGAGAACTGCGCAGGTGCAAACCTGTAATTTTGGGTCGGAAAAGTGAAGGTTGTCTTATACATTGGGTCACCTTATAGACAGAAACATATCTATGAAAAAAGACCCACCCAAGGTAACGTGTAAGCAGCATATGTGTTTCCTCGAACCACTCGCCGGTCATACATGAGGTTGCCATACTGAACTGGACCATCTGAACTGCAATACAGAAAATTAAGAAGGGCATACTTTTAGTGACATTTAAAATGTTTTAATAATTGCATATTAGATTGTATATTAGAATTGTCCAAATGGGGTGGGGAAAATGCAGGACCAACCGCCCCAACTATTGTCAGACTGTCCCCATGTTCAAAGCATGAGACATCCGTGGGCTGCGTGACACTGATAAATACAAGTAATGGAACACTGGAAGCCAGGTAGACTAACCATCTGGAGCAACATTGTCTACTTTGGCCAGACCAAAGTCCTTGGTTACGTTAGAAGTGGCAAAGGTAGAACTGAGATGTTCCGCATGCTGAGCATCAGTGATCACAGAGTTGAAGCACTGAGATATTTTAACTAGCAGAGATGATGACCTGGTCTGCATTCCAAAGGCTCCCCTGTTCCTTCTAGGTTTAGCTGCAGTCCTCATGATAAGTGGTGGAGGTGAGGAAACTACCGTGTTTCCCCGAAAATAAGACAGTGTCTTATATTAATATTTGCTCCCAAAGTTGTGCTAGGTCTTATTTTCAGGGGATGTCTTATATATCAGTGAGAGGCAAAACTTTAAGTAGGCCTTATGTTCGGGGGAGGCCTTATTATCAGGGAAGTCTTATTTTTGGGGATGCCTTATATTTCAGCGAGAGGCAAAACTGTAAGCAGGTCTTATTTTCGGGGGATATCTTACTTTTGGGGAACAGGGTATATTACAACAAGCAATCCCTATTGTAATACAAAGTATTTGGAGGGCGTTAGATCTAGAATGGGGCGTGGTGGCTCAGTGGGCTTGAGCACTGAAAACTGTTGGCTGCAAAGTCGGCAACTCAGCGGTTCAAATCCCAGGTGCCACACAGCAGAGCAAGCACCTGCTCTTAACCCCAGCTCCTTCCAACCTAGCAATTTGAAAGCATATAAATGCAAGTATATAAATAGGTACCACCATAAAAAGCAGGAATGTAAAACAGTGTTTCCTTGCAGCCATGCTGGCCAAGTGGCCATGGACTTGCACAACACTGACTCTTCGGCTTGAATATGGAGATGAGTACCACCCCTCGAGTCAGACACGACTAGCACGCATGTGTGTGTGGGACCTTTACCTTTACCTTTTTAGATCTAGAGTGGGCAGTTGTGAATCATTGTTTTTACAGAACAGCTGCTCCTGGTTGAGATGAAATTTGCTAGAACAACTGGTTTATTGGCATAGATCAACAGAACGGTCTGCATTTTAGAACCTTCATTGGGGGTTTGGTTATGGAGACTTATGATGAGTGCCTACACTTCAAAAACTGACTGCTACAACAGTGCTAAGCAAACTTGGTGTTGGGATCAAGATCAGCAGTGCTCCATGTTTCACCAGTGGATGGGATCAGCACACACCATTATGTATATTCTGCTGAAAAGTAACATCCGTGCTAAGCATGTGTTCTTTCAGTATGACAATGCTTCCTCTCCAGGGATTAGATCCATTTTTCAACCTCACATTAAAAGCTACAAGGGGCAAGTGAAACAGCAAGGAAGGTGTCAAAAGATGGGGTTGTCCTGGATGTACCAGTATCTACCCAGTGTTTGGTTCCTTGATAGTCATTAAGGGAAACATTTATGCTAACATAAGTGGGTAACAACCCCCCACTTATTGGAGTATATACCTTAGGATCAACAAAAAAGTAATGGAAAATGTAGCTTGAGATATCGCTACCCCCCTTTGAAAACATTGTGAGATTTGTCACTCCTGCATGAGAGCAACATTACTCACAAAGAAAGAAATGCCAAACCCTCTTGCATTCCACATTAAATAAAACGTACTTGCACTAAAATGTACTTTGTGCAACAGACAGGCATTTGTTTGTTTGCTTTGCATTTCATCATCAGCAGTCTCAGCTCGTGTGAGCGAATGAAGGACAAATATGGGAGCCCCTTTCCAAAAGGCAAGGGAAAGCCTTTTGTTACTTCACGTCCTACCTTGTTCCGCGATTACATATGTACCGTGACAGCATTGTTCGCAGTCACGTGGTTTTGTCCCTGTTCAATCCCTGTTTCCGTTTACTCACAGGCGTGATTACTTGTCTCATGACAACTGTTTCTTCACGGTCTTGTTCCATGACAAATTCTGAATTTGTCTTGCTTTCTTAACCCCCCTTTTAATATCATAAATAAAACTTTTTCAATATTTCGATTTACTAGTCTTCCAGGATTTACACATCAGTGCTACAGGATTTTCAGTACTTCCTTTAATAAACATTTGCACTGCATGGTGTTTCCCATAGGGAAACTAATGGTGAATGCTGCTTTAGCCACTGAACACTAGGGGGACACTGGTTGTTGCGTGACAGTTCTTACCCCACGGTCAGGGCCGGCGCTAGGTTTTTTTGTGCCCTAGGCGGTGGGGGGGCGGTGGGGCACGGTGGGCGCAGGGGGCTGCGGGCGGGCGGCGGGGGTGGGGGCAGGGGCAGGGGCGGGGTGAAGGGTGGGTGGCGGGGGTGGGGTGGGGGTAGGGCGGCGCCCCTTGTCCATTTTGGCGCCCTAGGCAACTGCCTAGTTCGCCTTAATGGACGCGCCGGTCCTGCCCACGGTCCCTTGTCTCGGAAAAGCAACCGGGAACCAACCATGACAAGAGAATTCCCCAGCCCAGGGACAGGTACAGCTTGTCACACTCTGTTCCCGGTTCCGGGGGCGTGGTCAAGACAACTTTTTGCTGTCACGCTATGGACGTGAAGTAAGTTTTTTTGTACCGGTCCCAAGCGGGACAGCAAGGAGGGATGAACAGGATGTGAAGTAACTGCCTACAGATGCCATGGGAGTCAGGATAGTGACACTGTATAGCTTTTTAAGAAGGCAACTGCTACCTACAGTGGACGCTCGTATAACAAGCAGTTTGTTTAACAGAAAATCCACTTAAAGGAAAAATTTCTGGGGACTTCCGGGTTCTTGCTGCTGCAGCCGGCTGTGTTTTTCAGGAGCTCCTGAGAAAACGCCCTGGGAATGGACTTGTCTGAGGGGGTCTTCTAAAAACAAAGACCCGACCGGCACTCTGGAGGAGAGCTGGAAGCTAAGGGGCAACGGGGGTGTTCCTGGTCTCCATAGAAACGGAGAAACAGAGAATATTCCTATCCCTGGAAGCCCAGACAAGCCCGAAGCATTTTTGCAGTCAAGAAGCAGCACCGGAAGAGAAAGCGTGAGCAAAAACAAACAAACCCAGAGATTACTCAACAACTTTGCATCTCTTTGTCAAGCTGTTCCTTCTTTTGAAATGAAGATGTAGGGATACATGTCAAAGAAAACCCACACAGAAGCAAGCTGAGGCAACCATCAAGAAAAGAAACCAAAATCACCTTCAGCTGGGAAAACCTCACAAGCTGTTTTTCAAAGCATGACCAGCTACTATTCAAGCTAAAACGTAAGAACTTTAATCTGTTTATCATTTTCTTAAAACGTGTATACATTCATAAAGAAACTATTTGTGGATAAAAAGAGAAAAAGTCAAAAACATACCCAATAGTTATACTGGTTGATAATCACTGCTTCCATCTAGAGACCCTCTTGAAGGTCCCTTTAAAGGCATTCTGTGAATAAGATGCAACTATAAAAGACTGGAAGTTGGCAGGGTGTGGTGACCACTACATGGCTCTCTCTCTCTCCTTGCATTAAACAAACAAATAAAGGGAACAGTAAAGGAAGGAGCTGTCTTCCTCTTTCAAGCAAGTGCAGCCTACCATTGATTGACTTACAGGAATTTATCAAGATGAATCCTCAACAGAAAAAAGCAACGTTGATGGCAGGGGAGGGGGAATCATCTTATCCCCTCTTCACCCCAAACACCATCACTACAAACAATTACAGACATGTTGGCAGGAATGAACACAACTATACAGAAGGTAGCTTCAGAACTATCAGAAATTAAAAATGATATTCAGGAATGCAAAAGAGACATCAGAAATTTTAAATGTCAATTAAATGCTTATGAAGATAAGACAATTGAGTTGGAATTGCGAACAGAAGCCATTGAAATATCAGCACAAAGAGCTTCAAGGGACATTAATCAACTAGAATTGGATAGATCAGCTTATATTCTAAGATTTCAATCAATCCCTCAGCAAGAAGGGGAAAACCTACTTAGCCTGATGACAGAGGAAATTGCAAAAATACTAAATATACCTCCAGAAGAAGCGCATTATGAAATAGATACAACATATAGAGTGAGCACTTTTTTACAAAGAAAATAAATATCCACCAGAAGTCCATGTCAAATTTGTTAGGAGATCTACGAGAGATAAAATATTGAGAGACACAAGAGAAACACAGATAGAAATCAAGAATCAAAAAATAAGAATTGTCAAAGATATACCTTGGAAAATCCGACAAATCAGAAAGGAATACAATTTCATAGTGAAAGTACTAATTGCAAATCAAATACAATATAGATGGATGTATCCGGAGGGATTGGACTTTACCTGGGATGGGAGGCATTACAGACTTGACTCACTGAACAAGGCCAGCAAGTTCCTGGAGAGGAACAATCAGAAATTAGGATATCAAGAATTAGACCAAAGAGAAATTATGGAAGAGGAAGAAGAGGAAGAACCACAAGACGTAGAAGAAATAGAAATAAGGAAAGAAAGAAAGAAAAAAGCAACCCAGTTTCCAAAAGAAGGACAGGACAAAACAAAACCAGGAAAAACACAGGACGCAACTGGGGGAGAAGCCTATAATCTAAGGGAAATCAAAAACAAAAACTACAAAATATAAATGGAATTACAATTTTTTTCCTGTAACGTTAATGGATTGAACACCCCGGAAAAACGAAGGCAAATTTTCCAAAACTCAAAAAACTGAAATTGGACTTGACATGTTTGCAAGAAACACATATTAAACTTAGTGATTCAAAGTATTTAACACAGGAAAAACTTGGTATTTTATTCCATTCTCTAGATGAAAAGAAAAAGAAAAAAGGATTGGCTGTTTATATTAAACCTTATCTAAACCCACGTCTGATTAAGTCTGATAAAGATGGAAGGTTCCTCTTGATTGAAATTCAAATTAATAAGAAACCAACACTATGCTGTGCTATTTATGCACCAAATGATAATAAAGAAAAAAATATCTTCTTCAAAAATATACGAGAAATTCTATCAGAATATGAGTATTCTTCAATCTTTATAATAGGTGATTTCAATGGAGTACCCTCTCCAATGATAGATAAAAACAGCCTGAAACCTAGAAAAGATAACAGAAAAGGGAAATTACCACACTCATTTTTCCAACTAGCACAAGAATGGAACCTAAATGATATCTGGAGAAGAAGAAACCCACAGAAGAAGATGTATACTTATTTCTCACACCGCCATAACTCCTTCTCCAGAATAGATATGTGTTGGTCATCAGTGGATTTACTGACAGAAACAAAAGACATTGAAATACTGCCTAAATCATTTGCAGATCATAATCCAATTCTGTGGACAATTTTCAACAAACCTAAGATAACAAGATGGAGATTCAATAACTTTTGCTAAAAGATAAGGAATTTATAACTCAGTGCAAGAGGAAACTTCAAGAATACTATGAGAATAATAGAAACAAAGGGACAAGTCCAAGCATAGTTTGGGATGCAGGCAAAGCTTACCTCCGAGGACTGGTTATAAGCTACAACACAAAGAAAAATAGGGAAAGAAAACAAAAATATACAGACATCTTAAAGGAATTGATGAAGATAGAAATGGAATTCCAAGAAAACCCAACAAAGACAAGTTTACAAAATCAGATCAAGATACTACAACATCAGTATAACTTATTGATCTCTCAAGAAGTTGCCTTCAAAATCAAGATAGCCAGACAAAAATATTTTGAATATGCAAATAAACCTGGGAAGTGGCTAGCAAACAAATTACGGGCACAAAAACAGAGGAATTCTATAACAAGTCTTAAAGACAAACATGGAAATAATTGTAACACCATGGATAAGATGAAAACAATAGTTGAAGACTTCTTTCAAAATCTATATTCTAAGGAACAAACAGCAAGAAACGAAATAGCAGAATATTTAGAAAGCCAAGATCTTCCAAAAATAACATCAGAACAGAAAGAAAAATTAAATAACCCAGTCTCGATGATGGAAATAACAGAAGCTATTAAAAACAGAAAAATGAAAATCAGCGGGACCAGATGGTCTTACACCAGAATTTTTTAAACAATTTGAAGGAATTTTGGATATACCACTAAAAGAAGTTATAGCAGAAATAATGGAAGAAGGAATAATGCCAAAATCATGGCAAGAAGCAACAGTTACACTCATACCAAAAGAAGGGAAAGATCCAGAGTTAATACAAAATTATAGACCAATTTCGCTATTAAACGTTGACTACAAAATCTTCGCATCAATCATGGCAGATAGATTGAAACATGTTTTAACAAATTTTATACATAAAGATCAAAACGGTTTTCTTCCTAGAAGACAACTCAGCCATAATATAAGAATTGCACTTAACTCTCTGGAATATTATGATCAGAAAGTCGACAAACCTGCTGCTTGGATCTTTTTAGATGCAGAAAAAGCATTCGATAATGTATCTTGGGCATTTCTATATGAACAACTCAGAATAATGGACTTTGGGGAAATATTTGGAAGAGTCATCTCAGCAATATATCAATATCAAAGTATGAAAGTAAATCTCAACGGGACTTAAGCAAAACAATAAAGATATCAAAAGGTACAAGACAAGGATGCCCTCTTTCCCCATTATTATTTATTTTGACATTGGAAGTCTTGATGCGAAACATTAGAAAGAATCCTGAAATCACCGGAATTAAAATTAAGAAGCACCAATTCAAAATACAAGCATTTGCAGATGACTTGATGATAATATTAGAAAACCCAATAGATACAATTCCAAATTTGATGGACTCTTTACAGGACTATGGACGAGTAGCAGGCCTGAAAATAAATAAAGAAAAGACTCAAATGTTAGTAAAGAACATGACAGAGACAGAAGTCCAAAATCTGGAACAAAAATGTAATTTCAAGGTAGTTAAGAAAGTCCGCTATTTAGGTATCTATCTTACTGCAAAAACCAGTACTCTTATTCAAGACAATTACATCAAAGTAATGAAAGAGATACAAATGGAAATAAACTTATGGAAAAATTTACAACTATCCTTTATGGGTAGAATAGCGGCAATAAAAATGAATGTATTACCAAAACTACTATTCCTGTTCCAAACAATACCGGTCCTTAAATCAACTAAATTAATACAAGAATTAGATAAACAAATAAGGAAATTCATTTGGAATGATAAGAAACCTAGAATCAAAATTAAAGTATTGCAGGACAAAAGGAAAATGGAGGCTTCGCGCTACCAAACTGGATTTTATACTATAAAGCCTGCTGTCTGACGTGGATGAAACAGTGGATGACCCTTGAAGATAATCGACTACTTACGTTAGAAGGATTTAATTTGAATTTTGGATGGCATGCATATCTATGGTATGGGAAAGCAAAAGCCCAAAAAGATTTTGCAAACCACTGCATAAGAAACGCCTTGTTGTGGGTTTGGGACTCATTGAAGAACTCTATCTATACAGCAATGCCACTTTGGGTTTCCCCACAACTGGCACATACAAAACCCTCCATAATAGAGGACAAAAAAACTCTGAGATATAAAGATATGTTAACAGAAAAATTACAACTAAAATCAAAAGAAGAATTACAGCTACAAGGATTTAGAATAGATTGGTGGTTAGAAATGCAAATGAAATCTTGGTTTAGGAATGATAAAAAGCAATTTGGTTTCTCAAATCAAGAAGTTGCAGTGGATAAAATCATTTTTTCTTCTAATGAAAAGTTAATTAAAAAATTTATAGCTGGTTATTAGCCAGACACGTAGAAGATGAGATGGTAAAAGAATGTATGATAAGCTGGGCACAGGATCTAAAGTCAGAAATTCAGTTAGAGGAATGGGAAAAACTATGGAAGGTTAATATAAAGATCACTAAGTCAATAGCATTTAAAGAGAATCTCTATAAAATGTTTTATAGGTGGTATTTAACACCTGATAAGCTGGCTAAAATGTATAAAATATCCGATGTTTGTTGGAAATGTAACAAAGGACGGGATCTTTTTCCATATGTGGTGGGTGTGCAAGAGGGCTAAAAAATACTGGTGTATGGTACAAAAATTTATTTTACAAACTATGTTAATTAATCTTGAGTTAAAACCAGAGATTTTTTTATTATCTATGATACAACAAAATATTGGTGATAGCAAAAAAAATGTAATAATTCATATTATCACAGCAGCTAGAATGTTGTATGCACAATTATGGAAGACAGACAATATTCCAGACAAAAATCAGTTAATTATGAAGGTGTTAAACTGCGCAGAAATGGACAAGATCTCGGCACTAATGAAACCAGAAGGATACTATGAAGACTTCGAAGAAAGATGGCATGATTTCTACAAATTTTTAGATGAATATTACAAGACAATTAAGTTTCCTGTTTAATTTATGAGTAATTGAGATAGTTAAGGATCATACATTGTTAAGATGAGATGCAAACTTTGTTTGAGAAGATTAGAATCGCTCCAATTTTTTTTCCCTTTTTTTGATTGATAACTTTTTTGTTTGAAAACTATAAATAAATTGCAAAAAAAAAAGAAAAAAAAAAGGAAAAATTTCTGGAGATGGGGGAAATCACTTAACATAATTTCCTATGGGGCGAATCTCTACAACAGAAAAATGGTCACAATTAGGGATTAATCCATTTTCAATGCATTCCTATGGAAAATTTGTACAAAGGAAAATTTGCTTAACAGAATTTCATTTGGAGTGAATTAATTCCTTTATACAAAGTACCACTGTCAATGCAGATAGATTGAGTTTGTTGGAATTGAAAGAGGTCCATCCAAGCAAGATGCTCTAAAATGGAGGATATGGTACATTTTGTAACAGAATGCCCTTTGTATGCAGATTTGAGGGACTGGTATCTTAAACCCTTAACATCTGGTATCAACACCCCCCCCCATGTACACTTTTATTTCTGCTAGCTGGCACATTTGTGAAGCCAACTGTGGAAAGACAGAACTCCCTGCCTGCTTCACAGTCCCTACCAGTTAATCGTACGACTTGATACCTGCTTGCAAATGGTTATTTTATTATTTTGCACTTTTCTAATTCTTTATACAGTGTGTATGTTTATTAGTTGGTAACTATTATCTTTTATGCATGGCTTAAGTTCCGTTTACATGTACAGCTTGACTGGCTACAAAATGATCAAGTAATAATGAGTTGTTTTTCTGGCAGAAAAAATGTCTCCTACACTTTAGTTACCAAATTCTCAAGATGCCAAATGCATGTAAAAACCTTGTAATCTGTCTTATTTTCAGAAACCTGCAAAAGATTACATCTGTAGTTTTATTTATCAGAATGTACCTTTCATGTGTTTTAGTGTTTTCTGCCTCGTTAACTTGGGAAAGTGAGAACTATTGTGAAGGCTATGCGGGGAATGGCTTATTTTAATACGCTTACGTGGGCTGTTTCGCTTAGAAATCCACCCTTCCTTCCTCAAGATTCCTATATATAGAAACACTGATATTGAGATATCTAGAAACACTGGAACCCCTAGGGCAGTGGTGGTGAACCTTCAGCACTCCAGATGTTTTGGACTACAACTCCCAGAATTCCAAGCCTATATTGCCAATGACCAAGGACTGTGGGAATTGTAGTCCAAAACATCTGGAGTGCTGAAGGTTCGCCCACTGCCCTAGGGTAGCATTTGAACAGATGCCAACAGATGGTAGTATTATATAGCAAGGCAGTATGTAAACTGTCGTGAGAGAGCCTTCAACTGCATTTTCAGGTTCAGATTGATTTATCCATGGGATATCTAGATTAGCAACTAGCCAGAAGCTGAGCTTCAGACAGACAAGGCTAATGCACAGAATAAATATTTTTGAGGTAACTAGTTTGCTTTGTTAAAAGTGTGTTTTCCGAATCAATATATTTTTATTTGTTTGAGTTTTGCAGTGTTGTCTGGTGTCTCAAGGTGTTGTTTCCTTAAGAATAAATGGATTATACTCTCCTTGACTCAGTGGAGTTACCCATGGGAATAGCAAAGAGGATATTGGAAGAAAAGATCATGATTTACCATTATTTGTAGATTTTCAAAGATAGTCATGCCAGTGACAGAAAAAATGACAGAACAATGGCAGAGGTATAATTTTTCCAGGGCTGAACCATACAAGAGAGATAGTCATCTCTAGAAAAGGAAATTTTTCAAGTGCTGAAGAATGAGTGAACCATGAGTTTTCCCGCACGACTATTGATGAACAGTAGAAACAATAATT
Organism: Phrynocephalus forsythii; assembly: GCA_029282475.1. Lineage (NCBI taxonomy): Eukaryota > Metazoa > Chordata > Lepidosauria > Squamata > Agamidae > Phrynocephalus > Phrynocephalus forsythii. Next base: position 82,170,324 of record JAPFRF010000002.1, read on the forward strand.
CATTTTTGTTGCCTTATTATCTTACTTTTCATTCATTTTGTATAAATAACAATGTATCTTTTTGGGTATCATGAACATTTCCCATGCTGAGAGTCAGACTAGACATTGCAGATAACCTGTCAAAAGCTGGAATTATTAGCATTCCAGAGACATGAAATGGGCAAATCTTTATGACTAAGCAATTTTATTTATTTATTTATTTATTTAGCTTGTATGCCGCCCACTACCCAAAGGTCTCTAGGTGGCTCACAATCAAAATGGACAATTAAAACATCAAAATACAATAAAATTAGAACAATAAAAACATGTAAATGCAATAAATATGATATAATAAAAACACACCACTAAAATTGCCATCAGGACCCACAAACATTAGTTAAAAAACTTCTGGAACAGGAAGGTTTTTACCTGGTGCTGAAATGTTATCAACGCCGGTGCCAGGCGAGTCTTATTTGGGAGGGCATTCCATAGTCTGGAGGCAGTTGCTGAAAAAGCCCTATTCCTGCAAGCCATCCCTTTCACCTCCTTAAGGGATGGCTCTTTCAGGAGGGCTCCCTGACTAGATCTTAATTGCTGGGTAGGTTCATATGGAAGGAGGCGGTCCTTCAGGTATCTAGGTCCTAAGCCGTTTAGGGCTTTATATGTCAAAACAAGCACTTTGAATTGGGCTCGCGCAGCAACTGGTAACCAGTGAAGGTTATACAGAATTGGCATGATGTGTTCCTTGGTGGCTCTACCACTCACCAGCCGTGCAGCACGATTCTGAACCAGTTGCAATCGCCGGACCGTCTTCAAAGGCAGCCCCACGTAAAGCGCATTGCAGTAATCATCAATACGGGATGTTACCAGTGCATGCGTAACTGTCATAATGTTCACATGTATATCTAGAAGAACAACAACAAAACAGTGCAAGCTAATTTCCAAACTGCAGGAGGTGAGAAAAGCTTTGGCTTCTACACAACAGTAGAAGAACAAAAAATGGGACATTTTGATACAGTACTAAATTGAGTATACTGATGTCCATACTGTGGTCTTGGCATCTCTCATTTGAACACTTTTGAAACTGTAGGTAGAAATGCAGCAGTTCTAGAATGTGTGCTGTAAGCAGAGGACACATTTAATACTCATATGAATGCAGGGGACATATAGTACAAACAGAGCCAGATTGTACAGTAGGGTAGAGGAAAAAAGCAAAAATGCAGAGGGGTGAAACACAACCAGGCCAAGTTAGGACACATGGAGGTTTATGGCCAGGTACTGTTACTCACTTTTCTTTAGTTAACGTGGACTTTCGATAACGTTTTCTGACAGGGACCGGTCGAGGGCGGCTGCTATACGAATAGGTTTTAGATGCTGTTGATGAGCCCTCAGGGTTGAGAATCACTGAGGTCATACTGGATCTTAGCCACAGTGGGTTCCAATAGATTTAGTCAAGTCTTGGTGGCATTATGGAACAATCTCCCTTGCCAACAGTTGCTACATGTTGCGGAATTCCATTCTCTACAACGGTTGCCAAGGTAAACCAATCCTGCCAGATTCGTTCTGCTTCTTAGTTGGAACTTGGCTTGTATTCTCAAAGCATTCTAAAGCATCTCCTGCTGGGTTTTAGGCTGACTTGGTGAATCTTGCCTTTTCCACTGTGCCTTGATTGCACATATAGATTACAATATTTAAATACTTAAGAATCTTGAGGCAGAAGAAGAATGTTCTTATAGAATTGGAACTGCTGCCTTTGAAAGCCAAGGTGAATGTGGAGGGATGAATTGGATAGAGAAATCTCTCCCAATTCACATTCAAGTTTCTGTGTCTGGAATGATAAGGGAGGTGGGCTGGTCTAGTTTATTTGCCTCATTGCATATGGTCTATATGCCCTTAAGCACTGAACAGGGCTTAGGTGTTAAAAAGAATGTGTATTCCACATAAAAAACAGTCCCAGTTTTCCTTCCCACAAAGGGGTTTTCCTTAGAGACAGAAATCACTGGGTGAAGTCTTGGGGATTGTACCACAAGATGTCACTGCAAACCTTATGTACATTCTGTACACACTCTTCTGTTCCCTGAATTGTAGCCTTGCTCAATGCTCTCTGGCACACAATGGTTGTGCATTCGAAAACAAATACTGTTGCCAATTACGCTGTTTTTAATGAACAGAACCATATGGCTCCAACGGAGTGAGTTATATATATTTATATGACACGTTGGACTATCAGCTGAAAGTGGTCATGGTAAGAGAACCATGTGTGTGCAAAAGAACAAAACAAACAAACAAATAAACAACCTCTGTAAAACCAACTGCTAATTCTAAATAGCCCACTGACTGTCAACATGATGGAAGCAAGCTGCTCATCTCTTTTGTTGTTTTGCTGTAGCCTGACATGTATAAATTAAACCAGGCAGCTGCAGAGCTCAGAACCCTTCCTCTGTCAGGCACCATTTGTTAGAAAGGGCTTACCAGAAGGGCTAGTGGCTGAGAGGCTGGAAGATCAGAAGAACAGCTTTTCTAGGCCATAGGGAAATATCTATAGGCCACACAGTTGTCCAAGAAGTACAGGAGCAAGATTTTTGTTATGTTTCCAGTGGGTTAGCCCACACATTCAACCGCTATGATTCTATATCACCATCTGCAGGGGGACATGGGTTTGCAAACCATCAAACTGTGGGTTCACAATTTGATGGTGATCTTACACAAGTGCTGGGAGTTGGGATTGATGCCCCTAGAAAAAGCAGAAGGCCTTGGAGTTGTGTTGCTTACACCTGTTCAAAATTAGACAACCCTATGTAAGTTATCCAGATGCTTGTGCTTCTAAGGTGAATAGGATCACTCCCATCATCCCACTGCCAGCACTGTGCTGGCCCTGGATAGGTCTGACATCAGGTGTTGGTGTTACTGAACACCTGGCAAAGTTTGTGTTTCCTATACATGTTGTTGCTGCCTGTGCTCCTGTGACACACCCCGATGTCAGGAGGTTTCAAAGTCTCGAAATGGGAAGTTTCAATCTATGTCTGCTTTGCATGGCATGCACCACCAAATGGCATGTTGCGCCACATGGGCCTGAAGGACAAATCAAGGACAGAAACAAATAATTTAGACAGCCTTTGGTTAGAAGAACAAATCCTTGAAAGACAATTGTGTGTTCAGTGTTACTGCAGGACATACTGTCACCTTTGGAGTTTCCAGATGAAACTTGCTCCATTTCATTATTAGTCTTCAGGAACCGAGGCACAGGATTCCCATCAGTCTAATTTCCCCAAACACAGAGACAAATGGACATTTCTCGTGAACATGAATTTGCTTTCAAGTCTAATTACATCATATCTATAATGCCAGGATTCAGGAGCAAGATTAAAGTTAGAAATAGGGACAGCCCAGAATATGGCAATCTACCCATGAGGCTACAAATAGAACTGAGAATTTAGACCTCTCCATTGAAATCTCCTGAAAGCAGGGTATAACAAGCATTTCTCACAATAGGGAGCACTGTTATTGGCGTCTGAAGGGAAGGAAGCCCAGTGTAGAACTGATTTATGCAAGAACAAGAAGATATATGAATTAGATAGCACATTACTACAACCATCGTTGTCCTGAAGCTTGAGGGAACCATAAAAGAAAAGGTTGGGATGGTGTTGAGACTAGAGCCTATGAGTTTCCTTCCTAGAAGGCAATCAGTTGTATAATGTGCCATTCTTAGGAAGTTCTAGTCCAGGGGATTGTGAAACTTGAAGCTGATATGTATGATTGGGAAACAGTTACCCAACATTCTGAGAAAAGAAAAGAAACCAGAATCTGGAAAAGTGACTTTTCTGGGCTCCGGCTTCCCAAATCCCTGACAGTCATGGCTAGTCTTGGGGAGCTGGAGAACTAGGGTCCACAATTTAACTTTTTTGGATAAAGTTTCGAAAGAAACCATTCTTGTTCCCTCACACTAAAACATCATCAAAGTAGATAAAATCTATCTAACTCCTTGTTGAGGTGCTGTCAGAGATAAACACTGATGGTGACAACAGAATTCAGAGAAAGCTGTGACCAAACTTGGTTTTTTAGTTTCCTGTTGTAATTTTTTCTCCTCACATGAGGCTGAAGCTGAACGTGTTTCTCCCTCCCCTCTTCAAATTTCTTAGATTAAGTTGATGCTGTGGGTTACCCTTATGAAACCAAGAAGATACCAAAGACACATACATATATAAAATGTTTCAGACATTTTGTTATAATAGAGGAGTAGTCACTGGTCTGTGAAACAGATAATTATCTACTGGAATATTTTAAGGACAACACAAAAGAGTCAGAAAGAGGATCCTACATTTTTGACAGAAACCATTTTGTACAATTGGGGTTTATTTCAGTTGGAATTAGCAGCAGAAAAGGAAGTGGTAGAAGCTGTGGCAATTTGAGTAATGCAAAACCAGTATCGCTAGACCTGTAAAAATAATTTCACTTGATTCTAGGTTTAAGACAGACTATAGCAAATCTCTCCAACCTGGTATCCTTCAGGTGTCTTAGACCAGTGATAACCCCAAATCTCTCCAACCTGGTATCCTTCAGGTTCGCCCCGCCGCCGCAATCGCTCCCGTCCTGCCGCCGCCGCCTCAATCACCCGGCCTGCCGCCGCCGCCGCGACCCCGCCGCACCGCCCCCGCCCCGCTGCCGCCACATGCAACCAGGTTTAGAAAACGCGCCGCACCGCCCGCCCCGTCCTGCCGCCGCCGCCGCGACCCCCCGCCGCCGCCGCCCCGTCCCCCCCCCCCGCCCCCCCTCCTGCCGCCGCCACCGCAACCCCTGCCGCCAGTAACCTCCCGCCGCCGCGACCCCCCCACCATCCCGCACCGCCCCCGTCTCACCATCGCTGCGCCGCCGCACACCCTGCAATCCCCCGCCAGAAAGAAAGAAAGAAAAAGTAGGGAGGGAGGGAGAAAGAAAGAAAAGTAGGGGGAGGGAGGGAGAAAGAAAGAAAGAAAGAAAGAAAGAAAGAAAGAAAGAAAGAAAGAAAGAAAGAAAGAAAGAAAGAAAGAAAGGAGGGAGGGAGGGAGGGAGGGAGGGGGAAGAAAAGGGAAAGAAAGAAAGGAGGGAGGGAGAAAGAAAGAAAGAAAGAAAGAAAGAAAGAAAGAAAGAAAGAAAGAAAGAAAGAAAGAAAGAAAGAAAGAAAGAAAGGGGGAGAAGGAGGAAGGGAGAGAGAGAGGAAGGGAGGAGGGAGGGGAGGAAAGGAAGAAAGAAGGAGAGGAAGAGGAAGGAAGAAAGAAAGAAAGAAAGAAAGAAAGAAAGAAAGAAAGAAAGAAAGAAAGAAAGAAGAAAGAAAGAAAGAAGGAGGAGGGAGAAGGAGGAAGGGAGGAAGAAAGTACGTAAGTAAAGGAAGGAGGGAGGGAAAGAAAAAGAAAGGGAGAGAAGGAGTGAGGGAGAGAGAGAGGAAGAACGAAAGAGGGGGGGGGAGGAAGGAAGGAAGAAAGAAAATGAGGAAGAAAGGAAGAAAAAAGAAAGGGATGGAGGGAGGGAAGGAAGGAAATAAAGAAGGGAGAGGAGAGGAGAGAGGAAGAAAGAAAAAAAGGGGGAAAGAAGGGGAGAAAGAAAGAAAGAAAGAAAGAAAGAAAGAAAGAAAGAAAGAAAGAAAATGAGGAAGGAAGGAAAGAAAGAAGGAAGGAAGGAGGAGAGTGGGGAGGAAGGAAGGAAGGAAAGAGAGAGAGGGAGAGGGAGAGAAATAAAGAAAAAAGAAAGAAGGGAGAGGGAGGGAGAGAAAGAAAGAAAGAAGGGAGAGAAAGAGGAAGGAAGGAAGGAAGGAAGGAGAGTGGGAGGAAAGAAAGAAAGAGGGGGAGGAAGAGAGAGAGAGAAAGAAAAGAAAGAAGGGAGAGGGGGAGGGAGGGAGAAAGAAAAGAGAAAGAAAGAAAGAAAGAAGGGAGGGAGGGAGGGAGAAAGAAAAGGGAAAGAAAGAAAGAAAGTAAGGAGGGAGGGAGGGAGGCCTCATGTCAAGGAAGGGCAAAGGGTCCTAAGACCTCACGGCGGCTGGGTAGCCCCCGGGGGGGATGCAAGGAAGTAAAAACAGTGTTTCCTTGCAGCGATGCCAAGGACTCATCGCACAACACTGGCTCTTCGGCTTGAGTACGGAGATGAGCACCGCCCCCTAGAGTGGGAAACGACTAGCACGCATGTGCGTCAGCGGCGGGGGGGGCATTTACATTTTTTATCTTATTAAATCAAAACAAGCGGGCCAGGGAAAAATTATCAAGCATTTACCGGTCCACGGTGATAAAAAGGTTGGGGAGCACTGTCTTAGACGATATTATCTGCCATCCACAGCCAGCACTACGATTCTGGCTGTGGATAATAAGGATTGTAACCAAATACATTGGGAGGGTGCCAGTTTAGGAAATACTTGTTTATTAGAGTAACTACATCATTCCCATAATGGCTTTAGTTTTGTAGGCACTGCATGCTTGTGGGGAAAAAACTCATGATGTGTAATTTTGTAAGAGCAATACAGTCTAAGCAAACATTGCTAGTTTTCCTCCTTAGCTTTAAAAGTGTGACTTTAAAATTCAAGAACATCGATAAACACAAATATATACATTATGTACAAAATTTGCACATTTGCACAAAAACAGTTATATTCCCCAAGGGTCTTTGCCTTTTTTTTTAAAGGGAAATTGAGCCCAGATTAGTTTATATTAAAAGCAGTCACATATGTCCAAAGATAAGCCTTTATGCTGACTGCACCATATAGTTGGGTATAAATGGGAAAGATAAGTCAAACATAAGATTCCTTAGCACACTGTATGTGGTCAAAAGCTGGCTGACTGCATCTCCGCACCAGGTATTCTTGACTGCTTTTTTGATAAGACCCAGACATGGTCCTGAGACGGTAGACTTGAGGGGTGAGAGGAAGGTTAGCTCGGGAATGTATTCCAATCACAACATCAACAGCCGTCAGTTTGTCCATAGAGTCAGCAGTCACAGAAAGGTTGCCATTCAAAAGGCCTTCCTTGTATGCTTTGTTTGTAACCTCCCTGTTGGGCCTTGGGAGATGAGGCTTATGGTCTAGAAGAGACACAATGAAGGGTCTTGTATTGTGATCTGCTGAACTACTGTAGGAAGGTAGTCTGGCAGCTGAGCAGTTTTTGGTGGCCTCTTCATAGGATGGGGGCTTCCTGGGAGTCTTTTGATCCACAAGTCGAAACACCTCATCGGCCGACAGGAAACGAGGCCTCTGTTGACACCCTGTGGACATCAGTGGTTTGCACGGATCAGCACCACCAGCGGCTTGATTAATCCGGCAGGAAAGGCGCCTCTCTTTCATGGGGTCCTTTCTGAAACTGTCCCTTTGAAAGCCACTCGCACTGCAGCTCTGCATTTTTGTTAGCACCTTCTTGCGAGTCACTACTGAAAAGGACATGGAATGTTTCCTGAGCTCTCTGCTGGATGTGTCACTTTCTTTGGGCGCCTTGGTAGAAAAGGACTGTGGCCGTGTTTGGGTATTTTTCTGGAAGTCTGAAGGTGACGTTAGTGGCGAGCTGGTGAAAACAGAGCTATCTGAGATCGAGGAGGCACTGTCGAGCGAACTGCTGGAAGATGACCTGGCCAAGGAACTGCTTGAGAATTCTGAGGGCAAGCCCACCTTTACTGAGAGTTGTGGTGGCTTTTTGTTCCTATAGAGGCCAGAAAGATACGCTTCTCCTGTCATTGGTGCTGTGGGCCCTTGACATTTCAGTCCCTGTCCTTCCTGCTGAAGGACATCCCCTTCGCTTTTGGTTAGCTTCTGGCTCCTCATACAGCCTTCCTGGGGGCCTTTAGAAGAGAACATGTCTGGTTCGGAGAACCTTCTGTCCAGTTTGCTTAGTGATTGTTTGAATCGGGTCACTGAGGAGACAGAAGGGGTCTGGGCTAGTCGTTGTTGCAAGTAGCACTCTTGACTGCTTGGTGTGTTGGCTATCTCACCAGCTTGTGGCAGATCATTAGGCTGAGAATCACTGGAATTACATTCCCCCTCGAAATCTCTACTCTCATGGGCAGAGTCATATTGCTGGTCGACAGGCAGGATTTCTGCAGAAGAAAGAAAGCATAAGAAATGCACATACATATTAACTCAAAATAGAGATTTTCTGCTCCTGGGGGCCTCCAGGAAAAGTGGTTTTTACTAGTTAGTTAAATAGGATTTCCCTGCCAAAAATTAAGAAAAAAATAGAAGTGCCTACTTAAGTAGTTCTTGTTCAGTTCTTTAAAATAATGGCACAAAAGGTCTATTTTTTGTCTCCCTGTAAACCATAGAGAAGAGGCCAGGGCACACATTTTGCTTCCAACCATCTAAGGGTGTTTATACACGACCCCTAAACTCCGGGGCAAATGGCTCCCAGCTCCGGAGCTTAAAAATGTTTACCCACCAGCTCCAGAGTTAACAGGAAATTAAGTGCGACCCCGCCCACTTTAGCGCGTCCCAGTGCAGCTTTCAGGTACCTGCTCTTTAGAGGTGAAAATTATTTGATCCAGTGTAACGATAGTGAGTGCGGGGCTCTCCTTGCTTCTGTTTGTTTTTTTTTGCTCCCTCCCCTTTAAGAGCTACTTTTACAGAGACGAGAGGCAGAAAGAGGTGAGCGGCATGCTTTTCTTTCTCTTTTTCTCCCTCCCCTCATGCAGCCAGCAGCCAGGAAGTGCGGAGGGGGTGGGAATGCAGGAAGAGCGACGAGCCCCTAAGATCTCTGGTCCGAATTTAAGTGGCCAGCGGATCTTAGGGGTCGTGTAAAAAGGCCCTAAAACTGGTTAATCCATTCCAGAGTTCCTCATTTTTGAGGAACTTAAAAATTATTTTCATTGAAACTCTGCCATTATTTAATTCCAAATAGCATCAGGTAGGGGTGCCTCATATTGTATAGGCAGTAAGACAATATGTTTTAAATTTTCCATACGTTAAGCACTTGGTTATTCTTTTCACTAAACTGAGCTAGATATATGTCCTCTGACAATATCACAAGTGTCCAAGAATATTATTGACTGGCCAAAACAAGATGTGTGCCGCTCTGAAACCCCACATTGTCAGCTCTTCAAGGGTTAACTGAGATAAAACTGAACTATTTAATGTTGTTGCCTATGCATAGCATCTTTAGATGACATTCCATGTTCATTCAGGATTATTTTGCATATCCTTAGAGATTGTAGAGCAGCCACCAGAAAGCTGCACCCCTATGTATCTCCTGCTTCTGCAGTGTGGAATGAGAGCAATTTCAGAAGAAGGATGGCAAATGAGATGTCATCTGAGCCTCTGAGACCATTTCACTTCCCATTTGGAAATGATCTAACTTTGTGGCTTGTCAGTTATAGCTAGTCATTTCCTGCATAGCTAGAGCTTGTCCAAAGAACTAGCAATAACGTACTGTACAATTGAATCAAGTGGTGGGACACTTAACAGTGAAATCCTAGCACATTCTGAGAAACAGACTTTGATACTGATCTAAACAAATTTGTAAAAAGCCCTGATTATACTGTGTGGTGGCTCAGCGGACTAAGGCTCTGAAAACTGTTGGCTGTAAAGTCGGCAGCTTGAATCCTGGGTGCCACTCAGTGGAGTGAGCTCTTGCTGATAACCCCAACTCTTGCCAACCTGGCAGTTTGAAAGCATGTAAATGCAAGTAGATAAATAGGTACGGTCGTAAAAAGCGGGAAGGTAAAACAGTGTTTCCTTGCAGCCATGCTGGCCACGTGGCCATGGACTTGCACAACACTGGCTCTTTGGCTTGAATACGGAGATGAGTATCACCCCTAGAGTCAGACATGACTAGCTCACATGTGCGAGGGGAACCTTTACCTTTTATACTGCATGCCACAGCTACCTACCTGACTTGCCCAAGGAATTATCAGCAGAATTACAGAATAATGAACAGATTTCTTCCCCAAATATTTCAGAACAATGGTCAATGAGGAATTCCACCAGCATTTTCACCTGTGCAAATCAATCAAGGATATCTTGTTAGCTGGTTATTAATCCCACACAATTTCACAATTATTACTTTTCCTGATATACAGCAGTCTGTATTTGCATGACTCATTGACTGGCATGTCTGCTTCTTGCTGGTGATTTGAATCCCACTCTGCAGATACACCTCTTGGAAAAAACAGCAGCCATACTGACTCAGATGTTCCTGATGCTGTAGCCAGAAACACTAACTTTCACAAACTCTGAACACACTGGAGTTTTTTTTTCTTGTAAGGGGCTTGACTCTACCGTCTGCCAAGAACGACATGCCAATGGCAGGCAAAATCAAAGCCAACATTGGGTAGGGCCAAATGTATGAACTCACCTCATCTGAGGACTTCTGAGGAGCCCAAGAACAACATTTAGCAGCACAATTACCCCATATACTCTTATGAAGATTAGTCCGTCTAATCAAGCACAGTCTACTCAGTTGGTAGTAGCAATTGTCAGGATCTTACATAGATGTCTTACCCATCACTTCCTACTTTGAGCCTTGAATTTGAGGATTGGTCCTTGTATCTTCCACATGCCAAGTATTTGCTCTACCTATTGTTCCTCCCTTGAATCTGCTTTCTTCCTAGCATGAACTAATGCTAACTTGATCCATGATCCATTATTGAATTGGAAATGTTACAGTTAAACTAATTTTGAACATCATAGAGAATGTGATACTCTGCCTACAGCAGTGTTGGCGAACCTATGGCACGGGTGCCAAAGGTGACACTCGGAGCCCTTTCTGGGGGCACCTGACATTGCCCCTTCACAGCCACCTGTATTCAGGTTAAATTGCTGTATTAGCACTTTGTGAAAAAATTACTGAATTTTGAATTGCACTTTGGGCACTTGGTCTCTAAAAGGTTCACCATCACTGGCCTACAGCATTGGTTCTTAATGGGTCCTATGCCAGCACGATCCTAGCACAAGATCACAGCAAGCCATTTTGAAAACAGATATGTAAGGATGCCATTGACAGCTGTGTTGTAGCTTCTTTCCTTTGAACAACAACAACGAGAGCAGTACGAAGAAAAACTGAGCCAACCTTATCCGTCAGCCCTTTCTGGATTTCTAGGGGCAGGCTTTGGTCACCATCTGGTGTCAATATAGTCGGCCCAAAACAAATGGCAAGATTGCTAGAATCCATTTTGTTGATCTCGGAGCTTTTGCTGATGTGGTGGAGCACACATAGCAAATGTTTGAGCAAAAGAAGGTTTGGCCTTGGTAGCTTGCTTGCAACCCTGTAAGAATAAACAAAAGAAAAGAGTCGTCCTCTGTAACTTCTGCTTTGAAACAAAACAAAACAAAACAAAACAAAAGCCCCATCCACTTCGTGTTCACTTGTAATGAAGGCGACTCCCTCAAAATGTACAAATTTTCAGTTCAAGTGGTTGGATAAGACTCCCATTTTAAAAAATCCCAGAGTAGCAGCGTAACCTGCTTGAAACTTTCTGAGCCATCAAGTGGTGCAATACCGCCTGCAGTAAAAGCTGTAGATTAAATGAGAGAGAGAGAGAGAGAGAGAGAGAGAGAGAGAGAGAGAGAGAGAGAGAGAGAGAGAGAACTTATAAACCTAATGCTGTAGTGCTAGCACCGGAACCTCCGTTTCCCCTGCTCCTGCCTTCTGTGCTACCCCAAAATATACTGCAGAGGATCTCTCCTGCTGATGGAGTGATTCCTATCATGCAAAACTCATCTTCAGCTAAAGTCCCTAAGCATACAGTATGGGCCTTTTTACACGACCCCTAAGATCCGCTGGCCACTTAAATTCGGACCAGAGATCTTAGGGGTTCGTCGCTCTTCCTCTGTATCTTCCTCTGTCCCCACCCCCCTCGGCACTTCCTGGTTGCTGGCTGCCTGAGGGACGGAGAAAAAAGAAAGCAAAGACTGACGGTTTACCTCAGTTTTGTTCCGGACAGCATTCAGATCTCTTAAAGGGGCGGGGTGCAAAAAAAGAACAAACAGAAGCCAGGAGAGCCCCGCACTCACTATCCTTACACCGGATCAAATATTTGTCACCTCCAAAAAGCAGGTACAAGAAAACTGCTGTTTGGTCACGCTCAAGTGGGCAGGGTTGCACTTAATTGTCTGCAAAGTCCGGAGCTGGTGGGTAAACATTTTTAAGGTCCGGACCTTGCAGCCATTGTCGGTGGAGCTTAGGGGTCATGTATAAATGCCCTATGATACATGAAAGGTGTTAAGCCCTGGCATATGCATTTCTCATTATGAAGCATCAAGCACCTACCATAGATTCTTTCAGCCTTCACAGAAGCTATACCCCTGCTTTTAAGAATGAAAACCAAGGGCAGGAGGATCCATCATGAACTCAGCAGGTTTCATCCCAGTTGATTTTAGGCCTTCGCCATTGACAAAATTAATGGCAGCATAGCCATTTAGATTTAACTACATAATGTGGAAACTGACTAAAACCAAGCTTTCATTTGAACACAATCCCATTGCTTAATCAACTGGGCCCACACCCCTAGTCAAGTTGCCACACTGGTTGTGCTGGAAACACGTTGAATGTGCTCCCCCTTCCAACAGCACTTTCCTTTTTTTGAACAGGTTTGGACTGGGGGGGGGGAACCCCTCTACAGCACACATTTCCAAGGGAGAATGCTCACTGCACTCTCCTGTTCTGGCTCAACTGAAGCCACCCTGTTGCCCAGTTTTTGTGCATGTTTACACCAATGTTCTTATTCTGTAGATTGGGCTGTAGCTTTAATCTCTCGCCTAAACCTACATCAGTTTATGTCACAAACCTGGGATGTATGTCATCCCCTTAATTAGACAATGGGACTTCATTGACAGGGAAAAAGCCCCAGCCTATTGACTGAGACTCACCTCTGGATAAATATGCTTCAGATGATAATCTGTGACAGTAAAACTGTCATTATTTATTTTAGTCAATGTGATTTTAAAAAATGCACATGCTTAAACCCAGGATTTAATAGCAATCTGCTTTCGAAATAAATGCTTTCAAACCAATGTTATACCACATTAAAGGGGAAATATGGCAAGTCCAAAATAATGTTTTGGATTATCAGTTCCAGTGGTAGAGGGTTGTTGGGACTTGTCTAGAGATATGATAGCACTGTTCAGATGTTTGAAAGATAGTCATGTACAGGAGGGGAAGGATCTGATCTCAGCCATGTAATAATCAGCTTAAGTTGAAGGAACCCAAATTAAGGCTGAATATCAGTAAAAAACATCTTAATAATAATAATAATAATAATAATAATAATAATAATAATAATAATAATAATAATAATAATAATAATAATAATAATAATAATAATAAAACTGTTAGAGTAGTACAGAAGTGGAACCAACAACCTCAGAGTGCTCCAACCCCAGAGGCTTTTAAGAGAAAATTAGACAATGATCTGTCAGATATACTTTGATTTGGATTTGTGTATTGAGTACGGGATGGGACTCAATGGCTTGATAGACTCCTTTCAACTCTGCAATTCTATGGTTCTATTATTCTAAGCTATACTTGTAGCTACCCAACACAAGTTTTGAAGGTAAGTCCCATTCATGTCAATGAGGCTTCCTTCTAGGGTAAGTGGATTGAAGAGTGTAACCTCACAAGTAACTTCAAGGTAATCAATGGGAGATTCTGACATGTAAAAGTGTTTAGGACCAATGTCCCTCCATGTTGCACATGAGAGAACAACAATAACTTTTTTTCTGAAAGAGGATCAACTTACTCTTTCAGGGCTTCAGTTGTTTCATGGTGGGTTGTCTTCTCTAGAGCTGTCATCCACTCATCATAAAGCTCAGTCAGCAACAGTTTATGAGGAATATGTCGGAGAAAGTCCTGCATAAACCAAATCAAACCATCTTACTTTAATATTTATGTAAAATGTTTTGTCACAGTACAAGCCTGCCTTCCCATTCTATGCCAACAGGGAGTGGCACTTGAATTTTTCTTTGGTATTGATGATGGGGGAGAGGCATTGCACTAATTTAGGGGGCACAGGACAAGCTGTACACATGCATCTCTCTCTCTTTTTTGTAAGCTGTGTAATCCTTCTGAAGCATCTGCCTCACTCGGTCTGCTTAATGGTAACGTTGGCCTTGTGAGGAATTAGTAGCTTCCATAAGAATGCATGGGAAGACAGTAGCAAATAAATATATATACTGTATATATACCTTAAAAACTACTGCTAGCAAATGTACAGATGCATTTTCAAAAGCGACATTTCCTCCTGAGTTCAATTCTTCTTTCAGCTCCTTGCGTAACTTCTCATTGGCAGCTTTCCGGAATATTCCTTCAGTATGCGGTCCTTGCAGAAAGAGTATTGTAAGGATATCCTGCAAACCAGTGTGATCAAAACCACTGTTAAGCACCACCTCGGTGAGAAACATTAATAGAGAACTGAACATAGTCCCTGGCCCAAATATGGTTCCACAGTTTTGCCTTCACAGTGGGAATGATGTCAGTGGCAGGCTGACAGTGATTCAAGCCTTTGTTTTGATTTCATGCTGCAGAGAGCTTGCATACAATGAGATGAAATTGTGTGTGTCCAAAAACTGAAGAAAAAGGAAGTACAGTATTTTTCCATGTATAAGACTACATATTTGTCTAAAATTATTAGACTAAACTTTGAGGGTCATCTTATACACAGGAGTAAGCCAAAGAGAGAACCATAGAGTTGTGAAACTGTAATTTTGGGTTGGAAAAGTGGGGGCATCTTATACATGGGGGCGTCTTATAGCCAGAAAAATATGGTATTTAATTAGGAGCAGTCTACCTTTAGATATGTCAAATGCCTATCTAAGCAACATTTGCATAGAGTGGTGACAAGACAACCATTCAAATGAAAATTAATGAAATCATAATACTATATTTAGAAAATTGGGATTCTATCCATGCACAGTGTTCTTTCTTCTGTTTCTTGTTTTCCTATCTTCCAGCCCACATTTTGCCAGAACTCTTCAAAGAATACAAGTTAAAGACTCCTCTTAGAACAGTGAAGGTGAACCTTTTAGAGACCAAGCGCCCAAATTGCAATTCAAAACCCACTAATTTTTCGCAAAGTGCCAATACAGCCATTTAACCTGAATACAGGTGGCTGTGAAGGGGCGATGTCGGGTGCCCACAGAAAGGGCTCCAAAGTGCCACCTTTGGCACCCGTGCCATAGATTCGCCAACACTCTCTTAGAATATGTATTAATATTATTGCTGATGAATATGTACTTCCAAACTAATTTCTTTCAGGCTATGAATCAATACCTCCTTCTGGATCAAAATTTGAAACAAATCTTGACAAGTCCCCCCTCCCCCAGAAAATGTTGCTTACCTTCATGATTATTTTACACAGCTCAAGACAGTACCCTCTGTTACAAAAAGGCATGCAGCATTCCTACTGCAAGTGCTTCCTTACCTGTATTGGTTTCGGCAACATATCTTCTCGGCTGCAAACAAGTGACAGTGGCTGGTCGAACAGAGAAAGCTTTGAGTCAGGTTCAAGATGCCCCAAATGTTCTGACCCAGAAGTGATTCGTCTCAGCATAAATGGCCAAGATATTACTTTCTTCCTTTTCTGTTTGCTATCTGTTACAACGTTAGAAAGCAAGAACAGCGTGTAACCAATGAGTAACTTAAAAGTAATGATATAGCTTACCCATACACACATATATCACTGCTCTAAATAAGAGGAACAACAAACATCCAGAGAACTATTGGAACAAAAATTCATAAACATTTTATTAATGCCATGATATTGAGGTTAGGTCACCAAGGCTGCAATAATATTCACACTTAACTTGTAGGAAGCCTTAGTGGAAACAATGGGGCCAATATCTACATAGACAAGTTTACAATTGCATTATATGACTTGTTCCATTGATATTTTGCTTTCCCTCCAATGATCTCAAGGTAGAGGACTAGCCCCAACTTTTTTGCATCTAAGGAAGAAAGGAGATTTCCTGAGATGCCCAAATGGAATCTATGATGGACTAGCATCTCAAAAGAACAGGATCTCGACATGTAATTTTAGTTTGATACTCCAGGCCTCAGATACTACTTGTGGTGTCATAGCTGATCCCAATCTTGGCATATTTAGTTTGGAAAATACGTAAAATTCTCTGCGTATTGTTTACTAGAAGGAAGAAAAGCCATCCCCTCTGCCAAGTCTAAACTCACAGCCCCAGTGTCCAATTTTATAATCTGCTTTAAAGCTAAGGAATATTACTCTTTTGGACTGTAATTGTCAGAATCCAGCATGGTTATGCTATCTAGGGAATTTTGAGATTACAAAAAGTAATTTTTCTTCATTCTCTGATGTACTGCTACTGCATAGCAAAGTAGAATAGATGCATCAGTGTACCTTTTCCATGTTCCAAGCAATTATGAACTAGAGATTCCTTGTGAAAACTCACCCGACAGGTGACATAGTCCATCTTCGTCATCACATGGCATGAATAAGTGGCATTTCTTGATGTCAGCCTACAGTAAACAATAAGTTACAAAAGAGTCAGTCAAAAACCAGCCCAGCCCAGCATTTCCATGCAGTGCCTTTAAGAAGCTCATAATGTATCTTTTTTCTTGAAACTCTCAGATAGCAGATAATGATAAGCATATGCTGAAGAGTGGCAATAGTAACTCTGGAACAGATACATACAATCCTACTTTTGATAAGGTACCTCTTTGTGATTTCTACAGAATATATTAATCCTGCTCCCACAAAACATGAATCTAGATCAGTGGTGGCGAACCTTCGGCACTCCAGATGTTTTGGACCACAAATCCCACAGCCCTTTGTCATTGGCAACACAGGCTTGGAATTCTGGGAGATGTGGTCCAAAACATCTGGAGTGCCGAAGGTTCGCCACCACTGATTTAGATTTTAGAAGCTTAAAATATACTAGTTGTATTGCATCCAATAAGATATCCACTACTAACTTAACCCACCAATTTCCAGTGGGCCTACTTCAGGAAGGTGTTAGCCCGAATCCAATATGAAGAAAAATAATGTTGCAAGCCTGAAGGACTTTAGAATTTTCTCAAACAGGCTTCTCTCCTTCCAAATGCTATACTGCAGAACAGTAAAATTTTACAAATAAAGGATGGATGTTATGTACATGGATAGATGGGAAGAAAGTCAAACATTCCACAGGGCTAGTGCAAGCTTGTGTTGTGAGCCTAAGCAGATCTTTGGACCCGAGCCATAAAGCCAAGTAAGGCTGCAAAGGGATTGCAGACTTCACATCCCTGGAAACAGCTTCAGTGACCCTAACAGGACTTTTCAGTAAAAAGGATTTAGACTAAGGATAATATTGTTCCCCAGACTGCACCATTCTGTCTTCCAACATGACTGTAACAGAGATGGAAGAAGTTACTTCTTTGGACTAGAAAAAGGCATGGCTATTCCTGCTTGGGAATCATGGGAGCTGTAGTCCAACAAAGTAGATTTTCCCATCTTGCATTAGTACAACAAGGATGAGGCTCAGGGCTACATGTGCAAAAGGCTTCCATTTTCAAGAATTAAGCTCAACTACACTGTAAAATGAGAGCTGGCCTGGTAGAAAGAAGTGCACTCCAAGTCTCAGCATGTTTAGTAATAAGTAAGTACCACTGAATTCAACAGAGCTTACACTATAAATTGCAGGCTATTAAAATTAGATAATACATGGGGGTGTGGTTTATTTACCTCTGCCTGGCATCCAATCAAATTTTCCGTGTCACTCATATTCAAGGCTTTGGGCTGTGAAACAAAACAAAGGCAGGACATGATGAACATTCCTTTCAGTTCTACAGCTGAAACAGATCACAGTCTTCAGAGAAAAACATACTAGGTTAAGGAGTAAAAGAGACAACTCACTACATTGCAGCTGCTTAGCACCTTCATCGGGAATTTAGTGGATGCAAGTTTTATAATTTTGGCTTGTTTGATTTCTCTTGTTTGCCTGGTTAAGATTAAAGAGGCAAATATTAGTAACAGCTACCAGGAAAATTTTATTAGTGTTTTTATTTTCTCGCTTCTAAACCCAAGCGGGATAAAAATAATCATTTTAAGTCTCATTTGAAAAACAAGAGTTTCTCTTCTCATGGTGTAGGCACATAAAAGTTTTTGTACTCTCTTTCACGGCCAGGATCTGATAGTTGTTGTGAACTTGTGAAATGTCAGGAAGAAAAACCTCCAGAGCATGACCAAACAGCCCAAAAAAACTCACAACTATAATAATTTTTCTTTATTGTTGCTTCAAGGCTTGGAAACAATTTGCCAGAGACAAGAATTAAACACCTCACAAGCAAGAATCTCCCTTTCACATTGCTTCGACTCTCTGGTGGAAAAATATTGTCACTCTCAAGCCTTACAAATGATCTGGAAGAGGTCCCCTACATAAGTATTGTTTTAAAACACACCATAAACATATACTCATGCAGGCTAAAATCTACCTTGCACAGTTTCCTGTAAAAATATTACAGCAAGTACCATCCATAGTACTGAACACCCAGTGGCTGTGGACATTTGGAAACCCACTTACTTAACCACCTCATCAAGCACACACACACACACACCCAAAGAAAAGGAAAAAAAGCAACACACGCTAGGAATTTCAAGCAGTTCCTGACCCTGTAAAAATAAACCAAACCTCCTAGTGCAGTTATGTTCTATGCAAAATACCAAGCTATGAGCAGCCTTGTTTGCTAATGAACGGTTAAGTTGGGCAATCAATGCTTTATCGTGTAAGATATTGTTAGCATCCAGTCCTGAAAGACGGGACTGAACTAAACTTCACCCTACAATACATTCATTTTACAAGCTTACCAGAGAATGATATCCAGACAGAGTTCTTTTACCTCCAACAAGCTGCATGGAAAAAAAGAAAACCAACGTTGTGCTCTGTTGTTGTAACTAAATCGTCTGGAGAGACATGGGGGACGCACGGAGAGGCTTTCAGCGATGCGTGTGCCGCATTGTAATTGAGTGGCGGTGCTGGAAGGAGGCAGGTGGAAATTCACAACGTCACAGAAGCAGGAAAAAGCATCATGGTTTGAATGCAGAACTTAAGCTGTCACTGGCAGATGCTCTTAGCTCTCTGGCTTCCTCTTTCCTTTTAGGGCAGCTGCTGTGTATGTGCTTTCCCTCTCTCCCTTTCATAAAAATAGAAAGAAAAAGCCCAGTGTTGTCACAGAAAGAAAGGGCAATGGAACAGATGAGATGTCCCATAGGTAGACATTCCACTTTACTGTAGGAATCTGGTGGGATGTGTGAAAAACACATCACCGTGTAGGCTGGCCTCAGGTCTCTCAAGAACTTCCTGCATTTTTAAGCATCACACTCTTACTAGGAAGACAGACTGTCTTTTTTGTAAGTAACCAGCCATAAAATGTCCAACCTGACCTCCCTCCCACCCCAGTAAACCACACCTGACCTGAGCAAGGCCAGTGCAAATATTCTGGTGTCTTCTCTTTAATAAACCAGTTGGAGGAAGTCCTGGGCTGGCAAATGGAGAGGGCTAGTGGGAAGACATGTGGGGCCAGAACTTTTAAAATGTAGAATGTATTAAGCATATATAGCTGAGATCCTTTAAAATATTTTGGCTGTGGTAGGTATTGAATGTGTGCGCATTTATTATAAAATGTACTTACCTAAAACCTCTCTTGACGGTTTTGTTTGCAGAACTATACATGGGCTGGTGAATTAAGACCATTCAGAGAAAGGAGAGCTGGATTAGAACTGGACTTCTACTTTAAACCTCACAAAATGTTGCACAAATCCACAAACCTAGAAGAGGAGCTGCTGCAAGAGATGGTGATAAGTTGGCCAAGCAACATTAGGTGGAGGAGTAAAAATGTTCACTGGTATGGAAGCTGCCTTTGTTGAAGAAACAATGGACTTATTGCCGCTGGCTGAGTGAACATGATCCCTCTAAACCCACAGGAGCTGCTAAAACAGTTTTTACACTTCATGGGAGCAGACAGTGGCAAGCAAAAAAAGCAACTGAAGCTGTGCTCCTAAGAACAGAGACTAAGAAGGGAGTAATTTTGCATTCAGTGGGATTTTTTTGAAAGCCAAGCATCATACAGTATTATATGTCAGCTTTCTCCAATCTGACTCCTTCCAAACATGCTCAGTGACAGATGGTACAGCCAGTGGTTCTGCTAGCTGTCCATGATGGAGGTTGTAATTCACCATCTCTAGAGGACACCAAGTTGGACAAGGCTGCTGCAAAATTTCAACTCCATGCATCTCTTTTTCAAAAGAATAGGAATCCCTTGGAAACTGTTTCACACTACTTGAGAAGCAAATACTATAAATCCCTTTCTATTTCTTTGTGCACCTAACTATGAAATAGGAGTCAAATTTCATATTGTAAATTGTGTTACATTAGTAGCTGAACAAGATGTTAGGGTAACAGATGTGATTCGGATGTACCTTCATGCTTGTAGAAATGCAAATGAAGCCCATGTTTACTTTCCAATAAACAACCACAAAGCTAAGTGAAGTAGAGCCCCGTGACGCAGTGGTTAAATGCCTGTACTGCAGGCAAAACTGTGCTCACGACCTGGGGTTCAATCCCAGGTAGCAGGCTCAAGGTGGACTCACCCTTCCATCCTTCCGAGGTCGGTAAAATGAGTACCCAGCTTACTAGGGGGCAATGTGTAGCCTGCATACTGTAATTAAACGCTGTAAACTGCTCAGAGACTACTTGGTGGTATCGGGCGGTATATAAGCAGAACACTTTGCTTTCGCTTTTTGCTTTTATTTGAAAATGACAGAAGATGTGAAAAAAATCTCACACTGCAATTGGGGATAGAAGATCATGGCCTTCATAGCTTTTGGAGCAATGCTTTTGGGACTGAGCAGCTTTTCCAAACCCACACAGGTGGGCTCTTTTCCCAGTGTAAGGCAACCCTGGGTTTTCCAGGTAGAGAATATCCAGAAGTGGTGTCCCATTCTCTTCTTCTGTGGGTACCCTGGGACTGTGCAGCTTTCCCAAACCCACACAGGCTGGCTCTTTTCCCTGTAAGAAATCCAGCACCCAAGCTGCCACTGAGCTTTCCAGTCAGCTGCAATGTTTTTTAATCTACTTGATATATCAATGTTTGAATTTTGTGCTGTTCGGTTTTAAATAGTTTTAAATATCTTACCTTGTAAAATTGTTTTGTTCAGCTTGCAACTCACTCTGAGATATAAAGGTTTAAATTAAATTAAATTAAATTAATAAATTACCAAATATAAACTCTGAAGGGAAAAAAATCTTTCTTAGCTAGGACAGCTAAAGGTTAAGGTCCCAGGGAATCAAAAGACAAGGAGACAGATTGCTAAACCCCCCCTCAATCCCCTTTGTTATTCCTCAAGTAGCATCTGTTTTCGTTTTTTTGTGAAACCCTCAATGGGAAAATCCCCACCATGACAGACTGTTTGCCTTTTTCAAAAGAGCTCTAACCAACTTGTTAGGCACCCCAATGACCGTTGCAATCAGGGAGTTGCAAGCGTGAGCAAATGGTGACAAATCTGTGCTTGTTTCAATGTTATGCTAATGAGAAATCAGCCCAAGTTTAGTCTACTCAAGCAGACAAAGGGGTGCTACTTAGCTATTGACTCTTCCAACCCCATGTATAATCCAGTGAAGCAATGAGGGATCTGGACCCATGCTGCTCTCAATGTACATATATAGAGCTCACTGAACTCTGCCAGAGCTGGCCGAGGAACAGTCTCCAGGGGAACAATAGAAACAATGACCAAACAAAAAGTGCACTTGCGTAAGCAAAAGGAGAGCATGGCTTTTGTTTTCTTTTCCTTTGTCTTGTCTCTAATGTTTTGGGCAGCGTATCGTCCTAGCTCAGTTAAGGCACTAGCAGAATTATTATGAAAAGGCATGGTGTTTTCCTTCTCCCCACCAGAGTCCTCCTCTCTGCAAACCCAACTGTGTTTCCCTCAAGGGTGGTTATCCTGGTATTTCATACCAGTATTGTTTCTCAGGGGCCTGTGTCAACAACTACTGGCCAGTATCATCCCAGTGGATAACATCTTTCTGTGCCACAGTCATATGCAAGGGGTCTGGAGAGAAGAGGACTCCGACAGAGAGAGGGAAAACATGATGCCTTTTCAAAATAATTTTGCTAGTGCCTTTACTGAGCTGGGAGGATATGCTGCCCAAAACGTTAGAGAAAAGACAGAGGAAAACAAAACCAAAAACATGCTAACCCTGAAACAGTGCTCAAGATGGTATTACAAAGGGAGTCAGCTCTGCCCATGCACTTGCATATGACTCCATGGCACAGAAAGATGTTATCTGGGCAGTATTTGTTGACATGGACCCCTGAGAAGCAATACCGGTATGAAATACCAGCATAAAATAACCACCCTCGAGGCAAACACACTGGGCATTGCTGAGTCCCTTTGTAACAACTTCTTGACCACTGTTTCAGGGGAAACCAAAACAGCCCCCCACATTGTTTAATAAATCCACACCAGTGAAAATCCATTGCCCCCCCCACACACACATAAGGATGGCAAATCACAATCCTTTCTGTTGACTTGTCCTATTTTAATACTTCCTCTCCGTTCCCTTGGGGTGAGAGAGCTGTTGGTGGGCTTGGTTGTCACTGGCAAGCTTCTCTACCTCAGTGCCTGTGCCCATGTAACTTGGTTCCATTGAAGCAAGGACAGATTTGACAGAAGTTACTTTTTAAGACTACAGCTCCCAGATCTTGGCTGGCAGCATGAGTATTCCTTATGCCCACAGGAAGATTTGGGAAGCTGGGGTCGAAAACCGGCCCATTTCTCAAACCGTGACAAGGAATTATCAATGTCAAAAAGGCATGGTTTGCCTTATCCCTCGTGTTCCCTCCCTTGCAACCATTTCTTTCCTCACCGTGGTTGCTTGCCACGGCCCAGCACCGGAAGTGAAGGGCTGCAAAGCCATCGACCCCTTCCTACCACCGGGCGGGCTGGAGTGCGCCCGCCTCCCAGCGACAGTGGTGTCAGCGGCAAAGGGAGACACAGCAGGTCTCCCTTCATTCCCAACAGGTGGGGTGCGACATGGGCAGTGTGAGGGCCCCCACCTGTCCTCTCAGTGGGGCTTGGCGTTGAGGATGGAGGGCAGCTTGGAACAAGGGCTGAAAAAAACACCCAACAGGTTGTGGTCCATCCTCCTCACCAGTGGCCTTTAGGGAGTGGAGTCCTATTTTCCTGTGTAAAGAGCAACCCACCCACCCAGCCACCCACACATCCTGTCGAAAGTGAAAAGTAGAGGATAGAGAAAAGGTCCCAGTGTGGTTCTGTAGGCAGAAGCCACTCTCATTATGGCAAGGTACGTAACCATTTGGTTAGCACCGCACATGAAAATATATACCACATATAAATCACAAGAGCTATTCTAAAAACCCTGTAAATACTGTACTCTGTAGACCTCGGGAATATAAGGACAGAAATGCATCATGCATTTATTTATTTATTTATTTATTTATTTTCTGGATTTATATCCCACCCATCTTCCCTGGTGGGAACTCTGGGCGGCTCACAATATTAAAAACGCATAAAATAAGCGAGAAAACAGTTTGGAGAGCGCACCGTGTGCCATGTAATCAACTCAGGCTGTACAATCGTGTGAAGGAAAAGCCTTTTGTGGGTTGCTTTCTTCCTCACATAGACACTTTTGGACACACTCGAAATTTCACATTGAATGGGGACTAAACTACATTGGCTTGAAGTCCTGTTTGTGCATCTCTGCATGCACAGTGGCAATGGCACCATTAGCGGAAAGTCACTGGTTATTGATGGCTTTTGGGATTTGTGTGTGCATGTGACCTAATGGTGTCATATGCTAGTTACATAATAGACCCTGATTTACCATTGATGATGACATCATGCCCATTGTATGTACAGAGCTGTGCAACAGGATTTCAGCCATTATGTAGTATGAATAGCTACAGGGTTTTAAGAGAATTTTAAAAAAGAAATAATTGACATGACTTTTGGCTGTTAATAGTAGGGGTAGCAACCCTTATTACTATTGTTTCTGAATTTTCTTAGAATATGAGTGTTCTCATGTTTGTACATATTCTGAGAAATACTGGAGTCCCATAGGTTTTTGCATAGGGCCTAAAATTTGACAGCCAAAGAAATTTCAAAGGAACTTGTTTTGCCTTCACCCATAGTCCAGTTGTGAACCATCTTCACTGCAACCATGCCCGTTTTCTCTCACACACTGTACTCTTGAACAATCAGTGCAGTGTACTCCCTAAATTGCTTGCTTACCTGGAAATATCTACTAGGGTTGCTATCAGTCAGTTCTGACTTGACAGCAAATAGCATTAAAATAGTATTAAAAAGCCCTTTGATCATGAAGGAAGGAAATATTCCTCTCCACTTTAGATGAAATAAAATAAAATACTGCTACCAGTGTCATCAGCCGTAAGTGTATCAAGTTGAACAAACTTGAGCTCATTTGTAGATTTTTAACATGAGAAAAATTGTGCATTAATACACAAATTATAATTTTGACTGAAAAAAATTGTATATTCTGCATATAAACTGAAGCTCCGCTTGAAAGCAGTTGGATGTAAAGTTATATTAGATATCTAGTTTGACTCCATAGGCCATAATATATGGTGATCCAAAGCTGAATGTTCACAGGTGATCCTACCAGGTGGCTGAGTGAAGTGACCATTCAGTCAGCAGGATTCTGCATGATAGAAAAAGGCCACAAATAGTAAATCTTTCATTCACTGTACAGTAGGATTCCCGTATCCACTGATTCATTATCCACGGTTGGCAGAGGAAAAATAAATAAATAATTCAGCAGCCTCAAAGCAAGCTACTGTCACAAAGAGCAGCTGTAAAGCAAGCTACTGTCATAAAGCAACAACCATAAAGCAAGCTACCGTCACAAACAGCAGCTGTAAAGCAAGCTAGTGTTGCAAAACAGCAGCTGTAAAGCAAGTTAATATCACAAAACAGCAGTTTTGGGGAACATTTTGGTGTTCTCTCTTCTCAACGGTTTTCATTATCCACGGGAAGACTTGGAACCAATCCCCAGTGGATATTGGGGTCCTATTGTATTATTGTGGTTTCATTTACAGAGTTAGTGCAGAAGTACTTGTAAGGGTCTCCTATCTCAGGTGCTAAGGAAAGGAACAAAACCAAGGAAGCAAGCAAAACCTTTTCTTGTCTTTGTATATAGTACTTTTCATCTGAAGCTGGGTTTGGGCTGGAGGAGTATCAGCATGGTTTGGAGCCTGTTTCGAGCAGCACAATGCCTTGGAATGGCACTGTAAATAGGACTGAGTATTGACAAACCAGCACAGCATTCAACATGGAGGGCGACCAGAATGGTTGAAGGTCTGGAAGTAATGTCTTATGAGGAGCGGTTTAGGGAGCTGGGAATGTTTAGCCTTTCAGAAAGATGGCTGAGAGGGGATATGATAGCTATGCTTAAATATTTGAAATGATATCATATGGAAGAGGGAACAGGTTTGTTTTCCATGTTGGTTTCAAACTACAGGAAAAGAGATTCGATTTGAACATTAGGAAGAACTTCATGACAGTTAGAGCTGTTTGGCAGTGAAATATGCTGCCACAGAGGGTGGTGGAGTCTCCTTCTTTGGAGGTTTTTGAGCAGAAGCTGGATGGCCATCTGTCGGAGTACTCTGATGGGGGTTCCTGCATGTGAGGGGGTTGGATTGGATGGCCTTGAGGTCACTTCCGACTCTATGATTCTATTATTCTATGCATAAGAACATGTGACAGTACTGGGCTGTGGTCTGCATCACTAGAACGTTATCTGCTGCATTCATCCTGGGCATATTTTTTCTGAGTAAATGCAGAACAGCATGTTTTCAAGGACAGAGTGCTCACCATCAATCAAAATCCTACTGACAAGTAAGAAACTAAAAGTAGATTGTTATCTGTATATTTTGTTGCTGTTAGCAACAGCTACTTGTCCTTTTATTGATACCAGGTTTGTACTGGTACTGCTACCAGTAATTTAAAATAAAATTATCTCATTATCCATATAATAGATCACAGGATTTTGCAGCAAATTAAGCATAACTCGGGTGATCAGTATAATGGTTAATCCTAACCACTTGCATTGCTTTTAGGAAGGGTGTGAAGATGCATAATTTTAAATTGGCTTGGAATATTATTTAATACTGAATAATTACCGACCAATATCTAATATCCCATTCTTGGGAAAGGTGCTGGAGAAGGTTGTTGCCTGTCAGCTCCAGAAGTTTCTGGATAAGAAAGATTATCGAGACTATTTGGCTTCAAGCCCAGTTATGGGACAGAGACAGCTTTGGTCGCCTTGCTCGATGACCTAGGCTGGGAACTAGATGGCAGGTCTGTGTCCCAGTTGGTTTCAACTGAACCTCTCAGCAGCTTTCAGTACTATTTGACCGTAGTATCTTCCTGATCCATCTCTCTGGAATGGGACTTGGGGGCACTGTTTTGCAGTGGATCAAGTCCTTCCTGGTGGAGAGAATGCAGAAAGCAGTGCTGGGGGATTCATGTTTGGCTTCCTGGCCACTGACCCATGGAGTCCCTCAGGGTTCTGTTTTGTCTCCTATATCAGTTAACATCTACATGAAAGTGCTGAAAGAGATTGTCCAGAGTTTTGGGGTTTGGTGCAAGCAGTATGTGGATGATGCCCAAATCCAGCTCTCCTTGCCAACTAAATCCAAGCAAGCTTTAGATCAGTGTTTAGTATGAGACTGGAGAAGGGCGAACAAACTGAAACTTAATCAAAACAAGACAGAGTTTCTTCTGGTCATTCGAAAGGGAGATCAAGGAATAGGGATGCAGGCTGTACCCAATGGGATTACTACCCCATTAAAAAATCAGCTTGGGGGTGTTTCTGGATTCATCCTTGATCTTGGATAACAAAGTCTCGGCATTGGCCAGGAGTGCATTTGCACAATTAAAACCACAGTAGTGTGCCAGCTGTGTCTATTTCTGGAGAAATCTGACCTGGCCTCTGTGACACATGTCCTAGTTGCTTCTTAGCTGGATGACTGTAACATGCTCTACATCAGTGATTCTCAACCTTTGGGTCCCCAGATGTTCCTGGACTGCAGCACCCAGAAATCCCTTCCCGAACAGTGAATGGTAGAGGCATCTGGGTATTGAAATCCAGGAACATCTGTGGACCCACAGGTTGAGAACCACTGCTCTGCACAATGCGGCTGTTGGAAAGAGTCGGGAAACTTCCTTCATGTCCAGGAGCACCAGATCTATGCCCACTGGTCTTCTGCAGCTCTGCCGGTTGCCTCCTCAGACAAATGGGACAGCATGAGGTAGGTGGTTGCAATGCCAAACGTATTGATGAAGTGATGCAGCAATAAAGATTTTAGGAAAGAATAGGAAAAATCAAAAGGAAAAATGGCAGTGTCCTTGCCACCCAAAATCCACGTAGGCACAAAGTAGAATGACAGCAGCATTCATATCCACAAAACCATATCAAATTGAATCGATTTTAGAAGCAAGGTGTTTTTTTTTTAAGCCCCTGCTGGCCAGTTGAAAAAAGCTTGCTTTGCAGCCCGTATCAATTGATTTCATCCTTGTGCCGTGTAAATGATAAAATCTAAATCGATTTAAATGATGCTTAAATGAGGTTCTTATTGCCAGTGTGACCACGGCCTCTAGAGTTGTGTTGAGTTTTATCGAATTTAATGTTTCTGCTAACTTGAACCCTTTTTGGGGGAGACGGAGCATTGACTCATGCTCAGAAGTCACTTGGGCACAGTAGCCTATTCCTCTTTCAGATAGCTGCATTTCCATATTCAGTGTGGTGAGGGAATTGGAGCTAGTTTGCTCTTCTTAATGTGTGTGGGCTACACACACTTTTTTCATGACTGAATAGGACTAGAGGCACTGTGTAATAAGTGTGCACTTAGAAGTAAAATTTTAACACCACCACCACTACCCTGCGACACTGTATGTCCCCTGCTCATTAGATTTAGTCTGAGTCTGTGTAACCATAGCAAAAATATTTGCCTGTTCAAAAAAACATTTCCAAGTCATACACTTCCTTTTAAAGACTAGTTTTGGCTTCCCCTTCCCCTTCATGTATCAGATGAATACATTAAATTGAGGCCATTCCCTTTGAGAACAGTAACAGGCCGAGGGTGCTCGCTTATAAACAGCCTTATTTGGTGTCTGCTCAAAACTTCCTACGGTGAAGGTCTTGTGCTTAGTGATCCAGAACCTTAAGATGTTTTTGGGAGGCCCATAAATAAGTGAAAACATCATTTTTCAAGGTGACTTGAGTGTCAATTCTAGTTTATATCTTTCAACTTGCATGGTTTAGTGACTGTGAAATAGCATTTATTTGCTTGAACACTGAGTAAATGGCTCAGCAGCAGCATTACACTGTTATAAAAAAAGTGGAGGGTGTTGGTAAAAAAGAACATTCAACTAACAAAAGACCTTTCAGATTAACATTGTGTTAAAAGTTTCCCTTGTATTCCTAAGGTCCAAAATGTTGAGGCATTGCCATGTTCAAGACAATACGTTGAGCAGGTGTGTTATTTAAGCAATACAGATAGGGCATGGTATCCTGTATTGTTGTGACTAGTTTCAGCTTCACTGCTATCTTGGGATATAAATCTATGCATCTCTCAAGAGAAGAGGAAGAGTTGCAGCATTATTTTCTTTGTTTGAGTTGTGCATGAGATTATGCACTGCTTTTGACTCGGCTTTCTCATGGGCAGGAATGGATTCTGTACAAAATGTTCACAACATGTGTCCGTAATTTGCACCAAACTGTGGCAAGTACCTCAGATAAATGGATTTTATTAAAAAATTGCATGGGTCTTTTGATTCTTCCTTAATGATTGCTCAGTTATTCAGCTTGCTGAGTGCACTTTGGTTCTCAAAGGGAAAATATCACAGTTTTACACTTTCCCCTCACCTTCAAATTGTGGAGGATGCAGTTGTGTAAGAAAATGGGTTCCTTCTTTTGCTTCCAGCTAGATGGAAGGAATCTTGCAGGTCTTTGAAATTCAGACTCTCATTGACTGTGATCGTAGAACTTAGGTATTTAAACTCAGGTATGTCAATTTGGATCATACCCCCTTCATTTGGGTCAGCCATCAGATATTCTGCCTTCCTCATATTCAGAAATAGACCAAACCTTGTCAGATGGTCACTCCATACTTGGGTTCGGCGATCAAGATCTGTCTTACTCTCCAATGCAATCACGACATCGTCAGTGTAAAGGAGTGTCCAGGGGGCCAGATTCTGCAGATTGTGAGTGACTGCATCCATGACCAGAATGAGAAGAAGTAGAGAGAGTGCCAATCCTTGGTGGACCCCAGCCGAGATAGGAAAGTCTTTCGATGTACCAGCAACAGACCTCACACAACTCTTCAGTGACTCATAGTGCAGTTTGACCCAATTGTCAAGTTCCTCTGGGACTCCATGACATTGCCGAGCATACCAGATGACATCAGGTGGGACTCAGTTGAATGCTTCTCGAAGTTCAGGAACACTGCTTGCACTGATTTCCATTTCTTTCTGTGTTTTTTGACTAGCAGCCAGGCAGCATGTCAATTGTCCTGAAGTTCTAAACAAAGCCAGCTTGATTGTGACTTAGTTGGACTATGCACAGTGGTGGTGAACCTTTGCCATTCCAGATGTTTTGGACCACAACTCCTAGAATTCCAAGCTTGTCTTGCCAATGACAAAGGACTGTGGGAGTTGTGGTCCAAAACATCTGGAGTGCCAAAGGTTCACCACCACTGGACTATGGTGTGAAAGAATTCATGAGTTAATGACTCACTCAAATATTTTTAAGAGTATGTGAAAGTAGTCTAATTGTTCTGTTCTGTAACTGGTGCATTTGGCAGGGTTCCACTTCTTTTTCCAGATATCACTGTGATTGATATATTGAGGATTTTAAGCATAGAATAAGTTTTGAGTGGGAGGTGGGTTGAACAGTGAAATAGGTAAATGTAGATATTTGTTTTGTATTTATGCCATTTTAAAAAAACATGTTGTGAGCCCATTTCCAAAATAAAAAAATGATATTACTCTGCACTGCAGTAGGTTTTAAAATAACCTTAGTTGAAAACATTTCTCCATAATGTTGTTTCCTATAGTCAAAATGATGGGGGGGGGTGTCTGATATGGACATCAAAGGTTGATATACTTTATTCAGGCTAACTTGCTAATGAGGCAAGTTATTCTAATTGCATTACAGTTGTAGCATACTTGCTTTTATTATTGAAAATAATAATAATTACAATTGACTTATTATAGTATTTGAAAAAACGTGCTGCTGAATTTTGTTGATGGCACTGTTTCTTCTGACCAGAGCATGCCTTCTATATGTTTACACAGATAACAGAGCATTGGGGTTGATATTAAAACCGGGTCTTGTTACAGGAAGATGAGTGACACAGTGTCTACTATATGTGTGGCAGTTGAGACAAAGAGGAAGGATAACTGTACTAAATAACCTTTGATCCCATGACGGTAGGAAATGATTCCTGTTTTCATCATGTAAACTAACAAGAAACATGGGATGCTCAAGACTGGAAATGATTTCCACTCCAGTGAATCAGGAAACACATAGGTTTTGCAAATTCTTGATAGGTCTTGTTAGTTCTATTCAGTTTTAACTTTTTTTTTTTTGCTTTTATAGCTCAAAAATGCCCCAGCAAGCGAAGTTCCTTGTTAGACTATCCATTCTGAGAATTGTAGACCCCAAAGTAACTTTTTAAACTTCTGCTTCTTGTACCTCTAGATTGCCTTCTGCAATTACAGAGGAATTGCCCAAAGACAAAAAAGCATTGTAAAGCAAAGTTAGAGTTGAAGCTATACATTCAAATAAGGAAAATAAGAATTATCTTCAACCCCTCAGTTCCTCATTGAAAACATGGGCACATGGGTGCACATATTTTGTACCTTGATTTCCATTCCAAGTTTAAAAAAAAGAAATGAACGTTGCTCTTTAATTTCTTAAAGGTGCAAAAACTTTGCCTGTGTAGGGCTTAGCCCCTTATATGGGTCAATTGGAATGAACAACTGATGATTATATAACTCTTAGAGCTGCTTTTACATCATGAGAAGTTTTATGTTTCTTTTCAGCATTTCTCACCACTAGCGATATGCTGTGTAAGGAGTGGGGTAAAGAGCGGGATAATGCTGTAGTGTTCACTTGGGATGAAAATTAAGATACCAAAAGGATAAATCAATGTGCTGATGTTTTGAGTGAGGATGAAGGTTGGGATTTGTAAAATGTTGTTTTAAACCATGTTGGTTTAAAACTAAAGTTTTTCTCTTTAGGGAATTTCCTCTGCTGTTTGAAATGTAGAGTAATAGTCAAACATTAATGGTTAGAAGTCTGTTTATAACGAACAACAAGATAATTTGTAAGTCATCATATCAGTAACAAAAGTAAACAGTTAATGGGAACATAACACTTTTTTCTGGAAGTTGAGTCATGGCAACTGGACTTCTTTTTCTTGAGAGACAGACACGTTTTGCTGCTCATCGAAACAGCTTCATCAGTCCGAAGAAAGCTAGTTGCAAGTCCTCCATCTTATAGTCCACTTTGACTTCTTGTCACCCTGGTCTGAAATAGGCTCATAAGATGAACAATGGTCTGAATAGGCTTGTTAGGTAAACAACAGTCAATAGACTTAAGGTGAACTAGCTTTATTCAGACTGATGAAGCTGTTTGGATGAGCAGCGAAGCGTTTCTATCTCTCAAGAAAAAGAATTCCAGTTGCCATGACTCAACTTCCAGATAAACTCACCTGGACAGACTGAGAATCTTCACAGATATATAGCACAACACTTGATACTCACTGTTATGGAATAGCATCTGTGTAGGGCTTCTGTCTATATGGTATCATACTCAGTTTTAACAGTGGCACTAATACCTTGTACTGTAGATCTGGTGTGGTGGATAGTGTTGGATGAAGACTCAAGATACCTGTGTTCAAATCCCTGCTCAGCCAGTAAGCCTTATTGGGTGAAGAAAAGCAAAAAAGTTATTGAATATCTCACATACATGACAAAATCCAACCAGGGAAATGATCTTGTTAAGAACTGTGTGTTAGTTCTCCAAAGTGAAGTCATAAAATGAATGGAACCATGTGACTGGGGGAATTGGCATGTTTCCCTTATTTGGTGGTTTCTCATGAAAGGAGATGTGTTTCCTAGGAGTCATGCTATCATAACATGTTTTACAGGAACTTTTCTAATGCCAGATTTAAGAAGGTCCTTTTAAAATCGGGGACAAACAAGCCATACTTGTACTAAGTGGGTTGGAGTACCACCCCACCTTTAGCCAAAGTCACTTGTGCTTGCCCATTCCTCTATAAGGAACGTCAGTTTTTCTCAGAAAGTGCTTTATTGGGCCTTTTCACACGACCCCTAAGATCCGCTGGCCACTTAAATTCGGACCAGAGATCTTAGGGGTTCGTTGCTCTTGCTGTGTTCCCACCCCTCAGCACTTCCTTGCTCCTGTCTGCGTGAGTGGTGGGAGAAAAAAAGAGAGGAAAAATGCATCTCACCTCCGAAGCCACCCGGCTTCCTGATTCCTTCTCTTCCTGATTCCGCCCAGCTTCCTGGTTCCTTCTCTTAAAGGGGCGGCAGGCAAAAAACAACAACAAACAGACGCGAGGAGAGCCGACACTCACTCCCTTAAAACCGCATCAGGGATTGTCACCATGGGAGAGCAGGTACACGAAAAGTGCGCTGGGTCGCGCTTAGGTGGGCGGGGTCGCACTTAATTTTCTGCAAACTCTGGAGCTGGTGGGAAAACATTTTTAAGCTCCGAAGCTTGCAGCCATTTGCCGCAGAGTTTAGGGGTCGTGTATAAACGCCCATTGACATATTTCTGCCATATTCAGTGCTTATTGTTAACTGTTAGAGCAGTACTAGAGTGGAACCAATTACTTTGAGAGGTGGTTAGTGTTCCAGTGCTCAAGGCATTCAAGCAAACAATTGGACAGCCACCTGGCAGATATTCTTTGATTTGGATTCCTGCTTTGAGCAGGATGTTGAACCCATTGGCCTTACAGGCTCCATCCAACTCAATTATTCTATATATGATTTTCCTTTCGTTTCCCCTTCTCCTCCCATGGTATTTCCCTTAAAACACAACCATGTAGTTAATAGGATATAAGAGTTACTATACAGTAACTTGCAACACTTATATAATGACATACAATCTTCCCTATAAAGTTATATGCCAACCATTTCTCTTTAATGAACAGAACTGGCAGAATGTATTCACTGTGGAAATATGTAAAGACATGTAAGCAGCCTAGATGCCCTAAGCACATCCGATCTCACCTGCTTCCAGAAGCTAAGCAGGGTTGGCCCTGGTTAGTACTTGGATGGGAGACCACCAGGGAATAACTAGTGCTGTAGGCGCCTGGAGTAGGAACTGGCAAACCACTCCAGTATTCCTGCCAAGAAAACTCCATGGACATGAGGTCACGAAGAGTCGGTCACGACTATAACGACACAACACACACACATGCTTGCCCAAGAATGAGAGAACTCCTAAGCTATATAGTAAAGCACCTGTCTGCCCACACAATAAGCAGACAAAGCACTTCATGAAACAGATATACTTTACCCAATGGCTAGGTTTTCTGTGCAACACTTATTTTGCGCCTTCTGTACAGATGTCTGTACAGATGCTTGGTAATTATTTACAAGAGCCAACTTTTAGGTAATCTGAAATGTATCTTTGCATCTTAAGGTATTGATTACTTTAAAATAACTTTTTAAATAAACCCGAGGCAGCCTACATGATTCTCTCCTGTCCCAACTTTAATCTCTCAGAAATTCTGTGACGTAGGTCAAAGTAAGAGAGAGTGACTTGTCCAAGGTTACCCAATGAGTTTCATGGCCAAGTGGTGATTTGAACCTGGGAATTCTGAATACTGGGGCAGAAGGCAGTTGGAAAGCTACAAGTATATCTCTAGGAGATCCTGAATCACTTGGGAAGGATTTCTATCTTTGAATGACCTTGGACAGCAAATAAATTTTCTCCCCTTAAATCAGTGCCCCCCCCCTAAAAGGAAACCTGGAGTAACCTGGCTTGGGAGGGGGGGCTGTCTCGTGTTTTGGATGAAAATATTACTGGAGCCATTCAGTTCTGATAATGAAAATAAACTCCCAAACTCAGAATGAGAACTTCGATTCTAAGCCTTTCCTTTTGCACCTGCATTTGGGGATTCAAGTAGAAAGTGAAGTCAATTCCACAAACCTCGAATGGGCACAATTCGGCCTAAAGTAAAGTACTGCCGTACAGTACATATGCTCAGCAACATTGTGTGGGTGCAGTCAGAAGGAAATGTTGCTCATGTTTCAGACTGGCATAGTCCGGTGAGAGTTATTTTCTGTGTTAAGGCAGGAGAGCCTGAACTAGGTCAAACTTTGCTCTGTAGCCAATCTAGATCTTTTCGGTCCAGTCCAGGGACCTGGCCTGGAGCGATTTCTCTATGCATCAAATGACTGCTTTATGGGAGCTCACTCTTTGCGAAGCAACCCTTTCCAACATGGTCAGGCATGTGACTTTAGTGCCATCTGCTTGCATCCTTAGTTTCCTTGTGCAAATGGGAATGAAATACTCTTTAGGTTTTTGTGTGTTTTTAGTAATTATTGCTGCATCTCAGCCCAGTGGTCTTAGTCCCTAACATTAATCGTAGTGGCAAGAAACAGGCTTTTCAATTACTAATGCAAATACTAAAACCAAGGTTGTTTAAGAGACTGTAATACTGTTATTTCCTGGGCATTTATAAGTGCTAAAATGAAGCTGTAGAGTGAGTAATATGTGAATCACTGCCTTTCTGAATGCAACCTCCTTTATTGGAAGCATGTAGGAGGAAGCTAAAAGGTCAGCATTCTCTTGGTGGTCTTTTCGCCCACTGGTGGAGTATGGTTTGTGCTTTAACAGGTTACGGGTGGAAGAAAGAAAGTAAAATGTGTCTGTGTCCCATTTGGGGAAGTTCATTTTAATATAAGTTGATGCTGAGGCAAAAGGAAACATTAACCGCTCTCTCACATACCCAGAATACATTATGGTTTAATTCTGAAATCAAATACAGTACCACTGTGGATTGGAAGGGTGGTGGGGGTGGCTTCAGACAGGGTCTCCAAGGTCAGAATTTGTAAGTGACACAATCCTCAGATGGATAACTATCTTAAGGGCTTGTCTAAACAGCTGAGTTGGATGGAGCAGGTTAAATAGGGCTACTAGGCCCAATATGCCATGTGGTGCAATCCTCACATCCAAATCAAAGACAGGACTCAAATGACCCTACTTGGTCCACTTTTTAAAACTGTATGTGTACTAGGCATGATTGTTATGAGGGATCTTTAAGTGAAGTGTGTGAGGTACCATATTTTGTGCCCCCATGTATAAGATGACTCCCCACTTTTCCATTCCAAAATTAGTTTCACGACCCCATGGTTCTCTCATCAGCTTACCTCCACGTATAAGATGACCCTCATTTTTAGTCTAACAATTTTAGACAAAAATATTGCCTTATAAATGAAAAAAAAAAACTGTAATAACATTTCTCTTAAATATCGAGTCCGGAGCCTGCTGCAGCCTAATACATGCACCTAATGCACACATGCACTTCTTTCCCTTGGGTCTTAAATGGCTGGTTGAAATACTGCCATGGCAGTGGATTCAGCTCTGAACTGTTCCTCAACCAGCCCTTTAAGACCCAAGGGAAAGGAAATAATAATAATATGATTGATGGAGTGCATCTTTGCTGCTCTAGTGGAGGCTAATTTTTTCTTCACTTCCTCTCTGCCAGTGAAGGAGCAAAGGGAATGTTTAATTACCCGATATCCAAAAGTAACTCTATTAAGCCACTTCAGTATATTGGCAGATTAGAGGAAGGGTTCATTTCCAGGAATTTCATGTGTTGGAAATGGATCAAAACTGATTGATCATATCCATATCATAAAAGAATAAACTTCTGACAGGGGCCAGAGAGATGTGGGGACCACTCTGGGGGCAAATGTGTCATCTGATTGCCATATGTGGGTGTGAAACATCCCATCCCTGCAACAGACCAAACAGCGGCCTTTTAATTTGCCTCACAGTTTAGTAAAGTGTGATCAGAGGGGTGAAGTGTGCAGGACAAGATAAACCCCGTGGACATATGTCACAATCTTAGTCATGAGACCTTTATCTTCCCTTTCTACTCCTACCTCTGAAAATATTGTCCTCTCTCCTCCTGAAGATCAGCAGTAGGACTCACTCATGAAGAACAGTGAATTTTGCCTCAGGTAATAAGGGCAAATGACTTCCATTTTTTAAAAAAAAAGATTTAAGGGGTATGTTTTGGTAGGGTTCTTGATGCTGGTGTAGGATCTAAACTGACTACTCCAACTATTTTCACTGTGAAATTCTCTGAGTTTATCTGAACTTCTGTCTATTTTTGTACTGTCTGTATCTACAGCACTGTATCCTGAAATCCTAGCAGTTCTGTGTTTTTAAAAAGCACTGAAGTATACAAGGTCTAACACATGCACTCACATGTTCATCTTATTTTGAAAAGTTTATCATCATCATCATCAAACATCAAATGAAAACAAAACAAAACAAAAATAACTAAATAATGTATTTGTTGTTGTTGTTCAATCATGTCTGACTCTTCATGACCCCACGGACCAGAGCACACCAGGCCCTTCTGTCTTCCACTATCTTATGGAGTTTGGTCAAATCCATGTTGGTTGCATCGATAACACCATCCAACCATCTCATCCTCTGCCATCCACTTTTCATTTTGCCTTCAATCTTTCCCAACATCAGGGACTTTTCCAAGGACTCCTTTCTCCCCATGAGGTGGCCAAAGTATTGGAGCCTCAGCTTCAAAATCTGTCCTTCCAATGAACATCCAGGGTTGATTTCTTTCAGGATGGATAGGTTTGATCTCCTTGCAGTCCAGGGGACTGTCAAGACTCTCCTCCAGCACCACAGCTCAAAAGCATCAATTATGCGGTGACCAGCCTTCTTTATAGTCCAGTTCTCACTTCCATACATCACTAATGTATAGTCATCCAAACTAAATATATTGAGCCTATTGACCAATTTAATTACCCAAGAATTTGGCTGAATGAGTAATGGCAGCACAACCGTGGAATAAAAACCAGGAGGTAATGCCCCAAAGTAGCATCCTTAAAGAGAAGAATGAAAGTTACGACAAATAACAGTGGCTTTGAAAATGTGCA
Source organism: Phrynocephalus forsythii (assembly GCA_029282475.1). NCBI lineage: Eukaryota > Metazoa > Chordata > Lepidosauria > Squamata > Agamidae > Phrynocephalus > Phrynocephalus forsythii. The sequence goes on from JAPFRF010000002.1 coordinate 82,207,449, forward strand.
TTGCAGGTGCCACATATAGTCTGGTCTGCTGTATGGCATGGAATCATGAACTTTATCACAGGTTATTTATTTATTTATTTATTTATTTATTTATTTATTTATTTATTTATTTATTTATTTATTGCATTTTTATACTGCACCAATTTCCCAGAAGGGATTTTGGGCGGTTTACATAAATACAAATAAGAAATAAACAACAAAGCAAATTAAATAGAACAGCGGAATAATTATGCAGGGCAGCTACATCTGACATCAGCAGTCCAGTCCAGATGACATCCAGCATCAATCAGAAAAGCAAAACATTTGTTCCTTTCAGCATTCTATGTTAACTTCTTTGCTCACACACCACTAGAAAGTTACCTTGAATTATGGCATCATACAGCCAGATTAGAAAAGGTATGTGGTGGTGTGGTGCTACCGTGTCTACTGCAGGATCCCTAAATCTGTGCAATCACCAATTCAGGCACAACGAGGCCTGTGCAAGAAGTTCATTGCACAAAGAGTCACCAATCCAAGACTCTGTTAAGGACTTTACATGGAGTAACACCCTTTGGTGTTGAAACCCCAGGGACCTAGTTTTCCTTAGACTCCTCAGCTGAGTCTTAGGTTAGGCTGAACACAGGCTGTCTGTGGCAGCTGCAACAACCTCTGGGCAGGGGAGCTAGAAGACAGAAGTCCAGGGGACTTCTGTAGAATAGGTGTGGTAGGCCACCTGGTGCTGCGTCTTGGACAGTCAAGTTTGTTGCAACCAACTGTGACAGTATTGACACACAAGGATTCAAACAGAACCAAGAGGAAACACCAGGTTCCTTCTTCTTTCTGTACAGCAGGCAGTAAGAAAACAACTATACATGATGTAATCACTCTGTTCTAAATAAGGCAGCAGCGTGATTCATTTCTATACAGACCTTTCCCTCCTTGGGAGTTCAACGTCAAAAAAGCCCCAGAAGAACAGCTGCACCACAGTTGGTTAGCTGCAAAATTTCCTCAAATTCTGTTTACAACAAAGTGAAGAAACTCTTGTCTTCAAGTATAGATACTGTATAGCAAAGCATGCAATGTTTTCTTCTTATGTTGTCTGTCAGAAATATCATAGAACTGTGTGATTGGGAAGATATCCTTTTGGCAAGCCTGTATTTCAAGACAATATTGTGACCATAAGAAAGGCAGTTGCAACGAAGACAGGCATTTCCCAATGGCATCACATTCAGCAACACTTAGCAAAGGCCTCTGACTTGAAGGTCTCTATTTGTTCTCCTTATTCAGCCCATATTGCCAAATATAGTGGGGTTTCCCACACATTTTCAGAAGTATGGGAAAATGTCCCAGGTAGTAGAGTTTGGACTATTTAAATACCAATTGGTATTTAATTCCAGCTATAAAGTCTGTCCAGGGGGTGGAGTTAATGAGCCTTTTTTTTTTTTTTTTTACTGAGAGAACCATATTTAGATTGCCTAAAATAATTGTATTTTTTTATTTTTTAACCTCCTGTTGCCATGATAATTGTTTGTTCTCTCCCAATTCTGGTGGTTAGTCTATCCTTCCCAAATTACATGATTCCCTCACTTTATTATTTTGTTAATATATAAATTGGTATAAACTTGCTAATTTATTGATTGTTGATTGGGCAGTGTTGATTAATCCATATAGAATTTATTCAATTGGGCCTAAAATAACAAATTTAGTGCTCTCAGTAAATATTAAAATTAAGACTTTGAAAATTAACAGCGATCCTATATCGTTACTTGGAGTTAAAGATGATGTTCTATATATTTGATCTGTAGTTCCAATCTAAATTCTAAAAGTAGTATCACTTTTCATCCCCTACTTACCACAATCACATTCTTTACCCTCAAATAATCCCCTTTAATTGCCTAGAGCAGTGATGGTGAACCTATGGCACGGGTGCCAAAGGTGGCACTCGGAGCCCTTTCTCTGGGCACCTCATATTGCCCCTTCATAGCCACCTGTATACAGGTTAAATTACTGTATTGGCACTTTGCAAAAAAGTTAGTGGGTTCTGAATTGCAGTTTGGGCACTCGGTCTCTAAAAGGTTCGCCATCACTGGCCTAGAAACTCTTCTCCTTGAAGCCATGTCCTTGCAGCATTAGCCACAGCTGTTAGGTTAGATAACAGAGTTTCTACATATGACTTTTTAGAAAACAGAGGCAGAGGAACCCATGCCATCTTAAAACTTTGCTCTTTAAACTTCCCTTTACCATCTAATATAAATGTCCCAAAAATCCTTCCAATCATGCTCTCGGACTCACAACCAAGAACTAAGATCAGGGCATACATATTAGATCAGTAGACAAATTTAAAACAGATGATCCTAATATATTTCTGTTAGAAAGCCTTTCAGGGGACAGAAGCCATTGATACATTGTTAAAGCGTGCATTTCCCTCTGAGGGTGGTCTCTCAGTTTGTTTACATTGCCTTAATTTCACCAGAGTACTGCTGGCAATGAATAAATTGTTTGCTTGCATTCCTGTCTTTCCCAGCAAAGAAGGTGAAAACAGTTTATCTTCAGGCAGATGGTAGCTCTCCGAACTGTTCTCAGAAGGTCAGGATGTCAGAGGTTTCCACAACAGGGGAGAATCAAAACCCCAAAGCCTCCTGCACCTCCCCGAGAGGATGTCCAGCTTGTGGGAATTCCTCCATTCTCTGCTGTTCTTATAGAACCACAACAACCTCTCTCTCTCTCTCTCTCTCATACACCACCTGGCAGATACCCTATGATTTGTATTTATGATTTTATAGCAGGTATTCTACAGATTGTTTTCTAATTGAATGGAGAGAGTGATAAAACACACACATTCAAATATTATCAGTAAAATGTCCTTGGAAATACTTTGGCTCAGCTGTACATATGCAGCAGCTGTTTTAATGGTGTTCAAACTGGGATGAGTAGAAGGAAAAGCACCAAGTAATAGAAACCTAAGCTCCTCCTGTATACTGTATGTTTAAAATTATTATCTAGATGGGGGTAGGCAACATGTAGCCAATGGATTGTATTGGATATACAATGTTATTGTATTGTATACTCTCTGCCTTATAGTCAGGACACTCTACAATTACCAAGAGGATGTTGGGGAGGTTGTAAAGGTGGGACTTTCACACACCTTGGCTCAGGCCACTGTCCACCTAATAAGCCTATTGAGACTAATGTCCACCTAACGAGCCTATTCTGGTCATTGTTCATCTTATGAACCTATTTCATACTAGGGTGACAGGAGTGCAAAATGAACTATAAAATGGAGGACTCGCAACTAGCTTTCCTCAGTCTGGATAAGTAGTGAAACGTATCAGTCTCTCAAGAAAAGAAGTCCATTTGCCATGACTCAGCTTCCAGACAGGAGGTGGATTGGACAGAATATTATTTTTGGCTTCACCAAAAGTCTTCATCCACCTCTGGATAAACAATCATACTAGCAATAATCCAAGCAAGTTTCAATATTGTGAAGCCTGACTGATGTCTGTCAATAGTAGATTTTAAGCTTACTTATAGCTGCAGTAGACCCTTAAATTCTTAACAGGTCTCTATCAGGTCATTTCCTGTCAGTATCCATAAAGCTAGAGATGGTTAAGCTTCTATCTTACATAGGAGCATTTCCCAACCTGGCACTCTCCACATGCACTGCATCCATTGTCCCCAGTCACTGACCATGCTAGCTGAGGAGGACACCTTTTGTTCTTTCTACTATGAATGTCTCACAGTGAGTTATTGAGAGTATAAGCACCAGTTGATGAGACAAAAGGGGTGGGCTAATCTGGGAAGGATGAGGGAAGATGCAGCCTAGCACACCTGGAAGCTGGTGCACAAACTTAACTGAAAAGTCATCCCAGTGCACCTGGAGAGGCTTATGTAACAGTGTTAAAACAGTCCTGCCAGATTAAGTAGAAGGATTATCATTCTAGACAAGTACTATACAGTGGAGCCTCGTATAACAAACGGTTTGTATAACATAAAATCTGTACAACATAAAACATTCCAGAGGTAGGGGAAATTTGTTTAACAGAATCATCTATGGGTAGGTAGGTAATAGTTTATTGCTAAAAACCATTGGTCATCGCAATCTTGATTAACAGAAAGAAAAAAAACTTATAAAGTTACATCTGCGACAAATATAATTAAAACTTGAAACTTTAAAACTTTAAAAACCATGTGACACTTGCAGAGCAGTATAGTCCTCCCAAAGTTAGAGGTTGACCCGGATTTTCATAGCTGCCAGCGCAAACTTTGCAACTTGCTGTGCGACAAACCTGTCTGTGCCGACAAGTAGCATAAGTTGGGCTCCAGGGGACCTGTTGGCCAGTGAACTAATAATCCCACCAAGGAATTTACCTCTGGGTTGTTCGTGAAGGGGGCATCTGAGCAAGTAATGGGGCACGTCATCGACTTCACCTGAGCCACAAGGGCAAAGTCTATCTGAAACAGGGATATTATCACGTCTCCCCTCTAAAAAAGCAGAAGGCATGGTCTGAAAGCGCAGGGCTGTGAAAGCTGTCCTCAAGGGAGCTGAGGTTAAATTGTGAAAGTAGCTTTTCAGCCCGAAAGATGTTTTAAACAAAGGATAATAGAGGGAGAATGGCGATAGTGAGACCACAGCCAATTGCTTCCATTTGGAGCATAGATAAATTTTGTCTTTGACCAATTTTTTGATACTGGGGGAGACAAAAGAGGGCATAGATTCAGTATTGATCCCATAGAGGTGTAATATGGGTCTGACAAGCTTTACCCAGGACTCCCGCAAGGGGTGCTGGAGTTGTTCTATATAGCATTTCTTTGGCAAGCGGGAGTTGCTCATGGCAGCCAGCTTCAACCAGTACATTGCCAAGGCAATGTGTATGTGTGTTTCAATAGGAGGTAGCCCTACTTCAGCTCTTACATATGCAGAGGGTGTGCCACAGGGTACAGCAAGGAGAGATCGGATAAAAGAATTTTGAACCACATAGAGGTGTGGTGTTTTAGTATACCCCAAATTTCGTCCCCATATGTTAATTGGGGGACTATCTTTCTTGAAAACACTTCAACTGCAGGGGCAACCAGTTTACCACCTTGGGTTGAAAAGAATCTCAAAAGGGATTGAGTGGAGTGGGAGGCTTTCAAAACTGTTGCTTTCAGATGATGTTTCCAAGAGAGCAGGGCATTAAAATGAAGACCAAGGTATCTAAAGTTTCTTAGCTGCTCAATAGGTTTGTTGTCAATAGTCCATCCATGTCTAGTTCTTTTCCTCCCAAAGACGACTACTTTGGTTTTAGAGTAGTTAATGGACAAATGTTCTCTGGTACAAAAGTTACTCAGCTTAACCAAAAGTCTTCACATGCCGACTTGCGCTGTAGAAATAATTGCAATGTCATCTGCATAAAGAAGAGCAGAGATCTTAGCATCTGCTATAGAAGGGGTGAAAAATACTGGACCACTCAGTTCTTGAACAATATCATTAATATAGAAATTAAACAGAATCATCTATGGGGCGTATCCATACAACATAAAAATGGTCACGATTAGGGATTACAGTACTTTGCTTTCAATGCATTCCTGTGGGAAATTTGTATAAAGGAAAATTTGCTTAACATAATTTCATTTGTAACAAATTAATTCCTTTATACAAGGTACCACTATTAGGACATCAGGGCTGTAGCAATTGCCCAGCCTTTCTAGCATGTGGTATGGGGAGGAGACCACATGTAGCCTTTGTAACCATACTCTCCACCCTCTATGACAGGGGTGGCGAACACGAGGCTCTCGAGCCGCATGCGGCTCCCGGTCAAAATGAATGCGTCTCTTTGCCTCTTATCATTATTTTGTATACTGTGGCTCTTTGCCAAGTTTGGATTTTGTTATGCTGCTTCTGAGGAGGGACCTCTGAGGAGAGATCTCCGAGCGCGTAGTCCCGCCCCCAGGCTGCGTCATCACGTCTCCCATCCCCCGGAAACAACTGCATGGGCCAGAGAGCGGGGGGACCCGTGTGTCACATGTTGTGTCACATCTTGCCGTTAGTTCTTAGTGTGGAGGACGCAGCACACCCTCACCATCACTGCAGGATTTTTACCCTCACTCAAAATGGCAAAATGCAAAGCTAAATGAAAATATGAAGATGAACACAGGACATTTTTGGAAGAATGGGAAGATGCTTTCTTCTTTATTGAACGGAATGGGAAAGCGCTGTGTTTAATATGCAATACTATGATATCACATTTCAAGGCTTCAAATCTTCAGCGTCATTTAAGAACTCTCCATGCTAATATTGACCAGGAATTACCCAAAGGTACTGAACTACGCAAGCAAAAATTGAGCACCTTGAAAAGCCAGGTAAAAAGACAGTCTCAAATGTTTCAGCAATTAACCAAGCATGGAGAAACTGTGACCCTTGCATCCTATAAAGTGGCGTGGAACATTGCCCGTGCTAAAAAACCATACAATGAGGGGGAGTTTCTAAAACAGTGTTTTGCGGATGAAATTGAAACCTTGGCTCCAGACAATAAAAAACTCAAAGATTCCATCAATGATCTCCAGCTGTCACGGCACACAGTTGAAACCAGAATAGCAGACATAAATAATGTGATTGAGTCAGATCTACATGCAGACTTGAACGCATGTGCTTATTTTAGTGTTGCATTAGACGAGTCATGCGACATACAAGACAAGCCACAGTTGGCAATATTTGCGCGAATGGTTTCTGAGGACTGCGTGATTAAAGAAGAGCTTCTCAACATTGTCGCATTAAAAGACAGAACTCGCGGTACTGACGTAAAAGAGGCAATGACTGCCGTTTTGAAAAAAGCGAATATGTCTTTTGAAAAACTCACCGCAATAGTCACGGATGGAGCACCGTCGATGATTGGCTCAGTAAATGGACTTGTGGGTCTTTGTAAAGGTGATGACGCCTTTCCTGAATTTTGGAACTTCCACTGCATCATCCATCGTGAGCAACTTGTGTCCAAAACACTGAATTTAGACCACGTTATGAAGCCTGTGATGGAGATTGTGAACTACATCCGTACGCACGCCCTTAATCACCGGCAATTCAAGAACCTCATTGCAGAACTTAACACACACTTGCCCGGTGACCTGCCACTGCACAGCACAGTGAGATGGCTCTCAAGAGGCAAAGTAGTTTCGTGCTTTTTTGAGCTTTTGGAAACAGTAAAATTGTTTATGGCAGAGAAGAACAAAACGTATCCTCTGCTTTCAGACCCTGAGTGGCTTATGGATTTGGCATTTTTAGTGGACATGCTTTCACACTTGGATAAACTAAACGTGGACCTGCAGGGGGAATTAAAAACTCTTCCTGAGCTGACACAAAGTGTATTCTCCTTTGTAAACAAGTTGAAGCTTTTTAAAGCACACATTCAAAACAGCAATCTATCCCATTTTCCTTCTTTGCGCAGCACCCAGCAGAAGACCGGTGTTAAAACAGATATAGCTGGATACATGAAACAACTTACACAACTGCAAGAGAAGTTTACTTTCTGGTTTGAGGACTTGGACCAAAAAAGACCACATATCACTTTTCTCATCGACCCGTTTAATGCTGACACCGACTGCCTGAAAACCCCACTTGTTACTGATGAGGCAGCGAGTGAACTAGAAATGATTGAGCTACGCGAGGACGATAGACTGAAATCTCTTTTGAAGGAAGGCCATGTTACGTTTTGGAGAGCTGTGCCAACTGAAAAATACCCATGTGTAAAAAGAGCCGCTCTCAAGCTGCTGTCTATGTTCTCATCAACATACGTCTGTGAGAAGCTGTTTTCTACTTTGAAACACGTGAAATCAAAGCACCGGTCCATTCTGACTGACACTCATGTAAAGGAACTGCTCCAAGTGGCTACAACTGAATACAAACCTGATTTGCAGAAGATTACTGAAAACAAAAGATGCCAGAAATCCCACTGAGATTATCATCCCATCACTCCAACAAGGTAACAAAAAACACCTGACTGAGCATGTTATATTATGTGTTTAATATATTATTGTTAAAATTATATGCTTTTGTGTGAGTGTTTGTCTGTTTTGGCAGGTCACTGCGTGGTGTGGCTCTCTGACTCTCACAGTTTAAAAATTTTGCTCTTTTTGTCGAACTTGTTCGCCACCCCTGCTCTATGATATCTGAATAGATATATCAGACTGTGCTAATGGGGTATCATAAAGAGCTTCACTTGATCACACTGACGCCTGCTTTCCAAAAATGGAGGTGTCCATAATGGTGAGGATTCTGCACGCAGTACTGAGAGACATGCCTAGCACTTGAAAAATTGCAGAAGAACTTTGTGGGATTCCTTTCTAGCCTTGAAATTCTATTGATCCATAACTTCCAATTAGCATCATTTAAAGTAAACTGCCTCAACACTAATTTACTGTGAAGGAGCTCTGGACTAGGGTTTCCAAAGGATATGAAAAATAGCAAGGTTCTGGTACCTTTCACAGCTGAGCAAAAGAGGAAGTTCCACTTATCAAAATCCCCCTTTCTGCACAATATCTGGAAATTCCTCTTTCTGCACAGCCCTGTCCTCTTTTGTGTTTTGTGATCAGCCTGGCCTGGTCTGAATTGAAATGAGATTTTTATGGGGAGAAAGGCTGGCTGAAGCATAGCAAGATGGAAGAGAGGACAGGTAAATAACCGATTTACCTTTACTCAGCCATATCAGCTCACATGGTTGATTCTGCTCCTTTTTGTTGTTTCTTTTTGGGTCGTTTCCAAGATTGGGCCTGTGCATTTCTACTCAGAACAACATCCCACTGAATATGTTCGTTTACAGCATTAAGAGCAGTCATAATATAATAGTGTGCTACAAGTCAGTTCTCAGTTATGTTCAGAAGTGGGTTTCCAGTCCCTTTTTCTGGTGGCATCCTGAGTCCATGCAGCTTGCTCAAGGCCATACAGGGTGGCTCTCCTGGGATACACAGCGGGGAACTGAGCCCCCATCCTCTGGCTCCTCCGCCAGGTAGCTAAGGGTAATGTTTTCTAGTTCTTCCAGTATCTTCCATATCTCTGTTGTATGGCTTTGCAGTCATGTGATGCATCTACTGGTATGAATGCCCTAAGCAGTTGTGTCAGAAGCAGTTTATATTTCCTCCTCTTTGAATTGATACAGCTGGTTAACCATGGTGCTGGCTTATTTTCTGTCCATCCCAAAGAGTCCATTTATCCCCTTAATTAAAAATAATTATTATTTATTTAAAAAATATACAGTATTGACCTAAGTCTAAGGTGTTCTCTGCTTTGAGGATTGTCCTCTGCTGCTGCCCTGGTTCATCAGGCCAAAATGCAGAAATGTGCGTGCGATAGCACCCTACACTCTATGGCCTGTGGCCCTCGTGGTGCCCTGTGGCTCCATCGGGCACCAGCAAAACAGCCAGGAGCAGTGCAGAAGCTTGTCTTTTGTTCCCCATGCCTTTCCTCCCCCAAGCTGATGGCTGCTGCTGATGTGCTTTTGGCTGTGGCTCCTTCACTCCTTTGTACTTCTTTGCATCCTGTTTCACCCCACACCCCTCACCCCTCCCCCTGCTCCACTGGTGCTCAGGGGAAGAAAAAAAAAACTTGGGAACCATTGCACTTGCACATAACAATGATTCAGTGTAACTTTATGATGTAATTTTAAAATAATATTCCCAGCAGTAATGTACTTTTAACAATATACTTTGCACCTGCTAGAACCCTATAAAACATAGATCCAGCATTCACCCAATAAAATAAGTTTTATCCTGCTAATTCTGACGGCCTATAATCTTATAATTTCAGAATTTATATTTTAATGTTTTATAATACTGTAGTTTTAATTGGCTAGTGATTTTTCGTTTTGGTCAATACTATGCTACCCTTAAGTTCATGTTTATTTACATTTATTTTTATTTTTTATTGTATTAATTGTATGTGATTATTTGCATGTATTAATTCTAAGTGATTATGTTTTGTATTTTGAGTAATTGTTGTTAACCATCCAGAGTGGCATTGCTGCCAGATGGGTGGTATAAATATCAATGAAATCAAACAAACAAACAAACAAACAAACAAACACCAGAGGTGGGAGAAATATATGAGCTGCAGGAATGGCAGAAACATTACACCCTCCGATTCGGAAAGAAATGGGTTGGTTGTGTATACATGCAAAATTGATAAGGAATGCACCTGCATGACAAATGTACAAATAATCACAGCCCTCACGGGGATGGGGAAATGTTTTGCAGTCATCCCACTGGCAAGGGAATTGTCACGCTCTTTAATCTGCATCATGTGACTGGGGAAAAAGAAACTGGCATAACTGCTGGATAAGTCCATAACATTTCCCTCATGGGATCAGGGCCTTATTTATTTATTTATTTATTTATTTATTTATTTATTTATTTATTTATTTATCACCCAACTTTCCCAAGGGCGCTCTGGGTGGTGAACAACTCCCATAAGTGAATAACTCCCTTAAGCCATCCAGTCAGCGGGAAGGTAAAAGAGTGTTTTAAATCTTGTCTTTAACCAGGCCTCCTTGCAGCCCCAGCTTCTCAAATTGCAGGCAGTGCTGCTTGGAAAGTGGTAGATCATCTGCTATGTCATTCCACGCTAGCACTGGCAGCACCCAAGTCCAGGAGAAGCAACATTTCCCATCATCATTTACCCAAAATCTTAGTACAGTTCCATTATCTTTTAAAATAATATTATGATGTGCTGTTATACATTTATTCTCATGTATTATCAGCTGCTTTGGACGACTGCCCTGAAACAGAGGGGTGGGATATCATCAATCCATCAATCCATCCCATCCATCCAACCAACTAATATCTTATTTACGAATGCTGTGTCAAGCTAAACCCTAACCCTAACCCTTCAAAGTTAGTCTACAGGGTTTTTCCCTCTGTAGAGAGACAAGGTGTTGCATTGCAAGAGACAATTCATTCTGGTATCTTGACTGTCATCTGCTGGCCACTGTTGAACTAACAGAGAAAATTCAGTTGCTTTCAGAAATGCATCTTGTACTCTTTGAAATAATAGCATTCCACAAGGAGACAAAAGGTTGGCTTCAGAATTTTGGTTAGGCTTCTGCCTAGCTTTGGGGCATGCAGATACATACTGTATCCTATTTTGGCTTAATCAGAGGGACCCAATCAAACTCTAATTAAAAATAAATCTTCTCTCTTTTTTAAAAATTCACCTTTGACTTTGGGATGGCCTTTTATGTAATACATTCAAAATTGCACGTGCCAAAAAGGAACAAGCCAGGCCTGATAATGAAAGCTGTGGTTGTGTTTAACTTTTTGCTGCCGCTTAATGTACTAGAGGGCCTTCTGCATCAGGGCCAGTGCCTTTTCTGGACCTTAATCGGACTGCGTGTCCCTATCTGGAGTTTGACTTACAATGAAAGATCTAGTAACCATTCAGTTTTGAAGGGAGCACTTTCAGAAAAGCCCAGCAGCGGAGGGAAAGAGTGCAGGTTGTGGTGGGAGCGCCAGGCTTGTTCACATTCACCTGCACGTTGTGTAATTCGCGGGAAACAGTGCAAACCAGATTGTCTCCATCCTGGAGCATTTCCTGTAATGTTTGTCCACATGTAGCCATTTCCCTCAGTCTCCGGAGGGAGAAGGCGACAACAGAAAGAGGAAGGGCAAGTGGCTACTCTGAATGAGTTGATAACAACTAAATAGGTAGTGAAAGAGTAGGATGCCATGTTGAGCAGAGGTTGGCGATGCTGTGTGATATTTAAGGAGTGGCTTTACCAGTGCCTCACCCCCAAGCAGTTTCTGTGGCTCAGCAGGGATTTGAGTCAAGGCTCCCTGAGTCCTGGTCAATCACTCTGTCCACTACACCATGCTGGGTATCCCAGAGTAGAAATATAGAATTATGGGCAAAGCTGGAGAACAAGTTGTCACTGAAATGAAATGCTGTAATTCTTAATAGGTTGGGCAAGACCTTCTAGGCAGCAGCAGATGCATCTCTGACAAAGAAGCAAATATAGTGGACCTTTGTATAACAAACAGTTTGTATAACATAAAATCTGTACAACATAAAAAATTCCGGAGACAGGGGAAATTTGCTTAACAGAATCGCTTATGGGGAGAATCCGTACAACATAAAAATGGGATTACTCCGTTTTCAATGCATTCCTATGGGAATTTGTATAAAGGAAAATTTGCTTAACATAATTTCATTTGGAACGAATTAATTCCTTTTTATACAAGGTAACACTGTAGTTAAATGCATTGCCTGGCATGCCTTGTGCACAATTTGCCTCTTGGGAACGTGTGCTTTGCCACAGGTGCACACAAGACTACAACAAACCTATTCATTCCTTGTTTTGGCAGCAAAAGAGCCTGTCCCATCTGATGGACCTCGTCTGCCAAAAAAACTATCCGTGCTTTGGGGCTTATGAAAAAAATAACCATCCGAAGGAAAAGGGCTGGTTGCTAATCACACAGTGGGGAGCTCCAGATTTTGATGGACTTCCATTGCCATCAACATTCGCCAGCATTGTTTGGGATTATGGAATCTGTAGTCTAACAAAATGGGGGTGGTATAGGTTCCCCACCCCCATCTCAAATGGAAAGTTTAACCAAAATCAAGGATCTCCTGCTGTTTTAATTGCCAAACTGCCTACAAAATCTACCCTTAGGATTAGCCTCCTCCTCTGTAACAACACAACACACAAACACACATGCATGCCTTCCTATGGCCCAATATGTGGAGAAAATCCTGTTCTGGTGTTTCTTCCTTTGGTCTTCTTCTGAGAACTATGAAGTGTAAAGGCACCAATCTGGTTTTATTCTTTGGTGGTACAGTAGCTAGATTATTAAATGACCTGCCTATCTGGTCCATACTTCATTGGAAACTACCTTCTAGCATTCTTATTTCATATAAGCTTAGAAAAGCTACGTAGTTTGGACTGCAGTGGCCAGAATATCCTCATCATCCTGAAACTGGCAAATATGTGGTTGATTGGATTGCTACGGCAGGGGTGGCAGAAGCCATTTCCATGTATACAAAAATCTAATCAAGCCCCACCATTCCAAACAATTCCAAAGCGACCCATACTAAGTAAGCAAGAATAGACTACGGGCGATACTTTCATAGGCTTCTTGGAAAAAAGTTGCTAAGAAAAGTTTTGGGAGCATGCTCCCTTTTTCAAAGGAAGTTTAAAAAGTCCAGGTGGGCAAGGGATGTATTTTGCCAAGAGAGAGTTCTTAAAAGTTCACTTGGCAAGATGGATGCCAGGCTTCTTCTTTGAAGGCACGAAGCAGCATGGTCCATTGGGGCTGGACTTCATAGGACAGTTCAAACAAAGGGGAGCATTGTCTGAGCATCTCCCTCTGCTTACAGACTAAGCAATTATCTGTCACTGATGTAGCCATGCCCATTGACAGTGCAGCACAGGGACAAATATCCAGCTGGAACAAAGAGCTGTGTCGAATGAGTTCTAGGACATCCCTAAATATCTTACAGAAATTTCACCATACTGGTGTTTGCAACTTCTGCTTTTTAGGATTATGTTTGCCAGAAAAACATCATGGAATATTTTTTTGTCCCCTAATGGCTGAGACAATGGGCTATTTAAGGAGAAAGGCAAGGTAAACTTATTTTAAATAAATAAATTAAATAAATTAAAAAGGTACATTGATAAATTTGTTGGGACAAGAAGAGAATACGAGACGTTTAAAATGAGGCCTGGTGTATTGGACATGCTATATTAATTAGTCATCTCAATATAGTAACATTAATTAGTGTTATAATTAATCGGAGACATGACTGATATCTTTGCTGGCTAACATAAGAGCCAGAATTCTGTTTGTTTTTCCCATGAGCACAACAGGTTGCTATGCATTTTGTTCTTCTCTTCTGGTTTTTGTGCAAGAGTCCTAATAAAAGTTATTATCCACTTGTACATTTTAACATTAACGATGGATTACAAATGAAAAAGTTTCTGGGAAAATGTTTAATCAAGACTGTCTGATAAAAAAAAGATGCAATCCAGGTTGCCCTATTAATTTGGAAAGAAGCATTTTGCATTTTTTAAAAAAAGAATTAACTCATTTCCATTCTATGATCTCTTGAGATTTCACAATGAAGCATGATTTGGGTACAGTATTCCCATTCTATATTAAGAAAGGCCTAAAGAGATGGGATTTTATTTCATAGCAGGATCTGAAAAACCAGTAAATTTCCATATAAACATTTATTTGATGGGCCCTGCTTTGCTCACTCCTAATGTAATGGTATTTAATAAATTGTCCTTTTCCTGTTGCTTCTTGCGCTGTTCCTTCTCTTTGGAATGTCACACAAAAGAGGCAGCAGCTCCCCTTTTTTGATACTATGGGATGAAGTCTTTGGAAGATTATTCTTATGGTGTGTGTTACCCAAGAAACTACAGGAGAGCAATAAGCACATTAGTCCATGGCAAGGTAGTTAAGGAAAAACCCTTAGCATTACGGATGTACAAATCATTCTATGCCCAGAGCGTACCAGTTTTGCATGTATTTTGCAAAAAACACATTATGAATATGTTATTCTGCATTTTTTTAAAAAGAGATGCACACTTTTATATTTATTTTCATATAAAACCTTTTCTAATATCCACATTTTTATTCTTCTTTTCCTAATCTGCATATGTTTATGCATTGTGTTTCTTATTTGCATCTTTGGAAATAAATTTTTGAGCCAGAAATATTATGAAAACATTTGCGGCAGCATTGAAGCCAAAAGACAGCTGTTTTGATCCTTGTATTAGTTCTGAAAATATGAATTGGATTGATTTGCTCCAAAATGTGGAGCCAGAAAAATACCCCAGTATCCAGTTGGCACACGATCCAACTTTTGGTGGTTTTAGCATAGAGCTGCCCATCACCATAGATGTGGGTTTATAGTGGCATGCAAAGAGTTCCATCTTGGCTATGCACACTGGGAGCAATTTGCTCTTTCCTCGTTAAAGCTATACATACCGTGGATTGAGAGGGGCCTACAGCACTTTGTCACACTTGGTGCCACCTATAACCTCCCACCACCCCAGTCTGCAACCCCACTCACCATTCTTAGTGCGCTGCCAGGGTCCTCCTTCTCTAGCAGTGTGCCTGTCCAAGACCATACTTTCCCAGGCAGCCAGCCACTCTGCCAACAAGATGGGAGCAGGATTCTCCCTACACAGCCTACAGTTGGAAAACTGAGCTTCATGTGATTATATCACATCAAGAACAATATGTCTTCTTAATGGTGCCAAAGAAAATTAAAGATAAAGAATACCACATTTCTGACACTTAGCTGTTATTCCTTCTGGAGAAGGGCCATCCTCATCTACCAAATATCCTCAGAGGGAAGTAAACTGACAATTTGGTTCAAAGTTGAGAGCCTGCATGGTAAACATGCCTCAAATACTCTAAAAAAAGAAACTGAATCAGGAACAACAACCCCACCCCCCCAAAAAATAGAATAAGACAGCTAAGCTTTAAGCATGTAGTGCAATTGCCAAGGATTTGTAATGAATATGTGGTCCTTTCACTGCTAGTTAATTTCAGTTTGGATAGGGGAAAAAACCACACAAACAAAAGTAGCAAAATTATATCGCTGGGACTGGGAAGAGGAAAACTCAGCTCCTATCCCAATAAATGTTCTGTCTGTCAACATCTAGATACAACAAAACACCAACTGCTACTTTATTTCTATTCCTGGAGGGACTACAGTGGTAGAGCCTAATGGCATAGTGATTAAACTGTGGTACTGCAGCTGTAACTTTGCTCATGACCTGGGATTCAATTCCAGGTAGTAGATTCAAGGCTGACTCAGACTTCCATCCTTCCAAGGTCAGTAAAACAAGTACCCAGCTTGCTGCAGAGGATGTGTAGCCTGCATAATTACTTGTCAACCTCCCAGAGAGTTCTTTAAGCACTATAGGGTGGTATATAAGCAGCAAGCTTTGCTTTGCTTTTACAGGGAAGGCTCTTGAGATCCTTCCCCATTTAGTGAGGAGAAGAAATAAGAGTTGATTCAAGCAGTTGCCCTCCCTGTGTATTCAGTGTACAGGAGAAGAGGTCCTACATGTGTATTCCTGTAGCCATGTTCCAATAAGCCTTTCAAACAAAATTTAAAAAAATGTTTTTAGAATTTAATCAGAGTGATTCAGCACATCAGCAATGGTCTAGCAGATGCAAAAAATAAATAAATCAAATTTCCTGATAATCTGAAGTTGCTCGTTTATTAAGCTTTCATAGTGTTAATGCTCAACTTGACTCCATTCTCAGTGACTGCATTCTCCAGGAACAGATTAAACTAGAGCACACCAACCTGTACAGGAAAAGGTAGAATCTCCTGACAGGGGCTCAAAAAGGAGTGGGTTTACTTGGGCTGAAATATTGGGAAAATATTTGTATTTAAACTATGCCACACAGCAATACACACGCAATGTACATATTTGTTTTAACTTGTTATGTTTAGAAAATTCAATACAATATTAAAAAAGGAGTGGGTTTGGGGTGTTCAGGGGGCAAATCGAGGTACTGTAAATTGTGATAGCCAGGGAAAAAAGGCAAATCAATCTGGCTCCATAGTTCAGGAACCATCAGAGCAAATACCAGTTCTTGTATTTTAAGTGAGCCGTGACTGAGCAAATTGGCTACATGATCACCAGGAAATGGCAGCAACAGCAATAACACACATATAAGAATGGGGCAGGAAAATGAATGGAGGATTTGTGAGTGATTAATGAAGCAAAACATTTAGCAACAAATCTTCCAAGTACAGGCATGGTTTTTCATTTCCTAGGTGCTGTGTATTATCTTTTCTGATGCTACAAAAACATTTCAGATACTCCTCTCACTACATATTGATATTACATGGAATCTGAGGTGCTGTGTCTATTATTATAGAACATGTAGTATTTTCCTGGAATGATCCATATGGATATTCTGTTTATATAAATTTAAAATATTGAAGGTTTTTTAAAGTGTGTGTGTGCAGTAAAACTTCCAAGAACAAGACTGAAGAAATGGTATTATAAAGCTTTATATTCTGGGGTTGTTATATCCATTACTGTTGCACCATTACAATAAATATCTTATTTTAACTATCATGTCAGTTCCTACTTTTCTCCTGTATCTGAGCAAGTGCTTTCTGATACTCAGACGCCTAGAAGTTATTTTACTGGTGCTCATTAGAATTAAAAAGCACCAGGGCATTTCTTAGCCCCAGCATGGCAAGTGTTCTCTGCCCAAAACTTTCATGTTGTGTATATTTGGTATGCAAGTTCCTGTGGGCTACAACACCCCCTAGTGACTAAAATGTTATTTCATTCTTTTGTCTTATTTCAAATGCAGCTTGTGGCTACAAGCACCAATGTATACTGGTAGTACGGAAATAATACCTAAAATTATGCCACCCTGGGGATCACAAACAAAATAAGACACCCATTCCACCAATACGAGGGCATGGAGTGGAATCTATCTGATAGGCCTTATGTTTCCTCTTACTCATAGAAATCCATACTTGCATAAGATTCTGGGAGTTACAATTAAAAAAACACAAACCTGGACATCTCTAATCCACACCTTTTAGTTATGCTGCCTTTTATTTATTATGTACAGGTATCACCTCTAGCCTAGTTTTGCATTTGACCTTTTATTTAGTTTAAATCCAGTTTAAAGCAGAAGTCTTGGGATTTGATCAGTGTCTCTTTCAGGTCATATCATATCATCATTATAACATTATGATGTTAATGTTCTGGGGAAAGCTGCTGTGTGGAATTTTGTAGCATTTAAGAAAAGAAGAACTGAAAGAGCTGTGTTTAGAAAAGAAATAACTAGTGAGGAACATGATAGTGATGTATAAAGTTGTACATGCTGTAACAGTATGTATCCTTGGCACACTGGAGATCAGTTACTGAATCAGATTAGCATTCGATTCCGGACAGGCAGAAGAAAACATTTTTTTCATAGAAAGTGCAATTTGTTTATGGAACTCAGGGACCAAGTGATGGGTATTGGCTTACCTTGCTTAACTAGTTATGACAGCTCTATGCCCCCTCCCCAATATCCAGAGACAGTAGCCAGTGGTGTCCAAAGTTTGGCCCTCCAGATGTTTTGGACCACAACTCCCAGACTTCCAAGCCTAGATTGCCCATGACAAAGGACTGTGGGAGTTGTGGTCCAAAACATCTGGAGAGCCGAAGTTTGGACACCAATGCAGTAGGCTATGGAGTAGCACAACAAGTATCTTTAGAATCCCAAGGTTCCATCTGCAGACCTATGATGTGTCTTTATGGGGCTGGTTAGTCACTACGCCTAGATAGAATAGAAGTGAATGCTTGCACTCTTTTATTTATTTATTTTTACTCAGGACAGTCTTTTCCCAAATTAGTGACGTTCAAATGTCTTGAACTACAACTTCCATCTCCAACCCACATGCCAGGCTGGAGAAGGCATTAGGATGAAAAAGGCTTTCTGATGACGCTTTCAAGACATATTTCACCTTTCTGCCATGCATCTTCAAGGCAGTTTGCAGTTATTAACAGAACAATAACAACAAAACACCATTACTTCAAACCCCCCCCAATTAATACACATTATTAAAACAAAAACAAGCTTGCCACATTCTGATCCCTTCAGACTCAAGGTACCACCATGGAGAAATTCTGACGAGTCGCCTACTCCAGCAAGGCCTGGGGCCATACTGGAGCCTTAATTGTAATATTACACTAGATTAAATATGCTTAGCTCATATTTAAAAGTGGTTCTTTTAGGTGGTTTAAAAAAGGGAATTTACTTCTGTATTTCGAATTCTAGTGGACTTTGCTTTGTGACTGATCACTGGATGATAATTTTGCAAATCTGGCTGTTTCAGGACTTACTTTTGAGGAAATTCTGCCAGGGGAGGTGGAAAGGGCTAGTCATGAGGGGGACAAGCATTTGCCTTAATGTTGAGTTTGATACTGAGGGTCCTCCTTTTCCCTGCAAAAAGAAACATCTTAAAAGGGGCAGCCTTGTCACCTACTTCTGCTTTGACTCTCCAAGCATTCACACCAGCCATGATACCTGTGTTGGTGTACTTCCTGCTCAATGGACTGCAGAGCTCTCAGAGATGGATGTGTGGGTCTAATGTTGGAGCTGGACTTGCAGACCACAACTATTGGCCCTGGTACAAGGGTTTGCCATTCCGGAGCTTCTGACGGTTTTGGACAAGGGGATCTCCAGTTCCAAAAAATGGTTTATGAGTCTGGTATCTCCATTATTGCTTTCTTAGAAACTGTGTCCATGTTCTTTCTTTCTTAAAAACTGTGTCCATGTTCAGGTCACTGCAGTCATCATGGTACTGTACTAAGAAACACTGCAATGGGCCCAGTCTTATTCTTGTGTTGTTCTGTGGCAGTGGTTCCCAACCTTCCTAATGCCACGACCCTTTAATACAGTTCCTCATGTTGTGGTGACCCCTTGCCCTGCTTAGAAGAGGCCACAAGCCCCCTTTGGCAGACCACTGCCGCAGGTGCCATAGAGAACTTCCCTCTACAGGCACTCTCAGCCAATCGCAGTCTCCGGTGTCATTGACTGACATCCCCTCCAACCTATCAAGCTGTAACTCACTCTTTTCCCCCTTCCAACCCCCCCCTCCAGACCCAAGCCTTTCTTCACTGGCTCATGGCAACCCCTGTGAAATGGCCGTTCAACACCCACCTCCAAAAGGGGTCCCAACCCCCTGCTTGGGAACCACTGTTCTGTGGGCAGCCCCATTTAAGAGTAACTACACAAAAATCCTTTATGGGCTTCAAATGAAAGGGTAGTTAGATTTGGAGGATGTATGCTAGTTCTTCCCTCTTACAGCCTAGCACTCTATACACATTTGTCCCAACCATACAACTCTTGTTGAAGCTTTCCCAATGTTAATTCTATTCATTCTCTTTGAACTCCAAGTGGTTTTTGACACCATCAGACTTGGTATCTGCTAGTCCTTTTTTTGGATAGGGTCACAACAATATTGTTTTTCTGCTCCTACATAGATAATTGGAGACACTGGGGGATTTCTATTCAACCTATTGCCAGTTAATTGCCGAGTTCTTCTTTTCCCAAGTGACTTGTCAACCAAACTCCACCAAGAACTGTTTAAAGTAACTCTTGACAGAGATTGGAACCATTGCTTGGGGGACTACCAGCCAGTGTAGCCTGTGGCTACAATATCTGGAATATTGAGTGAAGTTAAAAAGTAAAGCGTGCAAGCTCTGATTGTATTTGTTGACCTTCTTTACAAATGTACTAATGAAAGTATGACTGCATGGGTGATGAGAAAATCAGTTATTCTGATTTTACCCACTGACCTGCTATTTAGCGGTTCATTTTGCTCTCTTGATAGCTGATTTTTCAGTAAGTCAGCCAATCAGTCTCATAAAGATCAAAACGAGAGTACAATTATTTCTGAAGGAAGTGCAGCTTGCCAGTGCCAATGTTATACCACTCCTGTTTATTTCTTCCAAGTAAAGCTTGTTGGAACAACCACAATATTTTGGCATTTCTGTGCTGACCTGCATATAACTGTGTTCCACATACTTTTGGTGAACAACTGCTCTGAGTCATCATCATCATCATCATCATCATCATCATCATCATCATCATCATCATCATCATCATCATCACCACCACCACCACCACCACCACCACCACCACCACCACCACCATCATCATCATCAAACTTTAATTTAAGGAAGACTCAGCATCAAGTAGAATTTTGTCGTTGTTGTTCCTTGAGTTTGGCAGTGGCCAAAAAAGTGAACCATGCATTTGGCCCACTGGCCTTCCAGAAATGATTCCCTTTGCATCTTCAGTGGAATGAATATAGACACCACACAGACCACTGACAGGCCATTTAAATCACTGGCCATTGGAAAGCAATCAATCTTGCCAGCTATGCAACTGTTATTATTTGGTTTAGGCAGGAGGACTGGAAAATATAGTAAGGGGTGCAATCCATTATGTTAACAGGCTAACATTGCTGTCTCTGCCGGGAAAGAGGAACAATAACTCACCAATGCTCTTTATAACCACAGTCTCTTTGTGGTTTGGGGTACAGGACCAGAATCTTTTCCAAAACATCCCAATGGCTCAATTTTCAAACGTAATGTTCATACTACTCAGACTATTCTGGGTGCTTTAGTTTTGAAAGTCATTACATGATGGAACCATCTCCATAACATTAGCATATAGGCTGTGTGTAAGTCCAAAAACAGTTCTGGGAACCAAACTGGATACCATATGAAAAGAAAGAGTGGCTGGAAGAATCCAGTGCTTTTTAGCACATTTACTCAACACACAGCCATAACACTGAGAGATTCTAAATAAATCAGTCATTTCCATCTCTGTCCCATAACCCACTCCTATATTCACCTAACAGTTACAAAGAACACTCCCTAATATCAAATTTGGCTACTGGTTCGTGTTGCTCAGTATATTCCAGTGACTAGCAGTGGCTTTTCAGGGTTACAGACAGAAGTCTTTGCAGCTGGAAGTACCAGGGATTGAAGCTGAAACCTTCTCATGCAAATTATATCGTTAACGTCAAGCTAAAAAGCATTATGCCCTTTGAACCCAGTTCCAAACTGAGCATCTGCAGGGCCTCTAAGCACCTCCTCAAAGGTGCTTGCATCCAAGGGGGTTAGATTTGGGAAAAGCATGCAGACAGATATTTTTGGAGATCATTTGTTGCAAGTTACAGTGTCACAAGCACCTTATTTGTGCTGTTAGATATGAGTGGAGACAAACCAACAAGGCAGACAGAAAGTCTTGTGGGAAGTAGCTAATGGGGGAATGACATCCAGAAGAAATCAGATGTGGTGGGATGATTGGTGGCATGAAGCCATGTCACAGCTAGCAACCATCTGAATAGGATCTAAACTTTATCCTATTCCTGTTGAAGATAATCAGACTCTTTTCATTGGCAGGGAAACATTCAATTGTTAAAAAGATAAATAATTTATTTATTATAAAGTGATAAGAAAATAAATCTCTATCCAAAATGAAGAAGGCAATTAACAATGTCAATTAGCAATCTGATGTTTTGATGCGTCTCCTCTTCCCGGATGTTACATCAATTTTAGAGGAGCCTTCTAAACTAGGCTCTGTCCTTCATCACACACCCTACTGCTGGCAAACTTTTAAGTAAAACACAAATTCCACATAACCATGGATACAAGTCTGTGCTTATTGAAACATGGCACCCAGGCTGATTCACTGCATATTTCCATTATGTGAAGATTTCCATTTATCATCTCCCACCTCAAGGGTAGAAAGTTTGCTAAGGTAAGCAACTTCAAAGATGTCCACTAGACTGAGCACTCTACTGTTTGTTCCCTATATATGTTGCAGTCTCTGATGTGAAATATGAAGCCACACAGCAACGTTTAGGTTGTCAACTGATTATAGTATTGATTTTTGGTTGACCAACTCTTCCTGTCTTTTGATTATTTATACAATGCCATGGAAGTCAGTTTTTACATTACCAAAGCCTAAATACGGGTGTTGTATTTGTTTAAAAAACAGGTACAAGAAAATGTAAGATAATTTATCACTGAATAAACACATGTCCTTGATGTCTTCTGCATGATCTGGAAACCATTCATGGTCCTGGTTCAACAACAGTTTCTGAATCAAAGGGCTGACCTCTTTGCCTCATCCAATGGTGGTGCAGTTAGCTCATTTTAGTTTCTAGGTTAGGGGTGTCTGACTTGTGATTAGACTCGAGCTCTCGCCATTCCTCACTACTGGCTATGCTAGGCATGCTGATGGGAACTGTAAGCCAATAACATCTGGAGGGATGCATGCCACTCACCTCTGATCTATGTTATTGGGGGGGGGCATTCTTCTGTGGGAAGCATTGGGTATCTCCCTCAATGGCATGCCTTCGTCATATCCTATATTTCACCTCATCATTCTTCATTCTCCTCCCATTTACTCTTCTCACCTTGTTTATAATCATTATACACTACAGTATAATCTGCTGAGAGACAGGGATGGTCAAGGAAACAAAAGTAATCATTGTTTGTTTAGCTAAGTACGTTTTAAACCCATTTTCACCTCAAGGGCCATCTAGTCTAACCCCTGCCATGCAGGAACCCCATCACAATATTTTCGACAGATGGCCATCCAGCCTCTGCTTAAAAACCTCCAAAGAAGGAGACTCCACCACCCTTTGTGGCAGCATATTCCACTGCTGAACAGCTCTAACTGTCATGAAGTTCTTCCTAATGTTCAAATGGAATCTCTTTTCCTGTAGTTTGAAACCATTGCCCCGAGTCCTAGTCTCTGAAGCCATGGAAAACAAACCTGTTCCCTCTTCAATATGACATCCTTTCAAATATTTAAACATATCCCCCCTCAGCCTTCTTTTTGAGAGTCTAAACATTCCCAGTTCCCAGTTCCATTCCTCATAAGATATTTCCTCCAGACCCTCAACCATCCTGGTCGCCCACTTCTGCACCTGCTCGAGGTTGTCAACATCCTTTTTAAACTGAGGTGCACAGAACTGGACACAGTACTCCAGGTGGGGTATGACCAGAGCAGAATAGAGTGGTACTATCACTTCCCTTGAACTAGACACTATGGTTCTGTTGATGCAACCAAGAATCGCATTGGCTTTCCTGGCTGCCGCATCACACTGCTTAAGAGTTGTTCAACGTAAGAGCATGCATTTGGAATGGATTACATTAGTAAGTAGAGGTACCACTGTATCATTAATTTCAGGATGGATTTGTTTCTTGCCAGGATAAAAAGAACTGACATCAACATGATGACTGATACCAGGAATGGAGAAGGTATGGCTCCCCAGATCTTCCCGGACAGCATCTCCCATCCTCCCTCATTCTTGGCTTGGCCAGTTATGGGTCAACATCTAAAAATCCGGAAGGCCACATATATTCCTATCCCTGCTTTATGCATTTGCTTATCTTGGAATTACTTCTGTGCAAGAAAATTGCCAGCATTTTGTGAAACAAAAATCTGCTCTCAAGATCGGAAACCAAATTCCGTTTGGCTGTTATTGTTAGGGCTATTTGAACCTTGTATTTCTGCACTTGCTAAGATTTTGTTTGAAGGCCACCATCATCCAAACTGTGAATTAACACTGTGTGATGTTGACAGATGAAGAAATCACCCTGAGTGACAACACACAACATGAAGAAAACCGTATAGGTTGATATTCTAATGGGAAATATTGGTATCCTAATTGGAAAAGGACACTGAAAAAAAGGATTAAGAAATAGGTTCATTTAAATACAATTTTTGGAATACATCACATTTAAAGGGATGAAGGAGATCTGTTCTTTGGACTTCCTTTTATTTCATACATCATTATGCTCTCAGAAACTTGACTGAATCTATTGGTCTGCATGTACAAAAGCTTTCAGAACTAACTCTGTCTTTAGACAGAATGAAGCATGGGCCACTGGCAGGAGTTTCAGGAAGGCAGCAGTAAGGTGTTGGAGGAGACAGCTGGGTGCCATCTAGCCTGCCCTGCGACTTTTAAATTGGCCTTTCCCCTCAGGGGGAGGACTTCTTCCAGACTGACTCCTGAAGAAAATTCAACTGACAGTTTAGTTGGCCTGAGTATATGGCATAGCAAAGGATGTCATCTTGTTCTTTGCCTCAGGGAGAAAAATGTATGGGGCTACCCCTAATTATAGAAGAACTCTGAGGGGGAAATATGGCAATTCACTGAGGGGATAAGTACAGTAGCTATTTTGGACCATTTTGTTATTTTTGCTGTTACATTCCATCAAGCTTCCTCTGACTTTTGGCAACCCTATGAATGATTGGTTTCCAAAATGCTCCATCTTCAACAGCTCTGCTCAGTGTTTGTAAACACAAGCCTTTAATGGAGTCAGTCCATTTTACATAAGAACATAAGAAGAGCCATGCTGGATCAGGCCAAAGGCCCATCTAGTCCAGCTTCCTGTATCTCAAATTCATCTGGGAGCGCACGAGACAAGAGATCTGTCTACTGATACTACTCCCCTGCATCTGGCCCTTGAAGTACCCCGGTTTTAAGTCTGGTGATTACACATCCCCATCATGGTTTGTAACCTGTGATGGACTTTCCCTCCAGAAATCTGTCCAATCCCCTTTTGAAGGCATCTAGGCCAGATGCCATCACCACCTCCTGTGGCAGGGAGTTCCACAGACTAACAACATGCTGGGTAAAGAAGTATTTTATTTTGTCCTCACTCTCCCAACCCTCAGTTTGAGTGCATGTCCTCTAGTTCTGGTATTTTGTGAGAGGGAGAAGAGTGTCTCTCTATCCACTTTACTCATGTTATATCTTATATTTGGTCTTCTTTTCCCGCTGCCTTCAACTTTTCCCAGCATTATTGTCTTTTCCAGATAATGTTGTCTTTTCATGATGTGTCCAAAATATGGCAGCATCAGGTTTATCATTTTTGTCTCCAGGCGGTGGTTCCCAACCTTGGGTCCCCAAGTGTTCTTTGATGAAAACGCCCAGGAGCCGTTATCACTAGCTGTGATAGTCAGGATTTCTGGGACTTGTAGTCCAAGAACATTTTGGGACTCAAGGTTGGAAACCAGCATCTCCAGATATAAATCAAGTTTGATTTGTTCTAGAACCCACATGTTTGTCTTTCTGGTAGCCCATGTGATCCACAAAGCTCTCCTCCAGAACAATATTTCAAACATATCAACCCCCTCCACTCCTCTGTCAGCTTTCTTTTACATACATAGTGATCAGGATGTATGTATGTATGTATGGTATTGTTTTTGGTCTCCAGTGACGATCTTGATGATCTTTTCTAATTTCTTCAATGCTGCCTTTCTGAGTCTTCATCTCTCCCTGGTTTCTTGACTGCAGTCCCCACTTGGATTGATGATTGAACCTTTATCTATTTCATTTTTTTTTACTGTCAACATTTAAAGTCGTGTAATTCTTCTGTAGCCATGCTTTCTCTCAATGTTTATTTTATTTATTCATTTATTTAAAATATTTTTATTTAAAACATTTTATTTATTTAAAATGGCCTACATAATTAAAAACACAATATTAAATGCTAACAACAGTCAATTTTTGTACTCACATACAGGTCTACATTGAAAATGTTAGACCTGAGAAAGTAAACTTGTCCCTGAAAGCTCATATTAAAATAAATTAGTTTGTCTTTAAGGTGCTACAATGTTTCTGTCTCCTTATTTATTTGTTTATTTGATTGTTTATTTATTTTTATTTTTAATTTGTTTTGGGCCTGACATGCTAGCATATATTAACACAGCCACCTCTTCTAAAACTACAACTAAGGAAGATATTAAATGCATGCTCTACTTTGATAAGCTTGTTTATCCCAACCCAGCACTCTTGAGATAGATACCTTGGGTTCTGGTTATCCATTTCCTGTTTGAGTGGGAAGTGGGCAATGGCCCACCAAATTCCAGGGCACCAGACTGATAGAATCTGGGTTAAAGTGACTAAGTACCTCTAGATTTGTGTGTGTGTGTGTGTGTGTGTGTGTGTGTGTGTGTTGTGTGTGTGTGTGTGTGTGTGTGTGTGTGTGTGTGTTACTTTGTTTTGTTTCAGTCTGGGTGAAGGGAGTCCTGAGGTAGAAAATTGTTCCCCAAACATGCCAAATGGTGATGTTATTGCTATAAAGGAGTTACAAAGAAAAGTTTTATGATTCCTATTGTGATAATCTTGTCAGTGACATCTATAAAAGGTAATATCTCACCTAGGGGCGTCGTGGCTCAGTGGACTAAGGCTTCCGAAAACTGTCGGCTGCAAAGTTGGCAGCAAGGCAGTTCGAATCCAAGGTGCCATGCGGCAGAGCGAACTCCCGTTGCTAACCCCAGCTCCTGCCAACCTAGCAGTTTGAAAGCATGTAAATGCAAGCAGATAAATAGGTACTGTCGTAAAAAGCGGGAAGGTAAAGCAGTGTTTCCTTGCAGCCATGCCGGCCGCATGGCCATGGACTTGCACAACACTGGCTCTTCAGCTTGAATATGGAGATGAGCACCACCCCTAGAGTCGGACACGACTAGCATGCATGTGCAGGGGGAACCTTTTCCTTTACCTTTATGTGCAGTCTACTAGCACAACCACAAATGTTTGTTCAACTGGAATCTTACTTTGGCAGTTTCTTCTTTCACCTTCAGCAAAAGCCATTTCAAGCCAGAAAGGGGATTTTGGACTTTACCACTGACAGCCTGTTTTGGAAGATGTTCTAGAATGAAAAATAGTCAGCCTAGAACCAATGGCACGGGTTCCAAAGGTGGCACCAGCATCGCCCCTTCACAGCCACCTGTATTCAGGTTAAATTGCTGTATTGGCACTTTGTGAAAAATTAGTGGGTTTTGAATTGCAGTTTAGGGACTTGGTCTTTAAAAGGTTTCCCATCACTGGCCTGGAACGTCTTCCAGAACAGGTTGTGAGTGGTAAAGTCCCAAATCCCCTTTCTGGTAGAAAGCAATACTGGCTTGAAATGACTTTTAGTGAAGGTGAAAGTAGAAACTGCCAAAGTAAGACTCCAGTTGAACAAACGTTTGTGGTTGAGCTACTAGATTGCACATAGCTTTGCACTTTGTCAGATAAATTTCCTGCTGCCTTTTTGATGGTTTGACTTAAATGGGATAAAACAGATCTCAGCAGCCCTCCAGGTGTCATGGGTAAAATGTCCATTATCCCCAACCTGCAGGCCATTGCCTGTACTCTCTGGAGGTCATGGGAATTGTTATGAAACATCTGGAGACTGAGGAAGGTTGCAATTTAATCGAGATAGTGTGACAAAAAATTGGGAAGTGTGGGTGGGTGTGTATTTAAAACCTCTGCTTGTCCTCTACCTCGACTTTTCAGGCGCTACCTGGATCCTGCTACGACTGCATATTGTCATTGGCTGTAGTAGTATCAGAGAGGGGAAAAATGTGAAATGTGGGCAAGAACTTCAAAGAGAAGCACCCACGCAGAGGTCGCTGCTCCAGCTGGGTTAGAACGTGGGAAAGGCTTAAGGTGCGGAGAAATAAAGGAATCTCGGGAATGTGTCTCGTTGTATTGCACGTTGCAGGGAAAAAAGAAAGGAAGGGAGCCGGGGCGGCTGCTTCCTGCGCCCTACCTAGCGCTTCAAACCGCAGGTGGAGGCGGCGGGTTTTTGTTTGTCAATGCCGTCCAACATGACATAAAACAGAGGCAAGGCCCCGCAGCCAGCCGCTGGAAGTGTCGAGCTTCTAGCTCCGTCCTGAAGTTCACCGGGGTGCTCCTGGATTTCTCAGTCTTCCTGCCAGCCTGCCCTACCTTGCAAGGTTGTTGAGAGGATAAGCGTTGGCGTAGGTTACGGTGCTGTGGGTGGGGTGGTGGTGGAACAAAAAAGGGCCGTTTCCGCCCTTAGAGAACGTTCGGGGCCGGAGGAGGAAGGAGGTTGAGCTCTGGCCAGATGTAAGGACACGTGTTTGTGTGTGTGTGTGTGTGTGTGTGTGCATACACCTCCCCCGCAGTTAAAATCCGCAAAATCCAGAATTCGATCACCTGAGCACATTTATTTATTTATTTATTTATTTATTTATTTATTTATTTATTTATTTATTTTATTTTATTTTATTTTATTTTTATGCCCAAGGCCGCGCGTTGTCCCTCTTCCTCCTGGATCTTAATTATTTTAGGGCGACCCCAGCGCGGCGCGTCTTCCTAGTCCGGGCGGCTGCAATACCGGCGTTGGCCTGCAGGAGGAAACAGGGGGCCGGGGAGAAAGGCCGTCGGGGCGGGTGGCGGCGGAAGAGAGAGAGAGGCATTGGAGCGGCAACGGGGACCTGGAGGATAGCGATGAAGAGCAGTGGCGGCGAGCACCGACGGCACCGACGGAGCGAAGCTGCCGTCCGCCGCCAGTAAGGGTCGGGAGCTGCGGACTCAAGACCGCCGGCCAGCTGCTGCTCAGGGACTTCCCTCCTGGAGATCTCCCCCCCCGCCGCCGCCTGCCGACCGAGCAGCCCCGCTCTCGCCTCCCCCAGCTGCGAAGGCGCGGCTCTTTGGCCCCCGCGCACCGGCCCCATGGCCGCTTCTGCCGCCGCCCGGGCTCCGCGGAGCCTTCTGCTGCCCTGGCCGCTGCTGCTGCTAATCCTCCTGGCTGCCCTGCTTCACCCCGCCTCGCCGGCCGCACCAGGTAATGTCCCCTCGCGCGTTGTTAGGGCTCCAGGCAGGCTCAGGAGGGGCCCCTGGGGGTCCCCGAGAGCCCTCCCTCCTCGGAGGCATCCTCGGCAGGGGGGCTGAGAGCAGGAGGGAGGGGGCCGCCTCGAACAGAACTTGCGAAAGTTATTTTTTTGGGGACTACAACTCCCAGAATCCCTCAAACGTTAAGACCCGGACCTGCTGGTTGGGGCATATGGGGAGCTGTTCCTAATAGGACCAGCTCTCATCGCTGCTGTAGCTACTAGCCTGAGGGATGGAGATATGGATCCCCTCTTTTTTTGGCCTCTCTCCTCTGCTGTATCTTCGCTTTCCATCATATCTTCTATCATCTATATCACTGATGGCAAGCCTATGGCATGGGTGCCAAAGGTGGCACTCGGAGCCCTTTCTGTGGGCAACTGACATTGCCCCCTTCACAGCCACCTGTATTCAGGTTACATGGCTGTATGGGCACTTTGCGGAAAATCAGCGGGTTTTGAACAGCAGTTTGGGCAGTCGGTCTCTAAAAGGTTCACCATCACTGCTCTATATCCTGCTCTGCCTACTTAATACTTTACATTCTCACTGCAGGAGTCACATAAAGTTTGCTGAGTGGGAAAAGGACTAGTAGGAACGCCTGTTCACCTGCAGTTTGGTGCCTACCTTGTGCTGGGAAATGCCTGTCCACCTTTTCTATACTCATGATGTCCAGTTTTGTATATTGTCCTTCAGTGTTGTATGTCACCTTGGGTCCTTTTCAAAGAAAAAAAAGACCAGCTTAAAAATATTTTAAATAAATAAATAATAAATTCCCTTCTCCTGCAGGATCTTTTTGTATGAAAAAGGAAAGCAGGTGTCTTACTCTGCAATTGTCTGTTTCAGACAATCTACTTGTATATATTGCATGTGGAACCTGGAGAAAAATTACTTCTTGGATTACACCTCCTAAAATCCCTCAGCCAGCTTGATCCCTAGCTATGCTGGTTGGGGGAATGCTCCACACCTAATATTAATGATGAAAAGTTATCCAAGTGCAGGCTCATAAACATCAGTCTTTCCTATGTTAAAGTGGGCGCACGATCCCAAACGCATGACACATCTGCAACACATCTAATTTCACTGGAATCTCAAATCCACCCTCCTTCCTTTGAACTCCTGCCTGCCATTCTTATTTCTTTATGTTCCCTAACAGCTGCTGATCCCCCTTCTTCCTTAGCAAAACTGTTGCAGATAACCAAGAAAACATGCCAGCTCTCTGTCTGGGAACTGTCTTGAGATTGCATAGGTTGCAGTACCTGCTATCTAGGTCCCATTGCATTCCATGGGGGCGGCGGGCTTACTTGGTAGTAAATATATCTAGCATCAAGAAGGGACACAATGCTATATAGGAGGGAAAGGCCACTGGTGATCTGAAACAAGATCCTTCTGCTCCTGGGAGGAAAACTTGGCATGACAGATGCAGAGAGAGAGAGAGAGAGAGAGAGAGAGAGAGAGAGAGAGAGAGAGAGAGAGAGAGAGAGAGAGAGAGAGAGAGAGAGAGCATGCCATGATTGCTGGATGCTGGATTTCCCCCAGTCTGCTTTGAATGTGTTCCCCATCTTGTCCCTGTCTCTCTTCCACCCTGACCTGTGTGTTGTTCCATAAGTGCATGTCTTTCAGAAGTACCTCTTTGTGTTGCTAGTTCATCTTGCAGGCAAGGGCAGGCGTTCCAGTCACAAAGTGTGCCCAGAGGTCTAGAGCCTTGACGGAGAGGGATGACATAACTGTTAAGACAAGGGACTGGATCCTTAAACCAGACCACTTGCTCAGAAGCAGGGTCAGGTGGGGTGGTGTCATTGTAGTGAATGGGAAATACTTCCAAGGGGGGGTGAGCATAGGTTTATCATGACAGGGTGAACATTTCAATTATCAGATTACTTGTGGGACTTTGCTTCCCTTGGATTTTCAGTATCAGTTGTTCAGCAGTATTGAATGGTGGGCGAGGGACATGGTGAGAGGTGCCTCTCATTATGCTCAGGTTGTGTCGCTTTCTTCTGAAATTAGCCTCTCACAGCAAGATCTCATCTTCTCTGGAGTGTAGGATCTCTGTCATCATCCTTGATGAGGATGATGGGTATTATTATCCAGCCCACCGAGAATTGGATCAGGCTCTGGGAGGTTGCCTTAAATCCCACTGGAAAATGTTGTAGGGTGGGGACCTACCAAATCTGTGTCTCCTGGACAAGGATACCTAGACATTAGTTCCTAGAGAGTGCTGGATCTCTACTAAGGATTTCAGAAAAGTCATGTTCAGACAGCCTATGGCTAAGGCACCTGTAACTCTTTGATAAATGTGTTTGCTTCCTTCTCTCCATCCCCCCCTTCAAGTCCTGGTGGATTTTTAGAATTGGGTATGTTTGCAGTGGCTTAATCATTCCTGGTGTGTGTGTGTGTGCACGTGCACACGTGTACGCTCGAGGGGGGTAGCGTTTGGGGTTGGTTTTCCTCTCTGCTCCTCCTACTCACTCAGCCGTACTATAAATTACTCCAGAGAGTTGGAAGTTTTTAGCTGGATATCTCTCCTTTGGAGGCTTGCTCACTGAGGCTCTGTACTTGCTGCTTATCAGATTAATGCCGGATTTGCAGTGCAGTAGTTGGGCAGATCAAAGATCAAATGCTTCGGGGAAAGCCAGTTGGATTATCAAGGAGAAAGTTTTGTTTTTACTTTTGCGTGGAAGCATTCGTGGGATTTAGGAGTCTGATTAATCTGTCCTTTGCAAAATATGCACTGGCTTTTCCAGAAGCAGCTGCCTGTCATCGGGCTTGGGAGGTAACTTCAAATTCCAAAGCAACACACTGTTCCGCTTGGAAAAATGGACCATTTCCAACTGAAAAGATACTTGTGGACTCAGGCAGCCTCCCTCCCATGTCGGTTGCACTTAGTGCTCACTTCTGCACTCTCTAGATAATCTAAAGGTCAGGTGTCCTAATGGCCTGCCAGCATTCCTCAGCGTGGTGCCTTTATGACATTTGGAGTGGAATTGCTATCAGGCATTGTTAATATGCCCAAAATTGAGGGTTCATGAGAGAAGAAGTCAAAACATCTTGCGGAAGCCTTGCTTAAATATCAAGGTAGGCAATGGTGCTTACCTTAGAATAAGCTCTAATGAATTCCATGTGATTAATTCAACAATGATGATTTCCTCCTTTACTTAGTGTTCACCTCAATGCCTCTTGGGGTTCCTTTCAGATCTATGGTTCATTGATACTAGCTCAAGCATAATAAATTGCACTTCTAATGGGGAGTTATTGAATCAGTTCCTCCATAAATTGATTCAAATGCAACTACTCTCTTTGCTAAAGAAAGTTGCAGATAGAATAAGCCCATTTGAATCAATGGAGCTTACAGAGGAGTAGATTTACTATTTATTTATTTATTTATTTATTTATTTATTTATTTATTTATTTATTTATTTAGAGTATTTTTACCCTGCCTTTCTCCTTTGAAAAAAGACCCAAGGCAGCTTACAGAATGAGGGATAATATACAGTCCAGTACAATTAAGACATGTTCAAGTATTGAGAAATTGCAGGACATTTATAGCATTAATAGACAACATGATGTTAAAACTACAAGAGAATGCGAGCAGTTAAAGGCGAGCAAAGTTCCATGTAAAGTTATGAGTCATGGAAACTAACACTGAAAACATAGTGTCAGTGTATACCCATAAGTTTATAAGTACAGTGGACCCTTGTATAACAAACAGCTTGTATAACATAAAATGTATACAACATAAAAATTTCGGAGATAGGGGAAATTTGCTTAACATAATCGCCTATGGAGAAAATCCGTACAACATAAAAATGGGAGTACTCCATTTTCAATGCATTCCTATGGGAATTTGTATAAAGGAAAATTTGCTTAACATAATTTCATTTGGAATGAATTAATTCCTTTATACAAGGTACCACTGTAGTTATAAATGCAAAGTCTATGTGATCCTGTAGATTCATATTAAAGACAGGTAGTAGGTAGAATATAATTCAGGGAAAGCTTGCCTGAAGAGAAAGGTATTTGCCTTTTTCCGGAAAGACAACAGAGATGAGGCAGTCCTGGCCTCTAGTGGGAGGGAGTTCCAGAGCTTGGGTGCAGCAGCTGAGAAGGCCCTTTCATGGGTTCCCATGAGACGTACCTGTGAGGGTGGCAGGATGTAGAGAAGGGCCTCTCCTGAAGACATTAACAGCCGAGTCAGTTCATACTCAGATTCGGTCTTTGAGGTAGCTAGGATCCAGGCCATACAATGCTTTGTAGGTCAAGGTCAGCACCTTGAATTGTCACTGATAGCTTATTGGCAGCCAGTGGAGCTGCTTAAATAGGGTGTAATGTGATATCTGTACCTGTCCCAGTCAGCAGTCTGGCTGCTGCATTTTGGACCCATTGAAGTTTCCTGAGGCTTTTCATCGGTAGCCCCAGATAGGGCACATTACAGTAGTCTAGCTAGGATAGAGAACATTACAGTAGTCTAGCCGGGATGTCACTAGGGCATGTGTCATCGTGGCCAGAGCTGGGTTCTCAAGAAATGGGTGTAATTTGTGTACTAGCCCTTAATTTTGCCAATGCATTCGTGGCCACAGCCTTGATCTGGGCATCCAAGCTCAAGGATGAGTCCAAGAGCACCCCCAAGTTGTGTAACTGTTTTTTCAATCCCCATCCAGTACAGGTTGCATCCCTATCCCTTGTTCTCACTTTCGACTGACTAGGAGCACCCCGTCTTTTCTGGGTTTAGTTTCATTTTGTTCATCCTCATCCAGTTCATTACTGCAGCTAAACATTCATGTAAAGTTGAGATAGTAGCTCCCTTAGAATCTGGAGATGACGAGAGGTAGAGCTGGGTATCATCGTCATACTGGTGGCACTGTACCCCAAAAGACCTGATAATCTCCCCCAGTGGTTTAAATGTTAAATAACATAGAAGACAGAACAGAACCCTGGGAACTCCACAGGAAGTGGCCTTGGTGTCGAACATGAATCACCCAACACCACTTTCTGTGTGCTTTCCTGCAGGAAGGACAGGAGCCACTTTAATGCAGTACACTCAATTCCCATTTCAGCGTGTCAAAAGCAGCTGAGAGGTCTAGCAAAATCAAAAGGGACACAGATCCCCCATCAGTTTCCCTGCGTACGTCATCTGCCAATGCAACCAGTTCCGTCTCAGTCCCATAGCCAGGCCTGAAGCCAGATTGAAATGGATCCAGGTAGTTTATCTCATTCAGAAACCTCCTTTGCAGTAAAAAAGAGGTTTTGGAGCATGAAAACAAAAATGAAAACTAGACTATGGGTGATACCTTCATAGGCTGCTAGAAGAAAAATTTAAAAAGTTGCTGAGCTTTCGAGAGCAAGCTCTCTTTTTCAAAGCAGGTATAGAAGTCCCAACATGGCAAGGGATGTAATTTGCCAGGAGATAGTTCTTAATAGTTCACTTGGCAAGATAGACACCAGGCTTCTTCTT
Organism: Phrynocephalus forsythii; assembly: GCA_029282475.1. Taxonomy (NCBI): domain Eukaryota; kingdom Metazoa; phylum Chordata; class Lepidosauria; order Squamata; family Agamidae; genus Phrynocephalus; species Phrynocephalus forsythii. Next base: position 82,242,035 of record JAPFRF010000002.1, read on the forward strand.
GGAAGGCACAGGGCAGCATGATCCGATGGGGCTGCACTTTACAGGCCAGTTCAAACAATCTCATTTGGTGAGCTACTCTTGTTTATTCTACTCTAATTTACTGTGCTAAGCAACAGGATTTTGGCCCTATTTTTGTAGGTAATCTACTATATACAGGATCCGACTATAGATGATCCAGCACTGGGTTTCCTCTTTTTTGTGTTAAAAGCAGACACAGGTAATATTATTCATTCTTCAGAATGTATAAAAACTTATGCAGTGGGTGTAAACAATTAGTCTGTGAGCAATTTTTCTTTATGGAAATTTTCTTGGCATACAAACTTTCCTTTATGGATATTTGCTAAGAACCCCCTCCCAACCTCAGTGTTCAAGCATTAGTTGACATGAAAAGCCAGAGTGTGTTGGTTGAAGCTGCATATATTTCTCTGTCTGTGCTCTGTCCCGGTACAGTCAGTCTAGGAATGTACTCCTAAAGACACACCAGTGTAATTGAGGCAGGTGTAAGAGAAATGTGCCCCAAGGAGGTATTCCGTGCAGCTGCTGTCTCAGAGCTTTTCCTGAGCAAGGACTGCTGGATCAAAACTTTGGTATTTGGAAAGATTTTTTTCAAGTGCTTTTGACATCACAGATGCACACGGTATGATCCTCTAGAAATTCTCATGAACCAGGGTGTGTTTTAAGCTGCAATCCTAAACCATTGCACTTGTGAACAAGACCCACTGAATTCAAAGATGAGATGTGTATTGGATCCTGCAACTAATATATATTTTAGAAAGATATATTTAATCTCTCCTAGAACAAAAGCAACCCGCACATTTGTGCCAAGAACAAATGTGCAGGATGACAGAAGTGCCATTGGGCAGTGGCCCATTCCTCAGCTTTGTTGGTACTTTGCAAGGCACAGTATTTGAAAAGCAAGATGGCTACTGGCTTTTTTAGTTGAATCTCCATACTTTTTACAGCACCAGTAGAAGAGGGTGGTTCAACAGATGTCACATTTTCTGTCATAGATAAATGGTAGGAAATATGCACTGCCAGTGCTCAGTGACATAGAAGCTCTAACAAAAATAAAACCAAGCAAGCATCAAAGAAGTTAGTTGTTGGAGTGTGCAGTCTCTCTCTCTCTCTCTCTCTCTCTCTCTCTCTCTCTCTCTCTCTCTCTCTCTCTCTCAGTTATAGGCTGCATTTTGCTTAGTAAGGGGGCTCAAAGCGTCTTACCATATTTTAAAAAAGTAAAATCAGAAGCATAGTATATTATCTATTAGAAAACAATTAAATTATAATAGTAGTTTGCTGTCTTCACAAGGTCAGTGTCTGCTGGGGAGGGAACTATCTTCCCCATAGGGAGGTTGGTGAGGGGGGGGGAGCATTTCAGTAATACAGGGTAGAGGGAGATATGGAGAGGAAAGAGAATCGGTTCATCATACGATTGGGGGAAAGTTCAGGATCCTGCTGACCTCATAATGATCTCCCACTCCAAATAGCCTGGATAGCCATGACAGTGGTCCTTTTGTGTTAAAATGACAGCTTTGCACCTATCATGGCATCACTGCGTATGGGTTTTAGTTGCAGTTGGTATTGAAAGAAGTCCCAATGGTGTTGTGTTTCTTGGCAAAGAACAGGATGCTGTGCTTTCCAATGAGGAAAGTACCTCCTGTACCTGCTGGGTTTGTCTCCATGTCAGGAGACTCTGTTCCACCCTCATCCATTTGGCTTTCTTTCCTCAACCTGACAAAAGTTCAAAAGGCCATCCAGGGCCTTGGAAACATTGCTACATAGCTTGGCACCATAGATCTCGGCAATCACACCCCGTCTCCTTAGTTGCTGCAGAATAAATGCTTTTTCAGAAGAAAATATTTAAGAATGAAGAACAGTGATAAGGAGTCGAAATTCCAGTAGGTCAGGGATGGGGAAGGTGGGGTCCCTCAGATGTTTTTGGACTGCAGCTCTTCTCAGCTTTCCCTGGTGGCTGGTCTTGCTAAAACTTGCATCCCATTCTGAAGGAACCGTGTCCCGTGTCCTTTGTAGTATGAGATTCTGTTTGTATCAAAATACTGTAGTTGAATTTTGCTGCTCAAGACTGCTAGTTTAAAAGGAAAGGGTCTAGCATTGTGTAATTTGCTTTAGACAGCTTCTATTAGCTGGAATATGTCTATGGAGGACGTGAAACTAGACTGCATTTTCACGGCGACTTCTACGCTGGTAGAGGACTAGACCACAACCTTTTCCCCCTGCAGCTGAGGCTCATTTTGATCGGAGAACTGGCACACGCGGGAATGATTACACACCCCTCTTCCTGCACATTCAGCTGAGTATCCAGCTTCCATGGCTGCAGAAAAAAAAGTGGCAGGAAAGAGTGTGCTTCCCACATCCTGTCCTTGGCCAAGCTGCCATCTGAACGGGAGATAACACAATTTATTCTCTTGCAATAAGTTTATTTAATGTACCCCATGGGAGGATTCTTCTTCAGTCTCATCAGTGTGAGATTTCCCTCAAAGCAAATGCCACACTGTCATGAGACCTCTGTTGACTGTTCCAGTCCCATTAGTTATCTGCAGCTCCACTTGACTGCAAAGGAACACGTGTGTTCAAAGATGTTCATTTCTTACAGGTTGCCAGTTAGATTTCAAAGTTTACACATCGTGTACCTTGGCCCCCAAGGCTGTGAAGATCAGGTAGTGAGAAACATTGAGTAAATTCCAGCAGTGAGTTGCAACTAGAGTAGACTCACTGAATCTGTGGTGCTTTGGTAAGCCAACTCTTCAGCAGGCTCCACTGATTCAGCGGACCTACTTTACTTGCAGCTTACTAATGGATTTCAACCTTTGGTGTCTAAGCCAGAAAGTCTGCCAATGACAGGCTGAAAAACAGGGAAGCCAGGAAATGCATGGCCCAAACAAGACTATAAGGACCATTTGAGAAACAAGTGCAGAAGCAAAATATGTTTTATGTGCACTTCACTATTTGAGAATTAGCATAGAAACTGTTTAATTTTTTTTAAAAAAATTCTTTTACAAAATTACATGCATAATATAGGACAGGCACTTACCCTTAAAGAAGATGGCGTATATCATTAAAAGAGAAACACATATATGCATGAACTGTGCTAATTGAAATTTGTGCATGTAAATTTATACATTGTATAATTGAAACAGAAATGCAATATATCTGAGTACCATCTGTGGTGGGTCTATTGCAGGGGTGGGTAACCTTCACCTTCCAGGTGTTTTGGACTGCAACTCCCAGAATTCTGAGCCTATATTGCCAATGATAAAGGGCTATGGGAGTTGTGGTCCAAATCACCTGGATGTCCAAAGGTTCCCCACACCTGATGTATTTCTACTTAGACAAGTGACCTCAGCTTTTTCATTTTATTGTTCTTTGCTTTTAAACTGATCCTGGGTTGGGCAGTCTTTCAAACAGAGGACTGTGCTCTCTAAAGTGGGATTCAGAGTCACATTTGTATTATATTTGCTATCATTTGGAAATTGGAACTGTCCACCGAGTCTGTCTAGATTCCTAAGTAGGAATAGAAATTGTGTGGAAAATAGATCAGCCCCTTTCATTTCTTCTTAATTTGAGAAAGTAGATTGGATTTGGAGAAAGGTTGTGCATTTTGAGACAAGAGTTGGTGGCTTTTTGCCCACTGAAAAGGGGCAAAATGAAAAGTACAGTGACGGAGAGAGCAATAACTGTTGCCTGTTGTAGAAGCAGTAGAGCTAGTTGGGTTATTTGAGTTGTTGTAATCAGTCAGTGGCTGAGTGTTTTGTTTTTGCTCTGTGAGCATGTATGTGTGTGCTCATGTACTGCACTTTGCTTCATGAAGACTTAAGATGGGTATACCTACACATTATGTGCAAATTTGAAAGCTGGGATGAAAAACTAAACCAACATTTGATGCCATCACTTTTGCTCTCAAGTAGAGATTTCTTGAAGTTGGGAGTTCCCCAAAGGACCTTTTCGTTGTGTTAAGATGGTCTGTCTTGACCAAAATCTTGGTAGTGGCACAGGAAAAGATCCACTTCTTCAGATGACTGAGTCTGAAGGGTGGATTGTAAGTGACAAGACTCAAAATGAAATAAAATAAAAACAATTAAGGACTTGGCGGTCAAGTCACATTGTTACATTCAGCCGATAATCCTCCAGACCATGATGCTACTGATACACCTAAGAGGTCCCATAACCTTGAGGAGACTCCAAAATACTTTTAGGGTGGCCAGTCTTCTCCACTCTTTGATATTTTGTGAGCTCCCCCGGGATCATGTAATCACATCCTTTGCTGTTTGTTGTAAGTATTTCTGGGCCAGAATCATACACATTGTATCTTTTGGCACAAGGCGATTCTGCAGGTGGAAAGAGAAAGTCCTCCTATCTGTGGTTGGGACTTACCCACCACTGCCATGGGGCAGGTTTTAGGCAATTAGGTGGGAAGAAGATGTGGGACCATTGCCTGGAATGTACCTTTGGATTCAACCCAAGATGTCTGGTGCAGAGATGTGCTTGGTAGGAATGCTTACCTATCCATATTGCATAGATTTAACCTGGAATTCCATTTGTGTAGGAGACCAGTGTGATCAATCAACTGTTGCTGAAAATAGCAGAAACTGTATCTTTAAAGCTTCTGGGTCTTCATTTGTATTACTAATTGTTAATGTGAAATTCTTGGCTCCTTGTGTTGGATTGGAGTTAGAGCAGCTACAAGTGGAGTAGGGCTGGTGGGGATAGAACTAGGAGGATCAGGAATTGTGGGTTTGCGATATCAGAGTGGAAACTGATGGGTTTGATAGGTATTGTCCTGGCTGAAAAAAATATCTCATGCATATGGGTAGAAATGAAGTTTACTGACCTCAGGCACCAACAGTGGTTCTCTTCTGGAATTAGAGATGCTTGAGGAATTTTATTTTTGTGAATTCTGATGCAAACTGACCTGATTTGAACTTCTCAGATGGCTGTGCTGATGAGAATGTAATTATTCCTGGGTTTCCTCACTTCTCTAAATGTAATCGGGCTGTTCACAGATGTGAACTTATATAAGATATGCATTATATGATAAAACAGCAATCAAAATGCATATGTTTAGATATGTGAGAATGTAGGTTAGAATGCAAATATTTACTTCTGCACTTTTGTAGGGATTTTAAAAACAATCTGCATATGGGGATGGGACGGGCATCTGAATGAACACCTGGACAATTGTCAGTGAGTTGAATCCACTTTCCACTGGCAAGAGATCTCCATTTGTGGATGCCTACCTAATTTTCAAAGACATGCTGTCACGACTGTAATGGCACAACACACACACACTGTCAGTGCAGCTCACTTCCAAGTTCTTAAGAACATAAGAACATAAGAACATAAGAAGAGCCATGCTGGATCAGGCCAAAGGCCCATCTAGTCCAGCTTCCTGTTTCTCACAGCGGCTCCACCAGGTGCGTTTGGGAGTGCATGAGACTAGATATCTGTCTCCTGATACCACTCCCCTGCATCTGGCCCTTGAAGTACCCCGGTTTAAAGCCTGGAGATTACACATCTCTCTCCATCATGGTTTGTAACCTGTGATGGACTTTTCCTCCAGGAATCTGTCCAATCCCCTTTTGAAGGCATCCAGGCCAGATGCTATCACCACATCCTGTGGCAGGGAGTTCCATAGACTTACAACGCGCTGGGTGAAAAAATATTTTCTTTTGTCAGTTCTTACTCTCCCAGCCCTCAATTTGAGTGTATGTCCCCTAGTTCTGGCATTTTGGGAGAGAGAGAAGAGCTTCCCTCTATCCACTTTACTCATACCCTGCATTATTTTGTATGTCTCAATCATATCCCCCCTCAAGCACCTTTTTTCCAGACTAAAGAGGCCCAAATGTTTTAGCCTTTCTTCATAAGGGAGGTGCCCCAGGCCAGTAATCATTTTAGTCGCTCTCTTCTGCACCTTTCCCAGTTCCACTATGTCTTTCTTGAGATGCGGTGACCAGAATTGTACACAATACTCCAGGTGGGGCCTTACTATTGTTTTGTATAAAGGCATTATAATGTTCGCTGTTTTATTTTCAATCCCCTTTTTGATAATCCCTAGCATGGAATTGGCCTTCTTCACCGCTGCCACACATTGGGGAGACACCTTCATGGAGCTGTCCACCAACACACCAAGATCTCTTTCCTGATCCGTCACGGATAACTCAGAACCCATGAGTTGATAGATGAAGTTTGGTTTTTTGCCCCAATATGCATTACTTTACATTTAGTTACATTAAAACGCATTTGCCATTTCTCAGCCCATTCCCCCAGTTTTGAGAGATCCTTCTGGAGCTCTTCACAATCTTCTCTGGTTTTTACCACACGGAAAAGTTTTGTGTCATCAGCAAACTTGGCAACCTCACTGTTTATCCCTGTCTTCCGTTCATTTATGAACAGATTGAAAAGCACCGGTCCCAGGACAAAGCCCTGGGGCACACCACTTTTCACCTCTCTCCATTGTGAAAATTTCCCATTGACACCTACCCTTTGTTTCTGGGATCTCAACCAGTTCTCAATCCATAAGAGGACCTGCCCTCTTATCCCCTGACTGTGCAATTTTCTCAGCAGCCTTTGGTGAGGGACTGTGTCAAAAGCCTTTTGAAAATCCAGATAGACTATATCCACCGGTTCACCGAAGTCCATGTGCTTGTTGACCTTTTCAAAACATTCTAAAAGGTTTGTCAGACAAGATTTACCCTTACAGAAGCCATGCTGATTTTCTCTCAGCAAGGTTTGTTCTTTTATGTGTTCTTGGTGGCTCCAAGACATTTAAAAAACCCCACACTTCCCCCCAATTGGGCACGTGGGGGGGGGAGGAATGGCGCGGGGTTTCTAAACTTCTTTTTTTAGCCACCGAAGAAAGTGTTGATGGCCGTGACCATGGCTTGCTTCGGTGGCTAAAAAAAAGTTTTAAAACCCTGGGTTCCCTCCCCAGTGGGGCATGTTGGGGGAGACGTGCAGGTCCTTTAAAATGTCTTTAGCCACCAAGGCAAGCACTTGCCTCGGTGGCTAAAGAAATTATAAAGGAGCTGCGCCTTTCCTGCCCAATGCGCCCAATTGGGGGGGGGGGGAGGCGCAGGTTGTTTAAAGCGACTTCCCATAGGAATGCATTGCTTTTCAATTCTGTCTGATTTCTCCATTCAGATTGGTAAAATATTGACTGTTACCAGTCGTAGTTATCAACCTGTGGGAGCTTCTCACTGGGCCAAGAACTTGAACTCTGATAGGGGAGGGGACAAAGGAAATGTATTTCCATGCCGAAAAGCTCTTGAGATGATATTAAGGAGAGCTGTCTGTGGATCAGCGGTACTTACCTGCAGTGCAAAGAAGCCGTCAGGTTCTTCACTAGTACAAAGAGAAGTTTCTGAGTAGGCATTTCCCTCACAATTTCAGCAGGGCAGAAGAGGGTTATTACCATCTCTGGACAGATGCAGGTTGTTGTTGTTGTTGTTGTTGTTTAAAAGAACTCCTGCAAACTGCAGAAATTTTTGAGTCATGGCCGGTGTGCCAGGATTATTATTGTGATGGCCTGTTGGGCCTGGAGGTTTTCAAGTTGTCAGCTTCGCTCTTGGGAGCATGAGGTCAAACCACGTGTTTTGTGGCAAAAAGTGGGAATCTCAAATATTTTCAACAGCAAGTTCCCATACCTTGGCCTAGTGGTGTGCACATGCAAATATTTTTTGTTTATTATTGTTCGTGTTGTCTGTTATATGAAAGCAAAGAATCACATTCTTCAAGGAGAACCTGCACAATAACAAAGCCAAGATTAAGAATAAAATCATGCTCTACGTCAAAGTCTGGGCCCATTAGTATCTTCCTATTGATGTTACGGGTTATTTCAGCAGAAATATAAGGGAGCCGCATCTCCCTCCCACCTAAGTGCACTCGCTTAAGTGATTGGCTCCAGAGGTCTGGAAAGTCCTCTAGAGCAACGTTGGTAAACCTATGGCATGGGGGCCGAAGGTGGCACTCGGAGCTCTTTCTATGGGCACCCAACATTGTTCCTTCATAGGCACCTGTATTCAGGTTAAATTGCTGTATTGACACTGTGAAAAATTAGTAGGTTTTGAATCACCGTTTTGGCACTCGGCCTCTAAAAGGTCCGCCATCAGTGCTCTAGAGAGTATATTGGAGATTTATTTTTATTTATTTTTATTTTTTACAGAGGATTGGGGTAGGAAAGAGGAGGGAGACATTTCTGACCGTCTTGTGGTCATCAGCTAGCATGACACTGGATTGAGGCCCATATCTTTTTGACATAATTTGACATAAATACTTCAAGAAGCCCAATCCTGTTGTCAACAAATAAATACAGTAACAGCGAATAAGGATTTTTAAAAGCAACAACAGCAAAAGCTCTTATTTTCTACTTTTATGTTTCCTTAGGGCAGCTCAGCCTGCAAGTCACACAGTGCCCTTGTTCATGTTGAGGCAGAAAATAATATCATTCAGTTCACATATGGAATGATTGCTTTTAATTATATAACTTAACTGATGTAACTTTCTTCCTGTCTACGATGCAAAAAATATGTAATTAATCACAGATTATTTCAACAGCATTCGGGTTAATTTCAATTATGTTCCTTGCTCTACCCCCACCCCCCACCCCTTTCACTGATGTAAAGTATTCTGGAGCTTTGAAAAGTAATCCTGCCTAATGTGAAGCTGGCTTATTCTTGTCACTAACTGCACTGTGTAAAGTTAAGCAGATACTGAACTTGCAAGAACAGGGTCTTCATTTGACATAGAGTTCAGTATTTTGATTTATCATCTGCCTTAGCTGTTGGGTCAAGACGGGCGAATGTAAATACCCAGAAACCAAGCTCCAACCCCCCCCCGCCCCCATGAAAATTAACTTTGGCGTTGACCTTCGGTTGCCTCTAGGTGTCTCCTAAACAGCCACAGGAATGAAGAATCACTTCCAGCCCCCCCCCTTTTTTTCCTACCACACATAGCACTTCCCAGGACATTCAAGGCAGGGGTGCTTAATTTACCTCATGGTAATATTTGCATGCCTTCCAGTATTTTACAGGAACACATCCTGGGGGCATCTGAAGATTTATTTCTTATTATGATTTTTACCCCACTTTTCAGTTTGCATTAAAATATTAAGAACACCATAAAATAATAAGCGAACAGCAAATCTATAAAGCATTATAAATGAAGTATCAGTATTATTTGAGTAAAGCAGATCTAATATGAAAATACAAGTCCATTTAATGAGAGGCCTTTAGCGGGTGCCTTCCAACTCTGGGGTGCCAAGCTGACAAGGCCCTCTTTTAGTAACCACCTGCTGTGCCTCAGATGATGGAGGAACAGGGAGATATCTGTGTTATGATTATGATATTGTATATGCAGGCATATGTGGAGGCAGGGTTTGAGGTACAACAGAAAACAGAGAAAACGAGCAAGGCTGGGATGAGTTATTTTTTTAAAAAAATTATATCAACCATATAGCTTTCCAAGAAATTCATCCAGTGTTAAAAACTGTCATGCCAAAAAAGTGCATCTGCTCCAAAATATGTCAAATATAAACCACATACAGTGGTACCTTGTATAAAGGAATTAATTCGTTCCAAATGAAATTATGTTAAGCAAATTTCCCTTTATACAAATTCCCATAGGAATGCATTGAAGATAGGGTAATCCCATTTTTATGTTGTACGGATTCTCCCCATAGGCAATACCAGCTGCTAAAATTTTTGCTGACTGGGTTATCGCATGTTTACTGTAAAGTGGAAGAAGAAAAGATACATGCAAATCAGATGCATGCTCTGGGACAGAAACCAATATGTGGGTGACTGACCACAGATCTTTATATAAGGAGCAGAACAAAAGTACACAAGTGTGTCAATGCAATTTCCCCCATAGGGGAATGCATGTCAGCTCTGCTTCAGTCCTAGTGCTTTGCATGATGACAGCAAGAATCACTGCCCAAACATTACATCTTACTATCATCCATGGCTGATGGCTCCACTCCAGCTCCTTTTAAGTCATTGTGGGTCTTTCACTAATTTACAACCAAGAAACTGTAGTTTTTGCTTCGTTAGAAGTGTACTGAAAACATCTGGCTATGCTGTGATATGTTTATCAGTGTGAAAACATGCTTTAATAATAACAAGGCAGTTGTTTGCTGCGTGCTTTCTGGGGGCCCTTGCTTAAGTGCTGAATTGATTAGAGGAGACTGAGTGGGACCTGCAAGAAAATGTTCCAGTGTGGGAAATACCATCTGCCTTAATCAGTTGGGGACAAACAAAGTCAGAGGTGTTAAAGCTTTGTTATTGTTTGCATCCTTTGCAGAAACTGTAAAACTGTGGAGGTACTGGAAACTAGATGAATCATTCTGAATGACTGTATGGGAGATGGAAATATTTATCTAATCTTTGCTAAATGGAATTCCGAAATAAAAAAAAGGAGAAGGAGGGCATTCCAGGCTGAGGCTGATTTCTGTCTCCTTCCCCTCCGCTTTGCTTGCTGGCGTTTAGATGTACAGTTCAGAGAAGCAAACATATCCCTGGCCTGCATCCCTTGCCCTCAAAAGAAAGAGGGAATGAAGAAACAATATCCCAGAAGGACAGAGAGGTTATCATTCTGATTTTCATTATTCTATCTCATGTTCTTTTGCAAGGCACCCTAATTCTTTCTATTTACTTTTTGTGTGTGTGTGTGTGTGTGTGTGTGTGTGTGTGTGTGTGTGTGTGTGTGTGTGTGTGTGTGTTGTGTCGTTACAGTCGTGACCGACTCTTTGTGACCCCATGTCCATGGCGTTTTCTTGGCAGGAATACTGGAGTGGTTTGCCAGTTCCTACTCCAGGCGCCTACAGCACCTGGTATTCCCTGGTGGTCTCCCATCCAAGTACTAGCCAGGGCTGACCCTGCTTAGCTTCCGAAATCAGGTGAGATCAGATGTGCTTAAGGCATCTAGGCAGCTCTTTATTTACTTTAGGAGAGTAAAATTAGCATTTCAAAACCAAAGCAGAATTAATATTGGCTTATTCTTATTCTACAATCTAATATTATGCATGGTGACTAACGATGGAGGAGAACTTTGTGCAAGTTCTTGTTTGATAAGAATTTGCCAAAACTGAAATAAGGGAGGAAACCTCAGTAGATCTCAATTCTGCATGGCTGACGTACACACCTACTTGGAGACAGGCATCTCCATGGGAAAGAGGACATGGGGTCTGACTAGACCTGCAGATTGGATTTGGCCGGATTGGAGTAGATAGGGTAGTTTAGCATTGGGTAGACATATGGAATGTGATCCTTGCATCCACATGTGGTCCTATGTGGTCCTTTCTCTTGTTAAAGGGAAGGGGGTGGGAGAGAGGATAACAGAAATAATAAAAATAATTTTTTAAAGGAACACACACACACACACACACACACAAAAACAGCAGCCTCAGGCAGGGATCCAAAAAGATGTGGGTAGACAGGTATCAGGGACAGGCTGGTTTGTGATGGGCATGTACAGTGTGTAATGTGATTGCAGAGGAAAAGAGTTAACCAGCCTGTCCTGAAATCGAATCAAATGTTGGACAAGCCCCTGTCTAGTCAAATCTGACTTCCAAGTAAAGAGCTGGCAAAACTTTGGAAAGTTACTTCTTGGATTGCAACCCCTACATTATACTGTGGAAAAAAGTCTACAAATTGTAGCCTTAAAAAGCGTTTTCCTTTCTAAGCTTTGAGTGTGGATGTAGGATTGAAGCCCCAGAAGAGAATGGCATGGATATGGATAAATCAAAATCTGAACTCAGGGCTAGTTGGTAGTAAATGACTGTTATAATTAAAAGATACATGAGACATTCTATCACCTCTTTTTAAATATCAGAAATCTATTCATTGTTGGAAACTATTTTGTCAGTTATCTAGTCTGAAAATGTGTATCTTTCTAATATAACTTTATTTTAATTTAAACAATAAAAAATAAAGAACACATCTAAAAACATTTCAATGTAAATAAAACATCTAATAAAGAAAAACCAAAGCAAATCCACATACATAGCGTATCTTTATCGTCACGAATAAAAAAAATAATATTAATAAAATTTTATCCTATCATCATTTATCGTAACGCTAAATATAAACCACACTGGATAGCCCTTCTAGTAGACAGAAACTATAATTTGAGGACTGCTGGCTATCTGCCTTTGCAATAAAATAACTCCTCTATATCGAATTGCAGATATGGGCACTGATTACTCTGGTGGCAAAGAAGTTTAAGAAACATGGCTCAGTTTTGTCTCTTTTGGAAATAGAGAAAGATGTTTTCTTTGCTTCTTGCCCATGCCAATCTTGATAATTCAGCTACATGTTTTATGACTCCTTATAACAAAATAAGTTTTAACAGAGAATTGACCCATCCAACATTCTTATCCTTGGCAATGATGTATCTGTAGAACTTTATTTTGTTGATCTGTTGGATTTTTTTGACGTTTAAGGGTAATGCTGAGATATATATTTGATTTTTTTCCCACTGAGTGCATGTTAAAGTTTGAATTTGTGTTCCTCAACTTTATTTTTTGGTCTCTGAGAGAATTTTGGCAGTATCCAGTGGAAAGTTAAACTTGCAGTAGAAAGATGGAATGGAAAGAGTTCACATAAACATAAGAATCTTTTTTGGATTGGAAAAAATCTTGTTGCAACATAAAGTGGAAGAATCATTTCACAGTTGGGTCTAATCCTCATACTCCAAGGTGTTCACGTGACATTACAGATTAAGTTTATAAATATCCTGGGTTTTTTTGCAAGTACCTCACGAGAGCATGAAAAGTTTAATTTATGACAATAATTTGCAAAACTGTACAATGAGAGCCAACGTTTCCTTTAGATATTTAATTTATGGGGTATTTTAACACTTGCTAATGATTGGTTTGATACTGTGTCAAATTACACATTGTGTTCCGTAGTTAGTATGCATAGTTCTGTAAAGAGAAATAAAGTTATGAGCTTCCTGATTAAGATTGGGGCTATTTTATGCTAAGAGCACCTTCTCAGAGCACATAGTAGATCTGGGGAAAAATTTAATACCATGGTGGAGGAAATACAGTGGACCTTTGTATAACAAACAGCTTGTATAACATAACATTTGTACAACATAAACAATTCCGGAGATAGGGGAAATTTGCTTAACATAATCGTCTATGGGGAGAATCCGTACAACATAAAAATGGGATTACTCCATTTTCAATGCATTCCTATGGAAATTTGTATAAAGGAAAATTTGCTTAATTTCATTTGGAACAAATTAATTCCTTTATACAATGTACCACTGTAGTTTCATTTCACCTTCCAGGGTGCTCTAGCCCCAACCTTGTGCCCTCATGGCTATTTTTAAAATGTTATATCATGGTTGACATACAACAAAATTCCTTTATACAATGTACCACTGTAGTTTCATTTCACCTTCCAGGGTGCTCTAGCCCCAACCTTGTGCCCTCATGGCTATTTTTAAAATGTTATATCATGGTTGACATACAACAAAATTTGTGTTTGGATCCCATAACTCAGTGAAATGGACGCTGGGTGCTATGACTTGAATCTATGCTCTTCCTTCCTTCCTTCCTTCCTTCCTTCCTTCCTTCCTTCCTTCCTTCCTTCCTTCCTTCCTTCCTTCCTTCATTCCTTCTGTATTTTTTATTATTTTTGGTCTGCAATGGTTGTTCTGCTGTAATGGCTGATTGATGGAGTCTCACTCAAGCCATGCAGCAGTAAAATACAGTAAGACTCCCCTGCATCTGCAGGACAACTAGCCATTGCTTCATTTATCCACTGTCTGAAAATACTAAATAAAAATCCTTAGAAATACATTTTATTAGAGATGTGCACAAAATGAAAAAAATTGCATGCTGTTTTGTCATTTTGTAACATTACAGAATGATTTGTAACATTATGAAATGGCAGACCATGTTTTGTCATGAAACAAAACAAAATGCCATTTCCCCCTCTAGGATTGAAACAATTCGTCCTAGAGGAAATGGCAGGGGAGCTTCCTCAAGCAATTCTCTGTAAGCCTCTGAAATTTGGAAAGGTTTGGGAGTTAGGGGCTGAGTTATTAAGCTCTAAAGGGGGTGCCCCTAGGAAAAAAAATCTTTTTAAATGAATTGGGAAACCGCAGTAGCCCCCCTGCAGGCGAGCGATTATGGTCACCGTGGCTTGGCTTCCAACTCCTGATTAAATCAATTAGAAATATTTTTTCCTTGGGGCACCCCCATTTGGAGATGAATAACTCAGCCCCCTGAGCCCCAAACCTCTCCAGATATCAGGGGCTTACAGGGAAGAGCTTGAGGAAGCTACCCTGCCATTTCCATGCTGAAACATGGTTGCAATTCGTATTTTTGAGTACATAATGTTTTGTTATGTTTATGTACTCGAAAATAAAGCTCGCAGGCATCTTTCAGCACCAAAATCGCTGCGGAACTTCCTCAAGCTGTTCCCTGTAAGCCAACAACATTTGGAGTGGTTTTGGGCCCAGGGGACTGAGTTATTAAGCTACAAAAATAAAATAAATTAAAAAATCTTTCCAATTGATTGAATCAGGAAGGGATTTAGAAGCCAAGCCACGGTGGTGCTAATCGCTCACCTGTGCGCATGGGGGGGTACTGCATATTCCCAATTCAATTAAAAAGATTTTTCCTAGGGGCACCACCTTTGGAGCTTAATAACTCAACCCCCTGAGCCCCAAACCTTTCCAGATGTGGGGGGCTTACAGGGAAGGGCTTGAGGAAGCTCCCCAGCAGTTTTGATGCCTCTAGGATCCAGGAGAGCATAGTGTTTCATTTTGTTTCAGTTCATAACAAAACTACATTAAAAATTCATTGCAAATGAAACAAAATGAAAGTACTAAAGAAAAATGAAACAAAATGCTATATTTCCATTTCATGCCCATCTCTAATATTTATACTTATTTCCAGCATGTATTTGCCAGAACTGGCCAATAGACAGAACAAGAGACCATGCAATATATAGTTGCCAATATAGTACAGTGCTACCTCGATTTAAGACATTAATCTGTTCTGAATACATATTTGGAAGTTGAATTATTCATAAATTGAACAGCGGTTTCCCATAGGAATGCATTGAAAAACAATCTGTTCGCCCTCTCAATCAAGGGTAACCAAAGGCTGCTCTCCGCAGCCCCGCCAGACAGCTGACTTTGACAGGTCTGACCTGTCAAAATCAGCTCTCTGGTAGGGTTGCGGAGAGCAGCCTTTGGCTGTCCTTGATTGAGGGAGACCGCCCATTGATCTTCAGGCAGCCTAGGCACCTTGCAAGGTACACACTTACCTTCACTGACCTCTGGACTGGCCGATGGCGAGCCCAGAAGTAAGTGAAGGTAAGCACATACCTTGCAAGGCACCCGAGCTGGCCAAAGGTTCATTGGTCCCTGCGAACGATGCAACTTCAGATAGCCCGGGCGGTTTGGAAGGGAGGCACTTAAGTCTGGGTAAGCGCTTACTTCAGGGCAAGTGCTTACCTTTGTTTGGCCAGCCTGGAGGTATGCAAAGGTAAGCACTTACCTGGAGGTAAGCGCCTCCCTTCCAAACTGCCTGGACTCGCTGAATTTGCATCTTTCCCTGGGAGGAATGAATTTGGAGGAAACCACCCATCTTCCTTTTGGGTTGTTGTCCACAGCCCAAGGTGGAAGGGTCATTCCTATGTTCCCTCCTTCCACACAGAATTGGCTGCTTGGTAGGCGAGCAGAAGCCGAACGGTGAGCAGAAGGAAAAAGTATTGGGAATGATACTCTGTTGTTGGCAGAGACTAGGAAAAAGAATTCCTGTGAGTGCCACTAATAGCACTAAAGTTCAAGACTCCCCATTCACTGGGCTAGGAAGGAATGTGTGTACACCTCTGCACCTGCAAGTGGCTCATTAAATACAAAATACAGTATCACCCTTAAGATTGGCCTTCTCTTGCAAAGACGGGAAATCTTTGTTTTCTATACCACGACTCCCAGAATCCAACCATCAGAATGGCCAATTGTAGCCCAAAAACTCAATGTATCCCCTCTCTGCCCTAAAGTGAACTCTGTTGGCATGACATAAGATGAGACATATATTTGAAGTGGCTGCAAATATACGAGATTAGCAAATAGAGGACATGCTCCATAGTTGAGGGGATCATGGCAAGATACCCTGCAGTTATGTGGTTATTAAAAGCCTGCCCAAGCAATAAGGTCTTCCATAGCTTTTTAAGGAATTTAAAACATGGAACCATATTATAATCACAATTCTTCAGGCCAGCTCCAACCAGCTCTCAAAAATAAGAGCCAAGTTTGCTTAATGCAGTTTTCCATACACAGAATATTCTTTGGTTTTTAAAGAATATCCTAATTTGACAAAGTGGGAGCCTTATTAGAAGCTGTGGCTTGGGGTGTAAGTTGTATTAGGATTCATGCTTTACTCAATATTAAATCAAACAGTCTGCTGAAGTCTCTCAAAATTTGAAACAGTGGCTCGATATGAACCATATGTTTAAGAGCCTGGGATAGTTGTTTCTGAGCATATTACTACAGAAACCCACAGGGAAATGAACTGAAAAGTTTATAGTTCGCCTGGTAAATTTAAATGATGTATGCTATATCCTCCTCACCCCTTTTTTATCTATAGGGATGTTTTCCCCATTCTAGTTGAGCTTTCCTGCCACACTAGACCGTGCTAAATGTTTAGTGAAAGCCATGTCTTATTTATTGCATGGATGGTATGGAGTGAAAACAGGCTGCCTGATCAATTTAAGCTTAAGTGTTTGTATTATTGGTATATAGTTCCTAACTTTTCAGAAGCTTTGCTTGTAAATGGATTGTACTCTTTTCAACAGATGGTCCAAGAAAATGACTTAGGGCAGTGGTTGGAAGTCAGTTGGTTTAAGACAGCGGTTCTCAACCTTCCTAATGCCACAACTCTTTAATGCAGTTCCTCATGTTGTGGTGACCCCTTGCCCTGCTTGGAAGAGGCCAGAAGCCCCCTTTGGCAGACCACTGCTGCAGGTTCCATAGAGAACTTCCCTCTACAGGCACCCTCAGCCAATCACAGCCTCCGGTGCCATTGACTGACATCCCCTCCAACCTATCACGCTGTAACTCACTCTTTCCCTTCCTCCTCCAGACCCAAGCCGTTTGTGCCTTTTTCTTCACTGGCTCATGGCAACCCCTGTGAAATAGTTGTTTGACCTCCAAAGGGGTCCCGACCCCCAGGTTGGGAACCACTGGATTAGAAATAAATATATACGCTATGATCAATGAAATAAGAGAACTTTAGAAATGTGTTCAGATGTAATACTCATCCGTAATTTGATAATATGGGAATTATATCGAGGAGCCCTAGGCTCATCCACTTTGACCTCTTCTTCATCTATAGTAGTAATGGCGAACCTTCGGCATTCCAAATGTTTTGGACCACGACTCCCACAGTCCTTTGTCATAGGCTTGGAATTCTGGGAGCTGTGGTCCAAAACATCTGGAGTGCCAATGGTTTGCCACCACTAGCATAACACCCACTTCAACAGACAAACTATGGTTTGCATATCCTGCATTCCAGGGTTAGATTGTGATATGTAATCCTAGTAAGTATGGAAGCACACATCATAATTTGTCTGTTGAGATTAAATTGCAGGATGTACTTTTCTCCAAATAAGAAAGCAGAAAATCTGTGTGCACAAAGACGAAAGAATGTTTATCTCAAGCTGTTCTGACAGGCCTCATTCACATATGCCAAATCATTGATAGGTATCAAATCTGAGTACATCTGTGGCATTCCTTGTGAAAGATTACATCCGATAACCTGTTTGCAGCAGGTGCCAGAGATATGTGGACTGTAGCCATATTTCCTCCTTCTTCCTTATCCCTGCACATTCTGTGGAAGAAACGGGTAGTATGTGGGATCTGTGCGTAACTATTTTGTGTGTGTGTGTGTGTGTGTGTGTGTGTGTGTGTGTGTGTGTGTGTGTGTGTGTGTGTGTGTGTGTGTGTGTGTGGTGTCGTGTCGTGTCGTGTTGTTACAGTCGTGAGCAACTCTTTGTGATTCCAGGTCCATGGAGTTTTCCTGGCAGGAATACTGGAGTGGTTTGCCAGTTCCTACTCCAGGTGCCTACAGCACCTGGTTTTCCCTGGTGGTCTCCCACCCAAGTACTAACCAGGGCCGACCCTGCTTAGATTCCAGAATCAGGCGAGATCAGACGTGCTTAGGACATCTGGGATGCCACTAACTATTTAATATAGGGAATTTCTAAAGGCATTATCCACTATGGTCTTCAGGGTAGCCATGTGTGTACCACTAGGTGGAGGAAATGCATAAAAAAAAAGAAAATACCAATTTGCATAAATTTGAATGAATGTGGATTTAGAAATAATCCCTGTAATGTAAGTAGAAATGCAACATATCTCAACAGCATGAGGAAGACTGTAACATAAGAACATAAGAAGGGCCATGCTGGATCAGGCCAAAGGCCCATCTAGTCCAGCTTCCTGTATCTCACAGTGGCCCCACCAAATGCCTCTGGGAGCACAGGAGACTAGATATCTGTCTCCTGATACCATTCCTCTGCATCTGGCCCTTGAAATATCCTGGCTTTAAGACTGGAGATTACACATCTCCATCATGGTTTCTAACCTGTGGTGCACTTTTCCTCCAGGAATTTGTCCAATCCTCTTTTGAAGGCATCCAGGCCAGATGCCATCACCAC
Organism: Phrynocephalus forsythii; assembly: GCA_029282475.1. Taxonomy (NCBI): domain Eukaryota; kingdom Metazoa; phylum Chordata; class Lepidosauria; order Squamata; family Agamidae; genus Phrynocephalus; species Phrynocephalus forsythii. The sequence continues at coordinate 82,260,727 of JAPFRF010000002.1, forward strand.
GTCCTGTGGCATCTAGGTGACCTGTGTGTTTGCCTGTTTGATTGGCCATTTAGATGCTAGCTACAGAGAGGGGGAAAGGTCTTTCAATCTGAGTTTGACTGGATGGATGTTCATGTATTACAAGGACGGGAAAATCGTTTTAGCCCAAAGGGTTAGTTTCATTTCAGATGACTTGGCGGGGGAGCACATTCCAGTGGCATGCAGGAGCCAAAGGTTAGCCTTTTTTTTTTTTTACAAAAAAGAACCAAAAGTGTCAGCATATTTTAGCTCAAAGGTATAACTGCCTGGAGAGAGAAAGGGGCTAGTAAATAACTTTTAAGTACTTTATACCTAGAAAACCCTGGAAAGATTGCCATGAGTTGGAATTGACTTGTCACTCCACAATTATTATTTATTATCAATGATATCCTAAGGCAGTGATGGCGAACCTATGGCACGGGTGCCAAAGGTGGCACTCGGAGCCCTTTCTGTGGGCACCCAACATTGCCCCTTCATAGCCACCTGTATACAGGTTAAATTACTGTATTGGCACTTTGCAAACAAAATTAATGGGTTTTGAATTGCAGCTTGGGCACTCAGTCTCTAAAAGGTTCGCCATCACTGTCCTAAAGGTTATGGCATCTTAAATATTAACAGACTTAGTTTAGTGTGAACTTTTTTGGACTATAGTTCCCTTCATCAGACACGTACAGCATAATAGATCATAAGTTTATATACCCAGAGGACATGTTAGAGGGGTGGGGACTAAAATTGGGGGAAAAGAAGATTATGATTACAATAGTAATGAGGTTTCGCTGGAACAAATCTTTTAGTCTTTGTCAGAACCCCACACACTGAACTTGCACATACAAACAGAGTTTGGTTCTTTGCCAAAGGGTGTTAGCCGGTGGCTCAAGCAGGGTGCAATCCTTTGCTAAAAGTCAGGTGCCAGGGAGACCACAGAGTTCACAACATGATAACTACCAGTTCAAGGTCAGCACAGGAATGTCTACAGCAACCAGATGTCAAGCCAGGAGGAAGAGACCATACCATCGTCAAGGAAACCAGTCCAAAGTCAGGCAGGCAGAGTTCAAGGACAGAAACAAGAGCAGGCAGAAGTGTGATCACAGGTCCGATGACTTGTTGCTTCCACAGAGATCTCAAACCGAGTTTTCCAGCTTTATTCCCAAACAGGGAACACGTCCTTTCTCCTGGGAAAGTACTCTGCTAAAACTCAGGACTGGTCGACCTGATGTTTCTTCAGGTCCCATAGGCTTGATCCCTGGCTCTCCTGGCAGCAGGTTGCTGCAGAATCCTACTTATGGCCCTTTTGGGAGGCGGGGATGTATTTGAAGCAGAGTTATCAGACACAGCTGCTGGCTGACAGGCTGAGCTAGAAGGCTGTGCTAACTGCTCTTCATCAGTTAACCTCTAGGTCAAATTCTGCGTCAGGCAGGGTCCTGACAGTCTTTAAGGTGCCACATCTCTTTTAATTTTTAGTATACATGTTGAAACTGGCAGTGTGCTTGAGGACTAAGTCTTAGAAATAAAATAAATAAATAAAATAGTATTATAGTACTGTATTATAGTATTTTATAGGTATTGTGTTGTTTTTACATTGTACTGCTTTTATTGTACTTTTATGAATTTGTTGTAAGCCGCCTTGGGTCCCTCCAGGGAGAAAGGCGGCATAAAAATAAAGTTATTATTATTATTATTATTATTATTATTATTATTATTATTATTATTATTATTATTATTATTATTATTATTATTATTATTATTATTATGAGTATCAACTGTCAAGCATGGGATTCACATCAATAATTAGCATCATATGTAATTAGAACTTCCAACATGGACTTTATATATTAAAACTGGGAAGTTTCATAGCCTTATGCTATGCTAGACTATTTGTCTCTTTGGTTTAGTAATATCTAAATAATAGTTGCTCCTAAAGCAGGAATGTCCAAACTTCGGCCCTCCTGATGTTTTGGACCATAACTCACAGAATTCTAAGCTTAGATTACCAATGGCAAAGGACTGTGGGAGTTGTAGTCCAAAACATCTGGAGGGCTGAAGTTTGGACATGCCTGTCCCAAAGGTTTCTTTCCCATTCCTTACGAATTGATTTCTACTTTAAAAAACAAAAAAACAAAAACAAATGCTGGAGACATGATAGATTGAATTTGGGATCTTCTACATCTAAACCATCTCCAGTGGTTCTCAACCTGTGGGTCCCCAGATGTTCCTGGACTGCAACTCCCAGAAGCCTCTACCACTCTCTGTGCTGGAAGAGGTTTCTGGGAGTTGTAGTCCAGGAACATCTGGGGGACCCACGGGTTGAGAACCACTACATTGTGCAAGTTACTGTTCTCTCCCAAGGGGAGTAGCTTTGATGTCATTCCAGCTCAGCTTCTTGGTTACAAAATGGCTTGCCACTTCCTACATTTTATGTTGGTCCTCGTGTTAGACGCTATAGAAGGGAAAGCAGTTAACTAGGTTTTTTTGGTGAATTAGCTGATTAAGCAATGGCTATAAAAATGACTGGAAAAAATGGCTGTATAGAAAAAGCCTGCTGTGGATTTAGAAATGCCTGGCACTGTGTGCAGAAAGGTGTGTAAAATTTACAGCTTTGGCTATGTGTGTGGAAAGTGAGTTGGAAATATTCTTTGTAAAATGCAGCCTCCTTTTATCTAGCTCTCTGCTCCTACAAAAATATGTGAACTCCTATTTCTGTAATTTTTGTATTAAGTACAGTAAACCCCCACCTATTGCAGGGGTTAGGGACCCAACCCAACTAGCAATAATTGAAAATCCGCAATATGTGGATGCTGGGTCAGGTTGGGACTGGGCTCTCTGGGGGCTCTTGTACTTATCCCAGGCTGGTGCTGCCCCAAACGGGCCTGCAATGGGGCTTTCCAGTCCCCCAGAAGCCCCAAAAAGTGCTTTCTAGTGATCTGGAGGTCACTTCTGGTTTACCGGAAGTCACTTCCGGTTTGCGGGGGAGCACTTTGGGGGCCTCCAACGGGCCTGGGAAGGTCTTTCCTCCTTACCCCAGGTGGCCTTTTTTTATACATTGCGGACCCACGATATACCGGGACCGCAGTATATGAACTGCAAAAGGGCGGGGGACAACTGTAGTTCACTGTATCAAGTAGCTCTGTATATTTCTGTACCAAATAGTTCACAGGGGATTGACTTTAATAATGTTCCCTGGGTATGAAATCATCAGCAGATATCTTCTGTTGATGTACAGGGAGCATCTGGACCAAGAATCATACTGTCTCAAATAGGCCACATTAAAAACAACAACAACCCCATACTAGATAGCAGAAATAGACACCTTAGGCTGCAACTTCTGTCAGCCCTAGCCAGTGTAGATCTTAAATAGGTTCTTATGAGAACTGAAATCTAACCATAGATACAGTGGTGGCTTGTATGTTTTCCCCAAGTCCAAAAGAATATGAGTAATGGATGTAGATTTGTTCCTTCCCAACTTCTTTAATGCCTATTTGTCCAAATATTTATGAATGTTTTGACAAGCGGAAGGCTACAGTCTCTGATCATGGTTTCCATTTTATGCTGGAAATCAAGGTTGTGGACCATGATGTCTACATAGCAGCTACTATATTTTTCCAGTGGTTTGTGACCTTGAGGTCATTCATTCTAGGACTGGATATCCCAGCCACTCCTTTGCCAGCTACAGTATTTGAATAAAGCCTTTGGCCCAAAGCATTCTTGGGGCCAAGACGTTATGGAGAGGAGGAGCATCTTAGGTATGCAGGCAGGGAGTGTTGATTGGGGGGGGGGGAACCCATCACTGCTCCTGTGTTCCTTCTCCTCTCCCGTTGAAGGAGATATAGGAGACAGATATCTAGTCTCGTGTGCTCCCAGACGCATCTGGAGGGGCCACTGTGAGATACAGGAAGCTGGACTAGATGGGCCTTTGGCCTGATCCAGCATGGCTCTTCTTATCTTCTTATGTATGCTATGGGAATGGCAGTGGTGGGGACAGCACTCCTCTTCCCTCTCCAGATGGTAGGATAGGGCATGTTCTGGCCCTGCCAAAAGGTGAGGAAAGGAAATGTGTATGTCATGAATCAGGAAGCCAGTAGCCTCTCTCCCATCTATGGGTCAAGAAGACCTCGCTCTTGAAATTGGTGGGATTCCCAAAGTAGTATTAAATCTAGCTGAAATGAAATAAGATAAATGCCTCCCCCCAATTTACTAATAACATGACTTTTTGACACATATTTAGTGATGACAGCTGAAATAGATTTTGGACTCTATGTCAGGGGGATCATAAGATCTCATTCAGTTCTCTCCACACTGATTTAGTACCTAGGTGAGAAAAATGTCTGTGCTGCTATGCTCAAAAGCCTCTTCAGAGAGACTTGTGCATTGATTTCAAAGTCTGTTAACCTTGCAAAATGAGATATTAAAAGTTATGGAGGGGTGGCGGTAGCCTAATCTCCAGCTTTACAGCGTGCAATTTCATATAAATCAGGCATGACTGCTGGCCAAAAATATGCCTCCCAAAATTCTTGATGATAAGCATGGTGAATTCTGGTGTCCTTTCTATTGCAATCAATGAAATCTTTTTTCGCTGCAAACAAACGTTAGGATGTGGACGTAGCAATCCAAGAATCTAGCCTGCCATGGGCAAATATTTATATACGGTAATATTAGTTATTATTAAAATAAATGATGTGCTATACCCTTGAAGAGCTCAGTTCCTAAATCTGTAGAAGGTTACAGTACTTTTTTCTCACTTTCTTCCTACTCCAAACATTAAGGGGTCTATAGCAAAACACCATAAAAATGAACTTCAAAAGAAAGCTTTTCATTAATGTGCAATAAAAGCTGTTGAGGGTGAACTGGGGCTGAATCCTTGTTCCTAATTCCAGTGCTTAAGCTTAAACATTATCATTATGCTGTAATAAATAAGTTTAATAGTAAAATTTAATTTCAGTTCTGTACTTTCTTCTGTTGTAAGTACCTTTGAAGCGGAGTTAAATGAAGCCACATCACTGGGATACTGTACTTTGTCTTCCACTGCCTACTGCAGGCGGCAGGCAAAGGTTTCAGGAAGTCTCTCATAGCTGAGCCACCAGAAATCCTTTTCAAATGGAGTTGCCTGTGATATAGGGCAATTATCCATGCAGAATAGGTGCTCAGCCACTGAATTCATAACCCCAGTAGTTATTCCAGGAAGGAGTAACCAAAACACAAAGAAACGCCAAGAGACCCAGGTCTAGTAACAATATGCTGTTGGGTCAGATAAAATATAATGTCAATATATTATGAAAGGAAGGCTGAGGTTCCTTAAACACAGATGTGAACAACAGGATTTTTATACTGGATTTATGGGCATTCAAGAAATGTTTGTGTAGGTGAGTGCCCTCCCTTGTATTTCTGGGCAAGATTGGGGTAAACAAGGTGTCCTGCCAAGCAAGAAGTGTGGGAGTGATAGTCCCGGCATATTTGTCAAGAATTTAGGAATGGATGTACAAATATCTCTGTGCCCCCCCCCCAGTGGACAGCAACAGACATGTCTCGAGTGCCCTCACAGCTTGGAGTATGTTCATGCTATGCGTAAAGCCTTAACCTCTCTGGGAATCACCAGAGGAATGCTTATGCATAGAATCATAGAATCATAGAACTGGAAGAGACCTCAAGAGCCATCCAGTCCAACCTCCTGCCATACAGGAATCCCCATCAAAGTACCCCCGACAAATGGCCACCCAGTCTCTGCTTTAAAACCTTCAAAGAAGGAGATTCCACCACTCTCGGTGGCAGCATATTCCACTACTGAACAGCTATAACGGTCATGAGGTTCTTCCTAATGTTCAAATGGAATCTCTTTTCCTGTAATTTGAATCCATTGCTCCGAGTCCTAGTCTCTGAAGCCAATGAAAACAAGCCATCCTCCTCTTTGATATCACAGCCTTTGAAATATTTAAGCATGGCTATCATATCCCCTCTCAAACTTCTAAACATTCCCAGATACCTAAGCTGCTTCTCGTAAGGCATATGCTCCACATCTTTAACCTCCCTGGTCGTCATCCTCTGGACCCGCTCAAGGTTGTCAACATCCTTTTTAAATTGAGGAGCTCAGAACTGGACACAGTACTCCAGGTGGGATCTGACCAGAGCAGAATAGAGTGGTACTATCAGCTCCCTTGCTCTAGAAACGCTGCTTCTGTTGATGCAATCAAGAATTGCCTTGGCTTTCTTGGCCGCCACGTCACACTGCTGACTTATGGTCAATTTGTGGTCCACCCAGACTCCCAGATCCCTTTCCCAGGTACTATTCTCCAGCAAGGTGTCTCCCATCCTATATCCATGCAATTCTTTTTTTTTCCTGCTTAGATGCAGGACCCTACATTTCTCTCTGTTGAAACTCATTCTATTTGCTTTGGCCCAGCACTCTAATCTGCCAAGGCTGGATTTTCATCCTATCATCTAGGGAATTAGCCACCCTTCCCAATTTGGTATCATCTGCAAGTTTAATCAGTCTACTCTCTATTCCTTCCTCCAAGTGATTAATAAAGATGTTGAATAGCACAGGATCCAGAACAGAAATCTGGGAGGCCCCACTGGTCCCCCCTCTCCATGCTGAGGAGAAGCCATTTACGATCACCCTTTGCGTATGATCGGTCAACCAATTACAGATCCACCTAACAGTAGCATTATCTATCCCAGATTCTGCTAACTTTTTGCAAGTATGTCATGGGGAACCTTATCACCGAAATCAAAATAAACAACATCCACCAGGCCTGTAACTCTATCAAAGAAAGAGATCAAATTAGTCTGGCATGACTTGTTTTTGAGAAACCCTTGTTGACTGCTAGTAATGACTGTATTGCTTGTTAAATAATTACAGATGGTCTGCTTAATAATCTGTTCTAGAATCTTTCCAGGAATAGATGTCAAGCTGACTGGGCGGTAATTATTTGGGTCCTCTTTCCCCCCCGTTTTTGAATATGGGGATAGCAGTTGCATCTGCATCTGTTAACAGTCAGCTTTATTCTTCTCAGGGTGGATAAAAATCAATCTGATTTAAATTGATTTTTTTATTTAAATAGTTTTTTTAAAAATTGACATGCTTTTTGAGGAAAAATCTCTCTAAAGATCGTGTTCTAGTTAAGATACATTATAGTCCAGAGGTTATTTCATCATAAAATAAGTTTTTAATTATGTAGCATAAGGCTGCTTTAATCCCTTCACAATACCATGCTCTCCCAGAGGTTTCTAATTATTTGGGAGAATTTTTCTATCTAGAAGATATTATCAAAGATGCTTAGTTTTGCTATTTTCAAAACTGTGCATTTGGGTCTGCAACAATAACATGCCCACTTCATAGCAAAACTTGTTATAAAATAAACATCAGATTTGAGGAAAAGACCTTAATCACATTTTCCTCTTCAAATCTATGTACACAGGATCAACCCCCTTACCCCTTATGTGCTGTTTCAAGAAGTTTGATGAATGGAAGGTAATTGGGAATGGAATAGGTCTGTGCAAGGAGTAAATTTTGAGGATTGAGGGACAAGCAGTAAAATGAAAGTGAAACTTTTTGAGCACAGTACTCCGCATCTTGAGATCTTTATGTGTATAGCAACCTGAGGGTTATCATTCTTACTCTCTTCTTTGAGGAGAAAAAAACTGTAATGGCAGCAGGACGTAAAAGAGACCCAATTTGGTAATATCTAGACTGTTAGTCTAAGTTTTTAAAAAGATAATTTAATGATACCAGTTTAAACAAATGGAAGTTTAAGCAAAGACAAGTACAGTTGTGCCTCGGATAACAACAGTAGATCGTTCTCCGAGGTTAGTTGTTATCCGAAACACGTCGTTATCCGAAACGCAGTTTCCCATAGGAATGAATGGGAGACCGTTTAATCCGTTCTGGAGCCTAGGAAAAAGGCACAGACACCTGTTTTTTTTTGCTCAAAACTCTTTAAAAAGTGCACTTTAAAGGTACAGATGCAATTTCACCTGGGATAACTTTTTTACTGATGCATGCTGGAAATTCATTATCTCAGGCAGTCCATAGGGAAAATTCATTATCCAAGGTAGCCCATAGGAAGATTTGTTATCCAAGGCAGCCCATAGAGAAAATTCGTTCTCCAAGGCAGACCTATACCTAGGAATTGCGATTCGTTATCCGAGGCAGCCCATAGGGAAAATTTGTTATCAGAGGCAGCCCTATACCCGGAAATTTGCAGTTGTTATCCGAAGTATTCGTTATCCGGGGCAGTTGTTATCCGAGGTACCACTGTATATATAATGTTATATAATGTTATTATTTTGGTTAAATAAAACTATTAAAATTTTTATTATTAAGGTAATAAATATTTTTCTCCTTCCAGTAAGGTACAACAGAACAGTTGTCCAATTATGAACGATTAACCTATTAACCTGGAGATAGTCCACCTTGCAATAATTTCACAATTATTTATCTATGTATTTTTAATTGTATATAACCACCAAATCAGTAATTTTCTGATATAACTCTAAAATTAATCTGAAAAGTTATTATTTTAAAAATGAAACCTTCACTACCTAAGATGACTGTCTTTAGCCACTAACCAATTAGCAAAGTTCTTGTTACTGCCTCTGGCTTGCTTCTTCTCTTTTCCTGTTTGTCTGCTTCACCTCCATTGCTTGCTTTCTCTTCCTCTTTCTTCTCTGACCAAAGTAGACATGTTATTTACTACCCCTGACCTCTGATCATGGGGCTGCAAGGTGGACAAAGTGTCCCACATGTTTGAGACTGCTGTTTCTTCTTTTTTCCTTTCTTTATCCTTCAGACTGTAACTGAGGATTGCATCTGTAAGTTTTTTCTACTTCTGATACTTTTAGAATGATGTTTATTACACAAAATGCTATTTCCTGTACAAAGAACCAGTCCTTTGAAGTAAGGATTTTGTAGCAGATGAGTGGCAGTGTGACCTTTTTTCTTGTTCAAGGACTGTCTAATTCCATTCGAGCTAATGACTGAGAACCTGGAGATTGGCTACATAGCTTGGAAAAGTTACCTTGGGAACTACAACTCTCAAACTCCTGCAGCCATGTTGGCTGCAGACCTTTGGAAGAAGCAGATGAACAAGTAATATTTCGATAATCTGACCAAGTGTTAGCACCCAAAGGCCATTGAAGGAGGTTCACTGGTCACATGGCCACGGTCTTTCTTACTATGGTGGGGACTATTCAGTATTTCTATTTTAATTATGGTTGTTATTCATACATTGACATTGGGATTGACATAACAGCATACATAAACTTGATGCAAATATGTACAAATTGATGCAAATCACTGCTCACTTTAGCTTCTTCAGCTTTGGGTTTTGAGAGCAACACTGGAGGGTCTGCTCTCTTAATTGGACAACGGCGAGGTTTGCTCCCAGCTTGGTCAGGGCAGAGATCCTAACTAAGCGCTTGCCTAGGTTTCCTCTGAAAAGAAAGCTTCTGAAAACTCATCAATAAATGTATGTAGTGCCGTGATGGCGAACCTATGGCACGGGTGCCAAAGGTGGCACTCGGAGCCCTTTCTATGGGCACCCAACATCACCCCTTCATAGTCACCTGTATAGAGGTTAAATTACTGTATTGGCACCTTGCAAAAAAATAATGTGTTTTGAATTGCACTTTGGGCACTCGGTCTCTAAAAGGTTCACCATCACTGATATAATGCAATCAACTCATGCAAATTATTGGAACTATTACACTACTACAACTAGCTTAGCACAACTCACGCACGCGGCAAGAATTATGAAAAATCCCCTTGCAAAGATACCTGCGCCCCCTTTGCCACTTAGGAGCATGGAAAGTCATTACCCAGATGTACCTTAGTGATGTCCTATGAGTATTGATTCCTTGAGATCCATTATTGAGCTCATCCTACCTTGTGGTGAGTCATTTAGCCAGCTGGTTGCTACATAAGCACTTGGTTGCTACATGAGCGCAGTGTCCCATGCTAAAATGGTGTGGGAATTGGCTCAAAAGGGTTCTGCTAGGACCAAGCAAGAGAACTTAACTGCCAACATTAATTATTCTCTAATACAACTGTTGCTATGGAATAATAACATGAACAATTGAGGCTGAGTTTAATGGATCTATATTAAAAGGGCACTGAAAACATCTGAATTTTACTTCTGTTGGGTGTCCTTTTTATTTCTCCTCTTTTTATTGCTTTTATGCATGCTTATGTCTTTGTTACCTTTTGTTTTATGGCACTGTACTGTAAACAGTAGGATTTCCTGTATCTTTAGATCTGGACAAGTAGTAATCAAGTACAGTGATCCCCCACCTATCGCGGGGGTTAGGGACCTGACCTGACCCGCGATAATTGAAAATCCATGATATGTGGATGCAGGTTGAGTCAGGCCTGGGGGGCCTAGTTGGGGGCTCTTGTACTTACCCCCAGACTGCCCCTACCCTGAACGGACCTGTGAGAGTCTTTCCGGGCCTTCTGGAGGCCCCCAAAGGGCCTCCCTGCAAACCGGAAGTGACTTCCGGTAAACCGGAAATCATTTCTGAGGCCTTTGACAGGCCTAGAAAGTCTCTCGGGGGGCCTCAGAAATGATTTTCAGCGATCAGGAAGTCACTTCCAGTTTGCAGGGAGGCCCTTTTGGGGGCTCCAGAAGGCCCAGGTAGGCCCTCACAGGCCTGTTTGAGGCAGTGCCAGTCCTGGGGTAAGTATGGGAGGCTTGAAACAGGACTTTCTCCCCTTACCTTAGGGGGCCTTTTTTCATATACTGCAGTCCCGCGATATAGTGGGACTGCAGTATATGAACCGTGAAAGGGCGGGGGACCACTGTATGTCCAGATCGGGACTGGAGAATACAAGATTAACTCTTTGCGCCTACCACATCAATTTGGTTGCAATGAGACCCCACTCTGAGTGAAAATTGGCTAAAGAGACTGTTCGCTGTGCTGCTGCTTCAAACCATTAGAAAAGTGCCGTGCTACCCTGTGGGAGTTGCAAGGATTCCTTGTGACTTGCAAAGGTGTGTGTGTGTGTGTGTGTGTGTGTGTGTGTGTGTGTGTGTGTGTGTGTGTGTGTGTGTGTGTGTGTGTGTGTGTGTGTGTGTGTGTGTGAATTTTGACAGAGGCTGCCTCCATGTATTGCATGGGTTGCCCCCCTGGGCCGTTGTGAGTGGCAGGGAATCCTTATGATTCCCATAGTACAGCATGGCAGAGCAGGACACTTTTCTAACAGTTCTAATGTGGTGTGTGAATAGCATGGAAGTGAGGGGGTTGCTTTCTCTCCTCGCTGGGTGGGGTGGTAGTGGTCCTGCCAGCTAAAGATCATGGGACTGGGAGTCCTTGAATTCTGAAAATCCTTTTCCTAGTAATAATTGCCTAAAGATCTTATTTACACTGTTAGAGGAAATCTAAGCGTGCACAGCCTTTACTCTAAAGGGGTCTGAAGGGGTACCTGTGCAGCACAGCTCATGAGATGTAGGCCAAGACTTCATGAGGAAAGTGGCATAGTGGTCAGCCCCCTCTTGCATCAATGGCATAGTCTTAATGCAGATCAGATCCTCAGTGCCTGCCAGATTTAAAGAGACAGGACATCTGGTTACATTTTTGTTGTTGTTCAGTCGTTCAGTCATGTCCCACTCTTCGTGACCCCATGGACCAGGGCTCGCCAGGCCTTCCTATCTTCCACTGCCTCCCGAAGTTTTGTCAAATCCATATTGGTTGCATCAATGACACCGTCCGACCATCTCATTCTCTGCCGTCCCCTTTTCCTTTTGCCTTCCATCTTTCCCAACATCAGGGACTTTTCCAGGGAGTCCTCTCTTCTCAGGAGGTGGCCAAAGTACTAGAGCCTCAGCTTCAAAATCTGTCCTTCCAGTGAACATTCGGGGTTGATTTCTTTCAGGATGGATCGGTTCGATCTCCTTGCAGTCCAGGGGACTCTCAAGACTCTCCTCCAGCACCACAGCTCAAAAGCATCGATTCTGCGGTGATCAGCCTTCTTTACAGTCCAGCTTTCACTTCCATACATCACTACTGGAAAAACCATAGCTTTGACTATCCTGACCTTAGTTGGCAAAGTGATGTCTCTGCTCTTTAGGATGCTATCTAGGTTTGCCATTGCTTTCCTTCCAAGAAGCAGGCACCTTTTAATTTCGTTGCTGCAGTCGCCATCTGCAGTGATCAAGGAGCCCAAGAAAATAAACTCTGTCATTGCCTCCTGGTTACTTTAGTTTGGCCTAAATCTTTCTCTGGCCTAAAGGGCTATACTTCTAACTCTTTTTTATTTTCATGGATTAGAATGATCTACACATCATTCTAATCATAGGTTGCCTTATGTGTCCCAGTATCAAACCACTCATGTTTTATTCTTCTCCGTCTGCAGAGGGGTAATAAACTCCGTAATGCAGACTTCTTCCTGGATTTATATAAAGCCTTGGGCTCCATAAATTAATACAGACTTTTATATACTGTGTTCTGCTTGTAAATGTCTATATTTTTTCTTCAAATAAGCCATATTTCATAATCACATTTCAAACCCTTTGAAAATCTGAGACTGCAATCTAGAATTGGGTCTATATGCAAAACAGATGTGTGAGATATGTAGCTTCTTGAGAAATACAGAAAGCCAAAAGGAACTTAATAAACAACATAAGGCATAAACTCAGCACATTGTGGCTAATTCTATTCTGATTCTCTCGATTATTTATGAAGGGAGATATTATCTCACATCCAATTTATTTGCACTGGTAATTCAGAAAATGCAAAAGGCGCAGGGTGACCACACCATCACCTTCCAAAAGGGGGACATAAGATTGCTAATAATGCCCAATGTTTAAATGCAAATGCAGAAAGAAAGAATCCTGTAGTTTAAAGTGGAATTACAGTATGCCACCATAGTGGAGAAAGCTGACCTATATATACTGTATGTCTGTTCAGCACATTCTCCAGTTGCTTGCTATATCTGGTGTCTTGAATGTTCGTGCAGTTCCTTTCCATGGTACCTGCTTTTTCAAATGGATAGATGGTTTCAGAGACCTATCTTCCAGCAGCTATTTTAGTAGACTGTGTGTTTATGGTACATCATGGGGCCAATTTATTATTTATTTAAAATATTTCTGTCCCACCTTTCTCCCTGGAAGGACCTAAGGCGGCTTACATCATAAAAAGTATTTAAAAGCTAAAAAACAAGAGAGATATAAATATTTAAAAAGAAATTGAACAAGTATTATATTGAAATAGTACTAAGATCAAAATTAAAACAAACTTAAAACAGAGTGCATTTAGAACCCCTCTCAGACCACCAGCCGTTAAGGCAGGTATGTCCAAACTTCGGCCCTCCTGATGTTTTGGACCACAACTCCCAGAATTCTAAGCTTAGATTGCCAATGGCAAAGGACTGTGAGAGTTGCAGTCCCAAACATCTGGAGAGCCGAAGTTTGGACATGCCTGCATTAAGGGAAAGCCAGCCTGAAGAAGAAAGTCTTTTGCGTACTTGCGGAAGGACAGCAGAGATGGGGCCAGCTTAGCTTCCTATGGGAGGAAGTTCCAGAGTCTGGGAACAGACACAAAGAAGGCCCTATTCCGTGTACCCTTCAAAGACATCTGTGAGGGTTGTGGGACTGAGATAAAGGCCTGCACTGATTATCTTAATGCCCGGGCAGGCTCATGTGGGGAGATGCAGTCATGTAGATACCTTGGACCCAAGCCATTTATATCTCTAATTCTCTATAGTTAAAACTAGCACATTGAACTGTCCCTGGAAATGGATTGGCTGCCAGTGGAGCTGCTGCAACAGGGGAATTATTTGTCTTTGTGGTTCCTTCCAACACAGAAAGACATGTTGTGTGTCTAACTGTATTACTGTCCACAAAACAGGTCTGTCTTACTAGACTAGAGTAACTGGATAGGGTAGAGAACGTAAGAAAAAAATATGGAATGCTACTCTCTGCTTAGAAAGTTTCTGGGCAGATATTCGACAGCTGGAATTCTACAGCTGCTCTCAGTACTGCCACATCACAGTATGTAATGAAATCTGAAGAATTGAATTGATAAAAGATCCTGGATTGATAAAAGATTAAGAAAAGCGGAAGGAAAGGTCAAGCATCCTTTTAAAGGCATGGAGGAGGAAGCATGATTCACTGAGAGTGAAAATTTTGTTGCACCAAGTGTCGATTTAACTTTTGTCATTACAAGAAGCACTTCCCCATGCTTATAATGTTTTAGCTGCCATTATGTTTTAGCTAACATACTGTATCTGAAATACAGTAGTTTTTGGAATATGTCCATGGTATTTTAAGGCTATCTTGTCACCACAAACATTCCTCCCCAGTACTACCTGCTTTTGTGAAATAAAGGGGTTGGGCTCGATTAGTATCTGCGGGGGAGATGGCTAGGAATGCCAGACACTCCAGAAGGCTGCTGATGGGTTTCTTTTTAAAAGATGTGTTTGTACTGCCGTTAATGCACCTTATCTGATCTAATTTTGGAAGATAATCAGCATTAAGCCTCATTAGTCATTGGGCAGACAAGCTCCAGATAATATCGGGGCCTCTCCAGCTAGTGCTGAGAAAGTATTCTGCCTAAACCTAGAAAGCCAGTCAAAGTCAGCAGTACTGGTCAAAATGAACTAAACTGATCTAACTCAGTACAAGGGCCTGATCACACAGCCAAAATAACCCTGGGATTTAACATGTGTAAAAGAATGCCGAGTTTCACATTCATGCAATGAATCCCCAAATATGTGTTTACTTTGTCCTGACTCATTTTTCTTAAGAAGCAAGTTAAAATAAATGGCCACCAGGGGGCCATTTTTAAGTACACTGGCTTCTTAGCTAACTTAAGCCCATTGTGATCCTTAGAGCCAGTTTTAAAAGGGAGCCTCTCCATGCTTGGCCAGTTTATGAACACAAGCTGAACATCTGTAGCCCATCAAATCAATATTTTAACAGGAAAAGATCCACATTTCAATTACTCGTAGGAACTCAGGAAACAACTTTAAAAATGTGATTTGGGTAAAATGCTACATATTGTGAGGTTTTTAAAACAAAAAAGTTTTCCCCCCTCATCCCACCATCCGTTTACCAGCTCAGCTAGTGAGGTGCTCTGTTGCTGAGCCCCTCATATGTTTTTATGCCAAGGGTGCTTATTTGTTATATTTGTTTAAATTTGTTGTGTCTGTTCTTTGTATTCTATTTTAGCTGAATTGATCAGCCCATTGTAAGCCGCCCAGAGTTCCTACGGTAAGATGGGCGGGGTAGAAACTTAATAATAAATAAATAAATAAATAAATAAATAAATAAATAAATAAATAAATTTAGACAGCTGGCTTCCTGATTTCTTTTCTTCAGGCAGGCTTTCCTTTAAACTACTGACTGACCAAGGGGATATTAAAAAGGACTTATTTTATTCTGTTGTTTATTGAACATTTAATATTGGTCTTATTTATAATTTTTAACATCTGTGTAATGCTTTTTAATGTTGTAATTTTTTTAAGAAATATAATAAATGTTTTTCTAGGAAACTTTACAGATGCCTTATTAACCACTGTCCTAATTAAGTCAGAGGAATAGGGAGGCTTGTTTTTAAAAAATGAGGAATAAATGACATTTATATTATATATATTGGCATTATGGATTTATTAGTTGTTTGTACCCTGTGTTGTGAACTGCCCAGAATTCCCCTTGGAAAGTTGGGGAATATAAATATAAATATAAAACAAACAAACAAACAAACAAACAAACAAACCATCCATTATTCACTGTTTATCACAATTTATCACTGTTTTAAAGGAAGGCATCTTGTCTTAAAGGAAGACTTGTAAATTTAAAAGATTTAAAATCATATGGGTTTCTTGATTCTAAGGTTTGTGCTTTTTGCGAATCTACTGTTGTGAAATTGGTATTGAAGTGAGGCTTTATAGAATTATTACTGAACTATAACGTTTTTCAGTTGCATTCCTTTCCCTGTCTGGTTTCCGTTCCCTTCTTCCCAGGCCTGATTCTGCTCTGGTGCCTTATCAAGAAGACCCATTTCTGCAGATGCAAACTGTTTTTAATATGGAAAAACTGGTGCACTTTACAACTCAATGAGTACTCACCTTGGGATGGGGGGTTAGCTTTCTAAGGCTGTTACTTCATGTCCCGTTTGCCCCTCCTTGCTGTTCTGCTTGGGACCAGTACAAAAAAAAATCTTACCTCATGTCCATAGCGTGACAGCAAAACCTTGTCTCGACCACTGTCATGGTACAAGCGTAATCGCCAAACAAGGTAGGAACGTAAAGTAACGGCCTAACTTGCAAACTCTACTTTTTCCTGCCGGGGGTTATACACAGAGTACCTGTCTTCCATTGCTTGAAATTCTTCATTGGTAGGCACTTTGAATATTATTATAATCAAATTGCTATGGTATAATCATTTGTTTGGGTGGTTTCATTGTTGGAAAAAAAAAGGAAAAACATGTCATTCTTTTTATTCAGGGCTGTGTTTGAGCAGTATCAGATGTACAGTGTCTTTTGCAAACAATGGGTGGGTTAAATCCTTTGTCAGTGCAAATTTGAAACAAGCAACAAGACGGCAGCTTTCTTGTGTTCTTTAGGAACTGGTGGGACCAAGCTCCTTCTTTTCTGACAACATGCCATGACCTTCTGTTGATCCACTGCCATCTCTGCCTGTTAGGTGGTTGGGTGTTCCCTGTACTGTAGCCTTGAGGGGCGATATCTGCATTCTGTTACTCTACAGCAAGTATAGGACAAAACCAGCCACCCCCACCCCCTCTCTCACACTCAAGCTTCCAGTGACAACTAGGGCAGACAAGTGATTCCTTGCCTAAAGCCACATTTCTTTCAAAGAGAATATTTTCCACATGGTTTTCTGGCTGATTTGAATCCTGTTGTATCCTTCCTCCCGTGAAAAAGACTTTGTACTAATTCCAGTTGGAAAGCTGTGGTGCTTATTGGTGGAGGGAAGACTGATCAGCTGCAGACTCTATTCCTGCTGAACTTAGTTCACTTAAATGATGAGGCCAGTAGGAATGTGTTCATAGAATAATTGTTTATGTTACAATGACAGATTGCAGGATATGGTGTCATAGATCTTGAGAATGGGGCAATTAAATACTTTGGAATAAAGTATATGTTATAATGAGGTATTGATATAGCTGTATCACAGAACAACACAGAGTTGCCAGCAGTATTGCAACTGGTGTTATTTATTAGGCGTCGTTCCTCCTGGTGGATTTCAGTGGGGGCTGCCTTTCCGACCATTGCATCTGTGAATAAAGTGTCTGGTAACACTGGGTTTATAGTTGTCCTGTAGAATAGTTGTTCAAATATAATTTTTGTATTTAAAAACTTGAAATATAGAGAGTTATTGATATATTTTTGTTGCACAGAAAAGTTTGTGTTGATATATTTTACAGGTATTTGAGACAGACTTGTTTTAAAGTTTGCTTTATGTCATAAGTTGTATAGCACATAGGCTGACAGTTACACAGAAATAGGAAATGGGTTGTTTAAGGTACATGATGTAATATTCCTTGTGTGTTTCAGAATCTAAATATTGATTGCAAGTTCGCCAGGCGAGGAAGAATAAGGCTTACCTCACAGGACCAAAACACACTGGTTTTCTTTCCAGGAAAAAAAATGGTTGGTGCTGATGCCGATGGTGTAAACCCTGGGGTGTAGACCAAGGGCAGGCAACATGGAGCCCCCAGTGAGTGTAGTCCCTGTGAGAACCAGAAGCAAGAACCTTTTCCTCCTCTTCCCTACTGCTCTGTGGGGCTCTATGGCTTGTTCAGATACTCTGGCACCTTTTTATTCTTGTTGCAGAGTTTTGATGGAGCATTGGCAGTTGAAGAATTTTGATACCAAACGTGGCACCCTATATATAGCACTGTACAGTAGGACCCCCGTATCCACTGATTCATTATCCACTGATTCACTTATCCATGGTTGGCAGAGGAAAAAATTAATTAATTCAGCAGCCACAAAGCAAGCTGTAAAGCAAGCTGTTGTCACAAACAGCAGCTGTAAAGCAAGCTATTGTCACAAATAGCATCTGTAAAGCAAGCTACTGTCATAAGCAGTGGCCATAAAGGAAGCGCTTGTCTCAAAACAGCACTCATATAGCAAGCTAGTGTCAGGAAAGCAGTTTGGGGGCGGGCGGGCAGGTGTTCTCTCTTATCCACGGTTTTCATTATCCACGGGAAGGCCTGGAACCAATCCCCAGTGGATACCGGGGTCCTGCTGTATATCAATTCTTACTATAAGATTTGTAAATATATCATCTCCAGCCAATGCACTAGCCAACTTTCAATCTGAAAAACTGCCTACAAACCAAAGGATAAAAAAAATATGCTACAGATACCACGTCCAAACTGTTTCTGTCTAAAAACAGTGCTGTAGACCGGTGTTCCCCAACTCCCGGTCCGCGGACCGGTGCCGGTCCGTGGATCAATCAGCACCGGGCCGCCCGAGGAAACCAGGACAGAGCAAGAGGAGCTGACTCCCTTCGGAGGGGGATCCTGAGAACGGGCTGGAGGTTCGCCCCATGTTTTCGTGGGATAAGAGACTGAGGGGGGAGAGGGAGGGGGAGGTCTGGAGATGCCAGTGCCCCCCTCCCTTCCCCTCTCCCCCTCCGGACTGGCTCCCAGGGGCTCGCGGTGCCGCCGCCTCCGCCTCCGGATCTGGCGGCCGCTCGGGAGCAGGTTTCTTTGTTGGCCGGGAGGAGCGACGGCTCCCCGCGGATCTCCCGCACTGGCCCTCCTGGCCGAGGGCTCCACTTCCTGTGGTGGCAGATTTCTCCATCTCTTCCCCTCTCCCTCATGCTCGCCCGCCCGCCCCAGCTTCTCCTGAAGAGAAAAAGAGGCGGAGGGGGAGAGAGAGAGAGAGGAAACACTCGCACACACAGAGGGGGGCAGGTGGGTGAACGAGCGCGGCGGCGGCGGGTGGTGTGTGTGTGTGAGGAGGAGGAGGAGGAGGCAAACAAGAGGACGGACTGGCCGAGGAGGGAAGAGTGCGAGCAGCCCGGGAGGTGTCCATCGAGCGAGCAAGCAAGCGAGTAAGAGCCGGGACCGGCGCCGGCACAAGCCCTTTTTTGCGGGCTCGCCCGAGTGAGTGAGCGAGGGTGGGCTTGAGTGGGGCGCCGCCTTGCCTTGCCCAGGAAAGAGAAGGGCCAGCCCTGCCCGACGGAGCTTGCTTCTCTCCGTCAGGAGCTGCCCCCCTCAACGCCTCACCTCAGCCCACCCACCTCCACTCCACCTCCTCCAAAAAAGCGCGCTCTGGCAAGTGAGGGAGAGGCGGGTGGGCTCCTGCCGGCGCCGGACGCTGGGCTGGGCCGAACCATAAGGTCCCCTCCGCGCGGAGGGAAGGCGGCCGGCCGGCTGGCTCTTCGGTGGAGGTTGGCGAGAGAGCGAGGAGGAGCGCTCAGGTCCCGCCGCGCCTTCGGGCTTCATTCGACGGCGCGGGGGCTGCCTTTGAAGTCCGCTTGGCTTCCGGGTTTGGACTCGTTTCAGCCCTTCGGCCTCTCTCCCGGGTGCGTGTGTGTGTGTGGGGGAGTTATTCTGTCGAAAAGATGTGGAGGCCACTTGGAGATGGGGCGGGAAGGGGCCCAAGCCTCGCCGCCGCCGCGGGGAGAGTGACAATTAAATTAAAATTATTAAATCAAAACAATCGGGCCACGGAAAAATTATCAAACATTTACCAGTCCGCGGCGATCAAAAGGTTGGGGAGCACTGCTGTAGACTAATGAGAGAAGATCCAGAGCACAATAATAGATAACTTACTTTATAGTTATCTATTGCACGCAATAGGATCAGAAACAAAGAGAAGATGAAATTATCTGGAACTTTATATAGGGTGATAAAAAAAGTTGGCTCAAGACTCAAGAGTTGTGGGAAATTAAGCACTTCTGGAACATCAAAGAAGAATTGACCACAGGAAAAAAATACTTGTAGCAGAAGAAGAATGAACTGTTATTCTAAGGGGAAATAAACATTAAGAAATATATCTAGCTATTTTGGTATCTAGGGCGAATGGCCTGAAACATGATCAGCACAATACTCTCTCTGCCCAGCGGCATAGCAAGGTTTTGGGGTGCTTGGGGCCAAAGTTATGTGGTACCCCCTAATTGCTGCACCCTGGCTACCCCGCCCCCTTGCCCTCCCTACATCATGCCCCTGTCTCTGCCTCCAGTTCCTACAGCACCTACTCACATACAGGTGCTCTTTGGCTCATCCCTGGCATTCTTCTCCACTCTGGTGCCTGTCTCTGCTGCGTTGACCTCACAGGTTTGCCCATAGCATCCTGACCTGGCTGAAGCCTGTGGAGCAAAGGAAGGATCTAGTTCCAGTTCATTGTTTAAGAATCTATTCTAATCTGCAAATATTTCCAGGCTTAGGTTTGAAAGAACTTGAGATTTAAAAAATTAAAAGTGGAAGAAACCAAAATTGATGCAGCCTATCCATTCAGATCCAGAGCTTTGAGTGCTTTGATGTCTGTATTTCAATCACTGGATATTCAATCATATTAGTACTGAAACAGGGTTAATTATTTTCTCTTTCCCCAAGGCTCTTTATTTTTAACAATTGTAAGATAACTCAGTTTGTTGGGTATCTGACTGCAGAGCCAGAGGTTGGAAGCTGGATTTCCCACTGTGCCTTCTGTGTTAGAGCCAGATAGTGTGGCCTTGGATAAGCTGCACAGTCCCAGGGTATGCCCAAAAGAAGTGGGTGGCAAATCACTCCTGACTACTATCTATCTGGAAAACCATGAAAATGGTCACCATAAGTCAGAACTGACTTGATGACACACACATGGTTATTATGTGTAATATTAATTACATATTTTGTCTCTCATTAATGAAAACCCTAAGCCTAGTGAGAATTTACATTTTGTTAGTTTTTCTTACCCAGTTTATTGGTGTGAAAAAAAACAACTGTAATTCATTGCCTGTGGATTATAAGGCATGTGGATATTTTCACTGTGCTTCGTTCTCGAAGGGAAAATTGTATATAGACTTGACTTTTCAGTCAGTCTTCTACTTCAGATAGATTAGTGTTTGCAAGTCTGTGAATGCACTTGAAGATGGGAGGAAGGGTGAGGGAGGGCTGGAGCAAGCTTCTGTCAGCCTTGCTTAGAATCCTCAAAGTGTGTTTTTCCTCTGGTTGTTTTACACCCTTTCCTTTGAAAATGCCTACTGGAGGGGGGGTGCATGAAGTTTCAAGTACTAAAATTACTTTGATTGGACTTGCTTGGTTAAAAGTAACATAAAATAAAGGCATCTGCAAATGACATTTATTTTCAGTTTACTTTGTTTTTATGACTGTGAAGGCAAGATCCTGAATGATAAAGCTGGAAGTGACACAAGAGTCAATTTATCTTCAGTTCTGAGACAAGTAGTCATCAAACACAAATTCTGGAAAGTCATTCAGTTGGTCCTAAATGTAATGCACAATCAAGTTAGAAGAAGGTCCCTGGAAGATCTTCATTGGAGTTAAATACAAATCAGAAGTCTGCCAAGAACCTCCTTTGGATTTCAAGGAGAGGTGAAGGTCTCTGATACTG
The DNA here is from genome assembly GCA_029282475.1 of Phrynocephalus forsythii. Lineage (NCBI taxonomy): Eukaryota > Metazoa > Chordata > Lepidosauria > Squamata > Agamidae > Phrynocephalus > Phrynocephalus forsythii. The sequence continues at coordinate 82,282,262 of JAPFRF010000002.1, forward strand.
TATACAGTGTGGCTCTCTTACTACTACCAAGGGTCAGGTTTAGTTCACAGTTAAAAAGGATAGCACATGTTTTGCTTCCACAGTGTGGATTTGAAGCTATGCAGTTTGACTTGCTAATTGACCCTAGCTTTATGTTCCTGTGACCAATCACAAAGCAAAGCTTGCTGGAATGTGAGATATAATGGACTGGAATATGCTATGGCAAACAGATGCTTTCCTGAACTTAGGGCCTTTTTTCATTTACATCCCCAGAAGATCCGCTATCCCAATTAAATTTGGACCAGAGATCTTAGGGGTTTTTTCATCATTGGAATGGATTTCCCACCCCCTCCCCTCACTCCTGGCTGCTGGCTAAGTCATGTTTGACTTAAGGAGAAAAAAAAAGGAAGAAAAGAATTAATGCTTACCTCCGTTCCACCGGTCTCAAACACTGTTCTGGAAAGCATTCAGATCTCTTGGGGGCAAAACAACAACAAAAAGAAGCAAGGAAGCCGGGCAGTCACTAAATTATATCCGAAGTTGCCAAGAACCTTTTCACCTCCAGAGAGCAGGTACCTGAAAATGCGCTGGGATGCGCTTAGGTGGGTTTAGTTCGCAGTTAAAAGGATTATCTGTAAACTCCGGAGCTGGTGCAGGGAAACAATTTTAAGCTCCTGTGACCAAGCTGGGAGCCATTTGCTGGAATGGAGTTAATGGGGGAATATGCTATGGCAAAAAGGGCCTGAAAATAAGCTTTGATTCTAACAGTATGCTTATAATATTGTCTAGTTTAGCACCAACCAAATTCTTCCATCTTCATCAAAGAATTGGAAGCATTTGTTTTTTGTCAACATGTTTCCTTTGCTAAGTATTTTTCCCCTGTTTGTCTGGGGCTTAGGAGTAACTCTTTATTTGTGTTTTTGTGTGCTTTTACCTTCTTTTAAGAAAAGGAAGTGCCAAGCAGACCTTTGAGAGTACGTGTCCGATCACCATTATCAGCACCTGATAGATCACCCGTTTGGTGGAGGCTACCCCACTCTTCAGGGTCAAGGAGTCCACGTAGATATCCAGCTTACCTCTCGAGATACGGGGAAAGCAGCAGGAAGATGAGTTATAAGCCATTGCCAAAAGAAGAAAGGAATCCTGAGATTAAAAAAACAGGTGAGTCATGTCTGTTATAAAGAATTCACCCATTGTTTCATCAATTTGCAATCTTGAAAAATTTAATCTGAAGATCATGAGGACATTTAAATCATGGGGCAGATTCTAGATGAAGTAGGTTAAATACTACTTCCCACTGGCTTAATTTGGACTTTTAATAACGTGAACACAATCCATACACTTCAGTCAAGCCAGGAATGGCTGCAGAGGAGCTTCTGCATTCAGGTTTTTAACCCTCTCTGTGAGTATTTCTTAGGTACGTAGAAGTACTGTATCCTTTGAAATGAGGAGTACCACATTTGGAAGATTCACAGTTCCCATGCAACTGTCCACCTCATGTGCCGTTTCATAAAACTATTTTGGAACAGCATCTTAAATTACATGCATTCTTAGCAAAGTGAAGAAAGGCATGTCAGTATAAATTAGAGCTGAGTTTTACTAAAAGTGCTTAAGGATCTAAGTGTTCCTTGAAGTCAAGAACACACACCAGCAGCACTCTTCTGAAATAAATCCCACGCTGCTCAGTAACAGTTCCAGGAACACATGCCTTGGATTGTTTCCTTGAAATGTTTAGTTGACAGATGGTGAGATTATCTGCCATGTCATACACTGAAAAATCAGCAGACATCACTAGCCAAATTTACTTGCAGATTCTTATGTTCTGTCATCAGTGTTTAAGGTGCCACATGGAAAATGACAACATATTGTACAAGAAATGCTGCTTGCTTTTATTCAAGATTTTGCATTCTGACCTTAAAGGAGAAATAGATGGGACGTGAGGCCTGGGGCGTAGAAGACCATTCAGGCTTAAGAATGTAAGCCAATGGTCTGCAGTGAACACAGCTTCTCTATTTAGAATAGCTTTGGATAAAAACCAGCTCATGCTACTGATTGCCAACATTCTACAAGGACATGGTACTTGAGGAAGAAGAAGATGATTCAGTATTGCTGTTCTCATCAAATCTTGAGTAACTCAGCTTCAAGAATTTAATTCCTCACTTGTCTTGTCCTCACATGTAAGGATCACAGACTGCAGCAACCTTCTGTTTGCTAGCTGGGAAACTAGCATATTGTTTTATTATTTATTTATTTGTTAGACTTCTATACCACCCATCTGGCAGGCAGGGTCCACTCTGGACAGTTTACAAGCTACCAGGACACACACACACACAAATTACAAAAGTAACAAAAAGTTTACAATATACAACACATAATCCCATAAATCTGATATAATGAAATAGAAATAGAAATGAAATAATATCAACATATAAATAATTAGCATAAATAGTTAAACTATTATAAAATATTATAATTATAATTATAGGTAGGCTGGCTAAAATGAGTTAATTATTTAATTATTTAATGGATATTAACTGGCACTACCAAGGAACCTGAGAATGAATTTTGAATGCTGCTTTTTTCTTGTATTTGAAGCATTAGAAGCATTAGATGGGTTGTTTGCAATTTTTAAACCATCCTTAGCGCTCTCTCTCCCCCTCCCTCCCCCCTCTCTCTGTGTGTATTTGTGATTTCCTGCTCAAAGGAAAAAAAAACTAGTTTTTCATAGTGCCATTTTGCACACATTGTGAGGGAAATGAGGAGAAAATGGCCTGGTTTTATTTTCATGCTGAAGATGACAAACCTTTAGGACCTAACAATTCTTATCAAGGTGCCTTATTAAGATAGCCTAAACAACCAAGAATGAAGAGTGGTGTCAGTGTTTGTGCATCCCAACTACACCCAAAGAAAGCCAAATAAAGGCTTTTATGTTTGCTCCACGATGCCTAGTTGTTTAATGTGTTGTTGATTATTATGATTATTTATATTTATTATTTATATCCCACCTTTCTCTAAAGAGCTCAAAGTGGAATAAGAAGCCTTTGTTACCCAATATATCTTCATGACAAACCCCGTGATTTGTGTTAAGGCATCATGTCAGAAGCCAAACTGACAGTCAGAAATGTGTGGAATGGCACTTTATAGCAAAGCCATTCTGGTCACAATTCCTACTGCCCTTAATAGGGCTCCTGGAAATGCATATCTGCTGGGGGAAAAGACGTGAATCTCTGTGCACCATGTTTCGTAGCAGAGTGGCTGGGGTGTAACAGAGGAAGCTTGAAGGCCATCAGATAATTCGAGGGCCTGCCTCTTACTCTCCCCTATCTTCCAAAGGAAAGTACAGTAGGACCTCCGTATCCACTGATTCATTATCCACTTATTCAGTTATCCATGGTTGGCAGAGGAAAAATATTAAATAATTCAGCGGCCACAAAGCAAGCTGTTGTCACAAACAGCAGCTGTAAAGCAAGCTATTGTCACAAATAGCATCTGTAAAGCAAGCTACTGTCACAAACAGCACCCATAAAGCAAGCTACTGTCTCAAAACAGCAGTCATAAAGCAAGTTATTGTCAGGAAACAGCAGTTTGGGGTGGGTGGGCAGGCGTTCTCTCTTATCCATGGTTTTCATTATCCACGGGAAGGCCTGGAACTAATCCCCAGCGGATACCGGGGTCCTATTGTACTGTATAGGTGTGGAAAGGACATGGTTTCCTATGATGTGTGATACTGTTTATCTGTCATTTTTATTCTGTTTAAAAACCACCTGGAACAGTTTGTGTATGCTTGGTAACACAAGACAGTCTCTGCCTGTAGGCTTCCACGTGGAAAGACAGTACAAGAGGAAAAGGAAGCTGCGGAGGAAGGAAGTAGGCTTTAAGTCTGGTCCTGTTGGCCCGTGATTCATTCTTGTGACTCACTGAGGGTTGTCATCTACTCTCGCATATCTTAGGCAGAGGTTCAGAATGAAAAGTGGCTTAATTTCCATATAAACAGTACAGGAAACACAGCTGTAGCTTGTTAGCCCTGAAGACAGAACCAACAGTGACGAACGAGGTCACAGCCTCCATTCTGAGTTGCAGTGGGAGGAGCAAGGAATGGGAAATGAATGCTAGACTTTATTTGCCAAGTTCTAACCTCTAGATAGCTCTACTACTGCCAATCCATCACGGCATGTCAGAATTTGTAGGGCAGGCTGAGGGAGGCTGCCTTGAAGGAAGGAAATGTCAATCAATCTAATCTTTAACAACCAAGTTCTTCTTGGCCACAGCACACACAATATGTTTGTAATGGCATAATCTTATCTTTTTATGGTACAATTTAAAGCTATCTGATCTAATTTGTCAAGGGAACAAATACGAAATTGTGGTCACTTGGTGGTGAATTGAGAACAGGTGGTTTAAAATAGGATGCAGAGATTCTAGTTTGAGCCCATTGATTTTTATATAGTGTTGTACTGATGTTTATGGAGCATACCAGCAAACAGGGAAGTATGCCAGGGACTTCTGGAAGCGATATAGCAATTTATAAAGCCTGGAATGGAGGTGTTACCAAGAAAATTCTAAAAGAAGAAAAGTGCTTAGACTCCTGATGGTTAGGATGTGGATGAATTAGTTTCAATCCGAGCCATGTTGCTTTTCCATGTCTAAAAATCAGAGTCCTTCTCACCCTTAAACATTACTGCACAAAATGATATGTACATTGGGATATTACGAAGCTTTTCAAATGACACAAGCAACTAACTTTATAAAAGGGTGGAATATTCCTGAATGGGCCAAAATGGAAAATGAAGGGAAAATGAAATTAATCAATCTACATTTATTCACACCTAGGATGGTAAAAAAAAATCCAAATAAGAATCCCTTTTATTGATGAAGCTATGAGAATATGGAGAAAACATATGAAAACTTTTGCTCCACCAATATGCCCTTATTTCCTTGTTCAGAACACCCACAATTAAAACTTAAGTATCAAAATCTCCAAATAGAACGTTGCAAAGACATTGGAATGTACAAAGTGAAAGATCTGTTTATACAAGGAAAACCAATTACAATTAATAAAGGAAGAATAGATAATTGGTTACAAGCATTCCAGATAGGAAGTGTTGCAAGCCAACTGTATAAGAAATTAGAATTTACTACAGCATTAACAGAGATAGAAAGTAACTGCATAGGTAGCAACAAGGAAAAGAAAAAAGGTTTAATTTCAGTAATTTATAAAAAATACTCTGGATAAAAATTATGGTAGTAATACAAGATCTAGGATAGTTTGGGAAACAAACTTTAAAATTAATATACCAGAAAATATATGGGAAAAATTTGGACTACCCAACCATATAAATCAGTATCTGCAAAATATAAGGAGACAGTGTTAAAAGTAGTACATAGATGACATTTATGTCCTAACAAATTACATAGAATTAATAGAGAAATATCAGAATTATATTGGAGAAAATGTGGACACAAAGGAACATTGGAGCATATGTGGCTAACTTGCCCCAATGTCCAAAATTTCTAGTTTGAAGAGATCAGTTGGTTGGATAAAATAACAAAACAGAAAATAATCCCAAATGAAATGTTATTGTTTTCTCTTTTTACTGAAGGGAAATAAAATCTATTAAATAAAGAATTGGTGGCAACCCTCATAAGGGCAGCAAGGAGTGAAATAGCCTAGTGCTGAAAATCTGCACAGAACTTACACATGAAAAAATATAGGAATAAAGTATGGGCAGTGGTATTAATGGAAAATTTGACTTATCAGGTTAGAGTGTACAGAGGGGAAATTAAACAAGACCTTTTTATGAAAATATGGTACTCATTGTTAAACTCAGATATTGAATCTAGCGTAGATTGAGCAAGATGGAAAATGGGTTACATAGTGGGTCCATGTTATAAATTGTGCTAGTATAATGTATAAGGAAAATAATGTACTATATTATGTTACAATATGGTTGTTTAATTGTTTTTGTAAGCAGTAAAGAAATTAAAAACAAAACAAAAAACAAAATATATGTATACACACAGACACATAATTTGTGGGAAAGTTAGTTATGGAGCTATGGAGTATTTATTTAATTCTTTACCATTTTAAATGGATAATGGTAATTTGGATCAGCTAACATGGAACTGCTGCCGCACATGTTCAAAATACGACTGCCCCAGGAGAAGCAGGTCATGAATCAAGGAATGCTACATCTATGGCACTGGCCTAGCAACATCTAGAAAAAAAGGTTGGATGGTATTAATGCTTTCCGCCATCTGTTGTTTGCTGCTGTTTTTGGTCTATTGATTGACTGATTGTTAGTGTTTTTAATTGTGTTATTTAATTGTTTTGATTCTGTTTACATTTCTTGCTGTGAACCGCCCGGAGTTCATCTGGGAAGACGGGCGGTATACAAGTTTAATAAATAAATAAATAAATAAATTATTGCTGCACACCATGGTTTCCTGAAGTGTCTGAATACTGTCAGGAGAAAAGTGGCATAAAAGTCCAATAAATAAAATAAAATACATTGATAAATAAAAATGCTAGTTCTTTGTATGGTGTACCTACCTATATCCCTGGCTCATAAGAACGTGTTAAGTTTCTCCAGCAGTGTGGACAACATCAGCAGGTCTGGGGGGCAAGGCCTTTGAGTCCTTTCCTCTCTCCGTCACTAGGCTCTGTCATGGAAATTCAGTAGCAAAGCACACCAGCAAATCAGAAAGCTCAGTTATTACACATCTTTTGATTGCTTTCAATGGAGATTGCCCCCAGTTGTCATGAAACCTCAGCAGTGCCATTTGCCACCTACTCTTATCAGTTGCATTTGGAGGGTCGTAAGGGTAGCAAAAATGGTTTTGGAGATTCATGACGTTGGAGAGACATGCGGAAGACCTCGGGCTGCATAATGACCACAAGCTGCCCTTCCTTCTCTCACTTCATCTGGTACATATCTTACATTCTTGTTACTGATTACTGTCATGGTTGCCTTTCAGAGGAAGAAGATCTGGAGGAGGCAAAAGACATTACTATTCGTGTTATGTCTTCTCAGTCGGTACTCGTTACGTGGACAGATCCCGTCTATGAGAAACGGAGAACTGTCACCGCCAGGTATTAGGCATTATGCTCCTTTTTATCCCATTATGCCCAAAGTGTACGAATTCCAACTTATTCTATGTGGCTACCGACGTGTGTCATGACAATGAAAGATAAAAATAACATAAATGAATGTCTTTATCTCCCATTAAGCCATGGACAATATTTATTTTATTTTATTTTATTCATTAGTTGAATTTATATCATGCCTCTTCTACAATGGCTCAGTTCAGTATTCCTCTCTCTTCTTCTCTACAGTTTATTACTGACTTGGTTATTTTTTATTGTACTTGGTCCAGCCTACAGAATCTAGTGCACTTTTGTATCTCTGTTCTCCACATCTATCACTAGATATGGGCATTTCATATTTGTTTTCCTGGAGAACCAAATATTGTAGTATCACAATGGCCCAGTCCTGCTTCCCAGAACTAGCTGAGCCACACACAGGGATTTGTGTGGCACAGGGCTTTGTCATCGTCATCATTGTGCCAATCCCAGAAAGAACCTAGGCAGCCTTCCGTATCTTCCCAGTGCAGCTTACTACTTCAGCGTGCAGGTGGGATGGAGAATTTTCCTGCTCAGCCAATGAGTGGCGATGCTGCAGTTCACCTATGTGGTTCCCCAGTTCATATTGGTTTCTCCAGAGAAACGAATAGAAAGTGCCCATGTGTAGTTGTGGACCAGGAGGCCTGCAAAAATGGCTTGGAGCGCTGCATGCAGCCTGCATTCCACCCACCCTGGCATACTTGGACAGAATTGTGCTCATGTGTACTACAAGCAATGTTGTGAAATATACAATGTTTTCATGACTATGTTTTTCAGGAGGGGACCCAGAATAGTGTGAGTGAGGGATGGGGAATTAATCTAAGCATCTGCTTTTATTTCAGTACTCTTAACTGAAAATGAGATGAAAACCTGGCTTTTGAAACCTTCTTTCTAACATTTCCTCTGCACTCAGAGCTAGCTCTGTGCAGCAGGTCTCTTGGGTAGCAAGGCCCCTTTCTACCACAGTGTAGCTCAGTCTCCTCCCTCAAAGAGGACTAGTGGAGAGGCAATGGTAATAGAGAGGCAGCTACAGGAGTCATAAGAATCCAGAAGCCATTCCATGCTGTTTGCTGGGCCTTGGCAGCTGCCCAATCAGACTGACACTTTATGTTAGCCCAGGTCTTATTTAATTAATCCAGTAGAATGCTGTTTGGTTGGTTTTACAGGCCACCTTTCTCTGGGGACTCAAAAGTGGTTCACAATATTAAAAAGAATGAAATTAAAAACATTATATTAAGTTCAACATTAAAAACAAACTTTATACTAAGGCAGAGACTCATCCACCCAAAGGACCTGACCCCAAAACAAAAAAAGGAGCAATATAGTATATGTGGTCCAATGCAGTGAGGAGTGTGCAGACCTCTACATTGGAGAAACTAAACAGCCATTAAATGGGGGATGGCCCAACATAGGATGGGCAACAGCTCAGGACCAGAACCAGCAACATACACTTGAGGGACAAAGGGCACTCATTCAAAGATGAGGATGTACATGTATTAGACAAAGAAGATAAGTAGTATGAGAGAGGGGTCAGGGAAGCCATTCATGTCAGTATTGAAAACTCCTCTCTCAGTGGAAGTGGAAGGCTCAGGCACAGTCTGTCTGCTGCTTATCAGGCAGTGATTTCAACAATACCTAGGCAAATCAAAAATACTTCACACCTCCACCAGCAAGGCCATGGCTAATAACTCATACTTTATGGGTGTTGTAAAGATTGTAAAGGTGGGACTTTCACCCACCTTAGGCCATTGTCCACCTAATGAGCCTATTGAGATAGCTGTATAGGAGCCTATTCAGGCTATTGTCCATCTTCTGAACCTTTTTCAGACCAGGGTAACATAACATGCAGTCAAAGTGAACTATAAAATGGAGGACTCGCAACTAGCTTTTCTCAGACTGATGAAGCGGTTTGGATGAGCAGTGAAATGTTTCATTCTCTCAAGAAAAGAAGTCCAGTTGCCATGACTCAAGTTCCAGATACTCCTGAGTACTTTGTTCCTCAAAAACACTAGGGCTGTCATCATAAGTTGTTACTGACATAATGGGACATACATTAATTAGTACTGGACACATGAAGGTTATGTTACTTCTCTGGTTGCTTTGCTGTAAGGAAATAGTGAATCTGAGAAAGAGGTCTTCCTCCATGTGTTCCATTACCCTTGGAAATCATGGATGCAAGACACACAGTGAGGCATCTACACATGCAGTAAGCTCTCTGTTTCACACTTCCCACTTTTTATGAGATCAAAGCCATAGTGCAGGGAAATATTCTGCCTTCCCACATATTTACAGAATGGTGGGACATGGCTTGAGTTGTTGATTCTTCTTGTTATTTCCTGTTATCAAGTCTTCACTGACTAATGGTGACCCTATGAATGAGAAATCTCCTAAATGTCCTTGAGAGCCCTGCCCAATTCTTTCAAACTCAAGCAGGTGGCTTCTTTTAATGAGGCACCCCATCCTGCATTTTGTCTTCCTCTTTTGATTTCTATCCCCTAATAATTTATTTAGTATTTCAGATGTCTGATTGCACTACTTAGGTATGTATTTGCTTCTGAAGAGTCAAACAGTTATCGTTGTGCAGTATTTCCTATGATTCACATTGACAATCCATTCTTCTCTGTATTACTTCTAGGAAGTACACTGTCCGCTACAGAGAGAAAGGAGAATCAGCAAGGTGGGATTACAAGAAAGTATCTAGCAGACGAGTATTGGTGGATAAACTGATTCCAGACACCATGTATGAATTTGCAGTTCAAATCTCAGAGGGAGAAAGGGAAGGCAGGTGGAGTGCCTCGGTTTACCAAAGAACCCCGGAAGCAGGTATGCATTTTATTTCTGAGTATGTGTGTGATATACTTGCCAGTTGTTTAGTCTGCAGTTTTACAGAATTTGGGTCTGTTTCTCATGTGAATGTACTACAGTCTTCTGATTACTTAACACACACTTAACTCACCATGTTTGAACTGTTGATTACTCTTTCACAATGAATGGATTAATACCTTTGTGGGGAAGAATTGTATCAGATAGGCATAGGACAATACCCTAAATATGCATGGCACCTGCAGCCAAGATAGAGCCCATGTGCCTTTAGCTTCCCTCTCCTTCTCCATGATATCTTCACAGAACTCACCTCATATTCGGTGGTCACTTAGAGCCTTCTTTCTCTTTTATTAGTTGACTAGTAGAAGGAGGAGAGGAAAAACAAAGCAAAAGCAAAAGCAAAGTGTTCTGCTTATATACTGCCCCATACCACTTTAAGTAGTGGTTTACAATTTTAGGGCGCTTTTACACGACCCCTAAGATCTGCTGGCCACTTAAATTCGGACCAGAGATCTTAGGGGCTTGTCGCTCTTCCTGCTTCCCCACCCCTCCGCACTTCCTGGCTGCTGGCTGTGTGAGGGGAGGGAGAAAAAAACAGGAAGAAAAGATCGTGCCTCACCTCCGTTCTGGCTCTCCTTCTGGCTCTCGCTCTTGCCGGCAAGATTCCTGTCTCTGTAAAAGTAGCTCTTAAAGGGGCGGGAGCCAAAAAAAACAACAAACAGAAGGGAGGAGAGCCCCGCACGCACTATCTTTACACCGCATCAAGGAATTTTCAGGACGGAAGAGCAGGTACTTGAAAGGTGCGCTGGGACACGCTAAAGTGGGTGTGGTCGCACCTAATTTCCTGTAAACTCCAGAGCTGGTGGGTAAACATTTTTAAGCTCCGGAGCTGGGAGCCATTTGCCCCGGAGTTCAGGGGTCGTGTATAAATGCCCTTAGTTACATCGTGGAGGATACACATTGCCCCAGCCCCCAGCAAGCTGGCTACTCATTTTACCAACCTCGGAAGGATGGAAGGCTGAGTCAACTGCGAGCCTGCTACCTGGGATTGAACCCCAGTTTGTGAGCACAATTTTACCTGCAGTACAGGCATTTAACCAATGCTGCTCGAGGCAGAAATGTTATGAGATAGGCTTCCTCAGTACTAAGTGGATAATTCATGTTTTTATAATGTTTGCTTTTGATCTGAAATGAAATGTCAGGGACTTTTCTTTCTTTCTTTCTTTCTTTCTTTCTTTCTTTCTTTCTTTCTTTCTTTCTTTCTTTCTTTCTTTCTTTCAGGGACAAGATGGGGAACACATTCAAAGCAGACTAGGGAAAATCCAGCATCCAGCAATCATTGCATTCTCTCTCTCTCTCTCTCTCTCCCCCTCTCTCTCTTTCTCTTTCTTATCAATCAACTTCGTAAGATCACTACATGGGGCAGTTTACATGAAATGGACAAAAATCGAATAGAATTCCCATCATCCCTCAGCTAAATCAAACAGATATTATAACTATAATAAGAAGGTGAACATCTAATGTCATGTGATATAAGATAGAATCCCTAACAAATGTACAATAAACCACATAAACCAAGCAACCAAAATATGGGGTCACAACAAATCAGAACAGAATATGGGGTCATATGTCAATCTAAAGAAGGCCTCCATGAACAATTCAGTTTTAACAAGTTTGCTACAAGTTTGGAGGAAAGAGGCCTTGGAAATCTCTTCAGCAAATAGGGTGCCACTACAAAAAAAAAGCCAATTTCTGGTGTAATTTTTCTTTGATTTTCTCAGGGTGGGCACACTCAATAGTAAAACCTGGGAAGATCAGTTTAACCATGTAGATGTTCTTGGGGGGGGAGATATTCTGACAGGTAACAAGGTCTCAAACTGTTAAGAACTTTATAGCTCAAAACTAACAATATCATCCAGGAAGACCTGCAACTGATAATTAATAATCCAAAAAGTTGATGCTTTGGATTATAATTCTCAAACTCCTAGCCAAAGTAGTTTATTATAATAACTTTTCAAGTTCTGATACAGCCATTATAAGAAACTGAAGTCAATGATTCAGCTCAATTGCTTGTATAATAATTATTTACTATTCTCTTCCTTTCTCTTTCTCTTTTTGGTTCCAATGTATTTTTTTCAATAGCTCCCTCCAGTGCACCAGAAAACTTGAATGTTTGGCCAATAAAAGGCCAAACCCCATCTGTGGCTGCCTCTTGGGATGCTCTTCCAGAGACTGAAGGAAAAGTGAAAGGTAGGTGGTGAATTTGAGATCTGTGTTCCAGACTAAATAGAGTTGCTGGAGAAAAAGAGCACAACAAAGAAGACTTCTGTATCAATGATGGTGAACCTTTTAGAGACCGAGTGCCCAAACTGCGATTCAAAAGCAACTAATTTTTTGCAAAGTGCCAATACAGCAATTTAACCTGAATACAGGTGGCTGTCTACAGAAAGGGCTCTAAGTGCCACCCGTGCCATAGGTTTGCCAACACTGTTCTATATGTTGCTTTAAAGTCCTAGTGCTAAACTTTGTGTTACTATGTGATGGTCTGTTGGCAAACTGAAATCACCTAGCCTGCAAACACGGATGGGACATAACCATGGTAGAATAAACAGAATACCCTTATGCTTTCAACCATGACTTCACTTTCAGCCCTTTGATCTTGGTCGTATGTACTACAGATCTGATTTGGTATTAATAGACATATTCTTTCCCTGGTGAAATGCTGGAGGCTGCTGTTATTTAAGGAATATCTGTGGAGGAATCCGTGGCAGTTATGCCAAGCTACCATTCTTAAGACACTCTTTGTTGTAGATTTTGTCACCTTTGGCTCTCGATCTTCACAACCATCAGCATGTTCTATATTCATGATGCAATCATTTGCCCATCATAGAGAGAAAAAGACTGCCCAAATAGAAAAAGTTGTGGGTACAGAATGAAGATATGGGCAGAGACTGGCAGAAAGACAGAGGGCTAGCCATATAGGCACTGTAAGGAATGTAAAGAATGTGTAAGGAGGAAGACATACAGTGCAGGCAGCCTGGTCATTAGGCAGAGCAAGGCAATAGCAGCTGAGGAGTGTGACAACAAAATGAAGAGAGTCAAAATGGTGTTGGTACTTGACCGGCCCACTAGCCTAAGCTAGACTGCTGCCCTCAGGAGGGTGCTGTGCCATCACCAAAGGAAGATTCAACAATTGATTAACTTCTGTTATAAATTAACACTATCTCACTTTTTTGTCCTGGTAGAAAGATGTCATGCACCAGCCCTTGGGGGTGGTGGTACCAGGTTAATATGTGATTCCTAATATTCTTTGGCCAGACTCCAGACTCAGAGCACAAATAACTAGTAATTAATGAGTCCTCAGTTGAATTTGTAGTTATGTGTCAAGCCACATAACTGGCACACTATTAGGGATTCCATCAAAAGCTCTTTTCTGCTCCCAGTTATGCCACTGCACTTACTCAGTTGTAAATGGTCAACTACATTCTAACCATTTATTGATTTTTTTAAATGAAAAGAAAAGTAGATACCAAGTCATAAAGTTGTCCACTTCTGCCCATCATAATATTGTTAAGTAACTTTGGTTTAGGATTACATGGTCTCAGAAGTAACTGCAAGAGATGATAAAGTTTAATTTCCAATGTCAATATAAACATGATTTTGTTCATTTTCCCAAATATCACCCATTTCCCCAAATATTCACTTTCTAGTACTGTACCTCCACTTTTCAAAAATAACCTCCTCCAACTTTCTTAACATGAACTTTCAATTGTGACTGTCATGGACCATCACTGCCTTCCTCTGGAAAGCAAATTAGGAATGCAAACAGGTCCTGTGAAATTAAGGATCTGTAATTTTTAACATGTATTTTTTTTTGTAGTCTGTGCTAATGATGCCATTCAGAGGGCCTTGTTGACCTGAGATGCAATCCTTGAGAAGATTTTTTTTTCCAGATAGAGACAGTATGTAGTAGTGCTGGATTTGAATTTGGAGGATGTAAGTTCAAATCCACTCTTGGGAACTATGCTTGCGCAAGTTTCACTGTCTCAGCCTGAGCTGCCTCACAAGGTTGTTATGAGCATAAGTGAGGCGGAGGAGATCCATGTATACTGCTTTGAGCTCACTGAAAGAAAGTCAAGATATAAACATAATCAATAAATAATGTTGATTTATGGACCCTAGATTAATATTCTGGATAGTAAACTGACATTAAACCGGAGTCCATTTCAAGTGAAGAGGGGAAATGTGTAAGCAAGCCAGAATATATATATAACAAAGCCAGCAAATGTGTGGGGAAGAGGAAGACAGAGGAATAGAACAAAGCCTCGACACATGTGCCTGAAATCAGGGACATCCAGCCTTTTAATGATAGCTACTGAGGAAATATAAATTACCACGTGCACTTTTGGGGTGCACTAATATTACATTATTTGAATATTTTTTTTTTTTTATCGTATTGTTTGCTGTGTTGATTATGTACTATGTATTTTGTCAAAAGTGTACTGTATTGTATTTGTATATTTCATAGTTCTGAGCCGTCCAGAGTGGCCTTAGGCCAGATGGATGGGATGTGGATCCATGCAGTTCATGTATATTCAGTATCTGATAATATCCAAGATAGCAATGATTGTCAGTGCTGGGTAAGAGAGTATGGAGTATTCATTTAAATATTGGACATGCGGGTCCTAAAAGCCTGACTAAATGTTGGCTCTGTGTCTTTGATGCCCCGGCTGTTGACTTGACGTGCATTGCCAATGTATTAATTTTAGTAATGCACGCTCTAATTCATCCTACCCATACAGTCTGTCCGCTGGAAACAGGATCGTTTTCTGTTTCCTCCTTCAAACCGTCTGCCAAATCGTTTCAGAATACATTCTCTCATATGCCCCCGCTCTCAAGCCCTTCGGAGCAAAGTCCATTTCCTACCCGGGAGAAACGACCTCCGCTCTCGTGGAAGGCCTGCAGCCTGGGGAGCGCTATATTTTCAAAATCCGTGCAGCAAACAGGAGGGGCCAGGGGCCCCAGTCCAAAGCCTTCAGCGTGGTCTTGCCAGGAGGTAAGCATCCCCAAACCGCTCTCTTTGTCTTCTTCTTTGGTGGTTTCCACTTTGTTCCATGCAGGCAATTGGACCCCTTTGGACCAGTGCTTTTCCATTTCATTGAGTTATGGGCACGTTGCTTAGAAGATAGACAATTACACTCTTCTGGGACATGGCTGGGCAGCCTTAAAGCCATACACGACTTTCCGGCTAATTTCAGACTCTCTCTTCAACTGTCCCATTCAGGCCTCTGCTTATAGTAGTGCTGGAATGAGAGAATGAGGTGATGGAGAAAAGAGAGAGAAAGGGAATCATCTGTGATTAAAGCAACATGGAGGGCGGGGTGCCAACCTCCCCTTAGCACCTCTTGACTTTAAACTAAATCATGACTGAATAGCATGTAGGCCTCAACAGTAAAAAATAGCCATGCTTTACTCGGGTATTGGAATGAACCTGGTGCATTGTGGCCCTATATATATTTTGGAACCTTAATTGGAGGCTCCAAAATAAAATAGAAAATAAATCAGATTGACTGTATATGTATCAAAATAAAGAGCCTCAGAGTCTGAAAGTTTTTATACTAGAAAAAAAAATCTCACTTGCAATAGGAAGCCTACAGAGGTCACAGAAAAATATATTTGTCCTCTCTTTGTTTTGATCTTCAGTTTATTTGCTGGAAGATTTTATTAGTTGTACAGTAATCCACAAGAGTGCCCTTTTCATACTCTGCCCAGGAAAGAACAGGAAATTTCCTACCTAGGTTTTAAGGTACATAGTAGGAAAAGGCCACTATATAATAGACTGGCCTTTTGGCCAGATCAGCAGAATATGGATGCAAGCAAGCAACAAACAAACAAACATGTACATTTCTTTCAAACATTCTGGATTCATAAATCAATATTGTACGTGTGTGTGTGTGTGTGGTGTCATTACAGTCGTGACCAACTCTTCGTGACCTCATGTCCATGGAGTTTTCTTGGAGATTTTTTTCTTTTAAAGTATTCATAACAAAATTTTCTAACTTTCCTTTAATAATAGACGGATGCAATATTTAAAGAAATACATTAATGGGCTAAAATGTAAGCTTTGGTATAGAATATAATGAACTCCCACCCCAAAATGTCTATTCTAAATTCTCTCATATGGTTTTCTGTGTTTGTCTCAAAAAGTTAACTTGTCCTCATATCTAATTCATTTATTTGACATGCAAATATATTTGTTTTTGATATCTGATTTTTAATATTATATTGGGCATTATTTTGCAGTTATTTTACAATGGTATATTACCGCTAAGATTATTTATTTGATAGTGTGCTGTTTAGTTTTTACAGTACTGAGTGGTTGATTGCTTATAGCATTGTTTCCAACAAAGTCAAACATTATTTTTTCAAACCTACAGTTGTGAGCACTTAGGTTTGTGCAAACATTCACACCCAAAATGCAAATTCAGTGCTCAACATTTTAAAATGTTCTAATTTTGGATATTAGCAATTATTCAGTTTAATTCCATTCCACAGTTTTCGCTTCAGGCTATGTTCTGTGAGTAATTTTTCATCACCGTAATCTAAAACCGTCTTGAAACCATTACAGCTAGCCATAGGAATATGTTGTTTTGGTTTATTCTGCCCCCCCTTTTAAAATCACTGTCCATTTTTATAGTTGTTGTAATCTCTTTTTTGGTTTTGTTGTAGATGTTACAGATGAACTGAAGGTTGATCAACAGATAAATACTGAAGATTCAGAACCACAACCAAATTCCTCCTCTCAGGATATTTCACAAACCTCTTCCTCTAAGCATACTTCTGGCCATCTCTCCAGTGTGCCTGGTGGCCGAGATTCAAAAAGTTCTATTTCTGATCTCAAGAATAAACTGTTAGCTGGCAATAGAAACCCCACCAAGAAACACCTGTCTTCCAGAAAAGACATAGGAGAAGGAGACTCTCACTCCACAAGGGACACTGCTGGCCACCATGCCTCAAAAGAAGTAGCAACAGCACAGGCAAAACCTCAGGATACAAAGAGCAGCCTTAAGTCCAACTCTCCTGTTAAACCACCACATACTGACAGTTCCTCTTCTGGGAAAACTCCTCATAGTTCACAAACACCTGTAAGTGCAGGGCAGACAAGTACTGGGAGGCAAAGGTCATTACCATCTTCATCCTCCTCTGCTTCCACCGTCATTCCTAAATTTAGAGAAAATGAAACAAAGCATTTGAGACTGGACAGTTCTAACCTTCCCTCGTCCCCAGAAGTCACGTTAGATAATTTGCCAGTTGATAATGAAAGTAATGATGAAGTTGACAG
This sequence comes from Phrynocephalus forsythii, assembly GCA_029282475.1. Lineage (NCBI taxonomy): Eukaryota > Metazoa > Chordata > Lepidosauria > Squamata > Agamidae > Phrynocephalus > Phrynocephalus forsythii. Next base: position 82,299,526 of record JAPFRF010000002.1, read on the forward strand.
CACAGGGGAAAAGCACACTTCACATTCGAATGAGCAGCATTCTGTGCCTCGGAAAGTGGTTCAGAGACGTCCACCCAAATTGCCCGTCCCTTCCGTATCTGTCAAGTCCCCTACGTTACCTGCAGTTCCAAGTAATGCACACCATCCCTCTTATAAACTAGTTCCTGCTGATACCAGTGATTCTTCTGAAAAGTTGAATGGCAGAGACTTATTAAAAAGAGAGCAAAAGCCAAGTTCTAGGTCTCAGGGTGGCTCATCTCCATCTGTGCAAGCAAGGCCTCTCTTTCATTCCAATCGCCAGGCAGTGAGAGATCCAAGAGTAGCCACCTCTGCAGTGTCTGCTGCTGCTACCCATACATTACCTCATTCATATCGCCCACCTTCCACCAAACATAGGCCTAGTGGAAGGGAGGATTTTGATGATAAAGACAATCAAAGTGATGAAAAAGAAGAAGGCAGAGAGAACAAACGTGGTCTGCCATCATTAAGATCCAGTTCTAGGTCCTCTTTGGGCCAGACTATCTCTGAACGATTTGATTTGTTGAAACATCGGTCAGCTGTCACTGCAAACCGACTTGCACACAGGGCAAGTAATACTCCTGATACCAGTATGCAGTCTCCTAAAGGCTCCTCCACCGCTGAGTCCTCCAAGGTTCATCCACAATCCAGTTCTCATCTGACAACTGGCAGATCCGCTAGTGAGAGTGATACACATCTGCAGGATGTAGATGGAACTCCCCTTTCCCATAACTATTCACCATCCTCTCCTAAATCTGCAGTAGAGCATTCCAGAAGGAGAAATCCTCAGGTTGAATCTAGGAGCCATCACAGAGATGTGACCCTTGAAAAATCTAATCCCAAAAATGCACGAGAAGAAATTCGTACTGAAGAAAATTATGCCAAAAATACGGATTCTGTAGATGAAGTTCAGCACTCTGATGCACTGTCTTCAGTATCTGTCCAGTCTCCCTCACTGAGCAGACATCATTCTGGTGTTTCTCATCAATTAACTAATGGTCAGAGTTCAAGGTCGAGAGGGACGTCCTCATCTTCTCGCTCAGTTCCAAGGACATCTGTAGAAAAGTCATCTCTACGGTCTCCTGCTTCTAAATATCAACCAGATGATCTGGAAAGCAAAAATATATCTCCTAAACCCAAAGAGCCTTCACCTTTGCCTAAAAAAACATTAATAGGAGGATCTCATGCTTTGTCACATAAAACTGTCTATCCAGAAACCAGCCATCACTCACAGTCCCAGCCCTCCTTAAATATGAGAAACCAACCCACTCCACCCCTCCAAAATAATGAAAATGTGGAAGATGAAGATGAAGGCAATTTAGAGGGAAACCCTTACAAAGAGGCAAATGATATGGAGAAACAGAAGAATTTTCATTCAGTCCCTGCCAAAGACATTTCTACACATAGGAGAGTATCAGCATCTTTGTCTCGGGAAAGTACCACTGCTCTTTCAAAGCATTCTGATTCTCGTACTAGTAAATCAGGTGAAAAATCTCCAGCTCAGCTGGAGCCCTTAACTTCCTCCAGAAGGTTAACATCACCGCCAAGACAACGTATTGGACTGAAGGTTATTACTTCTAGTGAAGATATGTTTGATATATATAAGTTGCCTTCATCTTCCCATCAATCCAAATATGTTGAGCCAGAATCTCCCTTTCCAAAAGAAACAGTAAAAGACCATCAAAACAGTAGGGAAACTGTTTTATTTTCAAAAGCTTCCTCAACATCTCTGAGACAAACCCATCCTTCTTCATCCCATTATCCCTCTGTTTCCAGAGGACCTTCTAGGACAGCATCTCAAACGGGCAAAAAGTATGGGCTCCTGGAGCCAACCTCCACAAAAACTGAACATCCTCCAAAACCACCTTCCTCTAAAACACGCCTGACTCTTCCAAGGCATGATGATAATCAGTCAGAAACAGTGGAAAATCCCGCAGCATCCTTAGCAGAAAGATGGCCATCGTCTTCAATTTCAAGAGGCAGTAAAAACTTAAGTAATAAAACAGGTAGGGAAAAAAATAAATCACCAAGCACTGCTTTGACTCACAAAGGAAAAATTGTTGATGAGGAAGAATACAAGCAAGAAGAAGAAGAGGAGGAGGAGGCAGAAGAAGACGAGGAGGGAAAATACATTACTTCCAAAGCATCAAATACCGCTCTTTCAGGCAAATCTGTTTCAACTTCCATGTCTTCCGAGTCTTCTAACAAGCCACATACCTCACGTTCCTCTGGATATACATCTGTATCTTCTCAGATTCATCCAACTCACGCTGCTTCTCCAACAACGTCTTCAACTTCCTCGGTGTTTCCTAATCAGCGAATACAAAACTCAAGATTATTCAACCTTTCTCAACGACAGCAATCTAGGCTTCCTCACAGACAAGGTAATGTGTGTTTGATGTTTCTACTAATGGTTGTTATCAGGCCATTAATTCCCACTGTAACTGGTTTACAAAGAAAATACTGTGTTATAATACTGTGTTGTGCCATGAGGTCGCCATCAATGAATATTGCTTCGTTTTAGAACAATCCGTTAGTTCTGGTAATAAGAATGAATCAGTGAATCTTTTGTTTTGCATCACTTCCTCCCATGTCTTGCTGTTGGCAGTCTGTCACTTCTCTCAGAACGCGCAACTTGATTCAGAGGCCCAAATCCTTTTGTTTAGTGCAGCAGAGTAGATCCATTGAATCAATCAAAATTTAGAAAGTTAACTCCTCCATAAGTTCCCTTGCTTCAAATATGCTCAAGTAAGTTGTGACTACTGTACAATTGCTGTATTTAAATCAATGGAATATACATAGGAATTGAGTTACCATATCACACTTATTGGGTCTACTCTAGTGACTTAGCTTTCTGTGCAACTGTATTTCAGTCCTAGTACAATGGTACCTTGTATAAAGGAATTACAGTGGTATCCCGACTTACGAAATTAATCCGTTCCGAGTGAACGCTCGTAAGTCTGTTATCTCGTAAGTTGGGCAGTTGTTTCCCATAGGAATGCATTGAAAATCAATTAATCCATTCCGGACAAACAGTACAAACAGATTTAAATGCATTCCTATGAGAAACTGCTTTAAACAACCTGCAGCTCCCCCCCCCTTACACACACACACCAGGCGCGTTGGGGAGAGAAGCGGCGGGTGGTTTAAAAGGTCTTTAGGCACCCAGGCAAGCGGTTGCCTCGGTGCCTAAAGACCTTTTAAACCACCCGCTGCTTCCCTTCCCCCCCACCGGGCACATTGGGGACAGAAGTGGTGGGTGCTTTAAAAGGTCTTTAGGCACCCAGGCAAACGGTTGTCGCAGTGCCTAAAGATGTTTTAAACCACCTGCTGCTTCTCCCCACCCCTGCATCCTGGGGGGAAGGTGGACAAGGTTTGAAAGGACTCAAGGACTTGCATTGGTGGATAAAAGTCCTTTCAAACCTCACCCGCCGATCCCATGGGACACAGTGTGTGTGTGGAGAAGCAGCCCGCAAAGTTTGAAAGGACTTTTAACCACCGATGCAAGTGCTTGAGTCCTTTCAAACCTCGTCCGCCTTCCCCCCCTGTTGCCATCAGTGGATAAAAGGCCTTTCAAACCTCATGCGCCGCTTCTCCACACATCATTAGGACCTGTGCTGAAGACACATCAGCATCATCCCAAGATACATTGATGGTTTTGAGATCTTCCTTGAGTTTTGACATCAGGTTTTTTGAGACCAGCCTCATTACCCATGAATCCACCATAGTACAGTTTTCTGATTCAGATCTTTAAGCTTGCGTAGGATGTGTCTGACAAACTGCATTCACTGTTCACAATTGTAGAAAGATGCTCTGAATCTGATCTTTGTGGTATTTCTGAATCTGATCTTTGTGGGATCTGGGAGTCTTGGTGGACCACAAATTGAACATGAGTCAGCAGTGTGATGCGGAAGCCAAAAAAGCCAATGCGATTCTTGGTTGCATCAAGAGAAGCATCATGTCTAGATCAAGGGAAGTGATAGCACCACTCTATTCTGCTCTGGTCAGACCCCACCTGGAGTACTGTGTCCAGTTCTGTGCGCCTCAATTTAAAAAGGATGTTGACAATCTTGAATGCATCCAGAGGAGGGCAACCAAGATGATTGAGGGTCTGGAAGAAATATCTTACAAGGAGCGGCTTAGGGACTTGGGAATGTTTAGCCTTACAAAAAGAAGACTGAGAGGGGATATGACAGCTATGTTTTAATATATGAAGGGATGCCACATTGAAGAAGGGACTGGTTTTCCATGGCTTCAGAGATTAGGACACGAGGAAATGGTTTCAAACTACAGGAAAAGAGATTCAATTTAAACATTAGGAAGAATTTCATGATAGTTAGAGCTGTTCGGCAATGGAATATGCTACCACGGAGGGTGGTGGAGTCTCCTTCTTTGGAGGTTTTTAAGCAGAGGCTGGATGGCCATCTGTTGGGAGTCTTGTGATGGGGGTTCCTGCATGGCAGGGGGTTGGACTAGATGGCCCATGAGGTCTCTTCCAACTCTCTGATTCTATGATTCTTCATTAGAGATATGATGATGATATGAGATGTGAAAGATTTTTCTAAGTCAACTTTGTTGGAAAACATTTAACTATTTAGTCATCTTGGTTGTGCATTTCACAGGCATGTGTGAAGTAGGTATAACAATACTCTTGAAGAGCTTTATCTTTGTGTATATCATCTATCACTTTCATCACCCACTACTGCTATTGCCCAATAGCTGCCCTTCTGGAGTTTCCCTTCTCTTATTATCGTTGGAATTATCAATTCTTTGATTATCGTATGAATGTTAGTCCAGAAGGGGTGGACTCCTCTATGCCTGGTGACCATTCTGCCATGGGTTACCCTCTTAGAAATCTAGTCTCATGATGAAAATGACAGTGAAAAATCACAATACTTCAATTCAACCATAATTACTGCATAGTAACTAGTGGATTTTCAATAGACCAAACCACTTTAAGGTATATGTGTTTGCTAGTTGTATGTACAGTATGCTAACTGAATTCAAAGGCTCATTGCATTGTGTTAGAGATTTTTTTATTTGTTTATATTGAGAACTGCAATTTCACTGAATGGACAAGGCAAAAAATACCACATGTTTGTCCTATGTGCATTTCAGGTAATGGTGGTCGGCCCAATCTGACAACAAAACCAGATCAAAATAATAAAATATATCTGGGTAATAATGGAAGACGACATGGACAGAAAGTGATAAATGGTCCACAAGGAACAAAGTGGGTAGGGTGACATTATTTAAAAATATAACATTCTCTTAAGATTTAATTTTATATTCTTTCATGTTGGAGAGCCTTTCAATCTACACATTGCTTTTAGATTGTAGATCTTGACCGTGGACTGGTGTTGAATGTTGAAGGAAGATACCTCCAAGATTCAGAAGGAAAACCTCTCAGAGTAAAATTAGGAGGAGATGGCCGTACTATTGTTGGTATGTGTCTTTTTTTACTTGTATATTCTGTGACATAGTTTTGGTAAATTGCCCAGAAAAACGTTTCATTAATGAGTGGTATAAACATGCTGTAAATTTATTCTGAATAATCAAAAGTATACTAACAGAAATCTAAGGAGGCCATATGTACAGTTCTTCTGGCAAAATGATCCAGTTGGTTACTTGACCCCCTTTTTGTTGCTAAATTCCTGTCAAAAAGAAGCCAAATTAAATCATCACCTATCTGTACCTTGCAAGCTCAATATGAACCCATTATTAATCATGGATGTTACCATCTTATCCCTGCCTGTCATGTAATGTTAAAAGTGAAGAGTCATTCAGAAAATAACTAGTAATCCCAGTTTAGCACCAATTGCTGGTACAATGGGTGGATCTACAGAGATTCCAGTCCACATGACTAAGAGCTAAGCAGTGAAAGCTATCAGCCTAGATGAATGAATGCTAGTCTGTCCTTTTCTTGCATTTGAACTGTTGCAGTCTCGATTTTTTTCCATTTTGTTTGGGAAGAAATCTGCAAATTCTGTTAAGTCCTAATTGTTTTTAAAAATTGTTTTTTAAAAATTGTACAGAACAACATTTTCTGACTCCCTTAGTTTGGATTTGCAATGTATATTTGGAGGTTTAATCTGTGGCTTCACTGACTAGAAACAGCAGCTTACTATTGTCTAGCATAGTAAGTTGTACTATAGTAGGCTTATTTGAATTAATGGGATATATAAAGAAATTAATTCACCAAATTCTCTATGATTCTGTGTGCCTACTGTAGTGATGACACTAGACAACAGGATTTTACCTAATAATTCCTATATTCAAATATATCGTCAAACAGATCTAGAGATTCCAATTGTTTTTGTAGGAGAGGTGAGTAAATTTGGAAGTGATTGAAAATAATATTATTGAATGAACAAGAATTTTGTACGTACCTGTGTAACATTATTTATTTATTTATTTATTTATTTTCACATTTATATACCGCACCTATTTCCCACATAGGGGACTCAGGGAGGTTTACAACAAGGAAAGATAAAACAGATAAAACCACTAAAACAGTAATATTCAAGATTAGATTAGCAAGGCGAGCCGGCGGGACGTGGCACAGAAGAAGAAGAAAAAAAAGAACTGAATCCCTAGACATTGCCGAAGGCGTCCCGAAAAAGAAGAGTCTTTAAATTTTTCTTGAATGACGCCAACGACGGAGCCTGCCGTAACTCGCTCGGAAGCTTGTTCCAGAGAGTTGGCGCCACTACCGAGAAGGCCCGTCCGTGAGTGCTCGTTTTACGGGCCTCTCTCGGAGTGACGGTCCGCAGCGAGAGGGCCAGAGAGGATCGGGTGGGTCGGGCAGGATCTAGTTGTCGGGGGAGACGCTCCGCCAAATAAGCAGGGGCCAAGCCATGGAGGGTTTTGTAAACCAAAACCAACACCTTGAACCTTATCCAGGAGGCAACGGGTAGCCAGTGTAGGCGGGCCAGGATGGGGGTGGCGCGGTCATAGCGACGCACACCAACCACCAGCCTGGCCGCCACATTCTGGACCCGCTGCAGTCGCCGAACAAGGTTCAAGGGGAGCCCCATGTAGAGAGCGTTGCAATAGTCCAGCCTCGACATGACCAGTGCCTATACCACTGTCCTCAAGGAGCTCTCATCGAGGTACGGGCGAATCTAGGCGATAAGCCTCAGGTGGTAAAAGGCCGACCTGGTCACGGCTGACACCTGAGATTCCAGGGTCAGATCCGGATCCAGGACGACGCCCAGATTCCTCACTTTTTGCGCCAGCTGGAGGGCGGACCCACCCAGACTGGGAAGAGGGCCACAGTACCCCTTCGAGGTGCCCCCGAAGAACATAACCTTGGTCTTACCAGGGTTGAGCCTGAGTCTGTGAGTCCTGGTCCAGTCCAAAACCGCAGCCAGGCAACGATCAAGGGTCCAGATGGCCTCCACTGCACAGGTGGAGAAGGAGAGATAGAGCTGTGTGTCATCAGCGTACTGATGACAGCAGACTCCATAACTCCGGATGATCTCAGCCAGCGGCTTCATATAGATGTTAAAGAGCTTTGGGGAGAGGGACGACCCCTGAGGCACCCCACAAGAGAGTGTCCAGGGAGCCGACAACTCACCCCCCAAGCTCACACGATGGGTGCGGCCCTCAAGGAAGGATCAGAGCCAGCACAGGGCCTGACCCCCGATCCCCACCTCCGAAAGCTGCCCCAGCAGGATACCGTGGTCGACGGTATCAAAAGCTGCTGACAGGTCGAGAAGGACCAGCAGGGTAGAGCAACCCCTGTCGGCCCTCCTCAACAGATCATCGTGCAGTGCGACCAGAGCCGTCTCGGTCCCATGGCGCGGCCTAAACCCGGATTGGAAGGGATCCAGGACATGGTTCTCCTCCAGGAACGACTGGAGACGCAGGGCGGCGACTCGCTCAATCACCTTGCCCAAAAAGGGAACATTGGCTATAGGACGATAGTTGGACAAATCGTCCACAGCCAAGCCGGGTCTTTTAATAATGGGCTTCACCACTGTCTCTTTCAGAAGACTGGGAAGAATCCCATCTCTGAAGGAGGCTGAGGCAATCAGTGAAGCCCATTTCGGCATGCTCCCCCCTGCAATCTTAATCAGCCAGGAAGGACAAGGGTCGAACGGAGAAGCCGCAGGCCTGCAGTGTCCCAGGGCCCTGGAGGCATCCACAGGTGTAACAGGCCCAAACTCAACGAACTGGGGCGACCGAGGCGGCCCGACACTAGCCAAGGCGGGGACAGGATCAGTGCAACCGGCGTCCAGCTCGGAACGGATGGCCTCTATCTTAGATTTTAAAAAGGCTGCGAAAGATGCACTAGTGAAATCACTAGGAGGAGGCCCAGGCGGACCGGGATTGGTGAGGTCTCGGACCACCCGGAACAATTCCGCTTGGCGATTCGAGGCCTCACCAATTCTCAGGGCGACAAAAGATCTCCTAGCCGCCCTTATCGCACGGGAATAGCGACCGGTCAACGCCTTAACCGCAGCCCAATTCGAAGCCGTCCGAGCATTCCGCCATCTGCTCTCTAGCCTTCTCCGCTCTTCCTTCATCGCCTGCAGTTCCTCAGTAAACCAAGGGGACGAGCGGGCTTGGCATCAGATCAGGCGCTTGGGGGCGATCCGGTCAGCTACCCCAGCCACCTCCTCAAACCACTGTTTGACCAGGGAGTCGGCCGGATCGTCATCCAAACCGTCTGGAACACTCCCGAGGGCCTCCGAGAACCGCACCGGGTCCAGGAGCCCACGGGGGCGGGCCCAGATGGAAGGGCCCGGCTCCCCGTGGGGCGGGGTGGCAACCGTAAGGGAAAAAGTCAGCAGATGATTATCTGACCATGACACGGGCCGGGCCAACAACCTCCCGACCCCCAGATCAAAACCCCACGATGTGGAGGCAAAAACCAGGTCCAAGGTGTGTCCACCTTTGTGGGTGGGACCGATGACTAATTGGGACAGGTTCAGGGAGGCCATGGACTCCATGAATTCCAGAGCTACTCCCGACAGCCCAGCTTCGGCGTGCACATTGAAATCCCCCACCACCAATAGGCGAGGGGACCTCAAAAGTGCTGCCGAGATGAACTCGGAGAGCTCTGGGAGGGAGAGTGCAGGGTCGCGGGGAGCACGGTACACAAGCACTATCCCAAACCTGTCCCTCTGGCCCACCACAAGGTGGAGACATTCCAAACCTGGACTCACCAGCGTTGCGGATCTACTGACATGAAAAGAGTCCCTATACACCATAGCCACCCCGCCACCCCGCCCCTCCGACCTGCCCAGCTCATAGGTAATAATTATTCTTCAAGAAACTAGATTATATAGTAAAAGTGCAAATGTATTAACCCTGAAGTCATAGACATTTCTCCTGATAGATCTCCTTTGCCTTGTAATCGTCTGGTTCCTAGAGGAAAACCTAATGATAGTAACTGTATTTGAAATAAAAAACTTATGTCATTCTATTTCAGATTCTAAAGGTGCTCCAATTGTGAGCCCAGAAGGTTTGCCTTTGTTTGGACATGGAAGATTTAGCAAGCCTGTAGCAAATGCACAAGATAAACCTATAATAAGTCTTGGAGGGAAACCATTGATAGGCCTTGAAATGATTAAAAGGACAACAACGCCTTCTACAACGACAATGACTACTACTTCTACTACTACTACTACTACTACTATTGCTACTACTACCACTCCTGAACCAACAACTACTGAGCCACCGACAGAGAAACCATTGCCTACCTGTCCACCTGGCAGCTATCCAGAGTATGATGAAGCAGGGAATCTTGTATTAGGCCGTAATGGTCATCCTGAATGCAATTCTGAAGGTACCGTTTTTTTATGCTAGCTAAGCATCAATTGTCTGTTGCTGTACAGCAAAATTTGTGCAAGAAGGAAAGACAATTTTCTTCAGTTCAGAAAAAAGTAAGATTCGTTTGATAGTTGCCCCAAATTAGCTGTGGCCATGGAATAAAATAAGTAGAACCATATTATTATTATTTCACAACCATGTATGCTTTTTGTTATGGTGAATTTTTGGTGTGTCTGGATTAGCAAAGCTGGAAGACAAGCCAAGAGAAGATATAGAGTTCTGAGCAATTTGAAACCATGTGCATTAAATGCACAAAGAACAGGGCTACACTAAGCCAACACTTGGAAGCTGCTTCCAAGGGCCTCTAAACTTGAAAGAAGAAAGCCCCCTGTATCCACTCACACTGCCCACAGATATAACTTTTAACATTCTGCCATGGGGTGTATACAGACTGCGTTTACCAAATGGTGAATTGGCATGGTGTGCATGTAACTACAGTGGTACCTTGTATAAAGGAATTAATTCGTTCCAAATGAAATTCTGTTAAATTTTCCTTTGTACAAATTTCCCATAGGAATGCATTGAAAACAGAGTAATCCCTAATCGCGACCATTTTTATGTTGTATGGATTCGCCCCATAGGCGATTCAGTTAAGCAAATTTCCCCTATCTCTGGAATTTTTTATGTTGTACAGATTTTATGTTATACAAGGGTCCACTGTACTTGCCAAATGGAAAAGAGGATGTTTCCTACAATTTAGAAGTATGGTAGGTTCATTAAAGGACAAGCGCTTATATTTGTACATTATGGTAAGTTACCACTTCATAAACAGTTGTCTCCTCAGGCTCACTGAGTTTGATTTGGATAATCTGTTCCTTGGCCAGCTGTAACATATTGTATGCATCAACTGTTGTGGAATTATCCTGTTGTGGTGCATTCTCTTGTTGTCATTTGTTTTCTGTCATTTCTAATATCAATATCACCACAGACCGTCACATAATTAAATGGCTACCTGCGTTTAGCAGGGGTATGGAATACCTTCTGTTGCTGTTTCTCAGAATTCCAATGAACAGAATAAGTATTAAGTAAAAAACATGGGAATCCTTGGAGCAGCAGAAGAGAGGCTGGGAAGAATGGCCTAAACAATGAAATTAGAAGATGTACCAGAGATTCCAGGGATGGGCATTCAAGTTGTGGGGCACAGTGTCAAGCTGGACATAACTTGCACTGGTGATTCTGCTTGGGTTTCCCCTCCTCAGTGACTTGGACTTGACTTGTGACTTGGAACCTACCCACTCCTCCCTTTATTCTGGGGGAGAAGCTTGTTTTTAATAGGGACTTGGACATGGGACTTGGGGCTTGGTATCAAAGACTCAGACTCAGACATGGGATGTGCTACCAAAGACTTGGATTTGGACTTGGAACTTGGATCCAAAGACCTGCCAAGATCCCTAAGAGTTTCAGCAACATGAACTAGAAGCAATTAAACTCTGCTTTCTTGCTTCCTGGATTGTGGTAGGTGAGTAATCCATATTTGAACATTTTGTTTAAATTCTGAAGTGAATTGTTTATTGATGCCATTGACTGTGATCTAGTTAATGCTTCTGTACATGTACAATAGCATCTTGCTGCTTTTTTTCTAGTTTACTCACTGTGCTGCATTACAAGCTGCTTTCTGAAATTTCCAAATCACTGTGTAATGTGGCACAGAGATGGGTGGTATTCCTGAACAATATCCAGGAAACAGGTTGCTTATAGTGATGTGCCATTAAGGTATTTGGATTTCAGACATTGTTAGCAATACAGTACTGTCAGCATCCCTGCTTTTATGTAATAATATATTATTTCTGGCCCTTCTAGACAAAAAGTAAGTGACTCATTTTGATTCATGATTCAAAAGAGTCAACAAATCATAAAAACAAATTTATATTTTTTCCTGATGAATTGATGGATTGATTCATACATTTATTTTTTTAATTTAAACCCTTATTAAGTGGCCCCCAAGGCATCTAGAATTACTGGGTTTTCAGGAAAGCTTCCATTGTCACTCCTCTACAAACCTTTCTTGTTTGGTGATTATTGGGTTTCAGACATCTGAGTTGTACACCTAGAAAGTGGGCCACCCCCAGAGAAGTACCCTTTTGTAACTGGCTTGGGAGAAACCAATCTTCATCAGACTTGGAGAATTACAGAGAATTTGCAAAACCTTCCCTGCAAATTTGGTGTCTCTATGTGTCTTGGGGGCTATTTTATAGCTCAACAAACTGTCAAAAGAAAAATTGCTAATAATTAATCAATTCACATTCATTGGGCCTATCAAGTAATACAAATACGAAATGACAAATTAATGATTTAAAATTAGTTTTGCAATTCATTTTCTGTTAGTTCCCATCTCTCTCTTTCACTCGTGTGTGTGTGTGTGTGTGTGTGTGTGTGTGTGTGTGTGTGTGTGTGTGTGTGTGTGTGTGTGTCTGAAAAGAAGCCCAATTTTCTGAAAAATACATTGCAGTACTTATTTGGAAGTTGCTGGCATCATTTTCCAAGTGTATAGAGGATGTTTATGATATATAGATTTTAAAACTAGTATGCAGGAATATTGGAAGTTATTTATTAGGACACCATATCCCACATTTTCTTCCTCCTGTGGCTCTGATCTTTCGCTCCATGTGAGTTTGAAGCAAGGATAGGACTTTAATATCAGTAAGGGGCCTTCCACTTATATTCCACTTTGGGGGGGGTACTTTTTCACGCACGTGTGTGTGTGTGTGTGTGTGTGTGTGTGTGTGTGTGTGTGTGTGTGTGTGTGTGTGAGAGAGAGAGAGAGAGAGAGAGAGAGAGAGAGAGAGAGAGAGAGAGGGAGGGAGGGAGGGAGGGAGGGAGAGGGAGAGGGAGAGGGAGAGGGAGAGGGAGAGAGAGAGAAGGAATGAACACAAAGATAAACAGAGCTATTCCTGAAAATGAAATCAAGGAATATACACTTTAAAAATTCCAAGTGCTTAAAATATCTGTCTAAGTAATATTTTGAAATCTGATTCCCCCCTCTTTTGCTGTCTCTTTCTTTTCCAGCTACCTCTTCTCCAGCTGCTCTGGCCCTAGCATTGTTCTTCACACAATATCATTTGTGGAATCAAGCAAATCCATAGAGGGACTTGAGACACTGCATAAAAACAGCTGTCCCCCTTCACAGGTCCAAAATTTCTGCACCTCCTCGGCCAGTTATTCAAATGGAAATGTGAAAGCACAAGAGATCGGCCTTCAACTTTAAAAAAAAAACTTGCTCGTTGAAACACCACAGCTATAGTAACATCGGTCTGAGAAATAAATATGGAAGCTTTTCTGAACTTGAACTGGCTGGTGAAAATAGAAGAATGGACAGTGAGATGGGGAACGCGGCACAAAAATTATACCTCCTCTGCTATCACAACGTGACTTTGAAAAATAGCAAATACATACATTGCTAGCAAACACAGTAACTGTATGCCCATTCAGAATGTTCCAGAATGTTCTCTCCTGGTAGGAAAAAGACAGTGGCATACTCCGTCAAATATACTGTTATTTCTCAGGAATCTGATCTAGTGGCTGTTTCCAGATGGGCTCAAGGAAATGTGGTGTGGAAAAAAATTGCTGCTGTGGGTTCTGCTAACCTTTTGGTCTAATGTCCTCCTCGGGATTTATAAAGATGAATTTGCCAGATACAGATTTGTTTTACAGTCAGAGAATGCAGGAGGATCTCAAGCTTATGTGGCACTGAAACTCTAAGCAGCTTAATGTGCATGCGTGTGTGTATTTTATAGTCAACAAAGCCGTTCAAGCCATGTTTTATAACTGCTGCTCTCACATTACAGGAAAATATGGGTCTGTAAATTTGAGGGAGAATAATAAGTTTGCAAGAAAGGCATAACCTTTCTGTTTTCCCCCGCTCTGAGCTTCCATAAGTTCTTGGACTAAATTACTTACTCTTAAAGTAAGTTGGCCGGGTTTTTGTGTGAATTAGCTGCATGCAGATGCTGTCAGAATTCCATGTGATTTATTCTGAGCAGGTCGGCTGTGTGTTTGTTAGGTGCATGGATGCACAGTAAATAAACACGCATCAAATGAAAGTGTTGCTGGCAATGCATTTGGAGAAGAATGGACCATTTTTCCTTTCTTTTTGTCCTCAAGGTTTGCTTTGGTATTGAAACTGCCTGTCTTGTTACTCAAGTTATGTTTTTTTAAGATTTGAAGGTATCAGAGACAAAATGATACAGACTGTGTTTGGAAATGATACAATTGTTCAGGTTTTGCTTGCATCTGCTCATATGCTATCAAAAATTGAGCTTGATGAATCAGAACCTCTGTTAGCTTTTCCATGAACTGGAATTGTCCAAATGGAACATACGTAACTGGACAAATGGGGCTTTAAAATCTGCAATATGGGAATCATTAGATAGTAAAATGGGAATCATTAGATAATATGTAGTACTAGATGGTTGTAGTCAGGTGTCTAAAGAATTATCTTTTGCAGTATTGAGCTATTGAAAGCAAAAATGGCAAACATTTCTATTTGAAGACCAAATTGAATTTCGGAGAAGTCTTCAAGAACTGTATTCTTCCAGTGAGAAGGCAAAGGGCTGAAACCACAAATGACAGCATATGTGGAAACTGAGTCATGGCAACGGGACTTCTTTTCTTGTGAGATTGAAATGTTTATGTTTCGTTACTCATCGAGTTTTGTCAGTGTGAGGAAAGTTAGTGATGAGGCCTTCAATTTATAGTTCACCTTCATTTCGCATCACTTTGGTTTTAATAGCCTCGTTAGGTGGACAGTGGCCTGAAGAGGCTTGTTAGTTGGACAATTGCCTGGAGTGCATGAAAGTCCCACCTATGCAACCCTTCCTAACACCCATTAAGTATGGGTCGTTAGCTGTGGCCTTGCTGGTAGAGATGTGACATGCTTCTGATTTGTGTGGGAATTGATGAAAGGACAGTTTAATAAGTGGCAGACAGACTGTGCCCGAGTCCTCCACCTCTGTTGAGAGAGGGGTTTTCAATACACACGTGAATGGCTTCCCTGACCCCTCTCTCAATCCACTTATCTAATATGTATCCATGCTTATCTTTGAATGAGTGTCCTCTGTCCTTCAAATTATGGTACACTGCTGATTCCAGTCCTGAGCTGTTGCCTCTCCTATGTTGGGCCATCCTCCTGTTTAATGGCTGTTTGGTTTCTCCAATGTAGAGGTCTGCACACTCCTTACTTCATTGGACTGCATATGCTATAATGCTCCTCTTGTGTTTTGGTGTTGGATCTTTTGGGCGAACGAGTCTCTGCCTTAGTGTGTTTGTGGATTTGAAGTAAATGGAGATGTGGTGTTTGCCAAAAATACTTTAAAGCTTTTCAGACACTTCTGCCATGTAATGAATGGCCAGGTTCTAACTTTGCTCAGACTGACAAACTGCTTGGATGAGTAGTGAAACATTTTGATCTTAAAAGAAAAGACATTCAGTTGCCATGACTCAGCTTCCAAATAACCTCACCTAAGTGACATAGAATCTTCACAGACAAATTACAGCATACTTTTGCTTAATGATTTTCCTGCCAGTAACTACACTGGCACAGTATGGGGGCACTTACTCTGTTTGGGAAACCAGTAAATTAGGGAAGCCCTTCTTTTTCATCCCAGGAAAGCCTTGGGTAGGGGAGGGAAATTTTTGTCATATTTATTTATTTATTATTTCCATTTATATACTGCCTGACTTTCCCAAAGGGAACTCTGGGTGGTAAACAACTAATATGTGGCACTCGTCCCAAGCTGTCTATGGGCTGATCATAGGACTTTGAAAACCAGGCTGCCTAATCCAGAATGAGATGCAGGACCCTTCAGAGTCACTTTTAATTTAAGGGGAGAGTTGAACTGAGAGGGCATGTTAATATTTTGGAAACACACTTTTAGTATATATTTCTAAGATAATTATGACATATATTCTTTAATATGAAATAGTTCAGGAAATTGAAAAATATTATTAAAATGTAAAGACTTCGGAAATAATACTTACAGTACTCTAAAAACCTCCTATCATAAATATCTAGCAGGAAAGAAAAAATGTAAGGTAAGAATAAATTTGTTTACTCCTGGGGCCTATAAATTTAGCAGCATAAATGGCTCCCTCCTATTTGTATTGGAAACAGCGTCGCCGCTTACTTATCCTTGTTTCCTTTCCTGCAGTCAAACTGGCTATCTTGCTGACTTCTTCCAAGTGTGCCGAAAGTGGCAGACTGAACTGAGGAAGCTTGGACTTCCTGTTCTTAAA
Source organism: Phrynocephalus forsythii (assembly GCA_029282475.1). Lineage (NCBI taxonomy): Eukaryota > Metazoa > Chordata > Lepidosauria > Squamata > Agamidae > Phrynocephalus > Phrynocephalus forsythii. The sequence goes on from JAPFRF010000002.1 coordinate 82,315,615, forward strand.
AACCCATATGTCAGAGGACGGGGCAGTATTCTGCTCTAGACAAGAAGCCCTAGAGATTCAGTAAAGAAATACTGCTCTGTACAGAGTCCCTGCTGTAGGCGCCTGGAGTAGGAACTGGCAAACCACTCCAGAATTCCTGCCAAGAAAACTCCATGGATATGGAGTCACGAAGAGTCGGTCATGACTGTAACAACACAACACACACACACACACACAGAATCCCGGAGAATTGCTGTGTGAGAAAAGAATGCAGGATAAGCCATAATATAGCATTTGTAGACAGTTAAGTTATAGTCTAAAAATAAATGCATTCAACCTTTTTTCATTAATTAGAGCCAAGATTTTTTTATCTGGGAAAATACATCTGCTTTGCTAAAAACTGGTTTGCTGCACTTTTACGCTAGTCAGTTAACCAATCCATCCCCATAACTGGTTGTAACTTACAGAATGACTCATGCTATCATTGCCATGTCTGCAATTTGCTCCTTTAAAACTTGCTAATTGAGTCTCGACCATTCTTCAAATGTCTTCTTTCTTCCACAGATATATTCTCAGGGCTTGACGCAGATGTGGCAGGAACTACAGAGTCATATGTCTTATATGATGAAGGTAGGATGGATAGTGAAAGTCTCTGTCTAATATACGTTGTCACTTTCCTGTCAATTGTCTTTAAAAATTCATTCCCAAGAATGTGCTGGTGTTCTAGATCCTACAGCTAACTCAGTTCACTAAAAACAAAGCAAAGCTGATCTGTTCTTTTGCTCCTTGTATGCCCAATATCCAGTTAGAAGCTGTGCCAAAATGCTGTTCTGAGTGACACTCAAATGAGGTCAGAGATATATGTTAGAGAGAGTCTGTGGTTTGAATACCAAAACCATTAATGACAGGGTTAAAACAGGAGTTTCTCTCACCTTTGGGAGTAAGCAGTGAGGAGAGAAGCTTGGACTATATCTTAGCTTGCTTTGGTGGTTGATATTAAGGATTTAAGCACATACTGTTTATACTCGAGTATAAGCTGACCTGAGTATAAGCCAAGGGCCTAATTTTTACCCCCCCAAAACTGGGGAAAGTTATTGATTTGAGTCTAACCTGAGGGCGTTTTTCTTTTCCAGCCAAAAATAACGGCTTCAAAATTCAGCTTATACTCAAGTATATACGGTAATTCTTTGAAGTCTGCTTTTTCACAAACCTGAAGAGACTGCCTTGGTCACCTGTCTGTAACTTTTGTGTTTTCAACTCTTGACAGGCTATTTCCAAAATATGTTTCTGGCCTGAACCTGTGCACTTTACAACTCATGATCCAATGTACATACCAAACCCAATAAGCTACAGTGCTCACAGTCTTTTTCTTTTTATCTAGATTATGAGTTTTTTGAAACCACTTTGCCTCCTACTACCACTGTTACTACCACTGTTACTAGTGCGACCACCACTACAGAAGTGCTGCCTGAAACCACCTTTCCAGAATTCAGTATGACAGGCTCAGATCCTCTGTCAGAATATGATGCTGCAGGAAAGAAACGGTTTACTGGTAGGTCTGAACTCGCTGCTTCAAAGTAGCAACAATTAAATGGTATGACTTAGGGACCCAACAGAATGTGGTGATCAATGTGCTTTAACGTCCCATCGAGTTGCTTCCAACTTATGGTGACCAGAGTTCTTTCTGAGGCATGTGCGTACCTCAACCCCCCTTCTGCGTGGGGCTTTCCCGCCTCTGTGCACCTGTTGTAACTGTTTTTGTTATGGTCATGATGGAACCTGCAGGGTTTTTTTTTCCACATACATACACCCTCATGTGCACATAGGCACCCCTAGAAAAGAGCCCCACTTAGTGGGGATGAAAAATTAGAGGGCACGTTGATGGTGACTCTTTAGATTAGTTAGCTCTAGAGGATCCCACTGTTAAGAGCTCTGTTTAGTTCTTTTAAACTCAGGGATATGGGTTCTTTTATTGAGTCACATCATTGCATGTTTTGGGCTTCCTCTCTTCTTTCTGCCTTTACATTTTCTCAGCATTATTTTTATTGTATTGAGTCTTGTATTTTCATGGTCCGTGGTAGCTGTAAAGCTTTCTTCGAGCAAAACACTTCAAATGAATCAGCTTCCTGTCAGCTTTCTTCACTATCAGCTTTCACATCCATATGTACCAATTGGGAATGTCATAAGCCATCCATTAGCTTTATGCCAGCATGCTTTTGGAGTGAACTGACTCAAGATACAAAAGCAGTATAAATATCATCTGTTGTGCACTGCACAATTCAATGCACAACAAGTAATGTCTGTGGTGATTTCTTAATCTAAGGCAATTCGTCTCCAAAAGCATTATGCTGGTGTAATTTAGGGCCTTTATACACGACCCCTAAACTCCGCAGCAAATGGCTGCAAACTCCTGACCTTACAAGTGTTTTCCCACCAGCTCCAGAGTTTGCAGGAAATTAAGTGCGACCCCGCCCACCTAAGCGCGACCCAGCTGCACTTTCTTGTACCTGCTTGAGGTGGGTGAAAATCCCCAGGTCCGGATTTAATCTGGTCAGTGCGGGGCTCTCCTGGCTTCTGCTTGTGTTTTTTTTGCCTCCCACCCCTTTAAGGGTGAAGAGGTGGGAGGAAAAAAAGCAAGCAGAAGAGAAACAGAAGAGAAATGGAGCTCCAGGAAGCTCCTCCAGGTGAGCTGCATTTTTTCCTCTCTTTCTCTGGTGGGGAGGAAGGAAGAGCAAGGAACCCCTAAGATCTTTGGTCCGAATTTAAGGGGCCAGCGGATCTTAGGGGTCGTGTGAAAAGGCCCTTACACAAGAGGATTTTGGAATTTGTATGGTCTTGGCTTCGGTCTTCAGTGATATATCCTCATTCTTAACGAATTTGTTTCTAATTCCTTATAAGTCTGTTTTTCTTCTGAGTTCTTGGCAGCCATCTACATGTGGAGTGATGATTGTACTGAGAGACAGGAAATCTTTTAAGAAGCTTGATTTCCTTATTGTCACCTATGAAAATCTTATGTAATTCTTCAGTAGCCATGGATTTGGTTTTGTTAATGTTTAAGAATCTGGCTTTAGTACTTCCCTTTTTTTTTTGCTCTTCCTCAGTAGTCATTTCAAGCCATTGCTGCTTTCTTCCAGTTATTTGTTAGCATGTGCCTGTTTTAAATCAGTGACATGCTTTCATCAATTTTTTAACTTCTTCATCTTAATTTAATTTGGGTTTCCATGATATCTTCTGTGAAGAGACTGAACAAAAAGGGAGATAAAATATCACCCTTGTCTGACCCCTTTGGAAATGGGAAGCCATTGTGTTTCTCCACATTCTCTTCCAGTGCCAGTCCAATATATGTTGGATGATTTAGTTAATCCCTTTTATAATCCACTGAGTATCAGGTACAAACAACTATGGCACAGAGAAGACATGAGAAAATAGCTTGAGTCTAAGCAGCCTACCCCTTTTCACAGTGACTAGCACTTTGTATGTGAAAAATCACTCTGCAAGCATTTTAAATGGAAAAAAATGTATTTTCCTATCTAAGGTTACAGTGAGTAGAAAATTAAGGAAAATGGCATCTCCTGACATGCTTTCTGCATGGTTGGAGGTCAGAGAAAGAAAAGAAAAAAAACTAACAGAGGAACTAAAGCAAAGTGGGAAAAGGGAAGAACAATTTTTCAAAGGCCAGAAAAAATACTTTACCAGTAGGAGAACGGGAAAGGAGAATCTCTTCAGGTACTAACAGCATGCAAGATTATTATTATCTCAATTTAATACAAGCTTTTAATCAGGACAGTCAAGTGCTTAAGTGTACCCTTTTTACATCAATCCTTAGATTTTCATGATCCATGCAGCCAAAGGTGTTATACTTCACAGATAATAGTAAAGTCTTTGACTGTGTGGATCATGAAATGCTAGAATTGTTATAAATGAAATGGGTCTGCCACTGAACAAGAGCTGTTATTGGGGCAGAATGTTAGGACAAGACTGGCTTTTTTCTGAAATTCTTTGGCTGTCCAATCCCATTTTGAAGACATCCAGGCCAGATGCCATCACCACATCCTGTGGCAGGGAGTTCCATAGACTAACAACACGTTTTAAGCCTGGAGATTACACATCTCCATGAAAAATATTTTTTTTGTCTGTTCTTACTCTCCCAGCATCCTCAAGTTTGACGCTGGGTGAAAAAATATGTCCCTCTAGTTCTGGTATTTTGTGAGAGGGAGAAGAGCTTCCCTCTATCCACTTTCCTCATGTCCTGCATTATTTTGTATGTCTCAATCATATGCCCCCTCAGGCGCCTTTTTTCCAGACTAAAGAGGCCCAAATGTTTTAGCCTTTCCTCATAAGGGAGGTGCCCCAGCCCAGTAATCATTTTAGTCGCTCTCTTCTGCACCTTTTCCAGTTCCACTATGTCTTTCTTGAGATGTGGTGACCAGAATTGTACACAATACTCCAGGTGTGGCCTTACTATTGTTTTGTATAATGGCATTATAATGTTGGCTGTTTTATTTTCAATCCCCTTTTTGATAATCCCTAGCATGGAATTGGCCTTCTTCACCGCTGCCACACATTGGGGAGACACCTTCATGGAGCTGTCCACGAACACACCAAGATCTCTTTCCTGATCTGTCACGGATAACTCAGAGCCCATGAGTTGATAGATAAAGTTTTGATTTTTTGCCCCAATATGCATTACTTTACATTTGGCTACATTAAAACACATTTGCCATTTCGTAGCCCATTCCCCCAGTCTGGAGAAATCCTTCTGGAGCTCTTCACAATCTTCTCTGGTTTTTACCACACGGAAAAATTTTGTGTCATCTGCAAACTTGGCCACCTCACTGCTTATCCCTGTCTCCAGGTCATTTATGAACAGATTGAAAAGCACTGGTCCCAGGACAGAGCCCTGGGGCACACCAATTTTCACCTCTCTCCATTGTGAAAATTTCCCATTGACACCTACTCTTTGTTTCCTGGATCTCAACCAGTTCTCAATCCATAAGAGGACCTGCCCTCTTATTCCCTGACTGTGCAATTTTCTCAGCAGCCTCTGGTGAGGGACTGTGTCAAAAGCCTTTTGAAAATCAAGGTAGACTATATCCACCGGTTCACCCAAATCTACATGCCTGTTGACCTTTTCAAAAAATTCTAAAAGATTTGTCAGACAAGACTTACCCTTGCAGAAGCCATGCTGATTTTCTCTCAGCAAGGTTTGTTCTTCTATGTGTTTTAAGATTTTCTCTTGGATGAGGCTTTCCACCATCTTCCCTGGGACAGATGTAAGGCTAACTGGCCTGTAGTTTCCCGGGTCCCCCCTCCTTCCTTTTTAAAAAATTGGTGTGACATCTGCTATCCTCCAGTCCCACGGCACTGTGGCCGTTTTAAGAGACAAGTTGCATATTACCGTTAAGAGATCTGCAATTTCATTTCTCAGTTCCCTAATAACCCTTGGGTGGATGCCATCTGGGCCCGGTGACTTGTTAATCTTCAATTTATCAATTAGTCATAAAACATCCTCTCTTTTAACCTGTATTTGATTTAATTCTTTAGTCAAGAGGCAGCGGAATCTGCTCAAGGTCTTCTGTCGTGAAGACAGAAGCAAAGAACTCATTTAATTTTTCTGCAATTTCCAAGTCCTCCTTAATCTCCCCTTTTCCTTTAGTGCTCCCTCCTTTTAAATCCAACTTGAACACCTGACATTTCGTGCTCCACACATGGAGAAACTAATGCTGAATGTAGGGATTTGTTGGGGTCAGAGTATATATGAAAGAATGTTTTTTACATTTTTGGTAATGATGGTAAAGGGATGGTTTTTGTGGACACTGTGGCTGGGAAAAGAAAGATAAAATCTTTCTCCATGTATGTGGTATGTTTTTTAAATGGCTCAGCAAGTGTGAATCATGCCTGGAAACAAGTCAGTAACTAGTATTCTCATTACAACTGGTTCCAGTCAACAACTCGGCTACAGTTATTTGAGCCAACTGGAGATCCCAAGCACTTTCCAATGCGGACTCGGACACATTACAGGAGTCCAAGCAGGATATAAATGAAAGCATGTGCCTTCTCATAAATGACCAAATCAGGCTTCTTAGGGGGTGAGCACAAATGGTACAACTGTGCAGATGGACTATTGGCCACCATGTTATTTCATGCAAGTTAAATGGAGAGCATCAACAGCAAGAAAGGAAACAAAAGGTGAAAAAGAACAGATGCATGAATGTGGTGTAGTGGAAGATAATAGTTGCTAAAATTATAGGATTAAATCATGGGACTCTATTCCATGGCTTTGCTGCTAAGCTTTTTGGGGGTGGGGGTAGAACATGAAGAATTAAAAGGAAGCCACTGTTCTCCTGAGGTCTAGCAGTCAAATTATTGAAACAACCAAACTTCTCCTGCACTGTATTTCCCTACGAAGAGTTTTATGTTGCATATTAAATGGCAGCAAGAGGTTTATTTCACATGTTAAGTGGCATCAAGAGGTTTATTATACTTTTTAAGTGGCAGCAAGCCTGGGTTTGATATGTCAGAGTTGAAAACTGCAGTTTTAATAACTCTCAGTTGAGAAGTTATTCAGAAAATGTTGGCAGGTTAAGCTCATGAATGGATTAATCCAAGATTTGCTGAATATGGAAAGGGAAGAAGAGCCAGCTTTGATTTTCCCCTTTCCTCACAAATTGTGGCAGATATTTATTGCTTGTTATTACTTACATTGCAGTAAACCAGAAGAAAATATTTCATGTGTCAACTAATGGTTTTGCCTGTTGATTTTCTTTTATCTATCATACTCTTCCATGCATCTGTTGTTTTATTGTTTTCCTTTATTTGATACATGTTTTTAAAAGCATCTGTGGAAGCCTTAAAAATATTGTGGTTGAACTGGGGTGCCACTTAGGCAAATTATTGTGCTTACATCAATGAGACCTTGAGTTATGGTTCCCAATGTTAGCCATTTCAGTGTTGTAAGTTTTGTAAAGTAGCCATTTCAATGTTGTCGTTTTGTTGAGTTTGGGCTTGTGACTCTAGCTGATGTCTCCAGGGCATTGGTCCACTGTAGGCCGGTGATTTCCCTTTCCGATCCTTGCCCTTTTTGGCTTATTAAGCTCGCCGGAGGGAACATGCCAGAGTGAGCTGCTTCCATCGCAACTGCCTCCTTCAGGGATGGGATTTTTCCCACTCGGCTGAAGAAGACGGTGGTCAAACCCATCCTTAAGAAACCTGGCCTGGCATCTGACGATATGGGTAATCACCGTCCGATTACCAATGTTCTTTTCATGGTGGAGCGGATTGCTGCTGAGTGGCTCCAATCATTTCTGGAGGAAGATCATGTCTTGGATCCCTTCCAGTCTGGGTTCAGGCCGCGTCACGGAACCTCTTGAGGGGGGCTGACGGGGTTGTGCTACCCTGTTGGTTCTTCTTGATTTGTCAGCAACCTTTCATCCCATCGACCACGGTATCCTCCTGGGCAGGCTCTCTGAGGTGGGGATTGGAGGCTTAGCCTTGTGCTGGCTCCATTCCTTCCGTGAGGGCCGTGCTCAGTGAGTAGGCCTGGGTGGAGAATTGTCGTCTCCCTGGTCACTCTCTTGTGGGGTGCCTCAGGGGTCGGCAATCTCCCCCATGCTATTTAACATTTATATGAGGCCACTGGCTGAGGTCATCCGGAGATATGGTGTTTGCTGTCATCAGTATGCTGATGACATGAAATTCTATATCTACTTTTCCATGCCTGCAATGGAGGCAGTCCAGACCCTTGTTTGCTGCCTGGATGCTGTGCTGGATTGGAACAGGTCCAGTGGTCTCAAACGAAACCCCGAGAAGACCGAGGTTCTGTTCTTTGCGGGGGATGGGTCCGGTGGTCCTCTTCCCAGTCTTGGGGGGGGTCTACCCTCCAGCTGGTTGACAGAGCGAGGAGTCTGGGCATTGTCTCGGACCCGGCATTGTCCCTGGAGTCCCAGGTGGCTGCCGTGTCCAAGTCGGCCTTTTACCAGCTTAGGCTTATTGGCCAGATTCGCCTGTACCTTGATGGCGACTCCCTGTGGACAATTTATGCTTTATGAAGCAGTGTGTACTTGTGTCTTTCAAGCTAGCTATGAAGTGTACAGTTGAGGGCTACCTGGAATTTTTAGTTTAGGTAGAGAGCATCTGCAGTATATCATTATATCACTTTGATACCAACTATCATGGCTCACAAGGATGCTTGGGGTATTGTATATTGTACTCATAATTCTCTTCTAGAGATCTTTGGAGAACTCCTCTGAACCTCAGCTCCCCAAGTACCTCATCAAACTACAAATCCCAGGATTCCTTTGGATGGAGCCAACTTCTGAGGGGTACAGTCATATCAACCTGATAGATTTGTGTAGTACAGGACCTGTTTTTGTGCACAAGAGTATTTTAACCCTCCCCTGGAGATTCTCTCCCAAGGCAAATACCAGCTTTCAGAGACTCTCCTCAAGATAAAGCAAGTCTTGGTACCGATGTCCTGTTTCTAGAGGCGCATTGGAGTGAGTGAGGATCTGCTACTCTTGCCAAGATACTAATATAAAAACAAATGCAACATAATAAAATGTAATAAAATGCAACATTGAGGGTCTGGAAGAAATGTCTTATGAGGAACGGCTTAAGGAAATGGGAATGTTTAGCCTTTCAAAAAGAAGGCTAAGGGGGGGATATGATAGCTATGTTTAAATATTTGAAAGGATGTCATATTGAAGAGGGAACAGGTTTGTTTTTCATGGCTTCAGAGACTAGGACTCGGGGCAATGGTTTCAAACTACAGGAAAAGAGATTCCATTTGAACATTAGGAAGAACTTCATGACAGTTAGAGCTGTTCGGCAGTGGAATATGCTGCCACAAAGGGTGGTGGAGTCTCCTTCTTTGGAGGTTTTTAAGCAGAGGCTGGATGGCCATCTGTCAGAAATACTGTGATGGGGTTCCTGCATGGCAGGGGGTTGGACTAGAAGGCCCTTGAGGTCTCTTCCAACTCTATGATTCTATGATTCTATGAACATTTAAGCATCTAAAATGTTGGTATTATAATCTTACTAATAGTTTCATCTTTTTCAAAATAAAATGCCTGTCAAAACAGCCCTGTTTTTTAAAAAATGCCAGTGAAGGGGCCAGGCAGATGTCTGGCGGAAGTTGATTCCAGAGTTGGTTGTGTGTATGTGACCACCAAGAAGGCCTGGTTCCTAGTTCTCACTGGAAGAAGGCATTCTGCCAGATAACTGAGGTCCCTAACTGTTTAGGGCTTTATAAATGCCCTTCCTCTGTGCTCATTGACTGAACTTCTTGGTTGTTTGGGAATAGAAAGTGCTTGGAGTGTCTAAAGATAAATACATGACATATGCTAGAGAGTAACTCCCTGAATAGATAAACGAAAACCATTGTTCATATAAACATTTAATTGCATTTGGGGTTGGGGGTTGGGAGGATCTACCCTTCTGACAAAATCTGTAAATTGTAACTGAATAAACATTTCCAGTGACTAGCAGTAAAATATCTTTCAAAGTGTGGATGACATTGACAACAATAAATTGCTCACTAATTTATGAGCTCAGTTTGAGTGAACTTTTTTTGGCTCTATAAAATAGGGGAAAAATAGCCAAATAGCTGTGCCAAAGTTCATCCACTAATCATTTAAAGGTGAATGTTAGGGATAGATAGGGCTTCCATGTTTGTTTTGGACTTCAGTTCCCACAATTATGTAAGAATTCCCCAAGAGGAATATTGGGAGTTTCAGGTCACAGACCCATACCTACGGAGACTTGTATTGCACTCACCTGTAGCAAGGCCTAGGCCCTATCCCATGGCCGGAAGAAACACCTTAAAATAAAAGGCGGTTTCACTGCGGCAAGGGTCATGTGGCATTAAAGGAGGTTTCTGTGTCCTCACACTGTTTTCTTAACCGCCTCTGATGTGTCCCCGCAACCCGGAAACCGCATCAAAACAGCTGGGAAGGGGGTGTGGGAAGAGGGGAGGGGGATAAAAGATAAAAGAACCAGGGTAGATATCGGAGGAAATTTCCCTCTCTCTTTCTCGGGTTTTGTTTGCCTGTGCAGGTTATATTGAACAATGAGCTAATTCTGATGGTAGCTGGTGGGATGTCAAGCTCTCCCCTCGCCCCCTTCTCTCTCTCTCTCTCTCTCTCTCTCTCTCTCTCTCTCTCTCTCTCTCTCTCTCTCTCTCTCTCTCTCTCTCTCTCTCTCTCTCTCTCTGTGTGTGTGTGTGTGTGTGTGTGTGTGTGTGTGTGTGTGTGTGTTGCTGTACATCAGGCAGCAAACTGTGGTATATCAGGCCATTTACCAAATGGAAAGGCTAGAAAGATCACTCTAGCCATTTTTCTTCTGGTTTCTCCCTTGATGCAGTAGATTGTTTCCACTGAAGAGGTCAGATTTAGGCCAAGGGCCACCAGTTGCTGATCCTTAGTTTTACAACGTGTCAGTATTGGGCACCTCTTTTAAGCCTTATAAATAAGCATATTATGTGCCAAAGACTTGTTCTCTCATCTCTTGCCTTCCTCAGCCTATGGCAACAATATAATGAATGTTTGTTGTGCTCCTGGTTGGAAAAGCTGAAGAAAATCTAGGTTTAGCCAAAACTCTGATAATAAAGTATTTTATAATTTTCAAGAGGGCAACAGCTTACAGACTTAAAAAGTTTTATAAAATACTTTCTTTGTGTTGACAATATTCCAATTCAAGAATCTTTACAAATCAATAATGTCAGAGTTAATTTCTAACATTTTCTAATGGTGGTGTGGTTATTTTTTTATATTTAAAGATTTTATTAGGTTTTACTGGGGAAAGGCAACAATATAATGAATGTTTGTGCTCCTGGTTTCCAAAAAAGGGAAGAACTAAAAAAAGATATCAGACTTGAAAATTTTGCAATTGCATGACAATATATCAGAGTCAAAGATCTGCTGTGTGTGTGTGTGTGGTTATTTTTTTATAAAGGGAAAGGGAAGGGGGAAAGGAAAAATAAAGTATATATAGCTAGTATCAAGTCAAAATTTAACATAGCTAGTAATTTAACTACTTCTTGCCATCTTCCTTTGGTAGTCTCTTCATAATCTCCTTTTAGATATCCAGAAAGTCTATTGATTTCAATACATTCTCTTATTTTTTCGCAAAAGTTTCTCTCCGTGGGCACTTCAGATTGCTTCCAGAATTCTGCATACAGGATCCTTGCTGCAACAATTACATGATGCAATACATACTTTTGGTCATATGAAATGTTCATATCAGTTATATCCATTAAAATGAGTTCTGGTTTAAACTCTAATTTAATCTTCAATGATTTCTCTACAAATAGTTTTGCCATTTTCCAGTATAAGTTTGCTTCTTTACAAGTCCACCACATATGATAGAAATTGTGTGTGGTTATTTTTTAAATGCATACTTTATCTTGGTTTGCTGTTTCAGTTTGTTGAATGTCATGATTTTTGAAAACAGACTTTTAGAACAAATGTTCTCTTTCTGTGCTTTCTTCCAGCTCCTTATGTGACTTATCTAAACAAAGATCCGGGAGCTCCTTGCTCATTAACAGAGGCATTAGACCACTTCCAAGTTGAGAGCCTGGATGAAATCATCCCCAGTGACCTAAAGAACAAACAGATGGGTCCTCGGAATGTTCCTCACAACATCACTGTTGTAGCTGTGGAAGGCTGCCATTCCTTTGTGATTCTTGACTGGGCAAAGCCTGTACGTGGGGATCTGGTCACAGGTACTGCTCATACAGGTTGCATGGTGAATACCCGGCATGTTGTTACAGTGATTGTTCGCTGCAGAGAGAAAGTGCATATTTTACTCATTGATTCTTAAGAATTCTTAACTAGGATGGGGGTATGCCATCAGATTCTATAGACCAGACTACAATAATATAAAAATGTACATTAGGATATGAGTGGAGGTTCCCAGTCTTTGGTCTCGTGGCAATGTCAGGTCTACAAATGCTTTCGTGGTTCTTTTTACTAATCATCACAGGAAATGTAAAAGGAAATCTGCCAGAGGAAATTTGCAAAGACAAGTTTGAAAAGTGGACGATAAAGCTTGTTTATGGTCTAGCAAGAAATAATCCTGAGAACCCCAAGAACTTTGCAGAACAGAAGCAAGTATGATTGCTTTATGCAGGTTACCTTAGTTTGCCAAACTGTCAAAACTGTCCAGTTCATCATCTCAACTGGAGTAGACCCACTGAATCAATTGGTTTTGCTTAAGTAATTACTCATACAGTAACACCTTGGTTTAAGAGCATTTTGCAAGGCAAGCAAATATTTCTTCTAAATTTTGCTTTGATCAACAAGCAATGTCTTGCAGTACAAGCACTGGAACAGGTCACATGAACATACAGTTGGCATGTCTCCCCCCCCATGGGATTGTGATGGGATTGTCTGGAATGTTCTCTCTCAAGCAAGCTTCTAAAGCAGAGGGAGGAGAGAGGAATGGAGGTTTCCCTTGCACCAGCTAGGAAAGTTTTCAAAGGGGAGTGCAGGTTAGGGTTTTATTTTTCTTTATATTTATATTTTCAACATCCTTTCTTAGTTTTTAAACCGTTTCTAGTCATTGGATAGCTAGTCAAGTGTATGTGTGTGTGTGTCATGTTGTTACAGTCATGACCAACTCTTCATGACTCCATGTCCATGGAGTTTTTTTGCAGGAATACTGGTTCCTACTCCAAGTCAAGTGTATATAGTGGTACAAATTGCACTTTATTATTGTCACATTAAAAAACAGAGTAAAATCTTGATCTCAGTCCCAAGCAGAGCAGATTCCGCAGCCAGGTACCGAAACCATGGAACTGGACTTGTGTGAAACAAAGCCACACCCAAGGCTGACAGATCTAAAGGAAGCAGGTTGCTAAAAAAGAAAAGGAAAGGAAAAATCGAGGAGAAAAAAAAAAAAAATCAGTCCCCAACTGAGGCAAAAATTACTGAAATAGAAGTAATGTGAGAAATTCTTGCTGTAATGTCATATAACATAAAACCAAGGGCTTAGTCACATTGACAATAAGAATTGCTATTGTTCTGGATTCTGATTTTTAAAAGAAACGTTTGAAATAAGGTGCCTCTATGGCATAAACAGAAGTACAGATTATTATGCCGGCGAATTGTGTTTTCTGGTTCGAAAGTGACCTAAAATACTGGTCTGCCAAACAGTAAATTATTTCAGCACACAAATGAAACCTGAATTTAATGTATTCTCAAAGGCTTTCACAGCTGGGATGTGATAGCTGTTGTGAGTTTTTCAGGCTTTTTGGCCATGTTCTGGAAGTTTTTCTTCCTGAACTTTCGCCAGACTCTTTGGACGGCATCTTCAGAGGGCATAACATAACAACATAAGAAGAGCCATGCAGGATGAGGCCAAAGGCCCATCTAGTCCAGCTTCCTGTATCTCACAGTGGCCCCACCAAATGCATCCAGGAGCACACGAGACTAGATATTAGAGATAGGCACGAAACAGAACTTTTAGTTTGTTTTGTTATTCGTTATTCATTTCGTTAGGTAACAAAACGAATAATGAACCCCAGAGTGGTTTTTGAATGAACAGAACAGAACTGAAAAAAAAATTGGTTTGGTTCGGTTCCTTTCACCTCCCACGCGGAGGCGGGACCGGGCTTTCTCTCAAGAGATCTCTGCCGCAGGTGGGTGACAGCAGCCCTCTCTGAAGGGATCTCCGCTGGGGGGCCGTCGATAGTGGACTGCGGTCTCTCAAGGGAAGTACCCCAATTTTAAGTTTGGAGATTACACATCTCCATCATGGTTTGTAACCTGTGATGGACCTTTCCTCCAGGAATCTGTCCAATCCCCTTTTGAAGGCATCCAAGACAGATGCCATCACCACTTCCTGTGGCAGGGAGTTCCACAGACTAACAACACACTGGGTTAAACAAAAATTCTTTTATCTGTTCTCACTCTCCCTTTAGAAAACGTGGCTGCTTCTGACCCTTTAGGACAGCTCCTCCTTTTCCCTGGAAGGTGGCATGAAGGGAAGGACGTGGCCAGTCCTTCTCTCTGCTACTGCTATAGGTTATTTCCCTCCTTGGCAAGAAATGTGCCTGCACAGATCCCTTGTTTTGCCTTATTTGTCCCCTCTTTTTCTTCCCAGATAGCCTTTCGTGGAAGAAAGATAAAAACAGGCAGAGTGAATCTGGGAGAAACCATTGGGACTGCTTGGGAAACCAGGCAGCTGACGGCTATTTCAGCATTCTTAAAGGGACAGAAGCAGCCCAGCTTTCTAAAAGCGCAAGCCTCTTTGCCCGCAGACCCACTCCTTCCTTCACCTCACCAGGCAGCAGGAGCAAGTGGCCAGCATGAGGGCCAGGCAGACATTGCCAGGACAAAGCCTCAAACACAATGGTTCTAAAAGCCAGTGTGGCCACTTCAACTGAGATACAACACAGCTTTAAAAGGGATAAAACGTTTTCCTAAGAGGATGCACCCACTGACTTAAATACATTATGATACCGCATGGTTTCTCAGTTAATTCCATTGAGAACAGAGCTTATTGCAAGGCCAATGTAAAAGAAAACAAAATGCAATCTGAATCAATGAGTGAGGAAATACCTTTTGAACAGGAGCAAATAGGATATGTGGATTAACTCCTAGTCTTTGATTGTTTAAAAGGCTGAATGGAGATCCCTGATCTCTTTAGTCTTGTACAGACAATAGTTTAATGTGCAGTGTAAAGATACGTCAGACATTCGGGGCCTCTCTGCTCTTCAAGTCTAAGGTTACTGGTGGTTGTTATAAAATTTAAAGAGATTGATTGAAATGAAGATTGGGTTACTCACTTGATAACTTTGACTTTTTTCAAAAACTCAAGGAGAGCTACCAGGTGCATTGGCTCAGGGCCCAACAAGAAAAAGATAATGTAACCCAGATGTAGTGTGGAATCAAAACAGCACTCAGAACGAGTTAATCTAGATTTATTGCAAAAAAAAAAAATCTATTGCGAGTTGTGAATGTAACTACTTGATGTGAAAAGTAAAGCACACGGAGATCAGATAATTCCCATATGTGTTAAAAAGCTGAGTTAGAGTCTGTTTACTTGGGAATTTTCATTGAGGTTAGTTTGGTCCTTTCCTGCAGAACCAAAATATGGGGGAGCAGTGCTGGTGACAAAAAAGTTACAAGGAGGTGGTGTCCTTTGCAACCTGATATTCCTTTGTCATCTGAATTCAGCCTGAAGCTAGCACTGTTGACAATCCTTTGGCTTGCCGTATATGATTAACGGATATATGTAGTGTGGAGTAACTTGACACCCGAAACGTATTTGATGTCCTCTTTAGGGATGCTGACTCTAGTAGAATATTTCAGTGTAATGCAGCATAACGCGAGGTGCACTTTGGTAAATTGAGCTTTCACCCTCTGGGAACAGCAATGACACTTCTGCTAGGAGCAGTAACTAGTAATGAAAATGGTAACAGAACAACACAAACATCATAAGAAGTAGAGGAACTTCTGCCACCAAGTCTGGAAGCTGAGTTATGGCGACTGGACTTCTTTTCTTGAGGGATTGAAACATTTTGCAACTCATCCAAGCAGCTTCGTCAATCTAAAGAAAGTTAGTGGTCAGTCCTTCAATTAATAGTGCACCTTGATTTCACATAACCAGGGGTGGATTACCATTAAATACAATAAACCCGTGCTTAGGGGCATCAAGGGAAGAGGGCACACCACATACATTTTCCATAGCCGGATTTATCATGGGCCATATGGTGCAATACTGCAACTGGTGCAGCTGAATCAGGATCTGTAAAAAGCCCCCCCACCACCACCACCATATTAAATGAAAAAAAATGCATACAGATATATACAATAATAACAAGAGCACTTAGAGATTGTAGACCTCTGCCATCAGTAGCTCAATAGCTTAATAGTTATGATAGTGTTTTTAGATGTTTTTATATTGTCCTTGTATTAATTACTTTATTGTCCTGTTTAATTGTTGATTGTTGGCCTGTTGATGGCGCATGTCGCCTCATTGTTAGCCGCCTAGAGTTCAAATTTGAAGATAGATGGGATATAAATGCAATAATAAATAAATAAATAAATAAATAAATAAATAAATGAAAGCAGGGGAAACTTTGTATGCACTCAGTTGTCTGCTGAAAATGAGCAGGGGCGCAAGTAGCCGGTTTATTATTATTCATATTTTGAATGACATATATATAGGGGGGCATCAAAATCTTTTAAGTGCTTAGGGCCTCTAAGGGTCTTAATCTGGCTCAGGCACAGTCTATCTGATACTTATCAGGCAGTGATTTCAACAATCCCCAGACAAATCAAAAATACTTCACACCTCCACTAGCAAGGCCATAGCTAATGACCCATACTTTATGGGTGTTGTAAAGGTGAGACTTTCACCCACCTTAGGCCACTGTCCATCTAATGAGCCTATTGGGACTACTATATAGGAGCCTATCCATCTTATGAGCCTATTTCAGGCCAGGGTGACATGAGGTCAATGTGAACTATAAAATGGAGGACTCGCAACTAGCTTTCCTCCGACTGATGAAGCTGTTTGGATGAGCAGTGAAACATTTCAGTCTCTCAAGAAAAGAAGTCCATTTGTCTTCTCTTATGGGAGATACCCAGAAAGGGATGACCTAGGGGTCAGTAGATGATTTTAGGAAGAGGTGCTCCAACAGGTAGCATGGTCCCAAATAACAAAGGGCTTTATAGGTGATGATGATCAAAATCTTGAATCTGATCCAGGAGAAAATAGGTAACCAATGCAGTCAATCAGAACTGGGAGATGTGGTTGAACTTGTGTACACCAGTCCCCAGTCTGGCTACCACATTCTGGACCTGTTGCAATCTCCAGGTCTAATCAAATGCTTCATAAACATCTTCTGAAAAGGATAAGAATTCCAGTCCATTGCATGTCCCTGTTTGTGAACTGGTATTTGTATGTATTATTTTTATGTTCTGCCAAGCTGCCAAAAATAAAATATATATTGAATTCAAAATCTTAAACTATAAAACCAAATTAAAGAAAACAATGGCCAGAATTCTTTTACTATTTATGCTTATGTGAGATAAATCATGCAAATCTAGTCATCAAATTGCTGCTCTTTGATAAGGTCCTAGTTGTATTCCTGGGTATTTGGCATGCACCCAGGAATGCTAACAGTAACTCATGAGTTGCAACTTGTCATCACAGTTTATATTATCTCGCTTACATGAGCATAAATCTGCAATAGGATTCTGGGCAACAATTTTAAAAAGGTAGCACCATCCAGTTAAAATCCCCCTTGAGGAAAAGTCCACCTTACATGCTAGGGGCTTCTCTGAAGAAAAACTACCTTTGCCAGCCAGAAGAAAGAGAACAAAGAAAACAGCTAATCTACCGCCTTCAACAGGCAGTCCCAGAGGCTGGGTGCAGAAGACCCTGTGACACATCCCCAGGTGCTTTGTCCCAGCTGCAGTCTCCAGTATTACTGCTGTATCCCATTCCAGTGATACTTCTTCTGATTCATTTAGACTGTAAGCTTAGTTGATTTTTCTCATGCTAACTATATTATCTCCTCTTCTCAACAGGATATTTAGTTTATAGTGCATCGTATGATGACTTTATCAGAAACAGATGGTCAACCAAGACGGCAGGAAGCACTAATTTACCCATTGAAAACCTGAAGCCTAATACAAGGTACTAAAATATTTTGAGTTGTACAGTTAATTTCAGAAGGCATGTCATAAGTGTCTGAGCAGGACTCTCCTCAGCCATGCTTCCTGAGTTACTGTGGTGAGAAGCTCCATCTTACCCAAAAGGCAGAAAACACAGTCGACAGAGACATTGGGTCCAAGGCTCAAATGCACCTTGTGTCCATTTTGCCCTTCCGCTCTGCTTATATATGTACAGAGATGTCCGTAGGACTCTAGGTTTTGCCAAACCAATTTTCATTGGCATGTTCAGCAAACGACAAAGATACAGAACTGTGAAATATCTTCTGTTCTCACCTGCGGGATTTATTGACGTATTCAATAAAATTCTGTCGTCTTTTTCAACATAAGCTTGGTTGGGGATTACTGTTGTCAAATGGATTGGGTCCCACAGTGTATGTCAGAATGGAGAAACAGGAGTAAAAGATAGAAGGGTTCAGAGCTGAGGATTATTCTTTCTCTTTGGCCTCAAAATGTCATGTGGATCCTCAGCCAGCACTGTGTTCTCTCTGGACTCACAGGCTGAAATAACTGCAGATCTGGTGACTTATAAATAGCTGCTCTCCACTGGCAAAATATCTGTAATTGGACAAACCTAACTGAAAGAGTAAGCTAGAGCAAAAGCATGTGTCAGCAATTTTGATTCAGGAGGAGTAAAGGCTAAAGAACACATTATCTTAAATACACTGTATTGTTTTTAAAACAAGTTCAAATTCATTGTCCTGGTCCAGACTGGGACTATTGCACACTAGTGGAGGAAGATTTAAACCTCTCCCCATCCAGCCAATATCTCCCTCCCTTCTAAGAATTGGGTGTGTGTGTCTCACTTGGCCCTAGTGAGGGATTTTTCTTCGGGCTCACCATTTTGGGGATATTTCAGTGTTATAAGCACCATTTGTGGAGGAGGATTTTGACTGGCTAGAACTGGAATCTCTCCTGAAATCCTGATCTGGATCAGGACCAGAACCTGGAAATGTTACTCCTATGGACTATGGCCATGGTGGCTGGGATTTCTCAGAATTGTGTTCCAGTTTATCTGTGCTCTGATCTGAACCCCCTATTCTTAGTCAGGAGTAAAGAAGAAACTGATCTTAAACTGTGTGCTGTAATGGAGCCTCCGGTTAAACCCCAAGTTCTAAGGATTTTTTTAATGCTAGGAATCAAATGAGTTGATGCAGTTAGCTCATTATTAGAAACAAAGGTCTCTCAAATGATAAAATATGCCTTATTTAACCTTCAATGGAACATCAGTGCAACATTAAAGTGCAACTTAATATCAGCTTCTAATTGCAAAAGTAGCATCCTTTGATCCAAATAACACCATTTAGGATGAGGCATACTTGTGCGAATTAGAGAATTTGGACAAGCCGAAACCCATAACACCATCTGTTATCTGAGTCTGGTGAAGTCAGAAACCTATTTCTGACTTCAATCTATAATTGTATAGATGCATCACAAGGATACAACATGAGACAGTACAGCAAATGGAAACTTGCAGTTCACATCCTGGGATGCCCCTCTGAGTCTATCTACCTTTTGACCTGGGCAGGCAAAGGTCTCTATAGTCTTGCCTTCCTGTGCTTAAACTAGCAGGGAGGAATAGAAAACCACCACCACCTGACTTGTACAAAATGCAGAAAACGTCTTGCATCAGGTCAGCATGTTATCATCCTGATAAGATAAGCTATTTTCAGAACAATAGGTTTCTTGTGTTCATAGGTCCCATTAAGCTGGTGGTGCACCATGCACAAAGCCGTGGATAAATGTGTTCTGTACAGTACATTTCAGATTCAATACACTTGTGCCTGTTCAAATTGGTTATTAAGCCTACTGATTAGTCTAAAGATTCAAATACTAAGGTCTATGTTTTACTATAGTCATTCATTAAAAACATGATTGTGAAGTTGAATGTGTGCTAAAAGAACAAGAACACATTCTGGGCTTGTTTATATGGTGTAAAAGGAGTGGGTTGGATTGGACTAAGTTGGATTGTTAGGACGTCTGGTATATTATTGGCAAATTCATCACTTCCTCGACTCCATGAAGGAGCTGAGGAAGTGAAATATTTTTTAAAGGGTGTATTATGGCAGCAAATATTCGCTATATGACTTTTTAAAAAGTTAAGTGGAAACTTTTGTTTGCCTTTTTTTAATGTCTGATCAACAGTCTGCCTGCCTGTTTTATGATAAGTCTGTGAATAAATGATTGATCATTTTAGTATTTTAAAAACAACATTTTTTTCTTTCTCTGTAAGGAGGAAAAGAAGAAAAGTTAAAGTCTTATGGTTGTATGCTAAAGAAACTGACAGCTTAAAATATTGTTCTTATGTTTTATTTTCACCTCTTAATTGAATTTTTTTATTACTTTGTGGATTTTAAAAAATAAAACTCAGGTTTATAAATTCTGTTTACGGTTTTATAAATGGCAATAATCTGATACCATAACCATGTATACCATTGGTCAGTGCTATGAGATGTACTGTAGTTTAATTACATCATCAAAGTGAGCAAAGCTGAGTTTTATCAAAAATATTCTTATGGAATGAACTCTTTGCTTTGGCATGGTTATTATTGTGGAAATGAGGATGCCAGCTGTTTCCTTTGGCTAGTGACATGGATAACAATAGAAGTCCCTGTTCATAAGTTTAAACGGCATGCCCAAACTTAGTGTAGTGGTTTTCAGTTGCTTATCGCCGTTCTGCTGCTTATTTGGGGGTAGAGACTGTCTGCCAAAGCACAGCCAACTCTATTAGGAAGCACCCTGAACTATCAGAGAAGATTTTGAGGAGAGGCTTTGAAAAGTGCCTCGTGAAGGAGGAGGAGGCAAAGAAGATTGCTTTCACAAGTAGTGCCACCATAATGCCATACACCAGCTAATGCTTGAATGCCGACCTTACTGAAATCAGTATAATGAGTTAGTCGTGGCTTAGCTCCCACTGACTGCAGTGGGAATTACGTGCAACTAATCAGTCTGAAAGTAACTAAATATCAGTGAAAATGATTTGGTAGATTAAGTAGGGGACACATCTTGATGTGCATCTGTGCATCTGTGGAATCGTTTTACAGATCGTGTCTTTTGTATATGAATACAAGGTAGAGGAGAAACTGTGTATCTGTATTGTACTGTGCACAAATCGCATGCATGGTTTTCTACTGCATTCACTTTTGCAGTACAGTACTCATAGATTTTCACACTTCTTATAAGTTTCTGACTACCTGGTGGGTATGAGACATTCTGTGTAAAGGTTCTCAGAGCAGAACTAGATGTTCATTTGTTTGGTTTGTTTATAACCCATCTTTCCTGCAGCGAGCTCAAGGCAATGCATGTAGGTCTCCTCTTCCTGACTTTATCCTCACAGCAACCCTGTGAGGTAAGTCATTTTGAAGGAAACATTCAGAGCATCTCAGGACCATGTGAAGACTTGAATCTAGATCTTGAAAGTCCCATCCCATCATTCTAAAGACTACGCCTCACTGCCACTGGGCTGCGGATGCCCTCTTCCCTCTTTTCCTTCCCTCAAACATTGAGATTCACAGAATGTGTGAAGAGTAGTCAACACCTTGTAAAAGATATGCTTTCTTACCCAATGCTAACATTGTGAGGCACAGCAGGGCAGCTTAGAGTACAGTGATGTCATGTCACATGTCATGCTACTCTACATGTTGTGAAAGAGGGAATTAGAGATGGTGGTGGCAGGTCTCTCCATGTCTCGTGTAACATCTAGTTCTGCCCTTAAGCAATGAGTTATAAGCAGGCAGGAATATAAATAAACAAATGCCTGAGCACAGGATGGCTGTTTGTTTTTGCCCTTTCTCTGTATATATAAATGAAAGTTTATTGGCAGTTCTGACTCCTGTTTTGATGTATAGATTTGTGAGTATATCATATGACTTGAAAGTTAAGAATTCTGAGTCGCTGTCCTGGCAGCCCCAAAGACTCCTAGTGTGCAAGTCGTTTGGAATGCTCTCTTAATATTAAGTAAACCTGAGTGTTTGTTTAATCTCATCACTTAGTTTTGTGTTGTCATGCATGAAAATCAGGCTGCTGTGTAGCTGCCAGATAGCTTTCTCATAGATTCATCCTCCTGGACCTACAGTGTTCTCTGCCCCTCTTCTAATCCATTTAAAACATTTGGAAGAGATATTTGAACTTTTCTTACTGTCTGTCCACCCATTGCAAGTCACTTCCCTATGGAACAAGAGTGAGCCAGGACTAGCTGTCCAGATGTTGTTGGGCTGAAGGTCCCAGAATTCCTCACCATTGGCCATGTTGGCTAGGACTTATGCGAGCTGCATTCCAGCAACATCTGGAGGTCTGCTTTTGTCTCCTCCAGCACAGGGAGGTTAGTTGCAAGGATCCGGGAGGACAGGCAGTAAGAGCTGTTCAACATGCAGAGCATGTTCTCCTAGGTCACTCCATTTGATCTCCCTTCTCGATGACTTTCAAATGCAAAACTGCATGGAACTGTGTCATTACCCAGACTTATGAAGCATGGAAGAGGGCAACCGTGGACTTGTCATCCCCCTTCCCTTTTAGGCAAGGTTAAGATGCTTTATGAGATTATCATGAAGATGACATAGGATAATGTGTGGTTTTGGGGTTGGGGGGGGGGAGGCAAAGCAGCCAGCAAATGGGATAGAGGAATAAATACAGTACTGTACCTGTAAAGCGGGATGGATCCTATCCTGGTGTTTGGATAGGATCCATCCCGATTGGAAACCTACACTATGGCCCTTCAGCTGTAGAAAGCCTCTTCAGCTGCACAATTGAATGAGAGTCTATAGTTAAACCACTGAAAAATATTTCCATATTGTAAAGGACTGTGTCAGGGAAATAAAGAGGGGGGAAAAGAAAACATAATTCTCTGAAATGCCAAACTTTTATGTGGTTTTGGTCTACCACAACCAGTATTAAGAAGAGAGAAAGGAGCCTTGTTTTTCTTCTCCCTCCCTCCCTTTAGACATCACATGATCCATAATTATGTGCAGAACACTTTGCAGACAACAACAATCTGAAAAGTTCAATTCTGGCAACAAGTAATGAAGATAGAAAAAGAGAAATATCACATATATGCAGAACTTAATTATAATGTCTGATATAAGAGGAGTAATTCAAAGAACACATTTTAAAAAATTGAACAGTCTTTTCTTCTGTGTCTTTTTGAGTTACTGCTGCTGTGAGTTGTCATCTACGACAGTGGTCTTCAACCAGTTGGGTAAGGAGCTACTCTTTGGGTGTAGCTTGGTTTAAGATGGTTCACAGCAGAATTATTATCCTCATGTGTTTTATACAGGGAAAGAAAAATATTAAATTGTTGTTGTTGTTGTTCAGTCATTCAGTCATGTCCAACTCATCATGACCCCATGGACCAGAGCTCACCAGGCCTTCCTATCTTCCACTGCCTCCCAGAGTTTGGTCAAATCCATATTGGTTGCATCGATGACAACGTCCAACCATCTCATTCTCTGCCATCCTCTTTTCCTTTTGCCTTCAATCTTTCCCAACATGAGGGACTTTTCCAAGGAGTCCTCTCTCATCATGAGGTGGCCAAAGTACTGGAGCCTCAGCTTCAAAATCTGTCCTTCAAGTGAACATCCGGGGTTGATTTCTTTCAGGATGGATAGATTTGATCTCCTTCCAGTCCAGGGGACTCTCATGACTCTCCTCCAGCATCACAGCTCAAAAGCATCGATTCTGCGGCGATCAGCCTTCTTTATAGTCCAGTTCTCACTTCCATACATCACTACTGGAAAAACCATAGCTTTGACTATCCTGACCTTAGTTGGCAAAGTGATGTCTCTGCTCTTTTGGATGCTATCTAGGTTTGCCATTGCTTTCCTCCCAAGAAGCAGGCGTCTTTTTATTTCATTGCTGCAGTCGCCATCTGCAGTGATCAAGGAGCCCAAGAAAATAAACTCTGTCATTGCCTCCATTTCTTCCCCTTCTATTTGCCAGGAGGTGATGGGACCAGTGGCCATGATCTTTTCACTCTCCTCTTTCACCCTCATTAAGAGGTTCTTTAATTCCTCCTCACTTTCTGCTAAATAAACATTCATCATCATATCTGAGGTTGTTGATATTTCTTCCAGCAATCTTAATTAAGAGGATTCATCCAGACCTGCCTTTTGCATGATGTACTTTCTGCTATCAGTTAAACAGGCAAGTATCATCTGCTCCTTTCCCAATTTTAAACCAGTCAGTTGTTCCATATCCAGTTCTGACGGTTGCTGCTTGTGCAATCTTAGATTTCTTAGGAGACAGATAAGGTGGTCAGGCACTTCATCCAGACTTGCCATAGTTTGTTGTGATGTCAAAGGCTTTGGCATAGTCAATGAAGTAGAAGTAGATGATTTTCTGGAACTCTCAGGCTTTCTCCATAACCCAGCGCATGTTGACATTTGATCTATCGAAATCCAGCTTGCACTTCTGGAAGTTCTCTGTCCACATACTTGAAGCCTGCCTTGTAGAATTTTAAACCAGAAATCAGTTGTTCCAGTTGGAGCA
This sequence comes from Phrynocephalus forsythii, assembly GCA_029282475.1. Lineage (NCBI taxonomy): Eukaryota > Metazoa > Chordata > Lepidosauria > Squamata > Agamidae > Phrynocephalus > Phrynocephalus forsythii. The sequence continues at coordinate 82,339,758 of JAPFRF010000002.1, forward strand.
TTCTTTGGCATTGTTCTTTGGGATTGGGATTGCTGATCTTTTCAGTCCTCTGACCACTGCTGAGTTTTCAAATTTGAGACAGATAAGGTGCACCTTTACAGCATCCTCTTTCTTCTTTTAAAGAGTTCAGTTGGAATGCTGGCCTTGTTGTTTGCAATGCTTTCTAAGGCCCACTTGACTTCACTTTCCAGGATGTCTGTCTCCAAGTCAGCAACTACGCTATCTTGGTTATCAGGGACATCCAGATCTTTCTGATATAATTCCTCTATATTCTTGCCATCTCTTCTTGATTTCTTCCACTTCAGTTATGCCCCTACCATTTTTGTCCTTTATCATATCCATCTTTGCATGAAATGCCCCTTTAATATCTCCAATTTTCTTGAATAGATCTCTGGTTTTTCCTTTTCTGTTGTTTTCCTCTATTTCTTTGCACTGTTCGTTCAAGAGGGCCGCCCTGTCTCTCCTCGCTATTCTTTGGAAGTTTGCATTCAATTTTCTGTATCTTTCACTTTCTCCCTTGCATTTTGTGTCCCTTCTCTCCTCCGCTATTTGTAGGGCCTCATTGGACAACCACTTTGCTTTCTTGCATTTTGGGATATATATTAAATAGTATATCCCAAAATGCTATTTATGCCCAGTGTGGTTTTACATTATTTTTATATGCGAGGTAGATTAGAGTTTACGAAGAGTTGGTATAAAACATGAAATAATTATTATTTTTCTTCTTCTTTAAATTTAAATTGCTATAGACATATTCAGTGAAGTAAATATTTGAAAATTTATAAGAAACAAAACAAACCTACCCAATATACATAATCTGGATCCAATCCCAGAGTCTGGTATAACTTAAAACAGGGGTAGAGAACCTTTGGCCCTCCAGATGTTTTGGACCATAACTCCCAAGTTCATTATCATTGTCAATATAGGCTAAGAATTCTGGGAGTTGTGGTCCAAAACATCAGTAGGGCCAAAAGTTGCCCTCTCCCTAACTTAAAAGATAGTTTATGTCTTGGGCAGGATGGTAGATAAAGAAAGAACTTGACCACAAGCATCTACAATGAGACGACCCTCATATGAAGGCTAGAACCACTGAAGTTACCCTGCCAGGACTTCCCAAACTTACTTCATAATCAGGAGCAGCCCATCAAGCAGATCCCTTTGGATTTTCCCCCGTCACATTTCCTTTGGCCCCAGTAACAACAAACTGGAATGTTCTGATGTTACAACACATTATACATCTCCTTTTGGGAAATAACTTAAAGTCACAGACAGGCACTAGTTTTTTTTAATATAGTTGAAGAACAGAACCATAGCTGATAGAATCATTTTTACCAAGATAATGTGTGTACATGCATACACATAGAAGCCTTTTGTATGGGTGGGTGTGGATTGAGAAGTCTGTATGACTTCTAGCACCAGCCCCCTTCTGCCGGATCCAAGTCTTGTCATTTGGCTGTTTGCTGTGCTATATCCATTTTTATTTTTATTATTTCTTAATACTCTCTATATTATTTTTTTCTTTTCTATATTGGGTTTGTTTGGGGTTGGTATATTTGGGCAGTTGTTTTTCGCAACATGTTGTAAACCGCCCAGAGTTCCCGTGGGATAATCGGGTGGTTAACAAGCATAAAAATAAATAAATAACTATAAATAAATAATATTAATATTTCTTCTCAAATCAGGCCTTTTGCAGCAGACATCAAAAGCAGATTTAAACCCAATTGCCTGCCACCAACCTGAGTTTTAGCCTACGGCTCTTACACTTAGAATTAGAGATGGGCATGAATCAAAAAAATGGTGTTTCGTTTGTCGTTTGTCGTTTGGAGGGTCTGTTTCGGTTTGTTTCCATTTTTGTGAATTTTTGCAAAAAAATGATTTCATTTTTATTCATTTTGTTACAGTTTCGTTACCATTTATTTCAATTTTTGTGATTTTTTTTAGCATTTAAAGCAGTTCACTGTATTGCAGTAACGAAAAGGAAACGCACAACAAAATTTCCGGTGTTTCTGTTCATTTCGTTTCATTTTGGAGACAAAATTCGTTTGTTGTTTCGTTGCGTAATGAAACAAAAAACAAAAACAGAAACAAAAAATTGTTCGTTTCGTGCCCATCTCTGCTTAGAATAGTAATCGTCATAGATTTTTCAGTGCAACATAGCACTTAAGTTAGTTAGAAGCTGAAAATAATATTGTCAAAGGAAATAATCCAGATTCTGGTGGCATTATACTTGTCTGAGCCAGTTATTTAGAAAGGTCATGTGGTTTTAGGGGGATACTGTTATTTTGGCAAGACTCACGTTTGGATGGGGAGAAAAATAAATGGCCAAACCATTGCTAGCAATTACAGAATGTTGGTATTTTTCTTGCCAGTGGTGGGAAGTGAGTGCATGTGTGCAAGTGTGGAATCGAGCAAGACCGTTTTAATAGGCCCGTATAATTCCAAACAGCATGCAAACTGCAGCAGTAGCTCAGATCTTTGTTGAATATGAAAACTTGATTGAAAAGATGCCTTGCTGAGGGTGCAAATACATTGGCCAGCCGCAGTGAAGAGATTTTGGCATTGCTGTGTCTTGATTCACAGCCTGTTTTATACTTCTGTTCGGATTAAGTGATCAGACGTAGACTTGCAGATTATTTCAGTGCCAATGTCCACAAAGCACAGTTTATATATAAGTTTATCTTCTTTTTATGCTTTATTGTCAAGCCCTTGGGCTCTTTAAAGTGCTCTAGGGAAAAGGAACAGTTTTCCAAAGTTCTCCATACTGTACAAACACATATACACTTGCTACAGAAACAATATAGTTTGTCAGTGTTGTTTCTATTTCATAGAATTTTTTTGTCAGTGCAGTTGATCTAGTGCTAAACTAGTATAACAGTGTAGTGGAAAGATGATCTATTGCTCTATACGCAGCAGTTTGTTTTTTAAAAACTCAATTATACTTCTGGGCTATTAAGGAGGATCACAGGTATGGGTGTAGTTGCAGCCCAAGACAAAAGACATGGACATGCATGAAATGGGTGCTAACTGTAAAATAATTCTGTTGCTGCTTTCATTCCTTTTCCAATCTGTGATTTTAATATGTGATTTCAGCTCTTTATGTTGGATGGGATGTCTCAGACTTATTGGAGAAAATGCATGAAAGAAACCAAGAATGCTGCATAATTTTTCATAACACACATGTTGAACAGATACTATTCTGTTCTGTTCTGTTCTGTTCTATACCTCAGGATCCTAGTATGTGAAGCCATTTGAACTGTGGACATTGGTGTGAATGGAGTGACACGTTGAATACGTGTGCAATGAGGCATTGAGGACCTTGTTGAACATAGAAGCCATTTCATTTCAGTGGCAATCTCTTCCACTGTATTTATGTTACATCTCCCTTTGGTTGTATTAGAGACAATGAAAGTGAACCACTTGCCACCTACCCTTTCCCCCCTACATATTTACTGGTAGTACATCTGATTTTTATGGACACATGCTATATACACCAGGAAGTTACAAAAGGAAATGCATAAATCTCCCTAATGGTTGTATTTGCTTTTATTCAGTCCCTTTTAAAATTTGTAGATACTGTAAATAAAAATAGATATGCGGTTGATGGTTTTTTTGTTTGTCATGCAGTGTTCAGCTTTTGTCTCCTTTGTTTTGCTTTGTTTAGTTTTGTTTTGTTTTGTTTTGTTCTTTTCTGACATTCTTGCACAGATTAACACAGCTACCACTTGGAAAATTACAGCTATGAGTGGGAGGCTTTCCTTTCAGATGGTTGTTTTCCACTTAATAGAGAAGTTTTCCACTTAATAGAGAAGGGCGCTCCCCACCCCGCGGGGAGCGCCCTTCTTACACCTGGGCCCGCCCCCGTAGGCTCCTGGACCCTACAAGGTTTATGGAGGCCTTCGGGGAGCTCTCTGGCGGTCTGGCGGACGATCCGGTTGATGCCCTGGTGGAAAGGTGGCATGTTGGTGCCGCCGGGGCGATAGACCGGATCACCCCTAAGCGTCTCCTGCGTTGTCGAGGCCGCTCCTCCCCGTGGTTCACGGAGGAGTTGCGGTCGATGAAGCAAGAACGTAGGAGACTGGAGGTCATATGGAGGGCGAACCGGACGGAAGTGAATAGGGCTGCCCTTAAACAGCTGACTGGCCGCTATCTTCGCGCGATCAGGGACGCCAGAAGATCTTATGCCTCCCTGAGAACTGGGGAGGCCTCGAGCCGCCAGGCGGAGTTATTCCGGGTGGTTCGGGACCTCTCCAATCCCAGTCAGCTGCGGCCTCCTCCTAGTGATTTCACTAGTGAGCAATTTGCAGCCCATTTTAGATCTAAAATTGAGGCCATCCGCTCCGATTTGCCCCCCAGTTGCTCTAGTCCATCCTTTGGGTCTTCCAGTGCCTCACCCCTCCGTTCTCCCCTCCTGGATGAGTTTGGGCCGGTCTCTTTAGCGGAGACCTCCAGAGCTATGGCTCGTTGCCGGCCGGCGGCCACTCCCTTTGACCCTTGCCCAGCTTGGCTCTTAAAATCTGCCGAGGGGAACATGCCAGAGTGGTTTTCTTCCATCGCCACGGCCTCCTTTCGGGAGGGTCGTTTTCCTTCCCGTCTAAAGGAGACCGTGGTAAAACCCATCCTTAAGAAACCTGGCTTGGTGACGGACGATCTTTCCAACTTCCGTCCGATCGCCATCGTTCCCTTCCTGGGCAAGGTTGTCGAGGGGGTGGCTGCTGTCCGGCTCCCGTCATACCTGGAGACAAACCATATCCTGGACCCCTTCCAGTCTGGATTCAGGCCTCTTCGCGGGACCGAGACCGCCCTGGTCGCTCTGCAGGATGACCTCCTCAGGGAGGCCGACAGGGGGAGTTCCTCCCTGCTCGTCCTCCTTGATCTCTCAGCAGCCTTTGATACCGTCGACCACGGTAATTTCTGGCCCGGATCGCTGAGGCGGGAATTGGTGGTCAGGCCTTGGCCTGGCTCCGTTCCTTCCTTGGCGGCCGGACTCAGAGGGTACAGCTGGGGGATGTCTTGTCGGCTCCTTGGACTCTCCCTTGTGGGGTGCCCCAGGGGTCGGCAATCTCCCCCGTGCTGTTCAATGTTTTATGAGGCCGCTGGGGAAGTCATCAGGAGATATGGAGTTCGCTGTCATCAGTACGCTGATGACACACAGCTCTATATCTCCTTTTCTACATCTGCAGAGGAGGCGGTCCGATCCCTCGATCTGTGCCTGGAGGCCGTTCTGGAATAGACCAGAGATAACCGGCTCAAGCTTAATCCGGAGAAGACGGAGGTTCTGTTCTTCGGGGCGCCTCGTCTCGGTACAATGGCCCCTCCCTAGTCTGGGGGTACCTCCCTCCAGCCTACAGACAGGGCCAGGAACCTGGGCGTGGTCCTGGATTCGGCCCTCTCCTGGAAGCCCAGGTGATGGCAGTCTCCAGGGCCGCTTTTTTCCATCTCTGCAGGATCGCCCAGATCCGTCAGTGGTTTGACGAGTCCTCCCTGAGGACAGTAGTGCAGGCCCTGGTGATCTCGAGGATCGACTATTGCAATGCCCTCTACGTGGGTTGCCCTTGACCCTGGTCCGGAGGTTACAGCGGGTGCAAAATGCGGCGGCCAGGCTGGTGGTGGGTGCTCGTGAGATTCGAGCACATCACCCAGTCCTGGCCCGCCTGCATTGGCTACCCGTTGTCTTCCGGATCAGGTTCAAGGTCCTGGTCTTGGTTTTCAAGGCCCTCCACGGCTTGGGACCAGGCTACCTGGCGGAGCGCATCTCCCTGAGGGCATCCGGATCCAGACCCACGAGATCGTCGCAGGCACGCTCATTGCGAGTGGCCACACCCAGAGAGGCGCGGAAAAACGCGGAACCGCGCCTTCTCTGTGGTGGGGCCTCGCTCTGGAACCATCTGCCTCTTGAGCTGCGCCTGCTGGAGTCCCTGCCCGCCTTTAAGAGGGCTCTGAAGACCTTCCTCTTCAAAGAAGCTTATGGTGCCCTTATTAGTTAGTTTTTCTTTTCTTTCCTATCCCTAAACGTCTGCCGCCATCTTGTCCTCCGCTGCCCTTGTTGGTGGCCTGCTTTTCTTTTAGCTTTTATCTTTTTAGCTTTTGCGTTGTTAGCCGCCCAGAGTTCCCGTTGGGAAGATGGCGCGGGATATAAGCACTTAAATAAATAAATATAATAAATAAATAAATAAATAGGTCAGGGTTAGTGTTCAGGCAGCATTGTCAACTATGCTTGAATAGGAAATATTCTGTTCCACAATACAAGTACTGTACTAATACAATGGCTGAAATTTCATTACTAAGCAGTACTATTACTGCTTAGTACAGTATGTTTCACTAGAGTAGGCCAATTGAATCAATGGGGATTTGGTGATAATTCTTCCATAAGTTCCACAGACTCAAATGGGCCTCCGACTTGCAGTTTATTATGATGCAACAGGATTTTAGCTATTATATATAAAGTTAAAGCCTGTCTTTCCTTTTTTGGATAAAAACCATGCTATTGAATTAATAACTAACTCTTGTTATGTCCACTGTGACATGGCTCAATTTTGGGAGGAAGTCGAAAATATTTTCATAGGCCTCGGTGCTGCCCTCAACTGATAGAAGCAGACTAGAAGCAGATTTCCTCCAATCCTCATTGGATTGTCCACAGTGGACCTTGCCAAGAGACCTAAAAACCCAGACTCAACACTGGGCCCTCTCAAAATCCACAGTGGGTGAAAAAATGCATTCATTTTGAGATATTTATCATGAACATTGCCAGATCCTTATTAAAATCTAATTTATTCTGCTTCCTAGTATATGTTGTTAGAATGGGATTTCCCTTGGGAATTTACAGACTGGAACTTGAACAGGGTATCTTGTGTCTTTACCGTGTATGTTTGATACTGTTATATACTTTGGAGGCCGCTTTTCTCCTCTGGATCACATAATAGTGATCAAACCTGTGGCCCGAATCCAACTGTGTCTCAATCATTTACACTAACAGAAATGACTTTGTAACCAATTATGGTTAAAGTTATGCCACTGTCTATTCAGAATTCTGTTTCTTGTGAAGGTCCAGTTAACGAATAAAATTTGATTGATGAGCTAATTGCCATAACGTATAATTTGCATGTCATAAATCTTAGCATGAGTGTGTGAACTGTTGATTAGTTTATTGTTGCTCATGTATCTGAGGTTGTATATTTGTTCCTCTGTTTCCAATACTTGTTTGCAAATTCTGGCATAATAATTTTTCCTTCCACAACCTCTGGAGATGATACCAAATGCTTATTATCTGCCAAGATAATATCTTTTCCCACAGTATTTAATCTGAAGCCTTTCATTTCAGTATTTACAGTGAAATGTTCAAAGACCCATTTATATTTATATTTGTTAAAATAAGTATCTCACGGCAGGGTAATTTGTAATTATGTTGCTTCTTCCCTAGCTTTGGATACATCTTTGTATGTGTGTATTACCTATCATTAATTTGCATCCCACTTATGGAGACCCTCTTACAGTTTTCAAGGTATGCAAGATATTTACAATTGCCAACCCTCCAGTAAGATTCCTGTATCTTTCTCCTTCCATCCCCATAGGTATTACTTTAAAATCCAAGCAAAGAATCCCTATGGTTATGGACCTATGAGCTCTTCAATTTCTTATGTCACCGAATCAGGTACAGTATTTGAAAATAACATCTTAAACTCCATGTTCAATATTCATGTTAAATACTCCCAAGTATGAAGAAAAATCAGAATGAAGCAAGAGTGGAAATAACCAAGGATGATATACAGTAGTACCTTGTATAAAGGAATTAATTCATTCCAAATGAAATTATATTAAGCAAATTTTCCTTTCTACAAATTTTCCATAGGAATGCATTGAAAACAGAATGATCCCATTTTTATGTTGTACAGATTTGTCCCATAGGCGATTATGTTAATCAAATTTCCCCTATCTCCAGAATTTTTTATGTTGTACAAATTTTATGTTATACAAACTGTTTGTTATACAAGGGTCCACTGTATTTGATAAGAGGTAAAGCAGAGAGACAGACCAAAGCAGATGTAGAGATAAAGACGTTAGTGGTATAGAATACCAGTATAGAAAGGAAGGTACTGGAATCATACGAATCATGTAACTAGAGATGAGCACGAGCTGGAAAAACAAACCAGGAAGTTAATGGAAAATTGCTGGTTCATTGATTTGGGTTCGTCAAAACCTATAAACTTGAACTGATCTGAACCATGAACTGCTTGCGATTTCATGAACTTCCTGGTGGCTCTTTCTTCCCCACCCCCACAGTCTGCCCCCTTCCCGATGCCCCCTATCACCTCCCTACTTGGTCCTGTTGTCTCTTTGTTGTCTTCTGCTGCCACTGTCATGAGTTGGACCTGCTGTCTCTGCACTTGTGCCTGCCTATTAGCTGATAGATGTGTGCATATATAGAGAGAGACAGCCAGCCTGGCTCCCAGAAAGGAAGCCAATTTGCTCTTTCTCAAGATGGCAGCAGCAGGTGAGGAGAAGGAGGAAGAGGAGGTGCAGGAGCGCGAAGGGAGGCGACAGGGGCAGGCTGTTGCAGGGTGGTGGTTAATTTTCCCTCCCTACCAGGCAAAATCTTTTCAAAAAAACCAAACCAGTTGGTCCTTTTAAAAAACGGTTTAAACCCTCCTTTTTGTGGTTTCTGCCTATCTCTCTATGTGACTATTCATAGGTTACACAGATATCTTCAAGCAGCCTGCTGGCAAACACTGTAAGTAGAGATGGGCACAAAATGAATTTTTTTGTTTCATTATTCGTTATTCGGTTCATTACATAACAAAATGAATAACAACCTGAGGGGCAAATTTAACACAAAACAAACCAAACAGAGAAAAATTGCTTCTGTTAGATTCGTTTCGTTAATGGGGGTGGAGATGTCTCCTACCTGGTGCTGGTCCGGAGGTCCTTTCGCGCCGAGCTGCACAGAGGGAGCACGCACCTCATTGGTGCCATTGAGGGACGCGGCAGGCTCGAGCCTCAGCCCAGCCCCAGGAGGAGAGATAAGCAAGCTGCCTTAGGCGGCCAGAACAGTGCAGCTTCAAAGCTGCCTCCTTGTGCCTCCCTCCGCGGCCCATTATCGCGGGGCCAATAGGGAGGGGAGATAAGGAGGGCGCGCTTAAGCGGCCAGAGCAGCACAGCTTCAAAGCCGCTGCCCCCTTGCATCTCCCCCCCCGCGGCCCATTATCACGGGGCTGATCAGGAGGGGAGATAAGGAGGCCACGCAGTGGGCGTTACCACGGGGCCGATTGGGAGGGGAGATAAGGGGCAGCGCAGTGGACGCTGGGGAAAAGTGTGTAAAAGCGAATAATGAATTAATGAAACAACAAAATGAATTTTCCCACAAAATTCACAAAAATGAAACGAAACCAACTGAACTTAACGAAATGAAACAAAATGCCATTTTTTCAATTTTTGCCCATCTCTAACAGTAAGGATATATGTTTGGAAGGATCAGTCAGAGGTTTCATGAAGTGAGGGCAGCAGTAACTTTAAACAGTCGAGGGGTTGGACACAGCAGAAATATTGTGTCAGGGTTCCTGTCCTCAGCCAAACAGCAGTGAACTGGTGGGTATACTGCTATTTCAAATACAAGAAGCCAACTCTTAACTAATTTTTCTAAATAGCAACTTACGGAGGCCAGCAGTCCTCAGAGCAGCCTGATGTTGGTTTTTGATACCCTGACAAATAGAAAGTAGAAAAGGTTAAACTCTAAAGAAGAAATGAGGAAGTTGAATTTGTTTTTGTGACTTTGGCGAGACAGTTCAAATTAGTTTTTTTTTTTAATTGTAAGCAGACGAACACTTGGAAGCAACTGTGTCTGGAAGGAAGATGGGAAACAATTTTCCATTTCATCCTCCCCTTCTTGTTCCCATTTCAAAATGCTGATACTGTTGGTAGTGGTTAAAGGCTTTTACAACATTTTAAAATGTGGCTGCCTTAAAACATATTTCCCATGTTATTTTTTCTTTGATTAGGTGGATCATAGGTCAACTGACTTCATAATAACAAATTACAGTATGTTGATCCCTTAGCTAACTCTGGATAATGACTTGTCTTTACTGCTGTATGCTTAGGTCCTATAACAGTTTTTCTGGCTAAACCATCCCATTCCTGCCCTTAATCTGATTCTAGATTTCCACCATTTCCAGCATATTTATCCATCAAAAATTTTCTGTGGTGGTAAAAACATCACAGTATTTACAAAGTCCTTTGTAATAGATTTTGGTGTAAGTCCACTTCACCTATTCTGGGGATGTTGCCATTTACTTGTGGTTGCCCATACATTACTCTGTATTTCTGGTGACACAAGTGGCTTTGTCCCTCTGCTGAATCTGGCTTAATTTTTCTCCCCTCCCATGTTAATTTAATCACTTGATTAATGGACTAGAACAAATAAAGTTAACAGATTGTGATTTCTTGACTAGGCTGAGAGCCTGGTAGGTAGTTGTATTAATAGAGAATGTGTGTCCGATGGATATATTTGCATTGACAAAAAACAATAGAGCACGTTCAGCCTTCTTCTCATTGAAAACATAATTTTTATGAGAACATAATTTTCTGGATTGCTGCTTTGGATTTTTCTAATATGCAATCATCACCCTTCCCCATTTTGTGTGGCTTTCTAGATTGCTATTGTGCCGAGTGTCAGGCAGTGGCTTTTCATTTTAGACCCCTTTCGAACTGCTGTTCCAAGTGATGCCAGGCTATTTCTCAGCATTATTCCCTCTCCAGACTGCTGGAGGGAGAACTACTTAATTTTGAACTGTTGCTTGTCATAGTTTCCAACTGTTGGCTGGCTTGCAATTTCATTTGCTGCCAAACTGCTGGCTGCTGGTACCTTCACCAATGCTGTGCTTTTGGAAAATCTTGTTCTTCTACTCTTGTTGTTTTCATGAATCTTCTACACAAAATCTTCAGAAACTGATTCCTGCATTGGGATTACTTATATATAATGGCAAGTATCCAACTTTCACTCCCCAAAAATCAAAATAGAGTTTATATAAAGGAGAACGCTATAAAGACTTTGAGAAGGAATATAGGTTTTAAATGGAATCCTGTGGGTGTGTTTCACTTTGAAAATAAACAGGAATCAAAACATACATATTTTACCCGCCAATGTTCTTGATGCATAGCTTCTCATTTCACTTTGGCTTTAGGGGATAGAAATATTCAGAAAACTCTCTCAAACATTATTTGTTTCCTCCTTGCAGATAATCCTCTACTTATTGTCAGACCGCCGGGTAAGTCTTACTGAATTTTTAGTATTTTGTCCAGTGTAATGCAAAAAGGGGGGTTGGTAGACTCCATGTAATAGACCAAGAAAAACAGAATGATTGAAAACAAGCTGTAGACAACAGTTCACTTACCTTACACAGCTATACGTGTGATTTGCAGCTTGTGGAGGTGACTGATGCCAGAGACAACATACAGAGTTATAACAATTCAGAGCACAAGTAAGGAACCTTTGACTCTCCCGTCAAAACCCTTGTTTTGGATTTTGCATCCACAAAAACCAGCCATGGGGCCAATGATAAGGATATGAGGAGCTGTAGGAGAGCCAAATGTCCCTCATTCCATTTCCATGTTTTTGTGTAAATCTGGTTTTCGCAACATTATGAAAATTCCGAACCCCATTACTTAAAGATTTCACAAAGTGAAGGGACTGCCTACATTGTTGAAATAACAGATCTTCAAGATGCAGTGTTAGATGTAGCACCCCACCACCCCAAAATATAAAATAAAATACTTTTCCCAAGCTCAGAGAGGCACTGATTTCCACTCAAGGCTTGTATGCTCTGCAAGGAAATTGAGAGTGCTGCTAATGGAGGGAAGAACTCTTTGTTCTATCTCTGCTGGTTTCCAGCAGGCTGGTGAATATTTTGCAGGTTGGTAACATTTGTGGTTTTACTTGGAAGGTTCATTTAAAAGATTAAAATTTCCATACAGCTCAAGGCAGCTTGATCTACTTGGTATACACTTGTAGAAGGCCTACATATTATATTATATTATATTATATTATATTATATTATATTATATTATATTATATTATATTATATTATACAGTGATACCTCGACTTGCAATATTAATCCATTCTGAATGCATGCTCTTAAATTGAACTACTCTTAAGTTGGGGCACCACTGTATTATATTATATTATATTATATTTATATTATATTATATTATATTATATATTGCGGCTTACTATGGTGATTTTGAATGATAATTTGCCTCAGGGTTTCATGTTTGATATTGAAAAGACATTGAAAATGCCAAATAACTCTCTCTAGCAGGCTAAGGTATGTAATGGAAACCATATGGAATCCTTCCTCACAACAATTGTGGTTAAGTATGGTCGCTTTCACTGAGACTTGTTCGTAAGAAACCACTAAGAAACCAGTGAATAGCATGAGAATGCTAAGTGCTCTAATTCAGACTCACTGAGTAGTTTTCTTTCCATGAACACTTCATTGTTTTATTTGCACTGGCCGAAACACTGGGGAGCATTTATCCCACATGAGAACCTTTTCATACAAAAGAAGTCCCATTAAGCTGAAGTCAATCATACTAAAACCCATTCCAGCCCAGTTCAATGGGGTTATTTCTGCGTGGTGTTCATGAATTTATGTATGTTTGAAGGATTGTGTCTTGCTTCTTTGGGTGGCGAATTAGAATTAATTGAAGAAAAGACAAAATGTTACTTTGTCTCTTTTCTTTTGAAAAAGGTGGTTCCCATGCCATGCCACCATTGCCACTAGCACAAAAGAGGCAGCCCACGTACAGAAATGTATTGAGAAAGAAATGAAGCAGTAGCTTTCACAGTGTCCTTTTTCCCTTGTTTCATGTTTGGCTGGAATGACAAACTGGCTTTGGAAGCATGGCAGATATTACTGTTTGATCTGTTTACAACTCATAGGGAAGATGCTGTTCTGTGCATTTGTAAAGCCCAATCAGCCAACAGCATTGCAAGCCCCAATGCTTAAATTTAAAAGCATTTAGTGCCTATTGTATGATCAAATCACTTGCTTTGCTGGTGTAGCCATAAGTCTCTGCCACCCAAATGGACTCCTCTGTTCAATTAAACTTGAGGGGAGTGATCCCTGGGTACATTCTTTTGTGTTCACAGACCTGTTGTCATCCCTGAAATGGTCAAGTCAGCCCATTGGTGTTTACATTTGTATACCACACCAAACAGAATTTGGAACTGGGACAATTGGTTTCAAAGTCAGTGGTAACAATTTCCCACAAGTCTCTGTTTAGGAGAGGAGGGTGGGTGTTGCCAGATTTATGATAAATGAGGAATATATGCTGAAGTAGATTTACGAGCCATAGAACCAAGATTATTTACACCACTTTTGCCTCTTTCAGATATTTTATAGTGTTAAAGTACTTCAGTTTGATTTCATTGTGGACTTTCAGTGGCTTTTCATAGCTACTTATAAACAATCAGATATTTTTAAGAATTGCAATTCACAAACATTTGAGTTGTTTTTGTAATCAGTTTAACTCAGTATGTATGTCTGATTTATGCAGAAAACCACAAAATTTAAATTCAGAGAGAACCTTTAAAACTCATATTTCTCAGCTCATTTTAAAATGCCAAATTAACTGATTGTAATGCCCATGAGGTCAATAATGCTTTTATGGGTTGTTAACTTTTAAGATGTGTTCAGACAGCCAATATATTCTAAGCAGTCAACAGTATTCTGTGGCAATAGTGGTGAATTCATCATTGAATTAACTAAGTCAGCATCTTCAATCCTGTGTCACAATGTATTTTTACTTTGTTTCAAAATATTGACAAATTGTTTGAAGAAAAATGGTGGTGAGTATAGGGTTTGCTTCACTTGAGACTCCCAACACATAAGCAAAGAAGCAGTTTTGGTGAATTGAACTTCTGGGTCTTTTTTCTCCATTATTTTTAGGTGGTGAACCAATCTGGATCCCTTTTTCTTTTAAGTATGATCCTACATACTCTGAATGCAGCGGGAAGCAGTATGTGAAACGGACATGGTATCGGAAATTTGTAGGAGTTGTCCTTTGTAACTCACTGAGATACAAGATTTACCTCAGTGATGATCTAAGAGGTATGCATCAGGGTTATCTCATTGTGATTTGGTTTGCTATTGAAGACCTTAGGATCAAGTTCCTAAATCCCAAGGACAACTTGTACTGCTTTGTGCTAGCATAGTGGCTCCCAACCTGTGGATCCGGACCCTTTGGGGGTCAAACGACCATTTTACTGGGGTCGCCATGAGCCAGTGAGGAAAAAGGCACAAACAGCTTGGGTAAGCAGTATGAGGGGGTGGAAGGGGGGGAAGAGTGAGTTACAGCTTGATGGGTTGGAGGGGATGTCAGTTAATGGCACTGGATGATGCGATTGGCTGAGGGTGCCTGTAGAGGGAAGTTCTCTAGGGCACCTGTTGCAGTGGCCTGCCAAAGGAGGCTTGTGGCCTCTTCCAAGCAGGGCAAGGGGTTACCACAACATGAGGAACTTCATTAAAGTGTTGTGGCATTAGGAAGGTTGGGAACCACTGTGCTAGCATATTTGAATCTGAGCCATGGTCTGGGAGAGAAAAACACGGCCCTGCATTGTGTGATTTCAATTTACTTCACTTATTCTTAACTCCATGCATATCCTAACCTAACCTCATTCTCCTTTTTCTTAACCCCATCGTGGCATGCATGAAGAAATGATGTTTTCTACCATGCTATTAAAGTATTGACTCAGTAAAAGTAGTAACGGCCTTTAGTTTCCAAGATCTGATCAGAGGTTGTCATCATGTGCTGTTAAATGGGTTGTGATGTAGGGCAACATATCTGTGCATACAATAGTCAGAAAGTGATATTCCAGTCCCTCCCTCAGATGGTGAGAAATTGAATTACAACCTCTGGCGCTGCATTCAGGTGCTCCAGTTCACTAGGCCATCTATCCAACCAGCCCCATTAATACTACATAGGGCCATCATAACTCAAACACAATGTGAATGCACTTAATCATGACATTAAGCTATCAGAGTTTGGTGATAAATCTCTGACAAACATTTTGTGTAGTGTTCATGCCATAGAAAGGAAGGACAAAAAAGAAAAGCCATTGGTTTTTAATGGACAGGGGAAAGTGTTCTGTATTTTGGAATGCAAGGGATTCACCAGTGATAAATGGTGGCCATAACATTCCTTCTTCCTTGTTAAAAATGTGCCTTGCAGCTGATGCAAGTGGAGGAGTGGCTGGTCTACTTTTGATAGCCAAGGGGGGCTGTGATGCTTTCCCCTAATGTCTCCCTTTGAACAATGCGGTCTTCTGTCATGATGTACCTTGAGAGGTGGTGTTTTTGTGGTGGAATTCTGCCTTTTGTTCCATATGAACCCATCCCACCATTGAGAATGTGAAGAATTTCTTCTTTCCTTGTCTTTCAAAGAAAAGGCACCGTACTGCCTTGGGCCTGTAAGAGCAAATGCAGGAGTGAGGTGGCATTTTTGGCTCAGCTCTTGATATAAAGTGTGTTATAGAGGAAAGTGGAAATGAGTCAAGTTGTGTTTTGGACACTGCCTGGGGAATTCTTGGAATTATGATCTGGAAAATATAAATCTGCACAGTGGTTCTAGAAGAATTGTTAGGACAGGACAGCTCATTGTAGGTAAGGAGCAAAGGCCTTAATGAAAACAGTACCTATGCATTGTGTGTCTGTGGCAGGGAATGCAACTCTGTCCTTCCAGATGTTAGGATGCGACTCACACCAATCCTAGGCAGAATAGTTAGGATGAAGGATGCTGGGAATGATAGTGCCACATGCCGCAGCACCCACAAAGGAGAGGCCACAGGGATATGGTACACTTGGGAATCTTATGAGAAGTTGTTGTTTTTCTCCTACTTGTGCTTGACTCTCTGACACCTGATTTTTTTCCCCATTTAATACTTTTGTCAGACTTATTAGTACATATTGGAACTTATTTGCTCTTTTAAGTCAACTGTTCAGTATTTTTAGTGAATTGTAATTGAATTGATATCACTATATCCAAGACCTGCCATTTCCATTTGAAATGATAAATCTGTTTTGGATAATGTATGATAAAGCCCTAAATGGTTTAGGACCTAGATACCTGAAGGACCGCCTCCTTCCATATGAACCTACCTGGCAATTAATATCTAGCCAGGGAGCCCTCCTGAAAGAGCCATCCCTCAAGGAGGTGAAAGGGATGGCTTGCAGGTATAGGGCCTTTTCAGTAACTGCCCCCAGACTATGGAATGCCCTCCCAAGTGAGACCCGCCTGGCACTGACGTTGATAACATTTCGGCGCCAGGTAAAAACCTTCCTGTTCTAGAAGTTTTTAAACTGATGATTGTGGGTCCTGATGGCAATTTTAGTGCCATGTTTTAATGTATTGTATTTATTGTATTTATATGTTTTATTGTTCTAATTTTATTGTAATTTTGATGTTTTAATTGTTTATTTTGATTGTGAACCACCCAGAGACCTTTGGCTAGTGGGCGGCATACAAGCTATATAAACAAACAAATAAATAAATATACCTGTATTTTTCACCCTATAAGACACACTGGGCCATAAGACACACCTAGTTTTTAGATGAGAAAAACAAGGAAAAATGTTTAGCTTAAGGTTTTATGACGGGGTAAGGGGAGGCTTGCAAACAAGGTAATTGGGGCTGTGGGTTCCAAGCTGCAAAAAGGGAGGTTTGCAAATGAGGTAACTGGGGCTGTGCAATCCAGGCTTCAGAAGCGGAGGGCAGAGGCTCCGTGGAGACCTCTTTGCAAACAAGGTGATTTTTGACTGGGGAATCTTGGCTGCAGAAGGGGAGGGGTGGGGAGAGGCTCCCTGGGGGAAGCCTCTTTGCAAACTGGGTGATTGCAACTGCGGAATCCCGGTTGCAGCACAAGATGGAAGAGGTTCCGTGCAGGTATCTTATCTCTAAATGAAAAGCTATATATATATGTAGTCGGGACTGCTGTATTCACTCTATAAGATGCACAGACATTTCTCCTTATTTTTGAGGGTGGGAAAAGTGCGTCTTATAGGGCAAAAAATACAGTAAGTAAAATAACAGCGACAGTGGCTATGGAGGGCCCCAGTTGTTGTCATCCCTGGCCTATGGATTGGTGTTAATAATATTAAGAACCTAAGCATTTCCAGTTACCATAAAGTCTCTTAGATTCTGAAAGGAACTGCTAGCACAGTGGCAACATGTGTGGCTTTTGGAAAACATTAGATCTTCCACATTATGATTCTTAGCCAATAACAGACAGACAAATCTGTTTCACTGAGTTCAGGAATGTTGGCGAGGGCCACTAGGTTGCTTTCATACAGTGCCAGTGGATTCTACTGTAACACTCCTATTATTTCAGAAATCTATAGAAATAATAAACAAGCTTACTTTTGAGACCTTCACCCATCATTTCTAAATTAGCATTGTCTGTCTGAGCCTTTACTGGCCTGTTCATGAGATGGAAATCTCCATTGTGACCCACTGTCTGAAGGCAACAGGTTTAAACAGGAGACATTCTGAAAATTTTTGAATGCATTTTCAAAGCTTTTCCTCATATTTTGTGTGTCTATATAAGCAGAATTTGTATGCACTCCTATGTTATTAGCATGAATATCTGCTTCGAAAGCTACTGACCTCCCTAGAGTCAGCCTTTAACTCATGCATAACTTTCTGGGTATTTTGGATGGGCTGTAATAGCACCTTCTTTCTGTCCTGAGCTGGTTGATCCGCTGTTGTCATTTTGGAGGTGTGGTTCATGGGGTGTTGCGGTATCACACAAAGAGTGCCTGAGGCTGTCTACACCATTTTCTGATACAAAGGCAACATGAGAAGGGGACATTGTAACTTCCCCCTACAGACAAGATCCTCATATGTCAGGGGCAAGGGCTTCATGGATAGCAACATTTCAGATCTCTCTTGAAAAACACAATTTTTGTGCTGCTACAATAAATGGTTCAATAGAGGGTGTTTTATTTTCTTTTTTAAGAAGAAAATGCTGCTGCTGCTATCCAGCAAGCTACTGGAAAACCACATGTAAGAATTCCCCTCAAAAATTGCATTAGAGTTGTTGGACTTCCTTTTTTACTCTCTCCGAATTGAGCTGGATTTTTAAAATGAGAACTTTAAAACACAGTTCTAGTGTTTTCTTATGCAGAACGCCTCTTTGCATGCAAGGTGCCTCATCCATTAAGAGCACCTCTGAGCAGACATCTCTTGCAGGACCGAAAAAAAAAATACCTTCTCTCTTCACTGGAGTGGTTGTTGGTTCTAACCTCAAATCCAACTTTTTCAGGTACATTTTACAGCATAGGAGATAGCTGGGGAAGAGGTGAAGATCACTGCCAGTTTGTGGATTCGCACCTTGATGGAAGAACAGGACCACAGTCATATGTAGAAGCCTTGCCACCTATTCCAGGTAAAACAAAGAGGAAACACATCAGGAAACAGTCGGCTGCAAAGTCGGCAGCTCAGCAGTTCAAATCCCGGGTGCCACACAGCAGAGCGAGCTCCATTGTTAACCCCAGCAGCTGCCAACCTAGCAGTTTGAAAGCATGTAAATGCAAGTAGATAAATAGGTACCGCTGTAAAAACCGAGAAGGTAAACAGTGTTTCTGTGCAGCCATGCCCCCCCACGTGGCCATGGACTTCCACAACACTGGCTCTTTGACTTGAAAACAGAGATGAGCACCGCCCTTAGAGACAGACAAGACTAGCGTTGCATGTGCAGGGGGAACCTTTACCTTTTTGTAGTCTATGTGAGATTTGCATCTGTGGTGAATCAGTAATTAAGCAGCTGACATCTGGGCCATTACACTAACATCTCTCGGGTTGTGCCATCTGATCATAAGCTAAGAAACCAAATGCATTGAATTGGTTCCATGTGGTAAACTGTAAAATCACCTCAATGGTTTTTGAAAGGTTGACTGTAAGTGGTGATGTCTTTATGAGCCTTGCGTTTTTATGGGAAAGAAAAAAAATGAAATGTTCAGTCACCAAAGTCACAAGATCCTATTGAGCTTTGCTATCTAAACAAAGGGTGGTTAATCCAGATGTGCATGGCCAGCTCTAAGGAATGGAAATATGAAGCACAAGGAAATTGTGGAATTGGCACACTAGTCTGCGCATATCAGATATGATGCCACATACATGGAAAAGAATGCAGGGAGTCTGCTAATGCTTTGAGCAGTCAAACTCCTTCTGCAGACTCTTTTTCCCTCTCATGCAGGGTTTTTTTTTTTGGGGGGGGACAAAAATAAGTTTGCTTTCAGCCTTTTAACTGTCTGTATCTCATGTTTTGATAGAAGGCTTCTCTTTAGATTGCTAGGAGTGATAATTCAGCCTCCCTTTTGCTATATTTCTGTTTTTTCCCCTTTGCTCTACTTCACTGCTGTAGAGGAGAAAGAAACAAAACTGCTAGGAACTATAACATCAGGACATTATTTTAGTTCACAAGGGGTGACAGTGTCTTTTGTCAGGCATGTACCTGCCCATGGTTGTTTAGAGAACTCAAGAGATAATTGAAAGATACAAAACTGACCCTTCCAGAAAAAAATTCAACAGGCTTACCAGTAACCTCCCTCAAATAGCTCATGAGTCTCTGCCTGAAGAATCATCTGGGGTTTGTGCGATGAACCCTGGATTTGAATATCTCTATGGGTAAAATGTTGTTGGCATAACTTTATGTGGCATAAACCACATCAGGCACCAGAAGCATTTTATTTCAAGTACAGTAATTAAAAATTCTTATCCCAGCATTTTAGATTCCAATGTTGTCTAAGACTCTGTTTTGATCTGGAGAAGCCTTTGGGTGTCTTGGAGTGTGAGGCAGGAAGCATTTAATAATTGTGTAATTAAGTTGTAAACTGCCCAGAGATATCTGTAAGCAGTTTAAGCACTATGCTGCAGTATACTATACAGAAGGCCTGCCCAAAGTCCGGCCTGGGGGGCAAATCCGGCCCGTCAGGCCATTCTGAGTGGCCCGCGGCTGGCTGGCCCGCCCCTCCCTCCCCCTCCTTCCCCCATTTTTTTAAAGAAAGTGGGTGGGGCTTGCAGTGGGGTGGCAGGGTTGGGGAGCAACCGGCCCCTGACACATTCTCAGCCACCAAATCTGGCCCTCCTTACAAAAAGTTTGGGCACCCCTGCTATACAGTATAGGAGCCTCGTGGCGCAGTGGTTAAATGCCTGTACTGCAGGTAAAACTGTGCTCACGACTTGGGTTCAATCCCAGGTAGCAGGCTCAAGGTTCACTCAGCCTTCCATCCTTCTGAGGTCGGTAAAATGAGTACCCAGGTTGCTGGGGGGGGCAATGTGTAGCCTGCACACTGTAATTAAAATTCTAAACCGCCCAGAGACTACTTGAAGTGGTATGGGGCAGTATATAAGCAGAACACTTTGCTTTTTGCTTTAAGCAGCACACTTAGATGTCTAATATTTAAAAAAATGCTTCTGGATTCCTGCTGGTCATCCCAGTCTTAGTGGTAGCAATCTAGCAGTGACTTTTTACTCTTATAGGCTCCACCCACCCATCTCATCCCAAGGTTCTCAAAGGGTTCTCCTGGGCAAAATTAAGCTCTAGAGAGCTCTGGAACCTGATATGGAGGGGATCAGAAACTTAATTACTTTAGATTAAATTTTCAGTGCTTGATCCAGGTTATGCCAACAGAAAATTACACAACAGAATTTTACCCTGTGTGCACATGGATTTGTGGCAGTGGGGAGCAGGGGGCTTCTTCCATTCTACTTCAACTCATGGCTATGGTAAATGCCTACATTTCAAAATCTATTATGAACCCACTGCTCCTCACTAATGGATTAAAACTTTTTGTAGTTACCTAATTTTCTCTAAAATGTATTATTTACTTATATATTTAACCTACCCCAACTCTAGCACTCAGGAGGTTTGTGGCACAGTGGTTGAACTGCAATACTGCAGTCAAGACCCTACTCACTAACTAAATTCAGTCCTGGACTCAGGTAGCTGGTAGCTACCTGGCTCTTCAGGCAATGCTTTGGGGACCTCTGAGCATCCTGTTTTAGTGGGGTTTTTTTTTCCTTTCTCTCTCTCTTGCCAGAGCTTACTTTTTTTTTAATTATTTTTGGTGGGTGGTGTTTGACTTATTTCCCTGGCCATTTGGCTATTTTTTATCATGTCTTGTATTTTATGATGTTTCTTTGATTATGTTATGTTGGGTTTGTAGTTGGGTAGTCGCTTGGCGATGTGCTGTACACCGCCCATATTTCCCTATGGGGAAATTGGGCAGTTAATAAATAAAAATAAATAAATAAATAAATAAATAAATAAATAAATAAATAAATAAATAAGGTTGACTCCACCTTCCATCCAAGGTTGGTAAATTGAGTACCCAGCTTACTTGGGGGGAAGGTGGAAGCAATGTGTAACCTGCATAATTACATTGGTGACGGCCCAGAGAAGGCTTTAAGCAGTATGGGGCAGTATATAAGCAGAACACTTGGCTTTTGCTTTGTTTTATTATGAAAACAGCACATTCCAAACAAGCAGAAGGATCTATGGTCATCTTCCATGCCTCAAAGGCCAGAAGGAATCACATTTAAAGTGTGTCTTCACACAGCGAGGTAGAAGGGGTTACTTTTTGTGCCACGCGCAGGAACACGAGGTCAGTCCAGTGGGGCTGTGTATAATGTTCCTGATTTACTGTCCGGACTCCTCCTCAAGCAACTCTGTTTCCTTAATGACAAGGTGATTCTCACGATGCTGCTGGGGTGCTAACGTTGATATTTTTCATTCCTTACAGGTTACTATCGCCAATACCGACAAGAGCCTGTCTCTTTTGGACGCATTGGATATTTGACACCTTATTACTATGTGGGCTGGTATGAGTGTGGCGTGCCCATTCCAGGGAAATGGTAATGGTGCTGCAACATGGCTGCCACTTTTTAAAGCACAGGGCACCGAACAGTGCCTTTCGAATGACTGTTTGCAGGAAGACTCGGAGCAGTTTGGTTTGACAAGGAAAGGAAACCGAAAAACACGGACAAGGAAGAAACTTCAGAAGACTTGATAGATGTTGACAAAGCTCAATATTGTATAAGCTTCTGTCACTCTAAGTCTATGGTGCTGCTTGATTACTTTGCTTAAGACCATATTATACAGAATTTCAGGTTGGGCGTGCTGCCTTTTTCTCCTTGCCTTTTAGATAGCAGGGGGACGTAGCAACAATCTGTGCTCAGTGGAACCTGATATATTTGGCTAGCCACAAAGAAATTGGAATTGTGATATATTTTGCAAGAAACGACTTAAGCATGCTGTGCTTGCATTATGGAATGCTAACCACTTGCCACTGCTATTAATGGAATTTTCTATTGCCTTCCACTGCCTTCTGAAACATTCTGCTCCAGAATGTTGCTATTCAGTCATGCCCTGTTAACAAAACACTCATGAAAGCCGATCTATGTTACTCCAGACCTCTGCTGTGGGTTTGCACATTATTGAACATAATACCAGGTCACTGTGTAAATTCAGTTTTGAAGAGAAAACAACCAGTAACAACCAGTACTGTATGCTTGCAGAAGTACTTCTTAGAACTGAGGTTTTCTTGTTGATTTAGATACATATGTCTATGGGGTGATATGATATGTAAAAGGTGCTATTGATTAACAAGTCTTCTAAAAATATTCTGTGAAAAAATATTATGCACAATACATTAACCATGTAAGAACCAGGCTTCTCTTCTTGCAAGTATTGTTGTACTGTAATGATGTTGATATTTGTATAAAATAGAAGAATTAAGCATTGGGTTCCTAGCAAGTAATGTTTTAGTGACAGTGAATTTTTTGCTACACAAACTGCTGTGCTTAATAGTCCGACATGAATGCCAGGGAAACCGCACAATAGTGTATAAACTAAACCTGTGCTCAATACTCCTCAGAGCAGACAGAGTCACAGATGAAGTCATGATCTTGTTCCACTGAAATACAGAAAAACCTACGACTTGTTGAAATGAAGGGTTGACTTGAACAGAAAATCTGTTCTATACTTATGTGACAAAGGGGTTCACTTATCTGTGCATCAGACCAGACTTGACGTTAATGCATGGAGTATCCACAATAAAAAAGGAATACTGTAGCTGTCACAACAGGGTATGGCATACAGGAAGCAGGACCTGGATCATCATGGGTGAGGGAGGGAAAGGTTATTTCTGCTCCTCATTCAGAAGAAAAGTTCTCATTGGCATCTGTGAAAGCTTTCTACTCTTGGGTTGTTGAAGGATGTATTTTTGTTTCGGTTCAGCTTTGGCTCTTGCTTGCCATCTTGTCCCAATCCTGATCCTCACTACAATTTCATTTTTAGCAAATGCACATACAATACAATCAGGCATTTAACATCAGGACTTTATGAAGGTCATTTTTAATAAACTCAGAATGATAGATAAGGCCCCATGGCAGGAATTTCGAACAGGAAATTCTAAAGGCACAATTACAAACAATTCCAAAAAGAAAAAAAAGATGGAAGGCAGCCAAAAAAATAATAATCCCCAAAGTGACTTCACAAAATAACTCAGGGAAGATATGAAAACAAAAACAGAGACATATACGAAGAAGAAGGACACCCAGATTATAAAGGAAGAGAATAGACAATTAGGAAATAATTCCCGAGATGGTGCTAGAAAGTAAAAATCTGAGAACGCACTGAGGTACTAAAAGATTTAAAAAGTGTACTTTAGGTACATGCATAGCAAAAGAGAAAAGAAATACAGTAGCACCCCACGTATCTGCTGATTCAACATCCACAGATTCAGTTATTGGATGATGGCAAGTGGTGGTCGGGGGGGCAGGGATGGCAGCAGTGCGCCAGCCTGGGCGGTCCAGCGGTGGTGGCTGCAGGGACCATGCCGCCCACCTGGGACATCAGCAGTGGTGGGTGAAGAAAAGATGCACCCGTGTCACCCTCCTGGGATATCAGCGGTGGTGATGGTGGAAGAAGAGGCACCCATGCCACCCACCCGAGGCATCAGTTGCAGCTGTGGAAGAAGAGGCACCTGCACCGCCTGCCCAGGACATTGGCAGCGGCGGAAAGAGGAGCCTGCGCGGCCCACAGGCATCCACAGGTCCACTTGGGCAACTCTTCTGCCACCGCCACTACCATGACAACTGATGAGGAGATTCCCTCCTCCCTGTTGAGAAGGCTCCCCATGTTGGCCTGGTAGTGAGGGCAGGGGCGAACGGGGGTTGTAGGGCAGAAGGGGGGATGGCCCTTTGATGTTTGTTCACCCCCTCCCCAGCCACCACTGCCACCTCCTTTTGTGCATCCGGCCCAAGGATCTGGTATAAAGTAGTAAAGTACTTGACCATGATTTCAAGAAAAAAATTGATAGCAGTTATGCGATCTACTGAACTAGTTCTTTTAATATCCTTGGACGTTGTTCATCCGGCCCAAAGGGTCTGGTTTAAAGTAGTAAAGTACTTGACTCTTTTTTTAGTTTCACCTGTATACAAAGCCTTTGTTGGGACAGTCCACAACATGAAAATGCCCCATAAACCTTTTGAACTCCTAAAGCAGGAGCATAGCATAAGCAGGCAATAAATGGATAACAGCAAAGTCTGATGTGCAACCCATACCCTTTTCCAAACAGTGCTAGCTTGGTGACAGTATTTCCTCAAATCTCACGATGCAGTTTCCAAGTTATGCCTCCCACATGGATGCTGACATGGCTATGCATGGAAGCAATATTTCTGAGACCATCCTTGTGTCTCTAACATCCAACAGCCCTTTTGTCTTCTTGATATAAATCAATCTAGATTTTCCCTCAAGATACATTGACTCAAGGGAACCATCCTATTTAAGAAACAATGCAACCACTTTCCATTACATTTCCCTATCATACAGAGGATATGATACACAGCACCTACTATTCTTCAAATGTTTCATAAAGTAAAATAAGAGGAATCTGGCATCATGGATGAATTCAAACAAGGTAGCAGCATTAATAAATTGCTTCCATCATTTCCTCCTCATTTTCATCTCTCCCTCCTTTGCTGCCATCTTAATTTGAAATCTATACTTGTTTTCTGAAGAAGGGAGATACCCTTCAATTCCCATACAGATAGATACCTCTGAACTGTGGACTGCAATTTACTAAATATATCTCAGTCAGGATATTTGCCTCCAACTGTATGTGTAACATTTACCTCAGAATATTTAGCTCGGACGTCTTCTTTCTAGTGTTTTACCACATGTTCAAGGTCCGCTTTGAGAATCCTGGGGTTCAATCTCAGGTAGCAGGTTCATGGCTGACTCAGCCTTCCATCCTTCCGAGGTCGGTAAAATGAGTACTCAGCTTGCTGGGGGGGGGAGCCATGCGTAGCCTGCATATTGTAATTTAAAAAACTGTAAACTGCCCAAAGATTACTTGAAGTAGTATGGGACAGCATATAAGCAAAACACTTTGCTTTACTTTTCCCAATCAACCACATCTTTAAGGTGCAAGTCAACAACTAGTATGTCCTGACATTTCTGTTTTGGTCACCCATGTGGCTGCCAGCCGTTGATTTTCAGGTGCAGTTTGGATGATGGTGGGAGGTGCTGCTCTCTTGGGCAATGGTGGAAGGCACTGCTCTGAATATTTACCTCAAACTACATCTGTAATATTTATCTTTATGCATGACTTCCTATAGCACTAATGCTGTAAATGATGGTAATGGTGGTGGTGATTATGATCATGATAGCAGCTAGTTTTCAATATGCCATGAGACATTTTATGTTGCTAATGCAGATGGTTATCTCCTTCTAGTGGCCTTGACCCTGTTCCTCAAGCCTCTTTGGGATTATTCTGAACAACACCTCTCTCTTTTCCTTTTATTACATTCTTCTTAATGAACATGCATCGCATTTGCCATTTGGGCCGGACACCCTTTTTTTTCATAGTTAAAAATATTTTTGGAATAGGTTCCTAGTGCCAGATGGTTTTGATTTACAGTTTTCTTCCACTTGTTTCCTAATCCAGTATTGCTCTTAATTTAGCTGTAGCATTTTTTAAAAATGTGATTAAGCATTGGAGGACTGTAATAACAACATCAATGTCATCAGAGCAAGTCCTACCATGATCAGAGGGTGGTGACTGCCTCAAGCAACCAATTGTTATGTATTTAATTTGTTTTGCATTTTTACGACTTCAGATGCAAAGAGAGGCTTCTGGGATTTTCTGCCTCCTATGCCAAAATAACTTGGCTGAATTTTGGGATGGGTGTGCAAGCCTCATTTGCTCTTCACCTTCCGGCACCCAAAGATTCTGAACTGTCCTGAATTTTAGTAATTTAATTAGAATAATGGACAGGAGAGCAAGAACTTCTTCACAAATATATTTGGAATTATGCCTGCACTCTGTGCCAGGAGGGATGGCCAAGCTCTGTAAACTCAAGACCAATATATTCTCTTGACAATAGGTGGAGTGTTGGAAATGAAAGTTGCTGCACGGATCCCTTAAAAATAACAAAACTAAAATTTTAGTGAAAAACCTAACAGAAAATTAAAAAAAAAACAACCTGACAATTAGTGTGAGGATTCAATAGCGAAGAAAGTGAAATATCTGGGGATACAAATAACAGCAAGGTATTCAACTTTGAAAGACGAAAATTATGTTAAACTGGTATTGCATATAAAACAAGATCTAGAGAGATGGAAGGGAAATACAGATTTTGTTACTGGGAAGAACTGCTTGATCAAACTTTTGCTTTTGTTTCAAAACCTCCCAATAAAATTAGATAAAAAGCTTTTCCAAGACTTAGACAGAATTGTATCCAAATTTATTTGGCAAAAAAAAAGGCAAGAGTCAAATTTAAGCTTTTTCAAACTACTGCAGGACGTGAAGGAGAGAGGAGGCGGTGGGCTTCCAAATTGGCATCTTTATTATCAGGCTTGTGTATTGATGTGGATCAAGGAATGGATACTTCTGAATAATAGAAGAATATTGTATTTAGGACATGACCTGCAAGCTGGGTGGCATGTGTTCTTGATAGTATGACAAAGTAAAACAACATAAATATTTTTAAGATGTATGATTGCGAATGCTTTACTTAAAACATGGAAAATAATTAAAGGCAAAAATTACAGGAAAACACCAAGATGGGTTTCTCCTATTGAAGCCTTTACGTACCCAAAGCTTATTATCTAACAGAAGATTATTATTTATGACTCTCTTTTAAATGATGGATGAATACTTAAGTCTAAAGATCAATTAGAAAACCTAGGGTTGATCCAGTCATGGTTCTCTCTATTACAGCTAAATTTAATATATAAGCAGGACCTGAAAAAGCAAGGATTTGAGGACCAATATTTACTACTGGACAAAATATTGCTTGCAACTGAAGAAAAACAATGGGAAATGAAGGATGAAGAAGTTAAAGTTACAATGGCACAGTGGGCAAAAAAACTTTGGATATACAATAGAATTAGCACAAGGGGAAAAATCATGGACTTTTAATTACAAATTAACAGTTGCAGTAGCATATAAAGAAAACCTACTTAAATGTTTTATAGATGGTATGGAGCTCCATCTATGCTTGCTAAAATGTATCCCAACTTTTCAGGTAAATGTTGGAAATGTAAAAATGAGGAGGGTATAGTTTATCACTGTTGGTGGACTTGTGCAAAAGCTAGGAGTTTTTTGGTTAAAATATTTACTTGGTTAAGGCAGATGACAAAACAAAACTTAAAATTTAAACCAGAACTGTGCCTATTAGGAATCCCCCCCCAAAAAAAAATGGAATTAAAGAAAATAACTATTTGGTGTTGCATGTGCTAACAGGGGCAAGGCTGGTCTGGGCACAGTTATGGAAAACAGACAAGCCACCAACGGACGAAATGGTGAAAGAAAAAAATTTGGACTGTGCAATCATGGCTATATTAACATACAAACTTAAAGAGAAGGAAGAGTGTAAATTTGCTCAGTCCCAGAGTTCATTCCATACCTGGTTAGAGGATAGCAAAGGGTCAGATTGATGATTCTGTATATGTATATGGATGTATATGTATATGTGCCTTGTCGTCCTATGGTTAAACAGCTATACTGCAGCTAAGCTGTGCTCATGGCTTGGGGTTCAATCCCAGGTAGGGGCTCCAGGTTGACTCAGCCTCCTATCCTCTGAGGTTGGTAAAATGAGTGCCCAGCTCGTGGGGGGAGGGGGAATGTGTAGCTTTTGTGATTTCCCCCTGTATTGTTCTACTTTGTGAATGGTAGTGAGCAGAAAAGAGTATCCTGTGTAGACCATCTTGACTGCTGCCATTGATTTCGACAACATTCAGGCTTTCCTTTGCTAGATAAAGATTGGCATCCTTTTTCCTGCTGGCCACGCAGGCTCAATACTGTGTGAGAAAATTGGATCATTAACTGACTTTCTGAATTGTGGGTATAGAAGTGCAATATCACACATTCATGAATCACTTTAAAAAAACCGAACTGTAGAAATATAGGTGGTGGATTTAAAAAGTGTCACCGCTTGTATTGGCAGCTGCAGCATAGCATCGGCACAGTCTAAAGAGAAGTTTCCCTTTTTGTCCCCGGGTATTGCAATCCCAGTACAAGCAAATGGAAGTAAGCAGGCACATAAAAGATTTCATCATTCACCCAGAGAGACAGAGGCAGGTTAAGACCCTTTCGTCAATTTCTGAGTTAAAAGCGTACTGTAATTGAATCAGCACCTAATATTTGCTTTTCCTGGAATAGCTCAGAAATTGTGGCATTTCCAATCATTTTGGCATAATACAGTGGACCCTAGTATAACAAACAGTTTGTATAACATAAAATCTGTACAACATAAAAAATTCTGGAGATAGGGGAAATTTGCTTAACAGAATCGCTTATGGGGCGAATCCGTACAACACAAAAATTGTCGCAGTTAGGGATTACTCTGTTTTCAATGCATTCCTATGGGAAATTTGTATAAAGGAAAATTTGCTTAGCAGAATTTCATTTGGAACGAATTAATTCCTTTATACAAGGTACCACTGTATTATGACTGCAACAAATGATGGGCTAAATCCAATGTTGTCTTAGCTAAGAGGAAATCGCTGGTTCCCCAGTCATAGGGAGTCACACACTTTTGTGCCAGGATTTGCATACAAAGTTGTGCAACCTGGCATGCAATCTCTTATACACAGCCCTATGTTGCATACTAATGTTGCCCTCATTTGGGAAAATGCTCAGGTGCCAACACACCAGATTTCATACTAATGCAATGGGATTGTGGGCCATAGGCCACAACATCCAGGGCAGCATTCCAGAGAAATAGCAGTGATCCCAAGCATTTGCTGAGAAAACCATGGCTTTCACTGATGTCAGACATCAAGAGTGGGTGTAGAGGTGGGAAGGAGCACAAGATAAGAAATGCATAAGCAATATAAAAGCAAGTAATTAACCATTACTTTAACTTAAACAATTAACTAAAGTCCAGAATGTGCTTTAAAAAATAATTCATTATCTAGATTATTAAAAGGAACCCCAACCTCCTTGTTATTTACTACCATTTATAAAATCTATTTTAAAACAACACATTATATTGCTTGTTATAAGAACTTTAACAACATAAGAAGAGTCATGCTGGATCAGGCCAAAGGACCACCTGGTCCAACTTCCTGTATCTTACAGTGGCCCCACCAAACACGTCTGGGAGCGCACAAGACTAGATATCTGTCTCCTGATACCACTCCCCTGCATCTGGCCCTTGAAGTACCCTGGTTATAAGCCTGGCGATTACATATCTCCATCATGGTTTGTAACCTGTGGTGGACTTTTCCTCCAGGAATCTGCCCAATCCCCTTTCAAAGGCATCCAGGCCAGATGCTATCACCACATCCTGTGGCAGGGAGTTCCACAGACTAACAAACACACTGGGTAAAAAATATTTTCTTTTGTCTGTTCTCATTCTCCCAACCCTCAGTGTGAGTGGATGACCCTAGTTCTGGTATTTTGTGAGAGGGAGAAAAGTGTCCCTCTATCCACTTTACTCATGCCCTGCATTATTTTGTATGTTTCAATCATATCCCCCCTCAGGTGCCTTTATTCCAGATTAAAGAGCCCCACATGTTTTAGCCTTTCCTCATAAGGGAGGTCCCCCAGCCCAGTAATCATTTTAGTCGCTCTCTTCTGAACCCTTTCCAGTTCCACTATGTCTTTTTTGAGATGCGGTGACCAGAATTGTTCACAATACTGCAGGTGTGGCCTTACTATGTTTTGTATAATGGCATTATAATGTTGGCTGTTTTATTTTCGATATCCTTTTTGATAATCCTTAGCATGGAATTGGCCTTCTTCACCACTGACACACACTGGGTAGATACCTTCATTGAGCTGTCCACCAGTACACCAAGATCTATTTCCTGATCCATAGCCCATGAATTGATAGATAAAGATCCCTGTAGCACACTGCTTTCCATTTCTCTCCATTGTGAAAATTGCCCATTGACACCTACTCTTAGTTTCCTGGATCTGAACCAGTTCTCAATCCATAAGAGGACCTGCCCTCTTATCCCCTGACTGTGCAATTTTCTCAGCAGCCTTTGGTGAGGGACTTTATCAAAAGCCTTCTGAAAATCAAGATAAACAATATCCACCAGTTCACCCAAATCCACATACCTGTTGACCTTTTCAAAGAATTCTAAAATGTTTGTCAGGCACTTTAGCTTACTTTAAGAAAACATTGAGATTAAAAACAGAATGATATAAAACAAGGGAGACCTACTCAAAATGTCTCAAAAATGTCCTTAAAAAGTACTTTTATGAGAGTAAAGTCAAAACACATATTCACCCACATATCAATTCAAAAACAAACTCGCACCACACCACATGTTACTTTGCTTTTCAAATGTAACTTCCTAATATTGTGGTTGCCAGAAGGGGTATCATTCAAGATCACTGGAGGAGCTGGATCACTAGCTGGAACATTCCTTCTCTGTATGGTACCCGGATAGTTGACAATGTTATTGGCAATGTTCTTCCTGCCAGCCACATGACATATGTCTCAGTCCAAACAATGACAGAGCACAGGGCTTGCCATTGCTTTTTTCATCCCCTTTGGAGACAACATTAGGCATGGCTTTATTTTTGTTATGATGCATGGCTGAGTTTAGCCCTATGACTGGACACCTGCAAAAAGCCAAGCAGCACCCAGAGTCCACATTACAAAAGTTGAAGTAGATGCAGGGGAAAGAACAGCTGCTTCTTGTTTGCAAATGGCAATCCTTCTGGCAGCATCCTAAGAAGTAAGAGTAAAATCAGTTGCTGGAGAGCCATGTCTTGCTTGTGTGATTAGAAATATATATACAGTACTTTGAACTGACCTGTACTAGAACCATAGCCAATCTTGTGACATTTAATCATGTGAGGAAGGAGGGGTGTCTTTTCCCTTATCTAGAAGAACCCTCTGCCACTTACCACTACATTAACTACATAACTAACTGCTTGTGATTTTAATAAATAGGTAATCAAAACAATGGCATTTTGAGTCATGAAAGCCAAATGAATACTAACATGAAAAGTATCATGTATTCTCTGACCACAATAAAGGTAGAGTACAATTAGCCTGTGTGTTTTCTAATATTAAATCACTTAGAGTTCTCTCTTAACTGGTGACAGTAAGTATTCCTCAGCACTAGAGAAGTTTAACTAAATCATTCCAAATTTGCACCATTGTCAGAAAATTTGTTTTTCGTGGAAGTTATTAGTTTTGCTGTCTCTTCTGCCTCTATACTTTTAGAGTGACACTTTTTTTTACATAACATTTCCTTCAAATGTAACCTTTTCTAAATTCTTCCAAATTTTCCCCTAAAATATTTATAACTAACTTACAGCTAATTGATCTTAACATTAGCAAAGTTATTTGGCCTCTCCCATAAACATTGTCTACTTCAAAATATTTTAATATGGAACATGAGATTGTTCCACAATTGTTTCAATAAGTACAAATGTGTGAATGTATACTATTTGTATCTAAGAATCTTTCAAAGTAGGATAATTCTTTTCTCTGTGTGGCATCCATTTGTTGTAGCACATAATTCCTTCTAGCCACAGTTCTACTAGCTATTATGGCAGGAAAGACATGTTCAGGATCTGACACTCTGCAAGAAAAACATCATCACTTCTGGCTTTGGTGGAACATGCATAGATCAGTAGGTCATCACTAACAGCCTGTCATTCGCAGTAATCCGATTTTGACATCCACACGTCATGCACAGTTAGCCCAGAACATGTAACTGCCTGTAGCAAAAGGAAGATGACATGTTCTGTCTCCATTCCACCTTCAGAGGTGAATGGGGCTTGGCAGCTGGATCTTCCTTTCTTTATCCTGGTGACAGAATAACATCCATCACTGCATTCCAGAATTGGAGAATGTGGAATACTGTGTAGCATAAGCCACACTGACTCCCCACCTCGACTGTGACATGGTCTGTTTCTTTCCAGCACTAGCTTCCTGAAGTGGCATATACATTCTACTAGAGATGGGCATGAAACAACCATTTTTCGTTACCATTCTCCGTTATTCATTCCGTTACGTAACAGTACGAATAACGACCATTGCGATGGGGCAGGCTCGAACAGAACAGAACCAAGAAAATTGTCTTTGTTTCTGTTTGTTTCTGTTACTGGTGTCGTGCCGCGCGCGCGTGCAATGAGAAATGGGCTGTCATTCAACAAGCGGAGGGCGGCAAAAGGGGCCTGGGCCTGGCGGAGCCTCTTTGCCCCCTGACTGCCAGAGCCGTCGTGAGACTTTGCCAGTCTCACGAGAAGAGGCAGGATCCGAGCCCTTATGAGGGCTGGGCTCCGGGATCTTGGCCTCTTCGTCGGCACTCAGCAGGCTTTGGAGGGGAGGATGTTGGAGCTCAGCTGCGCCTGGCACCATCTTGGCCACGTGGCGAAGCGGCAAGGGTGCAGCCGATTGGGAAGCCGGAGAGGAGGGCATTGTTGGAGCACAGGGGGAGTGCAGCAGGACCCCTCCCACAGGTTTCCCGGGTCAAGGCCCTGGGGGTGCAGGGAGGCAGTCTGCTGGGCGGCGGCTCCCGGGGCGGAGTGGTTCCCAGAGAGAAGGGCCCCAGTTAGGGCGGCGGTGCGCAGGGCTCCGGGTGTAGCGACCTGATGGGGGTGGCAGATGGAGTGGCGGATCAGTCCTTGGGGAGAGGGCCCAAGGGAGGGCAGCACATGGTGGTGCTCTGGGGTGGCAGCCTGTTGGGGGGGGTGACCAGAGCAGCACCCAGCTCTGGGAGGGCTCCCTGTGGTCACGGGATCACTCTCCTGGCAGGCTTGCCACCGGCTCTGGCAGCGCCCGGCCCCGGAAGGGCTCTCCGTGGCTGCGGGATGGCTCTCCCAGGAGGCTTGCCCTGGCCGCGGGAAGACTCTCCCTGCACGCATGCCGCCAGCTCCGGTGGCACCCGCCCCTGGGAGAGCTCCCTGCAGCGGCAGCTTGCTGCACCAGAAAAATGAAGAAACGGAAACGAAGCGGGCCCTGGGGGCCTGAAAAATGGAAACGGAATGAAGCGGGCCCCAGGGCCTAAATAATGAACGTTTCGTGCCCATCTCTACATTCTACCAAATGGCAGGTCTGACACTGCCGCCTACATGATTAGAACTGCATGAAGCGGGAAGCCAGCTTATGCTCATTGGGTCTGAGGCCCTTTTGTCTCCTTGATGCTCCAGCCCTAAAAGCAGCAACTTTTACAAAGGACAGTCCTCTCTTTGAATGGTTGCCAGGGGACATTCTCTTTTTGTTGAAAAGGTACTCGGATTGATTGATAGATTGAGTGAGTGAATGATATACTGCCCTATTAGTGCAAGCACTTTTCTGGTTGACTTACGGGTTAAGCCTTAAAACCCCACAATATTCTACATAACACAAATTCAAACAATACGGTGGCAGAAATCTATGAAGTCTAACATTTATACAAAAAGGAAAAAGGAAAAATTACAGCATCTGAGAGATTCAGTAGTTGAAGGAAGCTTTGAATAATTCCATTTTTGCCAATTTTCTGAACATAAGGAGGAGCAACAAAGCCTGGAGTATCTCAGTTGATATCTTCTTCCAGAAACGGGGGGGGGGGCACCACTTAAAAGGTCCAATTCCTTATCATTGATTTTTTTGGCCTTCCTCTGTGTGGCCACTTTTAGCAGGATAAATTGATAGGAGTGAGTGAAATTGGTAGCTGATTTCAGAGACAGAAGTATTGAGGTGCTAAGCCATCTCCCAGCTTTATAAAAGTCATAACCAGCATCATGAACTGAGCATGGAAATTGCCAGTGAAGGCGGACTAAGATTGCAGATGTATAATGGAATTTACTATTCCCAGTGTTCAGTCTGGCTGCTGCATTTTGGACCTGCCAACGTTTCTGTATTGTTTTCAAAGGCGTCCTTACATAGAGAGCATTAGAATAGTCTATTTTTGAAATAAATGTCTAGCAAAAACAAAAGGAGGATTCTTGCAGAACCTTTAAGACTAACAGATTTCTGCCATCGTGAGCCTGCATGGATTATAAATAAAGTGAATTTGAAGTACAGTCGAGTCCAAGTCTCATTTAACGTGGGGGATCTGGAAAGCTGAAATTGCCTGGCCGTGGAAAGCAGAGTTGACAGACAACAGTGGCTGTATTATACCTCTGAATGACTAAAAATGTTTTTGATTTTTTTTTGTATGTACACATTAGCCAGTGCAATTTTATTCAAATTAGCATTCATTTTGTCTTCTCTTTTGATGATGCACATTCTCCTTGAACAGTTATCCTCCTTTTTAAAATCATGACATCCACTTACATTTTCTGACCAACACCTGCTTCCCATGAATCTCTAACTTCTTGGGATAACTGCTATTTGAAGATTTTGTGGGTGGCGCTTGACTTCCCTAGAATAAAGCATTCAGTTTTAGCAAGTATGTGCATTTAAATAAATAGTGCAGATTGTAGTTGGATTGAACTGAATCTGAGCTTTCTTGGGGTAAGATACGTTCTTTCTTTCGCTCGCTTGGCAGAGTATGAAGAGACCTAATAATGTCTACTAAATGAGCAGCACATGTTATAGTAATGCAAGGATTTCCCATATAAGCCTGTGATTTCATCAGACTGTTTCATTTGTTCTAATCTGATGGCTAAGCATAGAAGTAGGATACAGACTAAATGTTTCTCTTCTCAATACGGGAAACACTGCAGCCTGCAGACATGCCAAGATTTGGCCGTTCCTTCAAAGGTTTACGTAGAACCCATCACTATTTCATTACTATTGGAACACATCATTGTGAAATTGCAGCATTGAGTTGCCTTCTCACATATCTATAGATTTTAGAATTAGGCCTATCCAAATGGAGGAAGATGGAAGTCTCCGTTCAAAAGCTCTAGCCACATTCAAACATATAGCTCTGCTTTGAGGTGCATATAAAACCAGTGAAGTGAGACTCTGGTATAAGAGGAAGGAACAAGGGGAACAATAAGGATGCCTGTAGGATTTTTTTCCAGAGCTATATATTAATAAATTGGCATGATTCATTTACAAAGCATGCACCGCCACACAAAATGTGTTTTTCTGTATGTTACTTATATAGGAGGATGAATACTTTTTTAAATGCCAAGGCTACTGAGGGAACTTTGGTGGTAAAGAACGTTGTCAGAAATGTTTTGAAAGATGAGGTATACAATGTCTATCATATACATGCTCATTAATGTTCTCAAACAACTCTAAAGGACTGTGAGACAGGACCTCCCTTAGCAAAAGCCAGGCAACTTCTTTTGCAATATTTGTTGCCCCATATGCTTAACACTGCTCTGCCTTTAATCTTTCCTTCCACAACATACTCCAAACAGACATCAACTCAATTTAAGTGATTGATGTTTTAAAAATCATGTTACATAAGAGCAATCTGCTTAGCAAAAATAGCCAAAATTGTTTTGAGAGAGAGAGAGAGAGTGGTGGAACTCTTAGTTCAAGGTCAGCTATGGTCTGCATTTGGAATCTAGAAGTCTTTTTCAGGTCATCTGTCCAGCTGCAATGTCAGACAGTGGTGGTAAAGTCGATTGGTCACAAGGGGTGGCTGGTATGAGGAGCCCTGATGGCATCACAGGGACAGAGCCCCATCCAAATCTTGCTCCTTCTTCTGATCTGATCTTCTCCCACATGTGCTTTCCTCCATCTTCATACAAAGAAAAACCTAGAAAATGGGCTTACTATTAGAGTGGCCTAATAGCAAACTACAGTACTGCCCGAGCGGTAGAAGCATGAGCTACTCATACAAAAACCCTGTTGGGAGAGAGTTTAAGATTGTGTAGTTTGGGACAATGACAGTTAAAGTAGTATCAAATTGCTATAGTTATGTAGTACATGTATGTATGCACGTATTCATTCATTCATTTGCTGTATCTCCATCCACTTACCAGCAAGCAAACCTTATTGAACCCTTATTAACATCTGATTAACCATGAATGTCT
Source organism: Phrynocephalus forsythii (assembly GCA_029282475.1). Classification (NCBI taxonomy): domain Eukaryota; kingdom Metazoa; phylum Chordata; class Lepidosauria; order Squamata; family Agamidae; genus Phrynocephalus; species Phrynocephalus forsythii. Next base: position 82,376,205 of record JAPFRF010000002.1, read on the forward strand.
ATTTATTCATTTGTCTAATTGTTCCTCTAGCCTTTCCAAAAAAAGTTTCCAAGAAAACTTTGACAAAAAAAACCATCCAAAATATCTTGGTTCATATTTCATGCATAGATATATACAAACACTTCTTGGTTTGGGCAGGCCTGCTTTGAGGCAGCATGACTTAAGGGCTTAGAGTAAGCAAATCCTTCTTTCATGGAGCTGTAGGAGAAAATCACATCATCTCTGAGGGAGCAGCAGCTACCATGTCTTTCAGATGTGGTAGGTCCAATGTATCAACACCTGACAGGTGCGTGTCTAAGCTTGAAAACTTCAATAAATCAAACTAAGTACTGTATGTTCAGTGCCAACTAATATGGTGCCTTGATACTGAGCTTGCCTTAAAGGACACATCCCACCCCAAATTTGAAGTTTAAGAAAAAAGTTTCAAATTCCCATCATGGTCCCTCCAACAGTGAAATTTACTTACATCCACAAAAAAACTCACATTAAAATAAAACAGTCTTTAAAGTGCCATAATGTTTTGTCTCTTTATTTATGTTTATATTTGGTTAAAAGTAAAAAAGCAAAAAAGCCCCTTAGCACTTAAAGCACTCTCCGGGCAGTTTACAATTTATTTATGCAGGCTACATATTCCCGCCCCGCAAGGTGGATACTTGTTTTACTGACATCGGAAGGATGGAAGGCTGAGTGAACCTTGAGCCTGCTACCTGGGATTGAACCCCAGGTTGTGAGCACAGTTATGGCTGCAGTACAGCATTTTAACCACTGCACTCCAAGGCTTCTTGATTTCTGTCACTACTTGACTTATTAATCTTTGGTCAGGACTAGAAGGCTAACCAAAAGGTTAAAATAATGATCAAACAACCGTCACATGTAAATGAAATTCTCTCTGTGTGTTTGTGTGTGGGTGTGTGCGTGCACATGTGAAATTTTTTGATTTGCAGTTATGCCAATGTCATTTCAGCAAGAGAGAAACAATCCATATCCAGCACAAAATAAAGAATCTACTCATCAGCATTTTCATATGTGTCCTGGAAAAAGAGCTACATATGTTTCCTGTGCACAAAAGTATTTTAGCATCCCACTATGTTTTACTTTAAACTTCTTTTCAGAGACACTACAAACAACAACAACAAGCATGAAGATGCACATTACAACTATACCTGGCCTTCATTTGGTCATGATGCCCACCAGAGAACCCACAGGTATTAAGAGCATTATGTGGTGAGTTGCCCAGATAGCTTGACTACTTGGCTCTGGTTAATTACCCAGAGACATCCATGGCTGAGCCAAAATCTGAACCTCAAAGACCGGAAAACTATTTTTCAGAAAGTGATTCACTGCAGTTTTACTTCCAGGGCCCCCAAAAGTAAGTAGTTAATTGTCCCATTTGTTTAAAAGAAATTCTACCTTTCTAATTTCTCAACAACAACAAAAGCTGAAATAGCACTTTTTGTTTTGTTTTTTAAATGGAATGCTGCAATTGGAATGCTACAAAGCATGTACAAATAATACTTTCCCACTGCTGCTGGTCACCAGCAGTTGACCCATGAGAGATTTCTCCTCCACAACTTAGTAAGGCCCGTCCGTAAAAACAAAAATGACATTTACGCTTATATAAGAAAAGGAGTAGTAACCTCTGCTTAAGTTATAAGTGCAGTATAACTCAAGTACATTAATTAGGAATCATTTACAAATGACAGTGGGTTCACTATCCAGCTGTAGAGCCAGAAGTTGGAAGTTTGATTCCCCACTGTGCTTCCTGATAGTAAAACCAGCTTGTGTAATCTTGGACAAGCTGCACAGTCACAAAGCAACCCCAGAGGAATGGAATCGTAAATCGGAGTATTCATAACCCAAGAAACCCTGGAAAGGGTCTCCATAACTCAGAATTGCCTTGATGCACACCATTATTATTAAAATTAATTATTGCGATAATTTGCAAGTAATTGTAACTAATTACTTGAAGTTGGATGCTTCTAATTAATAATAATTGTGACCATCGAGGCAATTTTGGAATACTGTATAATTACATTATCATAGTTGTTAATTTCTCAAGTTTGTCCAGATTTAGTTAGACTTCAAGAGTTTGTTGTTTACTTCATACCTATTTCTGACAACTGCCATTCTTATATTGACGGGGGGGGGGGGAGATATATGGCTGTTAATTCTTGTGGAAATGAGTGCAGCATGCTGATTTCCACCTGAGCAAGGGTCACGAAGGGTCGGTCACGACTATAACGACACAACACACACACAAGGGTCAGTTAAACCAACCTTGGTCTGAGTTCCATAATATTTTAAGCACTAAATGTTTCAGATGTTTATGGAAACAATGAATGGAAACAGTGAGTCTTATCACTACCCAATGAGAGTACTGTCAGCACCCTTGCTCACAGCTAGTTGAATCACCTTGGAGCCACTTGTTACCACCGAGAGACTGCAAGGTCTTGAAGAGTGAGAGGAATTTCTTTGGCAGAAAATGCCCACTTCACCTTCTTTCCCTTCACAGTCCTAGGGCTCGGTCCCACGTCCCTTTAAAAACAGTTTAAATTACATAGGGCCTTTTCACACGACCCCTAAGATCCACTGGTCCCTTAAATTCGGACCAGAGATCTTGGGGGTTCGTTTTTGTTCCTGCGTCCCCACCCCTCAGCACTTCCTGCTCCTGTCGGCGTGAGGGGGGGGAGGCAAAAAAAAGGACAAAAGAAGCCTTTACTAACCTGCCCCTGCTGGTCAAACTTGCCACGAGCCCCATTACTTCCTGCTTCCGTCTCAAGGAGCTCTTAAAGGGGCGGGAGGCAAAAAAACAACAGACAAGCCAGGAGAGCCGGTCACTCTTATCCGCATCTAACTTTTTATCACCTCGAAAGAGAAGGTACAAGGAAAGTGCGCTGGGTTGCGCTAAAGTGGGCGGGGTCGCACTTAATTGTCTCCAAACTCCGGAGCTGGTGGGAAAACATTTCTAAGCTCCGGAGCTGGGAGCCATTTGCAGCGCAGCTTAGGGGTCGTGTATAAACGCCCTAAATAAATCGTGCCCAAAAATGCCATCCTCATGGCCTCTGGACTTTTTGAAAAAAAAGAAAAAAGAAAACCCGGTAATGCTCCTTTAAGCGAGGTTTCTGTGACTCACCTACCAGGCTGGGGAATTTTTGCCTCGCTTTCAAAATCCAGCTTTTAAGGAGGCAGACGCCGTGGGACCACGCTGATGATCCGGGTTTATTTTTCTTTCTTTTTACATAGCACCCACCGGCTGTTCTGGGGCCAATCGGTGCTGGTTTTTTTAATTTGCCTGCATATCGGAGTAACAGGAAGTTCAATCCCGTCCGACAAGCATTAAATTCCCCCAGGGAAGTGGTTTGGTTTTTTTAAATGCTAGCGCCACCTGCTGGCCAAGGGGGCTGAACTGCACTTTAAAATTGAAAAAACAGATTTTGACGTGAGAACTCTTCTCCCACATTTAAATAACATGATGGGACGAAGAGGAAAAGCTGGACCTTCAGAAGATCAGGATCGAAACCCAGGTGTGACCACAGCCCTAGTGAGCTAGCCATTTATTTACAGAGCATTGCAAAGCACCACCATCTCCTGTCCAGACTTGTTAGTGGGGGCTTTCTTCTGGAGTGTTTGAAGCACTCTCTGGGCTATTTACAATCACAGGGACTACACATTGCCTCTTCCCTACAAGAAGCTGGGTGCTCAATTTACCAACCTCAGAACAATGGAAGGCTGAGTGAATCTTGAGCCTGCTGACTGGAATTGAACCCCAGGTCCTGAGCACAGTTATAGCTGCAGTACAGCAGTCTTCTGTGTGCAGAAATGCATTCAGCCATGCTGGCCACATGGCCATGGACATGCACAACACTGGCTCTTTGGCTTGAAAACTGAGATAAGCACTGCCCCTAGAGTCTGACACGACTAGCACACATGTGCGGGAGGAACCTTTACCTTTTTTTACAGCAATTTAACCATTTGTCGCAGGGCTTTAATCAAGATAATTGGGAGGGCTCCCTGAAATCTTCCTAACCACCCCAAGTAGTGTTTGTTTGATGTTTGTTTGGTTGTTTGTTTGGTTATCTTCTGCCTGTCAAGTGCCACGCCACTACTCTGGGTGGTTTATGAACATGACATCATAAACATAAGAACCCAGCCCACCACGTATTCCAAACAATCTCAAAGCAATTGCCCACAAAAATCCTTTGATGGGGACAATGGACACCAACAGACTCAAGATATAAATGCAAATATAAACAGACACAAAGGGAGAAAATCCTGAAAAGTTTCTTTTTTATATCCTTTCTGAACATTTGAAGGGAGGGTGTTATTATATTTGTACGTGAAAACATTGGATGGATCATGCCTTGCCGATACGTCTTACAGCTCTGAGATGAACCTCATGCGAAAACCCAGAGGAATCATTTCCTTGCTGGGAAACCAGTAACCTTTGTACTAACTGGAGTAGGGTGAAAGATCAGTTATGACTTGTAGTTCATTAAAACTCGGGACACACAGTGAGAAGCCATGCAGTGGCTGAGAGCCAGCAGGAGCTGCTAGTAAAAACCTGTACCCGCCTTTTGATGCTTTTCATTTCCATCCCAGGCAAGCCTTATCCATCTCTTCCTATGCTGTTCCACACTTCCCCTCAGGTCACAAAAGAGTAGCCACTATTTGCCTTACTCATCCCTAGCCTCTTGAGAGATTTGCTTGTGACAGAGGCATTTAAGGTACAAAGCTAAGTATATTAAGACCAAAGACTCCTCTCTCTCTCTCTCTCTCTCTCTCTCTCTCTCTCACACACACACACACACACACACACACACACACACACACACACACACGTGTGTGTGTGTGTGTGTGTGTGTGTGTGTGTGTGTGTGTGTGTGTGTGTGTGTGTGTGTGTGTGTGTGAGAGAGAGAGAGAGAGAGAGAGAGAGAGAGAGAGGAGTCTTTGGTCTTAATATACTTACTGTACTTGTGTGTTTCAGACATACAGTAATTCCTTTGTCTTAGAGCCAAGATGCCATAAGGGTAATTTCCAGCTTGAGACTATGACTTTTTTTACAGTAAAACAATGATAAAAATGAAGAAATACGGGTAATCTATAACATGTGCTTGGCAAATAACGTCTTTGGGTTTTGTTTTGCTTTCTCCTGCAAGCTCTAATAAAGTTCGTTGGTAGGGCTCCCTTAAATAGACCGTGGAGCTCAAATTGTCGAGTTTGGTGTGCCTGTGTGTTTATTAAAACCCTTCAGACATACAATAATACAAAGTAAAACAAGTTAAGTGTTTGGAATAACCTCGAGCTGTCCAAACACTGAACGAAATTAACTGGTGGGATTCCAAAAAGAAAAAAAATAATGGGATGGGGGATTTCCTCATCTTTGTTAGGTATGATAGAATTTATTTTAATAATGTGCATTACAATGAATGGCATCATTTATTAAGTAAAGAAAACTCCAATCCAGTAGAAGAGGGAGGGAATGACAATGAAGTGGTGGAAAAAGCAATGAAACAATGGCACCTAGGCTCAGAGTCATCTCCTTCCATAACTCCCCTCTGTAATTCTCAGGGAATTACTCTGCTTATCCATGTCTCCAAGCAGAGACACCGATCTGGGAATGAAATGTGCTAGAGGAAGAGTTACAAATTAAGTGCCTTAAAAGTAATTCCAACTCATTCTTAACTGCTGAAATCTGAAAGAATGGAATGCTTGGTAAGGAACCTCATGGTGCAGGAGTTCAACTCCAGTCAGGACTCTGCTCACCACCTGAATTCGATCCCACAAACCCAGGTAGTTGGTTCAAGGTTGACTCTGCCTTCCATCCTTCCAAGTGCAATAAACTGAGCACCTAGCTCACTGGGTGGTGGGTAATATGTAGCCTGCAAATTTAAATTGTCAACCACCCAGAGAGTACTCTAAAGGCTATTGGGTGATATATAAGCAGTACACTTTCCTTTGCTAAGCTGGCATCCATCCTCTTCTGCTTTCCTATAAGTCACAGAATGCTGACCTTGCACACATGAAATTGTTCCTGAGGAGCTGGGACCTTGGGGCTTATACACTGGTATTTTGCTGGCATTCAATGTATGTTTCATTGTTCTGAAACAGTGCATATGAATAACTGGGAGCCAACGGCTTGTGAGGTTTTAGCAGTTCCTCTCCACCAATAAGTTTCCATGGCAGAGTGAGGATTGGAACCCTGTTCTCTAGAGTCCACGTCTGTCACTCTGTCACTCTTTTTCAAGGAACTGCCCATGCAGTGCTTTATTATTATTATTATTATTATTATTATTATTATTATTATTATTATTATTATTATTATTATTATTATTATTATTATTATTATTATTAAAGAAGATAGATAGATAGATAGATAGATAGATAGATAGATAGATTGATTGATTGATTGATTGATTGATTGATTGATTGATTGATTTAGATTTAGATGCCACCCATCTGGCAGAGGAGTCACCTTGAGTGGTTTACAACATTACAAATAATATAAGTACAGTAATTTAAATAGAAACAATCAAATCAAATAGCATAATTTAAATTAAATTAATGTACAGATATCAAATAATTAATGGCAGTAACAAATAAAAGAGGGGCAGATGATGGATCTGAGATCTTTATTAAAATTACACTGATTTAAGATGATCCAGGCTCAAGAAAAGCCTGCTTAAACAGCCAAGTTTCTATGGCATGTTTAAAAGTTCCGTAACTTTTAAAGAACTGACTTAATCATACCATGCTTACTGAGCGTTGCTATTACTGCTGCTGCACAGGGGATTACAGCAGTGAGAGGAGATTGCTATCTCTACCTTTCTCTGCTATGCCAGTAGGCCTCCACTGTTTGATCTCGGCCAGAACGAATGGGCTAAACTTTCTGTGCAATTTTGTTGTTTTTAACAAGCATAATATGGGATATTGTGGTTGTTCCTTCTCCTCCAGTGAATGGAACTTGATGAGAATGAAAGGTGCAGCACTATGAGGCAGCACAGAAAAATATAGGAAGGAAATTCCCCCAGCCTCAGGGCCGGTACATGTTGGCAGATCTACAGTAGGCACCTGTATTAAAAAAGCTTGGAGGGCAGCTAGGATGTGCAGGAGGCACCTGCACCCGGCAGTCATGTGCATGCCAGATGTGAGCCTCTTTCCACTTGCATAATGTAGCGCCATCTGTCAGTCTCAACCATATGCGAGGGTATGATCTCTCAGAGGGCAGGGGATACATTTCAATTAGACAAAGCAAATGAGCTTATTTTTCTGGCCAGGAAGTTGTACCTCCGTCTAATACCTTGACAGTAATTCTTCAAAGGAGTAAAATTATCTAGAGTATGACTCCTTTGGGGGTTAGCCTAATGCATTAATGGGATAATTCTTGTTCCCTGAGATTTGGTAGGAGGTATGGATGGAAAAACCGTGTTTCCGTGCAGCCATGGATGTGCACAACACTGGCTCTTTCGGCTTGAATATGGAAATGAGCACTGCCCCTAGAGTTGGACAGCACTAGCACACATGTGCAGGAGGGGGAATTTACCTTTACCTTTACCTTTATGGATGGGGGAAGTGGCATGGGGGTGGGACGGAGAACAGCAGAAAGAGTGATTTCATAGTTTCAGTAATATTTTGCACATTTATGAAACTGGTTTCATCATACTTTTTCTGGGTTTTCTGTTCTTCCCCTTTTCTCTCCCCCCGCCATGTTTTACTGCTCTAATAGATCATTCTCCCCATTTTGTTTACATACTGTATTAGCATTGCTAATAAGTGAGATAAGTGAGATATTTAAGGAGTGTTTTTACCACCAACTCCCAATGAAGTTCTGGGGCTAAGCAGAAATCTGAACTCAAGACTCTCTGGAGTCCATCACTCTATCTGCTTATACTGCTCTGGGCAACAAGCCACCTTGAAAATGCCCTGTTACATTTCATTTTGAAAGACAAACAAGTCAGGCCTACTGAATGTTTGGAAGGGGTCATCCAGAAAGTACCAAGGACCTCTGGGTAGGATGAGGAAAGAACCCTGGAGAATGGCTGCCAGTCAGAGTTAGCAGCCCTGGGCTAGACGGAGTAATGGTATGGCTCCATAGTAATCTCCTATTTTGCCTACATCCTAGCCTTCTGCAGGGGAGGATAGGAGGAACTATAACTTCTCAGCAGAGTATGTGCTCTGCATGTTTAAGTCCTCCATTTCATCCCCTGGCATCTGTATTTTGAAAAGGATCAGGATAAAAATTGAGACAGTGAGGCCTCCCATGAGATAACAATGGGTCAGAAGGATGGACAGACAGACCTGCTGTAACACACCTTCCTAGACACCTAACTAGAATGCTGCAGAGCACACAGTGTGCAGTCTACCATCTCCGCTCTCAACCACCACATCTCCCCTAGTCCAAATCTCACATTGTATCCACTACTAGGATTGCTGGACCAGAAGCATTCCAATCCCTGAGGCACCCGAAACCAGGGACAGGCCCTGGTGATGCCTCAAAAGTGGAATGTTTTCCCAAGCATTGAACCACTGCTATGAGAGGTTACACGACAGGAAAACTTGTGTGCATGTCCGGCAACATCCTGCAGAGAAAAGAACATTCCCCCATGCTTATATCTCCTATGTTAATCACTTGAAAACTTAAAATGTAATTCACTTATATTAACAATGGTAGAGATGTTTTAATTTGCAGTGGTATTCATTATTTTTATTATTATATCAGTCATAATATATATGACTGATGGCTCCGCCCATAACAACTCCTATTGGAGCATGCAAAACAAGATCCTTGCAGGCACATGGACCCCTCACATCCAGGGCACTTCCCCCTCCGCTTGGAGTACGCCACTATGCTCCATGCAGAGAGCCAGGCAGAGGCAGCAGTTTGTGGGGTTGTTCGTAGCCCCAATTTACTCTCCAGTTACATCGCTCTGGGCATCCCAAAAGCAGTGTGGCTGGAGAGTAAACTAGGGCTATGAAAGTGCCCACAAACAGCTGTCACGCCCCCTTCACCCAGCTTTCTGCACAGAACCATTTTGAGACTGTCAATCCTTGCTTTCCTGAAGAGTAGCACCTCTGCTCTTCAATTTTCGCTTTCTCAAAATGTAGCACCTAAAGCGTTTGTAACCCGGGGTACCACTGTATTCAGGTTAAATTGTCACATTGGCACTTTGTGAAAAATAAGTGGTTTTTGAATCACTGTTTGGGCACTCGGTCTCTAAAAGGTTTGCCATCACTTCTCTAGCTGGACTATTTAGAAGCCATTTAATAGACTTCAAAACAAAGTAATAAAATCAAGTAAAATGAGGCTATTTGGACACAGGAAAGATTTTAGATGCTTGAAACATAGTCGTACAGAGGAGGGGCTGGGTCTATCTATCTATCTATCTATCTATCTATCTATCTATCTATCTATCTATCTATCTATCTATCTATCTATCTCCAAGAGTGCAGAACCTGGAATGATCAAATGATGGTCTCAAGTTGCAGCCACCCAGATTTCAGCTGAATATCAGGAAAAGCTTCCTGGCTATTAGAGCTGTACAGCAAGGGAAGCAATTACCTCAGGTGAGTGCTCCAACACTGGAGGCATTCAATAAAAAGTTAGAAAAACATCTGTCAAATCTACTTTGATTTGCATTCTTGCACTGAGCAGGGGACTAAACTCTGTGGCCTTAAAAGCTCCTTTCAATTCCATTATTCTATGATTCCATAATTCTATTTCCTTCCCAAAATATTTTAATACATGTCTGTTACATATCTAAATCATATCCTTAAACAGTTATATGACAACAATGTAAGCAAAGGATATTTTGATTATATGGCTAATAATTTCTTATACATATCCCTACTGAAGTCCTTGATTAAGAAAGATATTAGACATCACTGAAAGGACAACTGAATATACCCCAAGAATCTGCACAGTTGACACAGTTAGTAATATTTCCAGAATAGAAGGAACAAAAGGTTAAGTTTCTGGCTGAAATACAACCACTCTGACTCACTAATATAAACATGGCTTCTATTTTCCTCACCCAACCAATCCCAACCTCTTTTTTAAAAAAACACAGAGCCCAACTAAGAAGCTATCTGATGTCTTACTATTTAATTAATTAGTAATATTGCTGGCAGGACAGCTCAGTGAGTGATACTGTTTTTGGTTGCAGAGCCAGAAGTTCCATTCAGCTCTGCTGGACTTGGAGGGGACATCTTTCAGCTGGTAAAGGTCTAGCTGCAAGGGACTTTCTGGCAAATGGATCTATGAAAATATGCTCTCATATATATATACACACACACACACATTGCTACCTAAAGATTCTGCCTGCATAGAATCATTAAGTGCTGAGTTTAAAATTATCCAAGTGCACCACTGTTTGGGGCATATGAATAGGGGTGCCTTTATGATAACCTCTGCTTGGTCAGTTTTTACTAGGGATATATTACACTCATTTCATCTAAGCTTTCACCTTGTTCTTGGAACATATCATGCAAAGATTGATAATGCTCTGAAAAAAACAACATCTGGAAAGGGTGAAGGCAGCAGGAAAAGAGGAAGATCAATTATCAGATGGCTTGACTCAGTAAAGAAAGCTTTGTTGTAGCAATGAATCTCCAGCCCTTACAGAACAGGGAGATGGGGGTGGGGAGACTTGCAGTCACTGATTTGGCTGACTGATTTGGAAGAAGCATGTCTTTCACTGCAATGAGACAATGGGAGGAAATCATCCAAGAGCTTGCTTGACAAGATCTTACAGATATCTAAATATTTACTTCTCATGGTAAACGGTGGGCCAGCCTTCTCTCCAGCTGGTTCACAGCCAGCCAAAATCCATTTAGAGAGCTACCTATAGACAGTGCATAGAAAACATTTAAGCTCCTAGAAATGAATGTTGGCTTTGGCAATTGGGGAGCTGTAGTCTAAAAATAAAAGGGTGGGTGGGTGGAATCCATGCTCTGGGATTATGTATCTCCCAAGCCCCCCAGAAAAAATGGAGTTCCATTTTACCACTCAGGCTTTTGGGAGTTTATCTGGAAGCTTAGCTGATGCTACTCTGAAAAAGGAAAACTTGGGAAAAACAAAAGAACAGGAGAGGAGGAGGAGGAGGAAAAGGAAGAGAAAACTATACATTATTACTAGAGCTGGGCACGAAACAATTTTTTGCTTTTTTTTTTTAGTTTCATTTCCTAACGAAATGAAAAACGAAGTGCCTTTAAAAAGAGAAATGAAACAAAATGGAATTTTTTTGTTTCATTCTGTTTCATTTTTTCATTTTAAATTTTTAAATTATTTATTTTGACAAGCACCGATCTCGGCGCTTGTCAAAATAAATAATAAAAGTGCCGATTGGCACTTGTAAAAAAAAGCACCGATCGGCTGGCAGGGCCCCACGTGCCAGCTGATCAGCACTTGTAAAAAAAAAGTGCCAATCGCCAGCAGGAACTTGCACACCAGCCGGTCAGTGCTTGTAAAAAAAAAGTGCCAGTCGCCAGCAGGACCTCACACACCAGCTGGTCGGCGCTTGTTTTTAAAAAGTGCCGATTGCCAGCAGGACCCTATGCACCAGCTGATTGGTGCTTATTTAAAAATAGTGCCAATCACCAGCAGGGCCTCGCGCGTCAGCTGATCAGTGCTTGTAAAAAACAAAAAAGCACAGATCACCAGCAAGGCCCCAAATAATTGTCAAAAAAAGATAAATAAATTTAAAAAACAAAATAAAACAAAAAACAAAACAATTTAAAAAAATCATTTCAAATAGAACGGAACGGAAAAAATGAAACAAAGGCAAACCAAAATGCCATTTTCGTGTTTTGTGCCTATATCTATCTGTAGATGTTTTCTGTTATTAGCAAAAATGACAGCCATTTTATTAGATTATCATTTATTTATTTATTTATTTATTATTTACGCTTGTATACAGCCCCATTCCCACAATGGGGACTCTGGGCGGTTCACAACATCAGAATAAAAACAAATAAAAATCAATTACTAACAACAATTAACAAAACAACGATGTCCGGGAGTAATTAGGCGGGTATATAAAAAAAATGCAGAGTGGGACCTTAGACATCGCCGTAAGCTTCTCGAAAGAGGATGGTCTTGAGATTCCTCTTAAACGCTGCCAGCGATGGAGCCTGCCGTACGTCACTGGAAAGTTTATTCCAAATGGATGGTGCCACTACCGAGAAAGCCCGTCCACGAGTACCAGCCTTATGGGCCTCTCTCGGAGTGACTGTCCGCAGTGATAAGGCCACCGAGGCACGGGTGGGTCGGGCCAGATCTAATTGTCGGGGGAGACGCTCTGCCAAATATGCCGGGGCCAAGCCATGGAGGGTTTTGTAAGCCAAAACCAGCACCTTGAACCTTATTCGGGAGGCAACGGGTAACCAGTGTAGGCGAGCCAGGATAGGGGTGGCGCGGTCATAGAGGCACGCGCCAACCACCAGCCTGGCCGCCGTATTCTGGACCCGCTGCAATCGCCGAACAAGGTTCAAGGGAAGCCCCATGTAGAGAGCGTTGCAGTAATCCAGCCTCGACATGACCAGTGCCTGTACCACAGTCCGCAAGGAGCCCTCATCGAGGTATGGGCGAATCTGGGCGATAAGCCTAAGATGGTAAAAGGCCGACCTGACCACGGCTGACACCTGAGGTTCCAGGGTCAGGTCCGGATCCAGGACGACGCCCAGATTCCTCACTCTTTGCGCCAGCTGGAGGGCGGACCCACCCAGACTGGGAAGAGGGCCACAGTACTCCTCCGACGAGCCCCCGAAGAACATAACCTCGGTCTTGCCTGGGTTGAACCTGAGCCTGTGGGACCTGGTCCAGTCCAGTACCGCAGCCAGGCAACGATCAAGGGTCCCAATGGCCTCCACTGCACAGGTGGAAAAGGAGAGATAGAGCTGCGTGTCATCAGCGTACTGATAGCAGCAGACTCCATAACTCCGGATGATCTCAGCCAGCGGCTTCATATAGATGTTAAAGAGCATTGGGGAGAGTGACGACCCCTGAGGCACCCCACAAGAGAGTGTCCAGGGAGCCGACAACTCACCCCCCAAGCTCACTCGCTGGGTGCGGCCCCCAAGGAAGGACCGGAGCCAGGCCAAGGCCTGGCCTCCAATCCCAACCTCCGAGAGCCGCTCCAGCAGGATACCGTGGTCGACGGTATCAAAAGCCGCTGACAGGTCGAGAAGGACCAGCAGGGTAGAGCAACCCCTGTCAGCCCTCCTCAACAGATCATCATGCAGCGCGACCAGGGCTGTTTCGGTCCCATGACGCAGCCTGAACCCGGACTGGAAAGGCTCCAGGACATGGTTCTCCTCCAGGAACGACTGGAGACGCAGGGCGGCGACTCGCTCAATCACCTTGCCCAAAAAGGGAACATTGGCTATGGGACGATAGTTGGACAAATCGTCCACAGCCAAGCCGGATCTTTTAATAATGGGCTTCACCACCGTCTCCTTCAGAAGACTGGGAAAAATCCCGTCTCTGAAGGAGGTCGAGGCAATCAGTGAAGCCCATTTCAGCATGCTCCCCCCTGCGCTCTTAATCAACCAGGAAGGGCAAGGGTCGAATGGAGAGGCCGCAGGCCTGCAATGTCCCAGTGCTCTGGAGGCGTCCACCGGTGTAACAGGCCCAAACTCAACAAACCGAGGCGACCGAGGCGGCCCGACACTGGCTGTGACAGGGGCCGGATCAGGGCAACCGGCGTCCAGCTCGGAGCGGATGGCCTCTATCTTAGATTTAAAATAGGCTGCGAATGACTCACTAGTGAAATCACTAGGAGGAGGCCCCGGTGGAGCAGGATTGGTGAGGTCTCGGACCACACAGAATAATTCCACTTGATGATTCGAGGCCTCACCAATTCTCAGGGTGGCAAAAGATCTCCTAGCCGCCCTTATCGCGCGAGAATAGCGACCGTTCGATGCCTTAACCGCAGCCCAATTCTGAGCCGTCCGAGCGTTCCGCCATCTGCTCTCTAGCCTTTTCCGCTCTTGCTTCATCGCCCGTAGCTCCTCGGTAAACCAATGGGACGAACGGGCTCGGCATCGGATCAGGCGCTTGGGGGCGATCCGGTCAACAACCCCAGCCACCTCCTCAAACCACCGTTGGGCTAGGGAGTTGGCCGGATCGTCATCCAAACCGTCTGGTACATCCCCGAGGGCCTCCGAAAACCGCACAGGGTCCAGGAGCCCCCGGGGGCGGGCCCAGATGGACGGGCCTGGCTCCTCGCGGGGCGGGGTGGCTACCGCAAGAGAGAAAGTCAGCAGATAATGATCTGACCATGACACGGGCCGGGCCAGCAACCTCCCGACCCCCAGATCAAAACCCCGCGATGTGGAGGCAAAAACCAGGTCCAGGGTGTGTCCACCTATATGGGTAGGTCCGATGACTAATTGAGACAGGTTCATGGAGGCCATGGACTCCATGAATTCCAGAGCTACCCTGGACAGCCCAACCTCGGCGTGCACATTGAAATCCCCCACCACCAATAGGCGGGGGGACCTCAAAAGTGCCGCCGAGATGAACTCGGAGAGCTCCGGAAGGGAGAGTGCAGGGTCGCGGGGAGCACGGTACACAAGCACTACCCCAAACCTGTCCCTTTGACCCACCATAAGGTGGAGACATTCCAAACCTGGACTCACCAATGTCGCGGATCTGCTGACATAAAAAGAGTCCCTAAAGACCATAGCCCCCCCGCCCCCCCACCCCTCCGACCTGCCCAGCTGCTGCAAACGGTAGCCCTGGGGGCAAAGGAGGGTGAGAGAAGCCCCACCCCCCTCACCCATCCAGGTCTCCGTGATGAAAGCCAGGTCGGCACGCTCGTCCACAATCAGGTCGTGTACGAGAGGGATCTTATTGTGTACCGACCTGGCATTAATAAGCTAGAAGAACATACATCACAATCTTTTATGTTGTTCCTGTCTTCTCCATTTTCTCTCCAAAACAAACTTGTAAAGTAGATCTGGCTATGAAGAATTCATTGGCCTAAAGACACCAAGCAAACTTGGCTAAGCCAAGATTTGAACTTGGGTCTCCAAAGTAACACTCTAAATTTTATATTATGCTGGGCCTCTTGGATAATTGGTTACTACTATATAAATATATAAATGACACCGAAGCTGAATTATATCAGAATAATTTTAAACAAATTAATACTGTATGCTGAATTTGAAAATTATGCAACCACAACATATATGAAATCTGCAATTCTGCCAAGGAGTAGATTTGAAGAACTACAATATGGTAATCCTAAAGGTAGTGTAATGCCATCCAGAACAGTTAGTCTATTTCCTGGATGTGGGAGATAGAAAAATCACCCACAAGGCTTCTGCCTAGTCATGATTCAACCTCATCCACTGGCTTTCAGCTAGCCTGCCACTGCATCCATGCAGTCATCTTCAACCTGTACAGACGCAAATGATTTTCGATGCAATTGAATTGGGTATCATCATAGCTCTTGAGGACCCCTTTCAACAGCTTTGATTAGCCCCCTTCTCCTCCTGTTCTTGCAGCACAGTGCTGTATGACTCCGAGAGTCAATCAAGTGGTTCAGATCAGGAACAGAAAATAGTTGTATTTAGCTCAGTGAGTTAGGTATCTGGCTGGGTAGCTCCACAAACTGCACAGTCCCAGGTCACACCCAGAAGAAGGGAATGTCAAACTACTACTGAGTGCCCTCTACCCAGAACATCCAGAAGAGGGTCACCATGTCTCAGAAGTGGCCTGATGGTGCCTAATGATTATTAAAGCCGTGCAGAATGAAAGCCTCTTTCAAAAAAAAAAAAAAACCATTTGCATGCTAGGCTTGAAAATGCAGCAAGGCAATTATTCTGCGCTTCCTCCAGGGTTAAACCCATAGTGCCACTTGGCAGTTCTCACGTTACTTTGTTCCAAATCCCTTTGAACAGCAAGTGGGTTGATTAAGATTTATGGCAACTTCTGTAGGAAAAGCATAATATGCTTGCTTTGCTGAAAAGAGTTTTGGAATCCAGGTAGCTTCCTATCCTTACATGAAACAGGAAATTAATAAGAGGGTTGGGGAGTGGAATATCATAAAATGCTATACTGGCTGCTCAGTGTTTACAGTCCTTTTGGGTCTCCAATTGGCCCAGCAACAAAATCTTAGGTGCCTTTTGTGCTCCCAGTGAGTGGAAACGACAAGGAAGGATAGATTTCATGGATTTAAGAATATCAGACTATTAACTAATATTATAAGATAATGACAGACTAAAATAGAACATCCATTTGGGTTGTTGGTAGCTTCAGTTATTTTCATGTACCATTATGTTACTTCTGAATTATGATAAACCTATGAACTGATGATGAACAGACTTCCAAAGAATAGTGAGGAGAGACAGGACGGCCTTCTTGAATGAACAGTGCAAAGAAATAGAGGAAAACAACAAAAAAGGAAAAACCAGAGATCTATTCAAGGAAATTGAAGATATTAAAGGGGCATTTCGTGCAAAGATTGATTTGATAAAGGACAAAAATGGTAGGGACCTAACAGAAGCAGAAGACATCAAGAAGAGATGGCAAGAATATACAGAGGAATTATATCAGAAAGATCTGGATGTCCCTGATAACCAAGATAGTGTAGTTGCTGACCTGGAGCCAGAGATCCTGGAAAGTGAAGTCAAGTGGGCCTTAGAAAGCATTGCAAACAACAAGGCCAGTGGAGGTGACGACATTCCAATTGAACTCTTTAAAATCTTAAAAGAGTATGCTGTAAAGGTGCTGCACGCGATATGTCAGCAAATTTGGAAAACCTAGCAGTGGCCAGAGGACTGGAAAAGATCGGTCTACATCCCAATCCTAAAGAAAGGAAACACCAAAGAATGCTCCAACTATTGCAAAATTGCACTCATTTCACACGCTAGTAAGGTTATGCTCAAAATTCTATAAGGCAGGCTTCAGCACTTTGTGGACAGAGAACTTCCAGAACTGCAAGCTGGATTTCGAAGGGGCAGAGGAACTAGAGATCAAATCGCCAATATGCACTGGATTATGGAGAAAGCCAGAGAGTTACAGAAAAACATCTACTTCTACTTCATTGACTATGCCAAAGCCTTTGACTGTGTGGACCACAACAAACTATGGCAAGTCCTTAAAGGAATGGGAGTGCCTGACCACCTTATCTGTCTCCTAAGAAATCTCTATGTGGGACAAGCAGCAACAGTCAGAACTGGATATGGAACGACTGACTGGTTTAGAATTGGGAAAGGAGTATGACAAGGCTGTATACTGTCACCTTACCTATTTAACGTATATGCAGAGTACATCATGCAAAAGGCAGGTCTGGATGAATCACAAGCCGGAATTAAGATTGCCGGAGGAAATATCAACAACCTCAGATATGCAGATGATACTACTCTGATAGCAGAAAGTGAGGAGGAATTAAAGAACCTCTTAATGAGGGTGAAAGAGGAGAGTGAAAAAAATGGGCTGAAGCTGAACATCAAAAAAACTAAGATAAATGGCAACTGGTCCCATCACCTCCTGGCAAACAGAAGGGGACGAAATGGAGGCAATGACAGAGTTTATTTTCTTGGGCTCCTTGATCACTGCAGATGGCGACTGCAGCAACAAAATAAAAAGACACCTGCTTCTTGGGAGGAAAGCAATGGCAAACCTAGATAACATCCTAAAGAGCAGAGACATCACTTTGCCAACTAAGGTCAGGATAGTCAAAGCTATGGTTTTTCCAGTAGTGATGTATGGAAGTGAGAGCTGGACTATAAAGAAGGCTGATCACCGCAGAATCTATGCCTTTGAGCTGTGGTTCTGGAGGAGAATCTTGAGAGTCCCCTGGACTGCAAGGAGATCAAACCTATCCATCCTGAAAGAAATCAACCCCGAATGTTCACTGGAAGGACAGATTTTGAAGCTGAGGCTCCAGTACTTTGGCCACCTCATGAGGAGAAAGGAGTCCTTGGAAAAGTCCCTGATGTTGGGAAAGATGGAAGGCAAAAGGAAAAGAGGATGGCAGAGAATGAGATGGTTGGACAGTGTCATCGATGCAACCAATATGGATTTGACCAAACTCCGGGAGGCAGTGGAGGATAGGAAGGCTGGCAAACTCTGGTCCATGGAATCGCGAAGGGTCGGACATGACTGAACGACTGAACAACAACAAAATGAACTGATGATATCTAAAAGGTCCTATTATTAACAGCCATGCACAAGTCTTTCAAACTAAAGGGTGCAGCTTTTTCTACCTACCTCATGTTTTGTTTTCCCCCTTTCCTGTTGCCTTTTCATTGTGTTACTATCTTTCCCAATGAGTTATGTCTTCTCATGGTATGTTTGAAGTACAATACCCTCAGTCCAGACATTTTCACTTCTAGGGAAAGTTCAGTTTGATTTAGTCTAACAGTCATTTATTTGTCTTTCATTTGGTCCCATAAAGCTCTCCTCTAGCACCACATATTGAATGCATTTATTTGCCGCCGCCACCACCACTACCAGTTTTCTTCATTGTACAACTTTCACATCTGTATATAGCAGGCCTGCCCAACAGGTAGCCCGCGGGCTACTGGTAGCCCGCAAAGGGTTCAAAAGTAGCCCACCAGCCATCAATTTAAAAAGTGAGGGGACAAGTTCTCCACCCTCCCTCCCCCATCCCAAGGACCTCCACTGCCCCAGCAAAGTTCTGGGTCTGCCAGCCCACTGTCTCAGCTGAGCAGGACAGTTCAAGGGCCATGGTGCATTGAAATCTGTTCCCTCCAGAACAGATTAATTGGTTTTCAATCCATTCCTATGGGAAACTGCTGCTCTACTTACAAAAGTTTTTACTTATGAGCATGTGCTCAGAACAGATAAAATTCGTAAGTAGAGGTTTTAGGGTAGTAGCCCTCAAGCACTTTGGGCCAGAAAAAAGTAGACCCTGGCCTGTTCAAAGTTGAACAGCCCTGGTATATAGTAATAGGGAATGTCATAGGATGGAAGATCTTGGCCTTGATTTCCAGCTACAAATCTTTTATACGCAATGATGTTTTCAGTTCATTCATTGCTGCCCTTTCAAGTCTCAGGCTTTTACAGATTTCCTGGGTGTAGTTTCCATTTAGATTGATGGTCGTACTAAATTTAGAAAATCCCTACCAGTTTCAGTTTCTTTATTATCAACTTTAAAGTTATGTAATTCTTCTACAGAAATAATAACTTTTGTCTTAATGTTCAACAGTTAAACCTGCTTTGCACTCTCTTCTTTGATCTTCCTCTGCAGACATTTCAATACATTGCAATTTTCTTCCAGTAATAAAGTGTCATCTGCATGTCATAAATTATTTAAGTTTTAGCAGCCAATGTCCACTCCTCCTTCATCTGCATTTAATCCAGTCTTCTGTACAATATACCCTATACATAAATTTAATGGATACAGAGTTAACATACATGTTAGCAATGGGACAACCATTCTGTTTCTCCATATTCTGTTCTAATGGCACATGGTTCTAATTGCTATACAACCAGAGTTGTGGCACACCTATTTCTTTTAGAACATCTTATAACTTCTCCTGATCCAGATGGTCAAGGGTTTTGCTGTATGCGATAAAGCACAGACTGAGATCCTTTGGGATGCTACAGGACCAACATATATTTATATTAAGAATTCCGGATCAGTTCATTTTTCTGAGGATACTTAATAAAGGAAATCAGTTTGAAGAATATGAAACTTTAACCCCATGTCCTCCATTGTAGCCCTGCCAAGCCTTGCAAATTTTATTGCCATAGGTGCATTAAAGCAAGCAGACTGCTTTAGGGTAAAGATGTGCCAAGCGGAGCCCAATATTGTTGCTGTGGACCATTCCAAACCCTCAGCTTCCCTTCTTTCCCATTACCCTGGAAGCCTCCAGGCATGTCAAATCACCTTTAAAATAATACAAATATCCCCCTGCATTGTTTAATGTTTTAAAAAACATATACAGTATATGTATCAATTTTTCAAAACGGCATCTACTTCTGATTCCATTTCTTTTTGGGGTTTTTTTTAACCACAAGCAGTGTTTGCTCTCACTGGAGAGTCCTGGGGGATAAATTTTGCCACCTGGACCCATTCTAATTTATGGGAGTAAAAATTGCAGCACTGGGTGCCCCAGTGTGGATCAGAGCCACAGCAAGAGGATCTACACAAGATCACGACTCCTGCATTTAATGAAAGGAAGATGTTTGCAATTGTACCTGAAAAATATGTCATTTGACCCTAAGTTGCTTTAAAAAGAGAGAAAGGCCTGCAAGTGGTGAAGACTTAAAATGTGTTAACTTTGGCTGGAACTGCTGGATACTTCAGTGAGTTATGTATCTGGTTGCGGAGCCAGAAGGTTGGAAGTTTGATTCCCCACTGTGCCTCTTTGGCTGGGCTGGACTCAGTGATCCATCAGGTCCTTTCTAGCTCTGCTGTTCTGAGACATTAGTGATGATTGTAAGGAGGAAGAGTCAAGAGAGACAACCCTGCTAGGGTCCAAAGAGAGAAACACCCTCTCCACTTCAGAGGCTGTGATGGATCAGGAGATTAACTCTCCCTCTCCCCCCACCCCCGATAAGAAAAGGGAGATAAGAAAGAGAGTAGGCACCCTTTTAGGAGAGAACAGAATAATGATCCAAATAAGAAAGTGAAGGAGAGGAGGGAGAGATCTGAAATGATGCGATGGAGGATTTGTCAGATAATTTAGACAGTTGAGGAAAATACTGCTAGAGGAATGAGAGCACATGGTGAAGGTAGATCCATGGACAGTAAGCTTTTAAGCTACTTAAATTGCAGGTGGAACAGAAAAGGTATTTTCAACTTCTCAAGAAAAAGACCTCTCTTGTTAAAACAGACCTCTGGGGAGAAAAGTGAAGGTCAATTGGTTCTTCTACCAAAATACTCAAAAGAAAGGAATTCAAACTATAAACCTACAGGAGTGTTCTCATGATGAGAAGTCTGGAAATGTAGAATTTTCTAGCGGGTTTATGTAAGACACTTAAGTTGTGGAACCCCGTGTTTAGCTTATTTGAAGCCCACTCACAAAACAGGAAGAGGTGAAGCACCAGACATTGAAAAAGTGAAAAAGTGAAGAAAAAGTGAAAAAGTGAAAAAAAAAAAAGCAATAAGATTTAAAGAAACACAACTAGAACTATTATTTGAGACAAAGTTATTTTTATTGACATTGTAACAAGCCTGTCAAGGGTTTATGTTTGAAAGATGAACTGTTTAACAAATGTTGAGGTTCATCTGCTTTGCTAAGATTTCCAAGTACAAATGTGTACATGGATTTGGGTGAGGCAAATACTATGGCAGCAATTTTCTTTTGTTTCTTTCTGCTCAGTGGAAGAGGGCAGCTGGCCCAGGAGGATGACCTGGCCAGCATGTGGAGACAAGCATATGAGTGTCAGTACTGCACATTCAACTGTAGCCCCTGACAGGGAGGACCCAGAACAGCAGGAAAGGATTACCAAATATACCCTCTGATTGCCAGGAAAAAAAGTGGATCAGCTCACCCATGCAGCAGATCAAACAGCAGACTAAATACTCATGGAGTTACCCTCAAAGATCAATGAAATATACTTATTTGTTTCATATCCAACCTCAGTCTTCAAACAGCTTCAAGCTGCCTGGATTCTACCCAGGCAGAATTCTGGGGGTCCCAGATCACAAAGACATACCTCCAGAACCTTGATTTTAATCACTTGGACAAAGCTGAGACATCTTTTTTGACCTCCTTTTTTGTGTTCATTTCTTGCTGTACTTTTTCTTATAGATGGTACTCTTGTTGCCTTTTATGCTCTATACCAGTGTTGGCGAACCTGTGGCACGGGTAACAAGGGGGGTACGCGGAGCCCTTTCTGTGGGCACCCGACATTGCCTCTTTACAGCCACCTGTATT
This sequence comes from Phrynocephalus forsythii, assembly GCA_029282475.1. NCBI lineage: Eukaryota > Metazoa > Chordata > Lepidosauria > Squamata > Agamidae > Phrynocephalus > Phrynocephalus forsythii. The sequence continues at coordinate 82,398,060 of JAPFRF010000002.1, forward strand.
CAGGTTTAATTGCTGTACAGTTTTAGAACTTTGCGAAAAATTAGTGGGTTTTGAATTGCAGTTTGGGCGCTCAGTCTCTAAAAGGATTGCCATCACTGCTCTATAGAGAGTGCCTTTTGAAGAACAGCTCCCTGCCCAAAGCATTGTTGCAACTTACTCCCAGGAATTATTGGAGTGGGAAATAAAGGCTTCCAACCTTCGTCCAGGTGAACAAAACTAAGATATCTTTATATATGTGGCTCTGGCTTAGAATACCCCAAATTCTGCCTGGGGAATTATCAGAGAATTCTGGGAGTTTTGGAGTCCAAACACACACAGACACACAGAGGGGGGGAGCATGCCCCTATTGACAATTTCCACTGAAGCAATGATTTGACCCTCACTTCTAATAGTAATTATTATAATTAGCCCGTGTCTAATTGAGGCATGTGGTGGCTCAGCGGAGTCAGGCTAAATCCCGGGTGCCACGCAGTGGAGTGAGCTCCTGCTCATAACCCCAGCTCCTGCCAACCAAGCCGTTTGGAAGCATGTAAAATGCAAGTAGATAAATAGGTACCAACGTAAAAAGTGGGAAGGTAAAATAGTGTTTCCGTGCAGCCATACCGGCCACATGACCACAGACCTGCACAACACTGGCTTTCTGGCTTGAATACGGAAATGAGCACTGCCTCTAGAGTCGGATATGACTAGTGCGCATGTGTGTGTGGGGGACCTTTACCTTTATCTAATTGTAGATTGAGTTTAAAAGGGAAGTGGCATCCTGCTTACCCTTAGTATGCCTAATGTCTCTTCTAGTTCCCGTGATGGATGCATAAAGTGAAACCTGATTCATCAACTGCAGTTAGGCAAGCTGCAGGGTTGTTTGTTCCAGCGCATTAAAATAGGACAATTGTAAAGCAGCAGCAACATTATATTAACCTGTTTTTCAGTAAAAAAAAAAAACCACATAACCATAAATAAAGAACATTTGTGAAGATTCTCAGTCATTCAGGTGACATTTCGCTGTTGGGAATCAGACTGACAAAGCTGCTTGTATGAGCAGTGAAATGTTTCAGTCTCACAAGAAAAGAAGTCCAGTTGCCATGACTCTACCTTTGATAAATAAAGAAATAAATAAATACAATCACACCAAAGAAATACATCAAAATTTGCTAATTGTATTTCCCAGGCCATATATATTTGTCTGCAATCTTTCCTGAAACAATTTATTCTTTTTGAAATAAGTTTATGTTTTGTTATGGGATTTTTCTATTGTTGTGTCTTGTAATCTACTTAACCAACTCCTGATTTCGGAACAGGACCATTCCCCCTGCTAACAATGGGATTCCCAACTAGACTTTTGAGCTTTAAAAGTAAACTCTCTGAGCAAAATCTTGGTACATTTTTGGGCAATACCACCCTAATTGTCTACCTATCTCTGTCCCTCTCTTGCAAGTGCTTTGCAGTTCACATGGAACCTTAAAGGACAGCTTTAGAAGTTCTTTCTCCTGAGAATAAGTAGATTTTGGACTAGCCAGTCACTAGCTGCCAAAGACATAAACTGTTCAGAGCTTTCTGAACAAAAATGAAGATAGATGTCTCTTGAATAAGTATTCCCAGTGTGGATGATGTGAATCTTCCACACACACTGGAACCGTTCTTGAGTGAATTGTTCAGTGCAGCTTTTCTGGCAAACTGTTTTCTCCTCTTTACAGTGTGGCCAATGTGTGAAGTCATGTCGTTGTTCACAGCTGAAAGGAATTTGAAACATCAGCCCAGGTCTTGTCTATAAACATATTTATCTTCAGCCTGCCATCTCTCACTTGATTAAAGTGGAAAATAAAATAAAAAGACCGAGACAATATGTCTATGGACAGTTTAATTAATGGGCCAGTGTCCACTCTAATGGATATAATGGACACATGACAGTATAAATGAGATATACATTCTGAGGTACTTTTCTTTGCAAGTTAATTCAGTTTGCGTATGTGGGATTTAAAAAAAAAAGCTGATGCAGGAATGTGGGGGGCAAAATGTGCACCTGTAACTTACCAGTGGGATCTCTCCTCCAGCAGAAGTAGAAAAAAACAGTAATATGTTTGCTTTTACACAGCTCTAATGCCAGTTGAAGACTGAGGAGCGCAGGTGTTACAAATAGCTCACAATCAGAGCTGGAAGCATGTGGGTGCTGGGGAAGTGACTGAGGAAGTGTTTGGGGTTTGCAAAATAAGATTTCAAAAGAATCCCAGGCTTAAATTATTATGCCCAGTCACCAAAGAGATTAAACTAATCTGTGTACTCGGGGTGGTAAGAGAATCTAGGGTCACTCCACATACTCACCACCGGGTCTCAGGTTTGTGGCCCAAGGAGAGGGTGCCCCTCACCGCTGCTGTATAAGGCATCTTCTTCCTAGCCTTGAATGGCAACAAAATTCCATGGGAAGCATTATTGGCCAACCAATCTGATGTGGGTGGCAGCAGCTGGAGGAGGGGTGATTTAACACCCAATGGAGGTCAGAGCCCTTTACTCTGGGAATAAATGTATTATGAGAAATTTTACAATATTCAGCCACAGATTTGTGATAGGGGCCACAACTGTCCTTCTAACATACAGCATATAGTCAAAACTATTGCCTAAAATCTCTACTGAAGAACAACACATTGATCACAAGAAATGTGTGTGAGCACCATTAGTACAATAATAGAAAGATCAGTTGTTATGTGTATAAGGTTGCCCTCAATAACTGCCCAGAGTGGCCATGCAGCTAGATGCAGCTAAATCTAATAAATAAATCAAATAAATAAATTTGTGGCAACTCTTATCAGGCATTTGATATAAGTGAAATATTTAAGGAACAGTTTTACCACTGTCACTTCCCACTGAGTTCTGTTGGCCAACCGCTCAAGCTCTGGGAAAACCAGTGTCATAACATAAAAGATATCTGTTTTCGGGCCGTACTAGAGAAAACTCCCAGATTGAGAAGTGGGTGATTCTTTCTGCAAAGGAAGCTAGGTTGATTATAAGGTTAACAAGGATGACTCTGGTTGGCCTTAATGAATCACTTAACCTTGAAACATTGCTTTGAGGCACAGCTGTTTCTTATTGGGACAGGAAGATATATAATCTTGGCTGCTTCTCTTTTGTTCTTGGTAGCAGAGGAGACTGAAGAATGAGGACAGTGGAACTTGGCAATTTATAAAATTCAGAGTGAGTTTATTTAACCCTGGGGAATATTGGTTCATAGCCACGCCTTTCCTTTTCATAGTTCATGCAGAACTAATCGGCTTTTTGAAAACTAGTACTTTGTTTTTCCATTCAGAGGTATTGTGGGAGGGGCAGATTTGTTTTATTAAAATATATATTTAGGAACGGGGAAATACTTCAGTGCAGTTGTTTCATTTTGTAAGGATGTTGTATACATGTTTAATATGGGCCTGTTACATTATTGAACTAAATCAGTGGATGCATTGGGGGTTTTGAATTTGGGTTAGCGTCATGTGGTAGTAATGTATTTTCTGAGTCATTGCATGCATCCTTTTGGGAAAACTTTTAATGCATTTTAAATTGTGTTGTGGGAGATAACAGGATTTTATTTTTATTTTTGGATTATTACATTTGAGCCTTTGTCCTGTGCTTGCCTGTCCTTGCACCACCCGCCTCTCACAGTGGTGTTATTTTTTATTTTTAAAAATTGTTAATCTGGCATAGTGCTGGTACATAATTATTTTTTATTTTTAAAAATTGTTAATCTGGCATAGTGCTGGTACATAATGGGGATAGAAGGAGACATGGGGCCTGGGCTGAAACTGACCAGAGACATTGACTAGATTTGTGAAGGAGGGAGACATGCAAGCACGCTAGGTTGGAGAAAGAGAAGCACAGAAGGCACAGACACAATTACACCAACAGAGGCATTCACACATGCCAAAACAATTGAATATAAATCAATTTTAATAGTGACAGAAACTCTCTCACAGCCAAGTCAAGCACCTTATTTTCCAGTGAGAAAAACACCCCCCCCCAAAAAAAAATCCTCATTCTTCTATGTGTATAAGGAAGCTGTCTTTTTGAAAACAGGTTGTTAAACCTGGGAATAGGATTCTTTATCTCTTAGTATATGGGTTGTAAAAACCTATTTAAGTTTTATAACAGTGATTTGTGTCTCTGTTGCATATGTTCCTGGCAAAGGTCTGCAATAATAAAAACTCAAAAACAGTTTGTCTATGAAACATGCTGCTCATTTGCCCCACCTTCTGAAGATCATACTTTAATGATAACGTAGAGTCACTTCAGCCTAATGCATAATTACCCTTGTTTCATGATCAATTTGTATGCATGGACCTGTTCACAACTGCTCACACACACACCATTTGTTGAATGAGCACTGATGATGCTAAGACAGTGGTTCCCATCTTGGGGGTTGGGACCCCTTTGGGGGTCGAACAACCATTTCACAGGGGTCGCCATGAACCAGTGAAGAAAAAGGCACAAACCACTTGGGTCTAGAGGAGGGGAAGAGTGAGGGCGTTTATACATGACCCCTAAGCTCTGCTGCAAATGGCTGCAAGCTCCGGAGTTTAAAAATTTTTCCCCACCAGCTCCGGAGTTTGCAGACAATTAAGTGCGACCCAGCACACTTTTCTTGTACTTGCTCTTGGGAGGTGAAAAATATTTGATGCGGATGTGCTGGGCTCTCCTCGCTTCTTTTTGTTTTTGTTTTTTGCCTCCCACCCCTTTAAGAGGAACCAGGAAGTGACCGGGGCTCCCCCAGCAGCATCCACCAACACCGGGAGGTAAGGCTTTATTCTTCTGTCCCTTTTTTTCCTCCCTCCCCTCACGCAGCCGGCAGCCAGGAAGTACGGAGGGGTGGAGATGCACGAAGAGTGACAAACCCCTAAGATCTCTGGTCCGAATTTAAGGGGCCAGCGGATCTTAGGGGTCATGTAAAAAGGCCCTGAGTTGCAGTTTGGTAGGTTGGAGGGGATGTCAGTTAATGGCACCAGAGGCTGTGATTGGCTGAGGGTGTCTGTAGAGGGAAGTTCTCTATGGCACCTGCAGCAGTGGCCTGTCAAAGGGGGCTTATGGTCTCTTCCAAGCAGGGCAAGGGGTCACCACAACATGAGGAACTGTATTAAAGGGTCGCAGCATTAGGAAGGTTGAGAACCACTGTGATAAGCTTTGCCACTGCTATATAATATTGGGGAACTTCAAAAGTAAATATTGTCTTGAACCTTTTGTTCCTGATGGGCAGTTGAACTGATCTCCTTGCCGTTCAAGTTCAGAATCCTAGACACTGGCCTGCCTTCTCTTGAAACCCAGCACTACTCAAAGGCCTCTTACCTGCTTCCCAGAATATCTTCCAATCCTAAAACTACCTTATGCACCATAGAGTATGTCTAAATATTACAGGTGTAGCAGTTTCATACTATGCTGTGTCACTAACCCATGGAGTCCTGGGATCTGATGTCCAGGGAAATACCGTACATAGAATTACCTGGTGGATAGCTGCCTTGAATTGCACCACTTTAGTTTTCTAGAACAGCATTTTGTATCCCTTGCCAAACTATATGTCCATTCTTCCCCTACAGTAGCGTCATGACTGCTATACCTATGCAACATAGATATACTTTCAGTCTTTACCCATGGAAACTAAGGAGTGCACAAAGCACTCTTTATTTGAGGAAAATAAAATGTCACATATCTCTTCCATTATGATGTTCCTTTCAGTCGTCAGTCCTGATTGCTTTGATTTGTCTTGTGGCCCACACACAGGAGCCAGCAGTTGGGATGGACAGATAAATGTGACAGCCATGAATGAGTTCCATGGCCAAGGCAGATTTGAACCCAGGTCTCCTAAGTCCTAGTCCGACACTCTCTACCCATTGTACCACATAGGTAATCACTTGGTTGGGACTAGCAGGCCCTCTTCATTCTGGTGCACTGTTTCAGGTACGATTAACTCTGGCTTTAGTGCAAGAGACAAAGCTGACATTGCTGGCCTTTTTTCATTATAGGATACAGCTTCTGTTAAAATGATTTGTGAACCAACACTCTCCATTAAGGCAGTGTTAAACCATCCATTTTGCCTCTGTGTTGTACCTCACTCTGATTTCTTTTCCATGCCTATCATTCCTTCTAGGTGTATTTTTGAAGCAACTAGGACTTCAGCCACATTCAGACCGGAGTTTCCACTTCTCCATTTATTAATAGGTCAGTTTTCCTTGTTTTGCTCCACGTGTCCCATGGGTCTTTGAAATCTACTGCCAGAGAGAATATTCTGTTCTTCTGTTGTTGCTGTGGTTTTACCATTGGGTTTTTTACCCCTTAGTTTAATAAAACGTTTGCTCCTATAGATTATTAAATACATATTTCACATATTAAATTAGAAGCAGATAATCAACCATTTGACTTTTTAAACGAGGTATTAAAATGGCAACAATAAGCAGACACACAGATGTTGTGACACAACTGTAGTTTCCTGAAGGTACTGTAACACTATGATTCGCTACAAGAGATCTATATAGAGCAGTGATGGTGAACCTTTTAGAGACTGAGTGTCCAAAGTGCGATTCAAAACCCACTAATTTTTCGCAAAGTGCCAATGCAGCAATTTAACCTGAATACAGGTGGCTGTGAAGTGGCGATGTCGGGTGCCCACAGAAAGGGCTCCAAGTGCCACCTTTGGCACCTGTGCCATAGGTTCGCCAACACATATAGAGGATAAATAATACATTTTCGACATGCAATGGTGATTGAGACCTCATGCTAAACTATAGAGAAGGCCCCTATTCAGTATATCTTTGCCACATTCATTCCTTTGCTTTCACTTACTGAAGCACACATGGGCATGGCTATTTTTCCCTCTCTGAATTCAGAATCTAAAACTGCCTGGCATATTGACAGTATACTTACTTGGTTCTTAATGCAACATGTTTACAGCAGTAAAGTATTTAGGGTGGGATGGGAGTCAACACACAGGTTGATTTATCTGGGTCTCACTTGCCCCACCTCAAATCAACCTCTAGCTGGGGTGGGGTGGGAAATCTAGCTGAAGACAGAAGATCCTGCTGTTGAAAATAATCAAGAAGCTCTTAAAACATTGTGGAAAACAGAGTTGTCTAATGAAATAAAAAACTGATACACGGATTAGTATATGGCGGGAGGGGAGAATTTTAAAATCCATGTACTGTATGTGGGGATAAAATAAAACATTTATAAACTGGTTTAGGGATGGTATTTGACACCAGTGAAATTAAAAATTATGGAATCAAAATGCTCCAGATTATGTTGGAGATGTGGACTGAATGTAGGCACATACTTCTCTATATGGTGGGAGTGTGAATTAATATTGACATGCCATGCATGTGCTCTCCCCTCCACCCCCATCCTCCGGCTGGTTGCCCCACTAACCTACCTCAACATGCTGGCCAGGTTGTCCTCCTGGGCCAGCTGCCCAGTCCAGGCTTGGTGATTCTCCCAGCTCTCCTGGAAAGTTGGGTGGTATATAAATGGAAATAACAAATAAATATAGATAAATAAATTTATGGTTCTAGAGATGGCTTCAGAGACTAGGACTTGGGGCAATGGTTTCAAACTACAGGAAAAGAGATTCCATTTGAACATTAGGAAGAACTTCATGACAGTTAGAGCTGTTCGGCAGTGGAATATGCTGCCACAAAGGGTGGTGGAGTCTCATTTGGAGGTTTTTAAGCAGAGGCTAGATGGCCATCTGTCGGAACTATTGTGATGGGGGTTCCTGCATGGCAGGGGATTGGACTAGATGGCCCTTGAAGTCTCTTCCAACTCTGATTCTATGATGCTGGCCAGTAGAGATGGGCACGAAACAAGCAATTTTTTTTTTTGTTTTTGTTTTTTCATTTCGTTACGTAACGAAATGAAAAACAAATTTTGTCTCCAAAATGAAACGAAACGAAACGAAACAACAGAAATTTTGTCATGCATTTTGTTTTCGTTGCGGCAAATACATTGAACTGTAATGAATGCTAACGAAACAGCAATTTTTTGTTTTTGTTTTTGTTTTTGTTTTGTTACATAACGAAATGAAAATGAATTATTTTGTAAAAAATTCACGAAAAACGAAAATGAACCGAAACGGACCCCCTAAACGACAAACGAAACACCATTTTTTTGAGTCGTGCCCATCTCTACTGGCCAGTTTTACAGACTTCCTGATGTAATGTACATGGAGAGGTTTAAGTACCTGGAATCTATTATAAGTAATAGAATTGCCATTATCCTATGAGGCAGATATTATACCGTGTGAACACATCATTTTATCTTCTCCAGTTTGCTGTCTATCAGTAAAATAATAGTATAATTCTGAGCTGTTAAGTCAATTCTGACTTATGGTGAGTGTTTTCTGGGTTTCCTAGGTATAGAGTATTCAGAAGTGCTTTACCATTCCCTTCTTCTTTAGCCATCATGTGACTGCGCAGCTTGCCTAAGGACACACAGGATGGCTCCTCCAGGATGCAGAGTGAGAGTTGATCTCCCAACCTCTGGATTTGCCAGATACCTATCTCTCTGAGCGATCCAGCCCCCTGTGCCAATAATATGCTGAGGCAAATGGTTCCCTTATTTATCAGTCATTACAGTTTGACAGATTCTTATACCTTTCTCGAAATCATTGGAAAAATAACATGCACAATAGCAGTGCTGGCGGTTGTTGTTGTCAGTCGCCATCATAGTCATTGTGGCATTTATAACCTGCTGTGGCATTCTTCCTGATTTATGAATATTATTTTAGAATGTTGGGGGGGGAGTTGTTTCCATACTTGAACAGGAGTTGTTGTGGGTGGAGTTATCATATATATATATATACACCTGCAGAAACATTGAGGGAGCCAGATAGGGCCCGGCAGATGTAGAGATAGTGACTGAGAGATAAAAAGACATGTGGCCATTTAACTAAGAGTTTGTTATATGTCAATTATAAAATTAGTAAATTAAGTGAATAACAAAAAGCATGTACATCTTTATTCTTTGTTCTACAATAAACCATACTTACTTGGTTTGAAAGAAAAGTCTGTGAGACTCCATGATTTAAAACGCCACACTTGGTCCTATAATACATAAATTAAATGGTGGCAGCAGAACTACATGTGCATACGACACCTGCCTTTCCATTTCAAAGGCAGCTTGCAATCTCTAAAGCATGTAAAAATACCATAATATTAAAATTGTGGACATATATATATATATAAATGTAACAGTGAAGAACATCACAGTAAATTAGACGTTGGAAAAATATTTTACAACCTTCCTAAAAGCAGTGGGATAGGAATCTGATTGCATCTCTGAAGAAAAGTTAATCCCACCATCAAAGCCCTCTCTCAGCCCTCCCCTCCCCAAATTAAGCCCTCTTCCACATGCCTGTCAGGCAGGCCTCTGCTGAACTTGGTATTGATATCAAGGTATCTCCTGAAGGTCTTAATTTCTGGACAAGTTCATAACAAGAGAGGTCCCCCCCCCACTTGGACGTTGAAAAGTTAAAACCAACACCTTGAATTTGGCCCCTTAAGCAATCAGTAAATCTTTTGGTATCAAGGTCATATGGACAGTTGCTAGCTCATACTGCATGAGGGAAGCCTTACGTAACACACATGGCAATAGTCATGGCATGATGTAGCTAGAAAAAATGGGGCAGCCTTCCTGGGCAGTTGATGCAGGGTGTCATGAAAGTGCACCAAACTGTGCACTATTTAAATTTTTATGATTGTATTTTTGATCTTTTTGAGATCTTCTCCTTCAGGTGGCAAGGTAACCTGGTTCGCTGTAGGACCTCTGTGCCTTGATGGGGGAGAATTTAGTGCCCTGTCCCAGGCACCAAAATGTCTAGGATAGGATCTGTAACAAAGATATGTGGTGTGCATTACAGATAGAGAAAATTAGTCTATACCACACTTTGTAAAGCTTACTCCTGAGGTAAATGTGTTTAGGATTTCAACATACAGTAAATTGAATAATGTATTCATTGCTTTTTATCCTTTTTGGACTCAAGCTGAAATATTTATTGGGCTTGTTCTCAAAATAAAACAGATTAAATTGTCTTCAAGCTTCAGCTGTAAGCTCTTGTTACCTTGACATGGCAGCTAGGGGTGGGCACCTAACGAAAAATGAAGCACTGTTTTGTCGTTTTATTAGCTAACGAAATGAAACAAAACAAAATGAAATGGGGGGCAGCGTTTCATTACAAACGAAACGAAACACCATTTCCCCCTCTAGAATGAAATGATTCATTCTAGAGGAAATGACAGGGGTACCTTCAGAAAGCGATTCTAGCCTACCCCATGAATTTTAGAAAGGTTTGGGGTTCAGGGAGCTGAGTTATAGAGCTCCAAAGGGGATAACCCTAGGAAAAAACCTTCTAATTAGAATCAGAAGCTGAGCGGGTGAGCAATAATGCTACCTCCACTTCCCATATGATTCCAATTAGAAGGTTTTTCCCTAGGGCCACCCCCTTTGGAGCTTTATAACTCAGCCCCCCTGACCCCCAAATGTTTCCAAATTTCAGGGGGTTCCCTAAAATCACTTTCTGAAGGTACTCCTGCCACTTTGGTACCCCAAGGTAAGTAATTTTGAGTGCATATTTTTATATTATTTAATATTTTAACTATTTAACTATTTTTAATATTTAAATATTTTAACTACCCCCAGCCCCTTTAGTGCTTCATATGCACTCAAAAATTATTTTTTAAAAACTGCAATCAAAATTTACTTACCTTGGGTCTCCAAAGTAGCAGGGGTACCTTCCAGAAGCGATTTTAGGGAACGCCTTCAAATTGGGAAAGATTTGGGGGGGTAAGTAGACTTAGTTATGAAGCTCTAGAGGAGCTGGGGGTAGTTAATTGGCAAAGTGTTCTGGAAGCATGGAGGCAAATCAGGGAGTTTACTCTATGGTATTAACTTCCTAATTGCCTCCACCCTCCCAACACACATTGCCAATTCACTACCCCCAGCCCCTTTAGAGTTTCATAACTAAGTCCCATTACCCCCAAATCTTTCCAGATTTCTGGAGGTTCCCTAAAATCCCCACACACACCCAACCTGTCAAAAATCCCAGATGGCAGGTGGAGGAGGGGCAAAAGGAAGAATGTAGCAAGTTTTTTCCCCTTGATGCTCAATTCTGCATTTTGCCCTTCCCCTGCCTATCAGCTGGAGCTTTTTGATAGGGGTTTGGAGAAGGGGGAACCCCTCCCCCCACCTGCAATCTGTCTAAAAGCCCCAGCTGGGAGGTGGGGGGTGAAAGGCAGAATGGAGCAGCGAGGAAGAAAAAACTGTTTCCTTCTGCCTTTCACCCCTCCCCTTGCATAGCAACTAGGGCAGGCATGTCCAAACTTTGGCCCTCCTGATGTTTTGGGCCACAACTCCCAAAATTCCACGCCTGTATTTCCATTCGCAAAGGACTGTGGGAGTTGTGGTCCAAAACATCTGGAGGGCCGAAGTTTGGACATGACAGAACTCAGGCTTTTTGACAGATGGGGTACCCCCCTCTCCAAACCCCAACCTGTCAAAAAGCCCCAGCTGGTAGGCGGGGATTGTAAGGAAGAAGGAATGAAGCAGCAGTAAAGTGAAGCCACTGCCTCCTTCCTTCTCCCTGCTCCACCCTCCTCCGAGGGAGGTTTTCTGGACAGGGAGGGCTGTGGGCAGCCCTCCCTGTCCAATAGAAGCCCCTGGGAGGAGGGAGTGGCCTGGAGAAAGGAGCAGTCAGGCAGGGAATTTACTTCTGCCTGGCTGCTCCTTTCCTCCTACCTGCCTACCTCCCAGCTGGGATCGAGCTGTCAAAATCATCTGGGAGACGGTTGCAAGGAGGTTTTTGAATCCCCCATGGGGATTCATTTCGTTTTGTTTTGTTTTGTAGGTAATTTTTTTTTTTAAAAAAAAAAAAGTCTACTAGATCTCAAATAAATAAGAGAAAGTACTTTTTCACCCAGAGGATCACTAGTCTGTAGAACTCCCTGCCAGACGTGGTGACAGTTGTCAGCCTTGGCAGCTTTAAGATAGGATTGGACAAGTTCATGGAGAAAAAGGGTATCCAATGGCTATCGTTATGGATGCCTAAGGACAACCTCCGGGTTGGAAAGATAGGCAGGATATATCTTGATGCCATTTGCAGGGAATCTTAAGCAAGTGAAGACATCTGCTTGGGAATACTCTGAAGCAAATGTTGAGCCACTGTGTGAGATAGAATTCTGGACTGGATGGGCTGTGGCCTGTTCTTATGTTCTTATGACCTTTAAATATTAACACCAAAATTAGTGATTTCTCAGAACTGAAACTGGATTTCAAGCCAATTCCAATTTTGTTCTTATTTTAGCAATTTTCAGTTAGGGTTTTAAACAAAAAAACCTAAACTAAACAAAAACTACCCCCCCCCAAAAAAGAATCTCCACATATCATGGCCATTGGCTCTGCTATATGAGGTTTCTATAATCCAAGCATCATAATGTTTCCAGGTTCATCTCTCATGGCCCAGATGAGTCTGTGGATTCATTTTAATCAGCTACTTTTAAAAGCTACTTTTTCTTTTCAGGAAGACTTTCCAAAAGACAAAGGAAAAAAGTAAAGTTGGCTTTTTAGAACAGTGGAACAACTGAATTCTGGGCAGGAGTTGGTTTTCTTCATACTGTATTCTCCATCAGTCCCAAGTGATCAAAATATTTTGGATTCTAATACACGGATTATTTCACATGAGTAAAGAAACACATGGTGTCTAGTGGAACAATGCATTTTAAGTATGTAACAGTTGTTAGATGCAATATTTGGCATTAAAGAGAGACTTCAAGGGTTGGACATTAATTTTCTATTTTAAATAGTCTTAAAATTGCTCTCATGGCAACAAAGCAATGGCTTTTGCCAATTCCTGGCTACTCATAACAACATTGTGTTTGTGGTGATCCCATCTGTTTTGGCTGGAGACAAGGGCTACTAAATAAATCAGCAGCAAAGATTCAGCCAGTGTGGGTGTTTCAATTTTAAAAAAAATTGTGGTGTTGTTTTTTAAGAAAATCATTGCCATGGATCCTGTAAGCTGCCATGTTCCACCCAAGCCACCTACAAGGGAAATAACTATGTGAGTGTTAATAATTTTGGATGACTTGTGATGAAGGCTTGGGTTTCTATTCAGACACAACTTTTGGGAGGTGTTTTATCATATCTATAACAGGTGGTTACAAAAACTACCAGTAAAAGCAACAAGCCATGCCCACTTTCACTTCACAAACATTTTGCAAATGCCTATATATATTTTTAAAAGGGGCATAGGTGGCAAGATGCACTCAAACAAAGAGTAGCAACTTAGCCAAAGGCTTCTTTTGCTGATTTGGCACAAAAGAGAAGGGGGAAGAGACAAAAGCTATACACACTAACTCTTTATCTTCAGTTTTTGGTTGAAGCCAGTGTAAACGATAAAGGAAAAGAATTATAATATTAAATTCCATGTGGGGTTAGGAGTACACAATCCCCCTGCATCCTCTTTCATGCATAACTTCTTTCCCTTAAATCAGTGGGAAAGATATGTCCTAGAGCAGGGCTGTCCAACTTTGAGCAGCCCGTGGTCTACTTTTTGCTCCCAAATGGCCCTGCGGTCTACTTTGATCTCCCCAAGGGCCCCCGGGTCTACTTATAAGACTGCATGTGTGGCCGGCGTGGGGAGTAGGGGACCACACCATGGCCCTTGAACTGCCCTGCTTAGCTGAGACAGTGGGCTGGAAGACCCAGAACTTTGCTTAGGGCAGTGGTGGTTCTTGGAATGGGGGAGGGAGGGGTAGAGAACTTATCCCTTCACTTTTTTATTGGTGGCTGGAGGGCTACTTTTGAACCCTTCGCGGGCTACCAGTAGCCCGCGGGCTACCTGTTGGGCAGGCCTGTCCTAGAGTATGCAGGGAGCTAAAAATACGTACAAATGTATATATTTATAGCCATATCACTTACCTTCCATTTATCAGGGCAATGAAGAAATGTACAGTACAGTAGAAGTATATTTAAAGCCATAATAAAATAAAAAAAACCAAAAAAGACACCCTACATGTCAGTGGACTAAGGCTCCGAAAACTGTCGGCTGTAAAGTCGGCAGATCGGCAGTTCGATTCCCAGGTGCCATGCAGTGGAGGGAGCTCCCACTGTTGAGCCCAGCTCCTACCAACCTAGCAGTTCGAAAACATGTATATGCAAGTAGATTAATAGGTACCACCGTAAAAAGCGGGAAGGTAAAACAGTGCTTCCTTGGAGCCATGCCAGCCACGTGGCCATGGACTTGCACAACACTGGCTCTTCGGCAGGAATACAGAGATGAGAACCCCCTTAGAGTCAGACATGACTAGCATGCATGTGTGGGGGGAACCTTTACCTTTACCTTTTACACATCATTGTATAATAATTTTTGAGTGCGGCAGTGAAGCAACTATTTTAGTTGTTTTGCAACTTTTCACTTTTATCCTCCTTTTGGCATTTAATCTGATTTTATATTTCAGAACATTTTTGTAGCATTAATGTGATTGCCCAGGGCCCTTTCATGGGATATTGACAAACACCACTTCTGATTTTCCTCTATTGAGGGTCAGGTCGAGGCCCTAACCCCCGTGATAGGTGGGGGTTTACTGTATTGTGAAATGACTTTTTCCTCTGGTTATAGAAATGCTAAGTAGGAACATTTCCAAGGACATGGTTCAGCAAAAACACTTCATAGTTCTCTATAGTCCCTAACAAGCATATTATCCAATCTATTTTACAGTAATCTTCAGAATGAATGTGGAACATTTTATTTCAACACATTTAAGTGTTAATGGATTGTTTTCTTTTTGGTGAGTCAAAAGGAACTTACATCAAAGTCAATAACAACTATTAAAATAACATCCCCACTTACAAAGTAACAGCAGATGTCAAAATGCAGAAGAACAATACTTTAAACTATGATGCAGCAATAAACAAAATATTGAAAACATTCAATAAAGAGTAATATTAATAAAAGTAAATGAAAATCAGCTCATGCTGTCTTCCTGCATTGGTTCAAGAGACCACACACCTGAACCCATGTGAAAGGATCCAGTTTATTAAAAAAGCGATGCAGGGGGGAAACATACTTTGTATGTGTGTATTTGTGTGTGTATGTGTACTCTGGGCTGACTTGCATTTTCCTTTGCATTGTGTAACAATGGAAAAAATGTGAATCAACCCACCCCTAACCCATAGTATTCCCACATTTTTGATGAATGTGGTTGCCCTACATTGATTGGGCTTCAACAACAGTGACATTTCTTTATAAATCTTTTTGTCACCTCTGTTCTGTTTTCCCCACTTTATTTCTATAATTTTGAGCCAATAATTTTACTGTCATTAATCTCCCACAGAGGGCTGTGTATGAGTAGGAAAAGGCATGGAAGTACTGAATACAAAAGGCTTCTAGCTTCAGAGAGTTATAAAACACCACCAGTGAGGCATTTTCTGTAGCAACTAAAAAGCACTTTCAAAGTCAGATTTCTAGTCCCATGAAGGCAAAAAGCCAACACATTAGGCACTGTTCTTCTTTACACTGCTTTAACCATTTGTTTATATGCTTGTCACTTTTGGCTATCTGGGTTCTGACCGCTAAAAATGGCCATCTGGCTATGCATTTTTTTACTGAAGTTTTCTAGAATTTGAGCTCTAGTTTCAGCAGTCATTTTGGGACAGACATATAATGAAGAGAACACTTAAAAAAACCATGAAGATGGGTTGAAAAAGGCAGAGGTTTAAATGCCAAGCACATTTGTTTTGAAAAGATAATCACTCACTATGTTTCAGCACAGTTTGGAGGAGCAAGGTCAAATGGTCACCCCAGATTCCAAATGAGGGCAACATTTATTTATTTATTTATTTATTTATTTATTTATTTATTTATTTATTTATTTATTATTTTAGAGTACTTTTACTCCACCTTTCTCCTTGGAAAAGGACCCAAGGTGGCTTACAGTAATGAGGGATAATATACAGTCCAGTACAATTGAGATATATGTTCAGTATTTGAGAACAAGGAATTGAATTTGCAATTTCCCCCAAGTTAAATGCTTTATTCCTTGCTGTGCTGCATGTTATATGAGGATTTATTTAAAATGTTTATTGATTCATTCAAAAATTGCAGTCCTCTTCCATGATTGTCACCTAGGAGCATGATGCCAACTGTAGGATCCATGAACTCCAGACCTTTGGTGTCGCAGAAACTTTAAGGATCAGGGAGCAGATTATCCTGTCAATTTGGATGCGCTGAACTTTTCACCCCAACAGTGTTCTTCATTAGCCCCCTTTCCCATTTCCCATGGTACTTAACTGTGGCGGTTACTTCATGTCCGTTTTGCCACAGTAGAAGTCAATCAATCAATACCTTTATTGGCATACATAAAATAAATAATAAGCAATGAACAATAGACAGTTGTAGAATGTGTATCCAGACTAGTGTCACACACACTAAACAGAAGAGAAAAGCAATGTATTTGTCCGTCCATCGTTGACAGCAAACCATCTGGAAAGGGCAACTAAATCTGAAAGTGTAGAACAGAAGGCCCTTTAAGGGACTGTAACCTGCGTTGCCAAGTTAATGAGTTGATAAACATGGCAATCTGCCTGGTGTGAGCTTTATCTAGGCCTAACAGAAGATTATGCAAAACCACCTCCTCTGGGCGGCCAGGAAATCTAACAAGAAATGGCTCTAAAGTTACAGTAGAAGTATTGATTAGTACAGTGGAACCTTGACTTACGTCATTAATCCGTTCCAGTGGTCTAGACTTAAGTCAAACATGACTTAAG
This sequence comes from Phrynocephalus forsythii, assembly GCA_029282475.1. Lineage (NCBI taxonomy): Eukaryota > Metazoa > Chordata > Lepidosauria > Squamata > Agamidae > Phrynocephalus > Phrynocephalus forsythii. The sequence goes on from JAPFRF010000002.1 coordinate 82,414,839, forward strand.
TCAAATGAACGTTTCCCATAGAAAGTAATGGGAAAGCGGATTAATCCGTTCCAGATGATGAAAAAGACCCCTGAAAACAGCAATTTAACACAAATTTGACTGGGATAGGAGATTCCTTCTGGGGATGTAAATGAAATGTCTCTTCAAAGAGAGGAGGAGGCAGTGGAATTATAGTCCACAAGTTATATGCCTCCACTTTTTAATGTTCATAGCAACAATGTCTAACATTTAAGTTTTACTGATTTTTAACCTGACGTTCCAAGTTCTGAACAACTCTATGCTTACCATTAGAGTCCCACAACTTTACAGCTCCCTAACTGAAATGCTTCTATTGTGGACCAGACTTCTGCAGCCAGATTTTTTACAAGACTGAGCCGACTGTCTTAACCAGCGAGGCCAGCCCCGAGCTCCCAGCCCTTCTTCTCCTCCGGCAGCAGCGGCGGCTTCGGTGAGGCCGAGGACCAGCTCCAGGTGCTCTGAGCTGGCCTTGCCAAAGCCACCGCTGCCGGAGGAGGGGAAGAAGGCAGGAGTAGTTTGGAGGCGGCAGCCGCGATGCTGGGTTGTGGCTGCCGCCCAATTCCGGTGCCTTGCGCCGGGGCTCCAAGATGTAAGTCAAAGCCTGCGACTCAAGTCAAACAGGCCCCTTCTTGCTGCAAGTCAAATATGACGCAACTCAAGCAGTATGTAAGTCAAGGTTCCACTGTACCGGTAAAAATAAATCCTACCGTAAATATGTCCATAGCGCAACAGCAGGAGATTGTCATGACCATATTCCCTAAAGCGTGTCTAAGAGCGGCAAACTTATACCTAGCCCTGCTGTGCTGTTTTGTCTGGTCACTCTTATGTACTGCTTCCTCTACTGGCACAAGGCTCCATGGAGTAACTCTAATTATGCTACATTTTTTTGCCACTCAGAAAACAGTAGCCCTTTTTAAAAAGATGTTTGGCTATTCTAAAGTGATATTTCAATAATTCGCTACTCTGTTGCAGGTTTGTTAATTATTATTAAATTAATAATGCAGCCATTTAGCCTGTACAGGTCTGTACCGCTGCATATAACATGTCCACCGCCAGATGTCATAACGGAGCACTTTGATCTTGATGTTTTAACGTCCGATTCATCGATATGGTCACTTGGTGGCGATATTTTGAAAACAGAACGTTTTGGTATGGTAACTCTGCAAACAATATTTGTCTACTCGGTTTGTTTCCGAACTACAAGAATTCATCAACTCTGTTCTTCTTGTTCCTCAGTGATCAGCACTCCACTCTATTTTTCATCCCTCCCTATGCTGTGCCATGGTTTATTACTAAAAAATTGTGTGGATGATCGTAATACTGCACTAGTCTCACATGAACCATTTGTTACCTATTCTCTACAGAATAGTACACCTCCCTATTTTTCTTCATATGGGAATTGATGAAGTGGTTAAATAGTGTTACAACAGTGCAGTTGTTCTTTTTAAATGTGTTTCAGAGACACATTGCCACATTGCATCATTTCTTGAAATGCATCTAGTTATCACCCTAGGGGACTGTTTATACCCTTCCAAGCACTACATTTTAAAACACGGAGACTCATCAAATATTTCTCCACCTCTGGAGAGAAGTTATACAACACCTGCATAAAAAAGCACTGTGTTTTGATACATTTATAAAAAGAGGTGGAAGTTAATGTTTTACAAACTGCATAACCCTGTGGTGCTTTTTGACAGCTCGCACATACAGAAGGACCCTTATAACAAATGGTTTGTATAATATAAAATCTGTACAACATAAAAAATTCTGGAGATAGGGGAAATTTATTTAACAGAATCACCTATGGGGCACATCTGTACAACATAAAATGGTTGCAACTCAGTTTTCAATGCATTTCTATGGGAAATTTGTATAAAGGAAAATTTGCTTAATAGAATTTCATTTGGAACGAATTAATTCCTTTATACAAGTAACCACTGTACTTAACTTTTTTCTCTTTAACTCCTACGGTCAGTACTGTCCTTTCATAAATTTGATACAGAACACAGGCTGCATTTCTTTACATTTACCTTCTGAGTCACTTCCTGGTGGACTATCGAGGGTGACTAGCCCTTGCCTTGCACCCCTCCCCCAATAGCCATCCATCTGTTGAATCACAATGGTACAACTCTCAGCAGTCACCTCAAAAGTCTGTCAGTACATTGTGATTAGCATCTCAAAAGTACCTAGGAAATGCAGATTCCACACACATTCAGAAAATTGAGTATTTAACCACTTCTATGCTGTAGAATAGTATTGCAGGAAACTTCTCCATTATTAAGGGCTGCAATGGAGTCAGTATGAAAGCACCCATTTATGCTTATATGAGTGCAGTGAGATTTTAAACTGTTACAAATTTCAATGCCTGGCCTTGTTCCACAGCTGTGCCTTTCCTTTGTTGAATCTGATAACTGTATGTGAAAAATACCCATTGTGGCTCTTCTTATGTTCTTATGTTATTTTGTTGAACCGGTGCTGGCCCATCTCTGAACATTTTCCAGTACTGCATCCATGTTACAGTGAGCACAGAGGGGAGGGGTGATTTGATTGATACATAAAAGGTAATGCAGGGCATGACTGAAGTAGAGAGAGGGACATGTGTTTTTAGCCTTTTAGCTATGCTTTGTGAACCGCCCTGAGTTCCACTTCGGAAAATGGCTGCGGTATATAAATGCATCAAATAAATAAATAAATAAATAAATCCATTAATAAAGAGGTTTTTGGAGAGTTGATACAAAAATATTAGTAAGTTTTTTTGCACAGCAACATATTATGTGGAACTCCCTGCCGTAGGATTTGATGATGACATCTTTCTTGTATGCCTTCAAAGGGGGAATAGCCATTTTCTTGTCTTTAAAAAAATCACAAATTTCAAATCACGATGGTGATGTGTTATTACCAGCCTTAAAACCAGGGATCAACAAGGACAAGATGAAACATAATGATAGGGGATTACAAGTCATGATGCTGGTGTGTTACTTCCAACCTTGAAACCAGTAAACAACAAGGGCACGATGGAGGGGAGTGATTTCATGAAAAAGATGTCTAGTCTCCTTAGCTCCCATACGCATTAATTGGTGCAAATGTTAAATGAAATGTTATGATATGGGAGGTTTAACACTATTTCAGTTGATTTTTATCACTAGAAATCTAATGATATAAATAGAACCTCAAATTCAGCTGTGACCACTCATATTCTTTAAAAAACTGCCACTTCTCTTATGAGTCGTAGCAAAATAATATTCTAATTAGTTTACAGCCATAAGAAATCAAGCAGTGTTGTTCTGCATGCATTTTCCATCCTACATCTCTGCCTTTGGCTACCTAAACTGTATTTTATCAAAGGTTTCTTCAGGTATTTGCATAGAAGTGTCTATTATACCACTGTTCTCCAAAATGTAAGTTTTTTATTGCAAAATAATTCACTGGTAAAGTAATAATATTAACATGTTAGTTAATGGTTGTGCTAACCATCCGAAAGACCTACACCTGATACAGGGCACACTATTGTGCTTTTTTTCTGGGATGTACGTATTTAAATACATACATATAAATGCTGATTTTATTATTTTATTCTGTGTATGTGAAAACTGACTATACCACAACTTTACTAATAGGAGCAGGGCCTGCTGGACCATTTGTTATGGAAGAAAGGGCAGCTCTGAGTGGAAGGGAAGAAGAGAACAGGGAGGAGCCTGGACAACAAAATCATGCTAGTATGTTCCATTATTTTCTTGTAGATCCAAACACCAAAACAACTAGACTTGTGTTGTGGCCACCCACATTCTTAAAAATATAGTTGTAACAGGGAATTAAGGTCTATTTGTGTGTACAATGAGCTGACAGGGAACAAAGACAGTTTCATGGATGGCATGTTGAACTAGGACTCAGGGAACCTGGGTTCAAATCCCCACTTTGCCCCAAACATAGAGCAGGCCATACCCTGGACCTGGTTTTTACCTCCATGTCATCAGATTCTCGTCTGAGGGTTGGGGTATCTCACCCCTACCTGTGTCATGGTCAGATCATCATCTGCTAAAATTTTCCCTGCCTATCGCCACTTTGCCCCACGGGGAGCATTGGCCCCTTGTTTGGGCCCGCCCCCAAAGGCTCCTGGACCCTGCAAGGTTCATGGAGGCCTTCAGGGAGCTTTGTGGCGGTCTGGCTGACGACCCGGTTGAAGCCCTGGTGGATAGGTGGTATGAGGGTGCCACCGGGGCAGTAGACCGGATCACCCCCAAGCTCTTCCTCCGCTGTGGAGCTCGCTCCTCAACGTGGTTCACAGCTGAGTTGCGGGCGATGAAACAAGAACGTAGGAAGCTCAAGGACATTTGGAGAATGGATTGGACGGCAGCGAGTAGGGCTGCACTTAAACAGCTGACCAGCCATTATGTTCACACAATCAGGGACGCCAGAACAGTTTATGCCTCCCTGAGAATTGGTGCGGCCTCAAAACACCAGGTGGAGTTATTCCAGGTGGTTCAAGACCTCTCCAATCCTGGTCAGCTTGGGCCTCCTCCTAGTGAGTTCACTAGTGAGCAATTTGCAGCCTATTTTAGATCCAAAATTGAGGCCATCCGTTCCGATCTGGCCTCCAGCTGTGCTAGTCCATCCTCTGATATCCCAGGGGCCTCACCCCCTCGGTCTCCCTGCCTGGTTGAGTTTGGGCCTGGGTTACCAGTGGAGGCCTCCAGGGCTATGGCTTATTGCTGGCCGGCAGCTTCCCCTTTCGACCCTTGCCCAGCCTGACTTATCAAAACCGCCAGAGGGAACATGCCGGAGTGGGTCACTTCTATTGCCATGGCCTCCTTCTGGGAAGGAATTTTTCCTTCCCGCTTGAAGGAGACTGTGGTGAAGCCCACCTTTAAAAAGCCTGGCTTGGCATCGGATGATTTGTCCAGCTATCACCCAATCACCATTGTTCCCTTCCTGGGCAAGGTTGTCGAGAACGTGGCCGCCGTCTGGCTTCAGTCATACCTGGAGGAGAATCGTATCCTGGACCCCTTCCAGTCCGGGTTCAGGCCACTTCGGGGGACTGAGACTGCCCTGTTCACTCTGCTGGATTTGTCGGCTCCTTGGACACTCCCTTGTGGGGTGCCCCAGGGGTCGGCAATTTCCCCATGCTGTTCAATGTTTATATGAGGCCACTGGCGGAGGTCATCAGGAGATTTGGAGTTCGCTGTCATCAGTATGCTGATGACACACAGCTCTATCTCTCCTTTTCTTCCTCTGCAGATGAGGCAGTACGCTCCCTCGATCTGTGCCTGGGGGCGGTCTTGGAATGGACCAGGACCAACCGGCTCAAGCTGAACCCGGAGAAGACCGAGGTTCTGTTCTTCGGGGCGCCCTCATCTGGGTACAATGGCCCCCTCCCTCCAGCCTGCGGGGTTTCCCTCCAACCTACGGACAGGGCCAGGAATCTGGGCATGGTCCTGGACTCAGCCCTCTCCCTGGAAGCCCAGGTGATGGCGGTCTCCATGGCCGCTTTTTTCCATCTCCGCAGGATCACTCAGATCCGCCAGTACCTCGATGAGTCCTCCCTGAGGACAGTTGTGCAGGCCCTCGTGATCTCGAGGATCAACTACTGCAATGGCCTCTACGTGGGGTTGCCCTTGACCCTTGTCCGGAGGCTCCAGCGGGTGCAGAATGCAGTGGCCAGACTGGTGGTGGGTGCTCATAGATTTGATCACATCACCCCAGTTCTGGCACATCTGCATTGGCTGCCCGTTGTCCTCCGGATAAGGTTCAAGGTCCTGGTTTTGATCTTCAAAACCCTCCACGGCTTGGGATCAGAGTATCTGTCGGAGCGTATCTCCCAGAGGTACGCCTAGCACAGTCCCTGCCTGCCTTTAAAAAGGCCTTGAAAACCCTCCTTTTTAAGGAGGCATATGGTGACCTTTTTACCTAATTTCACTCTTCCTTCCCTTCCTTTTTTTTTCCTGTGCCGCCTCTTGTGGAGGGTTTCCCCTCTTTATTTTTATTAGTTCCCCTCTTCCTTCCCTTGTTATATATTTCTGGTTTTATCTTCGTTTTGTAAACCGCCCAGAGTTCCTTTTGGAAGATGGGCGGTATTAAAAATGCAACAAATAAATAATAAATAAATACTTTGGCTTGAAAACTCTCTTGAGATAGTTGCTAAAGCTACCCAAGTGAACAGTACATAATACGGCTGTTATTACTGAGCTTCTTTTTGGTAATGGATGTATCTTACATAAACATTGATTTTGCTTTATATAATTGATTTTAATGAAGCAATTTATGTTTTGGGTTTTTTTTTTAAACTTCTCAAATAGGACCCGAGCCTGCATCTCAATTGCAATTGGAAGAAGGGGGGCAATGAGAGGTGGGGAGCAACAACACTAGGAGGATCCTGGAGAACTTAATCCTCCAGATATGTTTACTTTTTGTCCTTAAGTAGCAATAACATTACATATACACATGGCCACTATAATAATATATCTTTCTACTTTCAGTTCCACATTTAGAGGAAGATGTACATGCTCAGTGTGTACGTCGTTGGGAACTTGAGCAATGTATTGCTTTAGTACAAGAACACGCTGAAAGATGTAAGTATATACATGTGTGTTACCTTCAAGTAAGAGACCATTGCTGATGAACATAAATATGAACTTTATTTCTCAGGTGGATATCACAGACAGTACAATGTAATTATTCAGCTGTTAACGTATGTATCACTAATTGGTATTTGCTACAGAATTCAACATCATTGATAGATTAGGAAGTTCACACCCTGCACTTCTGAAAAGTTTCTGGTCATACAGGTAGACATGGGCACGACCAGAAAAAATGACGTTTCAAGTTTTCGTTTGTCGGAATTGATAAATTTTTCAAAAATTTGTCGTTTCAATTTGTCGTTTGTCGTTTGTCGTTTCCACCGCGATTTAGCGCGATCTGACTTCCCAGAGCATAGGGGCATCCCGCAATCAGGCCCGACGCTAGGTGTTTTTGAACCCTAGGCGGCGGGCGGGGCAGCAGCTGCGGGCGGGTGAGTGGGCGGGCAGCAGCGCGGGCTGCAGGCGGGTGGTGGCACGGGCGGATGGGCGATTGGGCAGTTAGGATATCACTTAGGATAGAGGTTCTGTTCTTGGCTTGCACCCCAAATGTGTGTGTGTGCAAGCAAATTGAAGTTGGGAAAATAGAAAATAAATGGTAGTATATAATATATTTTTAAAATAAATCTACACCTCCCACTCCCAGTTGAACCTCCCCCTTTATCCAATATCAGAAAAAAAATCCTCACAAACTGCCAGAGAAGAAATAAAGAATAAACTGCTATTCCCTTCAGCAGACAAAGCTGCAGGGAATCAAATAAATTATTTTCTAAATTCAATTCCCTCCCTGCCTGCCTAACTTAAATCCTAAAGCCTCCAGCCTCCCTCCTCAATCTCGATCGGATCACACCAGCACCAGCAGCCAGCCCTCCTCCCTCAACCACATCCATACACCCGACTGCGATTTTTGGAAGGTGCCTTGGCTTTTTATGCCCTCCGAGACACCCAGAAGTGTCAGTCAAAAACCTGGCGATGCCATTGGTGGAATGGTTCAAACAATTTGCATGGTCCAATCCCATGCCCAGCCCAAATGGGCCGGTCTAAAAAGATAAAAAATAAAATAAAATAAAATCAATATGACGTTTTATTGCTATAAAAAAACCCACTGCTGCTACTATTAAAATTCAGGCATTTAAAATAAATAAATTTCACATGTTTCTGTGGTGATTTGGTGTGCTTTTTGACCACAATTTGAAAAGAAAAACTGTGGTCGCCATTTTGGACCCCCCCCCCCACTGCATGGCATGGCGAGACGACGAGGATGACCCCACCAGCCTGGTGCAAGCAGCCCAGGACAGGAGAAGAGGGGGGGAAGGCCGGGGACCCCCCAGAAACCACCCCTCTGGTAGGTGGCAAAGCCTCAGGCAGGCATATTTTTGCCTGCTTTTTTGGCCGGGAGTCGGGGTTTTTTAAAAAAACTTTTAAAAACTTTTTCTATGCTTCGCATTGCGCGATCGCCGTGATGCCACAAACGGAAACAAAAAACCCGACCAAATTATTCTTTTTTCGGTTCGAGTTCGAGTTCTGACGGCTTAATTATCGTTACCATTTCCGTTACGTAATGGAAACGATAACCGAAAACGGAAATGACAATTTCGCCAAGTCGTGCCCATGTCTACATACAAGTATTACCTAATCAATGTTCTTTAATTCTGATTTAACCTGTAAGAAGTAAGCTCAAGTACTGCTTATGCATATGCCAGTAACACTTTACAGTAGCACATTCATCTTGCAAGGAGGAAACATTGGGGACCAATGTTCATCCATAAGTTATGTTCAATCAATCAATATAAAGTTTATTGTCTTGGCTACAAGCCATCACTATCAAAGATTACAGAAAAGATAAATAGATAAAACAATCAATATATTATGTTATTTAATGTATATAACATTATGGTAAAGAATATTCTTTTTTTCCCAGTGGCTGCTTTGGAGGGAACGCTAAGGAGGGCCATGCAGCATCTTGGACTGGATGAATAAAAAAATTGTTAAATAAATTTTCTACAGTTTCACATTAAGCAAGACGCTTGAGAGTCTTTTCATGAGTCACATAATTACCATACATATGCACTGCAAAAAAAAAAAAACTTTACTGGTTACATTTCTGATTATTTTACTAATTTAAATACCCAACATTTACATGTAGTTTCCCACATCACGAATGCATGTTAACAGGCCACCTAGTGAGTACTATGAGCAGAACTTACAATTGGTATTGAAAATTATTGGACAGTATATAACCAATGAGGAATTGCCTGAACAGCAAGATACGTTTCTGGACAAAATTTAAAATTATGCATGGTGATGAATGGCTTTTTCCGCATAGAGTAGAAAAGGGTTTTCAAAGCATGTTAATATTTTTTTTTCTCTTTTGGAGAAAATATTTTTCATTTTCTTTGTACCCTTTTTATCGGGGTGACGTGAGCATTTTTTTTTCACAGTGTCCTCCTCGTTTTCAGTTAGGTAAGGACTACTCTCTATGGGCACATTTTATGCATTGGGCTTTTCCAGAGCTTTGGATTTGAGACATAACAGTGTCTTCGCGTTCCTTGCTGGGATTACTGACATGTGCAGTCTCAATCTGTAAGGACTTCTGCTGTGCACTGCATGCCTGTGCATGATTTTGAGTACAGTAGGACCCCCGTATCCACTGATTCATTATCCACTGATTCAGTTATCCACGGTTGGCAGAAGAAAAAAATTAATTAATTCAGCAGCCACAAAGCAAGCTATTATCACAAACAGCAGCTGTAAAGCAAGCTATTGTGACAAATAGCATCTGTAAAGCAAGCTACTGTCATAAACGGCAGTGATAAAACAAGCTACTGTCTCAAAACAGCAGTCATAAAGCAAGCTATTGTCAGGAAAAACCAGTTTCGGGGGGGCAGAAGTTCTCTTTTATCCACGGTTTTCATTATCCACGGGAAGGTCTGGAAGCAATCCCCAGCAGATATGGGGTCCTACTGTAATTAGTGATGACTAGGTAAGAAGAGACTCTGAGGGACAATCATCATCCTCTGAATCACTTCCAGAAGATTGGCCTTCATCTTGTACTACATCAAGCACATTTATAGGTGTATTAGGTGGAGTGGTACTACTTCTTGGTGATGTAATTTTGTTGTACTCTGTATCTCCATTTTATAGTGGCAAAATTTTCTTCCTTCATGAGAAACGCTTGCGTTTCCTGATTGAGCATGAACAAGACTTATTGATCATGAAATGTGTTAGTTCACAGAGAGAAGAGGCAGCACTTTTCATAGTACAGAGAACCTTTGCATAAAAATATTTTTGGTCAACATATGCAGCGTGGAACACTTTACCATGATCTTTACTATCATCCTTGACCTCATCAATGAAGCTGTTAAGAGTTTGATCAAGCTTAGCAGCAGCTGACGCACATTGCTTTCTTCTTCTCAGCATTGCCAGCCGAGTAGTAGGGTCTAATCTTGCTTCTGGGTTACAGTTGTCTCTGTTATCTAGAAGGTGAGAATGGGCATTTTTTCACAGAAGATCATTTTTGGTGGGTTTTTTAAAAGAACATATTGCACATGAAAATCTAACCACATAACTTGTTGAAGTTTGGAACACGAATTTCCTTCTGAAGAAGAGTATGCTCCATCGCCAGACAAAATTCAACCACAACACTCGCAATCATGGATGTCCCCTTTGAGAAAATGTGTGCTAGGGAATGGTAGCACAACCTGCTTGCAACCTGTTCTTCAACAGGAATAGCAGAGCACATCACAATGTCCTGCCTCATAAGGTACGGCTGAAGCAAGTCTGATATTTCAAAAAGAGTCTGGCGGGACAGGCAGAAATTATGTATCCATTGTCATTCATCCCAGTAAGGAAGGACGACATTGTGAAACCATGATGAGCAGCCAGGATAGCTCTAGAATATTCTCTGCTTTGGGGAGGTTGTACTCTGCAATAAAGTAGTAAAGCTGCAGAAAACCGCTCAGCAGAGATTTCAATCGGCAATGTGCCCTCCGACAGCAAAGCCTATGAGAAGGCCACATGGTTATGATCTTAACATGCGTAAAAAGGATCTGTGAAGACTTAAAACCGGAAGAAATGAGATGGTAGCAGCCAGAAATGCTGAAAGAGTCAAATGTAGAGGGACGTTCAAAAAGTTCCGCTTAAATTTGTGCCTTGGAGGAATAGGAACAAACAGATACATAGCATAAATTTTGTGGCCTTAAGTAGCGTTGTCTTGCCATACAACCAAACAGCAGTAAATTATCAATGAGATTTCCAATTCAATGTGAAAGTAGGTGAGAAGAGCAGTAAGCAATGTTAGTTTAATGGTGTATGAAGGCCAAGAGTTCAGTTTAGCAATATATCGAGTCTAATATTTTTATTTATTTTTTTAAAAGGGGGAAAATTAAAGGAAGAAAGTGAGTATCTTGTTACGGTATAAGACCGTGAGGTAACATTTGTCACATAACAGCTTAGCATGACCATGGAAATGTGATGACATCACCACATCCTGTGGCAGGGAGTTCCACAGAGTAACAACATACTGGATAAAAAAAATCATTTGTCTGTTTTCACTCTCCCAACCCTTAATTTGCATGGATATCCCCTAGTTCTGGTATTTTATGAAAGGGAGAAGAGCGTTCCTCTATCCACTTTACTCATGCCCTGCATTATTTTGTACATCTCGATCATATTCCCCCTCAGGCACCTTTTTTTCCAGACTAAAGAGTCCCAAATATTTTAGCCTTTCCTCAAAAGGGAGGTTCCCCCAGCCCAGTAATCATTTTAGTTGCTCTATTTTAGACCCTTTCCAGTTCCACTATGTCTTTTTTGAGATGTGGTGACCAGAACTGTGTGCAATACTCCAGGTGCAGCATTACTATCATTTTGTACAATGGCATTATAATGTTGGCTGTTTTATTTTCAATCCCCTTTTTGATAATCCCTAGCATGGAATTGGCCTTCTTCACCACTGCCACATACTGGGTAGACACCTTCATTGAGCTGTCCACCAGCACACCAAGATCTCTTTCCTGATCCATCACAGATAGCTCAGAGCCCTTGAGTTGATAGATAAAAGTTTTGATTTTTTTTTACCCAATATGCATTACTTTACATTTTGCTACATTGAAACACAGTTGCCATTTCGAAGCCCATTCCTCCAGTTTGGAGAGATGTAGCTTGCTAGAAATGCAAATAAATGCTACTTCAGAGTAGTTGTATTTGTTTCTGTAGTCTGGTATGTTTCTATCAGTCAGGTTTGTATGTATGAAAACCCCAGGGCTTAATCCATAAGCATAACCGGACAAAACAAACCACTGAGAATTAAAGGGTTCTCATCATATGCAATTTCCTATAAGAAAGCAAATGCTCATGCATTTTATGTAAAAATTATTGCATTAGCACTACATTAATCTGTACTGGAAGGTTCATGGCAATGCTACTAGAGATGGGCACGAAATGGAAAAATAGTGTTTCATTTTGTTGCTGTAGTAGTTTCATTTAGTTTCGTTTGTAACAATTTTTAAAAGTAGTTTCACTATGCAATGCAATGAAATGAAATGAAACACTATGCTCCCCTGGGTGCTAGATGCACCAAAATTGCAGGGAACTTCCTCAAACAATTCTAGGTAACCCCCTGATATTTGGAAAGGTTTGGGTGGGGGCAGGGAACTGAGTTATGAAGCTCCAAGGAAGGTGCCCCTAGGGAAAAAATCTTTCTAATTGGAATCAATTGGAACTGATATTTGGAAAGCCAGGGAACTTGGCTTGCCCTAGGGAAAAAATCTTTCTAAGTTGGAACTTTAAAATACTAATCACTCCAAAATACTGATCCCAACCATGTTTCTGAACCAAAGTGGCAGGGGTACCTTCCTCAAGCAATTCTAGGTAACCCCCTGAATTTTGGAAATGTTTAGGGGTGGCCAGGGAGCTGAGTTATGAACCTCCAAAGGGGGTGCCCCTAGGAAAAACTTTCTAATTGGAATCATTCGGAACTTTGGAAGCCTTCCCACCCCCACCCCATCACTCACATGGAAATGGAGCTCCCCATTTAGAGTTTTGGGGATATTGCTTTTCCAATTACATACCGTATATCCAGTTATGACATGACAAACAGTGGTAGTTTCTGCCTAAACTGTAAGATTTTTGTGTTAACAGAGCAAATTATTACCCGAGGGATCTGTTTAAAACACAGATGATGCTATGCATTGCCCAACCTTGTTTCTTTGGTCTGGAGTAATCCTGCTTTAGCAACTTCTTTCCATGCTTCCTCTTGATGTTCCCTAGGCCTTTCTTTTTTGATCAATGGATTGTTTGACTTACCATATTTTGTTTCCACCTTCACTCAGTAAAAGATATAGCCATCCCATGTCATTTCATGAATACAGTGTGTGTGATGCATGGTTAATAGCTATTAGTTTTGTAATTCTTTGATCTAAAGTTTCCAGTTTAGCTTGTGCCCAGTCTATTTTGCCACCAGCATATCAAATAACTGGATCTGCCCAGATGTTTATTGTTTTGATGGTGTTTCTAGCATTGAACTTTTACATTACAAAAGAAAGTCTACAATAGAAAGTGTCCTCACATACTGCATTACAGTCTGGTATGCCGGTTTGACAGCCACGGACAGAAAGACTTTACAGAGGGTAGTGAACACAGCACAAAACATCATGGGCTGTCCCCTGAGTCACAAACATCATGGGCTGTCCCCTGACATCACCAGGGACTGCTGTATTAGGAGAGCAAGGAAAATCAGGGATTATTCACACCCTGGTCAGCACTTCTTTACTCTCCTACCCTCCGGTAGGAGATACAGAAGTATAGCAAGCCATACCAACAGGCTAAAAAATAGTCCTTATCCATGGGCTGTTAGACTGTTGAATGAGAAGTGACAACGTGTGATAGACTCATTGGGCCGGCGAGTTGTGCAGCAAGCACACAGAGTGAAATGAGATTGAGTGGCTTTTTAGTGGGATGGTGGTTTTTTATTTGGGGGGGGGAGGATCAGTCAATTTCGCTGTACACAGGTTGTACACTGACAATAAAGGTTATTATTATTATTATTATTATTATTATTATTATTATTATTATTATTATTATTATTATTATTATTATTATTTTGTTGTTGTTGTTCTTGTTGTTGTTGATGATGATGATGATGATGATGATGATGATGATTTAGTAGTAGTAGTAGCAGCGACTGCTCTTATTGTAAAAATTGGATAGGTTTGTAAATAATAATTAACAAAAACAGAAGCAAAGATTTAAAAAGGATAAAATCCAGCAACAGATTGTTCAAAAGGTCTGGCAGAATGGAAGTCTTTTGGGGTTGCTTAAAATTCAGACAGAAAGGAGCCAAGTAAAGCTCTGAAGGATGAAGATCTGAGGCCATAAGGCCCGAAACTGGGCCTTCTCTGTGGCTGCCCCCACTATGTGGAACCATCTACCCAGCTAAGTGCACCTTGCACAGTCCCTGCCAGCCTTTTGGAGGGCTCTGAAAACGCTGCTCTTCCGTGAGGCGTTTGGTGACCCTGCTTAATTTTTTTCCTTTTTCCCGCCATCGAATCAATTAGTCTTATTATCTTAGTTTTGCCGGGGTTAAATTGCTGTTTTAATATGTTGTCACTCTGTTTATTTTATTGTTCTGAATTGGTCATTGTTGACCTATTGTTGTAAACCACCCAGAGTTCCTTCGGGAAGACGGGCGGTATATAAGCTCTATAATAAATAAATAAATAAATAAATAAATAAATAAATAAATAAATAAATAAATAAATAAATAAATAGAACTCAAAAGGCCCTGTCTCTGCCATTTGGCAACCTAATGGTTCCAAATTAGGGTCCGGGCATGGGGCCTCCCTGGCTCATGTTAGGCTCCAGGTAGAGATACAGGTAGACCTTCCAACAACTTTGTCCACAACATTTGGAAGCCCTCTGAAGGCAAAACTTGACAGGTGATCTCTCAAACCAAGCAAAATAGCCGAGACCAAATCACTGCTGGGTGAGCAAATTACATAACTACCCCAGCCTGGCAGATGCATTTCTCCATCACTGTATAGTTTTCAAATTAAATTCAAACGTAGCTCTTGTGACATTTTTGTTTGTTTGTTTTACTTTGCCCAGTGGTTTTTGAAAGGAAAACTGCAGTGTTTTCACTGGCAGTGGAGGACTGACAGAGAAGAGGGGGAAAGTGATGCCAAAGTTTTATCTATTTCCTAGAAATATAGGAGACAGCATGTCAGGCATGTGATAAGGTCTCTTCACCTTTTACAGCAACTGCTTCCTTTTTCTTGTTTGAGGGAAATGTGAAGCGGATGTGGGCTGGCGTTGTGATGATAATTCAGTAACTGTACCTCCACGGTCCATTATCTGTACTATGACCTCCTTTGTTCCTTGGGCATCTAGTGGGAACATCTCCAAACCTGGTTATGTGAGGACATCTCTTCTATTGAATGTTTTCATTAGATGCCTAAGCATTGAAATACAAATAGCCAGGTGCAATTGTAATGCTTGTAGAATTTTAAGAAGCAATGACCAGAAACTAACTGTGCTTTTTCCCCCTACTGGTATAGCTCAATCAGCATAAAGTCTCAGCAGCTAATACCGGCAACTCAAGAAATCAGGTTAGGCATATTACAATTGCCTAGTCTGACTTTTTAGCTTTTGGAAAATGGCCACAGAGATTTTGCTAATTCGGTTATGATTTATATATTTACAATTTATATATATACAATTTATAGGATTCTGAGCAACCAATTTAGAATGGATGCAATACTACTGTAGCCCTAACTGGGTGTTCCAAGAACAGTTAATATGAATGGTGAGCTGGGAGAAAATTCTAGCACCCGTTAGTCCAAGACGGATGGTATCCATCTCTCACTTGCAGCATGATTTTTTTGCAAACTCCTTTCAGATTTCTACCATTTCACCACACTCAGTTACACCTTATAAATACATTGCCTTCTGTAAGGAAGGTGTAATGGGAATATAGTAAGAAAAAAAATAAAGCATCTACAAAATTTGAAAAAGTTTTTTTAAAAAAAAAAACCTTCTAGAATCTCCCATTGTTTATGACCACAGTGACCATATTCTGAAAAGGCCCAAGACGTATCTTTTCCAAGTTGCACATATACACCTGTCTAAAAGTTAATGTGCATATTTTTATCTCATGCAATTGTTTAGTAAATTGTTGAGTTTCATTTTGATGCAGGTGTCCGTTGTACTGATATTTAGTCCACAGAAGCCTGTGAAGCTTTGCCATAAAAAAGTATTTTAAATGTCATCGTGCTCCAAGAAAAGGGAGAAACGCTTATTACATTCCTTACTAGTTAGGAATATAATTTCAAATCATCAGAAATTCATATTCTGAACGTAATGATATTGTTACTCGTGCAAGGTGTCCTTGTGATCAAGAAGCAAGCATCCTGCAGCTGTGTGGCAACAACACAAAGCATTTTGGCTTGGAAGGAGAACTGCCAATGCGAATAAAAGGAAATGTTAAGTTGCTAAACATAGCCAGAATTGTGCGTTCAGAGTTCTGAAGCCATTTAATGCCAGCAACTGTAGTCTTTCTTTTAAAAACCCTTCATTCATTGCTAAGAATGACATTCATAATTCAAAGAGACACATCTCTGGTCCTCAGTGGACATGGAGGTATCTATGACTTTTCTATTTTCCCATTCATATTTTTAAAACTTTGGTTTCCCCCATCGCAAATAAGCAGCTCTACTACTAGTAGTAGTCAGTTTCGGCCCTCTGATATTTTCTGTCATTCTCACTCTCAGGATCCCACAATGATTCCCAGGAACTCTTTGTCTTGTAAATGGGATGAGGAACACATCTTCCATACTCTCTTTGCTTGGTAAAATCTTTCTTCAAGACACTTAAACAGAAATCAGCAGAATATACATATTGAACTTGTCTGGTGGGACCGGATAGCAAACCCCAGTTTTTTAGGCAACTAAAGGCTCGGTCCCACGTCCATTTAAAAGCAGTTTAGATTACTAGAAAAACCTGAGTTAAAAATGCCATCCCCACGGCCACCAGGCTTTTTGAAAAAAAAGAAAAAAGAAAACCCGGTAATGCCCCTTTAAGCGAGGTTTCTGTGACCAGAACTAGGGGACATACACTCAAATTGAGGGCTGGGAGAGTAAGAACTGACAAAAGAAAATATTTTTTCACCCAGCGCGTTGTAAGTCTATGGAACTCCCTGCCACACAATGTGGTGATGGCATCTGACCTGGATGCCTTCAAAAGGGGATTGGACAGATTCCTGGAGGAAAAGTCCATCACAGGTTACAAACCATGATGGAGATGTGTAACCTCCAGGGTTTAAACCAGGGTACTTCAAGGGCCAGATGCAGGAGAGTGGTATCAGGAGACAGATATCTAGTCTCATGCACTCCCTAACACATCTGGTGGGGCCGCTGTGAGATACAGGAAGCTGGACTAGATGGGCCTTTGGCCTGATCCAGCATGGCTCTTCTTATGTTCTTATGTTCTTATGACTCACCGAAGAGGTAAGGAATTTTTTGCCTCACTTTGATAATCCACCTTTTAAGGAAGCAGACGCCATGGGACCACGCAGATGATCCGGGTTTCTTCTTCTTTTTTAACTCATAGCACCGACTGGCTGTTCCTGGGGCCGATCGGCACTGTTTTTTTAATTGCTATTCACCTTCGGAGAAACAGGAAGCTCCATGTGGTGCCCTAAACCTTAATTTCCTCCAGCCAAGTGGTCTGTTTTTTTTTTTCCAAATGCTAGCACGGCCTGCTGGCCAAGGGGGCTGAACTGCACTTTTAAATTAAAAATCAGCTTTGGACGTGTGAACTCCTGTCCCACTTATTCAATCACGTGATGGGACAAAGAGGAAAAGCCGGACCTTCAGAAGATCAGGATCAAAACCGAGATGAGATAGCAGCCTAATCCCAGTGATCCAGAACAGCACGGACAATGATCAAGGCATATGGGGCATGTAGTCCAAAATATAAGGAGGTCACCAGGTCGCTCATCCCACTCTGTAGAATTGCAAGATAATGCTTTTTTTAATCGCTACTTATACACCATGAACGCATGCATTCAGATGAATACAGCAACAGAGACTGAAAGGAACTGTAGCACCATCAAGCACCATAAGGTTTCCAAGACCACAGTAAAACTTCTCCTGAAAGATATCACTTGCAATATTTTTCCATGTATAAGACAATAGTTTTGTCTAAAATTGTTAGACTAAAAATTGAGGGTCGTCATGTATATGAAAGTAAGCCGAGAAGAGGACTGAGCAGTTGTAAAACTAATTTTTGGTTGGAGTAGGGGGGGTGTCTTATACATGGGGCATCTTATAGATGGAAAAATACAGTACTTTGAAAGGCCTGTTAGGGTCACTATAAGTCGGTTCCAACACATAACTAAATAACTTTCCACTGAGGTTGTATCTTTAATTACAGTTGCTTTCTTTCAAAAAGATAAATAACTGTGCAAATATTTCCACACCTCCCAGATAGTTACAGCTGTATGGGCTGTGTATCTGACAGCAATTAAATATTAATTTATGTTTTAGTTGCATTTAATGATTAAGAGGAAAATCTATTTTCTGATGTAAAAAAAAATACAAAAACAGCATGCAATAAATTGAATAACTTTGTTGAATGAAATGAAGCTTAGCAGCATTAAGAACCACTTGTATGCAAGAAAAAAAGGGCCAAACAAACCTTTCGAATGCTCTTAATTCCGACAGAAGGATGAACAGATCAAAGTTATGCTCTGGAGATACTTGGCATTTTAGTGAACAAAAATACTGGAAACAGCATAGAAGAATGGACCCCAAACAACTTTGGTCGGACATGGGGGATCTGTGGACCAGTCAGCATAGCCAATGGTTGAGGATCACGATTATTGTAGCCCATCAGCATTTGGCAGGATACAGATTCTCCATTCCACCTGATAACAACAGACCTTAAGGGTGGATCCAGATGCAGTCACACCTGGAATAGAATGGCAGAATTCAGGTAAATTCCATTGGACTGTTCTAAGTCAGACTGCACCTTGATCCAATCTTTAGAGCCCAAGCATTACTTCTTGGACTACACCTTGCAGGAATTATGACCATAGGTTGTATCCATTAGAGCTTCTGGGAGCTGCACTCTAAGAATATCTGGAATTTGAGTTTGGGGATCATTGTATGACAGCCAACTTCCTCCCATTTGTTTCCCTCAGTTACAGAGATCGACTGAAGAGGCCCTCTGTCAGCAAAGGGATGCATTCTAAGTGACCACTACCCAGTATTTGGAGTCCCTCTAAGGACAAATAAAATCCAAAGCTGAGTATCTTTTACAAAAAGTGGTGCAGCCTTTTTATGTCCATTGCCAGATCAGGCAAAGATGAGAAAATACCATACATCTTTGCTTTTTGTCAGTTGTTACTTGCTTCACTATGCACTTCTCTGTCTCTTAACTGGAAAACAACAGCTCACAGGACTGCCATGCAAGTAAAAGGAATGCTGTTGTCACTGCTATTATATTGGAATAAGTAGTGTTGTACACATTGATGAAATGCATTGCATCTGCTTGTTGTTCACTATGTTTTGAGGTCTGGGTGACATTGGAAACAGAGCAGAAAAGTCTACTGTTTTTGTCATCTTCTGCACTATAAAGAACCTTCCTCTCCTTTTTCCATTTTCTATTTTTAATTTCTATAGCATTTTTACTGTATTGTGTTGCTCTTCTGTTGTAATGAAGGGCCCTAGCAATGCCAGAGAGAAGGATGGAGGAAGATCAAAGGATACGGGCAGACGAATTACGAGAACAGTCTTTGGCATCAGTTACAAAGCAGCATTGTGGAAGGAAAGGAGAGCCACGGAACTAACAACTGATCAACTCGTGTGAGTGCTCTTCTTATTGCTGTCCTTCCTCTAGTAGTTCACTGTGGCCTGGACTAGATCAGTTAACCAGTCAGGGAAAATCTAGGAGGCTAAATGAGTGCTCTTTCATATTCCAGCACTATGATTCTAGACACAACAGCTTCTTTTGATCAAACGATGCCTTCATAAAACACATGGAGAAACGATGAAGACAGATACCATGTGCTCCTCCAGCTTGTTCTCTTTTTCCCCCCGGATGTAAAGCCAAAGAGATATATCAGTTTCTAGGGAAATAGCAGGCTACATTGAATTATGGTACAGCAACATTGCCAAAGCATTTTCAGACTGCTGTCTGCAATGTGCCTCTGAGGGCGTTTATACACGACCCCTAAGCTCCGCCGCAAATGGCTGCAAGGTCCGGAACTTAAAAATGTTTACCCACCAGCTCCGGACTTTGCAGACAATTAAGTGCGACCCTGCCCAGTTTAGCATGACCCAGAGCAGTTTTCTTGTACCTACTTTTTGGATGTGACAAATATTTGATCCGGTTTAAGGATAGTGAGTGCGGGGCTCTCCTGGCTTCTGTTTGTTCTTTTTTTTTTGCGCCCCGCCCCTTTAAGAGATCTGAATGCCCGGAACAAAACGGAGGTAAACCGGCATGCTTTTCTTTCTTTTTTCTCCCTCCCTCAGGCAGCCAGCAACCAGGAAGTGTGGAGGGGGGTGGGGACAGAGGAAGAGCGACGAACCCCTAAGATCTCTGGTCCGAATTTAAGTGGCCAGCGGATCTTAGGGGTCGTGTAAAAAGGCCCTGAATTCTTCTATACAGAGATAGAATCCCCAGGCTCTGAAGAGGCATCTAGTCCACCCTGTACCAGAGTAGAAATCCAAAGGCAAAGCATTCCTCTCAAACAGCCATCCAACCTCTTGCTTAAAAAAACAGCACTTGCTTAAAAACCTGCACTTGCTTAATAACCCTACAAGCCACGCTCACAGCATGGGGCATGGGGAAAGTGTCCTGTGTGCCATGTGAGCTATGAATAAGATCAAGAAGGATGCAAGCTGCACTAGGAATGGCAGAAACAACCACAGCTGAGTGCAGTTTTATCAGGCTGTGATTTCAACAATACCTGGACAAATCAAAAATACTTCATGCCTTTACCACCAAGGCCATAGGTAACAACCTATGGGTTGTTAGGGTTTCAGCACCTCTTAGGCCATTGTTCACCTAGTGGCCTGTTGAGACTATTGTCCACCTAACGAGCCTATTCAGACCATTGTTCATCTTATGATCCTATTTCAGACCAGGGTGACAAGAGGTCAAAGTGAGCTATAAAATGGAGGACTCGCAACTAGCTGTTTTCACACTGATGAAGCTGTTTGGATGACCAGCGAAATGTTTCAGTCCCTCAAGAAAAGAAGTCCAGTTGCCATGATTCAACTTCCACACATACTGGAATGCTATAGGTGGAAACCCCAATGGAGGCCCAGAAAACAAAAATGCAAAACTGAGTCTTCTCTGTGGTGGCCACATTGTTATCGAATTCTTTCTCAACAGAGATGTGACTGGCCGCTCGGCTTTAGATGGCAACTTAGAATGTGGCTGTTCACACAGGCTTTTCAGAGTCTATGACTAATTTGGTTTTGATTACCTATATTCTGTGAATTTTGGAATAAATGTCTCTATTTTGCTCCCATTTATTATACTTTTGTAATAAATTTTTATTTATTTATTTATCTTGCCCAGTTAGTGGTAGAGCATCTACTCAGGGCAGCAAAGAAGTCAGGATATTACATTACAATAAATGATAAAATATCTGATAAAACATATAAACTATAATATATTAAAATAGATAAAATACAATAAAGTGGTAAGACAATGCAAGTACCTAAATTAGGGGTAAAATTGCTCCATTGACTAAATTAATCTGGGGTAAGGGCATAAAAGGCTTCTAAGAAAAGCCAGGTCTTAACTTGATTCCTGAAAACAAGGAGGGATGGGTTAACTGTACCTCAGGTGACAGCGAGTGATGGAGCAACTACCAATAAGGCCCAGTTTCAAGTGGCAGATTTTCAGGCCTCCCCCAGGGTCACTACCCACAACATCCCAGTGTATGAGGTATGGGTGGGAGAGAGAGACATTTTGAGGGAGAGGCACTCGGACAGGTAGCAAGACTCTAGACAATTAAGGGTTTTAAATGTTAACAGGAGCTCTTTGAACTTGGCCCAGAAGCATACAGGCAGCCAGTGCAGATGTGCCAGAACAGGTGAATCATAGTCAAATATTATATTATATTATATTATATTATATTATATTATATTATATTATATTTTATATTATGATAGACAGACAAACACCTTTTTGCATTTTTAGATATTTGATTTTGTGTGATGTTGTTTTAGTTTACTATTATAGCTTTATTATATACTTTCATTATGTCATGTGATCACTGTCAAAAATAATGAATCAACCCATCCCAGTGGTCCAAACAGTGTTGCAAACAAATGACCCCTCTGATTGCACCTCAAGTTTTAGCCCTAAAAACGGACAATAAAAATATACCTGAAATAAATTTCTATAGGTTTTGCAACAGAATTCCCTGTATGCCTTTCCCCAAAAGGAAAATAAGGACTGTGGTTTGATGGGAAAACTGTGAATTATCATCTGACAAGATTATTGCAAGGATAGATGGAGGAGGAGAAGAGCCATGGGTGTTACCTTGAGCTCACTAGATGAAATCTCGCAAAAAATCAATTTGCCAGCCAAAATCTTCCTGCAAACATAAAGCAGTGTCAGTTCTGGAGGTGAACTGCAACATGTCAACATTGACATTATTTGTTACACATCAACTTGCAGGTTTAGATTATACAGATGCATAACGTAATGTTTTGATAGCTAACACAATGTACTGATGACAAATAACACCTTCCTGGCATGATTCCATATCTTCATTCCCATTTCGCTAAGGCTGATATTAGTATGAAGAGCACCAAGGATCGTAGCATTTCTCCACAAAATTTGGCTGGAGATAGATTTTTCACACCTATCAAATATCCATTTTTCTAAATAAAAAAATCTGAGCAAACATTGCCTCTCCATGAACTGGCTTTGAAAAATGTAAACAGAAGAACAAAGCTGGACAAGCAGCTGAGATACATGATTTTCCTTTATTTTTCATGCTTAATTTTTAGGGGCCCTCACAGAGACCTGTCTTCCCAGATGCCATGAATGGAAACAATATATCCAGGATTCATTTCTAATTTCTTTATCAGCGCTGCTGTTGTTACTTGCCATCAGGTCATATTCATCCTATGGCTACCCTATGCATGAACAATCTCCAAAATGTCCTCTCTTCAACAATCCTGCTCAGGTCTTTTAAACTTCAACCTGTGGCTTCTTTTAAGGTGTCAATTCATCTCATATTTGGTCTTCCTCTGTTCCTGTTGTCTTCAAATCTTCCCAGTGTTACTGTTATTTTTACATGATATGCCCAAAGGATGACAACCTCAGTTTTATTTGTGCTTCGAAAGACAGTTTCAGGCTTCATTTGCAGTGTTGTGGGTTATCTTTGTGGTGGTCAATGGCACTGTAAAATACTATATTTCAAATGAATTAAATATCTTTTCTGGTTAGCCTTCATTACAGTCTCACTTTCAAACCGATATAGAGTGACTGGAAATGCAAGAGTGCGGACAATTGCCAGTGACACAACATCACATTTGGTTGTCTTTTCTAATTCCTCCATTGCTGCCCTTCCAAATCTCAGTCTTTCTCTGATTTCTTGGCTGCAGTCTCCAAAGCCTCTAACAATTCCGATTTCTTCAGTTGTAAGATTATTCAGACTCATCCTATCTTTTGAAATGAATGCATAGAAAAGGACTTTAGTGTGCAGCAGGGGGACATGGTGTAATGGAATTGCTGGATTCATAGAGTCTTCTTCTAGCCATTCAGCCATACTCCTGTATTTATCCTTGAGTGGGTGAGTCCAAGAGAGTCACCTGTGGGGATGACTACGGATCCTGCCTGGCCTCGATGCCTCCTAACACTCCAGAATGTGTTGACCCAGTGTCCACACCCACTAAAAATACCAAAACTCCCAGTAACTCATCAAAGGTTGATAAAACCTGATAAAATACACCAAGTGGGTGACGGAGGCACCTGCCGCTACTCTCTGGGGCACTTTGCCAGTCCCAACAGGCTTGATGTCATCTTCAACCATCTCACAGTTTTTGACCAAGCTATGCTTCATCTATCCCTTCTCTCTTACCTGCACATGGATGGGATCCTCATATAGTGTCTTTAGGGCTTTCCCCCATTAGGTGGCTCATTCATGAACTGGGTGAGTGCATGATGCCAAGCCTAGAGATGTGCCAGCCAGTCGGCTTGAAAGGGATACTGTTCTCTCTTTCAGACAGAGCCATACCAAGACCCATTTCTGTCAATAAAGCTAGAGCGCTCCTTGACTGAAGGCACTAATAATAGCCAAGTATATTGCCATACATTGGAACTTACAACTAACAGAAAATTAAATGGATTTGTTTTAGGGTCTATTTTATTGTTGTTATGTGGTGTGAATTCATGAGCCTGATATAGCTTTCAAGGTAAGTGAAATATTTAAGAGTGCATTTTTTACCATTTGCCTTGCAAGTTTCCATGGCTGAGTGGGTAATCAAACTTTGTTTTTCCGAGTCCAGTTCCATTACTCTTATCAACTACACCACTCTGGTTCCTCTTTTATTTACTGTCTAGAACTGTGTAGAACAACTGTGGTTGATGGACAGTAGTATAAAAACAACTCCAATTTCCATCCTGCTTTGCCAACATGGTCAACTGCGAGGACTGTGGTGAGGAGGCCACACTTTGACCTCCATACAAGACATACGTGAGGAAAGGCCCCCAATGGGTGATGAGAAATAAAATATATTAGAAATCTTGTAGTCTTGTGTAAGCTTTCCTTGGATGGAAGGTTGTACTGAAAGCTTTGTGGGTTACTGAGAAGACACACAGGGGAGCATGCTGCGATGTTGTTAGCACAGATTACCCTACAGCACCAGGAAATTCTCTGCAATCCACTGCTGCAATGACAAGGCTCTCACATGTTCACACTTGTCTCTCACTCTTCTCTCCAATGATCGGGTGTCTCGATAAATACCACACAAGGGCCATCAATCCACCCCTCAGAACGCTTCCACAAACAAACAGTTGGTGGCTGAGGCAGCTGCTGGCTGCTACTGCTGCTTCGGGCACATTGCCAGTCCAAACAGGCTTGATGTCATCTTCCATCACCTGACACTTTTTGATCAAGCTACACGTTGAGAGCCTGGAGGCACAAAGAGACCTCCTCTCTGCTGTGTTCACTTTCTGACAACTCCCCCCTCCCCCCAAATGAGATTGGTTAAATGTTGAAATAGTAATTATATGCTGAAGATATGATTAAAATTGATTCTGAAGGTGACATCATAAAATGTAATGGAAATACTTGGGCAATTCCTTTACCATATATGTTTCTTTTTTATGTATATAGCAAGCCAAGTAAATAACTATAAAGTGAGGCTTAAAAGGAACTTGACCTCTGTGTGACCATGTCATCAGCTCCTATCTCTAAATGGTAATGTGGTGTATTAATGGAATTTAGGGTTTTTTTCTTCTTCTTTTAGAGGTCATTAAAAGATTAGGGCAATTAGGTCCTCTGGTATGCCCCTTCACCTTGTATTACTGACACACCTAATCCTTACTGACAAGGCACTGCTTTTTTCAGTGCTTGAAAAAACTAAACTACAATTTCCCCTGATGTTTTAGTTGCCTAATTATGGTAGATATCAACCTTCTAAAAAGAAACAACAAAAATACCATCTGTTTATTTTTTATGAAGTAAGAAGAGAAAAGGAATACTAATACAGTGGTACCCCAACTTAAGAGCAGCTCAACTTAAGAGCAATTCAACTTAAGAGTGGAAAACGGGGGGCATTTTAACCTTAAAATTTTAGATATGGTCTGCTCGACTTACAATTTTTTTTTTTTAACTTATTTTTTCAATTTTTAGATAGGTGCCCCAACTTAAGAGTAGTTCGATTTAAGAACATGCATATGGAACGGATTAAATTCGTAAATCGAGGTACCACTGTACAAACAAAATATACACAGTTTAAATTATGGGATAGCAGCAAACCAAATGGTCTTAACCTGAGTATACACAAGTCACACCTGATTAAATCTCACCCTTTTCTGTTGGATGTTGTTAAAAGTAATCACAAGTCAGCTGTCACTCTGATTTTAAGATTTCACCAGAGATCTTTTCTGTTGGATGTTGTTAAAGGAGTAATCACGAACCCATTTCTAAAGGGGCGGGAGGCAAAAAACAACAGACAAGCCAGGAGAGCCCGGCACTCTTATTCAAATTTTTTCTGCAGAGAGCAGGTACATGAAAAATGCGCTGGCGCTAAAGCTGTCTCCAAACTCCGGAGCTGGTGGGAAAACATTTGATCACTTAGGGGACGTGTATAAACGCCCTTAGGGGACAACTGCCCCACTCCAGCAGTATCTTGGACACATTCCTTGCAAAAGCAGTTTTATGCCCAGATACAATCCTGATCACATTGATTGGCACCCACAGTATGTGTGGGTTTTTCTCCAGTTTGGTTTTGGCATTCGTAATAGGACTGGATATCTCGGTGGTTTGGGCATCTGGATACAGAGGTTGGGAAGTTAAATTCCACACTGTGCCTCCTGCAAGTAGAGCCAACCTAGACAACTGCAACACACATCTCAGAGCATCGCAGAAGGAAGGCTAAATCACTTCTGAGTATCTCTACCTAGATAACCCAAAAGGGTAGCTATAAATCAGAATTGACTTGATGGCACATGATGATGATTATCAGTGAGAGTGTAGAACAACCATTGGCGGAAGTGGATAAAACCACTAGATCTGTGGATGAAGTCTCAGGTACTACTTCTTTCCATGGTGCTGTGCCTGTGGATCCAGGATCATTCATCTTCGCCCTTTACTGAACAGAGAAAGAGTAAACATTTTCTGCCAACACTTGAAAGCACCCACTGAGCCTTAATTCTGAATGGGATATCATCAAAGGTTGTTTAGTGAACTCTCAGGGCCCCCAAAAGCATGACTCAAGGAACCTCCCGTAGCTCATGCTTTACACCACCGATGTCACAGCAAGAACCAAAGAGCAAGTTAACTTTTGACAGAACTAACAAGCCCCCCTAGTGCCTCTGTGTTAAATGTCAGTGCCCTGGTTGCAGAAATATATGTATTTTGTAGCCAATAGCAAAAGCTTTAGAAAGTCTTTAAGAGGAACATAATTGTCTGCTGTCAATGAAGGGCCAACTTCAGTGGCATGGTTGGTCCTCTGGTCCCTGGTTTCTTGATGCATCTCTCATGCTGCTGGACGACAACAGCCTTGGCAAAGATAAACCAAAAAATAAAGGAAGAAGGGGAAAGAGATGCCCAAATGGGAAAGAGCATCTGAAAAGGGTAGATAATTGAAATGGGAGGACTTCTGCCTTGATGTGGTCCACTGTCTGGCTCCCATCCCTGGGAATCTAGTGATAAGGATTTATAAGCATGAGAAAAATCAAAATATATTATAAGCATTAAAATATTAACAGACCCAAATATGCTGACAAGGTATTGGGTCAAAATGACCCAGCAAAACTTGGCATAACAGCCAAGGCTTGGCATAAGCACATTGCGGAGGTGCCAGTCTATGAAGAACAGCAAATATTTTGTGGTTAGCTAGAATGAAGCCAGGCTAGGAAGTAGGAGACAAGACTATGGTCACGGTGACCCATCCTCTAAGACTGTTGGCACTATATTATAGTGTGGAGGTGTCATTTTGCTGAGAGCAACATATGGTGGTTAGCCAGGAATAAGGAACCAACTTTGAACTAGGAAAATAGGGTCAGGTCATTCTAAAATTCTGATAACTAACCGGGTATGATCTGAGAAAGCATTGAAAACAACACGTACAACATGCGTAAGTTGCGGTCACGAAAAAGGTATAAAAAGCATAAGAGACCACTATGAGGAGGTTTAGATCAGCTGGGTTTTGGTCTGCACTATGGACCAAATTCAGGCTGTGTTGGACCCCCACTAACACCTTTGCTTTGTATGTAATACTTGCTTGCTTTATTCTTGCTGTATATTACCTATAACTCTGAGTTTCTATGTCTGTCTAATAAACTAGATGAACTAATTCTTTGCGTGGCAATTTTTAAGAACCACCCATTTTTATCACTAGCTAACCCTCTTGGGTTTGTTGTCTGTATGTCTACTACTTAGCTGTGTTCCTTTCGCTTTGTTAGACTTTTAAACCAGAAACCCATCTCCCTTTTATCCTGTTTCCAGAAGGAAAGATATGGCACGTCTCTCTCTGGAGCTTGATCACCTCCAGTTGGCATACGCAAAACATCTGGCCTCTCCAAAAGGCTAGCTAGACCTCAATGAAGAAAACAGGAACTTATTATGGTGGCTTTGCTCTTCCTTCCTGTTCTGGGGATGAGGTGGGCAGGGGGAGAAGAGAAGAGAAGCTGGTAAGTGTTGCCGCTTCATAGGCTTCTCAGCTTTCCAGCTGGGCTTATGAATGGTAAATGAAGCAATTCTAACAGCTGTCTCCAATCACTGAGTAAAGACAACAGCAGGGAATATTTCCTAGGGTACCTACAAGGTGCACATTTTTGGAGGAAATCTTGGTGGGGAGAGGACAAGGCTGAGCCAGAAGCCTTTACAGTTCAGATTCTGGGCTTGAATCCTTTCCATCAGCTGTTCTGAAACTCTGAACTTTATAATCTGATGCAACTTTCATATTGTCCCTATTGACTCCAGTTTCTCTAAGAGGTAATGCCAGATGTCTAATTGGCAAAATCATTTTCAATGAGTTTTGTATTATATTCTCCACCTTAGCCCTTTTTCCCTTTTATTTACCTCAGATGAACTGAACACACAAGTTCCAACAGTTCACATTTCTGTGTGGGAAATTAAGCACAGCCACAGCCATCCATACACATTAAATTACATTTCACAGCTCATGGGGAAATAGAAACACTAGTTCAAACTGGTAGCAGCCTCTCCTTGAATGATTACGCACAAACAGTGCATGATTAAAGAAGCATGTGAGTTGCCACCACAGTTTGATCCATCTTTACATCCACATTAATTGTTTATCATTTTTGATCTTCATTTTATTATTATAACTATGATAAGAGAAATACAGGCATGCCTTGGTTTACAAATACCTTCGTTAACTTCATTTTTGCTTTTACGAAAGGAAATCCATTGAAAATAATGCCTCAGCTTATGATTTTTAATGCATTGCAAAAAAAGTACCCAGGATGCATTGCACCTCCATGTATTTCTGGTTTACTAATTTTCTGCAGAGAATGCATTAATTTTGCAAACTGAGGTATGCCTGTATGTACTCAAAATGACCTTGTGAGCTTTATGGTGAACTGAAATTGGAAAACAAGTATCCTTAACTACTAAATCTACTGCATCATACTCCTTCCTCCCTTCCCTACCTACATTAAACTTTTGTTGTGTAGATTTAAAGAGCAAAGAATATACGGTATTTAAAAATAATACTAATCAGTTTACCAGGTAAAAACAATAGACTGCATCTATGTTATTTTTGTGCTTTCAAGTCAGAATGAACTGGCTGAGCAAGGATTCATATCCAGACCTCGCAAGGCCTATTACATCACCCAATCCACAGTTCCACACTAGATATCCTTGTGCCTAAAAAGATGGGTTTTAATTTGTATGTCTAACACTATGAAGTAACCATTATGAAAACTGATGTAGTCATATTATGGTCTTCTGTTTGCACATATGTGGATGTGTAAAGATCCATGTTAGGTAAATATCATCTTATTCAATATTTAGATTGTCTCTAGGATCATTATTGTTTTTAATGAGTGCTTGAAATCTAGACCATGACGAACGGGGAAACCATGTTGCCCATGTTATTGCTCCCTCCTCAATGATCATCATGAGGTCTAAATGCAGGAAAGTCATTTTGATAATACTATATATGAATCATTTTTGTATTTTTACCTTTAGGAACTACCAGCTGAGTGCCATGATCACTGTTAGCCAAGTCTAACAGTTTCAGCATTAATAGGAAAATCTGAGAGATTCCAAAATCTGAATTTTATATGAATATATTTGATATGGACCCGCCAAACCAAGAGAACTGGAAGGCAACTACATGCCAAACTCAGAATTGCATTGTGGCCATTGTCAGTCACGCAAGGGAGCCTACATTGTCTGTGGGTTAGCTACCATCCTCTTCTGCTCTCTTGAGCCAATGAGGCATTTCTGCAGCAAGTGAACAGGGAAAGGCCACTGCATGGTTGTTCTGGTATATGCTGTTTATCCCAATATGATTTTGGTCTGTACAAGAAATAAATGTTTGGAGGAAAAAGTGCACGCACACATTAAGAAAAGTGCATATAAAAATGCATGTACCAGCAAGATGTACTGAAGATGTTTTCATTAATATTGCCATGTTCACAAGCTGGGACAACTACATGCAAAAACAAATTCTCAGTAGACTAATTAAGAACTACAGTAAAATCGAGATTCGCTCATGCCTGTTTTCCTTTGGGAGAAAAACAAGTGGCTGTTTGCCTTTGCATCTTGAAACTCCTCCACCAAAAAAGCATTTATTTATTTACCAAGGTCTGTCTTCTGCATCTTCTGGGTCATGTGATGTTGGGAGTGGCTAACAACCTAGCTCAAATATGGCAGCCCTGTCATATCTTGGCTGGTCAGTTCTCAGGAAACTGGCTTGGCTTTCAGAGAACTGACATGTTTCTCCAGGTTGCCAAGCAGGGAGACCGATCTTTTAAAGCATGTGGTGCTGGAAGAGGAGAACATCTGATTTTATTTTGAGTGGTGGCTTTGAGGTGTGGATGCCCATCACCTTCTGACTTGCAAGCTGGCGACAGGACGCATGGACATTGCAGGTAACCCTCTCCTCCATGCACACGTATTCAAATCACATTATTTTGCAATTGTTACCCAAGGGTGTGCCTCCAGCGACAACACGAGAGCCCAGAAGCAAATTATGCTTCTAACGAAGTGGGCTGCAGTCCGTGGAGGTAGGTCAATTAAAAGTTTTCAGTCTTTGAAATGTCAGAGTCTTGGTTTGTGATCTGTTGAGCAAAGATGGCCGGGCTCCCTGCTCATCAGAACTCGGTGCACAAGTATTAACTTCCCTGGTTATTCTCAGCTCTTTCAGCCACCAGCCAAGGAATGAGGAGTCTTGTGAAACGGAAATACACTTTTAAAAATAATTCTACTATAATGAAATGTGCCATGGTTTTAAAACTTTATTATACAAGTCTAACATTAGCAGAATGATTCCTGCCCTCCCATTTCTTATTTCCACATGCCCAGTTGCATTCCTACCTTAATGAATGATGGAAAAACCTAACACATAAATCTTCGCCATTCCTTTTGCTAAGTTTTCTCCTTGCTGCAATTTTTTAAAATGTGTTTTTCAGGAAATGTCCATTTCCAGCGGATTGCTTTAATTTTCTTTTTAAAACGGAGACTTGATGTCTCAGTCACACTCACCAAGTCCTCCCTTATGAGCAATTTTCAGGAAAATTCATTCCATGCAATACCCTGTTCCAAAAAAAAGATTATTGTTCTTTCTATCCAGCAACTTTTTTTCTGGCCCTTTTTGAGAGGATGCCCACTTTCTAAAACTATTCATGGTGCACATTCAGAACTATCAGTTTTCTCCACCTGTGTGCAACCCTCTTGCACAGGATAATATTTAAGGTGGCCAACAAACTGGGCTTTTGTTTGGTAGGTTTTATTTTGTTTTTTGGTCTGATCAATAAAACTGAATTTTCTGGTGAACCTAGTATTGGACTGTGAAGAACAAAAAAACCTCCATATCCTGCTAGGCACAATTTATAAATAATCACATTCTTTTTGAATTCCAGCAGACTCCTTGGTAGCTCTGGTTTGCTCCTCAAAACTCTCCTATGTATATCTTTATTCAGATGAAATTAATGTGCCTTGTTTGATAAATCCTCTCTCAAAACCTGAGTTTAGAGTCATGTCTTTATCTATACATATAATCATGTTAAATTGACATACTAGATAACAATCTGTTCAGAGAATGAATCTTATAGGGAATATTCAATATATGCTCTGCATTCCATTCCTGACCTGCCAGATGCATCAAGGCATGACCTTTGAATTACTGAATCCAAAGCAATACCTCACCATTCACACATCATTAGAAGAGGAAATTCCTAACCCACTTCAAGGCATTTGATTGTCACAGCATGAGCTTTCCACACCATCTTTATTTCGCAAATTAGTTTGCTTTGATTTGTGATTGGTTATTGGGGGGTATGAGTGCTCCATCCCAAAGGCCCACTTTGAAATTATGTTTTATTTATTTATTTTAGAGTATTTTACCCCACCTTTCTCCTTGGAAAGGGACCGAAGGCGGCTTACAGTAACGAGGGTCAATATACAGTCCAGCACAATTAAGACATATTCAAGTATTGAGAACAGGGAATTGAGGGTCATCTTACATCATTAAAAGGCGTTATTATGAGTGATGGAAACTAACATTGAAAACATAGTGTCAATGCAATCACAAAGTCTATAAACAAAGTCTATGTGGCAGTGTATGGTAGATTCATATAAAAGTCACATAATATAGGTAGTCCATCATTCAGGAAAAGCTTGTCTGAAGAGAAAGGGCTTTACCTGTTTCCAGAAAGACATCAGAAATGAGGCAGCCCTCACTTCTAGTGGGAGGGAGTTTCAGAGTCTGGGTGCAGTAGAAATCACCTCTTTGGAAGGCTATCAGATTTTAGCTTCTAATGGCTAGCTGTCTGTAATGCATAGATTGACCCTTGATTCTGTTCTGGCTCTACTGCTAACCCATTAAGTTATCTCCTGCCATGGCCCAGGGGGTAACTTTTTTAAAAAATTAAAAGTTGGCAATCCTGTTGATACCACTCAGCCAGCATTTTTCTCTCCAGGCAAACCCTTCTAACATGCTCTTGTACCAGCTTTGGGCTGATTACAATGACATGAATGAAACATTGTCACAAAAGGAAGAGTCTGAGCCCTGATCTACATCCAAGCTGGCTTTGCACTCATCTTGGCCCCTTTGCCTGTCAACTTGAATGGATGTTAGGGCTGCTTTTCCAGGTCCATCATCCAAGGTCCATCAAACCCTGGATTTGGACCAGCTTTCTGATTTGTCATGCCAATAGGACGGCCCAGTCTATCCAGCAGAGAGTTGTGGCAACTGAACCTACTTGTTCAAAACAACATTTTCTTTCAGACTCTGGTGGAAGAAAGCATTATTTTCTAGGGCAATGCTTATGATTCTTGGCTTATGCTCATTATTACAGGTTTTGGCTCATGTGTCTGCTTTTGGGAAAACTGGCCCTGTTTGGAAAACTCAGGAGAGATTACAAAGTACCTAAAGATAGGAGTGCCAGAACTCAAGTTTTAGCTTTTAATTCCAGATACAATGAAACCAACTTTTGGAATTATGACAGATGGAAATGTAAATTGATTGCACAATCTTCCTGTGAGTTGTTTGGACACAGGTGGCTTCCCTGCTATAGGTAGAAGTACGGTCTGTGGTCTGAACTGGGAGGCAGCTCATCCTGGAGCAGTGGAATACAACATCCCCTCTAGCTCAGACAATGGACCCCTGGTAATTGATAGAATGACACCCAAATGTCACCCAAGCATATTGCTGCTCTCACAATGAGATAACATTTTGTCTCTTACCCTCTGTACACCAGGCACACACATACACACACCCAATGTATTCTGGACGCTTTCAGAACTGTCTTTTGTAGATCTGAAGATCCCATGGCATTCTTCAGGGTGGAGAGGAAGTACTCTGCCCGTGGTGTCTCTTCCAAGAACAGACAGACTGTTGGATTTCACCCGTAGAATTAGGATCATGTGGATACTTTGTCATGCAGAACAGTGATTTATTATAGGGTTCCATCCAGATTTATAGTGAGTGTTTTAGAATCAGTGGGATTTAAATTAAGTCATGGCTAATTTAATTCCTATTGATTTCAATGGGTTTTGCTTAAGTATAACTAATTCTGGATCCAAAGGAGACCTCAAAGTATAGCACCTCCACACCTCTTGCTCCCCTCTCTCCTCCCCCTCCCTTTCCAACTGTTCTTTCTCTCATGATTCATTCACTTCCCCAGAGGTTGACAGATGCCTGGTGCCAAATCCTGAAGTAATTGCTGTGTCTGCAGGGTGGCTGGAGAAATGTGCTGCTCTAGCACTGGACATTCTACAGACCATGTGGTTGGAGCCTTTCCTTGGACTAGGTAATGCAAACTGGAATAAAATGACTTTTGAAACTTGTGTGCACAAAAGAGTCCTGCTTCATGTCCAGCACTTAGCCAAGCAACTCAGAAAGCAAATCCTGTGGAAGCAAGCCTGTGTGCTGGTACTCTGTCGCTGTTGGGATTGCTCCCTACTTTCTCCTTGGATTAAGATAGCACCTGAGTGGAGAAACAGACATTACACATAACCTATATGGATGACTAACTATAATAAGATGACTGTGCTTTCATTTATTTCAAAAATGGGATTTATAAACTACACAGGGGGAGAAAATTGCCTTCTCCACACTAGGATGTTTTTACCAGTTAAGGAATTCTATCTTCCAAAGATGTTTCATCCATAACATCTGTTTCCACTCTGAATGGCTCCAGATCCCTGGATAAAGTAGAATCATAGAGTCATAGAATCATAGAGTTGGAAGAGACTTCAAAGGCCATCCAGTCCAACCCCCTGCCAGGGCAAACCAAGAACATTTGCATAAAATGATTTTAAGGTTTTTTTAAAAAAGTAACTCCATGGACATGGGGTCACGAAGAGTCGGTCACGACACAGCACGCGCACACACACACACACACACACACACACAATACAGAAAGCAGTAATATTAAGCTGGGAAACTCCCTTCTGCTTGATAATGTATTATTAGTTGAAAATCCCAGAAAAGCAATTGCTTCTGGTGCTGACAAACCAAACAATGTGATACATTTGTTGAAAATGCAGATTCGGAACATTTTCAACAATATTTCAAAATATTAACCTTTGCCCATCAAGAGTCTCCAAACAATGTTGGACTATAATTTCCATCCTATCAAACCTTTGGAGATTCCAGTTTGGGATGATGAAGTTTATATGATATCAAGGGAGGCCACTGTAAGTAATATATAATGTACAACCCATACTGTGCGACGGTATGTAGACTACCCTTCTGGCATGTACTGTACCATCAAGGACCAAAGGCTAATTAATATCCTAATTCCTCCCCCCCCCCAATCTTTTGAACTTATCAAAAAAGCATCTGTTAGTTGCTGCACATCGTGGCAGTAACACGTTGAGTGATTTCCCCCTTTGGACTGCTGCTATAGAATGTAACAACTCTTTCCTTTAACATCACTGCCAGCAGCCATGAAGAACCCCTGCCAATCTTGGAGATTTGCCATGTGATAATGGTGAGTCATGTACCATTGTGAAAGAACACATCACACAGACTGACTACACCGTGCAAACAGTTACAAACCATTTCTGTGCAATCCTTTTTTGCAACATATGGAGAGGTGCAAAGTGGGGCCCATGAAATGCAGTGGATGCCAATGAACATCATATACACACACACAAACACACAAACACAGAGAAGCCTCCAGTGCCCTTATAGTGCAAAATGAAAACAATCGGAATGGAGGCCTCTAAGAGTAATGGAGTTTGGACATGCAAGCTCAGAAGGTCCTCCACTTCCTCCAATGCCTGACCTCAAAACTCAAAACTAGAAATAATGATTCAGGCACTTCAGTTTTTGGAGGCTTGTTCTCTCCCTCCCTCTGCCCCTGCTTTTCATCCCTTTTTCGCATTCTCTATGCCATTTCTGGCCATGACCAGGGCTGATGTAGCCTACCATGTGTGTGTATGTGGGGAGGACGCTTGGTCTCCGGAAGATGTCTCAGTTGCCTATACTGGATATAGAACAATGTGCCACAAGCTGGTATGAACTTTGCATGTGTTCTGACCAATTGAGTTGTGTCCCAAGAAATCTGAAGGATGCCAAGTTGAAAAAGCCAATACAGAACAAATCTGAACATCCTCCAATATGACATGGGCAGCTGGAAGGTGGAGGTCACAACTGCTATTCACCGTTTTATCCAAAGACCAGCACAAGGACAAAATTGACTAGCGTTTACACTGAACTGGATATGCCCCTGGATTGCAACCCTCATTGCCCCATCCCATTGGCCAAGCTTGCCAAGGCTGATGCAGAGTTGCAGGCCCATATCTAGATGGTCACGCCAGCCCTTTCCTAATGTATACACTGTGATAAGCCTTGCCTTGCACTGGTATACTTGGAATGTTATAAATTTCAAATGCAATTAAGAAAACTATTTGGCAGGCAGGGAATTGCCTGCATAACAGGAGGATCTCAGTCATCACAGCAGTAAAAACAGTATTACTGGAGAGAAGCATGTCTAATATGGGATACAGCATGGGGGGAAAGAAGCCACTTGATACAATACCAAGGAAATGGTACTGCTGGTCAATGCTCTAGCTACTTATCTTGCTTAAGGTGCATAGATGGTTCTTCTCCTTTGCAACTAGATATAAACAAGGCATTCAAAGAAAAACTGTTCCCATTCAATGGTACATCTACTGTACTTCTGCAACCCAAAAAGTAAAGAATCAATTACATTTAATGCAGCTGATGTGTAAGCAATGTGCTATCAAGTCACATCCAGCTTACAGATTTCTCAAGGTAAGGAATGGTTTTAATAGTTCCACACCCCCAGTGAGCTTTCATGGCTGAGTAGCAGTTGGGACCCTGGACTGTACTGTTTGACTTCCACCATCCATTACAA
The DNA here is from genome assembly GCA_029282475.1 of Phrynocephalus forsythii. Taxonomy (NCBI): domain Eukaryota; kingdom Metazoa; phylum Chordata; class Lepidosauria; order Squamata; family Agamidae; genus Phrynocephalus; species Phrynocephalus forsythii. The sequence goes on from JAPFRF010000002.1 coordinate 82,451,204, forward strand.
CACAAATTAAGAATCATCAGGACCCTAAACCACAGAACAGAGAGAATCCCCACCTCCACAGAAGCCATGAAGAAGGAAGACAGGCACCTGAAGACAGGACTTAAGGCCTTTGGATATCCAAAGTGGGCCTTCAACTGAGCAGTGTGCTGACCCAGAAGAATAAGGGATCAACCTGAGACCCAGAGGCGATGGAATAACCTAGTCATTCCTTACATGGCTGGAGTGCCTGAAAAGCTTAAAAGGATTTTTTGCAAACACCACATCCCCATTACTTCAAACCCACAAACATACTTCAGGCAGAGACTCATCCACCCAAAGCACCTGACCCCAAAACAAAAAAGGAGCAATACAGTATATGCGGTCCAATGCAGTGAAGAGTGTGCAGACCTCTACAATGGAGAAACTAAACAGCCATTAAACAGGAGGATGGCCCAACATAGGAGGAGCAACAGCTCAGGACCAGAATCAGCTGTACACCTCCACTTGAAGGACAAAGGGCGCTCATTCAAAGATGAAGATGTACACATATTAGACAGAGAAGATGGGTGGTTTGAGAGAGGGGTCAGGGAAGCCATTCATGTGAGCATTGAAAACCCCTCTCTCAATAGAGGTGGGGGGCTCAAGCACAGTTTATCTGCTACTTATCAGGCAGTGATTTCAACAATCGACAGACAAATCAAAAATACTTCACACCTCCACCACCAAGGCCATAGCTAATGGCCCATACTTTATGGGTTTCAGCACCTAATGGCCTATTGAGACCATTGTCTATCTAACGAGCCTATTCAGGCCATTGTTCATCTTATGAGCCCATTTCAGATCAGGGTGACAAGAGGTCAAAGTGAACTATAAAATGGAGGACTCGCAACTAGCTCTCCTCAGACTGATGAAGCTGTTTGGATGAACAGTGAAATGTTTCAGTCTCTCATGAAAAGAAGTCCAGTTGCCGTGATTCATCTTCCAGATAAACACACCTGGATGACTGAGAATCTTCACAGACATACAGTTGGAACTCAGGTTTGTTATGTCCAAGCCTCACTCTGTCCACTACACCACCTTGGGCACCATATGATGCTGCACAGGATCAGAATCATGCTACGAAGGCAGAAGAGGTAGGTTTACCATCATGTTGTTTGCCCCTTTCCAAACAGTAATAACTCCCCCCCCAGCCCAGGCCAAAAGGGATTTGTATGTCTTGTTGTGCAAATGGAGCTGGGTAAGGGAAGGGGTGGTATATGGCCCATTTTCCTTTGTTTGAAGAACGGTGGTGTGACTTAAGAAGCAGCTTTTTACAACTGCCCTTCTGCCTCTAACAAGACTCCTACCCTGGTTGCAACATCATCTAGCCATGGACTTTAAGAACATCATCTAACCAAGGATTTTAAAAGTACAGTAACCCCCCTATCGCGGGGGTTAGGGACCCACCTGACCCGCGATACATGAAAATCCGCGATATGCGGAAGCGGGTTGGGTGGGGGTGGGGGCGATCAGAAGGGCAGGTGGGGGTGGCGGGGAGCGATGCGATCGCTCCCCCCCAACACGGCTTCGAGGCCTCCCAGACGGGTCTGGGGGGCGGGGAGCGATTTGATCGCTCCCTGCCGCCCCCTGTGCAGCTCTGAGGCCTCCCGGAGGGGGCGGGCGGCAGCGGGGAGCCATACAATTGCTCCCCCCACCCCCCACAGGTACTGCGATCCCACGATATAGTGGGACCGCAGTACCTGAACTGCGAAATGGCGGGGGATGACTGTAACCTCCTGGTGAAGCACATCTTTCACCATGTCTGAACTTCTGGGACCTGCTTTGAAGAAGGGTGATTTACACTCGAAAGCTTGCAATGTTTCTTTTTTATTCTTAATAGTGGCCTATGAAGGTATAGCCTGTAATCTATTTTTGCAATTGTGTTTTGTGATGGCCATACGGCTCAACTCCTTTTTGCCTTGATTGGAATTGTGATGATACCTGGAATGAGGCACAAGAACTCTCAACATTAAAGGCAAGACTGCTTCCACTAGGTAATATAACTTTAATTCAATCCAGTTCCAATTGGCAAACCTAGTGGACTTACAAAAAAAAATTTTTTTACCCGAAACCCAGAATAAAGCACATGGGTCCTTTGTATCAACCCCCCCCCCCGCCCAGGCCAAAAGGGATTTGTATGTCTCATAGTGCCAAATGGAGCTGGGTAAGGGAGGGGTGGTATATGACCCATGTTCCTTTGTTTGAAAAATTGGGGTATGACTTAAGAAGCAGCTTTTTACAACTTCCCTTCATGCCTCTAACAAGACTCCTGCCCTGGCTGCAACATCATCTAGCCATGGACTTTAAGAACATCATCTAACCAAGAACTTTAAAAGTAACTTCCTGGTGAAGCACATCTTTCACCATCATCTGAACTTCTGGGGCCTGCTTTGAAGAAGAGTGATTTATACTCAAAAGCTTGCTATGTTACTTTTTATTTTTAATAGTGGCCTATAAAGTTATCGCCTGTATCCTATTTTTGCAATTATGCCTCCAAACGAGTTACTGTGATGTCTATTGGTAAGGTAACGACTGAAACTCCACTACCCCGAGCTTATCCAGTTTGTGCCAGGCCTTGAATTTTCAGTAACATCTATATGTCTTGCCTTTCTTGGCAGCTTGCAACAGTTAGGGCAACCAGCCTTTCCAAACCCTAATACAGTGGTTCTCAACCTTCCTAATGCCACAACCCTTTAATACAGTCCCTTGCCCTGCTTGGAAGACACCACAAGCCCCTTTTTTGGCAGGCCCTTTTGGCAGGCCACTACTGCAGGTGCCATGAGAACTTCCCTCTCTACAGGCACCCTCAGCCAATCGCAGCCTCCAGTGCCATTGACTGACATCCCCTCCAACCTATCAAGCTGTAATTCACTCTTTCCCCCTCCCTCCCCCTCCTCCTCCAGACCCATGCCATTTTGTGCCCTTTTCTTCACTGGCTCATGGTGACCCCTGTGAAATGGTCATTCAACCCAACCCCCAGGTTGGGAACCACTGCCCTAATAGATAAACATAGCCAGACAGGGCTCCTTTGCTTTACTGGTCCTCTTGAGAATATCAATCTGAGCCTTTTGAAGTTTCTTCTCCTGCATATTCTAAGATGGCTGTGCTTAATGCTGTTTGGTTGTACAATATATGATAAGCAAATTCAAGAGAATTTTGCCCTTGGCTGCCAAGGATCTGCCCCACAATATGTAGTATTTCACTGTAGCAAGAGAGTGTCCATCTGAAGAACTGGTTTATATATTTGTCTGTGTGTCTGACATTGTGTGGTCTTTTTCTTTAGCATTTCTTTAGCGTTGTCTTTTATTTTTAGCATTTTCCAGTTAATCAGACCACTGTTTGTATGCTACATAGCTGACACCTAACAAAGCTGAAAGAATGTAGGAGTTGCAGTTTCATTAGCTTTGAGGTTGTTTATTAGGAGCAACTTAATACAAGTGGGCGGGTGATCATTTTTGTTTTGTTTAGAGTTCAAAGGCAGATAGAATGCTATTCAACACATTCCATCCATGAATTTTAATTGCTCTTATTTTGTTATTCATGTTTCTTTCAGTCTTAACAAATGAAATGAAACAAATCTAAGGTTTCCAAAGGAATGAATATGAGAGGGGGGAGGATTAAAGGAGGTATTTAGGAACATGTGTATGCCTGGAATTAGATCATTTTCAATTCCATGGTATAGTTCCCTCAGATATAGGAGCCTAAACAGTTAGATTTGCAAATTAAGCCTGGGTTTCTTTGCTGATGCTCAATCACAAAAGAATTAAGGAAGCCCTGTTTATAAATGCAAGCTAAACAAATCACCCAATTTAATCCTCATAGATTCATTCAGGCAAACCAAGAGATTATTTAAAGCATTGTATGCATTGACTAACACGTGTGGTGCTAAAGTAAGTTTTTTTTTTCATGTTCCTTTTTCCCTTTTGAAGAAGACATATTTAACAGCTATATATGAGCCATGATCCTTTCCATACTGGGCTCACTGGTATTGAATTTAACCAGTGTAGCTGGATGGGAATTTGATTCTGCTCATTTTTGATAATAACTAGAGATGGGCACGGCCAGAAAAATTTTTTTCGAGTTGTCGTTTTTTGGGACGGGTCCGTTTCGGGTCGTTTCCGTTTTTCGCGAAATTGTTCAAAAATTTGTCGTTTCGTCATGTCGTTTGTCGTTTGTCGTTACCGCCGCGATTTAGCGCGATTTGACTTCCCAGAGCATGGGGTTAGGGGGTAAGGGCTAGGCTTAGGGTAATGGTTAAGGTTAGGGTGGGTTAGTGGGCTGTACCTCTGGGTGCCTCTGGCCCACTAAGAACACAGTGTACTGGCGTATGGGTTAGGGTTAGGGTTAGGATTAGGATTAGGGTTGGTGGGCTTTTTATGCCCTCTCTGGCACATCCAGAAGTCTCAGCAAAACCTAGCCATGCGATTGGTGGAATGGCTCCAAAAGATTGCATGGTCCCATCCCATGGCCAGCCCATCATTGCGCGTGCGCAGGTGTAAAAAAATAAAAATAAAATAAAATAAAATAAAATAAATTGAGACATTTTGTTGCAAGAAAAACCCACTGCTGCTACTGTAAAAATTCAAGCATTTAAAATAGCTAATTTTCGCATGGTTCTGTGGTGCTTTGGTGGGTTTTTGGACCACAATTTCAAAAAAAATATTGCGGTCACCATTTTGGATCCCCACGCACCGCATGGCAAATGGAGACGCCGAGGATGCCCCCTCCCAGCCTGGTACCAGCAAGTCTCAGCAAAACCTGGCCATGCGATTGGTGGAATGGCTCCAAAAATTTGCATGGTCCCATCCCATGGCCAGCCCATCATTGCGCGTGCACAGGTGTAAAAAAATAAAAATAAAATAAAATAAAATAAAATCAATGGAGACATTTTGTTGCAAGAAAAACCCACTGCTGCTACTGTAAAAATTCAAGCATTTAAAATAGCTAATTTTCGCATGTTTCTGTGGTGCTTTGGTGGGTTTTTGGACCACGATTTCAAAAAAAATATTGTGGTCGCCATTTTGGATCCCCCCGCACCGCATAGCAAATGGAGATGCCGAGGATGCCCCCTCCCAGCCCGGTACCAGCAGCCCAGGACAGGAGGGGGGGAAGGCTGAAGTGAGGACCCCCCCCAGAAACCACCCCTCTGGTAGGTGCCCTCAGACAGGCATATATTCGCCTGCTTTTTTGGCCGGGATTCGGGGTGTTTTTTTAATTCCTAAAACTTTTTTTCTGTGCTGCTTGGCATTGCGCGATCGCTGCGATGCCAGGAACGACAACGACAAATCAGACCCAATTTTTCTTTTGTCGGTTCAAGTTCGAGTTCTGGGGGAGTAATTGTCGTTACCGTTTCCATTGCGTAACAGAAATGAGTAATGGAAACGGAAACGAGAATTTCGCCAAGTTGTGCCCATGTCTAATAATAACTCCTCCAAACTTGTACATTCCACCTCAAGTTAGAGACAAAGTATGTGAGAGGGCTTTTCTTTTTTAAAAGGAATTTGGGAGAAGGCAAAACTGACAAATTCATCTACAGTACTCTAAATCAGGCTGGTGTTGCATCTGTCTGAGATACAACAAAGCAGTACACTTTACATTTTGTTTCTGCTTCTCTGTCCACCTTTTATTCTAATTGATATATGAGCGAGAACTAGAGCTACAATAGACACATACAACTAGATGGTCAATTGCCATAGATGAATTTTGAAACCATTCCCTTTTCACCAGCCAGTACCTATCCAATATTCAATTTATTGATAAGGGTTTTAAAAAACATGATTGCCATTTGCTTTTAAAAAGTTCCTAAACAAATATGTAACATTTCAAATGAATAGAGGTAGGTAAAGTTGCCACTTAAAGTGTTGTTCAGACATTGCTGACAGAACTTAACAAGCATATGGTGATGTTTATCTGAGAAATCTATCTTGATTCTGTGATTCTAATCTAAAGCATGTAGTATAAATAGACAAAATTAAGTGGGACGTGTGAGAGAACTTGATTCAAAATTCCTCAACAGTTACTTTAAAATTAAAGAAAGGAAAACAACAACAGGATTGAATCTAAGCCCTTTTTACAGCCGCTCAAGTAGAACCAGAATGTTCTTCATGTCTTTTTCCGCAGCCTAAAGCTAAATGAGGTAGGAATAATGTTCAAGGTACAGTCGTCCCCCACTATATTGCAGTTCATATAATGTGGTCCCGGTATATTGCGGGACCACAGTATATGAAAGCAAGGGCTCCTGGGGCAAGCTGCGTGGGCCAGTTTGGGGCTCCTGCACTTACCCCAGGCCTGGCGCTGCCCTGAGCAGGCCTCCAACAGGCTTCCTATGACTTCGAATTTGCTGGAAACCACTTCTGGGGCCTCCAACAGGCCCATGAAACCCATCAAAGGTCCGTTCAGGGCAATGCCAGGCCTGGGGTAAGTGCAGGAAGCCCCCAAAAGGCAGAGGAATAGCAAGGGTTTGGTGCGCCTGGGACAAAGTTCATTTGTGTGCCCCTCTTGCTGCCCCTCACTGCATTGCACCCACCCAGCAACATAGGCCCAATCTTGCATGCGTGGGGCTCGCATGTATACAGGCGGATGGGTTGGGGCAGATGGGCATTTGTGTGCGCATGTGTGTGTGTGCACGCATGGTTGCTCGAAGCAAAGGGACAAAGAGGAAGAGGAGGGGAGTGGTGTGGCCACCGCGTTCCCTGCCTGCCTGCCTGCTTCGCCACTCACCTGGCATGTGGCAGTGGAGGGGGTTCCTTTGCTAATCCTTAGCCGGGGAAAGGAGGACTGGTGGCGGAGGGCGCACGGCTTCCTTCTGCTCCCCTTCCAGGCACCCCCAGATTGCTTTGCCCCGGGGCAAATGCACCCTTCCACCACCCCCAGATATGCCCTTGCAAAAAGGCCCCCCAGCCCCAATCCAACCCAGAATCCACATAATGAAGATTTCCCTTTATTGCTGGTCAGGTTGAATCCATAACCCCTGTGATAAATGGGGGATTACTGTAATCTCTTGGCTTCTTTCTGTTTTGACCTTTCTTGCCCATCCAAAGAGAGTTAGGATGCTTCTCTCTGACACACATTCCTCATCAAGTTTCACATTTGGGACTGGTTGTTTCACTCAGAAGATGGTCCAAATGAACTTGAGGAGCTTTTGCCACCATTTCTGTACCCTCCTTTCCACAACTATAAAAGTGCTGTTCCAGAGTCTCCTACTCAGTACTCACCGGCCATTGAAGCCTGTAGTCATGAGTTGCCTTGATCTACCTTCCTGAGTGCACAGGTGTTTCCAACCACCTCTGTTCAGTTGCTAACAATGCCACTCGCTCCTACATAGTTTTTAGGCAGGAAGGATGTTGGTAATTGCTCAGCATCATAGTAGCCAGATGGTTGGAGAAGACTCACTTGCCGCAGGTCTTTCTACCATGCAGATATTAAAGATGTGCCCAATCTCATATGTTTGAGGAAGTGGGTTTGTCCCCAAAAGCTACTATTGAAATATAGTAGTTAGCATTTAAGATGCCACAACACTTTTGTTTTCTTTGGGTTTTTTCTTCTTTTGTTTATGCTTCAGTCCAATGAGTAGCCTCCATTTAAGTAGACCTACTGAACTAATGGGAATTTGGTAGGTCAACACATAAGTAAATCCCATTGATTCAGTTTGTCTACTCTAACTGGGACTAATAACTGTACAGTAACCCCCTGCCGATTGTGGGGGTTAGGGACCCACCCCACCCGTGATCCATGAAAATCCACGATATACGAAAGCGGGGGGCCCTGGGGGGGGGCCATCACAGAAGTCTTGGGGTGGGGCGTGGCAGCGGCGGAAGGGGAATCTGACCTCCCACTGCCGGCCGCCTGCGCCGCCCAGGACTTCTTGTACTGGGCCGTCTCCATTCAAATGCATTGCAATGCATTTCAATGGAGAAAATTTTCCCCATTGGAAAACATTGGTTCAATGCTTTCCAATGGGGAAAATTTCTCCTTTGAAATCCATTGACAATGCATTTCAATGGAGATTGCGCCCCCGCCGCCCCTCGCACGACCCCGAGACTTCTCGGAGGGGCCTGGGGGGCGGCATGGAGCAACCCAATGGCCCCCTGCCGCCCCCTGCCCCTCCAGAAGCCTCGGAGCCACGCAGGGGGCAGCGGGGGGGGGGGTGATCGCATTGCTCCCCGCCAACCCACCCCGCACGGCTCCAAGCCTTTTCGGAGCAGCCCAGGGCGGCTGCGGGGAGCAATCAGATTGCTCCCTGCTGTCCCCTGTGCGGCTCCGAACCTTCTGGAGGGGGGGCGGCGGGGAGCGACCCAATCACCCCCGCCGCCCTCCCACGCACCCCCTGAGGCTTCTCAGAGGTGCAGGTACTGTGATCCTGCGATGTAGTGGGATCGCGGTACCTCAACCGAGAAATGGCGGGGGGTGACTGTACTTTTAATTTGCCAACACTGGTTATTTTCTGCATGGACTCATAAAGAAGGCTTAAGTAACATCTGCACTGGCGGGGAAATGCATAAACAGCCCATAGACCATAAGGATACAGACCATGTTTAGGGGGAAAGGATGAGGCAATAGCAAACCATATGTCTAAAAATAAAACATTCATAATATTAACCACTTAAGAATTAAGCACAATGTTGCATCTTGTTCTTGTTGCTAGATACTTGCCATGAACATATTCCCCCTTGTAGCTGTCTGCAAACTGACGATTGTAGCAGAAATCTTTCCATTACTGTTACCATATGATATAATTACTCTAAAAACAATAGCTGTTAGCATTTGGGAATTGGCAGCGAATTATGCATTTGACAGCTCACAGCACTGTGTTGTTTGCATGATTAATTCTAATGAGCTTCCTCAAGTATTTTACAATGGGTATTTGTGCCCTCTTCTGGACTCAGCCAGAAGTGTTCAATTGGCCATTAAGCTCTACACACACTCATGGTTGCTCAAATTGCTGACAACCTCTACCTTACGCAAGGGAAAATAATTAAACTGTGGCCAGACACAACACACACACAGTCCTTCGGATGCTAAGCCACAGAAGATCGCAGAAGAAAACCTAACTTGCTTTGGCCACTGATTTACATGGGAATAATATTTTAGACCTCAAATTCTGATGCCATGTTTGTCTACACTTCAAAATTCATTGCTGGTCAGTACTTGTGAGGGACCAAAGAAAATGTCACAAAAGAGTGACATTAAAGGAGATATCCTTGAAAATAAGTTTCCACAATTACCTTAAGTAGCTTAATTTTAGGATTGGAAATTCAGTTTAGGGGGTAGTTCATAGGACAGCTAAAGCAAAACCTTGTTGTGATTGTTATGTGCTGCCAAGTCATTTCTGAGTTCTGACATGTGAATCTTATGAATTCATGATCTCCAAAGGATTCAATCAATAACACCCTTTTTCAGTTCTTGCAAAACAAAGGCAATGGCTTCCTTTTATTGTCAATTCATCTCCTAAATCTTCCTCTTTTTCTATTTTTTTAAAAACTCTTCCTAGCATTATCATCTTTTCTAGTGAGTCCTGTCTTCTCGTGAAAAGCAGTGTGTCCCAGGGATCTGTCCTGGCACTGGTGCTTTTCAACCTGTTCATAAATGACCTGGAGCTGGGATAAGCAGTGAGGTGGGCAGGTTTGGGAGGTGAAGACCAGAAGGGATTGCAAAGATCCTGAAGGATCTCTCCAAATTCAGAAAATGGGAAGAAAATTGGCAAATGTGTTTCAATGTAAGAAAATGTAAAATAATGTACATTGGGCAAACCCCCAAAATTTTACTTATCATCTAGTGAGTTCTGGGTTGTTCATAATGGATCAGGAAAGAGGTCTTGGTGTGCTGTTGGAGAGCTCAATGAAAGGATCAGCTCAGTGTGCGGCAATGGTGAAGAAGGCCAATTCCATGCTAGGGATCATTAAAAATGGATTGAAAACTAAACAGTCAATATTATGCCATCATACAAAACAATGGTAAGGCCACTCGTGGGGTATTGCATAAAGTTCTGGTCACAACATCTCAAAAAAGACATAGTGGGCCTGTAAAAGGTGCAGAAGAGAGGAACTAAAATGATTGCTGGACTGAGTGAGCAAGGAAAGGCTACAGCTCTTTAGTCTGGAAAAAAAGGCACCTGAGCAGGGACATGATTGAAATGTACAAAATTATGCAGGGCACGAGCAAAGTGGATAGAAGGAAGCTCTTTTCCTTTTCACGCAATGCCAGAACCAGGGTTTATCCACTCAAACTGTGGGTTGGGAGAGTGAGAAGAGAGAAAAGAAAATATTCATTTATCCAGTGTGTTGTTGGTCTGTGGAACTCCTTGCCACAGGATATGGTGATGGCCTCTGGCCTAGATGCCTTTAAAAGGCGATTGAACAGATTTCTGGAGGGAAAGTATAGAAAAAAGAAAAAAATCTAGTTCCTTTGTAGCTGCCCTTCTGGGCTTTTGACTTCCTCTGATTTCTTGGCTGCAGTCTATATTATTTTCTATTCACAATTAGACCAAGAAATGTTACAATGTCAGCTTCTTCACTGTCACCACTTAAAATTATTTATTCTGTGGTCTTTATTTTTGTTTTCTTAAAATTTAATTGCAATTCTGCTTTGTACTTTCTTTAAACTTTCCTCAGTTGTTGCTTCAAATTACTCTTCTCTGTACTCTTCTGTACAGTGTCATCCACATAACTGAAGGAAGGAAGGAAGGAAGGAAGGAAGGAAGGAAGGAAGGAAGGAAGGAAGGAAGGAAGGAAGGAAGGAAGGAAGGAAGGAAATGTTAGATTAGAGATGGGCACAAAATGAAAAATGAAATACTGTTTTGTCATTTCATGAAGTAACGAAACATTATGAAACAAAACTAAATGCAAACAAGCTTTTTGTCCTGGCCTGAACTGAACCACTTTTGGGGGGAGATCCTAACCAGGGAGTCACTGCCAGATCTCACTTCAGGCAATTGGCAAAGCCCAAACTGTCAAAACTCAAAACCAGCTGGCTGGCGGTTGTGAGAAGGGAGAGCGGAACAGATGGTGGGAAATTCAGAACCTTGCTCTGCTCTCCCTTCTTGCCACCGCCAGCCAGCTGGTTTAGCTCGGGCCATGGGAAAGGGGGGGGGAGACAATGGCTTCCCCAACATAGCAGGAAGCTGAGAGGGTGAGCACTGATGCCAGTGCTCATCCTCTCAGCATCAGGGAAGCCTCAGCAGGGGGATTCCACAACAGAGACCTGATGTCAGCATGATGAAGGAGGAGTGGAGGTGGCTTCAATCCTGGCTTTCCAGTTTTCTGAGCTAGGCAAGAGTCAGGTGGTCACCCAATCCTCACCTACCTCAGAAGAACCAGAGACTGGAGAGTGGTGGAGGGAGGCTTTTGAATTTCGGGCCGCACCAGCACCCTTGCTAGTGCGGTCGGGCTGTGGAAGGTAATGGCAGCATTTCATTGCTCATTTTGTTTCTTATTTTTTTTAAAAAAAGTTATTTACGAAACAAAACACAATGAGGAACGAAATGAAACGAAACAGTACTTTTCCATTTCGTGCCCATCTCTAGTTTAGATTAGATTTAGATTAGATTAATAATGTAGGTAGCAGCAAGGGTGGGTTACTTGAAGTGCAAAAGTGGTGGTGGCTTTATAAGATAAAATCAAAGTACTTTAAATTCAATAGATTGAAAGTGGCAGGATTTAGAAACGAGATGCCTCATTTGTGGTTGGCCTTTGCATACTTTTAGTATTGTTGCCACAAGTGCAACAATACTATGGTTGCAGCTATAATTTATAGTTCTTCTTTACCAGGGGTAGGGAACCTATGGTCTCCATTTATTGTGAAACTACAACATCCATCAACACTCATCATTTGGCAGGTTGGATGGCACTCATTGGAATTAGAGTTCAATGATTGTTGCAGGACCATAGTCTGAACCTGCATGCTGGTGATTTTTATATTAATGAATGTTGGCTTGGAATATTTATACAACCTGTGTATTGTGGAGTGCTGTCATGCGATGATAGATTTAGCTATGCAGCCATTTACCATCAAGCATAAAGTGCTAGAATTGCCAGTTCCCAAAAATTCCACCAAGAACTGAGAGGAACTTTGGCTATCCCTGCCCAGCATCAATAAAATCTATGGGAGAATTTATGGCTGTTCAGCAATGAATACTGCTGCCACAGCATGTGGGAATATTTGTCCATTTGTTCTTAAGCATATTTTACATTACAGAACTGGGCCAAGGGAGAAGAGAGTCTTAGCATTTGCCTATGTATGGCTGCCTTTGAAATCTGAGGCATCCATTACTGTAAATGCTTTTTAAAATTATATTCAAAATTTGTCTGATGTCAACAAGCCCTGCCTGTTCCTAACAATACCCCATATAATGTTGTTTTCATGAAACTTTAAATATATTACACTGCAGGCATGTACTTTCTTTGGATTTCATGCTCCAAAGCACTCCAACAAAATACTGCAGTTTTGTGGGTAAGAATATGTTTCTGATTCCATAAACATCCCAATTACAGTGCTTTGCAAACAGGCTTCCCCACTGACATCACTGCTTCCATAAACAGCTCAAACTCTACCATTCTTCTCCCACCATACCACACCCAAAAGCCAGGTGGCCTAGCAGATGACTCTTCCTTCAGTCCAAAAGACAGGAAAATTTCCTCAAGCGGCATACTACAAAACAGTAAACTACTGTAGATGATGATGGGCAGGTGATGCAGCACATAGCTCACTCTTCCAACATCTTGTTGCCACCTCCTGGCACTAATGCCTCGGGTGACCACCATCTCACTTTTCTCGGTTCTAGGGCTGGGAAGAAGCTTCTGACAGGCCAGTTTCAAAGCTTCGGTGACCATCATTCGGCTTCCACTTCAGAAGACCTACTTCTCAGATTCACTTTCTAGGAGACGTGACTAGCTTATGTCAATAGCCAGTCAGCTGACTCCCAAGGACCAATCCCTTTAATGAAGCATTGTAAAACCTTAGCCAAGAACTTGCTTCTCCCATTGGACAACTGCTCTGTACTGTGGCAACATTAACCAAAAAGGCCTGCTTTTGTGGTGACATTAACCAAAAAGCCACCCAGTGGCTATCTTGGATCTGGATCCTTGTCTGGCTTTGAACATGTGACTCTTTCTCGCTGATCTGAGCTGGGTTTACATCTCTGAAACATGCCCCACCTTTGCTGGGGGATTCTGGGAATTGCCCCAAAAAGAAGCTTTCCTAAATATTGATTATACACTTATTCTTGGCTCTTCTGATTACTCTTGGCTGATTTTCAGTGTATCCCCTTTTAGTTGTGAACTTTGCACCTCTTTTGGCCAATTTAGATTTATAGCCAGATCCCCGTAGTCCTAAAGCCTGACTACTACAAAGGTCTGGAACACTGGCATATTCCCCAATGAGAGCTGGAAGGGGAAGAATAAGGATCCACAGCATGGGATGCTGACATTTACTGAATAACCACTCCTATTTCGGGGAAGGCTAATCTCCCTGTTAGGGAAGGTGTCCAGATGCTTCCAGCTTGCCAATATTCCCTTGTCTGGTCATCTTTGGGAAGTAAGAATTCCATGTAGCCCAGCAGCCAATAAAGTTTATGTAAAATGGAACTGATGGGGCATCTCTGTTCCATCTTTGTTAGCAGTCAGTGACTTCCATAGGCATTCCTGGGCAGGTTGCTCTTTTCAGGAAAAAAAATGTATAGGCTCTCAGGCCATCTAGAGCTATCTGAAATCCTGGGTTGTTGTACCTTTGTTGAACTAGTAGCTACTCTGAATGAAAGACAAGGGGAAAGAACAAATAAAAACAACCCACAAAACACCATGCTTCAGCCAGTCCAGTCCCTTTTGTAGACTCAAAACTCCTCCTCTCTCTAAATATCTTTCTATAGATATAGATAGATATTTGAAGATTAAGTTAGAGCTTAGACTAGAATTTTTTCTATTAAATATAGTAGATATTAATATCTCATATGACTAGAAATATGTACTTCATCATGTAATAGTTGCAGCAAGGATATTGTATGCGAAATTTTGGAAACAACCAGAAGTGCCAACAGAGAGAAACTTCCACGAAAAGATAAGAGAATGTATTGAAATCGACAGACTCTCCAGTTTTCTAAAGGGAGACTACGATGAGATTTCCCGGAAAAGATGGCAAGAAGTAACAAACTTATTGGTATTGTGATATTATTTGGTGATTTGTTAATATGTTAAACCGTTATTTTTGGCTTGATATACTTAATGTAATTTTTATAGTGTATTCCCTCCCCCTCCCTCACACCCTCCCCCCTTTGTCCCCCCCCCAAAAAAAACCCCAATAAAATTACTTAAATTCAAAACTCCTCCTCTCAACTCCTGGACGTTCGGACAGCCTACTGGCAGCAACTCTTGTGATGCTATTGAATGAAGAAATCCTCAAGGAATTTGATGGACAAAGGGTGAAAGAGAGCCTAAATCAAAGATATAAACATGAAAGAACATTAAGATTTTGTGTATCCTTCTTTCAACAATGACTGCTCTGTGTTTTATGTGTTTTGCAGTGAATCATGGTGAGATAGATAGATAGATAGATAGATAGATAGATAGATAGATAGATAGATAGATAGATAGATAGATAGATAGATAGATAGATAGATAGATAGATAGATAGATAGATAGAATCAGTGAAAGAACACAAAAAACCAGAAAAGGAGCCCCTTGTGTCTGTTTCTCCTATCATTAAAACAGGAAAGTCTCATTCTTAATGTTTCTCTATCCTGTGGGCTGTACAGATGCAGATGGGATGGTCAGGTAACTAGCAATGGGCCACCATTCTTCATCTGAGAACAAAATGCTTGCTTGCAGGATGCAAGGCTGTCAGTATGGCCCACACAGTTCTGCCCTCCAACATCTCACTGGTTTTCTTTACATACTGCAGTGTCTCATTTTATCCTGTGTTACAACTGGCCCTGCTCAGATGTTAAACTACAGTAATATGTTTACACCAGCCTGTAGCATCAGTACAGGCAATCAAAATGGCATCGAACAAAGCTGATTATTAAAAACAAAAACAAGGCAGCATTCACATGCATTTTGTAGCTCATGATGAGACCCGTGCCAAACCTCTGTACCCAGGTCTGAACCCTGTGAAGGACTTTATTACAGAGGCAGCATTTGAAATGATAACCTTGACTTTGCACAGTGACACGAAAGAAGTCCAGGCTGCCAATGAAATGTCTAGGTTTCAAGTAACCTCCCCAGAGTAGTTCTTTCTGGAGAGAAGAAGTAGGAATCTAATGATGACATAAACTTCTGAAATGTGCTCAGACGTTCCTAATGTTAAGTTGATCATCCCATCAATTTCCCCCTCTCCCCAAAAGTTTCCAGGGGAACAACAGGGATGCAGTCAATGACAACACTGTCTGGAAAGCTTGCAGTACCTAGGGAGAAACAATTTTGTTTCTTCCTCCTGTTATTGTTTGCGCCAGCTCTCCAAAATAGAAAAGGAGGCTAAGCTCTCTTTGAAAAGCATTAAACATTAAGACCTCTATAAATAAAAACCCAAAAGCTTTCAACATTTATTTCCTTCTGTCATGGCAGTTGTGGAGGCCTATAGGCATAACCTTGTGATGTGGACACAGCTTGGACAACTAATTATCTGCCACTAAAATTCGCACATTCTGTGAATATACTGTAGAGTAAATTATTGCCACCAAACACCAAGACAGATAGACATGCACCAAAGATCAATAATACCTGCAGTATTGGTTTTAGCCCCCAGTCAGAGAATAGTGAGCTAACTGCATTCTTTGATTTAATCTGTTGATCATAGAATTAGGGATGGGCATGAAACAGAAAAATAACATTTCGTTTCATTTCATGACTACCCTGTTTCATTTTGTTTCATTTCTTACTTTTAAAAAAATTCATACGAAATGAAACAAAACGGCTCCCCTGGGTCCTAGAGGCACCAGACACTGTGCCCAGGAGCCATTTTAAAGGCTCCTGCTGACCTGTTATCAGCTGGACCTCTTTAAAACTGGCCAAGTCAGCACCAGGGATCCCTGAAAATGATTGGGTGGGCAGTTCCGGGCAATTACGCTGCCCACCCTACCATTTTCAGAGGGGTCCTGCCAAGATGTCAATAGCTGGACCCCTTTAAAACTGGCCCAGTCAGCACCAGGAGATCCCCTGGTGCCAACTGGGCCAGGTTTAAAGGGGTCCAGCCATTGACAGCTCAGCAGGACCCCTCTGAAAATGGTTCCCAAACACAAAATCCCCTGCCTCTAGGACCCAGGGGAGTCACCCACCCCACCCGCCTTTCAGCTGAGAGGAGGCCGGAAGACGGGCTGAGAGGAGGAGGAGAGTGCCAGAGTGGTAGCGGTGACCCACCTCCTCCTCTCCCCTCTCCTGGGCTCCAGTGGTGGTGGCCACCCTGCAGGCAAGGGACCCCTTTTACAGACGAACGAAACAGTTCGTATCAACAGAAAAAATGATGGTTTTGTTTAGTCTTTAATGAAATGCTGCTTCCTCATTTTATTGCATTTCATTTCATTTCGTTACATAACAAAACAATGAAACAGCATTTCATTTTTCGTTTTGTGCCCATCCCTACATAGAATCATAGAATCATGAAGTTGAAAGGGGCGTATAAGGCCTTCTAGCCTAACCCCATGCTTAATGCAGAAATACAAATCCAAGAATATCTGTCAGGTGGTTGTCTAAATTTCTCCTGAATGCCTCCAGTGTTGGAGCACTCACCACCTATCAAGGTAATTGGAACCATTGTCCTACTGTTCTTTTAGGATGTTTTGTAATGTTACAAAACCATAAAGCTTTTTCATCTTGTTCACTTGTCAAAGTTAGGAGAGTCCATCAGTAACTGAGTATAACTGTGGACAATTTCATAGTTTCTGCTTGGCACGAAGCATCTTGGAGCTATGCTTTTCCTTATTTCCTGACTCCTGTACCTCTCATAATTATATAGGAGAGATGATTTCAGCAGAAGTATGTTCTCATGCAAGTAACCCTTGCTGAATGTAGGGATTTCATACCCCGATAGCTCTGTACCCCAAGAAATGGGCAGAGCACAAAGCGCACCTAGAGGAAGCTGAGGACCTGGATTTCCCAGAAATCCCTAGGGCCGAGCAGGCACCCAGTGTGCAGCTAAGCTGATGCTGATCTAAGCATAGGTCAGGAGGCCAGGAAAACAGGATATCAGGATACAGACCAAGAGCCCCTTTCTGTCCTTATCAGTAATGCCTCACTAGCTAGGGAGCATTTCCCCCCCACCTATGGAATCTATTTCCTGGGCTGTTGTGTACCTGTTTACTCAGTATTGTCTCACAGATAAGGCATGCATTTCCCCCTCCCACCGAGGAATGTCTTCCTATATCTATTGTGCTTACTCTTAATAAACACTGGTCGCTCGGGCAGCAGGAGCAGCGAAGGAGAATCATCACCACAGAGGAGAAGAATCATCATCACACAATCTCACACACTCACATGCACGCAGCTGATGCAGACACAGAGAGACACGCAGACCCTCCAGCCAGAAATGCTGCCTGAGCCCCAGATTGCACGCCGAAACTCTGTGTCCGTGTGATCCGTAACACAACAGATGGTGATCCCGACATGATCCCCCCGACGTGATCCCCTCGACGTGATCTCCCCAAGGCAACGGCAGACGTGATTCCCCAAGGCAACGGCAGACGTGATTCCCCCAAGGCAACACAGACGTGCTTCCCAGAAGGCAACGCGGATGCAATCTTCTGCAGCAAGGCAGATGCAGAGGAACCACTAGGCACAAGGACCAGGCTCCAGGCCAGATGGCACGGAATGCAGCTCATCCTAATCTCCCTACGCCCGTAAAGGGCTTCGAGACGCATCCAGACATCCTCTAACAGGATCCCAATAGGTGAGATGGGAGCGTTCTTCTTGGTTGAAGAGCGAAATGAATTCAGAGGGCCAGTTAATTTTTGGAGCAAAAGAATGCCTTGTGAAAGCCAAGAGCTTCAGATAGAGTCTTGGGAGTCACAACAGTCTCTGGGTTGGGAACCAGCAGTAGGAAGAAATCTACAGGCAGAAAATTCCAGGGTTGGCAAGCAGAACGCAGGTGATAAAGCAGGGCAAAGATGGGGACGAAGGGAAATGTCCATTTCACTCCTTCCCCCAGATTTCCAGATGCCCCTACCAATAATTTTCCACCTAGTGACCTGCAGTTAGGAACAGTGTCCCAGAATCAGGAATTGGTTGAGCAAAACAGGGAACCACAAGGGGATTTAGGAAAATCAGCAACAGAACATCTGGAAGGGTTAAAATCAAAATTTTCCATCAAGAATAGTCCCAGAAAAGGGAAAAATGAGGCTCAAAAAGCAGATTTCATCAAACCCCAAAAGCAGGAGGGGAAAAATTCTGTCCTGCCAGAAACTGTACCTCCAAAAGGCAAGGAGATGCCCCAAAGGCAATCACTTTCTTGCAGCAAAGAGCCAAGCCATGGGGCAGGATTTCCCAGACAAATGCAGAGAGGCCAAAATTTTGTCCACGGCTCAGTAACACAAGCCTTGGAATCATTTAAGACTCAGGATTCCATTTCCCAGGGAAAGCTCCACAGGGTTCAGAAGCGGCCAGCTTTAGAGCCTAGGCAGAGTTCAGCCTTGGGCTGGACCAAAGCAGATTTGCCCAGAAAGGGAATTCCAAAGATAGACCCCTTTTCCAAAAGGACAAAATTGGCCATTAAGGCAAAGGCCAGCCTTCCGTACGCTTTGGCAAATGCAGGACACCGCCAATACAAGTATAGGAGAAAGGGCAATTTTTTTCCAAAAATCTGTATCTTATTTTTCCCTGTCTAAGAGTTTTTCTCTTCCTCCAAAGCCATGGAGAATGCAGATTTCCTTTTCTCAGAAATCATGAGCAGCCAGAATTCCCTTCACTTTTTCTTTTTCAAGCCACAGGGAAATTTAAAAATCAAAGATGCTTCTCTCTCTCTCTCTCTCTCTCTCTCTCTCTCTCTCTCTGTCTATCGACTAGAAGCAGCTCAGGGGAAGCGGGGAGGGGGTTGCTGGAGAAGAAAGAGTTTGCTGGAGAACGGGAAGTTTGCTGGAAAGCAAAAGGCATCAGCTGTCAGGAATTGTGAGGAAGATTTCTGGAGATTTCAAGTTCCTTTAGAAAGAAAATGTCCCAAAGATCTCATCTTTCCACTATTTTCCGGGGGTAAAAAGGAATTATATGGGTCTGATTCATCCACTAGCACAAAGCATGCAAGATAACAGGAAGCATGGAATGGTTATCAGTTTGCTAGGAAGAGTAGACTGTTATCTTCAGAGACATTGTATATATGAGGCTACCTTATCAGCTTCCTGCTGGTTGTAATTACAAGTCAGCAAGCAGAGGCATCTTTCAGAGTTGGAAGCAAACTGACTACAAGTCCCATATGCCTTACATTTTTGGGGCACAAGCAATCAACAGGGTTTGAAAAGGTATAAAATCATCACTAATTGTGTTCCTTTTGCCTCCAAAATCGAGCAGGAAAAAAACCTTCCTCTCAGGGTATGAATTCCAAATTTAAAACAGAAAGCCAAAACAATTAGAGGAAAAAAAGAAGGGGGAGGAATCTCCCCCCTCTCCAAGGCTCTTCAAGCAAGGCTTGATTTTAACTATACAGTATGTACCCTGAGAGAAAGAGAAATATTCTCACAGGTATGCCTTCCATGGCAGTTTGAAGTTTACCACCAGAATGATCCCAGAACATACATTCCTCATTTTCTCAATTGCAAGGACTATGGTCAGAGGGCAAGATTGATGTCCTCTTAAGGACTGGACTTGGCATTCATGCAAACCAGATTTTGCTAAACCAGATTTCACCACCAGAAGAAGAAGACATTTCCCAGATCCATGAACTTTTAGCAAAGGACTCTTAAAAGGATTTTTCAGCAAACAGCCATCCATTGAAGAAGAGAGAAATATAGTTAGGTAGTCTAGTCTTTCACCTTTCCCCCACAAACATGTAAGCCCCTAGCATAGACAGACCATTCTTACTTATGTATTCTCATGTATCTACACATTGTATTTGAAAATATTCACATGTCATGCAAATTCTTGCCATGATTAGCCACAAAATGTATTCAGGTATTCATGTATTGCTTACGCTATCGCTTATTGCTGGAGTATTATTGTTAATGCATTCATCTATATCTGTATGCTAGCTATGCCTATGTACCATGTACCTTTTTGGGTTTTGGGAGACAATCATGCTTATTATGCCAGTTCATTTATTGTTGCAAGTTATGAGGAGCTCGTTTATATCTCTGAAAGTTAGATGAATATTGGGTGTTGTGTACTTCAGTGTGAGAAAGAATGCATGCCAACATTCCAGAGGGGTCCCCACATTAGATAACACATCACAGCCAAGGATTTCTGTCATGCCCTAGCTTAGTGCTCTCACAATGAGCATGGGAGTGGGAGGAAATGGCCATGGAGTGTCACCACAGTAACTCTCATGCACAGCCATAAGACACCTCACATTTTAGGGCACAATTCTCACATCTCAGCCCAGATATATGAAGCTTGTCTTGCCAGAGACATGTCACTCCCTCCTACGTAAGGAGTTGAGTTTCCTCTTGGGCCAAGCAATGAGACCCCTGGGGCAAATGACCTCAGGGTGCCAGGCTTTCAGGGCCTGCATGGGTTGAGCACCAGATGAGTGCCTGATTTCTGGTTGGTTTACACCTGTGCCTCCTTACTGGCATGCAAAAAGAGCCACAGCTCTTGCCAGCACTCTCTTAATTAAAAGGAAAGGGAGAGATGTAGGGATTTCATACCCCGATAGCTCTGTACCCCAAGAAATGGGCAGAGCACAAAGCGCACCTAGAGGAAGCTGAGGACCTGGATTTCCCAGAAATCCCTAGGGCCGAGCAGGCACCCAGTGTGCAGCTAAGCTGATGCTGATCTAAGCATAGGTCAGGAGGCCAGGAAAACAGGATATCAGGATACAGACCAAGAGCCCCTTTCTGTCCTTATCAGTAATGCCTCACTAGCTAGGGAGCATTTCCCCCCCACCTATGGAATCTATTTCCTGGGCTGTTGTGTACCTGTTTACTCAGTATCGTCTCACAGATAAGGCATGCATTTCCCCCTCCCACCGAGGAATGTCTTCCTGTATCTATTGTGCTTACTCTTAATAAACACTGGTTGCTCGGGCAGCAGGAGCAGCGAAGGAGAATCATCACCACAGAGGAGAAGAATCATCATCACACAATCTCACACACTCACATGCATGCAGCTGATGCAGAGACAGAGAGACACGCAGACCCTCCAGCCAGAAATGCTGCCTGAGCCCCAGATTGCACCCCGAAACTCTGTGTCCGTGTGATCCGTAACGCAACAGCTGAATCCCCTCCTCTCCAAAATCCTTAATGGTACCCTGTCCTCTTTTACATCTGGCTACCTTAGATAACACTGCTGCAATTCTGGCCTGGGATCACCCTTCAACTCTAAGAGAATAGCTGCTCATTGCTTTTTTAATGATGTTGGGGCTTTGAAACCACAAAACCACGCCTATTGTTATTGTTTTGGGGCTTCACTTTTTCCAGCATAACTCACTTGTCAGCTGGAAGGATGCATTCTGCCAGAACACAGACCTTCTGTTACAATGGATGAAACAAATACACTTTGTTATTATGAAGATATGCTGAACACTACAAGATTTAATACACACTGTGTTGTCTATACTCTTGAGCCTGGTCAAGCCCCAGAGTCATCTGGCTGTAGAACACTCTGATGTGAAGAAAAGGAATGTTTGACAGTCCTGAGAACACGCTGCAACCTAGGATGGCTCCGCAAGAGTATAATAATGTCTCGTTTGTTGCTGAGATCCTGCTGGACTTCTTGGAACAATCCAGATGGAAGGAGGCAGTGCTATCATTTCCAGTTAAATGTCAACTGATAAATTAGTCATGATAGCTTTTAAAAAATCTGCAAACTTCCCTGTAGGATGCTTTGTCTTTATGTGCCATCAGGTCAGAACTGACTTAATGTGGCCCTAACACGACTTTCAATTTTATTGAAATTTTTAAAGAATGGTCTTACCAGTTCCAGCACCACCCCTTCTTGAATTTTCCTGGCCAAATGGGGATTTGAACCCAGGTCTCCTGAGTCCTGGTCCATTACTTTAGCCAGCATGCCACACAATATATCTCGTTGGAGGCTAGGGGGCTCTGAATACACAGGGAGTGCCTGTTCTTCCCACCTCCATGAGAAAAGAACATTCAATGTGATTTCTTCAGATATCTTCTTTCCCTATCTTGCTCCCATTTCAGCTTTTCCTTCAGAGCTTGGAAAAGTTACCTTTTTGGGACCACAGTGATCACTCTAGCTAGGGGATTCTGGAAGCTGTAGTCCACAATGGAATATTTACCATTTCTAGTGTTCCTAAAAGCAAGGGTGGCAGGGTCCTAGACATCACAGAATTGCAACTTTACCATCCTTCTCCTTTGGCACCATGGCCTTGAGTTGGTGGGACTCCGGTCCAACCACACTCCAGTCTTCAGAGCCCCATACCCCATCCACTTCTAAGTATACATCTGGGCCTCTTCTGGCAAAATCATTTAAAATGTTCTGGTTTATTTTCCCTTTCTGTTGACATAGCAATGAACTTCACGTCTGAAGGAACATTACATGGCCATGTTGTTTGGTGATTTTTTAATTAATATGTATTTATTTTAGAATATTTTCCTCACCTTTCTCCTTGGAAAAGGATCCAAGACGGCTTCCAGTAATGAGGCATAATGTACAGTCCAGTACAATTAAGACATGTTCAAGTATCTGAGAACAAGGAATTGAGGGACATCTCGCAGCATTAATATTTGGAGCTGTATTCCTAAAATGTAACAGTTTAGCATATCTGATTCACCTTTCAGTTCAGTTTATTCTTCACTCTTATAGTACTCAACTGGGTCAAGGTTAGGATGACAATGATTTTCATTTTTGGTACTACAGAAAGGAGATTGCACTGGAAGATCCCTTACTCCCTCTTGAACATCATAGATCTTAGAACTGTACCTTTTCTTTTGTGTACATAGCTGTACACACACACACACACACACACACACACACACACACACACACACACACACACACACACACACACACACATTCTCCATCCTTTCCCTCCCTCCCTCTGCTTCTCTCATTTTCCTCTCAGTTATAAATTAATCCTATCAAGATCAAACTATCCCATCTGCTAGCTTTCCAACATAGCCCCAAGAATCATTGAGCACGTGAAGCGGACATAAAAACCATTTCCCCCATTAAATTTCAGTTCTTTTGGCATCTGTAAGACAAGAGAGCGATGTTGGCTATGGTCAACCATGTTCTTCCTTTTAAGTTTGCTGTGCATTACTTCATTACTTGCTCTGCTTTTAGGATCTCACCAATGAGCTGAAGAGTGGTCAATGTCTTAGCATGCAGTGAAAGACTTCTGGAAGGTCCAAAGAGATGGACCATTATCACCAGACATGTGATTATGAGACAAACACCTGTTTGTCTGAGATGATTGCCAAGCTATGAGTAAAGCAAGACTCTGGAGCTAAGTGTTCCATTACACGACTAGAAAATTCTGGAAAAATCATTATTTTGAAATAGCTTCGTATCTTCATTAGGAAGATGCACTGTTACGGTATTACTAAAATTCTGCCTTCCCAATTTTAACTTAGATGATACATATGAAAGCAATTTACCAATGTCTAGTACATTCTATAATGGAAAGAGCAGTTTCCAAAACTAATAATTAAACTTTCAAGGGATATATGTCCCAGGCTGACCTTCTAAGGATAAACAGGAGATCAGAGACTGTGCTTCCCAGAACTTCCCCAGCTACTAATGTAAGTTCTTTATGTTATGCTCCACAGCCAAAAAGAACAAGGAATTAAAAAGTAAGAGTGCCTGTCTTCGATTTGGAAGCCAGAAATTACTTCACATTCTTGGGAGCAAACTCACCGCCAGATGCACATATGAGTAGATCCATGTGTAAAAACAAGAGCGCGCGCACACATTCCAAATTAATGAACATACATACAGTTGAAATAGCCAGTCATTCCAAGGGTTCCTGCAGGTCCTACCCAGCTCATCTCTCCATTCTAAATGTACTGTTCTCTAAATGATCTGGACTACAAATTCCATCAATCCAAGGTACTGATTTTAGTGGTTGCTATTTCATTTCCCCACAACACTTCAGATAATATTTTTATGAAGAATAATTACTATTAGGGTTCATAATTAGTACAAAGTTCACAGTGACCACACCTTTGGATTCTAGAGCAGCAGGGGACGACCACTGATATTTGAATGTCAGGAGAGACAAGACAATTTATTTACAGCTTCTTAATAAAATAATGTTTGGGACTCGTTTCCCACTGCAGCTCAACTGAGCACATACAGGGTCAAACCTGACATTGCATATTCTATGTTTCTGGAACAGGTGTTATCCCATGTCATGAAAAACATATGTTTGTCACTGCACATAATTTCCCTACGTTCTGCATCTTGCATTTAGTGAACTTTGTTTTATAATTGATCACTGAAAGGTAACTATGGGGTTGAATTACAAACCTGATTATTAAGGCACATACCTCCTAAGAAACAGCATTGTGGGAAGAGAAAATGATAGAAAATAAGCATTTTCTTAAGTCTAAATGTCAAAGTATGTGTTAAGAACGTCTCTGGATTGATTTGCCAGTCAACCAGCTTTCCTTTATATTATTTATTTGTTTATTTAGGGGCAACAGCTCAGGACCAGAATCAGCAGTACACTTCCACTAGAAGGACAAAGGGCATTCAAAGATGAAGGTGTACACATATTAGACAGAGAAGATAGGTGTCTTGAAAGAGGAGTCAGGGAAGCCGTTCATGTGAGCATTGAAAACCCCTCCCTCAACACAGGTGGGGGGCTCAGGCACAGTCTGTTTGCTACTTATCTGGCAGTGATTTCAACAATCCCCCAACAAACCAAAACTACTTCACACCTCCACCACCAAGGCCATAGTTAGCAACCCATACTTAATGATTGTTGGGAAGGTTAAAGGTGGGACTTTCATGCACCTCAGGCCACTGTCCACCTAATGAGCCTATTTTCCACCTAACAACCTATTTAGGCCATTGTTCATCTTATGAGCCTATTTCTGACCGGGGTGACATGAGGTCATATTGAACTATAAAATGGAGGATGCACAACTAGCTTTCCTCAGGCTGATGAAGCTGTTTGGATGAGCAGTGAAATGTTTCAATCTCTCAAGAAAAGAGGTCCAGTTGCCATGACTCAACTTCCAGATAAACTCACCTGCATGACTGAGAATCTTCACGGACATATTGTTTATTTAAAATAGTTTTACCCTTCCTTTCTCCTTGGAAGGAGAAAGTAGGTTATAAAACTGAAGGACAATATACAAAGTTGGAGACAATTAATATACAATGGTTGCCAAGAAACATTAAAGACAATATTCAAAGCTAAGAACAATTTTGAAGAGGCATCTTATAAAATTTAAAAGGCAATACTGTATTAAAGGTAAGAGCAATAAGTGAACAAATATAAAGGAAAATTTGTGACTCTGAGAGATGAAAAACTAAAAATGGTAGGAAATAGTACTAAAAATTCAGTCCAAACAATATTAAATAATAATCCATCAAAAATCCACATAACAGGTAGCTAATCAGTCAGGGAAAGCTTTCTGAAAGAGAAAGGTTTTTGCCTGCTTGCAGAAGGACAGCAAAGATGGGGCAAGTCTGACCGCCTGTGGAAGGGAGTTCCAAAGTCTGGGAATAGCAACAGAGTACACCCTCTTTTGTGTTCTCCTCAGAAGCACCTGTGAAGGTGGTGGGACCAAGAGAAAGGCCTCTCCTGATGACCTTCATACTCGAGTCTTAGCATCTCCTTATACTAGGATACATGGTCTTTGAAGTAATTTGGACCCAAGCCATTTTGGGCCTTTATATGTTAAAACCACCACTCACTTTGAATTGGAACCGGAATCAAGATTTCCTCAGGGGTACCCACTCAGCAATCAAGAGATTATTTTTTACTAATCGATCACACTGAATTTTTCTTCTTGGCATAAGAGAAATGTCTGTGCCTGATGTAATGCCTTGACCTTCTGCTCAGTAAGGTCTAAGCCAGCCTTTTCGGCCAAATGTAATAATACACACTCTCTGCTGTGTTTTGTTTTGTGCTTCTGCTCCCTCCCAGTCATAACCGTTGG
This sequence comes from Phrynocephalus forsythii, assembly GCA_029282475.1. Taxonomy (NCBI): domain Eukaryota; kingdom Metazoa; phylum Chordata; class Lepidosauria; order Squamata; family Agamidae; genus Phrynocephalus; species Phrynocephalus forsythii. The sequence goes on from JAPFRF010000002.1 coordinate 82,477,422, forward strand.
GGTCAGCCTAACAGAGCTGCAGCTGATACAAGTGTGGTTTTTATGCAGGAGGCAGAGCCCCCCCCCCATTTCCTTCCTAGGTCAAATGAAATATCAACAAATTCATTAAGGGAAACTGGAAAACCACCACACACAGACTGCCTTTTCTTGGTCATGCTACACTTACTGTTAATGTTCTCAATGCAATAATATTTACAGCTAATAAACATCTCCTCCCCTGTTTCCCCCAACTCTGCGAGCTTCTTATTGCCATATATGTGCTAGGAATTAGGTTTCTACAGTGAGAATAATACATGTTCTTTATAAATGGAAACAGCTTCATGGTGTGTTTGTATGTGTGATGTTACTAAGCTCGTGTGATGTAGCAAAATGAGCTTCACTGCAGTGTTTGGAAAGTGTGTAACCCACCTTTCATCTGGAGCTGGTAAATGCCATGTGGTTTGTGTTATATATATTGAGCCCCAGAACAATTTCTGCATGAGTGCTAATGTAAAAAATAAACTATTTGAATAGACTATATAGCAGCCTTCACTAACCCCATGGACTCCAGATGTCTTGGCCAACAACTCCCATCATTCCCAGTCAATAACAACAACAACACAGCTCAGTTGAACAATACCAGTCTAGAGAGAGACCCCATACAAAATTGTTTGACTGCAATTATATCATGAATTTTTTTTTAAAAAAATAAAGCTGTGAAGTATTTCCAATTTCATGTTTTATGGTAAACAAAAGTTTGTGGCAGTCCTAAGTAGTTTTTAAATGAAAAATATGTACAGAACACATTTTTCTGTTTGCTATTCAAAGACTACATTTGTGCCACATTTTGTTGGTTCAGTTTATGTGGTATCTTGCTTCAGATGTGTTCATAAATTCTGCTCCCACTGATTCAACTTTACACCTCTATGATGAAGAGACCAATATGGTATTGTTGTATGGGAGGTGATCACTCATTTTAAGCAGGCCATAATAAAAAATATGAAAGCATCTGAAATGTGAATTTATTGATGCAAATTATGTCTCGGATTGAGAGGACAGCCAATGAAGGCGTACTAAAGTGAATAAATAAAGACTAAAAACACATGTTAACACATAAAATGCAGAAAGCAACAATACTTTGGTTACGTGATATGAGAAACAAAAAGTACAGATTATTACAACTGATTATTCAAGGCAAACTACATGGGGAAAGTGGTGGAGAAAGGAGAATGTTTTGGAAAGATCAGGTAGGCTGGCTTAGAAGCAATACAACATTGTTGATTTGTTGCTTAGAACTGCCAGTCGCAAAGGTAGGTAAGAGAGTCAGAGTAGAAGGAGAAAATATGAATATAAATATAAAGATGGTCCATGCATGACATGGACATACATATAAAGTGTTCTGCTTATATACCGCCCCATACCACTTCAAGAAGTCTCTGGGCAGTTTACAGTTTAATTACAGTATGCAGGCTACACATTCCCACCCCCAGCAAGCTGGGTACTCATTTTACCGACCTTGGAAGGGTGGGAGAATGAGTCAACCAAGAGCCTGCTACCAAGTTCGTGAGCACAGTTTTAGCTGCAGTTCAGGCATTTAACCACTGTGCCAAGAGGCTCTTGTACTTTTATTTATTTTATTTATTTATTTATTTAAATACTTATATCCCGCTCCATCTTCCCAACGGGAACTCTGGGCGGCTAACAATACAGAAAAAAGAGCATAAAAAGCTAAAAGCTAAAAAATAGCCGAGCCACCAAGCAGAGGTGGCGGGAGGCAAGATGGCGGCAAACAATAGGGCAGGGAAATAAAAAAAATGGACTAAGTAGCAAGGTCACCATATGCATCTTTAAAGAGGTAGGTCTTTAGAGCCCTCTTAAAGGCAGGCAGGGACTCCAGCAGGCGCAGCTCAGGCGGCAGATGATTCCAGAGAGAGGGCCCCACCACAGAGAAGGCGCGGTTCCGTGTACGCGTTTTCCGCGCCTCTCTGGGTGTGGCCACTCTCAATGAGCGCGCCTGCGATGATCTCGTGGGTCTGGATCCGGATGCCCTCTGGGAGATGCGCTCCGCCAGGTATCCTGGTCCCAAGCCGTGGAGGGCCTTGAAAACCAAGACCAGTACCTTGAACCTGATCCGGAAGGCAACGGGAGCCAATGCAGGCGGACCAGGACTGGGGTGATGTGGAGAGCACCCACCACCAGCCTGGCCGCCGCATTTTGCACCCGCTGCAACCTCCGGACAGGGTCAAGGGCAACCCCACGAGAGGGCATTGCAATAGTCGATCCTCGAGACCACCAGGGCCTGACACGACTGTCCTCAGGGAGGACTCATCAAGGTACTGACGGATCTGGGCGATCCTGCGGAGATGGAAGAAAGCGGCCCTGGAGACTGCCATCACCTGGGCTTCCAGGGAGAGGGCCGAATCCAGGACCACGCCCAGGTTCCTGGCCCTGTCTGTAGGCTGGAGGGAAATACCCCCAGACTAGGGAGGGGGCTGAGACGAGGGCGCCCGAAGAACAGAACCTCCGTCTTCTCCGGGTTGAGCTTGAGCCGGTTATCTCTGGTCCATTCCAGTACGGCCTCCAGGCACAGATCAAGGGAGCGAACCGCCTCCTCAGCAGACGTAGAAAAGGAGATATAGAGCTGCGTGTCATCAGCGTACTGATGACAGCGAACTCCATATCTCCTGATGACCTCCCCAGCGGCCTCATATAAACATTGAACAGCACGGGGAGAGACCCCTGGGGCACCCCACAAGGGAGAGTCCAAGGGGCCGACAAGACATCCCCCAGCTGTACCCTCTGAGTCCGGCCGCCAAGGAAGGAACGGAGCCAGGCCAAGGCCTGACCACCAATTCCCGCCTCAGCGAGCCGGGCCAGGAGGTTACCGTGGTCGACGGTATCAAAGGCTGCTGAGAGATCAAGGAGGACGAGCAGGGAGGAGCTCCCCTGTCGGCCTCCCTGAGGAGGTCATCCTGAAGAGCGACCAGGGCGGTCTCGGTCCCGCCGAAGAGGCCTGAATCCAGACTGGAAGGGGTCCAGGATATGGTTTGTCTCCAGGTATGACTGAGTCGGACAGCAGCCACCCCCTCGACAACCTTGCGATGGCAATCGGACGAAAGTTGGAAAGATCGTCCGACGCCAAGCCAGGTTTCTTGAGTGTGGGTTTAACCACAGTCTCCTTCAGGCGGAAGGGAGACAGCCCTCCCGAAAGGAGTTCGATGGAAGAGACCCACTCTGGCATGTTCCCTTCGGCAGATTTGATAAGCCAAGCTGGGCAAGGGTCAAAGGGGTGCGGCACCGAGCCATAACTCTGGAGGCCTCCGCAGAAGAAACCGGTCCAAACTCATCCAGGAGTGGAGAACGGGGGGGTGATATGGATATGGATCAACATAAATACTTGTACTTTTGCACTTCTCTCATAGTCAGACTATGAGGCATGATGAGTGCTTGCATTGCAAAATTTATCACAACAGCACCAGATAGATTGCAGAAAAGTACATGAAGTTTAAGACACCAGCAACACAGGCAAACCACATAGCAGAATTTTATAACATAGCCTCAAAGAATTATGCAAAAGTACAAAAGTTCAGGCTGAGAACTCCTCGGCCCTTTTTGCCAAGAGGAAACAATCAATCTGTGAAATCTTGGGAAACAAACCAAAGATTTCCTCAATGCCATTCCATCAACAGAGACCGTTCCACTGGTAGGGAATCCAGTCCATAGGACATATGTATCTGTTGATTACTTCAGTCCACATATCCATAGGCCTCTTGTCCAGTGCCCCTTTAAACTAAAAGTTGGACTTGGTTAACATGTTGAGATATACAAAAGCAGCTTGAAGAAATTGGTAGAGTTGGCAAAATTAGGGGAGAAATTATTTTTGGACTACATCTCCCAGAATTCCACAATGCTAATTATGGGATTTTGGATTTTATAGATCAAAAAGGTGACTTCTCTTTCTCTGAGAATTCCATGGTTTTAACAACATGGGAAGTAAGATCAGTGGTGCCAATCTGTTACATGAGGAGTTTATGGAAAAACACATCTAACAATTAACTCCATTTTTTTCTCTCTGGGACAAATCTATTCCAACAGCTTATCTCCAGATGTGGAAATATCCAGAACTGCAGAAAACGATAAAAGATAAAAGAACAACTAGATAAAAACAAAAGATAAAAGAAAACAACATATGGGAGAAAAGATTTTCCCCCATCCAAAAGACCCAAACTGATGCATCCCATTAGGTCAAGCAGTACCTTTCACAAATTAATCCACATGTTTTGAAACCAATGAATTAGTTTGGTCCCATAGCCGTCCAAAGCAGACAACAGTTTTACTGGGCTGATCCAAGAGGCCTCTAGATTTTTCTCTTTTCTTCTTCCAGTTATGTTTAGTGGTCATTACTCATTAGTGTTCAATTGCAAACCTAATGAATAGTCAATGCTATGCAGATGCATACGTGCAGCCAAATTAAATAGGGTTTGCTTGGCATGAGTTGTGTGGGATTGTGGCCCTAAATATTAAGAGCCTTGAACTATTGGCATTTTAGTAGGTGATAGTACTACTCATAGCTGGCACATATTGCTATAGGATGGAAGTAATTGTTACATTTTGTACATACGTCTATCCTACACTTTGCCCATCACTTTTTTCTGACATGGGACTTTCTGCTTTAGGACCCACAGAACAAAGAGGACTGCATGAAAGGCATTGAAGAGTTGAAACATATGTTATAGGGAATCCACTTTCAATGGGGTCATATGGCTCCCGGAGGGGCCCTGGCACATTTGATGGGGGTCACAGACTGAAGGGGATTTTTCTACTCATCTGTTTGTGTTTGTTTGGCAGGGGACCCTAGAATGTGAGAAGAAGCCCCTAAATGGGCTGTGGCCAAAAATGGGTGAGAATGTGTTCTCTAGAAAACACACTCAGTTCATACAGTCTGGTTACTAGAACTTGTTAATTGCTTGCTTTTGAACTCATTGGAATGTTACAGTTTCTCCTCATTTCTCTCTGGAAAAAGGGTTGTTGGACCCAGTCCAAAATATTTGGCTCACTAAGATTCCACCCCACCTGCCCCTTTCCAGATACAGAAGCCAGATGGCCTGGGAGATGGAGCTTACTTCAGTGCTGATGAGAAGAAAGCATCTTTCACTATACTAGAAAGCATGATTGATTAAGGTGTCCACTTACACACAATATCTGTCCCATACACAACATGTTGACATGCATCAGAAATATAGAATACACCAGAATACACTGATTTGAATAAAACTGCACATGCTTTTTATTTTTATACATAAAAATAACAAAACTAAACATGATTTTTATAGCTTTTCTATAGCTTTCAGTACATCTCCCCTGAATGGGGAGGACAAAGAGCAGGTCATCCAAATTGTGATCTATTTCGATTCACACCCTTGAGTCACACAATTTCCCTGATAGAGCCTGACGCCTTAGGGCCTGCACACACTGTGAAATTTTGTGTGATCTAGCCAGCGCTTTAAAACATCTTTATCTTCAGTGCAATCTCTTTTAACACTTAGTACCCATCCAGTCCCTGAAGGTAGAACATAGAGATATTTTTTTCCCCAAAAGCAGCTCAGAAAGAATCATAAAGGGGAAGAAAGGATTGAAACACAATGCCCCAGCCAAACAATGCCTGTCATGTATCCAGAAAGATATGGAGCCAGCTCTACTTCCAAGAAAAGGAGGAAAAGAAAGGATAAAGCTTTAAGAAACACAAAGATTAGAAAACAAGCTTTTTTTCCCTGGAAAAATTGATTCATGCCAAACAATGCCATATTTTCTATGAAGTGACATGGTTGTCTGTAACAGTTCTGCATTTATTCCTCCAACTTGAGATGGGATGTTATTGTGGGTGATTGAACGATATCTTAATTGTGGGAGGTTAAGTCTTCTGTAAGAACTTTGTAGCAAAAAAACAGTGAAGAGTCTTATGTCTGTGAAGATTCTCAGTCATGCAGGTGAGTTTATCTGGAAGTTGAGTCAAGGCAACTGGACTTCTTTTCTTGAGAGGTTGAAACGTTTCGCTGCTCATCCAAACAGTTTCGTCAGTCTGAGGGAAAGCTAGTTGGGAGTCCTTCATTTTATAGTTCACTTTGAAAAGTCTTGTGCATTTTAAAGATGGACTAGGCTTCTCTGTGGCTGCTCCCAGGTTGTGCAAAGCCCCCCACTTGAGAGATAAGGTTCGTCCTCTTTTATCCTTCTGCTGACAGTTGAAGACTCAGCACTTCACGCTTTTAGTGTCCCTGGATGCTGTTTTTAGCTAAGTTTAATTTTCAAGTTTTGCTTTTTTAAAACCATTCAATGAATTTTAATTGCTATTATACTTTAATCACTTCAAATGTATAATTTATTGTGTTCTTAATTTTTGTTTTTAAAACTGTGAGCTTGAGTCCCCTCATCGAGAGAAAGGCAGCCTATAAATGGGACAAATAAATAAGTTTAATTTAGTAACTTTGGGGTGGGGGGCTGTTCTGAAGCAGTGGATTATCCTCAACACATACTTATATCAAGTTAAATATGTTACCCTAAAGTACCACAAGGCTCTTGGTGGTTTTTGCTGCAAGAAACAGTTGGATACCCCCCCCGCCTTCGCCATTTATTTAATATTTGTAACCATTGCTGCCAATGGTTGTGAATTTTGCCAATTGTTTTATTAATTGTCTGTTACTGCTGTTGCTTCTATCTGAGTTGCACTGATGCATTTAAGACTAGGCTCGGAACCCTTTTTTATTTTGAACTGGGTGCCAAATGGTCCATTCCAGTAACCTCTTTTCCTAGTACTTGTAGAAGAGCAAATTCACTGACTCTTTGCACAAATGGAAAACACTGTTGCTCTTAACTTGTGTGTAGGGGCCCCTTGAGTCTGCAGTTTGGGGAACTCCCTCATTTTGTGGGGATGACTCTCTCCACAAAAGGTGAGGTCTGCAGTTTGGGTGTCCTGTTGCACCCAGCGCTTACCATGGAAACCCAGGTGACATCAGTGGTCTGTTCCACCCATTATTAACTGGGGAGGATTGCCTAGCTGTGGGCCCTCCTTGACGCCAGGGCATTGACCATGTTGGTTCTTGCATTTATGATATTGAGAATAGACTACTGTAGTGCTCTCTATGTGGGGCTGCCCTTGGGTTTTATGTGGAGATTGCAGCTTCCACAGAATACAGCTGCCAGATTATTAACAGGGCTTAGAAGACAGCATTGTATTACCCTCATACTGGCAGCTCTGCACTGGCTGCCAATATGCTACCACATTGACTTCAAGATTTTGAAGTTAACATACAAGGCCCTGAATCAGGGGTCCTCAAATTATGGCCTGCGGTGCTGATCCAGCCCGCCAGGGTCCTGAATCCAGCCCACAGGCCATTGCAGAATCCCCCCCCCACTTCCCCCCTGGCTGCGGCCATGTACAGTACCATGTACTGGATTCCCCCAGCAACTCACCCCCAGCTCCAGCAGCCTTTGGTCCCTCGGGTGCTGATCCACGGCCTTGGATCTGGTAGGCAGCCAGCCCTCAACTCCTTGTCAAACTCCATCCTGGGGACTCCACACCCACAGTGAAAACACACACCCCGCACCTCCTTCTTCCCTTCCTCTCCCCCACCACTGCTCCCACCCACCCTATCCACCCAAGAGACACTTTCCTCATATTGTTTTAAAAAAAAAGAGCCACCCATTCAGAGAGAAAGGTTGAGTGAGCAGGAAAGTGAGAGAATCGGGAGTTCAGGTAGCAAAGGAGATGATTGGCTCAGAGACAGCAAGGATTTTGGATCCTGTCAGCCAAAGGGAACATCGGGCTCACCCCTTTGCCAGGAAAGGAAAGGTGGGGGGGAGAGAGAAGAGGGACTAAAAGGGAGGAGAGGGAGGAGGAAAGAAAGTGATGGAGACCCAGGCAGAGCACAGAGTCTTTACTGTCACAAAGGAAGAAAGGACTCCACTCACCCCCACCTATAGTCTGGCCCCCAACAGTATCTGAGGGACAGTGAGCCAGCCCCCAGTGTAAAAGGTTTGAGGACCCCTGCCCTAAATGTGTTGGGACCTCAGTATCTGACAGAGCGACTCCTCCCAAAAAGAACTGCCCAGATCACTTGTGCTAGCCAGGCAGGACATTTGGGAGAACCAGCCCCGAGGGAGGCCTGGAAAGCTGTGACAAAGAGTAGAGCCTTCTCAGTGGTTGCTCCCCAGTTGTGGAATCATCTACCACCAGAAATTCACATGGCACCCTCACTTCAAACCTTGAAAAAAACTATTGAAAACATGGCTTTACAGAATGGCCTTCCCTGACTTCTTAAACATCTAGCAAGATGCTATCCTTCTTTTACCATTTATCTTTAATTATTTCTTGGTTATTTCTATTTTTATTTTAGTTTGTTGTTGATGATTTATTTGGTTATAATTTGTTCTGTTTTGTTGTTTGTATTTTTGTTATTTAACTCTTGTTTTTGTTATGTTGAGATTTTACGTTGTGGTATAAAAGTCAAATAAATAAATAAAATAATAAACCAAGCCATATCTGGTTTATGGAAATGAGAGCTGGAGATCAAGCGGAGTAATGTCTACAGAGATATATTAATTTTTTTAAAAAAGAAAGTAAGTAAAATTTCAGGACCATCACAGCCTTTGCTCAGCTTCTTGCTTTGTACTCAGCCAAGATGAACACAGAAAGTGATCTGTCATGGTGCTTCAAACTTAGAATACTTAGCTATTGCAAATTATTATTATTATTATTATTATTATTATTATTATTATTATTATTATTATTATTATTATTATTATTATTATTATTATTCCTCTTTACAGAAGATAAATGAATGGCTGTTTTGGAATTCCCTTTTAGTCCATCTGACTAGCTTTTCCTTTAAAAGGCCAGAGCTTTTTTCCCTGTGGAAAAGCCAAGGAAAATTTCTTTCTAACATCTATGAGAAGGACGTGAAGTCCCTTTCTGTTCTTTGCTACATAATTTGATTCATAACTGAATGTAGAAACTGTTGTCATTTTTTTCTTTTCATTTCTTTTTAAGAGAAACAGGCATTGCTCCTAATGTTTGATGAGAGTTATCTGGAGGAGGAATAGAATTTTGTGTAGACATAGAGATGACCTAATCAAAAACACAACAGATGCACACTCTTGGATTTAGTGTAAATACAGTAAAATGATTTATGTCTGAATTTTGGCTACAGCTACAAGTGTGTAGGCAGGATAGAGAGAAGAGTATATTTACAGGATGTATATAGATAACAGAAGGCGAATACTGCATTTTGGTGCATTGCTCTCTTTTCCAATTCTCTTGTACTAAAACAAACAGACACACAAACAAAAGACAACAACTTTTTCTTTTCTTTTGGTCTGTGTGGAGGTGATCAAGAGTTTGATTTTTAAAATAAACACAAAATGCTTCAGGAGGACTAGGGAGAAAGATTGCATGGGTGGGTTTTCCAGTGCCCCAAAACATTCCACCCTAACTTACTATGTCATAAGAAAACCACCCAAAAGTCATACACATACAGTTCCTTTGTAGAACAAAGTAATCACACATGCAAAACACTAATTGGATTGTTGCTGTCAGAAAAAAAGCAGAAGCTGCCAGAAGGAAGGGTGTGGAATATCTGGCTTGGAAGGAAGAAAGGATGGGCTAATTCACATTGATCTTTGTGTTGCATTGAAAAACGCTTCAAGGTCACCTGTGCCAATTCCTGAGAAAACTGTGAGGTATTTTCCAGTGTAGTCACATGGTAAGAGGCATCCATCCTTTCCAGGAGTTATTGGTTGCATCAGTTGTTAGTTCTGCTAGTGGCATTTCTGTGAAGATTCTCAGTCATTCAGGTGAGTTTATCTGGTAGTTGAGTCATGACAACCGGACTTCTTTTCTTGAGAGAGTGAAACATTTCGCTAATCATCAAAGCAGTTTTGTCAGTCTGAGGAAAGTTAGGGGTGAGACTTCCAATTTATAGTTCGCCTTGATTTCACACCAGGAAAGATAGCTACTAAACAACTGTGATAATGGGATGCGTGTTTCTGGCGGAGGAGCAGTGACACTCATGGTGCCTCTTGTTTGCAACGTGCAGAATTAGATACATCTGAATACAAGTACTGAAAATTCTTGAACATTTTATGAGAAGATAATACAAAAGTAAATATATAAGCATAAATAGCATTATTTCTGTTGAAGCAACTAGATTCAAGGATATTCAGCTGCTGAGATGCACAGATGTGACTGTCTGAAGCTACATGGCACATGTAACTGGAACATGGAAAGAGATATATATGAATCAGGCATAGCTCATATGTAATTAATAATAGCATCCCTTCATATAAATTTTGATAGCATCCCCTTCAAATCAATTCTTTCGCTCCATGTGGCCATCCTCCAGGAGGCCCGTAAGCTTGTCATCCGTAATCGGGCCTTCTCGGTGGTTGGTCCCACAATGTGGAACAAACTGCCATACGAAATGCACCAAATGGAGTCCCTGAAAGCTTTTTAAAAAGCTTTAAAGACCTGGCTTTTTAGGGAAGCTTTCAGTGATTTGTGATGTCATGTTTGTTCCCACTGTCTTCTCTCTCTCTCTCTCTCTTTTGCCATCCCTTAGTTTTCCTATTGCCGGGTTCTGAATCCCATAGTATGTTTAGTTTACATTTTTTGTATTTGCTGCCTATTGTTTAGTTTGCTTTTAATTACTGATTCCTTTGCTTCCTTGTAAACAACCCAGAGTCACCATTTGGGAAATTGGGTGGTCTAGAAACGAAATGAAACGAAATAAATAAATAAATAAATAAATAAATAAATAAATAAATAAATAAATAAATAAATAAATATTAAAGAAGCCTTTCCTTCAGGGTTTTCTCTCAGGAGGCCTGGGTGGAATTGAACTCCTGAACTCTGACTCCTTGGCCTGGTGCTATCTTACCAGCTCATAAGGTTGTGAGATGGGTGCAAGCCCACTAATGTTTTAAGTCAGGGGTGCCCAAACTTTTTGTAAGGAGGGCCAAATTTGGTGGCTGAGAATGTGTCAGGGGCCAGTTGCTCCCCGACCCTGCCACCCCACTGCAAGCCCCACCCACTGACCCATAAGCCCCACCCACTGACCCCTTGCAATCCCACCCGCAGGAAGGAAGACGGGGACCAAGGGAGGGAGGGAGGGAGGTGGAAACCAAGAGAGGAAGGAAGGAAAGTGGGGAACAAGGAAGGGAGGGAGGGATGGAGGTGGGGACCAAGGGAGGGAGGAAGGAAGGAAGGAAGGTGGGGGCCAAGGGAGGGAGGAAAGAAGGAAGGTGGGGACCAAAGGAAGCACAGGGAGCCATGGCCACAGGTCGCCCCTTGGAAGAGGTGATCTGTGCAACCTTGCAACCCCCCAAGCTCCCCAGCGGTGGCAACGGCTTGCCCACCAGCCCACCCCAAAGCTCCTTGGCAGTGGCAGAGGCCCGCTGGCCTGCCCACCCCCACACTTTCCCCTGCGGTGCCGGTGGCGGCAGACCGCCCATCCACCCGTCCGCCCAAGCTTCCCAGCGGTGTCAGTGTTGGCAGAAGATTTAACAAAAAAACATGGGGCGAAGGAGGGGGAGGGAGGGGCGGGCCAGCCAGCCGCGGGCCACTCAGAATGGCCTGATGGGCCAGATTTGGCCCCCGGGCCAGACTTTGGGCAGGCCTGTTTTAAGTAGATGAACAAATATATCTTCATGGTGACCAATACTGTACACAAATTACCAGAAACACATCTGTGCTTCAATATTCTTCTGTTTTATCTGCTACAGATTATGAATAGGGTTAGTCTCTTCCAGGATACATAGTACTAATCAAAATCACTTTCAATAGATTCCAGACAAAGTGGACGAGATTTATGTGGAGCTGTAATGCGAGTTGCAACACAAGCAAAGCATAATTTGAAATACTGGCCCAAAGAGCATAGTATGTTTCAGTGATGTCTTGGGAAAATAGCATTTAAAATCCTTCAAGTAAAATGCTATTTATACATTTTACATATTTAAAAAATACTTACTCTACTTTTCCTTTGAGAAAACATGTTCGAGGGACTGACATGATTTGTAAAGACATAATAAAAATATTTTTAAAACGAAAGGCAAAACCTAATTTTCCACTCCTAAAGGACATTTGTTCTGTATCAGTTCTTTGTGGCAACATGCACACCAGTGTTGAAGACAGTATAGGCATGTGAGACAGGGGGCTTCATGTCCTTCCTACAGCAAACTTATTTTGTTGCCCTGGGTTAAAGCCCTAATTACTCTGCCCTCATTACAGCTCTGAAATTACCAGATTTATTTTGCGGATTCTAAATCACTTCTTCAGGCACAAGTCATGGATCACAGTCCATAAAAGCTGGCACAGAAAGACCACCATTTGTGTATTCGTCACGTTGGATATGTCACACAAGCAGGATAAAAGCATGGCAGCATTGATGTGGCTGAGGTGACACACATAGAATATTGTTGTAGGTGCACACATAGCATAGAAGCATCCTTGTTTTCTTTTTCTTTTTCTTTTCTTTTTCTTTTCCCCCTCCAATGATATCAATAATTGTGTACCATCAAGTCTGCATGATGACTCTTTCTAAGGTTTTTGAGAAGTGTTTTACCACTCAGAAGGGGTTTGCCATGCCTGGATTGTGCAGCTTGTGCAAAGCAACATGACCCGGCTCTTCTGGGATGCACAGGGGGGAACTGAACTCTCAGCCTATGTCTCTGCAACCCGATGCTTAACTGACAATTATCCATTTCTAAGCACATCCAATCTTGCCTGATTTTGGAAGCCAAGCAGGGTCGGCCCTGGTTAGTACTGGGATGGGAGACCACCAGGGAATACCAGGCGCTGCTAGGCGCCTGGAGTAGGAGCTGGCAAACCATGCCAGTATTCCTGCCAAGAAAACTCCATGGACATGGAGTCACAAAGAGTTGGTCACAAATGTAACACAACACGCACACACACAAACATAAGCAGCTGTTGTTTGAGCATTGCTAGATTCTGTTGATTTGCATTCTAATTAGAGCCATAGAATGCACGTAGAAAATTTTCAATGCAGCCGCCAGCTGGTAATGAGATTGGGTGCTCTCCTGACCCTTGGCTTGAGGCAGCCTACAGCTGCCTTTGGAAAAATTACATCATCCGTTTGGATGAGGAAGGACTGTGCCTTATTATGTAGGCCAAGGAATGGCTTTTTCAGTTGGACTGGAGAAAAACCTTTGAGAACTTGCCTCAAACACCTTCGACAAATACAGTTTGTATTTCTAGACACTATCGAAAAATGTAATTATTTGATCAAGGCATTTGTAATGATATAATAAGTCAAGGCCTAGGAGAGTGGTGCAGAATAGCTTTCAGCTAAATGTATTCAGCCATGAAAGATCTTATGAGTATGACAAAAATATGCAAGCAAAAATTAAATAATTTAAAAATCCAACAAGACGGCAAATTCTGTGGAGTTATTACTATTTTACATCCTCCTTGTGACATGGCATATCCTGAAGGCTATATCAGGAACTACAAGCTCTGGTAGATTCTCCCAAGCTAATAAGGTTTTGAGTAGAGCTGGTTGACTGAGTATCTGTTGTTCAAGGACCAGCCTAGCTAAGCTCTAACAGGCTTGACATCAGGAGATTGGGCATAGAGCTAGCTATGAATTGGCAATATTACTCATGAACACAAGGACAGGGTCAAATTGTGGGGATTCCCTGTACCCCGATAGGCCCTGGCAAAGCGCTGAACCAGGTCATTTAGCCCAGGGGCTGAGATCACCCACAGAAAAGGGCATGGCCGGCATGGAGAAGACCAGGCAAGAGCAAGCTCTGGATGACCCTGAAGCTGGGCAGAGGTCAGCCCCAACAGGAGGCCGGGGAAACAATGGCAACCCAGGTATCAGAACAATCAGGAGACATCTGGTCCGTGACCAGCCTGAAGCACCTTCCTCTCCGTATCAATGATTCCCCACTAGCAAGCATCTCCTCCTAGATAAGGGTGCATATGTGAGGACCCTCATCTCCCCACCAGTGGAATTCATACGTGACCGAAGACCATCCTTCCTCTGTCTTCCTCTGTCCTATGATCAATGATTATCCACCCCCCACATGTGTGATGTCTTGTTTAACAATCCTAATAAAGAGCCTCAGCCGGCTAGCAGGGTGGCATGAGCTGATGGCATTCTGTTTACCCGGATCAGATGTGTAGTTTTAGCATTCCTACATCAATTAGGTGTGATGTGCATTGGTAAAGGAGCTACTGGCACAGAATTACCTTCAAGGTAATTTAGAGTCAAGAAAGATAATAGTTCAAGATTCGCCATCACCCACTACTATCAACCTCATCTATCTGGAACATGGTGCATCCAAGAAACATATTAATATGGAAATTAATTCAACTAAACATTCTTTGACAATGCACATAGTCTCTAACAATATAATAAAGAATTTTCTGCATTATGTAATGGGGCAATCTTTTGAAAATGAATCCTTCATGCTGTTTTTGACCAGCAGTTTTTTGAAGGACATAACTGATTTGTTGTTTATTGTGTGTTTGCAATTTAACATATCTTTTACTTCAAATGTCAATAACTGTGCCCCCTCCCCCAACAATCAAGATTAGGAGCAGTGAGAAAAGGGTTAAATCATAGCCCCACTGTTCATACCCCAACCTCATAGCTGTTAACTGATTAAGCACACTAATTGCAATCAGGTCATTACAGCCACATCTAGTTTGACCATGAATCAGTCCTAATATGAATACACTTAAATGGTAAATGCTAAAGAAACATGTTGACATAATAGCCATGTGAAAGATTGGGTAAGAATGAAAAGTGTGTTTTTCATTGTATTTATATAATACAGCTGTACAGAGTATATGATGCATATGTTCATATTTCAGGATTTAAGATAACACAGGATGGGCAAGCAAGGCAGGACAGCTGGCTGGACCCAACTTTGCAAAATGTTTGGCTTTTCTAAATAAATGAGGGAAAGTTCTAGAACAGTGGTTCCCAACCTTGGATCCCCAAATGGTCTTAGACTGCAACTCCCATTAATCCTGGCCAGCACAGCTAGTGATGAAGGCTTCTGGGGCAGAAAAAAACTACTGCATGGAAAGTCAATCAAGGGGTGAAAAGAAATCCTTCCTTTTCTTTACATCAGATGCATTTGCATGGAAACATTTTTGTCCTCCAGACCCTGGGGGCCATACTTTCCACGTTTCTCTACAAAATTTTGTGACACTAAAACTGAGGTACCTTATACCCCAAAGCTTTTGGGGATAAAGTTGGCCATTTTTTTACAGTCTCTGCCCTACACATGTGATGGTCTGGAAAGTCCTTTTTTAAATCCATAAACAGCATACATCAGGTTTCTTCAAGAGGGGAACCTAAAAACTAGATGGCTTTGGGGGTGGCATGCATTCCATGTACCACTCTTTGCTTATTCGTGATTTAAGGAGACGCTAATACAAAAATGATATTTGATAATTGTTTCATTATCAGTCAACTTCAGTATTACGGAATACCACTGTAGAGTTAAATTTTGTTTGAGGCAAAGAGCAGGTTCATTCATAGGCAATAAGTTCCAGGTCCTAACATATTTGTCTTTCCCTTTTATTTGCTGGCAGCAAAAATCATTTTGTTCAAGTAGGAAATAGACTGAGGCTGAGAGAAAGGCTTTCAAAAAGTAGAGATTTTAAATTTTTATTTTATTTATTTTATATTAGAGTGCTGTTACCCTGCCTTTCTCCTTGGAAAAGGACCAAAGGTGTCTTACAGTAATGAGGGGTCAATATACAGTCCAGAACAATTAAGACTTGTTTAAGTATTGAGGACAGGGAATTGAGGGACATCTTACAGCATTAAAAGACATTATGAGTGATGGAAACTAACACTGAAAACATAGTGCTAATGTAATCTAAATTCTATAAACACAAAGTCTATGTCAGGGATGGTGAACCTATGGCACATGTGCCAAAGGTGGCACACAAAGAGCTTTCGCCTGGCACGTGACATGCTCCCTGCCCCCCTTCCCGCTCCGCTGGACCAGCCATGAGGAATTTGTGGAGGGGGAAGTGGGGGAGCAGGGAGCATGTCAGGTGCCAGGCCGACCCTGTCATCTCCATCCCCATCGCCATTGCCATTGCCACCATCGCCCCTGCCACTGATGACCCCACCTCCGCCGCACCCGCCGCCATCACTGCCGCCCCCTCCCGCCACCGCCACCGATGACCCTGACCCCGCTGCCCCCGTCGCCTTGCTGCCCTCATTCTTGCCCCCACCCCTGCCCCCCGCTGCCGCTGACCCTGCACCCCCACCGCCACCGTCCCCATCGCCATCACCCTTGCCACCCCTGCTGACCCCGACCCTGCCTCCGCCGCCATCCCTGCCCCTCCCACCACTGCCGCCAATTACCCTGACCTCGCCGCCCCTATCGCCCTTGCTGCCTTTGCCCCACCTGCCCCCCGCTGTCACCTATCCCAACCCCCCGCCACCACCCCTGCCATCCCCATCACCGAGTTTGGGCACTCAGTGCCAAAAAGGTTCGCCATCCCTGGTCTATGTGATCATGTATGGTAGATTCATATAAAAGTCACATAATAGTTAGTCCATCATTCAGGGAAAGCTTGAAGAGAAAGGTATTTGCTTGTTTCTGGACCTCAGAGATGGGGCAGTCCTGGCTTCTAGTGGGAGGGAGTTCCAGAGCCTGGGCGCCACAGCCGAGAAGGCCCTTTCATTTGTTCCCACAAGACGTACCTGTGAGGGTGGGAGGATGGAGAGAAAGGCCTCTCCTGATGACCTTAATACCCAAATTGGTTCATACTATGAGATTCAATCTTTGAAGTAGCTAGGACCCAGGTCATACAGTGCTTTGTGGATTAATGTCAGCACTTTGAATTGTGCCCGATAGCTGATTGGTAGCCAGTGGAGTTTAATAGGGGTGAAATGTGATCTCTTTGACCCGGCCAAGTCAGCAATCTGGCTGCTACATTTTGGACCGATTGAAGTTTTTCATCGGTAGTCCCCACACAGAGAGCGGGGACATCACTAGGACATGAGTCACAGAGGCCAGATTTGTATCCTTCCATTTATCAGGGACTTTGAAATCTTCTATTGAAGGAGTTCTAGGGTATTTTCTGACCCCACTGCAATTTCTATGAAGCAATCGCCAGGTTAGGATTGCAGTCAAAGTGTGAGCTCGGTTACATTTAGACGTCATATATTTTCGTAAATCCACTGAGAATTCCATTGCAGTGGCTTCTGACTCAGCTACTGAGTTCTTCATATGTTAATCCAATAAAGTTAAACCAACTGCATATGTCAAGTAGCTAAAACTTGGGAGACATTGGCCAAAATTCTATTGGTTAGTGCACTAAACCACACTAATTTATTACACTAAGCAACAGGATTTTGGCCATTGTTTGTAACTCTTTCAGCAACCATGTCTTTGAATTACTGTCTTGCGTATCCTGTGATGTGTGGACTCTGCAGCAAAATGTGACCGTGTGGGACAACATGTGCTGTCTGGGTGGATAGGGTCCAATCTTATTATGATCCACCTTGAGTTCAGAAGCAAGGCAGACTATATAAAAGATAAATAAGATAAATAAATCTGTATCATTATTTTTCCACCAGCAGCTTCCTGTATACCCTCAAATGCTGCTGTGAAGTTCAATGAGTTTTATAAGATGATGGAAACAAAGCAAAATATCCACAAGAATTTTAATTTCTTGGAATGTTTTCTTAAAAGCAAAAGTGTTCTGCTTATATACACATTGCCCCCTCCCCAGCAAGCTGGGTACTCATTTTACTGAACTTGGAAGGATGGAAGGCTGAGTGAACCTTGAGCCTGCTACCTGGGATTGAACCCCAGGTCGTGAGCTCAGTTTTACCTGCAGTACAGGCATTTAACCACTGCACCATGAGGCCCCTTGAAAACTAAAAAGCTTAGATGTTATTTAATAAAGCAAATTTTTAAATTGGAAAAAATGGGTAGAGGAGCAAAACATTTTAGAATTTCCGGAAGCTGTAGGAAATTCTCCAAAGCAATGCCTGAAATAGCAGTTAACTACTAGACAATGAATGTAATCTGTTCTCGAAGACTTTCACGGCAGGGATCTGATAGTTATTGTGAGTTATTTGGGCTGTTTGGCCATGTTCTGGAAGTTTTTCTTCCTAACGTTTTGCCAGACTCTGGCTGGCATCTTCAGAAGGCATGGAGCTCAGGGAACTAGGAGCACAGTCAGAGTACAGACAGAACTCCTAAATCCCTGCGCTCTTTGCCCTCTGAAGTTGCCAGCCACATAGTCTGGCGAAACGTCAGGAAGAAAAAGTTCCAGAACACGGCCAAACAGCCTGAAAAACTCACAACTATAATGAATGCAATCCTTTATGTGTCTACTCAAACCTAATTGGATTAAGTGGAATTTACTATTACATAAATATATATTGGCTTGCAGCCTATTTTCTATTTTTTCTTTTTGCAGAAAATATTTAATGGCCTTTATTTTTTCTGATGCTGAAGCATAAAACCAAAAGCGGGAAACTGAAGACCGCATGTATTATAAAAAGGGAACAATGATGCTAAAACTATTAATTTGGCTATAATTAATTCCTTCCACCTGCTGAACAAACTAAAACATAACCCCAACTTTCTAGCAGAGGTTGCTATATCTTGGTATTGTTTACCTCAAACCCAAAGGGAATTTCATGTTTCAGGAGCAAGTAATGGGATACTTGAGCAAATCATTTGTTTTGGGTTGAAAATGAACAATTCCAACCATGTTTCATGGGATGGTGCTTGAAACCACACACCCCAGATGACTCTAGAACCTAAATCTGAACTCATTTCATACAAACATGTTCATTGAGGCTATCTGCCACACATTCTGGACACTCTTAACAACTGTTTCTCTGTACAGTCCATGAAGGGGTGGTGCCCAACCTGACAAAGTGGGGTTTTATCCACAAAATGTTTATATTTTGGTGGGTCAATAAAGGTACCAACATACTCTTGCATTTGTGCTGTCCTGAACCACACAGCCTTTTCGTAATTCCTTCTGTTATAAAAGGTACACTCAATTCTGATAAATACGAGCACAGGGAAATTATTAAAAGTATTGTAACCATTTGTCCTCTCTGAGAATTGTACTGGAAAGAGAACACTGATTCAAGTTTTCAACAAAGAAATTTTAGAAGAAATAACACTACATGTATTTATTTATTTATTTACAAAAAAATTAGCCGCCCCACTACCAAATGGTCTTAAAGAAATTTGAGATTGTGTCCATTCTAAGAAAAAGGACACATGAGCTACTTGGTAGACATCTAAGTAGAATAGTATACATTTCCATCCTGCTATGAAAAGTAATGGGATGTTATCTTATATTCATATATGTTTGCTAACAAGCCAATCACAAGCATCTCAAGAAAGACATAGTGGAACTGGAAAAGGTGCAGAAGAGAGCAACTAAAATTATTACTGGGCTGGGGCACCTCCCTTATGAGGAAAGGCTAAAACATTTGGGCCTCTTTAGTCTGGAAAAAAGGCGCCTGAGGGGAGATATGATTGAGACATACAACATTATGCAGGGCATGAGTAAAGTGGATAGAGGGAAGCTCTTCTCCCTCTCACAAAATACCAGAACTAGGGGACATCCACTCAAATTGAGGGCTGGGAGAGTAAGAACAGATAAAAGAAAATATTTTTTCACCCAGGGTGTTGTTAGTCTGTGGAACTCCCTGCCACAGGATGTGGTGATGGCATCTGGCCTGGATGCCTTAAAAAGGGGATTGGACAGATTCCTGGAGGAAAAGTCCATCACAGGTTACAAACCATGGTGGAGATGTGTAATCTCCAGTCTTAAAACCGGGGTACTTCAAGGACCATATGCAGGGGAGTGGTATCAGGAGACAGATATGTAGTCACGTGTGCTCCCAGACGCATCTGGTGGGGCCACTGTGAGATACAGGAAGCTGGACTAGATAGGCCGTTGGCCTGATCCAGCATGGCTCTTCTTATGTTCTTATGTTCTTATGTTCACATTCATTTTTGAAAGAAGTTCATTGGATCAGTCACACGTAGTCCCAAGTGTTTCTATTTTTAATTCTTTCTGTGTTACACAGGCTGACCAGTATCTTTTGTTTTGGGATTAAAAATGCAGTGGCTGAAACCCTGTTGCTTACCATAGTAATACTGATACTTCATGTCCATCTCATCGCTGTTCGCGGTCCCGCTGGAGACCGGTACGAAGAAATCTAACTGCACGTCCATTGCTGGACGAGGGGAGTTTGTCCCGACCACGCCCCCTGAACTGCAATCTAAGCGGGACGGGAGATTCCCCTCCCTGGCCTCGGGATTCTGCTCATCTCGCTTTTTGTTCCGATACGAGAGCCCGTGAGGTCAGTCTCCTCCCGTGACATGCCATTCTCTATCTAGTGGCAGGAGTCCAACGTGCCATTCTCCAGTACATTCCCAATGGAGTCAGCAACGCAGTGCAGAGAGATTAAAAGACAAATGCCTCAAACTTAGCTCTGTAATTGAAGGCATGGCTTCGGAGAATCGAAACATCGAAAAACGGAAGGTCGGGCCAGGAAAAAAACGGAGAACAAAGGCATGGAATTTCACATCTCATCATAGAATGAGGATGTGTGGAAGCAGCCATGCCGGTATCATCAATTACGCCCGTGCGTACAAGGGAACAGGGACAGAACCGCAAGAAGACCACGTGACCATGACCGACATCAACATGCAACGAACTTCCTCCCGGGACGAAAGTGGATGTGAAGCAACCATCTAAGACACAACTAGGGAAAACCCATCAAATCAGTGAAACTTACAGAGGAACCAAGTCACCAAATCCCCACTATTTCAACAGGCTGGTGCTAGATGTGGCTTGCTATGCTAAGCAAGCGGATACTGACAAATAAATAATGATTTTTAAATGTTCTGAGAATTTGCTGCTGCGGGGACTAAAGAATGTCCTTATTTTCAGAAATTAACAAACAACAAAAGGTTGCCACTCACAACTCATGAAATTAACATATTTTCTTGTCTAAATCAGCTACTTTCCCCCTTCCAGGTTTGGCTTTTAGAGAGCATCTTGATCCACCGCAAGTTTAACTGCTTTAAAATTCAGACATAGATACGTCATACCAAATATTCTGTGTTCTGTTATAAACAACTGCCCCTGCTGCTTAAGAGCAACTATTTCCTTTTGTAAGAAAGAATGCGGCCAAGCAGTGCTGTTACCAGGGACGTCTGTGTATGTTATTTACAAACTGTGTAACTCTCATCACCAAGAAACCATTTATTGGAATAACCATGGAACACTGAAGATTTACACTAGAAATTCCGTATGCCCCTATCTGTTTGCTCAAAACTTTCCCTTTCCTATCGACAGCTGCTCTGTCCGTCTGTCTTCTGGAGCAGGAACACAGTCCCTGAAGCCCTTACATAACTTCCCCATCCCACAAAGATCCAACACATTTTCTGGAATGAGACAACTCCTTTTAGATTGGCAACTTACAGACCCTATTTGCGGCAGGCGGGGGGGGGGAGAGATCTCTTTGTTTCAACTGCAGATCCCTGGCTGTTGGAAATAGATTACAAACCCTCAAGGCAATACTTTGGAGCTGATTTGTGCATGTTGCTGTGGAGAGCAAGTGACTACCCCCTCAGAGAAAACATGTGAAAAACATCACACTCAAAAACAACAGCTCACAATGCAAAAGTTGTTGTCTTGCATTTAGGAAGATGCTGTGTTCTTAGCTCTCTCAAGGTTCATGTTAGAATGCATATAGACTAAGTCAGGCATGTCCAAACGTTGGCCCTCCTGATGTTTTGGACCACAACTCCCAGAATTCTAAGCTTAGCTTGCCAGTGACAAAGGACTGTGGGAGTTGTGGTCCAAAACATCTGGCGGGCCAAAGTTTGGACATGCCTGGACTAAGTACTGTGCTTGCAGAAAGTTCCTTCCTCAGCATCTGTAGCTGAGGTTTGAAATACTGCCTGAAGCTCAGGACGTAGCTGCTGACAGTCAAGGTTAATATCTATCCAGACAGATCGACTAGTGGTCTGACACAGTGTAGAAGAAGCTTCATTGTGTGGTTTCATCTTGCAAGCCCGTTGGTGGGATGGAGTTACTGTCAAAACCAGGGAAAGGGTGGAGAGCAGCCAACTCTTCACCCCACAGCATGATTCTCAGAGATTCTTCCTTCCAGATGAAGTGGGTGAGAATGAAGTTGCCTTTAATATACACACTTACCCCAAAGTGGCAACAGTAATAAAGAATATGAAGGTCAAACTATCCTTGTTGTTAGGAGGTGACAGCTTTTCAGGATTCTTCTTCATTATAAACCCATAGGATCTGTGTTCCCAGATGCCAGTGTTTGAGTTTCTCTCCAAGGGTGAGTATAAGTAAGTTCTTCTTGGCTATAACTGGATGACCTGAAAAGACTGATGGTTCCAGTTTTTCAGTCTCATTGAATTTTAGGTCTTAATTCTAGTTTTAGGTGTCTGTCAGTCCAAACAAATGAAATTGACTCAGACATACCTCTCATTGCATTTAACAGGTCTTATTCCTTGGTTACTTGTAGAGATGGGCACGACCAGAAAATTTTTTTTCCGAGTTGTTGTTTTTCGGGACGGGTCCCGTTTCCGTTTTTTTAATTTTTTTAAAAATTCTTGTTTCTTCGTGTCATTTGTCATTTGTCGTTACCGCCACCACGATTTCGCGTGATTTGACGTCCCAGCAAGTGGCGTCCTGCCGGCGCTAGGTGTTTTTGCACCCTAGGCGGCGGGCGGGGGGGCGGGGGCATGGGCGGGGGCGGCGGCGGCAGGGGGTGCGCGGCGGCGGGCGGCGGGCGGGCGGCGGGCGGGGTCCCACAATGACCCAGAGCAGGCGGAAAACACTTTAAACTGACTTGCTGCACAAGACTGCATCGAATAAAGCAATTGCAATTTTTATTGCAAACAAAGTGGGCAGTGCACCCACAGCAGAGCTGCAGGCAGGGTATGAAAGGACCTTGGCTTGCCACCAAGCAAATGAAATTTTTAAAATAAATCCACACCTCCCCTACCACTCAAACCTCCCCTCCTTTGAAGCACTATCAGAAAAGAAATCCTAACAAACTGCAGGAGAATAAAAAAGAATAAACTGCGTTGCTATTCCCCACAGCAGACAGAGAATGAAAGGAATTATTATTATTTCCTAAAAATTCAATTGAATCAATTCCCTCCCTGCCTGCCTAACTGAAATCTAAAGGCTCCGCGAAATCGAAACTAGTCTAGCACAGCAGCCAGCTACACACAGCCCTCTCCCACCCATATCCAAGCCCGGACTGCGACTCTTCTGGGAGTGCCTCGCCTTTTTATGCCCTCTTGCACATCCAGAAGTGTCAGTCAAAACCTGGCCATGCGATTGGTAGAATGGGTCCAAAAATTTGCATGGTCCCATCCCATGGCCAGCCCATCATTGTGCAGGTGTA
Organism: Phrynocephalus forsythii; assembly: GCA_029282475.1. Lineage (NCBI taxonomy): Eukaryota > Metazoa > Chordata > Lepidosauria > Squamata > Agamidae > Phrynocephalus > Phrynocephalus forsythii. The sequence goes on from JAPFRF010000002.1 coordinate 82,500,881, forward strand.
AAAAAATAAAAATAAAAATAAAATAAAATAAAATCAGTGCGACCTTTTACTGCTATAAAAAACCCACTGCTGCTACTGTAAAAAATCAAGCATTTAAAATAGCTAATTTTCGCATGTTTCTGTGGTGCTTTGGGTTTTTTTTGGACCACGATTTCAAAAAAAATATTGTGGACGCCATTTTGGATCCCCCCGCACCGCATGGCAAATGGAGACACCGAGGATGCCCCCTCCCAGCCCGGTACCAGCAGCCCAGGACAGGAAGGGGGGGAAGGCTGGGGACACCCCCCCAAGAAACCACCCCTCTGGTAAGTGCCCTCAGGCAGGCATATTTTTGCCTGCTTTTTTGGCCGGGAATCAGGGTTTTTTTAATTTTTAAAACTTTTTTTCTGTGCCGCTTGGCATCGCACAATTGCCGTGTGATGCCAGGAACGACAATGACAAATCAGACCCAATTTTTCTTTTTTCGGTTCGAGTTCGAGTTCTGGCAGCTTAATTGTCGTTACTGTTTCCGTTACGTAACGGAAACGATATCCGAAAACGGAAATGACAATTTCGCCAAGTCGTGCCCATGTCTAGTTACTTGTGTTAAGGGCAGTAGCCTAAATGTATGAAAAGGTTTTTTAAATGAACAGTAGTTAATAGGAAGTTGCTGGATAGCTATAAAAAGAAAGAAAAAGTCTAACTTCCTTGTACTTGGAGGCCCCCTGAAAGGGTTTCAGACTTCATGGTCTCCAGTGGATGCAAAAGCCCCATTAAAAAGGCTGGGAAGGATTAGATCAGTTCCAAGGCAAGAAATGGATACTTGCTTGCTGTCTGCAATTTTTCTCCTTCATCAGCTAATTTTGCCAAAAATTGACCTCTAGAGACCAAGGCACACTTCATGGATTATATAGGAGCCGAAGATCCAGAATATGCTCACAAAAGCTATACCTACAGAATTTCAAGACAAGGAAGGCTATGTATTCTATACTATTTCCTCCCCACAAAAACAACACATTTGCTCACATAATTTTCATGCGGTGAAATCCACAAAAACCACTATGCAGCAGTACAGGGTTCGCCTTTTCTCCCCCTTTCCTGATTGATTTTTCAAAAGAAATGTTATTGGCGCCAAACAGTAAAAAAAAGACTCCATGAAACGGCATGTATTCTTCCTCTCCCTGCCTTCCAGGACTCAGAGAGAAGGGACTGGGTTGCTTCTATATAATAACAATCCAGGCTGCCAAGAAATACTCTCATTTCAAGTTCATTTGCTGAAGGCACACACTTCTAACTCCACCCAAGCCAAATTCCACCCAGTTCTTCACACTAGTTCCAGACTCATGAGCTGGCTTAACAAGTGAAAGGCAGGGCTTGCTTGAAGTTACAGTTATGTTCATGCTTCCACGCTGCTGCTTGTTGAACAAGAGGGAATACGTTTAAGCCCAGCACTGCTCAGATAAGTACTCAATTCCGATGCAATAAATCTCTTTCCAACTGCCTGTTGTATCGTGTAACCTCCACTGTGTAAAGAGAACCATGCATTCTCCTTGTTTATTCCTAACCTAAAAGCATTTGAGTCCTGTTGCATCAGGCAGCAGCCTGAAAATAGCAACTTCTGTTTGTGTATAATAACAACAAGCACAGGCCAAGACAGCCATACAGCCTTTGAGCTAGGCTGTCATCCTGGTGAGCAAAACGTAGGTGTCTGTACCTGTGGATCTATGGACTAGAACTCCCAGAATTCAGTTTGGGTTGTTCTTGGGCATATCTTGGAGTTGAAGGCTAAAAGCAAACAAATTAACAAACAAACAAACAAATGGCACATTCCTAGTCGTTAATACCAACTAGATTGTCTGTGAAGATTCTTAGTCATCCAGGTGAGTTTATCTGAAAGTTAAGTCATGGCAATCCTTGAGAGACAGAAACATTCCGCTACTCATCCAAACAGCTTCATCAGTCTGAATACAGCTAGTGCAAGTCCTCCATGACACAACTTCCAGATACCAACTAGATTAAATCCCATCAATCTATTATTGAATGATATTTCAACACTTACATAATTCTCATAAATTTATTTATTTTTATTTTATTTATTTATTCAACTTATATGCCACCCACTACCCAATTCAATGTATCTACTCTGGCTGGAACTAGCAACTGGCTTTTGGCTGAAGTTTCCATCTATAGGGCTGAGCAGACACCACAAGGAAGCTTGCAAATGTGGCTTGAAAGCAATGCAATGGCCAATCACCCACTATAGCTCCATATTGTAACACAGCAAATGGTCACTAATAAACCTCACCGCCTCCACTATCTTTGAGAGACAGTAGCATGCAGTGGACAGAGTGGCAGATTAGGACCCTGGCCCTGGAAACTCACTGAGGGTGGAGGGTAACACTGGGAAAACCAACATCCTACATATATAACCGAGAAAGTTGAAGTAAGGTGGCCCTATCTCACATGTAGTTTGATGACACATAACAATAAGACATCTTTTAAAAACACTGAAGTGGCATGGCTTCACCTGGCAATTGAGTCTCATAAGGTAGGCTCACACCACATAGCAGAATATTTTGCTTTGTCTCTGCTGGGTTTATTGTTGTTCAGTTTACCTGGCTCATCTTGAGGGTGAAAGAGAAAAACTACCAAAGGGCAAAGGAAAATCCCATCTTTTTGTCCCTCATACTAAAGCTATCCAGCTTCAGAACCATGGACAGATACCCTGGCCAAAGGTAAAACCAAAACTCAGTTGCCCACAAACAAAAGAGTCAATTTGTACAGTAATTCACAGAAAGCAACAATTGTTACCAAAGAGTTTCTATTATGAACATTAAAATTTAGTTAGGAAGGATTATAGAACCCTTGTAAGGCATACATAAGTCAATAGTAATGAAGCCAAAATAACTTTTAGAGAAGAGCCCAGCCTGAAATGTTGGCTGGTGTTTAGGATTGACAAAGCCCATGAAGTGGAAGTTTGAGGTCAGGGGTGAACGGAGTGCAGCCCTCCAGATGTGACTGGACTACATCTCCCACAGGTCAAGCAGGCATAGCCAGTGGTGAAAGACACTGGGCATTACAATCTGGTATGATCTGGACACATGCACGTTGCCCATCGTTGACTTATTCCTTGGGGTATTTTTATAATTTAGCCTATCAACTAGTTTAGAGAGTTTCCATAAGAATGAAGTTCACATTCTCTCTTTTTTTTCAAGCCAGAGCCTTAATCCATGTTGATGGCTTCCACACTGTGAGCCTGAGAGAGATTTATGTCCAGATACCCATGAATCAGAAATGGTAGATGAAAGATGACAAAGCCATGATCCATGTTGGAGCATCTAGTGTGCTTTGTAGCTATGGCTCTGGAGGAAGAGGTGAAGCCTTGCCCTGATGCTGTTTTTACTGATCTACAACAACCCTTTCCGCACTTGCTATTTTGTCTACCATGTTTTCTTCACTGGGGAAATGTCAGTTTTGGAGAACAAGTTTACAATGGAGAAGGGGCACTTTAAAAAAAAACTTGTCCACTACCCCGGGGTTCCATATATTTCATTTTATATTTTGTCATACATAATTTAATTTTTAATTTTATAGGTCTAACTCAATTAGCTTAACCCAAGTATAGTAGATCAGGTAATGAATGTAGTTAACATTTGACTCATTGTTAACTCATTTTTTATGACTCTTTGTTAACTCATTTACACAATGGACTGATCTGAGCTGATATTGACAACTGGATACTGACCACAAGAATCTATCATCAAACATTTAATATATTGGTTAGCCAGGCCTTGATTTATTCTGGAGATCTTCCATAGAATTTTTTAAAAAATGTAAAATGTTGGAAGAGCCAGTCATATCTCATCTAGTTTAGCCAATACCTTCTCAGGATTCCATGTGAAAACACTCATATTTACAGTATTATTTAGTCTGAATCAGGTCATCTTTCTCAAAGCCTTGGTAAGGTAATGGTTACAGGTGCTGATACTCCACTGCTAACTGAACACAGACCCTAACAAGGTTTTTTTTTTAGACGTGTGAGATATTCAGAAAACAGTTTACCATTGCTAGTACCCAGTGAGTTTTATGGCCAAGTAGATCTGAAAGTTGAGTCATGGCAACTGGACTTCTTTTCTTGAAAGACTGAAATGGTTCATCAGACTGAGGAAGCTGTTTGGATGAGCAGTGAAACATTTCAGTTTCTCAAGAAAAGAAATCCTGTTGCCATGACTCAACTTCCAGATAAACTCACCTGGATGAATCTTTACAAACCTATGGCCAAGCAGACATTCCAATCCTGGTCTCTTGAATCCTAGTCTGACACTTGATCCACTGCACAAAATGGGTTCCCTTAACAGAACAATTGAGCAAAATCTGTTTCTACAAACAAATGCAATACTATACTGTTCAGATTGCATGGATGTTGTGAACCCTTTATGTACAGAATACACTATCAAGAGTCTTTTCTTTCCAGTTTATACACAAAACTAGGTGATTGTTTTCATTTATGGGTGAAAACACTATGACTTTATTTGTACCAGTGAGAACCACAGGCATAAGGAGCTGGCTGTATTGGATTTTAAACTATATTAAAATAAATCTTCTAAAATAAATTTTATAATATAGTTGGGATTTGAACATATCTCAAGATCCACTTTGGCATTGTTGCATTACTGCTTGGCTTATTTGTTTATTTATATACAATATATATTTTCCTCTGTCCCTTGAAAGTTTGAACTGGAACAGAAGATTCCAGTTTTTCTGCAGAAAGATTTAAACAATAGAATAATAAAAATTGTCCCGAATATTATAGTTTATCAAGACAATCTCTTTTCCTCCACTTGCCACATAGGCAGGAAAACATAAACAGAACTGGAAGTCTGGAATGTCCTGTTTTCCATATTCTGAGTTGATGAAAAACATATTAGAAGCCCTTTCCTGTTACCACAGATTGTCAACATTTATTATTAAAATAATAGCAACAGGACTACTTTTTCTATACTCCCCATTAATAATTTTAAAACTCTATCTATTCAGAATTTTATTGGGATAATCACAACCTTGAGTACATGAAGTACAACTGGGAGGGAGGTTTTTGGGACCTAAAGGAATTATCCCCTTTCTCACTAAGCAATTAAGAAAATCTTTTTTTCTTCCAGGTATGAGACTTCCCTCTGTCCAATTCTAGTCTGTTTTTTTCTGGTTGGTTGCTTGTCCCCTCTCTTTGTTTACAGAGTGTACAGACTTCTTCTCTGACCATTGCCAAGAATAGATGTTTCTCTGCTCCTAATGTCAGGACCATGTGATCCCAGGTATCTCTCTGTCCTTCCAGGTGGTTAAGAGCTCCAATCCCCCTTTTATCCCTTTCCCTTACTCTTCTGATTATAAATGAAAATCAAATGTAAAAATATTTTTCGACTTAAGCTACCTGGGGCTGGGTGGAGGCCGGAATTTTTTCATTTATTTTTATGTTGTTACCACTTCTGCTGCTACCATTAGTACAATTATAATTGCCAATAGAGATGGCTTGGTGGAAGAAGTGGCAGTAAGGGGAACTCTGGGTGAGAGTGACCATGTTCTACTAGAAGTCCTGATTTCAAAGGAAACCAAAGCAGGGTGTAGCCACAGACTTAGGCTGATTGTTTTAAAAAGCCAGTTTTACTAACCTGGCCACAAAGATGAGTAAGGTCCCATGGCAGGAGAGCACAGGACCCAGGAAACACAAAAAGGAGTCCGAGAAGGGTGGGAGGATTTGAAAGAAGGAATTCTTAAAACACAACTACATTCAATTCCAATAAGAAAAAAGTGAGAAGCAGCAAAAAAGGGGTGGGGGCTAGTGTGGCTTCACAAAATCTCAGGGTGACCTGAAAACAAAAAAAGACATGTACAGAAAGTGGAAAGAAGGCCTGGTCACCAAGGAAGAGTACAGGCAAGGAGCAGGAAATGCAGGGATGGCACTAAGGGCCTTTTTACACGACCCCCAAACTCCGCCGCAAATGGCTCCCAGCTCCAGAGCTTAAAATTGTTTACCCACCAGCTCCGGAGTTTACTGAAAATTAAGTGCGACCACGCCCACCTAAGTGGTTCCCAGCGCACTTTTCTTGTACCTGCTCTCCAAGGGTGAAAAATCTTAATGTGGATGTGCCGGGCTGTCCTCGCTTCTTTTTGTTGTTGTTTTTTGCCTCCCGCCCCTTTAGGAGAAGGAACCAGGAAGTGACGGGGCTCCCGGCAGCTTCCACCGGCACCGGGAGTTAAGCCTTTATTCTTTTGTCCCTTTTTTTCTCCCTCCCCTCACGCAGCCAGCAGCCAGGAAGTGCAGAGGGTGGGGACGCATGAAGAGCGACAAACCCCTAAGATCTCTGGTCCGAATTTAAGTGGCCAGCGGATCTTAGGGGTCGTGTAAAAGCGCCCTAAGAGGGGGAAAGCTGAGAATGAGCTGAAATTAGTTGGAGACACTAAAAGCAATAAAAAAGCATTCTTCAGCTATGTGGGAAGCAAAAGACAAAGAAAAGAAATACAGGCACAGCTCCTCAATGGAGATGGAGAAACGGTAACAGATGACAAAGAAAGGGCAGAGGTGTTCAATTCCTGTTTTAGCTAAATGCTTTTCCAAAAGATCAACTTTGAACCTCCAGACATAAGTGAAGTGGAGGGGACAGGACTGCAGCTTGATATTAAAAATCAAATAGTCAAGGAATATATTACTACATTGAACGAGTTCAAATCTCCAGAGAAGGACGAACTGCATCCCAAAATACAGAAAGAATTCAGAACTACTATCCTTTGCTTTCTTGAAATCAAGGGAAAGGGATGAGGTGTCGGATGATTGGAGGAGTGCTAATGCTGTCCCTATCTTCAAAAAGGGCAAAACAAAGAACCTGAGAACTACAGGCCAGTCAGCGTGATTTCAATACCAGGAAAATTCCTAGAGCACATTATTAAGCAGTCACTAGGGAAGCATCTAGAAAAGAGTACAACAATTACTAGAAACTAGAAGTCATCATAGATTTGTCAAGAACAAATTCTGCCAAACTAGAGCCTTCTGGAGCAGTGGTTAAACTGCTGTACTGCAACTATAACTGTGCTTATGACCTGGAGTTCAATTCCAGGTAGCAGACTCAAGGTTCACTCTGCCTTCTATCCATCCCAGGTTGGCAAAATGAATACTCAACTTGCTGGTGAGTGGGGGGCATTGTGTAGCCTGCAGAGAATGTTTTAAGCACGATGGTTGTATATAAATAGCACTAATCTGATTTCATTTTTTGATCAGGTAAACTCCCTGGTAGACAGAGGGAATGCTGTAGACATAATATATCTCAACTTCAGCAAAGCTTTTGACAACATTCCCCATGATATTCCGATAGGCAAGCTAACTAGGTGGGAGCTGGATAAATCACGTGTAAGGTGAATACACAATTGGTTACAGAATTGTACTCAGAAGATGGTTAATGGCTCCTTCTGTAAGTGGGAGGAGGTAACAAGTGGGGTATTCCAAGGCTCAGTCCTGGGTCCTGTGCTCTTCAACATTTTTATTAATGACTTGGAGAAGGAACACGGGGAATGCTTGTTGTGAAATTCATGGATGACTCAACATTGGATGGAATAGCTAACACGGTAGAAAACAGAAGCAAAATTCAGAATGATCTTGATGGTCTGGAGCACTAGGCTGAAACCAACAGGATGAAATTCAACAGGGATAAATGCAAAGTACTTCACCCAGGAAGTAGAAAGCAAATGTACAAGATGGGGAACATCTGGCTCAGAAAAACGACAAGCAAGAACGACCTTGGAATCCTGAATCCTGAATATGAGCTAACATGTAACCAGAAAAAAAAGCAAATGCTATTTTGGACTGCATTAACAGAAATTTAATCCTGTGAGAGTCTTGTCCTTCTCTATTCGGCACTGGTTAGGCCCCACCTTGAGTATTGTATCCAGTTCTGAACACCACACTTCAAGAAAGATAAAGATAAATTGGAACAAGTTGAGAGGAGAGTGAACTTTTCAAATATTTGAAATTGTACAGGATGCACAACAATGGGCTCCTCCTCCACTGCCACTGTGACTAATCTTCCAGGCAGGTGAGCAGAAGATCTGCTACTGTCACCACCAGCGCCGGGGACCTTAGGGTGCATGGGCAGGTGAGCAGGCAACCCTCCGCTGCCGTCGCTGTCACCACTGGGGAGGTATTGGGCGGAAGCTGGCAGGGCAGCAGAGGCTCTGTTGCCAGCGCTGCCAACACCGGGGAGCTTGGGGATGGATGAGCAGGCTATTACGACACCAGTGCCAGGGAGCTTAGGGTTCACGGATACTCTGCCACCGGGGGCCTTGGGGAGTGGGTGAGAGGCTCATTATGGTGGGTACGCAGTTTTCAAAGTGCTGCAGCCAAGGGAATCTGCTTTAATTCCGATGGAACAAAAGCCGTCTGATTAGCCCCTTTTGCTCCGGGGGAATCAAAACAGATTCCCTTGGCTGCAGCACTTTGAATACCACCTGCCAGCCATAGTGAGGGGCTGCTGCAGCCAATGACACATCAGCTGCAGCAGTCTGAAAACCATGCACATGCCATAACAAGCCCCTCACTCACCACCCCCCAATATACCTCATAAGACGAATGCAAGTGGGAAGGAAAACATTGCCTTATGATTTTTTTATTCTTATCACTGGAAATTGCATTCATCCTATGAATTTTTTCATTGTAAGGGCATTCATCTTACGAGGTGTTATTGTACTGCAAAGGTCAGATGCAGGGGAGTGGTATCACGAGGCAGATATCTAGTCTTGTGAGCTCCCAGAGGCATTTGTCGGGGCCACTGTTAGATACAGAAAACTGGGCCAGATGGGCCCTTGGCCTGATCCAGTGTGGCTCTTCTTATGTTCTTATGTTCTCATCTTGACAGTGATATAATTCAATTGAAATACAAGTTGCAATATTTCCTACCACGGTAGAAATTATGGATTCATGTGATTGAACATCAGGTCCAGATTATCCAATGTTTACAAATACAATCCATTGTTTTTAGTGTGATGAGAGACTAGCAGTTCTCTTGGGTCCTCAAAAGGTCATTTTCCTATGTTTCGATTTGTTCTACTTAAGCATCCCTGGATGATCCATTTTCTTTAGGTCATCTGTTCTTCCAATGAAGGATGAAATGTCAGTGTGTCTGGAAGGAAATGCTGTTTATGAAGAATGAGAGACTCAAGGAGAGGGATATATGCACAGCAGATGTGCTCATGTGATGGAGGTAGTGGGATGAGATAGAAAGAGCACTTGCATTTGGAAGACATTCAAGTCATCAGCTAAAATGGAAATTCTTCCTAATTCATATCCTTTGTGAGTTGTACTGTTTGCTACGAGGGTTAGATTATCAGACACAATACTCTCCAGCTTAGTTCACACACATCACACATCACATTTCATGACCCTTGGCTTGGCAGCAACTCTGGGAACATGGGAAAGGAGCCACAAACTCCATCCCAGCTAGCACGTCTTTCCATTGCTTTCAGTGGAAGAGGCCCAAGAAGTGGCTAGACGGTTGGAGATGTTCCCTTGGGGTTCAAAGGCAATAGGACTGCCCTGATATTTTTGATATGGGTGGCTCTTCAAAATTCAATGAGGAAACAACCCTTTCAAAGAGTGCATGGGTGGACTGCAGAAGTCAAGTACATCGAAGACAAATACTTCAAATACATCGAAGACGAAGGAAATCTGTGAGGTGGTTTGACACTGGAATCCTGAGAACATGTGACAAAACCTCCAAGCCTTCCACACATGGTTCTCTTTACCAATTTCATATCGGCGTGAAACAACAACAAGAAGAAATTGAATTGATCTTTGGAGGCACGGGTGGGTGATCTGCAGCCCATAGACTACATGTGCATTCTCAGGTCCCCAGTGCAGCTTCACAGGCCTCTCCAGGCACTTTCATTTCCCAGGCCCAGAAAAAAAGATCAGACCCTAAAATGGCAAATGATGCCCTGCAGACTCTTAGAATACAATTTGCTTTCTAAATGCATTTCAACAACTTCCCACCACCATCATCCCAGCCAACTTGGATAGAAAGCCCTTTGAATAAAAGTAAAACTTATTAGCTAATTGCTTGGCTCCAGAAGGCAAATCACCTAAAAAAATCAGAATAGAATGAGATTTGAATACAATACAGAATTGTCCATCTGAGGACATATGACAACTATGACATATGACTTGGAGCCATGCCGGCCACGTGACCATGGACTCGCACAACACTGGCTCTTTGGCTTGAATATGGAGATGAGCACCGCCCCTAGAGTTGGATACGACTAGCACACATGTCCGGAGGGAACCTTTACCTTTTTATAGGAGTAGGTAGGTACTTAGATTTCTTTCTCTTGCCAAAGAACTAGGCTGGCTGCAGAGCCCGTGCCTCTTTACTTATGTGGTTATGGGTGCCGTTTGCTGCTTTGCCCAAGACAACAAAGTATCTGGGCCAACTTTGCTTTTGAAAGGGATTTTAGACAACCCCCCTGCTATTACTCCCTTTGTAGAAAACTATAGTCATTCTCTCCATCACACATGGTCTCCCTCACCCAGCTTTAGTGTATCTATGTTTGAACACATATGCATATATGTGTCTGCTAAATAAATTTTGCTTTGTTAAGAAACTACACATAGTAACAGCATAGAGACGTTCATATGCAGCCACCTGCACTTCTTTTTCTTAAAATTATGTTGCTCTTTCTAGCAGTTTTTCCATGGCTGTTGCCCAAAAGAGGGATATTTTCAGAAGTCAGTGGACCTGTTTCAAAATGACTGAAACATTTCCTTTTTTAAAAAAATGGTTAGGAAAATCTGACATCTATGGCCACTTATTTGCAAAAGCATTCTTTTTGCCTTCATTTATGAGTGAAGTCATTAATTTTAAGATCGAGAGAACGTGACAGATTTTATTTGGTTTTTAGAACTCCTATGAGTAAAAACTAGAGAAGACATGCAAATTCATGCAGACTTTCTTAGGATTCCCAGCCCCATGAAAGTTTACTCAGATGTTGAAGAGTTGTAATGGAGGATGTAAATAATAATTGGAGTGGTTCCGAGACTACACGGAACCGCCTGGCCCTGCCCCACACTGTCACAAGCATGACACTTTTTACCCGGTCCCAACATTCCACTCCATTCCCGAGATATCGGGAACAATACATCTACCGCCGCTTGAGCTGGCTGAGGCATTGTTAGCGGAGCCGAGAGCCTGGGTGGCCGGAAACCGCCACTTGTAACCAATGTCACAGTTTACACAAGATACAAACTAACCGTGGCAGTTCATTTCCGTGGAGAGTCCATAAAACAGCGGGAGCGCTAACAGGATAACTGCTTGCACGCCTTAGCCAATCAGCGCCCCCTCCATCAATCGATGTCTAGTTCATTACATCCGGAAGGGGGCACGCAGCAGGGGACCCGATTGCGTTAGATTAAGTGAATAGACTACCCCAACCAGTTAGAATCGAAGCCTCTGGACCGAGGAAATCTAAATCCACACCCGACCTTCAGTTCCAGAGAGGCGGCTATGCTTTGGCAGCTCTAGCGGCACGAATTCACCTCCCCTACCCGGCCTGCAGTTCCATAAGCTCGGCTTGAGTAACAGCGGAGCAGCGGCCCATGTCACTGTCTCCCGGCCGAGCCTCGGATCCAGGGAAATCCTACCTTCTACCGCCAATGCATTTCTATAGCAGTAGCCTTTCCCTCTTTCGCTCCCCTGTACTTCTCTATGGTGGTAGACCACCCAGCGCTCCAAAATCAACCGGGCAAAGTCTCTCCTCTTGTGAAAACCTTTGGAAATTTATTTTCTCCAGTTCCTAAGGTTTCCACCAAAGGGTGGACAAGGCCCCTTGCTAGCAAATTTGGTTGACCCTTTCTTGGCCAAATTGGACACTATCTTTTAACCCTTTGAAACAGCCAGAGATGCAGCCCAGGAAAACCTTCCCGGATTGATGATTTATTTCTACCATGCTCTTGGCTCATGAGAGGATGACTTAGAGCCATCATCCTCAAACCCTGGGAATGCCCTTCTCTCTTACTGCTCGCCTCCATTATCCTCCCTTGCCTGCATCATGACCCTGGCCTCTGACCCAAGCTAGCCTTAGCCCCTTTTCTCTCTTTCTCTCTATCTGTCTCTTTCTCTCTCTCCTTTTCCCCTTCCCCCCTCTTCCTTGCCCTTCTTCCCCCCCCCTCACTTTCTCTCTCTTCTGCTCTCCTCCTTCTACCCCACTAACCCAGGGTGTGCTTTAATGAGTTCCTACACTGCTTCTATACCATTGGACCTCCACCATCTTGGGCATGGGCACATGGCAAGGGAAAGCGGACAACATGAAGACTCCACACAAAGGCTGCATCTTCCAGAAGCTGGATCCATTGCTCATCCTGATTCCTACATGTCTCACCACAGCTGCTGCACCCTGGATTATCCCCAGTCAGAAGCATCTCATTGTTCCAACTTCACACCTTTCAGGGACTGTCTGGCAGCCCCCGAGCTTATCTTATTGACACTCTGGTTGCACCATTGAATTGTTCATGTCTCCTGTTGACTCACTGTCCCCCCCCATTGACTTACTGATTTCCTCGTGTTTGCCAAGACCCTAAACAATATCTAGCTTCCTTCTCGCCATTGTCACAACTCTGATGGCCCATTACGGGACAGATTAGGCCAGTCACACCTGGGCAGATGCCCAGCCCCAGATCATCAAGAACGCCTTGGGACTATTGGATAATCACGAAGACTTCCCCCTACGTGCCCCCAGGGGAGGCGCGCACCTTGGAGGGAGGGAAGGGGAGGAAATAAAATGTGTCTCATCTTTGTCTTCGGGGAGGAACATCTCTGCACTGTCCTGGTTGGTGTGTTCGCCTGCTGTTTTTTATTGGGCTCAATAAAATCAGTATTTTCCTCTGCATCTCTCTCCTGTTGGATTCCTTATTGGGTCTTTGGGTTCCAGCAGAACTCAGCAGGACTAGCCTTGCTGAAATCTCTACAATGTAATCTCTATGTTCTAGTAGGGGTTACTCTAAAGATCATTCAAAAGTAGATTAGGTGATACCTTTATTGGTCACTACTAAAACAAAAAATATAAGCTAAGCTTTCGATAGCAACTTGCTACCTTTATCAAAGCATTGTACCAAAAATGCAGTCTTGATAGAAGATGTTGTCTATCAGGTGCTGAGAATGTTTCTGGTGAGTTGGATAACACCACACGATGGTGGTGGAGGCAAGCTGGAGTTAAAACTGCTTCAAAGTCCCGGATACGGTTTACTGTAGCACCCAGCATATCAAACAAAGCATCATAGTCCTTGATCACCTGAATTTGTTTTTCTGGTCACACAGCTCAACCCACTTTTTTATTTCTAAAAATCATTGTGTTTAAAACTGCAGTCTTAACTTTAAATATGTCAGAATCGACTGAGAACAGTTTCCATTGTGTTTGTGTGTTTTAAGTGTTTCATGAAGGTTCCTTCCAATAAAATTCTCACCAGAGAGAATATTAACCATTCAGTACAATAATCTGCTTAGATGATAAATGTTGTTTTTGGAAATCCTTTAAGTAAAACATTAGATATGAGAAAATATTCACATTCTCATAGGGTAGAATAATTTTTCATTCATCCTTAAAAGCAAACCCACCTGATCTGCACCTCCTGAAGTAAAATGCAAACTAAAATAAAAAATATTTTAATCATACCGATACAAGTAATAAAGTCGATGCAGTCTTCTGATTTAAAAATACATGGAGATGTATATATACAAGGAGAAAGTATCTGTTTAAAAAAGATATACATGGATTATATTTAGGAAATTTAGATCCAAAAATGTGCATATTGGGGCAAAAAAAGGTAAAGCCCCCCCCCCGCACACATGCGTGCTAGTCGTGTCCGACTCTAGGGACAGTGCTCATCTCTGTATTCAAGCCGAAGAGCCAATGTTGTGCAAGTCCATGGCCACGTGGCCAGCATGGCTGCAAGGAAACTCTTTGGGGCAAAGGTGTGTATAAAAATGAATGCATGACTAAAATGCACAAGAAAATGCATTTAAATTTTCATGAAGACTTTAAAAAGAAAACATTGCAGGATGCAGAATTTGGAAGGGCTGGCTGGGAGCAGAATTCCAGGAATTGTAATTAAAAATGTGATGTCCCACCCCAGGCCTTACTGGTTTGAAAATGAGAACCCAGCTAAAATCAAAAATTATGTGTTAATCCACAGGTATCAAGATGAACTTGGGATTCAAGTGATGTATTTGGCTAGTGGGCAGATTTTCAAGGTCTTATTTACTGAATTGTGGTGATTGATTACACTTATAAAAGCTGCATCATTCCATGGAGTCTCAGGTTTCTAAAGGGATAGTCAGGATATTTTTACAATGACTAACAAGGCAACTTTCCCCTTTGTTCTTATAAAAAGCTTAAGTCTAGGAAAGGTATATTTTATTGATTTGTTTTTCCAAAAGTTTGTTAATGTGGCCAGAGTAGCCTTTTGTGACCTGCACATAATTGCAATATATCTGGAACAGTCCAAAAGTCTTAGGAGAAAACAAAAAAGGGGGTGAGACCAGCTTCTCAGGTTACAGTTGTATGGGCTGCAAGCCTCAAGTAGGGATAAGAGGTATGGATCTCACATAACATTAGGCAGATGCAGGGGAGTGGTATCAGGAGACAGATATCTAGTCTTGTGCGCTCCCAGACACATTTGGTGGGGCCACTGTGAGATACAGGAAGCTGGACTAGATGGGCCTTTGGCCTGATCCAGCATGGCTCTTCTTACGTTCTTATGTTCTTATGAACACATAGTTGCTTTATGCATGTTCTGAGTGCCTCAACACACAACAGGATTGATGAAAAGAATTACAATAACAAGTTATTCCCCCCCCCCCCCCAGTTTTCATAAGATCCACAACACTGCTTATGATATTTTAGGTCAGGCATATCACTTTTTTTTACTGTGCTCAGCTGGGAAAAATGTATTGGATCGGTCTTGGTTTCCTCCCATCTGCTGTATGTTGATCAGCTGCCTATGCAATTATTATTCTTATTACTCTAAATTTATTGCACTCCCTCCAATCTTCAGTCATATGAAGCAGATGCTTCATTAATCTGAATCTTGTGCATGCCACATTCTTCTAAAGGAGCTTTAGTTCTGTGAATTTTATGAACATTTCAGTGTTCGCTGAGAACATTCAAGTGCTATAGTCTCCATTAGAGTGACACCTATAAAACAACATTATATTGGATGCTTGTCAGACTCAGAAAATCCTGGTGCTAATTAAAAAGAGTGGCTGAAAGGAAATACTGTACAGCAGGAAAGAACAGGGAGGATTATTTCTTTCAACTGAAGCACTGGATTCAATTTCAAATAAATGGGGTTTTGGTGGGTGGTGGGAACAAGCAGAAGTCTGGACCCAAAGGCAAGAGGCTGGGCCAAAAAAGCCAAAATTCTCCTCAGGAGAAACATTTCAGACTTTTAGAGTGGCCTGAACTTGTACAAACGAAACCACCAGATTAAGAGGACATGGACATTTGGAAGGTCAGAATGGGTAGATATGGCCCAAAGGCCCGAGTTTTATCACCTCTGCTTGAAAACAGAAAGAAAGTGTACACTATGTAGGTGTTGACATGTGCCTTATTCTCTAACATTCAAGACTTTTTTCAGGATCTCAGTCACTGTGAAGGTTTAAATGTTTATGAGAGCAGTGGTGCTCAAAACTCTTGTACCACACAAATAACTTCAGGTGCCAAACAAAGGTCAGCTTTATCGCTCCAAGCTAAAGGAAACAAATGACCATAAATAGAAACTCTCATTTTCTAAGAAAAGGATGGAACTACACCCAATGAGGACCCAACTGTATTTAGATTCTAGTATAATTGTTTTTATTTTAACATGGTCCACCGATGTTATCATGTTCTTTTGAGGTTCAGTTATAAATCTTCAAAAACAATTATTGAAGAAGTGATGTGTGTTTGCTCCAGCTGCTTGCTAGCATTGCAATTCTAATTTCCTTTTGTTAGGCATTTCAGCTTCTCGTGACACACACACACACACACACACACACACACACACACACACACACACACACACACACACACACACACACACACACACAAGTGACAAATCTCTCTCCCTCTCTCTCTCTCTCTTCATTTTCCTTTGTCTTGCTTTTTAAAATAAATACACTAATCAACACCATTTTCTGTGTGTTTGGCATCCCCAGACAATGGTTTGGTTTCCTCAGGGTGTAATTGGGAGCCTGAGGTTATTGGGAATATGGAGCTGTTGTCACTTAGGCCTCGGTTGCATGGCTATTAACTGCGCATCATATTTGGATGTGTACTAAAATTGCGGGCAATCATGTGATGGTTGGTACACAGTTAACGTCCCGATGGCAGGAGTGTATATGAGCATGACAGAGAAAAGCAGATCAATAAACAGGGGGAAAGATGCACATTTGGCAAGATGGGACGTACAGAAAGAAGTATTATATACTTCTTTATGCTCAGTAACAGAAATGCAAGCAATTGATTATTAAACTAGGACAGCAGAAAGAGGCAGAAAGGGGGAGGGCTGAAATGGTGTGAATTTTCACTGGTCGCACTGCAATTGTTGCAGTAAAAACTGTGCATCATTAAGAGGAGTAATTTCATCAAACCCCTAGAGGTGGTATAGGATGATGCGGTTAAAGTGCGCCTCTAGGGGAGTGGTCGTCTGGGGTGCCAAAATGCTGCACCTTGGAATGGAGGCACAATCTTTTGCTGCGCAGTCATTCGCAGCAAACAGAGCACCAAAACATTTGTTTCTTTAAAACACCTCTTTAAAACTTCCCACAATAAAGCAAGTGAAGCTTTCTTCTCAATAGTTGGCTCAGGCTGGAGCTGGGAGACAAAACTTCTCTCAGACATCAAAACGGAGGGCTCCCTCAAGGACAGCCCTGCTTGAATCATACGCCATAATTTATGTGGAAGTTGAGTCATGGCTACTGGACTTCTTTTTGAGAGATAGAAACGTTTCGCTGTTCATTCGATGAAGCTGTTTGGATGAACAGCGAAACGTTTCTATCTCTCAAAAAGAAGTCCAGTTGCCATGACTCAACATCCAGATAAACTCACCTGGATGACTGAGAATCTTCACAGCCATAATTTATGAGATTCACTACCCGGGGTTTATTTGGATCATGGTGTAAAGCCCTCATGTATTCAACAACAATGTATTTTAAGCAATACATATATATATATAGCAACACTAGTGACACGAATAATGTAGTTATATTCACTTAAGCACTCCACGTATATATATACATATATACATATATGTATCACATTCACATGTATCTACATTTGTATTCTTTGGTCAAGCCTTTCCGGCTAGAATAGAGAAAGGAACTTCCGCTAAGTCAGCAAAAGCAATTATGAATTCAAGGATCCAATTAAGTTCCTAAGCTTTGAGGATCACACACTAGCAATTAACGTGTGTCCAAGGCGTACCAGGGAGGCCTTATCTCAGCGTCTGGTGTTTGTAACTGTCAAATGTCCAAGGACATAAGGATGATCCTACCCTCCCTGCCTGTGAGGGGAGGAGATCAAACGTACCAGTTAGAACTTTTAGGCAAGTGTCAGAAATACGAAATAAATGACTAAAAAGTGTCAATTAGTATTTGATGTATGTAGCAGGTGTGTGTATGATGTAATTTCAGTTAAGGGAAGACAAAGAATAGAGGAACCCTATAAAATGTATCGCCTTCCAATGCTTGGGCGGAGACCTCGCCTGGAATTTACACCGGGTCGGGTCCCCCTGATTGATCAATCAATAAATTCTTTTCTCGTCTCCTGAGACTCAGACTTGGTCTTTTGCAGCCCATGAAGCGCAGGCACGCTGGCACGGGACCCTCATAAATTTGAATTCCTTACATTTCTGGTGCATTGGCCGGGAAAGGCGCCACTGCCCCAGCGCTCTTGGGAGTCTGACTTAAATCACAGTAAGAATTCATGCTGACCCTGGAACAAATCTAGTCCGGACCCTCTGATTTTGAGAGGAGACTTGTTCTATCAGCATTGGACACAATACTGTTATTTAAGGAGAAACAAAGCCGGCAGAACAACGGAGGAACTGAAAGAGGACTGCGCAAAAGAAATCTGGTAAGAAGAGAAAACTAGTTGTGGGGTGGCGTGAGTTCGAATCTAACAGCTCTGTGGAGTGGAGAAGATTGCGGATTCTTGTTGTCGGCCCCGGGGGTACAGGAGGAGAAGGGTCGGATACGACCTTAACATCCCAAGGACTAGGGGACACTGAGGACACTACGACCCTGAAATCCCCAAGGGAGGAGGGGGTTTTTCAGACTGAAACAGGAGGAGAAGAGCGCTGCTCTAACATCCTGGGAAAGTTTGCAAAGCCCAACATCCCTAGAGTCCGCCCCTAAGTATTTGAAACAGGAGGAGAAGAGCGCTGCTCTAACATCCTGGGGAAAATTTAGAGATATATTAATGCATGGGCATGTGGGATGGTGATTCCACTTTTGAATTTTGCATGTGTGTTTTTCAAGGTAAGGGGCTGTGCCTCTATACCCTGCGTAACCATAGGGAAGTGGCCATTCCCTGTGTCTTAAGCAGGGGCAAAGACTGGCAATCTTTGCCCCACAATACCAACGGAGTTCCACCATCTTCGTTTGATTTTAGAGAAGTTAGAAAGATCTATTCTTAGGCAAGGGATCGCAGTTAACTGGGGAAACAGAAATGTGGGAGAGTTGTGTATGGTTGCTGAATCACATGTTGGCGTGTATGATGGGCATTTGATTGTTGAGGTGTGAGTCCGTTTGATGCTTGTGTGGGAGAAATCATAGGAACACAGTTAGACCTTTAAAGTAAACCTATGGGGATAAATTAGTGCAGTTTATGCACCCCCTTTTTTTTGATGTGCGATGTGGTAACATTGGAATTCTGCCACCAGAAGTAATGATTTTAGTATTAAATGGAACATGAGTGAGCTTTAAGAAGAACCCCTCTAACTAGGATGAGGCAGGACTTTACCATCTCAAATTAAGATTCTAGCCCTCAGGGAGGACAGACCAATTATGACCTGCTAGCAAGAGGTGTGTGAATGTACAAGGACGTGCTTAGTTAATTAATATAAGAGACTAAAAACTCTGCCAACTAGGAGACCCCTCCAGCAATTTTGATAATACCAGGGGAATATGGGCAGTGGGAAAATACTTTTGAATACTCAGGGATAAACAACATCCCGCATATTTTGTGACTGGCTGGTCACGCAACAAAATTTACCAGCTGAAGGGATATTTTACAAGGAAAAAATAGTAGAAGGAAGGCAGCAAGACAGAAGTGGGATGGATAGGTATGATGTTGAGGGAACAGGAGGAGAGCACGGAGCATTGAGGGGACAGGAAGTGCTAGATGGGGGATGCGTACCCCTGGATTGCCTTATTCAAGCATTCAGGAGGTACTTCCATCCCGCTACGCCAATGCCCAACTCCTTGGATATGGAAGCTTTAAACAGAACTAAGGGTTGCTATGCACCACATGAGGAGATAGGTAGGGACGTTATTTCTGAACTATTAATAATCAAAAGCAGGGAAATCAAATCAGGGGCTGAGCCCCTTCTGGCAGCTGGCCACGACAGAAAGTAGAATCAATGCCTTTTTTTCCCTTCTCCAAAAGTAGTGAAGAACATTTGATAAAAGACCAGGCAATTTAATTTCAAACACAGGGAGATTCTCAGGACAAAACTGCCAACAACTATCCTACTGCGCAAGTCTACCTTTTTTTTTTTAGACGAAGGAAAAGTGGGGAGAAGATCTTAGTCTCTCTCTCTCTATCCTATCTAGGCATTATTTGCCTCCCCATAGATATAAGGTTGAAGGAAGAGAGAGAAATTCTACATGTTCACCTAAGATTTTTTTTTCCTCTCCCTCCTGATTTAAGTAGCTCTGTGTATTCATTACAAAAGCCACGCTTCTCAAATTAGGCTTAAGCCAACAACAAGATCAATAGCCACTGAAAGGGTGAATTGCCCCTTTGTTCCAGGGCATTTCACACCTAATACATTACAGAAGTAATTACAGGAGATTATCTGCTTGCCTCAGGCTGTAAAAGGCAGCCGCGGGGGAATTTAAAAGTCGACAGCCCCTCCTTTCTCTTTCTGCTCTCGGGGCCCCCTTGCAGGGCAAGGCAGGATAACAACTCCCAACCCCTCCTTTCTCTCCCAAGCCACTTGATAGAGCTTGGACGCAAAACTTATATTGAACACATCAACCTAATGCATGCATAGCGAAGGGAATAAACTGACCCCTAAAAGCCATAAGCCAGTAAATTTTACAGGCAATGGCCAGAAGGTCACTCCTCTCCACTTACGGGAACGACCACAATTTTCCGTGCTGCCTTAAAAGCATAAAGAGGTGGCTTCTAGCCGACTTGCAGCATTTTTTTTTCCTCCTGGATAGGGGGAGAGGGAAAGGGAGTCTATTGTTTAGAAAAGAATCCAGAACTTATTGCCCCAAAACGTCACGTTTTAATTTAATTAAACCCTTGGAATCGAACACACCTTTCAGGTATTTTTGCCAAAGAATAAGAGGTGAAAATCTTGTTATCAGAAACTTTAGAATAAAAGAATTCTTCGGAAAAAGGACACAAGAGAAACCTGATTTTTTTTTTTTTGGATGTGACAGCACACTAAAGCCCCCTCCCCTCTTTGTAAGCTGTCCTGCAAGCATATTTTTTTTTGCCTTTGAAGTAACTTACAAGTCAATCCCAAAGCGTTGCAGTTAAGGCAGGCTTAAACACTAGAACTTAAGAAGAGCCTTGCTTGCCCAACACAGTGCACAAATTTCTTAATTTGATTTTTAGAAGATATGTTCAAACGCTACTGGGATAGTGATTTTACTTGCGATTTTAATGACTCTTAAGAATATAAGAATTATCTTTTTGCCATAGGCGGTAAAAGGCTCGCCTGGCCACTAAAATGTGCATAGTGTATTGGTGCAGCTTTTAAATCACACCTGGTCTCAGGAGCTCCCCTGAGGAAAATGAGGCTTATTTTCTTTTTAGAAAACAATATGGACTTAACGATTTTCTTTTTCCTTTTTTTTTGTGTGCACATGAAACCTGTATGTAAAGGGCAAGATTCCCTATTTTAAAGGATGGCTCTGCAGTGCACATTATTAATTTGTTCCAAATTTCACAGGGAGCCTAGTAGCGTGGCTATGGAATATTGTTCCAGCTGAACTTGTGCAAAACTGCTGAAGTGCAGCTGTGTACTATGGCCCTTTTTCATAGACTGCACTACACTGTGCCATAGAAATCTGCACACAGTGTACTGCATGTAGCACTATCACACCTGGAGATCTGCAGATTGCTTGGCCATTCTTGTGTGTGGTTGTCTGTCTGTCTGTCTGTCTGTCTCTTTCCACACGGGAAGACGCTGGAGGAAACACCCTGTTTTGCATCTCATGGATATTCTGCCAGCTACACCTTTTTGTTGTCCCCGTGTAGAAGAGCAATTTGACTTGGGGATGGGATCTGTGGTTGATTAGGGACACCTGAGCACCTACGCCTTGCAAGCGCTCATTGGGGCCAGCTGAACTTGTGCATATCTCCTGATGTGCAGAGGTGTCCTTATCATAGACCCCCCCCCTTACTTCACGTACTGGTTTTACGAAGAGGAAAGCTTCAATCTGCCTTTTACGACATTTTTTTTTCCCCGAGACTGTCAGATAGACTATACCACCCTGCCTGGCAGCACAAGGACAGCTGAGGGGCCGTTTTGTGTGTTTGTGTTCTGTGTTTGTCTGTTTGTGGTCGTGTGTCTGTTCTTCTCTTACCCAGGTACATCCTGGAGGATGGGTTTTTGCTCTGGGAAAAACGCCCACCCGTTCTTTATTTTTGGATCACGGAGTCGGTCGGGTTTGGAAAGCTGACGCCGCCGGTCGTAGATGCTCAGATGGGGACCCTCCTGCCCTCCATTCTGTCATCCCTCCTGGACCTCCCCTCCCCGCCTTTGATGCCTTTGATGATGCCATCTTCGTGATGACTTCGCTCCGCGGGTTCGATCGATGTGGGCTCCAGGATCCAGTGATGTCAGCCTTTTCACCCAGCGTGACCCACCCCCGCGACCGAGAGGGAGTGAGGCCTGACCGGTGACGCCTTCTGCCCTCTGCTGTAGATTGCCCCTATGCCTTAGATGACTTCACCCTGGACGGCGGGCGACAACATGAACCTGACCTGTGGTCACCGCATCCTTGCCCATCCTTCCCCAGATGACAGCGTGCGTTTGATACTTCGGAGGGTCCCAAAGCAGCCTGTGGCTTCACTTTCAACTCAGGTTGACAGATTAAAATCCTGTCTTCCTGTCTCTCATTTTCTTCTTTTCTTTTCTTTTCTGTTTGTTTCTGGGGGGAGAGAGTGGGTCTGAAACAGCCACTGACTCTTGTTTTGGACTGCGGCCAACAGACTTTTGGCCCACATATTACACCCAGGACAGAGACTAGACGGAGTTTTACATCTGATGGAATCATCACTGCCTTCAGACTTTCGCCGATGTCTGTGTACTGTCTGTGTGCAAGGAACTTGGATTGTGGCACATGCACACACCAGTCCTCCCAGCATTTCCAACAAGTGAGCAGTGAGCGTCTTTTTGTTTTTCTGCTTTTCTGCGCACGGTAGGCTAGCCTTTGGAGCCTGCAGAATGTTAATTGTTGATCACTGCTTATGTTAATTGTTGATCACTACTTATGATATTGTTTTTTGCTAAAGTGCCTCCCTGAATGTGCTTTTCATAATTCGTGTAATAATCATGCTTTAACACTGAGAAGGTTGTTACCCACCAGCGATGGGTCCAAGAGACACTGTGACCTGCCTTTCTATGCAATTTGAGAGACTATAATTGACAATGATGAACTACTTTCTCTGCCATGATTTCAGTAACTCATTCTTGGTTGAATCATGGGACTCTTACTATTACTCATGTGCTTTATATGTATATTGCCTTTTATTTAGTATCAATGTAACTGTCCGTTGTCTAAGGTATAATGCACACACTGATAAGTAGCTCTGTATAACCTGCTATAATCTGGGTACTGTGCATCACATGCAGTCAAAAGAGTTTATGACCGGATTGTTGGTCCCCAAGTGCCAGAGCCCATGAATCCTCATACAGAGTAACGATATGGACAGTCATATTTCAGAGCAGACTGCTTAGTCATTCTAAGACCATTTCGTCAGCCAAAGGTAAATGCAAGCCCTGTCTACATTTCATTTAGGCAAGTATAGGGAATTATATCTTATACTCTGGGTTTTATGCACACCACACGTTCAAGGAGGATGCTACCTATGTTATTGATCTTTATATGTATTCTTTATGCAAAATGATGGTATGAACAATCATATTTCAGGGCTAGCTGTTTATAAAGCCCCTATGTCAGCCAAAGGAGTATGCTGGCTCCCATTTACTCGGCCGAGCACAGGAAAATTGCAGGCCTACTATAACATGCATTTCTCCCCATGTATTTCTGAATTTGCATAAGAAACTTCTAGGCCTTTCAGCCAAGTTGCCACAAATCAAGGCATGGCATATAAGCCTGAGATTCAAGTTGCCACAAATCAAGGCATGGCGTATAAGCCTGAGATTGCAAGCCTTTGTTCTAACGTACCCATGATTTTTTTTTTTGTTGTTGTGTCAGCCCCCTAAAAGGTTGGGAATCTGAAGGCCCCATAACTTGCCCCAGGAGGCTCACTTAAGAAGCTGTTGCGGCCACAAAGTGCCCTTCCATAGCGAGAATGTAGCATTGATGTGGTCAGTAGAATGCTTCCCTCCATTACAAGTCTGTGGGAGGAACCTTTTACATCCCCGGGCATTGCAGAACTTCATCTGTTGACCTAACTTTGGACGATGGAAAGTGCCCTAGTGAATTAAGGGGTATTTCTTTGGCCTTCACCTATTTGATGCGTCCCCCTGACTTGAGACGCCACAAATCATTTTATGATAATTCATTTTCTTGAACTGTGCCTATAAGCCCTTTGGGGAAAAAGGACTGAGAATGTTTTTCTGACTGCCCTGCCTAAATTTTTGTCAGGAAAATAGAAAGTCCTTCCATGAGCCATGAAGACCATCTCACCCCAGGAATGACATAGGGGGGGCTCACGCAATGTTCACACTTTTGTACATATACCTTTGATATGTTTTGTTCGTCCCTTACAAGTCCATGACGTTTTCTGGGAAATTTACTGGCATAAATTTCCAGAAATCCGTTCAGGGCAGTGTAAGGGAGGACATTTGACTAATTATATATTTATAAATATATATGGCTGCTTTACTAACCACAGGTATGGACAAGCCCTCATGTATTCAACAACAATGTATTTTAAGCAATACATATATATATATAGCCACACTAGTGACACGAATAATGTAGTTATATTCACTTAAGCACTCCACGTATATATATACATATATACATATATGTATCACATTCACATGTATCTACATTTGTATTCTTTGGTCAAGCCTTTCCAGCTAGAATAGAGAAAGGAACTTCCGCTAAGTCAGCAAAAGCAATTATGAATTCAAGGATCCAATTAAGTTCCTAAGCTTTGAGGATCACACACTAGCAATTAACGTGTGTCCAAGGCGTACCAGGAGGCCTTATCTCAGCGTCTGGTGTTTGTAACTGTCAAATGTCCAAGGACATAAGGATGATCCTACCCTCCCTGCCTGTGAGGGGAGGAGATCAAACGTACCAGTTAGAACTTTTAGGCAAGTGTCAGAAATACGAAATAAATGACTAAAAAGTGTCAATTAGTATTTGATGTATGTAGCAGGTGTGTGTATGATGTAATTTCAGTTAAGGGAAGACAAAGAATAGAGGAACCCTATAAAATGTATCGCCTTCCAATGCTTGGGTGGAGACCTCGCCTGGAATTTACACCGGGTCGGGTCCCCCTGATTGATCAATCAATAAATTCTTTTCTCGTCTCCTGAGACTCAGACTTGGTCTTTTGCAGCCCATGAAGCGCAGGCACGCTGGCACGGGACCCTCATAAATTTGAATTCCTTACAATGGCACCAGAGATAAAAGGTAGAAACTCCTTTTTTAAAAAAAAAATCTTCTCAATGTACTTCTCTTCTACAAAAGTTATAGCTATGTTAATTAGGTAGGTTTGTTCCTTTGCTCCTCCCTGGAGGAAAAGAGGAAGAGTGCAAAAGCTTTTTGAAAGTTTATGACAGCTCCGGTGCACTATACCACTTAGGAAAAAAATGATAAATTGAAAACTTCTCCCAGAAAATGGGAAGTAGAGAGGAGCAGGCAGGAAGGGTGGTGGTGTTGTTTGTATAAGAGAGGTAGACCAAATAAGCTTGCATGAAGTACGTATACTATATGGATGCAAGGATCATACCAAATTTCATACTGGACCTCTTAGTGCTCCTGTTTAGTGCAGTCCAGCCTGTTCCAATGGAGCCCACATCAACAAGCCCAAATGTATTTCCTGACATAAAATGCAATTCCCTCTGCTCTGAATTGGTTTAATTTGAATTGGAATACAGTGGACCCTGTATAACATAAAATCTGTACAACATAAAAAATCCAGAGATAGGGGAAATTTGCTTAACAGAATCACCTATGGGGCAAATTCGTACAATATAAAAATGGTCATGATTAGGGATTACTCTGCTTTCAATGCATTCCTATGGGAAATTTGTATAAAGGAAAATTTGCTGAACATAATTTCATAATTTCATTTCATCCTTTATGCAAGGTACCACTGTAATTTGAAAACTCCAGAAAAGAATAGCCATTCTACCATACCTTCTTGGTGGCTGCTCCCGGGCAGTGGAACTCCCTTCCGTCGCTTCCTGGTTGTCTTTCCACCAAGATGCAAAAATTTTTGTACCCAGGAAGGATTTGGCAATTGACTGGCTGCTGTTGAAGGATCTTTCAAAAGAGGACTGCTGTACTATTTGACTTCTCTCCCCCACCCCCAAGGTCTTCTGGATTAGAATCCACTTACTCAAACATATGAGTGAAACATTTTGCCCCAGTCATAATCTAAAGGTATATAATCAGCCTCCTGTGATGCCAATAGTAATTTCACTACCAAGATAAAGAATATTTGGGGGGAAATCCCCCAACATTTCCTCTCTTTCTTCTTAACAGAACCCCACCCTCCATGATAAATTAATATTTTTTTCTTTTTGTAGTTATAATTTGCTATCTTTCAATGACACTCTAAATCTGCAGCCTGAGATAACTCAGATGCTGCATTCTATCTCATAGGTGGCTCACCCTGAATTTGGAGCATGAGAAGAAGCCGTATGGCAGCAGCTTCCGCACCATGGCCAGTACTGCATTAATCAGCCTTAGCAAGCCGAAAAACAGGAAAAAGAGATAGTGAGACTATGCTGGGCATTTCAGCCATTTTTGGAATGAGACAAGATACTTGAATTAGCTTTACTTAACCAAAGCCTTGCTTGCTATTTCAGCTCATTATAATTGAAAAGCTGCCAGAGAGGCAAATGGGAGCATGAGGAGGGGAGCCTTTTTTCATTCTGAACCCAATTGTTTCTATTTCAAGCGTTGCCAGTGAATCATGAGAACACAGTTCCTGTAAGCCCACCATCAAGCCAACTTGGTGGCAGCAGATCACAGAAATCTGACTCTTTGTACTTTTCCTTTGAACAGCCTACTAATCTTTCCCCAAGCGCCTGGATTTTACTGACACTGCCCCCTTTCCCCATATTTCTAGGGCTCTATCACACGTCCTTTAAAATGCTGATTACATTTCAAGATAAAGCGTTTCCAAAAATCTTATCCCCACGGCCACCAGGCTTTTTTAAAAAAGTCTATGTCCCCTTTAGCAAGTTTTCCAAGAACTACTGGAGAAATTGGGAATTTTTGTTCTGGTAAAAAATGTGAGCCAGAAGTCCATGTGTGCTCGCATATGATCCAGTTTTCTGCCTTTTTTTTATCCTAGCACTGACCAGCTCATCCTGGGGATGATAGGCACTTTTTAATTTTTTTTAAATCCCTTCCCCCAGCACTGAGCAGCTGTCCTTTGGGCTGTCAGCACTGGTTTTTTTTTAATGTTTTTTTCATTTTTTCCTAGTGCTGACCAGCTTGTCTTGGGGCTGGTCGGCGCTTTTAAAAAATATGTATTTTAATTCCCCTCTTCCCCCAGCGCTGAGCAGCTGGACTTTGGGCTGTCAGCACTGCACTGTTTTATTTATTTATTTATTTATTTATTTATTTATTTATTTATTCCCAGTGCCACCTACTGGCCCTGGGGCTGTTCGGCGCTTAAAAAAAAAAACAAACACCTTGTACTGTACATGGAAACGGAGATCCCACATCTTCAATCATGTGACCAAGAAAGAAGAAAAGCCAGACTTTCTCATCATCCAGATCTTCTCCCAGGTGAGAGAGCGGCCTAAGAATCCCTGTATGCCCCAGCTTATCATGGTTGGGTAAATATGGCTTATAGGTCCTAAGAGCTCAAGACAAACTATTGAGTTGCTACTGGTTTCAGGCATGTATGGTTTCTGCATTTAGATTGCCTTTATTTGGAGCATGACAGAATTACTTTTTGGGACTACAGCTCCCATAAACCCCTAGCTACTGTGTCCTGTTGCAAATTCTGGAAGTTGTAATTTAAAACAGGAACTTGTTTGAGCTCTGCAGTGAAGCTCCTAGCACAGAACTGAAAAGGAGGCCTTTACCTCTGAATAAAAAGCACAGATAGCCAGGAGAAATCCTAAACAAAGACATCAAATCTGAAACATTTGAGAGAGAAGTGCTTAGATATGTCATCTGGGAATACTGTGTAGACCCTACTATGTGTTTGGAAACATGAGGTGGTGTGTAGTTCTGTCAAGTCATCAGTATGTGATATAGTCTATGGATGAAATGCATAATCACTACTCTTTATAAGCACTTGGAAATATAGGCAAGAAAAAATGTAGAAATTTGAGTTTAGCTATACAGTATAACCATAGATTACTATCTATAAAATCTGTTGGCCCATTTCAGTGTGGTATGCAGAGGGATAAACACTCAGCAGGGCATCCGACCCCACAGAGACCTCAACACATATTCTAGAAGGGGACACAAGCAGACATTTTGTCCAGGACTTAGATTCCTGCACTGAGTGGGGGGGGGGGCAGACTCGATGGCCTTATGGACCCCTTCCAACACTATGATTCTTTTATCAAACACTATTTTTCCATTCCGTGCCCATCCCTAGAATCCACTATTATTGCAAGAACCAGGTTATGAACCAGTGCAGGGGAGGGCTCAGGTGGCACCTCTCAGCTGGGAGGTAGGGGACTCCCCTGGGTCCTAGAGGCACCCGATTTGGTGCCTGGGAGCTATTTTCAAAGCAATCCAGCCAAGCTATCATTTGCTGTACCCCTTAAAAATTCTAGTACCTCTAGGACCCAGGGGAGTGACCCCGCCTCCCAGCTGAGAAGAGGCCAGAAGCTGGGGCTGAGAGGAGGTGGCGGGAGCGCTTGAGCAGCAGCAGGGATCCTCCTCCTCCTCTTCCCCCTCCTGGGCTCTGGCAGCGGTGGCGGTGACACTCATTGAGAGCCCAGCAGGTAAGGCAGCCTTTTTACAGCAAAATGAAATGGTTGGTTTAATGGAAAAAACACTGTTTCATTTTGTCTATAGCGAAATGCTGCTCCCTCATTTCGTTTTGTTTAGTTACCTAACAAAACGATGAAACAACATTTCATTTTTTGTTTTGTGCCCATCCCTAGTGGATTCTCAATAACAATGGATCTCCATGAATTAACATACACACTTGCCAAAATACTGAAATATTCAGTTTTTATAGATTGTCTACAGTCCGACAGTGCTGTTTTAATTTATTATCTTACAGCAAGAACAGTTTTGAAGTCAATCTGTATGCTATGAATATTATCCCTTATTCTATCCTTCCTTCCCTGGCCCCATGGTTAAAGTAAAAATGTGCAGCTATTCAGAAGCATGTTTCTTATTTAAATAGGAAATTACTGATAAGACTGCAGTCCTGGACATACTTACTATGGAATAAGCACATAAAGGATTGCTTTTTAAATCAATTGCTGAGAGAGAAAAGGTGAGACTTTGCAAGACGCATCTAGGATGTTCTGTACAATATACTGGCAAGTTCTGTTCATTTATAATCATGCATGTTTGGAGAGAATGAACTGAGAAAGCCAAAATGTATATACGTAAAATCACTGTAGGAATGTGGCGAGATTTCAATCATGACCACCCAAACCACAAAGTCAAAATAGGGCTGGTGAGCCAAATCTGACTTATCTTCAACATATGGGTGGTAACCACAAGGAGAGCCACTTCAAATAGGCAAAGCTGCCTCAGTGAGATATTTATTTAATTGAACCATATTTCACTACATGCCTAGCCATCTGGTTTATTCCCCCACCCCCACCCCCAGCTACCTTGCATGTGGTAGCATTATCAAGTTCTAACAGCGGCCAAGCATAGAGATTATAAGAATCCCAGTGGGACGGGTGTAAAGGCTGTGATGCACAGGAAGTATTCGGAAGCTGGCTTGCATCAAAGTGCCAAAGGAAGCCAAAGGCTGATATGCATTGTAGACAAGAATCTAAACTGGAATGGGAAATGTCTGGCTGTCCAGATGTTCTGTTGTTTGTCCCTCTGTCCCTTGCCATGTTGGTTGGGGGTGGAGGCCATATAAGTTTGGAACATTCAGTGATCACGTAGAAGCCAGGAGTGGTGACCACAGATGCAAGACCCTGCCTCTGTCCATGCATTCACTGAATTTCTAAAAGGTAAATGCTTTTTTTAGGGCCAGCCCTATCATGAACTACAGTGAGACAACTATACTTTAGGTGGCACATCCTGGAGGACAGAAAGGGAAACATCCTAGCTGTTTCTTCTGAGGCTACCAGCCATTGCTTTCTCTTGAAGAAGACCACAGAGCAACCTTCTACAACTCCCCTCCCCCTCCCCCCCAACTAGTTTGCTGCCAGATGCTGTGGAGCACCTCGCCCTATTGCCAGTCCCCATGCTGAAGTAAGATTCAACTGGCAGCTCGTTTGGCTTTTTAAGTGGAACGGAGAGGGTCTTGATCTTGCTCTTTACCTCAGGAAGCGGAATGTCTTCGGCTGATGTTGTTGTCACTTCTTCTTTCATTCCGGTCTTGAGTAGCTCAACAGTGCAGAGCCCCAAAGGCTTCTGGTTGATCCTAGTGGAGGAATATAACAAAAAAAATTGCTTGAGAATTAAAAATATTTTTGACTGGCCTACTCATTCCTCAGGAAATGCAGAACATTTTGTTGTAATGTGTGTGTTTTTGTGTGTCTTGTGTCATTACAGTTGTGGCCGACTCTTTGTGATTCCATGTCCATGGAGTTTTCTTGGCAGGAATACTGGAGTGGTTTGCCAGTTCCTACTCCAGGCGCCTACAGCACCTGGTATTCCCTGGTGGTCAACCATCCAAGTACTAACCAGGGCTTAGCTTCCGAAATCAGGCGAGATTGGAAGTACTTAGGGCATCTAGGCAGTTTTGTTGTGAGGTGATTGGGGCCTAAAATTTGCAACTCATCACTTGCCTTCCTATCTTTTAAAGTTTATAAACCGCCCAGAGTTCCGTTACGGAAGATGGTGCGGTATAAGTGTAATAATAAATAAATAAATAATATAAATAAGAGTTTTATGAAAGTCAGTAGTCTTCACCTTCAGCTGAAAAGACTCAAAACACATCATCTGAGAATAGTAAAGGTATTAGGGCCCTCCCATAAGTCAGGAGACTGCCCTACTTGGTTTATAGAGTTCCTTTCAGCAACAACTTTATGTCATCCTGCCTTACTGGTCCTTTAGTTGTTTGTGCCTAATTTATGGTACATGAAACTGCCTTCTGAAGGTGAGCCCTTCAAAACTATGACGTATGATGTCTCACATAAATGAAGTTAAGCAGCCTTGACTGTGGCCCTGTTTTAGATATCTTAATTCTAAGATAATGACACTTTCGCTGGAAATGAAATGCTAATCTCATTTCTGCTGGCATTCTCAGTATTATGCAGTCATTTTTGCTGATGTCATTTCTTTCTGTGGTTAAAGAGACTGAGTGCTGGCATAGGAGGGTTGGGTAGCATCCCAAAATCGTATCCAACAATAAATCCTTTGACCTGCTTTCTTTGGATTTAATAATTCTAATTGTAATGGAAGTGATGTTATCATAGTTACTTCACATGGAAGCCATTTTCTATAATGTCCCTGGCAC
The DNA here is from genome assembly GCA_029282475.1 of Phrynocephalus forsythii. Taxonomy (NCBI): domain Eukaryota; kingdom Metazoa; phylum Chordata; class Lepidosauria; order Squamata; family Agamidae; genus Phrynocephalus; species Phrynocephalus forsythii. Next base: position 82,532,117 of record JAPFRF010000002.1, read on the forward strand.
AGCTGGAGAAATGTTTCAATGGCCAGTTGGCATGAGCCTGCATTAGTCAAATCAAGATTCCACACACACAGACCCCGACAAATTGCAAAGCGTCTCAATGGCACCTAAACCAATGGTTCCAAAACCACTGGCATGCCAATGACATAACTAGGCCTCAAACATTTGAGTGAGTGGAGGCCGCCTCCATTGAAATTCACTCCCCTAGGCACCTTTGCTAGTTGCAGGAGATCCTTGTGACTCCCACAGTGGGGTGGGGTCCTTTTCTAACAGTTCTAAGAAGTGGTAAAGGAACAGCATGGAGGTGATGGGGCAGCTTCATCTCCCACCAGCTTGGAGGCTGCATGTCCCATAATTTGGGCTGAAAGGTTCATATTGAATAATGAAACTGGGAGTTCTTGAATTTATAAAGCCCATACTGAGTGGGAAGCATTCAGATTTTCAGCCAACTCTAGCCCAGGTGGACTCCCTCTATTGCCTTCTGGTGTTCTCCCTCCTTTTTGGGTATCAAAAGAGGCCATGGCCTTTTCCTAGGGATGCCCTTGCTTGGTGGTTTTTCGGTGTTTGTTTCTGTTTTTCGGTTGGTTCTGTTGGAAAAATTGCAACCTTGCATGCCTGAAAACTGAGAGTCAATGGGAGGGGGAATGACCTATTGCTATTTTTACAACTTGCCTCCAGGTTGACCACAGAGTTTTCTCCACATCAGCACGGCCTCTTCTTCTTGCTTATTTGGTATTTTGTTGTTTAATCCTTTCCCTGGACCATTTTTGGAGAAGCAATCATACATGTTTGTATCATGCAAGAAACACCTTTTTGACCTTAGAAAATAAGAACATAAAAACAGTCTTGCTGGAACAGGCCACAGCCCATCCAGTCCAGCATTCTGTCTCACACAGTGGCTCGCCATTTGCTTCAGGGTATTCCCAAGCAGATGTCTTCACCTGCTTATGATTCCCTGCAAATGGCATTGAGAGATATCCTGCCTATTACTCCATCCCAGAAGTTAGGCATCCATAATGATAGCCATTGATACCCTTGTTCTCCATGAACTTGTCTAATCCTTGGTAACTTATTTTCTATACCCTTCCTAATGATCCCTAGCATTGAATTTGCTTTTTTCACTGCTGTGGCACACTGGGTTGACACCTTCATTGAGCTGTCCACCAGGACACTAAGGTCCCTTTACTAGTTTGTTGCACAGAGTTCAGACCCCATCAGTTTATAAACGTAATTGGGGTTTTCCCCCCAACATGCATCACTCTGTACTTACTAGTGTTGAAGCTCATTAGCCACTGGTTTGCCCACTCCCCCAGTGTCAAGAGATCTCTCTGGAGCTCCCACCCAGTTTTTACAACCCTGTATAATTTAGTGTTGTCGGCAAATTTGGCTACCTTGCTATTTACTCCTACTTCCTGATCATTTACGAAGAGATTGAAAAGCAGGGGTCCCAGTACTGAACATTGGGGGACCCCACTCTTTACCTCCTTCCACTTGGAGAAGTGTCCATTTAGTGCTACCCTCTGTTTCCTGTCCCTTAACCAGTCCCTTAGTCAGTCACCACTCAGAAGTCCGCCAACTTTAGCCATTAAATCTAGAAAACTTAGGTTTCTTTTTTATATAGTTTTAAAAACAAAATAAGAAATGTTTATTAGTTTACAAATAGATGTTCAATATTATGATAGCTTTAGCCGATGTAATTGTATTGCATTCATGAATTCTTATAATAATGTATTTCTTTTAGAAACCAGACCCTTTTCAGTGGCAGGATCTCACACCTGACCAACTGACAATCCAAACTGACTTTCAGCTCTTTCATCTGAACTGAACTGAACTCTCAACTCTAACTCTAACTGAACTCTCCAGGTTTCTGAGTATCTCTTTAAGCCTTAGAATTACTAGGTGACCATTATTCTCAGTGCTATAATGCATTTCTCACTATCATAATGATTGCAGGTAGCATACTAAAGCAAGATATAAATCATAGTGGATAAATCATAATGAATCAGTGTGTGAAAAGGGATGGATTATTACATATGTTGAGATCTAGAAGTTACATGAAAGCAAACTATGCTCATCCATCAGTAGAATTCACATTTTTGGAGGAAGAAGTGGCTTCCCTTGCATCTCCTGTCTGTCCTAAAGGGCTGGGGAACTCTCTAGAGCTGATTTGGAATAGCAGAAATATTGCAGGAGAGGAAAATGAACCTCAACTGTATGAACCAAAGTCCACTGGTGCAATGTCAGATGCTGCCTAGTAGAAATCCACACAAAAAACAGTTTGTGTCTTGTCTTTCCTCCGAATCTATTGAGAAAGGATATAAAATGAATGCTCTTTTTGCAGTTGGACTGACTAATTGGAGATGAAGCCAAGCGTTTTGCTGCTACAGGAGTGTCATTCCAAAAGGCTATGGAAAAAGTGACATGGATAATTTAACATTCAGTTCCATTGTTTCAGAATGCTGTAAAGTAGAGAACTGAGACTAAACAATGGAGAAAACGGGTTTTTGACCTTCATAGTCACAAACAAATGACAACCTAACTTTCTAGGCATCTTGTCCAGTTTCATCATGTCCTTGGACTTCTCTTTTATACATATAGCTGAGAAGAGGCAATATGGAAGAGCCTTTCGACAATGTATTTTTAACTACTCCAGCCTCTGACTATTTCACAGCACAGAGTATCTTTTCCCACTGATATGTCGCCTTATGGCAAATATCATGGAAACTGTTAAATGTCTTCCCCATTTCCCCCAGCTCTCAGAGCACAAATGTTGAATCGCTAGATGCTGTGGGACATATCAGTTGTACTCCCTGGGCCTGATTTAGAAGCTGAGTCCTGAAAGAACTGCATACTTTATTTATTTTAAATGTATATTTGTAACCAGGCACATTGAACTGAGCCATGAGCTTGCCCCCAGTTGGTTTGTTGGACAGAGATGTCATGCCTTGCTGCTGTATTCTTTGCTCACCTCTTCTCAACTGCTTTATACGTACAGGCACATTAGTAAGTACAGCTAAAGAAACAAAAGGTCAGTTGTATATATTTCTTCGAGTAAATCCAATAGATTTAAATAGGTTACGACTCTTGCTCCTCAACAGCAGGCATATACTGGATGACATCTCAGTTCTTTTGATATGGCTTAGGGCAGTGTTGGCGAACCTTTGGCACGGGTGCCAAAGGTGGCACTCAGAGCCCTTTCGGTGGGCACCCAACATTGCCCTTTCACAGCCACCTGTATTCAGGTTAAATTACTGTATTGGCACTTTGCGAAAAAAATTAGTGGGTTCTGAATCGCAGTTTGGGCACTCGGTCTCTAAAAGGTTCGCTATCACTGGCTTAGGGGAATCATAGCCAAATCAAGACTAAAGCAAGGTCCACAAGGTATAAAATGTTGGTAAACCGATCCTTAGGGGGCCCCCTTCCATAGCCAGGTGGGTGAAAAGAAGCACAGTCAATGGAAACTAGATTGTATGTCAATGCACATCTGATATCGTAGTGAAAGATAGGGGTTTGTTGTTTGTGAAGAGGCAAGGTTTGAAAGAATGCTCATGGTAGTCATTTTTGTCTCAAAAATGAAAGAAAAGAAATATAACACTCAAAATAGGATCACGGGTCTGGGAAAAACATTCCACATGCTGCTTTATATATAGGAGTAAATGTTGACACAACTGCTACAATTTGCCTGAAAATGCAATATATTTCCATGTAAGAAGACTTTGTTCAGATGGCCTGTATACCTTCTCAAGTCTGCTGCTGTCAAGATGCTGTTAATGGACAATTTCAGGACTCCTGCCCTAGATTCTGGTGCTTCTTTGTTTTTAAACTGGGTTTGGACTGAGCAGCCTTTCAAAGAGAGAACACTTCCAAATGAAAGAGGATGCTCTGTAAAATAGGACCCATAGCCACATTTGATCTGCTGCCCAACAGACTCTGTCAACTAAGTCCACACCACTTAAATTTCTTAAATTCCTTCAGTGTATGAAACAACATTTTGGTTGCTTTGAAACAGTTTTGAAAGACTTTAAAACTGTTTTTATTTGCCTATCCTGTTTTCCACAACTATACTTCAGCCTCTCACACAGTTCAAGGCCTCCATAATTTCTTTGTTTGACCTCGCATGATAGCTTTTCAAAAACAGATACAAACACAGACATGAGAAAGTATTTTGGCCACAAAGCTGCCATTCTCTGTGTTTAAATCAAAATCATATGGAAAGTGTATTTATTACCAAGAACCCATTTAAAGCCTCATAAGGAAAAAGAAATACTTATAGCAGATGTTTCTTCTTTATAAAGGAATGGTTTAGAAAAGCCAGGAAGAACACATCTTGGCTTAAATTAATCTCCAAATGGAGGACAATCATTGTAGTATTCATTGTATGGATCTAGACAGTCTCCCTGTGTGATATACACCTGTTTTAGGAAATATTTCTGAGAAATGCTAATGTAACTAGTCCTCTTGAATCAGATTAAGGAATGAAATGATATATCTTTACAAGAAAGAAAGAAGAAAGTTAAAGGTCTATACAGGTAATTTTGAAAAATAAAATTTTGCCACATAGGGTGCTTTTACACGACCTCTAAAATCCGGTGGCAACTTAAATTCGGACCAGAGATCATGGGGGATTGTCGCTCTCCCTGTGTTCCCACCCCTCCGCACTCCATTGTTCCTGTCTGCGTGAGGGGAGGGAGCAAAAAAGGGAGAGAAAAAATGCAGGCTCACCTCCGTCTGCCGGTCGAAGCAGCCCCCAGCAGCCCCGTAGTGATTCTTGTCTCTTAAAGGGGCAGCGGGGACAAAAAAACAAACAGAAGGCAAGGGAGCCCAACATTCACAGCTTTACAATCCGCATTGGAAGATTTTTTACCTCCTGGAGGCCAGGTACTTGAAAAGTGCGCTGGGATGCGCTTAGCTGGGCGTGGTTGTACTTAATTTTTTTTTAAAGTCCAGAGCTGGTGGGAAAACATTTTTAAGCTCCAGATCTGGGAGCCCTTTGCCTCAGATTGTAGGGGTTGTGTAAAAGCGCCCATAGTTGAGGGACATGGGTGGTGTGCCACTCAGTGATCAAAAGGTCAGCTATTCAAATGCACATGACAGGGTGAGCTCCAGTTACTTGTCCTTTCTCCTACCAACCTAGCAGTTCGAAACCACGTAAAATGTAATCAGAGAAATGGGTACTTAAAGATTTCTCTGGGATTTCTTTTTTCCAGATTCTGATTCTGAAAAAGAACACAAGGGGCTCTGAAGTGGATGTGAACAATGAGAATGTCCCAGTTGGAAGCTTTCAATAAGAGTTTCCAAACACCCCCAAAACCAAAAGGAAAAGCAGTCGAAAAGCCCATTTGTTAAAGATTTCCACAATTTTTCAAGTGATGCTGATTTCATACAACCGCAACACAAGTATAACATCACCTTCCTTGTGCTCCTCAACAAATAAGAACTGGTATATTTCCATTTCAGTCGCATTTGAAGGTGTTTCCGGGTCATAGCCTTTAAAATGATAGATTTTTTTTAATGGCCATGGGTTTTAAAATGGATTTGGGGGCTCTGTTGCTTTTAAATGTGCTTTTAGTATTGAGGCGATTTACCATTTATCAGTATAATTATTATTTGATTTATTAAAAATATTTATACTCCTGCTATTTTTACCTTTTAAATATGTCCTGTTGTGGAGGAGATGCATCCCTAAAGGAGCCCAGAAATGTAGGAGTGGTCCTAAACCTGAGGATGCAGCCGAAGGGCAAACCACAGCAGAAGGGAAGGGAGGAGTAAACATACCTGCTCTGGCATGCGAGGGTCAGGTGGAAGTCCTAAGACAGGGATGGTGAACCTTTTAGAGACCGAGTGCCCAAACTGCAGTTCAAAACCCACTTTTTTTTTTTTTTGCAAAGTGCCAGTACAGTAATTTAACCTGAATACAGGTGGCTTTGAAGGGGCGATGTCGAGTGCCCACAGAAAGGGCTCCGAGTGCCACCTTTGGCACCCGTGCCATAGGTTCGCCACCACTGTCCTAAGACAAAGGTTGGAGCGTGTGAAGATTAGAGAGGAGAAACACGCAGGAGATTTAAAGGAAGAGAAAACGGCACATGGTGGGTTAATTTTTATTTAAAAAAATAGTAAATAGGCACTGGGATAATTTGGAACATAGGAAGCAGAAGAAGCTGTCTTATATTGGACCATTTAGCATAATACTGTGATCTTTGTCTCTCTGGGATTTAAGGTGGGATTATTTCTCAGCTGGGGGTTCTAAGGATTTAACCCGGGACGTTCTGCATACAAAGCAGGTGCTCTACCACTGAGTTATGAGTCCTCCCCAAACTCCAGAGCGCTTTTTGAGCAGAGATTGGAATAACAAATCTGATCATTAATTTGTTAACCTCAAGCATAGGGAATTCATTCCCTGAATTAGCATAATTAATTGATTATTTATTAATTAATTTAGACTATCATCACTGACTATTAGCAACATAAGTATTATTTGGGCTGTCAAAGGTGTTTGCTTTCTCACTTTTCCAATCTGGGTTTTACATATTTCTACTAAAAAAAAATCCCTAATGCAATTGTGACTGGGGAATACTAGCTCTACTATCTGTGAATGTGTGTGTTTCCTAATCCAGAATCTCACCTCTCCACCCACGAAGAAAGAGGCACCCGTGCCCATCTAACAAGAGTAAGGGTGTAGCTACACAGCATGGAAAACATTGTTTGGTCTGCTGCGATCCATGGTTGTTCTCTTCTCTCTAACCACGGGCACCTCTTATCTGACACAGTCCTAACTGGCAATTTCCTGTTCGTTCATTTTCTTCAAAGTGGCTTAGTGCCAATTCCTTTCAGGCCAATTTTAATGCCTTTTAAAAAACTGTTTGGAGACAACAGGCATTCATCCCATGAGCACCCCTTTGGGTCACATCCAGAGATCGCACAGGGCAGAAAGCAACAAAAAGGGATGCCTGTGCGCAGCAAAACTTAAACTATTCCTGCTGCCTGAACTAAAAGAGAGCTCCTCACCCAGCTTCTAAGCTTTGCTGTGTATAGTCCACCCGTTTTTAATTCAACACTGTCCACACCAGATCCAATGCAAACTGTGGAATAAACATCCAGTGTAGACACCCCCTAACTCTACACAGAGCCAGTAATCTCTTGGACCACTTCCCCATGTAGTTGTTCAACAAAACACCACAGATGCTTGGCTTGAAAGCACAATGTCAAGCAATAGATTGCTCAGCTTCTCTGCAGCCTTTTCACAAACAATCAAGGTCTATATAGACTAATTTTACTGGCAAGGATTCCAGAATAATCTGAAATCATTCTGACAGATGGCCATCCAGCATCTGCTTAAAAACCTCCAAAGAAGGAGACTCCACCACCCTTCGTGGCAGCATATTCCACTGCCGAACAGCTCTAACTGACATGAAGTTATTCCTAATATTCAAATGGAATATCTTTTCCTGTATTTTGAAACCATTGCCCCGAGTCCTAGTCTTTGAAGCCATGGAAAACAAACCTGTTTCCTCTTCAATATGACGTCCTTTCAAATATTTAAACATAGCTACCATATCCCCTCTCAGCCTTCTTTTTGAAAGGCTAAACATTCCCAGTTCCCTAAGCTGTTCCTCATAAGACATTTCTTCCAGACTTTCAACATTCCTGGTCGCCCTCCACTGTACCCTGCTCCATGGGGTCAAGAAGAGTCAGATACGACTGAATGAGTGAACAGCAACAATTATTTCAGGAATGATGGGACTGAGAATTTGTCTAGGAAATCTGTCCCTACCCCAAAACCAGAAAGCATGACTTCAGCCACCTGGACCCAGATGAGAGAACTGGGGGATGAGGAAATCGGTTCCCCCGAGAAAATCACTCAGAAGATAGGCTGCCCAATTTACCCCGCCTCTTCTGTTGTATCCAATGTAAGTGTATGGAACCCACCAGTGGAGCTGATTGAACATGCAGAGAAAGATATAGTCTCTTGTGAGCCACCTAGCAGGGAAGAGTGGATCTCAGGAAGAAACAGAGTCCCATCCAGCGAGAGGGCAGCAGCCTATTGTTTAGACACTGCTACTCGAGGGGACAACTGTCCAACTTTCCAGCACGCCTGCCCTACACACATAAACCAAACAGCTATCCCAGGAAGTGATACCCTCCTCAATTCTGCTGCAGGAAAGAAAATATTCATCTCTGATCCATCGACGTCAGATGACCATTGATAAATCAACAATACCCTACATTGACATTCCTTTCTTGGAACATTGCAGGTTTCCAGCAGATCCTTCCTTTCAAAAGTTTATTAGAGATTATGATATAGTACTTCTCAGGAAACCTGGGAGAAGGAAGAACTGGAGCTAGATGACTTTGCAAGCTATTTACTAAAAGCTGACTCTAGCTCCAGACATGGCCGTCCTAAGGGAGGCCTTGGGATCCTGGTTTCCACAAAGCTTAAAGCCAACCATATTAGTTTAGTTCCAACATCTAATACTATACTATCCCAGGTGACCCCCTCTAGGTTATATGTAATTGCTTGCCATATTCTGTTCTCTGAATTCTCTCTGCTGCTAGTCAATGTATATATACCACCATGCTCAAAAAAAGTTATTATTAGCAATATATGGGGTACAATTGATGATTATGTAGAACAACTTGAATGGTTATATCCTAAGGCAATATTTATCATAGCTGGAGATTTCAATGCACGATTAGGTATCAACGATGAAAATTTATATACCCACTTCCATCAGGTATTGGATACAGATGACTACACATTGAGGGGAAAATGTCGAACATCTAAAGATAAAACATGTAATTATGCAGGGTATTGTTTTGCTCAGTTTACAAGAAGGAGAAATCTCTTAATACTAAATGGGTCAGTGAATACACTCATTTCACCAAGAGGGGTAGTAGTGTAATTGATTACATAGCAATCTCATATTCTGCATATAACTATGTCACTCAATTTGAAATCGGTAATAATACAGAAAGTGACCATCTACCCCTGTCAATGATGCTAACGCATCCAACACATAGTAACCCCTGATTAGATTTACATTTGTACCCCAACAAAGACTTAGAAATGACTAGTAGTAAGAGAATTAAATGGTCCCCAGCAGTGGGTATCACTTTGACTCAGCTACTGAAAACCGAGGAATATATGAACGACCGAAATGCCATTCTCAATGCCAGTTGTGACACTGAAGCAGTAAAACTTTTTCAAGCACTGACCGGAAAACTAGGAGCTAAACTAAAAACAACGGTAACCAATGCAGGCCACCAAAGAGCTTTAAAAACTCCTTGCTGGTTCGATAATGAATATAAGCAGGCCAAGAGCCAAATGAGGAAAATATATCATAAGTATAGGAAAACTCATTTACAAACTCTATTAAATGAGTTTGTAGCCAGTAGATAAGTATACAAATCCTTGATTAAGGAGAAAAAACAGCAAGCAACCACAAGGGCATGGCAAATTTTGCTAAAAGCCTCTAATGATAAAGACACTAGTCTCTTCTGGCGAACAATTACAGGCTTAATGAATAATGGTTGGTCAGATCCAAAGTGTGTTATAGGGCCCAAAGAATGGATGCAACACTATAAGGCATTGTTCTCAGACTCCACTTTTCAGGACACCCAAACAACAGTAGCAACAGAAGAGCTCCCTAAGTGGTCACCAGTCTTAGCAAAGGAGGTTGAAAGTCTTATCCAGCAACTTAAAAACAACAAAGCCCCTGGAATTGACTTTTTGCCCCCAGAACTTATAAAATCCAACATCACCTGGTGGACCCCCCTGCTGGCAGTTTTATTCACATTTATTGATCAAACAGGATTGTTACCCATGGGTTGGAACACTTCTGTAATAATTCCCATACACAAAAAGGAGCTAAAACTGACCCTGCCAATTATCGACCAATCAGCCTATTATGTGTAATAAGTAAGCTATATGCTAAACACCTCTGCAACAAGCTAACTGATTGGATTCAAGATGAAAATATTATGGCAGTAGAGCAAGCAGGATTCAGTCAGGGGCGATCCACCATAGACCATTGTTTTGTACTAGATCATCTCATTGATAGATATGCAAAAAAGAAAAGGGGCAGGCTGTATGCAGCATTTATTGACCTCAAAGCAGCATTCGATTCCATACCTCGAGCGCAATTATGGGAAAAATTAGCCTCTACAACTATAGATAAAAGATGGCTTTTTCTAATCAAATGCCTTTACAACAATACCTGGCTGAGGGTACGCTGCACCGTGGATGGGCATCTAACAGAACCAATGCTATCTAAAAAAGGGGTAAAACAAGGGTGTGTCTTAGCTCCAATCCTGTTCAATTTATATCTGAATGATATTGTAGAGCATTTATCATCTCCAACACACCATGCTCCTAAAATAGCAACTAAACCCATTTCAGCCCTACTATACGCAGACGATGCAGTACTTCTATCTCAAACTAAAGTGGGTTTGAAAAGACAACTAAGGGCATTTTCCAACTACTGTCAGAAGGAACATCTAGAGGTGAATTACAGTAAGACCAAAATAATGGTATTCTCAAAACACTTCAGACTCTCTAAGTGGTCCCTGGACGGGCAACCAATTGAACAGGTCAGAGTCTTTAAATACCTAGGTATGGTTTTTCAGTCATCAGGAACCTGGACAGCTCAGCAAGAACATGTGGTAGAAAAAGCCTCACAAACTATAAAAATCCTGAAACAGTTTTTTTACACTAAAGGTCACAATTTCATACCAGCAGCACTAGAAGTGTACAGAGCCAAGCCACTAGCGCAGATGCTATATGGGATTCCAATATGGGACAATAGAAATCTAAAATCATTAGAAATTGTACAGTCTAAATTTCTTAGACAAATATTTGCTGTCCCTAGCTGTGTCCCAAATGCCACATTAAGGTTGGAAACTGGCCTCCTCTCCATGCATACACAGGCTTGGCTCAGGACACTTAATTACTGGCTAAGACTGAATCAAGCTCCCTCTGGTTTGCTTCCTTTTGTCATGAAGGATTCTCATGAGAGTAGATGGATGAAAGATATCAAATCCAAAGTATACTCTCTGGGACTGTCGCCCAATCATCTAGTGACCACTGGGTATAGTAGGGCGAGAAGTTTATTAGAGCAGCGTATACATGACATTGAATATCAAAATAATCTGTCTGTCACCAATAAATTATGCCCCTGGTATGACAACTCAGCGTTAAGTCATCCAAAAACAATGGCACAATACCTAAATGTGCTAACAGTTCCAAAGCACAGAAGGGCCTTTTCATGTGCACGATTTAATGTCATGCCTTCAGCTATGCTAGAGGGTCACTTTAAAGGAACACCTCTACAAAACCGCACATGTCCATGTGGTGAAGGTGTTGAAACACTTGCCCATGTGTTAGTGTTTTGTTCCTTTTATAGAGAGGTGCGGCAAGAATTACTTTTTCCCATGTTAGCAAAGAAGCCAGGTCGTTCATCTGACTTTTATATATCATTACTCCTTGGAGACCGAGACAATCAGGTGACACTGCTGACAGCTAAATTTTTAGCAGCAGCAATTAAAATGAGGCCAACCATGATTTTAAACTAACAATCATTTACAGATTATTTGTTCAGATTCTGTACAGGAATGTTGCATGTATATGTATTTACTTCTATGTATTTACTTTTATGATTTGGTATGCCAATTTTATATCTATTTAAATGTTCTTTTTTGCTAAGGCCATGGCTAATGCAAATAATTAAATAAAAAAAACTCTGGGACTAATAAGCCAAGAGACAGTCTGATATTCCATTGCTGAGCTTGTGAAGGACATGAGGAGCTGAGGGATGAATTGGCGGGTCCAAAACGATGACACAATTGTTTGGCCTCCTCAAGGAATTTCAGCGGGCTTGGCGTTTATAGGAAGACTGTAGCTAGAAGAGATAGTATCTCGATTCAGAGCAACTGAAGAAGGAAAAAGCCCAAATATCTTGCCATAACATGTCAGTCTTTCTGTTTCTTTAGTCTCTTTAATGCAGAAACACACGTATACACACAAAGACAATGTATTTTCAGACTGTTACTATGGTTTACTTTACAATGAAAGGATATCTTACGTATTTTCTAGACTGAGGGTGAGAAGCTCCATAAAATGAATAAATGTTGTTTCTCTAGAGACCCCAAGACTGTTTGAGAAAAGAGACTGGTTTTGTTCCCAGCGCCATAAATTCCTACATACTGGCCCACTTGTAGTCCAAAACGGTCTCTTGGGTTCACAGACATTTCCATATATGCCCCTCAGACTTGCATGAGACAGTGATCACAATTTTGCTTTGCAAGCATGTTCCAACTACTCTGTGAGATCGTAGGAAATCCAACACAATCTATAAACAGAATGCCCTCTTTAGAAAAGTAGCCGTTGCAGTCATGTCCCAGAAGACAAAGCTTTGGGATGCCACTGGTATTTCAGCAGCTTCTACAAATTACAGGGAATAGGAAATGGATTAGTGCAGATGTGCTGTTTGAGATGTCCACTTCTAGTGCAAAATTATTCATAAGAACATAAGAATAGCCATGATGGATCAGGCCAAAGGCCCATCTAGTCCAGCTTCCTGTATCTCACAGTGGCCCCACCAAATGTGTCTTGGGAGTACATGAGACTAGATATCTGTATCCTGATACCACTCCCCTGCATCTGGCCCTTGAACTACCCTGGTTTTAAGCCTGGAGATTACACATCTCCATCATGGTTTGTAACCTGTGATGGACTTTTCCTCAAGGAATCTGTCCAATCCCCTTTTGAAGGCATCCAGGCCAGATGCTATCACCACATCCTGTGGCAGGGATTTCCACAGACTAACAATACGCTGGCTAATATAGCTAATTACCATTATGATTTAATATAATAAAGCTTTTATATAAATCATAATATGATTTTATATAATATAGCTAATTACCATTTTGATTTAAAGAAAATAACTAGACAGAAATACAGAAGAAATAAAAGTCACATAGTTAATTACTTCTGAGATTTGAATTGTTGGGAACATTTTATCTTGGTGATAAATGTTATTCATAGCCTAGACATCTACTAAAATCATTTTCAGTATTTAGTTATTCCTGTTATTTCAGGAATGATGGGACTGAGAATTTGTCTAGGAAATTTGCTTTTTGTTCCGCAAAGCGCCTGAAGAATCTAAACAAGCACATGAAGGAACTGGACCATCAGTGATGTTCTTTAGATGGCCCAACATACAGCACTTGTCCCAACGTCAACCTCTTGTCTGTTGCTTAATGGCAAATGAATGCGAGGCAGAGATGGGCACAAACCGAGTCATGACAAGTCATCAAAAGTTGTATGCCACAAAAATGCTGACAACTCAGCATGACTCACTTTGTACCTGTTTTGAGTGTGAGGCCTATTGGGATTTGTATCCAAACACCCACTTTTCTTCTCTTGCAGAAACCAGCTTCATAATTTAAAAACACTGGAGAGATTTTTAATAAGTGAGTTTTGATGCTGGGTTTATTTCAGAGGCAGCAGAGCACTTCCTGGCAGCTTCTGGAAGTCACTGCAGACATCCATTGTCACTCCACATGCATTTTTAAGGACCTGACATCTATCTATCTAGCTAGCTGGCTATATTGACAAAATCTTAAAGAAATGTGCAACATTTTATGTATATATGCTTCTCTGTGAAGTGTGGTTGTTGAACAGTGGTGTAGAGCAAATTTAAAATGTCCAGCTGTAAGGAGCAAATCCACTTCTATTCAGCATCTCTCTCTTCTTGAATTAAGGAATTGCACTTATTGAAAAACGTCTGACTGAGAAGCTTTTGCCGCCTTAACTTTGCCTCCAGTACAAAACAGTTCTAAAAACAAGAGAGTTGCCCAATCTCTCCGTACATGGTGAGCACAACAGCAGTCTGCCTTCCTTCTGTGGCATTACTCCTCCATGTGTGGTCCATGTGTGCCTTAAGAACTTCTGAAGAGCCTCCCCCCACCCTGAAGAAGACCCAGCCACTAACATCCAACGTTGGGCAGAAGATCATAAGGTCTCTTAGTTCACAGAAGGCCTATAAAACTCTTTTCAGAGAGGCTGGTCAGATCCTGCCAGCCTTTAGAACAAGGGTTTATAATTTCAAAGGACATTTACTTGGTTGAGGGATGACCTTGTGTACCAACTGTCCATGTAGCTGGCTTATTACTGGGATGCTAAAGTGTGGCATGTAAGTCACATGCCCACCATGCAAGCCCAGGCAGACACCCTTCAAACTCAATGTCATGCCATCGCACCACACATACACCCCTTGAAGACAAGATAAAGCATGCTCCCAGAAGCCTCAGGGGATCAGACAGTAAATCAGATCAAGTAAATGAATGTTCAGGTTATAATGTGTTAAAACTCTTCTGAGTAAAATCAAAGGGAGTGTGAAATAGTTCTGTTGCACTGTGGGTGGGTGGATGGGGTGAATTCCAAAGTCCAAAAATATATTAGGAATTAAAATCAGAACCTAGGTCTGGCAATTGTGGTCATTTCTGTGAGAACAGAATCACTTATGTCTAGAGTGGTAATATAACATATTAACAAATAAGAACATAAGAACAGCCTTGCTGGAACAGGCCACAGCCCATCCAGGCCAGCATTCTGTCTCGCACAGCTGCTCACCCTTTGCTTCAGGGCATTCCCAAGCAGATGTCTGCTTATAATTCCCTCCAAATGACATTGAGAGATACCCTGCCTATCTCTCCAACCCAGAGGTTGTCCTTAGGCATCCATAATGATAGCCATTGATATCCCTGTTCTCCATGAACTTGTCTAATCCTTTCTTAAAGCTGTCCAGGCTGACAGCTGTCAACACTTGTTCTGGCAGGGAGTTCCAGAGACCAGTGATCCTCTGGGTAAAAAAGTACTTCCCCTTATTTGTTTGAGACTTTGTGCCCAAAGATTTCATGGAATGTCCCCTAGTTCTAGTCTTGTGTGATACAGAAAACAGTTTTTCCTTATCTACTTTGTCCACACCATGTATGATTTTATAAACTTCAATCAGGTCACTTCTTAGGCACCATCGTTCAAGAATGAAGAGGCACAGCCTTTGCAGCCTCAGATGGTAAGGAAGGTGTTCCAGTTCCCCAAATCATTCTGGTTGCTCTCCTCTGCACTTTTTCCTTTTACATAATATCCTTCTGGAGGTATGGTGACCAGAACTAACAATACTCCAGATGGGGGCCTCCCCATAGATTTATAAAGAGGCAAAATGACACTTGCTGACTTATATTCTATACCCTTCCTAATGATCCTAGCATTGAGTGTGCTTTTTCCCCCTGCTGTGGCACACTGGGTTGACACCTCCATTGAGCTGTCCACCAGGACACCAAGGTCCCTTTCCTGGTTTGTTATAAAGAGTTCAGACCTCATCAGTTTATAAACATATTTGTTTTGCTTTTTTTCATCACTCTGCACTTACTAATGTTGAAGCTCATTTGCCACTGGTTTGCCCACTCCCCCAGTGTCAACTCAAGAGATCTCTCTGGAGCTCCTCAAAATCTCTCTGTTTTAGTGGCATGTATAATTAGTCTAATCAGAAATTTTGGCTACCTTGCTATTTACTCCTACTTCTAGATAATTTATGAAGAGTTTGAAAAGCAGGGGTCCCTGTACTGAATCTTGGGGGACCCCACTCTTTACCTCCCTCCACTTGGAGAAGCATCCATTTAGTGCTACCCTCTGTTTCCTGACCCTTAGCCAGTTGCTGATCCAGGACAAGACCTGTCCCTTTATTCCATGACTGGCAAGATTATTCAAAAACCTTGGGTGTGTGACCTTGTCAAAAGCCTTCTGAAAATCCAGATAAACAGTGTCAACTGGATCTCCTTATCCACATGCTTGTTGACACTCTCAAAAAATTCCAACAGTTTAGTAAGGCATAACAAATGTACATTTTTGTACCAAGCACTGTTTAAAATGCCTGCTTTCTTTTATTGCTTTTCTATTATTGGAAATTATTTGAATAAACTGTGGATCTTTCAGGAATAGATCCATAAATAGCATGTCCTTTTCCTGATGATTCCTATCTTAATGACCCAAAGACATGTATATGGTGGCCTGTAAACAGCTGTCCTAAACCTAGTGTATATAAGAGCTACTGCATTCCCTCCTTTTAGCAGTTTTTGCCTTACAGGGAGAAGAAGAAATGGACTTCATTTGCATGAGTTGCTTTGTGGATTACACAGATTGCCCAGAGTCAGAATCATTGCTGGAACTGAGATAATCTCCAATTTCTTACCACAACATCCCTCCAAACATCCAGCATAAGATACACTGAACGTAAAGAGTTCTTCTCTCTTTTTGTTTTGCGTGTATGCCAAAAAGCTAAGCAAATGGACTTGACTAATCCTCACATCAGTGCTACACAGAAAAGAGAAGCGATTCTCAATGGAAACTCTACGCTGAAATTCCAAGAGAAAATTAAAAAGAAGGAAAGGAGAGTGTCAGCTTCAAGGGATACCTTCAGATGCTTCTTTTCCTGGGGATGAAAGGTTATTGTGGGCAGCTTATGCTCCTCTCCACAAGTCTGGAAGAGGAAAGAAAATGAATTTTGAAGAGATATTTTAATCCACTTAAGGAGAAGGGAAGGAAGAAGCTGCCCTTATATACTTTATGATAATTCAGTGAGGCATCCTTCTTCTTAATGGCTTAGTTCCATTTCAAGACCTAGCCACCTTCAAATACATTGCACTCTAACAGGGGTGGCTGGCAACAACACACAGTTCAAGGAAAACCCATTTTCTTTCAACAACTGCAAGGACTGCAGCTAAGCACAGAGGGAACAAGGAAGCCTACTCCTCAGAAAGCCCTGGTGGTTTGGCCCTCTAAGCACTGACTCTGGTACCACACTCCTAAGCTGGAGTTTCAATCTCAAAATCCTGTCCCAGACTGGTTTTTGAAAAATCAGAATGCAAACCGAGCACCCTGGTCCCACTGATGAAATAAATTGGGAGAAGGATCATTGCTTTTGAATTCACTGAAAAATCCTCCCTGCTGCCTCTACCACTGCCTCTGCCATGGCCACCTCTACCACCCCTCCTTATTCCGAGCATCCAAACAAAGTAAGTCAGCTGATCAGGACTTCAGGAAGTAGATTGTGTTGCTTTCTTTTACTTTTCTATAGCACTATTTAAGTTAGCAGGCATTTTTTTAAAAATATATAATGGGGAGTTGAGGACTAAGAGGCACTCACATCTGTGGCATCAGTTTTAATGTATCAATTCCACATCTGCCTTAAAATAAACAGACCTCTGGCAGAGTAGAACAACTTGCTCTTCCTTGTCACATTACTCCACACATGCATGTAACTTGTTTAAATTAATGTACTGGAGTACATGGAAATCTCAATTGATTGATTGATTGATTGATTGAATGAATGAATGAATGAATGAATGAATGAATGAATGAATGAATTTCTATCTTGCACATCTGGCTGAATGGCCACTGTTTAAATAGAGGTATGGTGTTTTTTGGAGTAGGATCCAGCTCTAAGCCATGGTATCTAGGGAGGAAGTGCAACATCCATTCTACAGTACTGAATGTGAAAATGTATTATGTTCAGCAGATATATTTTGTTTTTCCTGGAATTGCATCCCACCCACCCATCCACCCCTTAGCCTTGAGATACACTGTCCCTTCTGTCCTCTTAAACATGCCACTTTATGGCCTGTATATGCACACAAACTTAACCTCCTGCTCTCCCAGACATCTGGCAAGGATGTAACTAAATCCTTTGTGTATAAAACAGATGGACACTTGCACTTTGTCACTACTTCATAACAATTTGGTTCTAGTTTTAGTTCCAAGACAGCTAGAGCCCCATTTCCCATTAAATTAATAAGAAAAAGAACCTGCTTTCAGCCAGACCAGAGGATGTAGCTACTTCCCATTAGCCTCTTTCCCCCACACACACACCCTCACATACACCAAGGTTCACAAGTGATCACTTAATTATTAAGATCATGTTTTATACATGAAATAAATTGCTGCTGCAATTGTTTTACATTGCATACATTCTAAATATAAACATTAAAGGAACCAAGTATGCTGATGTTTTTCAATAGTCCTAATCAGAAACCTATAGAAAAGGTTGCCCTCACCTGCCAAATGTTTGCAATATTTCATTCTAATGTAAGTCACCTGCCTTTGGAGAGTCATATTTTCATCAAACTGGTACTGTAGCTCCTTGGTTGGAAATAGATGGATCACCATTAGTCCCTCACTGCCTTCACAGTTGCTGCAGCTAGTTCATCCCCTGTCTCTATATGTAACTAGACTTGTTCTCATTTACCTGTAATAGATATGTCATATCTTATTAGGATCATATTCAAGACCTACCAGCTTTGGAGAAGCTGGCATAGCTTGTGTTCTATTGACATTGCCCTTGAGACCCCAGGGTTATCACCATGCCAAGATGGAGCAGCACAGTTAGACTTGGAGGGTATGTTACCAGGAGTTTATGGATAAATAGATTAAGTAAATAACTAATCCCATTCACTGCTACTTCAGAGTGTGTTTTTGTTTTTTGCTTTTCTAATAAACTACCTTTTGTACATAAGGTGATTATTTTACCCTCGGACCTATTTCAGACACATGGCCTAAATCCAACATCACAACAGCATCCCATTCCTAGCATAGTCTCCATTTCTCCTCCATGGCCTTCCATCCTTTCAAAACAACCGTCCCAGAGTGACTCTTTTCCAATTCTGGTGTTGAAAGCAGTTCTGTCGGCAGATATGCTCCACACAGTTTTGGCCAATAATTTTCTTAAGTTTTTTTTTTTTTTAAAAAGAGCGTTGTGCAGGAACCGCAAGCCAGTGAAAATCTTAATAATAACAAACGTGCCATCAATTCTGACGGATGCTGTCCCTTGGTCGAGGGCACTCGGAAGTGGTTTGCCATGCCCTTCTTCTAGGAGCACCCTGGGACTGTGCAGCTAGCCCAGAGCCACCACCCTGCCAAGCACCTGGGGCACCCATCTGCCTCTTTTTCGCAATATACCACGATTCTCACCAGAGTCCGAAAATATCTCCAAACTCACAAAATGCAACTTTTCCTTTTTAAAGTCCTAAATCATAAGACTTAACTTGAAAAATTTACTTGTTTATTTCTGTTTATTTAATTTGCATTGATGTTTGTTTCTTATTTGCATTTATGTAAACCACCCAGACTCCCTTCTGGGAAATTGGTGCGGTATAAAAATGCAATAACTAAATAAATAAATAAAATGCAGAAGGAAAGATGTCTCTTCATGAAGCCAGAGTCCCCCAAAGCTGAGACAATATCCGTTCCCTAAAGCATTTAGATTGCCAACTCTTGTATAAAAAGGATAAAGATTAAGATTGGTCAAAGATGATATACTAAGTATGATATGCTAAGACCTGAATTATATCAAATCAGAATTTCATGTTCTATTTAAATACATAAATGAGTGTTTCCCCTGTAAAAGAAAAGCAGCAGCTAAGCAATGACATGGTCTCACTTTGCCTATATCCCTGTTACCACCTAATCTTTCGCTTGCCTATGTCATTCTCACTGCACGATAATCAAACCTCCAAAGTTTCCTTCAGTTTTTCTCCATCTGCTTCCTTCCATCTGCTCATGACTGCAGCTGGGAAGCAGACATCCGCTGAAATTTTGGGCAGAGGTGTCCCATCCACACGCTCTCTGAGTCATATATCCTACAGAAAGTGAGAGACATCTAAAAAGAGACTGCCTTGATGTCCTTTTACACCACCCTGCCCAATTGTCTGCTTCTATGATGAAGTCTTGGAAATGCACAGTGAACTCGGAAATCAGTCCAGAGTTAGCACTAGACATTAAAGTAGAGAAATGTCTCCCTCTACTTGTGAGAGTCAATATACATTTAGTCAAAAATAAAAATAAGGAAAAGCACGAAATGCGTGCTTTTGTCGAGAAAATTTCATTTCTTCAGGCTTGGCACAACCTCTCCATGGATAGTCCAGAAAGATTGTACACAAGAGTCCAAAAATTGGTGGTACAGGATGCAAGTCCTCTGAGATTACCATCTCAAGCCTCTCTGCAGCGCAGCATAGTTTAGAACTTTTATACCCCTTTCCTAGGACCAAAAGGCTTCCAATTACTTTGTGACTGTCCCCCAAATTATTACCCACAACTAGTGCTAGTAGCTGCTATGTCATTGTGCTCCTTTTCCCCAGCCCGACAGCTAAAAAGAAATTGAAATTTCAACCCAGGCAATGTTAGTGTGTGTTATAATTGTCAAGCAACTTATTATATATGAATACATTATATAGATCACAATTTTTTCCTATGATGCAACGCAAGATGATCTTTATGAGGTTACCAACAGAGTTTTCTTTTGGAAGTTTTGCCCAGACTAGATGTTTTATTTCAGAAAGGTGACCATGTTATAGTTCCTCTGAATATAGATTGTGTCCCAAACAAAAGATGCTCAAGATCAAGGCCTAAACACAGTCAGTCTCAAGCCAGTGTATTTTTCACTCTCAATGGGAAGGGAAAGAATCAAGAGGTATTGGAAGGGTGGGGGACCCCATCTCATGTTATAGTACAGTTCCAGATACATTCATGAATCTATGGCAAGCTTCCTTGCCAAATCAAGTTACAACTGCTCTGTAGCTTATCACCATTAGTTTGTGAACCATTGCTATGGCTGGTGTCCATTTAAGCTTTAATTAGTTATCACTGTGCATGGCCATTTTGTTTCATGGCCAATGTTGTTTATGTTCTGTGCACTCTGGAGAATGTATCTGTCAAGCCAACAGTCCAAAACACTTCATGAAATGGTCTCTGGTCCACAAATGTTTTTGTCATTATACTTCCATTACCCTTGAAGGCGTTACAGCACTGATGTTTTAGCCAAGTGGTGTTTGCCACTATGGTACAGAAGCACCACCTGCTGGATAATTTGGAGATCTGTTGTAAATATAAAATAAAAGGCAAAGTATGCTGTTAATATGCTGCCCTTAGCACCTGAAGTGCTGGGTACTCAAATTTACCAAACTTGGGAGGTCAGAAGGCTAAATCAAATTTGAGCCAGCGACCTGAGCCCATTGGGACTGAACTCTGGTCATGAGCCATCTTGACTGTAGTGGTGAGGTTTAAACAGTGAACATAAGAGCCCTGCTGGATCAGGCCAAAGGCCCATCTAGTCCAGCTTCTTGTATCTCACAGTGGCCCCACCAGGTGCATCTGGGAGCCCACGAGACCAGACATCTGTCTCCCGATACCACTCCCCTACATATGGTCCTTGAAGTACCCCGGTTTTAAGCCTGGAGATTACACAATGTCACAACTCACAAGCTTGCACATAAAAGAGTTTATAGAATGCCTAAGTTATACAAATCAACATTCTGCTCATTGGGCCTTAAATGGTTTTCAAGAACTCCTGTTCCCTTTCCTTCCCTTTCACTGGCTGACAGTGGCAGTAGATAAAATTTTCTTTCTTCTCCTCACTTGGTAGAATGAGAATAATTGTTCAATTGCTTGACCACTTCAGACAAAAAAAAACCCCAAACAAAAATGACAAAATAAAAATGACAAAAGCATTGTAGCACCTTCAAGATGAACTATTGTATTTTAATGTGTGTTTTTGTGGACAAGTCAAAGGAGTGAAGCTGCATCTCTTCAGCACCACAACCTTAAATGTATGGCTGCAGGGAATTTCCACAACACCCAAAGGTAACACTGGACCTTTAAAATTATGTTTATTAATAAAAATGTGCCATCAAGCCAACTCCAACTTGCAGTCGCTGTTGCCAGGGTTTCTTAGGTGTACAATACCCAGGTGTAGTCTACTTCAGTCCCTTTTTCTGGTGCTCCTCTGGAAATGTTTAACTTGCTCAGAAATTAACAGACTGGTTCTTCTCTCACAAGGCAAAATGCAGTCTTTAAGCTATCTAGCAACTGGATTATGCAGGGCATTATCTTTAAGACAGAGGCTTAGACACAACTCATTTTTGTGAGTGGCTATGGTTTTGGGGGAGGATGGTACCTTCTTGGGAGTTGTGGCTAGAGTGACAGGATAGGGCTCAGGAGAACTGAGTTTGAATCCCCACTCGGCCATGGAAACTCAGGGGGAAAACAACTATGAATAAGAGAAGCTGGCTTGTATTTAATCTGTATTTCTTTACTTCTGAAAGCAGCGCTTCAGCACTAACTTCCTGTTTTAAACCAAGGTTTTGACTCTCTTCTGTGAATGCGGATAGGGTCAAACTGCACAACTAACACTGCAGACATTCAGAATGTTTTCCTATTCCAACTTTCATTTAAAAAACACATTTGAGAGGCAAACCTGTTGCAGTAGAGGAGTCTAAAGTGAAGCTCACCCCATTTTATCCACTGTTAATATACTATGGAACTGTCAGTCTCCTGGAGAAGAAAAAAATGTCTAAGGATGAGGATATACAGCTGGCTGGACCCTTTGGCAAAAGTACTAGTGGGCCAAAAAGGGGTTAAGCAAATTTTCCTTTATACAAATTTCCCATAAGAATGCATTGAAAATGGAGTAATCCCATTTTTATGTTGTACGGATTTTCCCCATAGGTGATTGTGTTAAGCAAATTTCCCCTATCTCCGGAATATTTTATGTTGTACAATTTTTATGTTATACAAGCTGTTTGTTATATTAATGAACTTTCTGTATTGACCTCTACTAAAAACCCAAACTAGAGCTCAGACCCCAAATTGGTAAATTACCTCTCCATACCACAGCTGCTAGCTGAGAATTCAATGGGAGAACTAGATATAAGGGCACTCTTCTTCCAAACAAACTCTCCTTTGCTTTGTTCATGGGGGTGGGTAATAATTCAAGCATTCTTAATCAAGCTACAAACCTTAGCTGAAATCCAACTGCTAGGCTCCACCAGAACAGAGCAAGTATTAGTATTGATTTAGAAATCCCATTGAATCAGATAATATGCTATAGCTGGAACTAGCAACTGGATTTAGTGTTTTATCTTCAAGGCACCATAATCTGACTCCATTTAACATCAGTACCTTTATATCCTCCTCCTCCTTTGAATCCCACTAATTTTGGATTGAATTTTGTCACTCTGCAACAAACTAATTTTCAAGTCAAAACGGGCACATATACATTAAACCCTTTGCGCAGAATTGAGCTCTGAATTTTAGATCATTACAAATGGCCCCCTTTCGATTTACCAAAGGCAACTACTAAGAGCCACCCAGTCACAGAAACTTACTGGTTCAGTCACACACCTGTTTTTGTGCCAGTTCTTGAACTGAAAAAGAACAAGCTACCTGGGCATTCATTGGGACCAAATAAAGCAAGTAACTTAATCTCAGGTTCTTACTCAAAATGATTTTACTTTACCAATTTTCACCAATTACAATGTCAGAATATATGATTCTCAAAATGACAGGTGTCTGGAATGAAGAATTTCTAAGGTGGAAGATATGCCTTATACGCATCTAGTGACTGCTAGCTGGATCCCCCAAAGGAAAACTGCTCTCTACGATATATAGTCAAAGTCAGCTGTAACTATCTCATAGTGAACTCTTATAAGGTGTTTGAGACTAAAAGACAATGCTCCTAGAGACATTGTGCCTGGGTTACTATCCCTATCATGTAATATTTAACGTCCGTAAATGTTTTATTACAATTAAAAGCATACTATTATTTAATGACTTGGCAGTCCGTTTCAGCTTTTAATTTGAGAACAAATCATGTATTTCTAATCAAATACTGTAGTGCAAAAACAAAACAAAACAAAACAAAAAAATACACACGAGTCACCTAAATCAGTATCAGGAAACAATTTGATTATCACCCATTGGTAGCATTATATTACAGAAGCAACATTTCCCACCAAAAATACATAGAAGATAAACATGCACACACTAAGCACCTGTAGCTGCAAATCAGAAATCTGACACATCTGATGCAGTCTCTCTCTCTCTGGCTTTGATTTTTTTCTCCTCTTCCAAGAGATTTCATGAAAGCTAACCCACAATCATCCATAGCTGTGTGCTGTTTTAGGAAACCTAGATTGGCAATGAACACATCTGCCAACCATCTGTAATCAGGAAGAGTATATGACTATATTTTACGTAATCTCATCTATTAATTGCTAATGAAGCACTGTTACACTTTTTCAGACTCTTCCCCTGCATTTGGTATGCCCAGGCTGTGTTTGCAACATTAAAAATAACTTGAAAGCATAGCCAAACCCACATGCTCCCATGAGGCACATCTGTAATCCCATCATGATATTTCTCAAGAGCTGCATTTCAGAGTACAGCATCAAGAATGCCTGTTGTTCAAGATTAGATTCATACTTTCAAGAACAGCACTTTTATCAAATTAGAAAAACTGTGAACTTGAGAAGAGTTTTGGCTTCGAGTGGTATCATATTTTCAGTACTGCAGCAATTAGCAAGCAAACTATTAGCCATTAATCGAAAAATGGTTTGAGGAACACCAAGTGTTCTTGTTTAACTCTGTACACGATTTCAGCTCGACTTCTTGCAAGCAGCATATCTTGAAGATACATTTTCCCAGTTGATCACATTCCAGATAGCTTTGAGATAGTCAGGTCTAACATTTTTATACTGAAGGTAGTATGCGTGTTCCCATACATCAATTCCTAGTAGTGGGATAAGACCTAGAAAGGAAACAATACATATTGCTGAGGCATGATGATGATTAAATGGGTCATTACATCCCCCACCACCACACACAACTTTTAGACCACTGTTATTTATTAGACATATATCCTGCCCTTTAGTGGAACACTATTCTTGGCCATTTTACAGATTAAAACATGGAATCCCACAACCCCATGTAACAATACAATCAATATGGGAGTTCATCAATATAGATCTAAAATGCATACCTCCCAAAATAAAAAGAAAGAAAGAAAATGAAATTAATAGCATCTAGGAGGTAAGTTATTGAAGTCAGCTTTGTATAATTTCTGTTTTCATTTAATTCCTGGCTATCAGGAAGGAAGGAGCCTGGAGTATCTCATCCTGAAGCTTGTTGCAAAGATTGGGGGTCACCATCAAAAATACCCAATTATTTGTCATCACCTTTTGGTCCTTTAATATCATGGATCAAGAGGATCAGGTGAAAGAGCTCTAACAAATATCAGTATATAGGCCATAACCAGCACTGTAGATTGAACACGGAAATTGACAGGGAGCCAATGAAGCCGTGCAAACTTTAGGGATATATGATAAAATACATTAGTCTCAGAGATGCCACATTTTGGACCTGTTGAAGTGTTTGTACTGTTTTCAAGGGTAGCCTTACATAGAAAGCATTATAGTACTCTGTTGTCGTTGTTTTAGATTACCAATGCATGGATCACTGTTGCTAGGCAGGTAGAGGCACAATTGGAGTTGACAAAAGACACTCCAAGCCACAGCTGATACTGGGAACTCCAAAGAGAGTGTCAGGTCAGGAAACCCCCAGGCTGCAGATCTGATCCTTCAAGGGGAGTGTAACCCTATTGAGACCACACAAGTTTCCTTCTAACTGGTCCAATCCTCCTAACGCTAAGATATCTGTCATCTGGATACAGTTTCAGTTTATTGGCCCTCAGTCCATGGCAGTGTTCAACAACCTATACAGCATCCTCAGCAAATGAAGCAAAGGATAAATGGAGTTGCTTGTCATCAAGGTACTGGTGACAGAAATTTAAATGTTAAAGAGTTCTGGGCAGACTGTCAACCCCTGTGGGACCCCACAGCAGACGTCCCAATGGGCAGAAACAGACTTCCAAAGCTCTATCTTCTGGGATCAACCAGCTCCAGATCCCTAAACTTGAAGCTTTCTCAGACAGATAACCTGGTCAAAAGTATCAAAGGTGTGTGTGTGTGTGTGTGTGTGTGTGTGTGTGTGTGTGTGTGTGTGTGTGTGTGTGTGTGTGTGTGTGTGTGTGTGTGTGTGTGTGTGTGTGTGTGTGTGTGTGTGTGTGTGTGTGTGTGTGTGTGTGTCACTTGCAGAGAGGTTCAGACGAGTACAGATGTGTCGTTCTATAGTGGTACCTTGTGTAAAGGAATTAATTCATTCCAAATGAAATTACGTTAAGCAAATTTTCCTTTATACAAATTTTCCATAGAAATGCATTGAAAATGGAGTAATCCCAGTTTTATGTTGTACGGATTCTCCCCATAGGTGATTATGTTAAGCAAATTTCCCCTATCTCCGGAATGTTTTGTGTTGTACAAATTTTATGTTATACAAGCTGTTTGTTATACAAGGGTCCACTGTACATGCACACTCTTTCCTGCCATATCCAAATTGCTACAAAAGTGGGGAGCCTTTGGGAGCTGGAGGAAGACCTTCTCAGCAATTATTATGATGGCCAACCATCAAACCTGCTTGAGTCAATTTCAGCTGAAAACAACAACAAAAACCTCACCTGTGGTTCCTTGAGGGGATCCTGATTGGCACAGGCAGCAACTTGTAGGCGGCTTTGTTCTTTATTATAACCAAGCCATCCCCACCCTGAGCCTTGGACACCGACTGAAACTGTGGTCAGCTTTTCCTTGAAATTTGCAAAGGAGCCAAAATCTCGCTTAATGGCTTCCATTAACTCCCCTTTAAAAAAAGTCATATGATTAATTTTCCACCTAGTTCTCAACAACTCATGCAGATTACTTCAGGAGTAAACAGATCAGGTGTGTATGTAATACTAACAACATCTTAACTGTGGACAAATGAATGGAAGCAGTTTGCAGAATTACTCAATCCTTACAGTCTCCCCCCCCCATTCCACAAGTGCTTTACATGTCAATCTTAAAAGCAGAAGTGATGCCCTTTTTACTCTCACTCTCTCTTTATAATTTTTATATACCAGATTCTCTCACAGGTCAGGAGACCTTACAAATTAAAGCAGGTGCTAATAATGACGATTACCAAAGGTCTAGGTCAGGGGTCCTCAACCTAAGGCCCCGGGGCCGGATGCGGCCCCCAAAAATTAAAGCTGTTTTGTGAGCAAGCCAGCCTCTGCAGCTGCTTTTGGACTGTGATCCGGCCCCCAGTGGTGTCTGGGTGGTGGTGGACCGGCCCGCTGTTTGAAAACTTTGAGGACCCCTGGTCTAGGTGATTAAAGCTAACCAGACCTCATATAATCACTCACAGCCAAGATTTCATAAACAACATATGAATAACAAGGAAACTTGATCCATACTAATAACTTAAAACCAGTCAACACTGATGATGGTGCAATGTTTAACCATGATTGTTGCATGCAAGGCAGGAAAAGAATTTGTAAGAAGGGACTCATTGGAGTGAATATGTGATCTCTGGCCCATTAATAATTTTGTACTAGAAGTAGACATCCCAAACAGCAAGTCTGCACTAATCCTGGATTTTCCTGTTCTTAAAGCATCTGGCACAGTCTTTCCCAAACATGTATGTTTCAAATGTTTGAACTCCAATTCCTATCCTCATTAACTAGTCCCAAGCAATCCTGAATTGGGGCTACAGTTGGGCAGAGCTGATCTTTACTTATCAGTTTATTTATCTTTCCTGATTGGGTGATCCATTCATACTGCATTAAAGAAAAATGACCATAATTACACAACTTGGTTCCCAGGCTACACTCTGATTTTCCCTATATTTAATATAAAACCTTTTCCAGCAGTATTTTAAGACTGCTGTCCTAATCAACAGCACAGTTACACGTGTATTTGTACATTATGTTTGAGTATTTTAAGCTATTTTGAGGAAACTGTGAAGTTTAAAAGCGGTGTAAAATATTTTAAAAGCAACAAGGAAAATACAAAGAACCATCAGCAGCAGCTATTATGCATGCCAACATTAAAATACTTTATGCAGAAATCTGATAATGTACATAGATTATATATCTGCTTCATCAGGGCAAATGTATTAAGCCTTTTTTTTTTAAAAAAAAGACAGATTCTTTACAATAGATCAGTTTCAAATGTGTTTACCAATTTCCATCTTCAATAAAAAATAACAGAATTGCCAGTCTGTTATGATACTTTCTAGAATCCAGGTCACCATCCATGACTTTCACATTCAAATCAAGATGCCTATAATTGCTGCTGAAATCTACAATTCTCAAACCTGCTGCTCACCGAAAGATCAACCTTTTTCAAATTAATTCTACATTTCATATTTCGTTTTGCTATAACACTTTTCTTGCATCTGCTTTATCTAATATGGTAAATCAGTGCTGAACAATAATTCATCAAAGTACAAGTAACATGATCTTGTTTTTAAAACTCCAATTTCAATTAAAATTTAGTCAGCCAGTTGTTGGCAGATTCCGGGAACTGCATAATTTTTAAAAAGTAACTTATTCATGCACTACAAACATGGGCCCACTCCAGAAAACCTAGCTAATTTAAATCAATAGTACCAAGCACTATAATCAAGCATTTTGACTACAAACCTGTTGGTTCTCCCCCACCATTAGGAGAAAGGTTTGTCCAGAAAATAGTATGATTAATGTGACCTCCTCCATTGAACTTTAGAGCTGGTTGAAGAGACACCTGTGCAGTCACATCACCTGGAGTTGCAAAAAACAGAGAAATCAGTGCAAGAATTAAGCTGAGTCCAGACATGAAGCATCTCAGTATCACTTGAGAACATTAATGTACTGCTCTGACAAAAATGAAATCAATTTATAAAGAAAAACATTCAGCTGCAATACCTAAACACAAACTTATCTACAGAAACTATAAAAACACTGTGCCTTAAGACAGATTCATCCATAAACCATGCAAGATGATTTAAGAAAATCTGGAATCCAGATCAAGCTAAACTAATTAATAACATACTCACCCAATAAGCCAACATCATTCATACATAAAGTGGTACCTCGACTTATGAAATTAATCCATTCCAAATGCATGTTCATAAGTAGAATTTTTTATGCGGTTTCCCATAGGAATGCACTGGAAATGGATTAATTCGTTCCAGAGGCTAGAAAAAAAGAGCATTGTGGATGTAAAAAAAAAACCTTCCATCTCTAAAGACGGGAAAGGGCTTTTGCTGACTATGGGGAGGTGGGTTTTTGAAAGCCTTCCCCAACCCAGCAAAGCAAGGGGAAAGCTTTCCGCCTTTGCTTGGGTTGGGAGAAAGCCCCTCAGTCAAACTGCAGGGGAAGGCTACTCCTCCCTACCTGACACCCAGCTGATTTTGACAGATCAGAAACTCACCTCACTGATGAGCAGCGGCTGCCAGTTGATTTAGGGGTTTTGCTCCAACATAGCAAGTGAGGAAGGTTTTCCCCTCCTTTGCTGGGTTGGGGCAGGGGCCCTGCTCAGATTTTCTTTTCCCTAATCTTCCCTCCTTTTTCAATCTTCCTCTTTTTGCTCTCCCTGTCTTTCTCTTCCAAGCCTCCCCCTTTCCAAGCTTACCATCTTCCTTGCACACACACACACACACAAACCCAAACAACAACAACAAAAGTTTTTCTTTCAAATTTAATAACTAAACGGACATATAGTACTTTCCACCCATTTCTGTTTCTTCTGCAGACTGTGTATAAATAGTTAGAGAAAAGTGTTAGCTTTGAACGGCCGTTGAGCAAAAAAATTCTCCCCAGCATACAGTTGAGAGAGAATTTTAGCTGGTCCAGCACACTTCCCTTGCGTGTCTCTGCTATCTTCCAATCTCAACACACAGGGATCAGCAGAGTAGCTCTCTCTTCTAGAGATTTAGCACAGCGGGCTGTCTTCTGCCAGTGTTCAAAGAATAAATCAGTCTGACAGTCTGAGATAACCTACTGCCTAGTTTATTTACAATTAACTCATATATTTACACCCGGACTACAAGCCGGCATTTCAGCGTCTTGCAACACACGCGCTAGCAAAGAAAAACACACAGCTGAAATCACTAACTATCACTCCCTTTTGAAACTCCCTCTAACTAACTGAAAGAACCTGGAGTTTTTATCTCCTCTCCAACATTTCACTGCGCATGACAACAGATTTGACTTTAACCCTGTAAGCACCAAATCTGATACTCCAACACCCCCTCTCGCAGTGAATGTTGGGAAAAAACATTGTGAGTTTTTTACTCATTCCATACCCAAACCTTCACAGAACTCTTCATGCTTCTGGAAGCTCAATGGTTTGGTGAACCCATCAGCAAGATTCTTCTGACTTGGACAATACTTCAGTTTCACCAAGTCATTCTGTATACTCTGAC
This sequence comes from Phrynocephalus forsythii, assembly GCA_029282475.1. Classification (NCBI taxonomy): domain Eukaryota; kingdom Metazoa; phylum Chordata; class Lepidosauria; order Squamata; family Agamidae; genus Phrynocephalus; species Phrynocephalus forsythii. The sequence continues at coordinate 82,562,274 of JAPFRF010000002.1, forward strand.
ATACATTGTGGTAACGGATGTCCAGATGTTTAGTTCTGGATTTAAACTGACCAGATTCTGCCAATTTCAAACATGGCTGATTGTCCTCCCATACCGTAATAGGTAGACAGCAGTTTCCATTGATTTCTTGGACCAAACATCTGTAGTACTCTAGTTCCCTACAGAGATCTGACAGAGCACTGTACTCAGATTCTGTAGAGGAAAGTGTAACCAGACTTTGCTTTCGGGACTCCCACCCAACTAGAGACTTTCCAAATTTCACTACCATTCCTGACACTGATTTTCTGTCATCTGCATTTGCCCAATCGCTGTCTGACCAACATTGTAACTGCGATTCACCTTCTGCTGACAACTTGAGACAGAAATCCTTAGTGTCTTTCAAATATCTCAGTATTCTCTTGATACCATTCCAGGCAATTTTACTGGGATTTGATGCCTCTCTACTTAGCAAATTCACAGCAAAAGTAATATCTGGTCTGCTCCATTGAGACAGATACAATAAACTTCCAATAGCTGACTGAAACAATTCTGGCCTCTCAAATTTCTCATCATTACTAGTTTGACTATTCTTCTCAAAATTTGTCTCCATTGGTGTTTTAGCACCATTACAGTCAGACATTCTGAACTTCTGTAACAACTGCTCAATCTTGCTTTTCTGGCAAAGTAAAAAACTTCCATCTTCAGTTCTATTAATCTGAACTCCTAGATACATCTTTACATCACCTAGATTCTTAAGCTGAAACTTCTTTCCAAGCTTTGTTGCAAACTTCTTTACCTGATTCTGTGTTTTACTAACAAACAAAATATCATCAACAAAAATCAGGACTATTTCCTGTTCATCTCCTGATCCTTTCAGATACAGGCAGTTATCGGCTAGACTCTTGTGGAAACCCATATTCTCCAAAACATCATTTAAGCACTTGTTCCAATTTCTTGCTGACTGTCTGAGTCCATAGATCGATTTGTGCAATTTCCACACCTGGTTTGGTTTCTTGACCTCAAAACCTGGTGGTGGTAACATGTACAAATCTTCTTCGAGATCGGAGTTGAGATAAGCAACATTTATATCAAAATGAGCTACTTGAAAACCTCTCTGTGCTGCTACAGTCAACAACATACGAAATGTCTCACTTCTAGAAGTTGGTGCATACACCTCAGTGTAATGCAACCCTTTCTTCTGAGTAAATCCTCTAGCGACAAGTCTTGCCTTACACTGTGTCTGACCTGTTGCTGTAGTCTTAATTCTATACAAACGACAACTCACTGCCTGTTTGCCCTCTGGCAGTGTTGTTGGTGTAAATACTTTCATAGTCTTCATGGATTCCATCTCTTTCTCCATTGCTGCATGCCATTTACTAGCTTCTTCATCAGGCAATTGCAAAACCTCCTCATAACTCTCTGGTTCACACTGAGCTAAACCTATCCAAACACTCACAGCTGAGTAGTTTGAAGGAGAAAATCTCTCTGGCGGTTTACCTTTTGTTGTGCGAGCTGAACGTCTAGGACCAACCTCAGACGCCCTCTGACCCAGTTGGACTGCTGGGCACAATTCTGGAATCACTAGCGTCAGATCTACTAGTACTACCTGAACCTTCTGACTTGACACGCCTTCTCTGTCCCACTGGACTAGACTGTGGTGATATTGGCTCAGACTTCACACCTCTTGGAGATACACTTTCTTGTTGATCAGTGTCATCTACCTGTGCATCTGGTTCAGGACCTGCACCTGCTTCATCTTGTCCTACTACATTGTCAAAATTTTCACTTAACACCTCAGGATTAGCATGAACCCTAGTCCATCCTTTCTGCTCACAAAACTCTGCACTTCTACTGACTAGTATTTTGGATCCATCAGGATAGGCAAATCTCCAACCTTTTGTCAATGGTTCATATCCAGAAAAAATCATTTTTCTGGATCTTGGCCCTCCTTTCCTACGTAGTGGCTTTGGAATCAAAACATGGGCCTCAGAACCAAACACTCTGAAATATCCTATCTTTGGCTTTTTGCCATGTAGCAACGTGTAAGGAGCTTGACCTACAACAGAATTGTAAGCTCTGTTAAATACATGTGACGCAGTTTGCCATGCTTCAGCCCAGTAACTTTTTGGCAAACCCGAATCCCTCAACATAGCGTCAACCGCTTCCTGCAGAGTTCGGTTTCTCCTTTCCGCAACGCCATTCTCCTCGGGAGAATAAGGATTTGTCAACCTATGTGCTATGCCCTTATGTCTTAGAAAATTCTGAAGTGTTGTATTTGTAAATTCAGCTCCCCGTCTGATTGAATTTGTCTAACCTTTGTGGAAAAATCACACTCCACTGCCACTATCCAATCCTTCAGCTTCTGAGCTGCTTCACCCTTGGTTTTCAGAGGAAATACCCAACCATTTCTGGAAAAATCATCAACTACTGAAAGAATAAACTTAGCATTTCCCAAAGAAACAGTTGGCATTGGTCCACAAACATCAACATGTACAAGTTGAAAAGGTTCTGTAGATACCCTGTTTGACTTAGGATAACTACATCTCTTGACCTTTGCAGCTTTGCATGGCCTACAATCCAAAAATCTAGAACATGGTTTCACATTGCACCCTTCAACACATTCAGGCATTTTCTTTAAATACCCCCAGTTTAAATGACACATTCTACGATGAAGTAAATGGGCACAGCTGTTGTGTTTGGGAATGTTAGCGCATTGCGCCTGCACTGCATTTGCATTGCTGTATCCCTCTGGAACTGCTTTTGCACTCACTGCATACAAACCATCCTTACAGTGCACTTGTATCAGCAGCTTCCCATTCCTAGAAACAGAACATATGTTATTTTCAAACAATACAGAAAAACCATCTCTAACTAGAGCTGATATAGACAAAATACCACGTGTCATGCCATTTAGAACAAAAACATCAACAGTAGTATCCAAACATTCAATATACACTGTTGCAGCAGTGTTCAAAGACTCTTTCTGCCCATTAGCCATTGTAATGTTCTTTGGTTGAGAAAGTTTCCTGCAGTTCTCATTCTGAACACCAGGTGGCGCTAGATGATGCGAGGCTCCACTATCTAAAATGAAAACACAGTTGCTTGAAGATTGTTTCTTAAACATTGCCATAGACACCGACATGTTTTCTCTTCTTCTTCTATATCCGCGCTTGCCTCTCTCAGCTGCAGCTTGCCTTGGCATCCCACGCTGTGGACTGTCTCTTATCTGGTTGCTATGGGAGTTAACCTTGGAGTTTGGAGACTGCGGGCAATTTTTCAAAACATGGCTTGTTGATTGACACCTGAAACATTTCCTTGCAGCTGCGTAGACTCTCACTTCCCCCTCTCTTGGGGATAAGCAGCCTGCATTCCCTTTGTTTTGCCCACCTTCATTGGCTCTCAGTTGCTGTTCATGGACAAGACGTCCCGACACATAAGACATATTGAAATTGTCCTGAGGTAAAGCCTCCATAGTTAAACACAGCGTGTTATAACTTTTGTCTAAAGAGCTCAGAAGAACACAAACTTGTTGGTCTTCTGTGAAAGCCATATTCAGAGAACGTAACTGGTTGAAGATAGACACCATTGCAGCAATATGTTCTCTTATATCTCCCCCGGGCTTTAGCTTCATCTCAAATAGCTGTCTGTACAAATGGACCTTTGCACCTGGGGTCGTTCTGTGATGTACTCTCTCAAGACTGTCCCATATATCTTTAGCATTTCTCAGACTTTGTACATAAACTAACTGATTAGAGTCTAAACTCATAATCAACATAGCCCTAGCTTTTGCATTCCTTCGCACTGAGGTTAGTGCCTCATCTCTCTGTTCAGCTGTGGCTGATTGGGGCAGCTGAGCTGGATCGGTAGGTAAATTATTTAAACAGTCCAGCAAATTCCTGGCCTCCAGCCAAGCCTGAATTCGGACACTCCAGTCCAGATAGTTCTCAGAATTTAGACGTTGGAATGGCACAGTAAAACTTTCCTGTCCTGCCTCCATCTTGGGCTTCAATCCCCCCTTCTGCTATTCACCAACAGCAATGGGTTCTCTGGGACTGCTACTCACGTCTCCTTCTAGCAAGACAGCCTCGAAGCTCCAAGTGTAGACTTCCAGTTGAGGCGACCTCTTATTTGCCTTGGTACCGACTGTACCCCGAAGCAAAGAGATCCCAACCTCTTTTTCTCTGTCTCCAGACAAAGACTCAAGCCCAGCAAAAACTGCTTGCAGTCAGGTTTTCTGCGTTACTTGGCTTCCAGGCTTCCATTCTCTGCCTTAGCCCTCTTCTCACCACGCATATATAACTCCTGTACTGCTTTCTTGACACTGGCAAATTATCTATACTGTCCTTAACTCTGGGCCATAACCCTTGTTAGCTTTGAACGGCCGTTGAGCAAAAAAATTCTCCCCAGCATACAGTTGAGAGAGAATTTTAGCTGGTCCAGCACACTTCCCTTGCGTGTCTCTGCTATCTTCCAATCTCAACACACAGGGATCAGCAGAGTAGCTCTCTCTTCTAGAGATTTAGCACAGCGGGCTGTCTTCTGCCAGTGTTCAAAGAATAAATCAGTCTGACAGTCTGAGATAACCTACTGCCTAGTTTATTTACAATTAACTCATATATTTACACCCGGACTACAAGCCGGCATTTCAGCGTCTTGCAACACACGCGCTAGCAAAGAAAAACACACAGCTGAAATCACTAACTATCACTCCCTTTTGAAACTCCCTCTAACTAACTGAAAGAACCTGGAGTTTTTATCTCCTCTCCAACATTTCACTGCGCATGACAACAGATTTGACTTTAACCCTGTAAGCACCAAATCTGATACTCCAACAAAAAGCACCACTCAGGACTAATGCAGTTGTTTGCTGGCACTGGTGAAAAGCACAAAAACATGATGCTTTTAAATGGCTAATCTTATTAGCGAAGCCCAATGATCTTGTTAAAACCCCCACAGTCAGTTGCTATCATTAAATGTGCAGTTAAAGGCACAGTCCTAAACCGTTTCTCACGGAGCACACAGCAGCAGTAGCAGCACACAAGCAATAATAGACTCCAACCTGCCCTGGCACCATAGAACATTTGAATTCAACTTCTTTGAGTTTTGAATTCAACTCCTGGGGACTTGACACAAAAACACTGTAGCTGGGCATTTTACAAATACAGAACAACAACAACAACCCATATGCTAACATTAAGGCAGAGAGAATGCAAAATATATAGTGAAAGGCATATACCGTAGTAGCAGTTCTAGAAAGGAAGGCAATGACCTTTATTTGGCAGCCCATACCTTTGGCCAAAGCCTCTTTGTATTTTTCTTCAGCGACATTCAGATTATTTACATACGTAGCATGATGTTTGCTGTGGTGAAGTTGCATGATTTCTGCACTAATATGAGGCTGCAAGGCGCCATAATCATAAGGCAAATCGGGCAGAGTGTGTTTTTGTCTAGAAGCCAGGCACCCAAGAGGTGCTATCAGTTTAGTGACATTTCTGAAAAAGAACACAAAAAGTTAAGACATCTGATTGATGCTTAACAATTTTATTTCCACTTACCACATAGGACTCTCAACTTGCTATAGTATTTAACACAGTTAATTTGCCAAATTCTTTACATCTTTGCCAACCGTATGTGTCTATGCTGTTGAAGAAAACCAGAATCTGTATCTCTTTCATCAAACAAAATTTCATACACCTTGGACCACACTGGCTCTCAACAACAGTTTTTGTTACCTTTACATGAAAATACTAAATACAAATGTCAGATATGCACTACTGATATCCGTTTGAAAAGAAGGGTGATGATAAAAACAGCAAAGAATAGAATCACACTTTCTGTGAATCACAAGCTATGCTCAACCAATGATATAATTTATGGAAGATTATTGAAACTTTGTCTATTATCATTAAAATGCTGGTAAGTGACTGTATGTAGTAATATGATACAAGGACTAATAGGTAACTAAATGGTCCTAAAGGCAATAAAACAGTTTATAATTGATGGCTCTTTCAGGTAAATGCTTGCAAACAGTGGCTTTAAATTTCCAGCTATAGGCTGCTATACTGTTCATACGAAGAGTTTCATTGTAAATTGAGCTCCTGTAGTATAATTCCAACATCATAAATATACTATTAGCCTCCATGAATTATCTTGAAATTCTATTAGCAACTATGAGTTCACCACATGATAGGGGAGCCAATTTTCCGCCTTTATTGCACACTATATATATTTATCTCTACTTGAACCAGAATTATGGAAAACGTATGGGGGAAAGATGTAAAATAAAACAGAAAAGTAGAAAATTGCCCAATAGGATTTATAATCATTTAAAATGTTTTATGAGATAGGTGGTACATCATACATTCACCACATGGGCAAACTGTAGCCATAATTCTTTTGCTTGTATACTGTAAGTACAACAGTATAAATCATGGCAAATTACCACTAGTTGTCCATGTCATATAACTGATGTGTTATGAAGAAAAAAATGTCATAAATTCTTAACTAATGGTAATTTGCCCCCATAATCTGCACCATTGTAATGTATGCAACTGGATTCCTGCTATTATTTTTAGAATTAAAGGCTCTTAATACTTTGAGAACTCTACCTTAGAAGCTTGGAAATTCATCCTCAAACAAGTTTTAAAACCCAACGTCTACAACACGCTGACCAGTGATGCAGTTATTCATATTCCTTCCTGTGTTATTGCCTTAAAGTCATTTCTGCCCTGTGCCAACTCTATACCAGCAGTATCTCTCAAAGGTCCCTATCATAAGGCCTAAACAGTGCACTTAAGCACTTATTTCCCTAAAAGTGAGACATCGGAGTTCAAATTTGCCCTGATGTTACATTCTGACCTGGAAATGTTTGTTCCTATTCCAGACAAAATGGAGAGTGTTATTTGGGGGGGGGGGGCATTTTTCAGTTACACAATTTTTAATCTACCTTCCCTCCAAGGAGTTTTGGTCCAACATACGCAGCTCCCTTTGTGTTTCACCTTCACAACCATTTATGTGGAGTTTGAACTATTGCTCCAGTCGCCCAAAGCTTTGCGTTTCAGCCCACAGGCGCCTCTTCTGCCCTTGTGCTGCTGCCTTATCTGCCGCCTCCCCCTTAGTGGTGGCCCTACAAAATGTCCTGTCCTTAAATGCGCTGCTCAGGTCTTGCAAACCCAACCCTCAGGCGGTTCCATTCGCGAGTCCATCCATCTCTTTTATTTGGCCGTCTTCTTTTTCCCGCTGCCTTCCGCCTTTCCCAGCCTTACAGCCTTTTCTTGTCTTTTAAAAGCACTCAAGACCTTGCTTCTTCCAGAGACATTTGGCGACCTTTAGTTTGTGTGTGTGTGTGCCATTTTGCCGGGTATTTTTCCTTTTCTCTTTCCTTTTCTCCGCTATCTGTAGCCTTGTGTGTCTGAGATCTGCATTTATTTCCTATTGTTGTTAGCCGCCCGGAGTTCCATTGGGAAGACGGGCGGTATAAAAAAAATCATAAATAAATAAATACGATCTTATAATTGCTACTGATCAAGAACAAACTTCTGATCGGCACCAGCAGGCCGCTAAATTAGAAGAACCCACCCACCGACACCCACCCCCGCGCCCCTTGGGCAGCCCTTTCGTCCTCGCCCCCTTTCTCCTATCTCCCGCCTGGCCCCGTTGCCTCGCTCGCCAGGCCCACGCCGTGCCCTTGGCCGGGAAACTCAAGGGCTCCCAGACCTCTCACCGACCCACCCCCGCCGCCGGGCCGGGCCGGGCCGGGCCGGGCTCTCTCACCTGCTGAGGCTGCTCCGGGAGAGCGACTGGCGGAGCATAATTGGGGGGAAACCGGAGCCCAGCGAGAGGAAAGCGCGGCCGTTCCGGACGAAGGACACGGGCAGACTCGGCCCGGCCGCCCTTTTGCTACGGGGGGCCTGGGTCCACGCGACGCGTGCGCAGCTCCGCCTCTTTCCCCGCGGGAGGCGGGCGGGGAGCAGCCTTTAGTTATTATTTATTTATTTTTATACCACCCGTCTTCCAATGGAACTCCGGGAGGTTAATAACAATAATAAATAAATGCAGATCTCAGACACACAAGACTACAAAGAGCGGAGAAAAGAGAAAAGGAAAAATACCCGGCAAAATGGCACACACACAAATAAACTAAAGGTCGCCAAATGTCTCTGGGAAAAGCAAGGTCTTGAGTGCTTTTAAAATTTAAAGGACCAGAAAAGGCTGTAAGGCTGGGAAAAGCGGAAGGCAGCGGGAAAAGAAGACGGCCAAATAGGAGAGGGATGGATGGACTCGCCAATGGAAGCGCCTGAGGCTTGGTTTTGCAAGACCTGAGCTGCACCTTTAAGGGCAGGACGTTTTGTAGGGCCGCGCCATAAGTTGATACCAATCAAACACAGGAGCGCGGCAAAAGAACGACGCCTTCTCTCCCGGGCCAACCTGGTCATGGAAGCGGCGGCGTCCTTGCTTTTGCCTCGCTTCTCCGGGGCTTTTTCCTAGAAGCCACCATGGCAGGCGGGGGGTGGGAGGTGGGGGCTAATTCTGTTTTCGCCTTGCCGAGGAGCCGTCTCCCCAGTGGAGTGCGGGGCCGCAAAAGAGCCGCATGCAGCCCACCCCAGCCCGGAAGGTTTCCGAAGGGGTGCCCTGCCTTGGGGCGCCTGCTGGCACGGCCGCTGCTTTCCACTCACGGCGCCCGGGCACTTGCTTCCATGGTAGAGACCCCTTGCCCCTCAAGAGTGTGGGTTGACTCACCCTCACCGTCGCCACACGTGCCATTCAGGTGGCCCGGCTCCCGCAGGGGCAAGCAAGAGAAAGCGGTCGTTTTGACCTGCGTCCCCTTCCCCCCTTGATCCTTGGGAGCTGGTGTGGCGACAAAGAGGGTGGCTAGTAAAGAACATTTCTGCGGCTGGAGCCCTCAGAACAAAACAGCCACAGGAGAGGCTAAAGCAGGAGTTAATTACTTCACAGGGCAAAAGGGGGGTTGAGCACTGTGGCCATCACAAAACACAATTGCAAAAATAGGTTACAGGCCATACCTTCACAGGGAAGGCTTTCCTATAGAGACCGTTAAGGAATCCAAAGGGTCCTGAGGGCTTGTAACCATATGGATATTATGCTAAGGATGTAGGAACTGCAACACAGTCTCACCTTGTTTTGAGATTTGGCAATTGTGATCTAGCCATCTCTAAACACAGGAACTCCTGTTAAAGGTTCTGGGAGATTTCTATGTTGGGATTGCTCCTGAGACTGTGTATAGCATCACTGTTGTTTTTGTGAGGTTATATGTTAACAGGTGACTAAATATCACAACTGTAGTTGTGGTGACAGTCCTCTTTTTAGTTTTAATTTAATTTAATTTATATACCACCCACTTACACAAAGGCAACTCAAAGCGATGAACAATAAAATAAACATAAACCAAGAATAAAATACAAAGAAAAAGCAATAAAAGATTACACACACACAGAGAGAGTATGTAAGTCTGTGTGCTCCTGTATGTGTACTGTATTTAAAAATACAGAAATATAGGCACCTGGCAGACCAAGACACAACATACAACATACTCTTTTCCTATAAGCTTCACAGTAGCCATTGCTCCTCAGCTTATTCAGCCTTTTCCACCTAAGGTCAGAAATCAAAGACCCTTGGCTCCAACTCCCAATGGCTGGAGGACCATACATGTCAGCACAATACATCCAGTTAGATAATAATAATGATAAACCAAGGAGGAAGTAGTATGGAATGAAGGTGCAGTGGATAGGGCCTTGCATCTAGACTAGTTACCACAGACAGTACTTGTGGGAATGTGGTAAGCCCATTCTGCAACCACTGCTTCATTAGAAAGCTGACAACAGGTTATGACCATGGCTGGACTGTTACTCTCCCCAAAGTACAACTGGACTAGCATGATGCTGGATTGCTCTCTAGGACTTTGCCTTTGAATCTTTTGTATGATCCAGGTTCTGTACACTTGTGTTACTTATATTTCAGTTCTGTACTCCGTGGCTGGGCTTGTTTTTTCTCTCTGCTTGCCAAGAATTAGCCCTTCAGTCAGCCCACCAGGAAGCAAGACATTAATATGATGGTGAAATGCCAAAAGGAGTTGGTCTGATTTTGGAATTACTGATCAGAGAAAACTCTCGTTCTCAAGGTGTGGGCCGAAGGCCTATTTCTGTGCCTACTTATAGGGAGGGAAGGAGAATCTTCACTATTCCTCCAGTTGAAATTAAGGATTTGCAACTGCATCATAGAGGATGTTTTCCACATAACCTCATACATTAAATTTTATGAAGGCCCGCTTAATCCCAACAGTGTTGATTAACTATAGGGTTGACTAACTAAGGCTACAAAGGACCAGCTCAGTTTTTGGACTGCTAACAGGAGTTAATCCAGATGAGATTGTGTAAATGTCCTCTGGGGCACAGGATTGTGGCTTTCCAGGAGAAACGATTGCCCTGCCCTGGTGATGTTGGTTTCCAGAACACAGAGCTCCTGGGGGTACTGAGGCAAAACCAGGAACATTATTGCTCACAGAGTATCTTTTGATGAAAGATATACTGTAGTATCAGTCTCTGGAATCAAAGTGGGTCATCTTGTTGAGGGCAAAAAAGTCATTTAGAGAGGACCAAATGTCTGTTGTAAATTGAGGACTTTTCAGAGCTCATTTGACCAGCGTAAGCATTGAGGGTTCATGTGGTCTGCTCTCACAACAAATGTGAAAAACGGAGGAGATAGTAGTGACAATAAAATTTACTTGATCTTAATAACAAATTTAACAATTGTTATACGAGATAGTATCCACCTAAGAATTAACATATTGTAGTATGAAATTGCAAAAATAGGTTGCATGCTCTGAAGAATACATCCTGTACTAAACTCAAAGGACTAAAAAGTAGCCAGTGTAATCCAAAGTTATAAATAGGGACCAAAAGAAATCCAGAAAACTGCAGGCCAGTTAGCTTAATGTAGGGGTGTCCACGCTTTTTGCAAGAAGGGCCAGATTTGGTGAAGTGAAAATGTGTTGGGGCCGACCATTCAGCCGCATTTGGCCCCTGGGCCGGACATTGGACAAGCCTCTCCAGGACATGCAAGGAGGCGGGGAGGATGCTGCAGCAATGGAGCTAGGGACGGGTGGGCTGGGCAAGTGGCTGGGGGAACGGACAGAGGCAGGGAGGACAGGCAAACCGTAAAACTGCAACCTGTTGTCTCCATCTGGAATGGGGAGGGGCCAGCAGGCAGGGTTGCTTGAAATTTGAAAAATGGGCCGCATTTGACCCCATGGGCCTGACTCTGTACATGCCTGGTTTAATGTGATAATAAATAGGTTGAAAGTATTATTAAATGTATAAATGAATGAGGCTTCTCAAAGAAGCATTGTGATATCTTATGTGAAAGGAAAGCTCTGCCCAGTTAAAATTTAGCACCCTTTTAAGTTAATATGCATATGAATAAAGGTGATCTATTACTGTTGGACTAGTACTCACAGAGTGTCTTGGGCCAAGCACTGTTCCTGTTTCCTCTAGCTATTCACAAGTTAAAAGTGGGGAAAAGCCTTTGAACTCCTAGGAGGAAAATGGGATGCAAATAAGTAAGTACAGTATACAGTTTAGGCATTGTATCCTTGGGCTTTCAATAGGCCTCTCACCAAACATTTTTTAGCTATCATAGGATATGAGGACATGCCACTTAAAGAGTTAGTAACTGGGTAAAAACACTTATTAGAAACAATAGGGTCATTCCATGTCATATCAATAAATAAAAAATCATTTTGGAACATGATGTCATGGATTTGGTTCCTTTCTAGTACATTTGTACCTTACTATGGGATGTTTAAAAATGTTTTTTCAGATTTTTTTGGTCTACCCATTTCTGAGATACTGCAATTTTCAAAATTGCAAAAAAAAAAAAGCGCCAAAATTCACTACCCATCATAACTTCTAATGGCATTTAAAAGATACATATGACAGCTACAGACCTGGGACAGGGGTCATTTTGAAACTTATGAATAGGGCTTTCATTTGATATACATGATACAATAGTAGATTTTCAAAAAAAAAATTTACACATTTAAATAAATATAAACTTTGAACTTTTGGAAAAAACTGTTTTTTAATTTTGTTTCAAAAATACACCCTTAAAGATACTTATCTTGTAGCCAATCACTTTGAATTTCAGGATGGTATCTCAATTGTATGATACAAAACTTATTTTCTGGTTGGCAGTTACAAGAAATTAAATTGACAGCCCCCAAAAGACCAACATTTCTATACCTAATTATTAAGAACCTTCCCCCCACCCCACCCCAGCTAGCATGTTTGATGCTTTTGTCATCTCCTGTGAGGTTAGCTGGTATGTTCTCTCTCTCTTATACGCACACAAACACACAATGAGTCTGTGTGTGTGTGTGTGTGTGTGTGTGTGTGAGAGAGAGAGAGATTGAGAGAGAGAGAGAAGGCTTTTAAACATTAGGTATAGACATGTTGGTCTATTTTTGGGACTAAATCTATTTAATTTCATGTCACTGCCAACAAGAAAAAAAATTGATATCATTGAGACACCATCCTTAAATTCAGAGTAATTGGCTACAAGATATGTATTTTTAAGTATGTTTTTTTGAAAATTAAAATATATCAGTTTTTCCAAAAATTCAGTTTATATTTATTTAAATGTGTAATTTTTTTGAACATGTACTATTGTATCATGTTGTGTATCAAATGAAAGCCCTATTCATATGCTTCAAAAATGACCCCATTTCTGTAGCTATCACAGGTATATTTTAAATGACATTTAAAGTTACGGTGGGTAGTGAATTTTGGCATATTGCAATTTTGAAAATGCAGTATCTCAGAAACTGATGGACCAAAATTTTTGAAGAAAATATTTTTAAACATCTCATGGTAAGGTACAAATGTACCAAAATGAACCAAATCCATGACATCAAGGTTCCATGCACTGGTTGATTTGACATGGAATGACCCAATAGTTTTCACAGTGGAGGAATTTAAAATGGTGGAAACCCTTCAAGAACTTGACTTATTCAAACCGGTCCCTTAAAAGTTGTACAGTACAGTATCTGCATAACCCCAGATTACAGGTGAGTAGTTATATGTTTTATACCATAAAACCATCTGGCCCTTCGTTAGATGGCTAAGATTTCTAATGACATTCTGCTAGGCGGTAAGAGTAAAAAGAAAATGCAGGAACCTTGGAAAGAATCTACAAAAAAAAAAAAAAGGATGAATGAACACCAACGTGGCTAATGCGGTTCATAACCTAAATGTGGGGTTGTCAACCTAGAAAAGAAATTGGTAACCAAAGTCATGTTGGGACTGAAAAACATCTTATGAGAGGAAGATTTTATTAGGAACTTGGTTAAGACAAAATTTATGTGGAGTAAGACTGCTGGTAAAATTGTAAGTTTAGATAAGCCCCCTTTCTCCAAATCAGTGTAAAGTACAATAATTCACATACAGCGGTACCTTGTATAAAGGAATTAATTCGTTCTAAATGAAATTATGTTAAGCACATTTTCTTTTATACAAATTTCCCATAGGAATGCATTGAAAACAGAGTAATTCCTAATCGCCACCATTTTTATGTTGTACGGATTCATCCATAGACAATTCTGTTAAGCAAATCTCCCCTATCTCTGGAATTTTTATGTTGTACAGATTTTATGTTATACAAACTGTTTGCTATACAAGGGTTCACTGTATACAATTAAACTAAATGGCTGGAGACAAACTTCTTTGTTTCCATAATTCATTACTACAAAATGTGAGGGCAAGCTCAGATGACTTTAGAAGGGAATTAAGCAAACTAATGGGTATCAATGGCCACTGTTAGTTACAACTCCATGTTATTTCCAAGGCACCTACTGGAGAAAAGAAGGCTATTCCCCATGTCTTGCTTGTAGACCTCCTATAACACTGATGGCGAACATTTGGCACGCCAGATGTTTTGGACCACAACACCCATTGTCCTTTGTCATTGGCAATACAGGCTTCAAATTCTGGGAGTTGCGGTCCAAAACATCTGGAGTGCCAAAGGTTCACCACCACTGTCCTATAACATTAAGCTCTCAGCTGTGATGGACAAGATGCTAAATTACACAGGCCTTTGGGCCCAATTCAGCCAAGACCACCTTTGCTTATCAGTGTTGTTTAAGACTATGCTGGTGTTGCCATTATCAGATTAAGATTGCACATTTGATAAGATCTTTAGCAAGATAGCATTACTTTGACTTCAGGAGTCACAAAGAAAATATTGTAGTGTTCAAAATAGTGCAGGCAATTTGGCAGTCACATCTTTAAGAGAATAAATATTTGCCAAAGCAATATTTAATACTGATTGGAAAAATTGGCCACTTTATCGATTGTAATGCGGACCAGCTTTGTTCCAACCTTTGTTTTTCCTCATTGGTTTACCAAAGCCAATGGCTCTGAAAGATATTTTACATCACATTACAACAGCCACAATTTACCATTCTTGATGAAAGCAGACTTTATTCAATATCAAGTCAGGATCACAGGCTTTTAAGGTTTAAAGAAAATGCTTCCCCAGCTTAGAACCATGAAACTAGCATGGAGAGGCCAAGGCTAATGCAACTCATTATTTGGAAGCATAGTATGCTTCCAACATAAGACGCAGACCAAATGCTTTAGTGTGAGGCCACACTGAAGAATAAATACCATCTTAGAGCCAAACTCCTTCTCACCTCTAAATGTGTGAGTTTTTTAAAATAAAAGATTGACAGAAATATTATTAATAGTGTATTCTTGAAGGCTTTCACGGCCGTAGTCTAATAGCTGTTGTGAGTTTTTCGGGCTATTTGGCCGCATTTTTTTCTTCCTGACGTTTCGTCAGACTCTGGCCGGCATCTTCAGAGGGCTCTGGAGATGCTGGCCAGAGTCTGGTGAAACGTCAGGAAGAAAAACTTCCAGAATGCGGCCAAACAGCCCAAAAAACTCACAACTGCTGTCAGTATCAATAGTGTTAGATGTCAGTTCTAATTATCTACATTCAAACGAGAATATAGATTTAAATGTGCCAATTTGGAAATCCAATTCTTCTAGATAGGTTTTTGCACAAACATCCTCTTTTTCCTGCATGCAACAAATGGACAGTAATGACTTTTAGTTGTAGGTAATGTTAATATCTGCATTATGGTGATCACAATCTGCAGAACATGGGCACTTCTATACAAACTCCACAGTTAAGACTCTTAGCCTTATCTCTACAGAATTTGTGTAAACATATATTCATTTTGAGACAAATATCTAGATTTTCTCATCATCATTTCTGAAAGAGCTGTGAATACTGCTTGAGCAACAGATAAAATATACCACTTGGTATGAGAAATAGGACAATAGATCGTAATGATGCAAGGCACACCCTGAGCTGATTTTCACATGTTTTACTTTATAACAGAATTGTGATATAACAGGCAATAAAACCACTAACACCAATCTCCAAAGGACAAATGCAGGAGGACTAAATAATTATTAAAAAGTTTTATTTAAGTTTGGTCAGTACAGGTAAGATAATAGTGGAGTCACAGAGCAATATGCATTAACGGGATACAACAGTTTAAGTTAACTGAGTAACTATGCACACGAAATTCTTAAACATTCGGTCATCTAAAGAGAACGCACAGATGCATGGTGGCAAAACTGGAACACAAACTACTATAGGACTCCCTCACCAAGGTCATTTTAGTTAGAAAACTACTGTACTGGGCAATCATGGCAGTCATTAACCCACAGCTATTATGACAATTTTTCAGTGTTATAGCAGTTTGAGTAACGAATGCCCTTACACAGCACAAGTTCTAGATACACACAGATTTGTACAGACATCATTGTGTAATACCTGGAAATAAAATTCCATTTTCCACTTCACATTAACTCAAAATACCTTGAGCCTACACAAACATCCTTTTAGCAACATTCAACGTAATTGTTAAAATTCAGAAGTGGCAGAGGTATTGAAGCAAAAAACCCACAAAGGCAGAATTGTGACATATATGCACTAATTTGAACGGTTCTGGACAGCTTCTCCCAATTTAAATGACACTATATAAAAATGTTGCAGAAAAAGGTTACAAAACTGAACTCTGTACGTTAACATTTGAGTCCAAGCCATTCTGAACATGACGAGACCCCGCAGTTCTGTTACCTTTCACACTGACTGTTTTCTCCTCTTGAGGATCGTGATTGGAGTCTGTGTCATTTGAATGGTGAGTTAGAGAATTTTCACTACCAGTGGGAGAGTCTACACTTTCGTACCCAGTACTGAGTTGATTTATATAGCTACCAGATCCTCTGCCAGTTCTATCTTCAGAGTGGTTGGAAAGCTTATTACCATTGCTTGGTGATGGTGGAGAGTCATCCTCTGTTCCACTACCCTCTCTATAAAAACCAGGCCCAGCTGTCCTCTGATGGGAAGAGCTGCCATTGCTTGGTCCATTAGCCAGACGACTGCAGTCTTTGCTCATGGCCTCACCCTGATCTGCAGTTTCAGAAGTTGGAGTCCGGCTAGTACCTGCGGCTGAGGCTTGTGACAGCTGCTGCTGATACTGAACTAACTGCTGTCGAGTCTCCTTCAGTTGCTGCTGTAGGACAAGAATGGTACTCTGCATACCTTCTACTTCCTCATCAAGCTGGATGATGAAATCGTTCAGTTCTGCATGAAGAAAAACATATTTGGAGTACACACTTAATAGCTTATATCTGCATCCTCAAAATATTACTTGTTATCTGAACATATATAGTAACTTGGTCAGATTTGTATGACAAAGTCTGATACAACTCTAAGTAACATATTTAACATTTTAATGTTGTAATGTTTTAATAACATTCAGATCCTTGGTGTTAGGAAAGTTCAAACAATCAGGGAAGGGGACAGAACAAAAAGAGAAAGAAAAAGAAAAGAATGCAGAGGAATTATGCATAGTAAAATTAAGCAAGCTTCTTGTAATATCAAAAGTACTGTAATCTAAACGGGAAGTCCTACAAATTAGTATTCACAACATTCCTTTAGGTAGGCCTGAATTTCTCTAGAAAGGAATGCTAGAGAGGGAAAAAGCTGTTGTAGTTGTAACTGTTTGAAAAGACGTGGATATGCAAAGAAGTCTTAGGGTTAAAAGTGGACCTCTGACCCACTTGACTAAATAGATGCCTCCCATACCACTTCCTGTCACTTTGTTCTGAACTATTAACCCCATATTCATGATTCATTTATACCTGCTAACAATAAATGTTTTAAAAATTGCTGAGTGTCCAGTATGACACTGAAACTGGAGTAGTTACTTGGACAATTTATACAGGTATAGAAACTGAGGTTTCCATTTTCTGATTCTACACAAGTAAAATCATGCCTGTGCTGCAACTCCTGTTCTGTAATATATGCTGCATATGACCACTGTAATTGTCTCATCATTTGTATTATTTAACCTCAGTTGCACTAAAATAGCCATACTCCCTGGTAGTTTGCAGAACAACACCAGCCCAAACAATAAATTAAGTACAGCATTTATGCCAACACTGATGACAAATAAACAGCTACAATTCCACAGCTTGGTCATGATGGTAAATACTGCAGAGTGGTCTCATATGAATGGATTACCCAAGCTAAAAATAACAGCCTATCCAACTTTATACTTTCAGAAGAGATGAAACATTAATGTGGCACCAAAATATGTATCAAATCTATGGTGACAATACATTTTAAATGCCCTGATGATATGCTGATTATTATTCAATTGTTCACTTTTTTTCTATTCTAAATTGGAAACTTTCAATAACATGTTCAAGTGCAATTTTTTCATGCATACAACCTGCAATATTTAAACTACAAAGAAAATGGATGCCCAAAATGCAAATTAAAAAATATATGTATGTCAAAACAAAGCTAAGTGCTACACTGTCCACATTCCTAATGATCCTAATGGAAGGTTCTGTGGCCAACACAGGTTACACAGGGATAAAGTGTAGGCAGCATTACACTGTACTGTTCCCCAGCACCACATTCAAGATAGATCAATTAGTTATAACTAAAGGAAAGCACCATTCTTGCTTCAGGGCAAGCGCAATATTCACTGTAACTCTGCACAATTTCAATAACTGTCCTTTTAGATTCTCAAATGGCAATGCCGTAAATTAACAAGTTGAATTTTTAAAACCAAACAGTATATTTGAATCTGAGAACTTATCTAAACTTCAGGGACTTTGCCAACAAGATTGATTTCCCCCCTTGAAAACCCAATATTTTATCACAAAATCATACAAAAAGTTTGCATTTCCCCTGAGCTTCAGAATAGCTTTTTATTATATAGCAAAGAGGACTGTTTAAGAAAGCACTCTGAGGGCACACAATTAGTCATGTATGTATGTAGAAGTTCATGTGCACAATTTCTTACTAAAAATTCATGTGAGTCCTCACCAACATACTGTTTTATACACTGAAACTAGGTTCACATTAAAATGAAGCTAACTTTTAAAAAGTGATATAGGGCTCTATCCCTTACCATCCTGACTGCTTTTAAGCTCCTCACTATATTTCTTCTGTAATGCCAACTCTGCCTCAAGTTGTGCAATACGTCCTTGCGACAGCTGCCTTCCAAGCTCTTGATTCTCCTGGATAAGCATTCGACACTTCGCCATTAACTTTTTGCCTGTTTGGCTGTAAAGGAAAGAGCCATCTATCACAACAAGAAGATAAATTCTCTCATCTCCCTTGATAACAGCTTTCATTGTGATATTCCTGTACGTATTTAAAGTATCTTACTGCAGTTGTCCCAGTTCAAAGAACCCTTACAAATACCATAGGCTCATCCATCATCTGTTGACCTTCTGATCCTGTTGCTGAAATTGAAAGGCAAATTCTTGAGTTTGAAACAATTTAAATAACCAAAACATTAATTAAAACCCAAGCATTTCTGCTACTTTTATACTCTGTGGCATAAAATAATTTCCAAAAGACAGCAGGCCCAGTGACATTTTTAAGCAAGGGAGAGAGATGAAAAGTGCTAGAATCACGGCCATGGAATGACTAGGTGTCATAACCTTAATACTTTGTTTATGTACTGAACATTAGTTACAACTATGTGTATAATTCCATGTTTGTGATGCACACACATACTTTAACAGCTGCATCAAAAGCTAATTGTGTTTGTCAATCAAATGTAGGGCCTAGAGGAAAAAACTTTAGGAACAAACACAATAAGCACATAACATCACTACAGAAAAAAAGGGATTTTGGACAATTTCAGAGCAGAGTAGAAGACACTCCCCAACAAATGCATCATACCTAACCCTTTATTAGCCTCACACTGCATATTCTGTCGTGGCGTTCAAAGTGTACTGCAACACCACTTTACTATTTGGGGAAGTCAAGGCCTCTGGCAAGTCATTTATATATATCTAGCAACCCACAACTTCCCTAGTTTATCATTTATTTCCAGTAGGAAAGCTACACGACTTCA
The DNA here is from genome assembly GCA_029282475.1 of Phrynocephalus forsythii. Lineage (NCBI taxonomy): Eukaryota > Metazoa > Chordata > Lepidosauria > Squamata > Agamidae > Phrynocephalus > Phrynocephalus forsythii. Next base: position 82,581,724 of record JAPFRF010000002.1, read on the forward strand.
AGAGCAATGGGACTCTATACTTGAAATGGAGGCGTTGGCCTGTTATAAATAAGCAGATATATTGTAGTACAGCTGTCAGTGTGCTAGCATGGAATTACAATATACCATACATAAGCAGAAGTGAACAGATCACACCTATTGTCCTGGTTATTTGATTACTGCTTTTAGCTCCAGTGGCAATTACCGTGATTGTTTACAACCTCTTTTATAAGAACCACAAAACTACCGAAACCACATTTTAGACACACATATGTGCTTATCTGACAGGAAGTATTTAATCTTATTTCAATCTAGAGAACAGCCCAGAATGTACTGAAAGGCATTTTTCATAGTTAGAAGCATAGAGTTGGGAGGAGCCTCAAATTGTCTAATTCAAACCATTCCCAGGAGAACCATTACTACAACATTCCTGATAGGCTGTCATTCAAATTCTACTTTGAAACCTTTAACATTGTATGGGTTCACCACTTTTCAAAGCAATCTATTGTGGAATAATGAAATTGTAATATTCAAACCATATATGCTTTCTTGTAAGTTGAACAAGAATAGCAGCAAAAAAACAAACAAACCCAAAATTCATCCACACGAGTCTTTCATTATTTTTAGTGTCTATGAGACTGCCTCATTCCAATTCAAAGTATAGATAATTATTTTGATCTTTCCACTCATGTTTACTGCCTTTCTTTGAACACATTTTAAGTGTGTGTTATTCATGTATGTCTTGAACTGTATTGCAGAGAAGATTCCTTTTGTCAAATTAAAATCCACAGTTCTGTTTTACACTATTTGTCATTTCAAACATTTCATGATAGTACAAAGCAAAAGAAGTTACTGCTCAATAGTTGAGCTAATGTGTTTCAGGAAGACGATCCCATACTATATCACCAGCTAAAAGGATCTCAGATAGCAGGACTGAGTGAATATCCATCTAACATACAGAACAGTTCCTATATTGAAGTAAATACCAGTTGATACAAGTATTATACAATGTTCCCCACCCTCTTTGAAGCTTAATAATGCAAAGAATAACTATTTTCACTGGATCATTTATGTGCAGCTCCTTAATTTATAGTACATAAAATACTGGGACCGGATCAAAATACTTTATAATTTCAGGAATAAGATAAAACACGAAAAGCCTGACAGGAGAGCAAATCAGGAATACCAGACCAAAATAGTTTGTCTACAAATGCCCCATTTACTGTTCTTTAAAAATCCTTTTCAGATTCAGATTTTCAAAGAAATCTCAACCTTAAAAAAACCTAGTTTTTATAATCTGTTACCTGCACACAGTACTAGAATTTTAACTTCATGGATCTAACACTGTCCAAGCCAGTTCGTTTCAACATTTAATTTTACCTGAGAAATATTTATTCTTTGCAAATCTAACACATTCCTGCTGCCAAACTGTAAACATATATGTAATAGCATTACCACCAAGTTTCCAGGTGTTTTTGTCCCCCCCTCCTTATTTGCAATGCAGTCATGGCTAAATAAATGTTTGACACACACAAGTGTTTTCTAGTATAGCACTAACAAGTCAGTTCATATAAGAAACATCTATACATTTCACATGGCAACACTCAGTAACTAGGTAGCACTCTGGGCGATGATACGAAGCCTATGTTCAGAGAGCTATTAAAAGTCTGCTAAATAGCTTGAACATATCTAGCAGACATTTATTTTCTTTATATAGCAGCCTCATTCATATCTGACACTCATCCCAGTTTGAAAAGCATGTTCCTGTGGGGACAAAACATTTGTTTAGCAAAATATCTAACCTAATAGCTCTTTGCCTCCTAATGCACTTTTCCAACAACTGGCCATTTTAGACCCTTTATGTTTATATTTTTACATGTTCACTCCAACATAATGTTTTAGAATTATAAACGTCTATGTTTTAGAATATAAATTGTCAGAGGTTTGTCAACTGAAAATCTATTTTAGAGAAGCAAACACAATAACCATTTAATTATGATTAGTAGTTCTTGTGGGACAATACTACTGGCCTTTTTAATGAGGCCAGATGTTGAAATAAAACTTAATTGGCTGGAATCCAGCTGCCAGAGCTGTGCCAGCAAGTGATGATGATGTCATCAGCTGTGTGCTTGTATCTCTAGCAAGAAATCTCCCTCTGGCAGCTCAGGTTTCAAAGTTCCTTAGGGATCTCTTTCATCCTAGGGAAGCCTTGCAGAGTAGCATTTCACATCCAAACATTGCAGTGGTTTTCAGACATTAACAACTCCATGTCCTGATGACCCTAAAACAGTGATGCCGAACCTTTTAGAGACCCGAGTGCCCAAACTGCAATTAAAAAACCACTAATACAGCAATTAAACCTGAATACAGGTGGCTGTGAAGGGGAAATGTCGGGTGCCCACAGAAAGGGCTCCGAGTGCCACCTTTGGCACCTGTGCCATATGTTCACCAACAATGTCCTAAAAGTTCCTCTGGGAAGATGGGTGGTATATAAATAAATAAATATAAAGAAAGCTTCCCCAGAGCAAAAGATGAACCTACACAACAGGATTTCAGCCATTTAAATAGTGAGACTCCACAGTCCTGCCTCTAGATCTATGGTCTGCATTCTGTTTTGCAACAGAATGGGATCACTAGCTAATTGCTGTATTTTTTTCTTTAAATTTATTACAGGGTACACATAACTGTATATAGTGGTACCTTTGTTTATTAGCATAATCCATTCTGGAAGCATGCTCATAAATCAAAATACTCATATCAGTGGTGGTGAACCTTCAGCACTCTAAATGTTTCAGACCACAACTCCCAGAATTCCGAGCCTAGATTGACAATGACAAATGACTTTGGGAGTTGTGGTCCAAAACATCTGGAGTGCTGAAGATTTGCCACCACTGTCATATATCAAAGTAAATTTCACCACAGGAAATAATGGAAACTTACCTGATCCATTCTGGGAACCCAGTTTCCATTATTTCTTATGGGGAAATTTGCTTTGGCCAAGAGATGCAGCAGCATCTAGAGCTCGACCTGGGGGCCGTGGACAGACAGTGTCAGGCCCTGGGCGAGCTCAGAAGGTTACTTCTGGTCCTCCAGAGGCTAGTTCTGGTCAGCGCCGGGCCCAACATGGGCCCGCTGGATGCCCCAGAGGTCTGTTCCTGGCAGGACATCTCCAGTCAGGAGGAAGACGTGGTGGAGGATGAGTTGAGCCAGGCCGTGATTGCAAAACAAGCATCACCGTCTTGCAAACACTTACAAACCAAGTTACTCACAAACCACTGTATTAATATAAGCAAGTTGCACAAATCCTCCCCCTGCTTTTAGAAAAAGAACTTTCTAATTAGTTGCAATTGCTGCTACCAGTGATGTCATTCCTACTGTTTAGGCAGAGATATGCAACAGAATACTGACCTGTTTGAAACTATAACTGATATACTGTATATGACAATATACATGAAAAAGCTCCCAGTGACTTCTTGCCTTTGGTGCATTCATGAAAGCTCTTAACAATGGCAATGCAATACAATTCTTAAAACACCACTGAAACGAGTCAGATTTTGAGCCAGATCTGGCAGACACAGATGTAAAAACGATTCTTTCTTATACACTTGAGGAGCAATTTCATAGTGCACTAGCACTCTAAATTGTAAGGTAAAAAAACCGTGTAACACATGAAAAACAAATAATGTAAAAGATCCCATCTTTAAAGCAACTCTGTTAGTTCTTCATGTTTTAAACTCAAGTCATCACTTTTCTTAATCTGGTCATTTTGTTGGACTACTGGATTCTAGGACTGGTGGGATGTACAGACTAGACCAGTGTTTTTCAACCTTTTTTGGGCAAAGGCACACTTGTTTCATGAAAAAAAGGACTGATGGGAAAATGTTAAAAAATTTAACTCTGTGCCTATATTGACTATATATAAAGTAATTTTTCAATTTTTCCCACCACACCAGGACAACACCAGCGGAACAGTGGTTGAAAAACACTGGACTAGACCACCTGAGGAACACCAGGGGAAAGCTACTCAGTCCTTCACAAGATGTGGCTCTGTCAGCTATAAGGAAAATGAAACAAGCTTTTAGTGGTTTCTGGCAAGTGATTTCATTTCATTTGATTTTGAAATGTGTATGTCAATGACCTGCTTTTAATAGTAGGAAGTTGTTAGCTTCTAGAAACCAAGAAAAGTTTTTTTAGCATATGTCTGTAATCTGACCCAAGGAAAACAACCTTTAAGTACTCATAGACATATGACGTTAGCACCCTTTCCAAAACATGAATTCATTAGATAAATTGAGAGATCACAAGCAACATGTATGACACACATTTAGAACATACCTATGAGAAACTTTTTTGGATTATACATTCAACAAGTTTTACAAAGCAAGCTGCAACATATTAAGACAATTATTTTGTTTTTCCTAGCCGGTATCTTACCTCTCTTGTGATGCTAGCTTTTAAAGACGTTCCATATCGTCACAAAAGATGGGTTTGCAAAACACAATTTATTTTTTATGCCAACTGTATACTACTAACACTTAAATGATCCAATAATTGCCTAAATCAGAGCTAAAATGTATTTCATGGTTGTGTTTAATTTAATCCAGATTAAAGGATACTGTCATCTGGAATGCTACAAATGATTTGTGATTTCCTTGTACTTCTCAAACTTTACCCTCAATCAGTCTTTCATTTTCTCACTGAAACCTAGGTTTATTGGCTAGAAGTTTATAAACACACCAATTCAAGGAATTTCAGTAAGTTTCCCCACTGTGTTCTTAGGAATGTACCAGGAACTGCCAAATGCTACTGTTTCTAAATATTCCTTGGGATGTGAAAAGGCACTGATAGGTTATCAATTCTTCTTAACAGATGCCAATGAGATGTATGTTGTAAGCTTCGACATCAACTTTGCGAGAATAGGTGACAAAAACATAGCAGCCTATTCTCAATTATTTTATACTCACACCCCACTCAAGTTTCACATATACCAGTACAATCAGTAGTGTTCCCTGAGCTATGCAACACAACTATTTCAAGGCATATTTTACAAGAGTTCAATACAAAGACTAGGTACAAAATGCCCCACAACTCTTGAAGGCACCTGCTACTAATGTGTCTTGCATAGTCTGTGTGTATCTTCTTAGGATAAAAAATTTAAATGGCACCTCTGCTCTGAAAACACCAGTATTAGACTCAGAACTAAAGTTTTGACTATATTTCCTGGTTAATATCCAGGATATACGCAACTGCTTCAACAACATAAAAAATATGTAATTAAATTGCAGCTAAATGTTTGTACAGCACTAGATTTAAGAGTTCACATATAACCAGCCATCCACAGAACAATTTGTTCTTCAAAACCATGACAAGGTTCACTGAAGTCCTATGGAGCCCATATGCTAAGAAATCAATCAACACTGACTGTGTGCACATTCTTACAGCTATTCAAAGCTGTTTATCAAATATGTGATTTAAACAAAATTCACCTTATCAAGTTTTGACCCAGCAGTTCAGTGAACAAGAAGGAAGTCCACAGTCTTAATGGCAAAACTGACTTAACCAGTCTAGGTTTAAGGTTAAGAACGAAGTATATTCCATTTTTATGTTTTACTTGAATTTGACATAATCAATTCATGATTTAAAATCTCTAGGTTCTCCTCCAATCAGTCTGCAGACACAGTGTGCCACAGACATTAGACTTCTGCTTCTCCCTCTATTTTCTTCCAACAGAACCATTTTGCAAGTGTCTAAATGTTCTAGAAAGGACATTTTTTTCTGAGTTGGCCACTTCTTCAGAACAGTCCGACGCTGTCAGGCCTCTGAAGCAAAAGGGGGGGAAAGCTGAAACACAAGGTTCATCTGGTAAGTTTTACATTAAGCAATACAAGCTGGACAGTATAAGAATGTGGCTTTTGGCTCAAAACGTCTGAGTCTTGGTGTGGAAACGAGTACGTGGTTGTCCCACCAAAGCATTCTCTGTCAGGGAAGTCTTGACTGGGGAGTATGTTTTGTTTACCTATCAGGTGTAAATTTCCAGGCACTCAGTTCATTTTGGGCTTGTTCCAGTTTGTCTTTAGTCTGTTCCAGTTCGCCTTTCATTTTTAGGAAAAACAAGTTGATGGCTGGGTCCACCATTGTTGTTCTCAGTTGAGCAACACTCGGCTGCTGGACTTGCTTGAGGTACTGGATCTGATTCTGCACACAAACAAAAACATTATTAAGCATATATTTATAATGTAGTTTCCATGGCCATTTCAGCCTGATACACTCATCTCAGCCTCAAGAACAAAGTAATTAAATTTAGGCATTAAGTACCATTTAAGAGATGTATCCCCTCCCCCAATATTCAATGTATCTACCTACATTTAATAATGGCCACATAATTGGAGCTACCCCCATTTTTAACTCATGTCATATTCAAATTAAATGAAAATAGCTTAAACAATTATCATTATAAAAAGTTCTTAGGCACAAATAGAATGCTGAAGCTTAAAATTGTCAAACTGTTCTATTTGCTACACAACATAATACACGAGAGGAATTTAAATGTATCTTATACTTTCTTTTTAAAAAAATAAGTAAACAAACATTTTGATTTGAAAAGTCCGCCTTTACTTTACTGGAGAAGAAATATTTTAGCATGTTTTGAAGAGCTTCCTGCTCCCCTGCTACCATCATGCCCAAAATAGATTAGTTTCCCCTCAAAAATTATAGGTTGGCCACTCAAGGGTGAAAAGGGTCATGTTCACTTAAAAATACAATTAAAGTTTTTTTTTTAAAAAGGGTGTGTCTGTTGATGATGGCAGCCAGAGATAGTTAAGAGCAGCTTCTGGGCATCTGGAGATCACACCCCCAAAAAAAAACCCGGTTCCATCACAAGGAGAACACTAACACTAATAGCTACTTTATATCACTTTTGCTTTAAACAATGTATGGTAAATGTGAAATGTCTTAAAGAAACTAAATAATTCATATTAATACTATTGTAAATGTTGTCACAGTCGTGTCTGTAATGAATGAACTAGAGTTTGGCGCTTCATGTGCCTGACAGCTTCATAAGAAGTTGCCAGCAGTGTCCCAGGTCTTCTTCAAACCTTTCCCCCCTCCTCCAGGCCAGCTGGGTCACTTATCTGACATTGTAAAATGCCAGGGTCCTTCTGTTCTTGGCGGTGTGCTTGGAAGTGTGCCGCCAATCCAGCCAGAACTAGCTTTGCCTCCTCCAGCAGCCAACCATCCATTCCGGGATTCTCCCTGCACAGCTGATGTGGCGCAGTGGTTAAATGCCTGTACTGCAGGTAAAAACTATGCTCAGGACCTGGGGTTCAATCCCAGGTAGCAGGCTCATGGTTGACTCAGCCTTGCAAGGTCGGTAAAATGAGTACCCAGCTTGCTGGGGGAGGGGGGGCAATGTGTAGCCTGTGTGCTGTAATTAAAACTGTAAACCGCCCAGAGACTACTTGAAGTGGTATGGGGCTTTTTATAAGATCAGAACACTTTGCTTTTGCTTTGATGAGTGGTCAGCAGCTGGCAGAGGTGGGAAGAGAACTGCTGGGATCTCAGCTGGATTGGTGCACTGCAGTAGCAGAAGGACCCTGGTACTGCTCAGCATCAGAAAAGTGTCCTGCCTGGTCCAAGGGAGGAGGGGAAAGGGTTGGCGAACACCTGGGATGCTGAGCATGCAGCTTTGTATGAAGCGGTCAGGCATGTGTAGCAACTCTGAAGTTACAAGTGTATGAAGAGAAACACTTCCCTGCCTGCTAAGTGGCCACATACAAGAAAACGTAATGTTACAACATGGAAAACCATCTCATATCTTGCCTAACTGAATTTAGAAAATAGGCAGTAGTGATACATTTCTCCAGTTATATAATTAGTAAGTGAAATGAATATAACTAGTACCTGAAGGAAGCTTATCACTAAGAATAAAAGCACTGGTTTTCCTTTACAGTCACCATATGACAGAAAATGATGATGACTGGACCTGACATTTAACTTTCTATCTGGAAAGCCATTTAATTGGAAGAAGAGAACACACACAAAAACTGTACTAGGGTCAACTTATACTTGCACCATCAAAACTTGCTGCACTGAACATTTTCTGTTTACCTGAGTATCCTAATTCCACTGAAATTAAATGCATAAACAAATACTACTTATAAAATTTTGCAACTTTGATAATACTCTATTATGGCAGAAATGTCTTTTATACCCATTCTGTAATAATTCTAGTAACTTTTAAATGTTCCCTAGGTTTGAAACTGTGCTATAAAATGGTTTAAGGTAATTCACAATCAGTATATAAGATGTAACAGACTAATTGTGCCAGATTAAAGGTTTTTAAAAATCATACAATGGCTTTTACATTACATTAAATCAGTATCTGTTTGTCATAACCTATTTTGTGCTGTACTAATACTGTACTTAATGTGCTTTTTAGCAGCAACTCTTCTTTTAAAAAATATGTTGCAAACCACCCCAGGCTCTCTGCAAGAATAAAAAAGCACTTTCACTTCCAACAGACAAGTTCATCCCCAAGAATTTAAACATCACTTACAGTACACTCTTGCATCTCTTGTTCTTTAGTTGCCAGACGCATCACCAGGATATTTTCCCTTCGAGCAGATTCTTGCTGTTGCTGCTTTAGCTTTTCTTCAGATTCTCTCAGTCCAGTTACATCATTAGCTATTGTTAGATGAAAAATTTCAGAGTTTGTTAGTAGAAATATTTCAAAATATTAAGGTAAGCTTCTGAACAGAAATGAAATTGATCCCCCCTCCACTTCTGAGTTAGCAGTGAGGTACAAATTTACATGGGAACAGAATGTCTCATTTCCTGCCAAATCTGGGAGAACAAGAGCGCTAAAATAAAAGACCTCAATCCCCCTAGGGAATGTTCAAGGTTTGGAATGGTCTGGTTCATATTATATCCTACTGATTTTATAATATACAAGTGAATGCAACACAATCTGAAGTTTTCCACTACTCAATAGTTTTTTCCCTCCACTGCTGAGACTTCTACTATTCCAATCAACTGCATTCATGTTAGTATAGGCAGGGTGATTACTTAAGCCCAAACAGCTCTATGACTGAATGAATAACCAGAAGCTGGTTCTCCCAGCTCTCTAATTCAAAGCGGAAAGTGAGGAAGCAAAGAGGCACTTGCAGGAGTCAGTTCCCCTCATCAAAACACCTTGTCTCCACCCCATTAATTATTAAAAGGGGCTTAGAGGAAGCACTAGTTGGGAATTAGCAAAGAGTGGGGAAGAAACTATAGGTAACTTGTGAAGGTAGATCTTGCATCTTTTTAAGATGGCTCTTACTATCTGGAAGGTAAAGGTAACACTGCAGCTTATTATACTAGTTGTAGTAGTGCAAATCTGGAAGGTCACAGCAGAGACATTTTAACAAGCTGCAAACAACTTTGCCTGCCACTTTCCCTCAGAATCTCTGCTGACTCCATTTGATCAGCTGAAGCAAACTCACCTGGGAAAACTCAAATTCCTGTGTGTAACTTCACAGCAGATCCACCATTTGCATTTTTCCTGCTGTGTAGTAGCACCATAACTTACAAATAAATGCAACTTTATTTTTTCCATGAAAATATATATAACATGCTATGCAAAAAAAAAATCTTGATCCAGTTTTATTAAAGTTAAATGGAAGATCAAATTTGGATAAAATTCGTTGATTGCTCTCTTCCACATTGGATTATTCAACTGAAAGAGTAGCAGCCTTTTAAAGCATGATTGTCAAGAAGCGAGTCTCAGATTTGTTTTAACTTTATTTAAAATGCACACCTTGTGGGTTTTAATGCTTGCTGCGAAACTTCTGTGTTTTCTCCTATTATGCCAATAAAGGTTATCTTATCATATCTTATATACCATAACTAGAAAAATATAGAGTGCAGTCATATTAAAATCAAAGGCATTGCTAAAACTTTATGGCTAAAATACCAATTTATGTTCCCAAATCTGTATCAGGATTTATATAACCAAATGGGGTAATGCAGGAACAAGAAACATAGAACATACATGGCTGTTTTTACAAGTAATGCTCGCAGCACTACTTCTTTCTGTGTTGCTATTCTGTGTTGATGACATCTGGCCTGGATGCCTTCAAAGGGGATTGGACAGATTCCTGGAGAAGTCCGTCACAGGTAACAAACCATGATGGAGATATGCAATATCCAGGCTTAAAACTGGGGCACTTCAAGGACCAGATGCAGGGGAGTGGTATGAAGAGACAGATATCTAGTCTCGTGTGCTCCCGGACACATTTGGTGGGGCCACTGTGAGATACAGGAAGCTGGACTAGATGGGCCTTTGGCTGAATCAAGCATGACTCTTCTTATGTTCTTATGAATACATACTACTCTTATGCTTAAGTAAATCTTTATACAAAGATTTCAATAAACAAAATGCAGATTAGGACACAACAATGTAAAACCATAGAGGCTAGACACAGTTTTGGTAACTTCTTCACTCTGGATTATTTTGCTTGTGGTGCTATCAACAGACCCTCTCCCCAAAACATGTAGCTAATATTCAGCCCTTTAAGGAAAGCATTATTTTAATTATTCTGTGGGTCACAAGTTTATGTCAAGGACCTGCCCATCTACTGATTCCAGAAAATTCCCTTCATCATTTATAATTTGTCAGAGAGTATTTCACAACTTATTTCACATTCAATGCAGTTTCAACTTACAATTAAGGTCTGTATATTTGCCCTCCAGAGCTTGCACGTATGCTTCATACTGCTTCCATCTAAAGAAGAATTGATATTTTTTACTCTTAACTTTTCATTACAGAATTAAATATTTGATATAAATTTGCATTATAAGTGAGAATTCACTTAAGCATACCATATTATTAAAAATCTTAACCCTTTTCAGTAAACTATAATATCAAACCTAACAGCTCATGAATTTTCTAAAAAATAAAATAAGTATATTTCTATGTCAGAAATCTAACCACAAGCTATAACTTCAGGCTTAGAATATGTAAGGCATGCCGTTCAAATGTTTGAGGAAAGAAGAGATGCATTTCTGCAAAACTTTGGTTGGTGTTTCAGGTTTAGCTGTCCATAGAGAGCTCTAGCTTTGCTACAGATGGGCAGATTCCAGAGGAGGTGCTTGCGTTGCATCTGGCACAGGTTCGCCTTTGTACAATATGTGGAAATGCAACTGGTATTAAATGCAGGAGAAGCTACTGGAAAAGTATATTTTCTGCCTACATTCTCTGTCCTGAATCCTCCACATTGCCTACTAAGGCAGTGGTTCGCGGTGCGGTCCGTGGACCGGTTGGCACCGGGCCGCCTGGGAGGCCGGGAGGCTCCTCCCCTTTTCCTCCGCCGCCCTCCTCCTCCTCCTCCTCTTCTCTCCCGCAGGCAGCCGGAGGAGGAGTCGCCGCCGCCAGGCACGGCGCACGGGCGGGGTGGGGGGAGCCCGGGGCTCCTGGGCGGGCGGGCCCCGCCTCCTCCTCCTGTCAGCGGCCGCGCGGCCACGGCAGCCGCCCGGGTTCGGCCAAGCGACTCTGCGGCTGCGGCGGGGCGCCCCGCCGCCGCCGCGCCGGCTCGGCGGTCCCGGTGGCGCCCTCGGGCCGGAGACGCCACCCCCACCGGCCTCCCTCCCCTCCCCCTCCCGCTCGCCCGCCCAAGGCCGCAGCCGGAGGCAAGCGGCGGCGCAGAGGTGCCCCACCGAGGCGGGGGCGGCGGCGGCGGCGGGGCACCCCGCCGCCAGCCGCGGAGCCACAGCCGAACCCGGGCGGCTGCCATGGCACGCGGCAGCCGCGGCCCACCTGGGGGGAGCGCAACGCCCCCAGCTGGCAAGCGCCGCCGCTGCCCCGTGGCCCCCCAAGGTACACACGACAAGCCCCCCGCACCTCCTCCTCCCCTCCTCCCTCCCCCCATCCCCCGCCCCCCACACCCTCCCCTGCCCCCCCACCCCCATCTCCCCTCCCCCACCCCCCACCCCGGGCCATGGGAAAATAATAAACAAATACCGGTCCGTGGAGACAAAAAGGTTGGGGAGCACTGTACTAAGGTTTCCATGTACAAAGAAAGGGGCTGGTTATCACTTTTAAAGTCCTAATGATCTGGAATTCTGAAATATTACCTCCTATGTGAACCATACTTTACAATAATCATTAACAAGGGAGCTCTGATTATCAGGTGATTGGCAGAGATATGGGATTTATGATCAGGCCTCTTTTTAAAAAGTACCTAAACTCTGGCATTTCTTTATAAAGAACCCCTGCACTAAATATGTCCTTAAGCATGTCAGACATGAAGACAAGGCTGTCTTGACCAATTTAAAAAAATCTCTTTAATGTTTTGGACCACAGTTGAATTTTGTTTGTCACTTGCAATATTCCATCATACTCAATGTGTCCTTTAATGTTTGTCCCTGCCATGTGGGGTTCTCTTGCATGTATGCAATAGATGTGAATATGTAACATTCCCCCCCACGCATATTCCATCACAACTGGAAGAAAAACGGCTGCAATGGGTGCATGGGGGGTGGGGTGGAAAATCCTTGTGTGTGTGAAGGAACCTCGACCATACTTGTCACTTTTTAATCATTCAAATATTTTATCATCACAATTTTAAATAACTATTTGTTTATAACAGTTGCATATAAAAATAATTTCATATACAACTGTTACAATAAACTATTATGCAGATTTGATTGAATTTGAATACAGTCTGAACATACATAAAAATAAAGTAGTAATGCCTGTTATAAGTAACTCCACGTCCCTTTAAATACATTTTCTCATTAGAAATTCATCTTGTATAGTTGAATACTGAACCCCCCAAACAACAACAACAAAACAACAACAACAACAACAAAACCCTGGCATTCTAACTGTAGCATTTCCAGAATAACCACCCCCTTTTTAATTTATCCACCTACTAACGGATGTAATTTAGTTCTCCTACTTCCACTAGAGCAAATTTTACAGTGTTTTCAATGTATCCATTGTGAGGATAAAACCTGGAATGAGAAAGTGAGTAATGCTCTGTTTACAAGCAAAGAGCTGCTTTATAATTTACCTTAAGACTAGTTCCTCTCTAGGCAAAACTTTGAAGTCTGTTTCACTGAGGCGAACCTACAAAGTAAAAATGATAACGTTTAACTCTTTCATCCTATTTTGGTAAAGTAAAAAGAGACATGGGGTACAATTGTCGATATTACCTTCTTTGGAAGTGGTTCTTCATTAGTCATTGTGAACTCTAGGGAAGAAATAAAAAGTAACATTAATTGGTCCTTTTATAAATTAAGCTGGCATTTTAAAGACACATTAGAAACAAGGATTGCAACCCCACTCAATAGCCTATTTTTGTTTTTGAATTTACTGAACGGAATCGCATGTCTGGATTCTAAATATAATCAATGTTGGCAAAAAAAAAAAAATCCCCATCACACATACACACACAAAGTCAAACTTCTTGAATAAGCATTTTAGGAATAGACAATGATACAAATCCATTGTAAAACTGAGAAAAGTAGTCAAATTCTATCTAAATCCACTGGATCATTTTAAAAGTTTGAGTCCCATCATATGGTGCTAATGGAATCTGGGGGTTTGTTCTTTAACTCAGCAATAATCCCTTTTCTGAAGAGCACAAGTTATAACTTTGCAAATCTGGTGCATGTTTCTTTTAGTTGCCCAAGTATTTTGCAGATACTATTGATATATATCATTGATAAAAATAGCAATTACTTTTTGTCCCACTTCTGATTCTTTATACTCTCTTTCTAAGTCCACCATGAGTATATCCAAAGTGTTTTCTAGCAAAATATTTCATTTTTCAGAGAAAGCTGCGCAAGTACTATATACTACTTTACAGATGAAAAACAAACAATCCTAACAAGTTAATAAATTTGTGTCACTAGATTGGTTATTTTTTGCTGCATATCTCAGCTGTAATCAAAACCTATCCTCCTGTTAAAAAGACAGGATATTTTATTGAACTTCCAATATGAACCTCCTCCACTTCACAAGGCCCACCTCCTTCTGGTCCTCCTCCACCTCTTAAGGGATAACTAATTTGACAACAGAAGTGTACACCTTCCAAAGCTCACAAATGTTTCCTCATAAGTCATATGGTGATTAGACTTTTAAATCTGATGGTCACATAGCATAAAGCTCTACATTATAAAACAAGTAGGCACTTATAAAAGTGATCCCTTTAAAAAAAGAATTACTCATAAGAACATAAGAACATAAGAAGAGCCATGCTGGATCAGGCCAAAGGCCCATCTAGTCCAGCTTCCTGTATCTCACAGCGGCCCCACCAGATGCGTTTGGGAGCGCATGAGACTAGATATCTGTCTCCTGATACCACTCCCCTGCATCTGGCCCTTGAACTACCCTGGTTTAAAGCCTAGAGATTACATATCTCCATCATGGTTTGTAACCCATGATGGACTTTTCCTCTAGGAATCTGTCCAATCCCCTTTTGAAGGCATCCAGGCCAGATGCCATCACCACATCCTGTGGCAGGGAGTTCAATAGCCTTTAAGTTATATATATGCTTATTATCTACTCAACCAAACAGTAGATCTCACAGATGTCACTAGGGCTTATACCTAGTTTAGTGTGCAGAGAATCCCATATAAAAAACTCATCACATTACAGTGTTGACACAAAACATTCTGAAGGTACCACAGTATTGTAAGATGCCCATGACAGTGAATTCATCAAAGTATGCCATATTACAGGGTACAACCGGCCAGTGTAAGCACTGATTGTTGTTTCTCTTCGTCTACATAAACTTTGCATTAGCACATTTTTATGAACTAACTATACTGTAGAAATAAAGCATGCCCACAGACTTTTGTTCACGCCACAAGTTTTGCTGAAGCTTACTTCCTATTGCAAATTAACATCACTGTGTTATTCCAGTTACAGAGTTCCACATGGGTAGAAGGCTACATCTAACAGCATGCAAGCAGATTTCTTGCACAATGGGGCTGCTTTTCATCTTGCAACTTCCCAAATATGATGCAAAAGTTATCCATTCCCACCGTGAGTATACAACAAAAGGGGAATCCATTCCACAAGTACTATCTTTTCAGTGAGAGCAGTGGTTCTTGACCTTGGGTCCCAAATGTTCTTGGACTGCAACTCCCAGAAGCATTTGACAGAACCAGCCTTTGAAAATCTTCTGGGAGCTGCTGTCCCAAGAATATCTACGGTACCCAAGGTTGGGAATTACTGAACTACTAGAGGACAGATAGCTGGGTACAATGTTGGAATTCCTTTATTATCAATGAGAATATGATATGACACCTTATGACCAACCAAAAGCAACTGAGACCTATACTCATCTACTGAATGGCTTTATAAATGGAAAACAAAGTGTAGTAGAAATAACATATTTTATTCATGTGTCATTAAACAGCCAAATACTGAAATAATCAAATGCACTAATTGAAAAAAAAAGCCTACTAGCTGTTGAGTCATTCATATAAATCTTTGGTAAGCTGTAGTTAGTTCAATTACCACGGCAACTGCTTGAGTGTTCAAGTAATTTTTCAACTCTGCTGTCATGAAATTTATTTTCCAGTACCTAATGAAGTAACTTTCCCTATCTGACTGGGCAAAATTCTGTTGGTGCAATTCCTTCAGCATAAATTCAAATGGGAATTTAGAAATAATTACTGTAGTTTAATTTGATTTAAAAGTTCCTCCCCTCACCCACCCCCACCCCATTTCAGTTTCTACGGCTTCTTTTTTCCACTAGCCCAAACTATCTGAAACTACTAGAACTTTCAGATTGTTTGCACTCTTAACTCTCCAAATTCCTCTGAGCAGTTAGTCCTCCAGGGAGTTGGGAGACTTCATGGGAGAGTAGTTCTTTGAGGGAAGCCTCTTTACAACCTAACAGGCAGTGCTACTACCCCTCATGAAGTTCTACACAATTTCCTTCTTTTTAAAGAGACTTGTAGTAACAGATACACAGATGTAAATATAGAAAGTTGCCTTTTAAATGCTTGGTCTTCTGACTTCATCTCTCATAAATCTGCCTGGGGGAAATCTTGGTGAATTCTGGGAGTTGGATCCAAGGACTCCAAAAGGCCCAGCCCTTTTTGCCAATCTACTGGTGAACCATCCAAATCATATGGAATCCCCTAATCGGTACACTGACTGTCCCAATACCTGGACTGGTGTCTCAGAGTGAACTGTGATGGCATCAACTTTTTGAATTCCCAGTAAGAATGCACGTTGAGCTGTGGCAGTCAGTAATTGTAAATTGCAGTCTACACATTATGCTGGATGTGCATGGCACTCAGTACTCTGGGAAACTAAAATACTGCTGAAAACAAATGTTTCCTGTTCTCAAAAACAGAGGCTGACTTGATGAGATATACTTTAAATGCCTGTTGAACTCACTTTATGTGGAAAATGTAGCAATCACGTTTCTGGTATGTATTATGACACCCAAGTATTTTGTCACAGACAAAGTAATCTACAATACTTTCAATCTAATTTCAGTTTGGCAACATTTGCTAAGATAATGTGAAATATTCAACTGCCTCATGTTTCAAAGCATATTTTTAACAACCAACATAGACTTTACAGTACTGCATGCAGATATGGCAACTCAACCTACTGGACATCCAGAAAAGAATATGTTATGTGTTATTAAGCTTTCTGATATATGACAATCTTAACAGAATGTCCAAGGCATGAGAAATATCCTAGGAGTGGTTTATCAGTGCCCTTCCTCAGTGAATTTTCACAGCCAGGGAGTTTCTTGAATTCGGGTCTTCTGCATTCTGGCCCAACATTTTATCCACTACACCACAGTGTCTCTGTCCTCCCTGCAATAATGGTAATAAAAGAACTACAGTAATAAAGTCCTGGGAAAATGCTGATCGTCTGAGGAAAATGTGCCTCCCTAGCAACCCATTTAAACAGCTCATCCATGCGATGTATATAGTCCAACCCTTGCCATTCTTTCCCAGAAATTGAATCCCACTTGGAACAATGTTGAAATCTGATGCACATTTTAGTTTTTAAGGCAGGACAATCGGATGAATACGCTTATCTGTTGGCTGCCAAACCCACTTATTCCCAAAAGGGTCACCAAACCTTAAGTCGGATTTCACGATTACGAGGCCTATTCAGAATAAAGGCATTTTAGAGACCACTTCTTGGGACTTCCACAACATCCTTGCCTGCCTACGCACCATGCTTTAACTACGCGGCCCCCGGGGACACTCTTGACATCACCGTAACGAATAAATCTGTTAGGGCAGCAACAGACACCCCCAGTCTAGAATCAGCCATTTAAAGAAACTTGCAGCGACGAAGCCGCGGACCACAGCAAAAGATAGATGATGCGGCCGGGCGTGGCGGCGAATGGCTCCCCATGACGTGAGGATGATGGCCAATGCCGCAAGGAGTGCGCCCCCACATACACACATTTAAAAACACGGCCGTGGAAAGGGCTGCCTTTGGGCCCATTTGCTCATTCCTTCCCCCTCAGGGCCTTCGGGGCCTGAGTCGAGCTAAGGGGAGGTCCAAGCGCGAAAGGAGCCCAAGGCCACCACCACCACCACCACCACCACACTCACCTTCCCGCCTGGGGCGGCGTCGAGGCGTCGTCCCCTTTCGGATACCGAGTACCTCTTAGCCGGGGTTTTTCCTGTCGCATCAATCCAAGGAGGAGCGGAAAAAATGCCAGGCCAGGGGCCCGAAAAAGGCGGCGGCCGCCGCCAACCCTGCGCGCACTCCCCGCCCGCCCGCCCGCCCGCTCTCTTTATTTGCAGGTTCGCGGCGAGACAAAATGGCGCCGGAGAGGGAAACGAGCGGAGCCGCCTCGCCCCTTCTTCCTCGCCTCTCCCGCCTTGTCCTCCTAGCGAGAAGGGAGAGCGGGGCCGCAACGCGGAGCCAACCGCTGCCAATCACCCGGCCAAGCCACGCCCCCTCCCTCCCTCCCTCGCGCCTTCCCACTCGCTCGCGCCTGCGCCTGCGCGAGCGCGAGCGCCCCCTTTCTTATTCGCGCTTACCGGCCCAACCAGCCAGTAACTGCCCCTGCAGCAGTCGCGGCGGCGGCGGGGCTTGCCTCAACGCTCTTCCGCCTCCTCCCGCCGAGCGCCGGTGGCTGAGCCGAGGCCCTTTGGGTTTCTCACTGCGGAGTGTGGTGTGTGTGGTGGTGGGGGGTTGGAGAGAAGAAAGCTGCCGTTTGCGCGGGAAAAGGAAGGAGAAGGGAGGGGGGGAAAGGAAAAATAATAATAATAAAAGATGCGAAATCTCCAACTCTCTCCGCTCCCACCCTTCGTCAGAGTACGCAGTCGCAAGGCATAATGGGAAAAGGGGGGGGCTATGGCGGAAGGATTCTGAAACGCGCCCTGTGACCACCTGCAGGAGTGAGGCGATAGGAAGGCGGAAGGAGACTTGGAAGAGGAAACATATTCCTCCCCCCACCCACACACTCCTCCTGCGCGCCCGCCTGCCATCCAAGAGAGGGGAATTATTGTGACCAAATCAGGGTTGCCTTTTGCAACGGGCCTTTCTTGATTTCTTTGGAATGCAGGGCTGCGTTTAACCCACTTTCGGCTGGAATCTGCCTGGCACGAAGAGTGCCTGAGCATTTTTGATATTGTATTGTAGTAGGATTTAGGGATCGCCTGCCTAGGAAACAATAATTTGCTGCCTTTGGTGGGCTGGGCGCTGGCAAGTGGCACTCGTTGAAGCCGTTGGGCCTTGAGATCTTCAATCCATGTTAGAAAGGGTTTGCAGCCACGATCTTCAGAAAGTGGCCCCTTCCGGCGGATCTTTTCGGTGCAGCGCGAAAATGTGAAGGCCGAACATCAAACGAGGTGCTTGCCTGATAAAAAGGTTCAGGACTGGCAAGGGCGCACTTAATTTAGGGAATGCACTGCTGCAAAATGTATCCCTTAGCGGATGGCTTGTGCTTGAGATTGTGATAAATTATCAATACTGTAATTCGTTCTGGCATCTCAGAAAGCAAGTGCCAGAATAATACTGAAAGAAAATCAGCTCACCTTTGCTGGAGGTGTTGGTTGTGCCCCAGACACAAAAGGTGGACTCTGTGCAAGTATTGTGTGCATGCGCCTATATGATTTTAATTTCAATTTGTTGTGGTGTGATATTCGACCAACAAATGACAGCTGTCACTTTAACATAATGCTTGTGAGCACCTCAGTGTGGTGAAAGCACAGCAGGCGAGGACAACCTGGAACATAGATCATAGTTTAAATGTCCACCCTGGAAAAGGCCTTTTGAGATAACTGGGACTGCAACATGCATAGAGGACAGCCAGTGTAATATAAAGGACAGTAATGATAAACAAGGACTCTCAAACTGCTGCTTGGCCATGGAAACTCAGTAAGAGATGGGAAAACTTCTTAAGTAACTCATGTGTTAAGATCACCATAATTTGGAGCTGATTTGATAGTACAACATGCATTTTTGTATTACATAATAGAAAAGGTAGCAATGTTAATCTGGGCTAGCATCAGGTTGGATATAAATCATTTTTATTTAAATCATAAAAATCTGATTTAAAAAATAAATAAATTGTGATTTAAATTCACCCGGGCTAACATATAAGACAAAAGAAGGGAAAATGTGGCACCTATAAAGGCAAAATGTTATATTTCAATGTGAGCTTTTGTGGGCAAATCACACATGGGATATAAGAATATAAAAAAATCATGTCAGCACATCAGCAATAGTCTTAGCAGAGGCAAAAATTAATAGCTTCACTTCCCCTGCTACTTAATTTGGGTTTTCAGTTTGCCAATTTGGGTGCAAATTCAATTTGCCAATAACATGAAATGGCTTGCTTATTAAGACACTTCATAATACAGTATTGGAAATTAATAGTAGAAGAAGCCTTGATAGCTTTGACAAATGCAGGACTGGATTTTGCTGTTTCCAGTAATTGAATGCAATGCAAACAGACCAAACTAGAGTGCACCTAACTGCACCAAAAAAGTAAAAATCCCTGATGAATACAAAAAGGTGTGATTAGCATTATTCCGAATGGTTTAGTCTAGTAATTAGGTTGTTTAATTGCCCTAAAAGGGTGGTGTAACCTGCCCCATAGCACACTAAACAGCAGAACAATTGTCTGTTGGATCAAGTCATGAATTGAAGTGGAGCAGAGATTAAAATGCTAGTTCTAAAAAGTGGAATAAAAATACAGTACTTTTAGGTTTGTATGTTTTAATTGCATGTACAGTGGTCCCCTCTGCCCTTTCGCAGTTCATATACTGCAGTCCTGCTATATTGCGGGACCACAGTATATGAAAAAGGCCCTCTGGGGTAAGGGGGGAATCCCTCGGAGGCCTCAGAAATGATTTTGGTGATCTGGAAGACACTTCCAGTTTTCAGGAAGTCACTTTCAGTTCACAGGGACGCCCTTCTGGGGCCTCCAGAAGGCCCAGGAAGGCCCTCACAGGCCCATTCAGGTCGGTGACAGGCTGGGGGTAAGTAGACCCCCCAGGCCTGACCCAACCTGCATCTGCATATCACGGATTCTCAATTATCGCGGGTTGGCTCAGGTCCCTAACCCCCGCGATAGGTGGTGGTGGTGGGTCACTGTACTTCATTTAGGTAGATGGCTATAGATCACAAAAGTGACCCTATGCAAGGAGGAACAAAATATATTAAAAGCCCTATAGACTAATATATCAAGGGAGATTGGGACATAAGTGATCTGAAACTCATCTGGCAAAAACAATAAGAACAAATAGGTGGATATTTGTGATCACATGATTTGGAACAAACACACTCACCCACACGCACACACTTGGTAGGAATATCTGTAAATTGCAAGACATAAGAACACAAGTACTGTATTTAAATACGGGTCAACAGTGAAATCATATGAAAACAAAATAGCAATCCAGAAATATTATTTCATGATTTTACATTACTCTAATATAAAGGTGATGCAAAATATGTTGACATTGTTTCTAACCTTTGTCATACTGTTTTCAGTATGTAGTATTGATTAGCTGCTGTGATTTGAAGGTTGTTTTTAAAAACAAAACAAATTCCATGTTATAGAAAATGTAGCCATTTGCGACTTTAATGGGAGACTTTTTGAACATTTATGTTGGCTTCTATCCAGGAAAGACTTTTGAAGATTGAGTTCCTTATTCCATCAGACATAAGCAGACATCAGTAGTCCCTTCTCCAGTTTTGCTATTACTCAACTTTTATGTAATGCCCCCAGAGTGGTGTTTTTGTGGGTTCAATATTTTGCTGAGATCTGATTCAGAAGGACTCTTAGTTACTGATTTACCAACTTTTCTAAACTTGGCATGTGATAACATTGGCAATTTCACCTTACCTTGCAATAGTGATACCTGTCCTGACATGAACTACTTGATGTTAATCAGCACTTGTCTTCTGTCTTTCAAAGTCTGTTTTGAAAGACAGAAGAAAAGTGACAGAGCACTATTTGTCACCCATAACTCCTTACTAAAACCGACTAAAATGTATTCTCAGTTGCCTACAGTCCAATCTGGACAATAATTGTTCTTATCCTGTTAATGCAAGACATTTAGGTAGCCACAACTGGCCACAAAACACAGAGGCCAAACCCTGCAACAAGCAAAAGGGCTGTTTCACCGCATCCTATGCAACATTAAAACAGAATTTAACCACAACATGAGGGCTCATGTAATGCTCATCTACCAACATATGCGTGACTACAACCAGTCCATGTCCTTTTGCCTCCACATGTGATGAACAAGGCAGTCTTCTCACAACAGCATAAATAGAAGTACAAATCCAACATCAGAAATTGCAGCAGTGACAAGTAGTCACTGGACACAACTACTGATCTGAAAATTACATTTTTTCAAGGAGGATTTCAAATATGTACTTCAAAACAAAAAGTAAATTATAGCTAATAATAGGGAGTGCCTGTATAGTATTTTTAAAGTGTTTTTGCTCTCACCAGCTACTGTTTGAGTCTTTGACGCCTCTTTTGTATATACTTACGCTCTAATTTGAAGTTTCTAAAGAAATTTTCATAGTTTTTCACTCTGCTGTATTTACCCATCTTTGTATGTAGCTCAGAAAAGCATGTGCCATAATAATAGCTTATGTCATGATATAATCTTGAACACTCTAATATATTTTTGGAGAGAACAGCATTGATGGAATTGTTAAAGATGGAACTTTTGAGCAAGTCCTAGTCTGAGTACAGACTGAGCTCTGGAGCAAGCACACAAGTATGAAACTTGGAGTAACTGTTGAGACCAGGAATTCATAAAAACTAACAGATTCAAGTGAACCAAAGTGATACCATGTTGATTCCTCTGTATGCCTTTTATCTGTACCTTATTGTGTTTTGTCAGCTTTCTTAAACTGTTTCAACTTTACTGGAATGTTTGTGCCTTGGCAAGAGAGAAAGAAGAGCCTGTGTTATATGTTCAAGGACATCAATGGGGTGGTGGTGCAAGGATAATGGGTTAGGATGTTTTTAACAAAGAGTTACAGCTTGCCTAAGGAATGTTGTTGACTAGGGAGGGACATATCATGCTTTCTGTACTTAAATGTGTGCCCTGCCTCTGTTAGTTGTGATTTTTTCCTTCTGCTTCAGGGGCAAAGGTTGACCCCTTCCTTTATCCAGCTGAATAAATGAATGGTGATTTGGATCTCTGCTTGTCTCAGAATTTTTGGCTAAATTATTCTGATACAAGAAAAAGTTTGGGATTAGCCTGAACTCAACATAACCACATTTACAACAAAATTTTCAGCAACCATTCATACATGATTCCAGTAATATTTATTCAGAACTGCTGTTTCCGAAACGCCATTTTGCCATATTAAAGATTGACCAACGTTATGTGTAAGGCATAAATTGATTTGAAGCAACTTGCAAAGTTAAGGTCTGATGTATCCTAACTGGAACTGCTTCCAGATGAGCTTTTAATCATTCAGTTGCTCTGCCTTAACCACAGAATCTTACAAGGGGTTGAAACAACCTCATATTTCAGATGCTTTAAAAAAACTAAGGAGGAATATATATATATAGTGACTGAACAGTGTATTCGATTAGTACCACTAATAAGCCATCTGTCTGGAAACACTCAATTGTCTTCTAATCTGTATGCCAGGAGCGAAATCGAACTCCCAACCTCTGGCTGCACCTCCAGATACCGAAACCAGTTCAAACTTAACGTAAGGATAAAATGGGGTTTCCCAAACAAACTCCACCCTGAGCTCCCTGGGGGCAAACTGAAATGCTACCTACGCATTAGATAATTATTTGAACATCGTTCTGGATTGCTATTTTGTTTTCCCCCGAGGCTCCGGCTGCTCAGCAAGGTTTTTTACACAAGCTAAACTAGAATACATCCACCACGACGGAGGGCACTAGTCCACAGTCCCTTTTCTTCTGCCCTCGAACAACCCCCCCCCACCCCAAAGCATCCTTCCACCGCCCGGTTCCCCCACCCCAGGTGGTCACGTGACGGCCTCCTCCCCTTGAGGAGTGCCCCCCTCCATGGACGCGAGGGCGGGAGGGAGTCGACTCGGGCAGCCAATCAGAGCGCGGGTGCTGGGCCGAGAGCGAGTGGGGCCATGGGAGGCGCCGGGAGGTTCTTAAGCACCGAGCCGCCGCCGCCGCCGCCGGTGATCGTGGAGTTGCACCGCCTGGAAGCGCCATGGATGCCGGAGGGGAAGCGGTGGTGTTGGTCGCTGCTGCCAGGACGCCGATCGGTGAGTGGGAGCCGCGCGTGCAAAGTGCAGCGATGCCGCCGCCGCCGGTGCCCTGGATTCGCGCGGAGCACAATAATGGCACGGGCGAAGGATCGGTTCGGTCTGCATTTTACGACGATGTGGTCCAGCCTTTCCTGGGTTGCCCACTTGCCACGTCCTACCTACCGACTGGCAAGAACGCGCCACCTCCTATAGAACAGGGCGCCGGAAAAATGAACCAGAGATTTGAGGCAGGATGATGTGAGGGGCACGGTCCGTTTCAGTCCAGGTATCGGGTAACGCTTGGAAAGGACTGTTTGGACTACAACTCCCAGAGTCCCGTCCCCCCCTTATCCCCCAGTGGTTGGTGGCTAGCTTGGCTGGGGGCTTTTGGTGAGCTGTAGCACAATAAAGGAAAATTTTGCTGCGAAGAAGCGTCTTTGAGATTGAAACTTTTTGTGGCTTCAGTATTTTGCTGACATCAATATTTCGTGGGTTCAGTATTTTGCTAAGTATATTTCTGGTAGAAGAATAATTGGAAGCGTGCAGATAAATGTGTTAGCCTGTTATGACTTTGACAGAAGATAAGGCATGAAGCTCACTTTTCAGTTTAACAACAACAACAACAACAATGGTGATGCTGACAATGTGGATCATTTTTCCTTAATGAAGATGATCTCTGATTTTAGAAGGAACTAGGGTCCAAAGGCCAGGGGAAAGGAAACTGGAGGTGTAATATTGGTCTTGTAACTACAGTAGAGTAGTGGCAAGATATAGGAACAAGCATTTGTAACAAATGTTCATAAGGACTTAGCTGTGAGCAGCTTCAGATTGCTATGAAACATACAGTGGAATCCTCTTTCTTTTCATTGGGCAACTCAGGATTTGTCAGGAGGTCATCCAGGTTACCTGAAGATGAAGAAATGCAAAAGACAGGGACAAGCATGTCCAAACTTCAGCCCTCCTGATGTTTTGGACCACAGCTTCCAGAATTCCAAGACTGTATTGCCAATGACAAGGGACTGTGGGAGTTGTGGTCCAAAACATCTGGAGGGCCGAAGTTTGGACATGCCTGGTCTATGAGATCCCCTAAATTGAAGCACAAAGTGATCACTCATTAAACGTCTGATGAGCACTGATCATGTTATTGGTCCCACACATCAGAATGAAGTAGTAAAGGATATTCCATTAGGGCCATTCAGTTATCTTAACAGGAAATAAAAATGACGCTCTCAGTCTAGAAATCCATGGCACTCTGTTAGATGTTGTATTAACCTACCAGGGACCAAGTGAGAAATGCGTATAAAGTATTAAGATAGCTCATTCCAGTAGCTCAGATCCTGTCATTCAGTGGTATTCTAGTCTGTGGCCTTTCTTATTAGGAGGTTTCTCAGGATCTTTTTGTATCTATCACATTGGTGAGCCACAAAACAATTTTACCTAGGCTTTCAAATCTTGTCATATTTTTCAGAGGCAACGGAGGCAGTTCAGACTGATCTTGGCATTGTTCTTATGGCTAAAAGGGGAAAAACCAAAGGAAAAAAAGAACCTTTGCAGAGGGAGACCGAAAATGATATTGCAGAAGAGTACTGCCATCTGATGTCAAGACCAGGGAGTTACTAAGTTTATTTGGAAGCCAGTTGTGGCCAGCGTGGTGCAGCGGCACTTTTCAGATATACTAATTAACTCCATGAGTTGTTCTACTTTTAGATTGCGTATAATTAAGTTTGAATGGAAGAGCCCCCCAGTGGAACACAACCCAGGACTTAGGCTAAGGTGGACTATCTGTGTGTGTGCTTGTGTGTGACCGACCGTTCGTGACTCCACGTCCATGGAGTTTTCTTGGCAGGAATAGTGGAGTGGCTTGCCAGTTCCTATCTCACACAGAAGAAGCATTGGACTTTTCTTTATTGGACTTGTTCCTCCAGGCAAAATCTTCTCTGTGAAGGAAAATGGGTTCAGTAGTTGTTCTGCAAATTGATGTCTCTTGAGGAACAGACACATCAGACGGGGAAAATGAAAATCGGGTGATCTCACCCTGCCTTATTCTGCATATCATTTGCATAGCAAGCGTCAAGTACCTCTCCTTTGTTGCATTAGTAGCCTGTTCCCCATTCCTGCTCCTTGCCTTATCCTCCTGGGCATGGCTGAGCTTGCTATGCTGTCTGGCCACTGGGGCTCCTCCCTTGCCCGTGGGTTGGCTGCAGTGATTGGAGAGTGGCTGTTGAGCCACTATGTGGAGGAGCATTGTCATTGCATACCGAAATTGCAGAGACCAGTTGCTCTTGCTCTGATGAGCCTATGAGGATTAGAACCACAAGAGCCAGATTCTAATCTCTTCCCTCCTTTAATTAATGGCCTTGAAGCTGCTCTTACAATAATCTGCAGAGAAATACTGTAAAGACAAAGCCAGAGAGGATCTTGATTACAATCCATTTTAGCTAGTAGGATGTTCCAAGGCAAGTTTCTTTTTTCCATTGCCGCTTGTCTTGCAGAGATAATTTTTCAGTCCTTGGTAGCTTGGTTAGGATAGTTCTTTTTTTAGACTATAATGCCCAGAATTCCCCATGAACCATGTTGGTGAAAACAGTGGGAAAGGAACTTTTGTGAGCTCTTTTGATGTCATGTAGAATGCCTTCCTATTGGGAGAAGGTGAAATGTCTTTGTTGGAAATACTGTATTGCTAGTGCCGTTTCAAGTACTGTACATAAAATATGCTATGTGTCTTCTCTTTAACTGAGTTATAAAAATTATAATGCATACATTCATGCATTATACTTTTTGAACAAAAAGGGAAATCTTTATAGGAAAGAATCAGAGAATGTACTATTTGTCTGAAAATTAACAATTTGTCAATAGTACCAAGGTCACTTTAAAAAAAATTAAACAGTGTGGCGTCATCAACAAAGTTTGTGTATTCTTTAATTAAAATATTGCTCAATTTAAAAAAACAGGATATTTGAAACTTCTGCCCTCTGATCCTTACTTGGGAAATAAGTCTGACTGAATTGAATGACTCCTGCTTCCTACTGAATCTGATGGTGTGAAAATCCTTCTTGTGTCTTATCCAGGATCTTTCAATGGTGCCCTGTCTAGTTTACATGCCCATGAGTTGGCTTCCATTGCCATCAAGGAAGTCTTGAAGAGGGCAAATATTGACCCTAAAGAAGTGTCTGAAGTTATATTGGGACAAGTCTTAGCTGCAGGTATGTCTTTTGTAAAGCACATTTTATACCATGGCACATAGGATCTTATTGTCCTTGATCATACAACTTCTCTTCTTTAACCCCATGCAAGAGGACTGTCAGCTGGCAAATGGCAAAGTGTACCAACGCCTTAACAGTCTTTGCTTTGGTGGGGGCACAGATGTTCCTTCTCTGGGCATGTCATGTGCATGTCCCTGCATGTCCCTTCCCTAGGCATGGCATGTGCCATTTGTATCTCTTGGTGCAAATAGTGTTCCAGGTGTGATGCACATCAGAAAGGGGACAGGTGGATGATGGTGCCAGAAAGAACACGATGGAGAAATCCCATCATCTTTTCTGTATGCCAGCACTGATGGTATTAAAGCTGAAAGAGTTTGCTAGATGGTAGTAAGCGTTCCTGGCCCTAACCTCAAGTAAGGCAGCTGCCTAAGGCAGCTCATTTGGGATGCCAAGAAAGGGTTGGGAAGTAGTTAATTGTTCCATTTATTATTCATTGATGCAATGGGAGAGGTGCTTATGGGATTGGGTTGACTTCTCCACTGCAGACCTTGACTTGTGGGAAGAAGGCAGAGGGATGCCATTTGTTGCTCTGCCTCCATGAGCAGAAGGTCCTGTGGGGGTGCCATACCTTTTCCATTTCTTTTCTAAACCAGAAATATTTGCTGTGAAAAATCAAAATCCAAACTATAGAAAGTCCCTAGGTTTACCTGCTCCTTTATCTCAGTAGAATTTTCTTGCGTTTTAAGAGAACACAACTTCCAAAGAGCACAACTCCCAAAGAGCAGACTACAGTATATTGTGGAATATAAAATAAATCATCAGACTATAAAATATTAAGTGTAGAAACAATTAAAATTAAAACAGTAACAGCAATTAGAACCCGAGTTAAATGCACAATACAGTACTGTATATTGAAAGTAGCACAAGGCTGAGGGAAATTTTGAAAATCTTCCTTCATGCCAGGAAAATGGGAACAGGACAGATGGGGGGAATTCAAAAGTCATGGGGCCACCCAGAAAAGACCCTGTGCCTTGTAGATGTCACGCTCATTTCTCTTATTGGGAGACCAGAGAGCAGGGCCTCACATGCTGATCACGACATTCAGGAAACTTGCTGTGAATGAAGATAAACATCCAGAAAACCAGTTCCAATTTTTTTTTTGAGTGCGAGACAGAGGTTATGATAGTATGGTATGCGAGATTAAAGCAAAACAAAGCCTGTCCCCTAGTAATGTTGTAACGTGCCTGAAAGGCAAGGAAGGGCCAGCCCCAAAATTCAATATAAAGGTCACTTTGAGTAACCTAAATGCAGGTGTGGAAAGAGAGAACGAAGCACACGTTTTTACAAGCAGTGCTTGACTCTGAAATAAAACGCTCATTAACAACATACAAAATGGAGCTGAATACTGAGAATACCATAGCCCCGTTGCGTGTCTCTCATTTTTGTTTTCGCATGGAAGCAAGTCGAAAATTGAGGAAGGAATGGGTGTATGGACAATAGCGATGTAACCTCTGCCTCTGTGCCATCTGAATTCAGTAATGTTTTTCAACAGGTGCTGGTCAGAACCCTGCTCGACAAGCCAGTGTTGGCGCAGGGATTCCCTATGAGGTGCCAGCTTGGAGCTGCCAAATGATATGTGGCTCCGGCCTGAAAGCAGTGTGCCTAGGAGCTCAGTCCATCCTGGCAGGAGATTCCAGCATTGTGGTGGCAGGAGGCATGGAGAGCATGAGCAAGGTGAGGCCCGAGGAAAGCTACTCAAGCTGCCAGTGTTATTCTGCCTCCTGGTTTTAGTTTTTATATACGGTGTATATATATTAACATTAAGGAACATATAAGACAACACTGAACACAAATAATACATACCAGTGAAGTAATAAGGTATAAATTAATATCACACAAAAATCACCCCAAAGATGTTATCAGACCCCCGACTTGCTATATTCTTATTATTCCCCCAAACAACATTGATCTGGCTTTGTAAGCTGCCTAGAGTAGTGGTTCTCCTTTAGATGAGTGGGATAGAAGTCCAGTAAATAAAACGAATAATATTGATTGTCCAGAATTAGGATTTGTATTTTACAGTGATAATAAGTAAGTGAATCAGCTGCCGTTCGGAACCGGGACCCTCCCTCTGAAACAAAATCACCCACTGACCTGGCGCAGAGCACAAGGTCAGTGGGTGATTTACCTTCTCTCCCTGGTGCTGGCCAGTCTGGAGCTGGCAGAGACATGCATCATCCTGCCTCCCTGTCTGAGTGGCCAGCCCCAGGGAGAAGGAAAGACATTTCGAAGGCTACTTCTTCATTGGAGTATGGCAACACAAGAGATAAACCCAGATAAGTCAATGGGCGATTTTGTTTCAAAGGGTGGGTCCCGGCTCTGAACAGCAGCTGTCCTGCCGTGATTTGTTTCAGGACTGGACCCATTCTGAAATGAAAGGCCCATCTCTAGTTTTTATATTATTTGTTTTTATTATTGCAAACAGCCTTGAATCTTCTTGAGGAAAAAAAGTGGGGAATGAATGAATGAATGAATGAATGAATGAATGAATATGCAGTTGTGAGATGGAAGGAGAAATCTTCCTGTTGTGCAAGTGGGCATCTACTTCACTAAGGTTGGGTTTAGCCCATATTGTCTGTTCTTCTCCAAATGACAGTGATGCTCCAGGATCTCTGATGTAGATCTTCACACCCATGATCTGATTTTTAGTCATATGAATTTATGGTCCTAACTAGATTAGTCTGTGGTGAATATGATGAATAGAAAAACTCTGAAGTGATAAAGAGGCCATGATCCCAATCAGACAATGTCATTATAGAATTGCAAATGTGTTCAATTGGCTTGCTTACAGGCACCCCATGTCATCCATATGCGTGGTGGGGTGAAGATGGGGGAAGCCACCTTGAAGGACAGTATCATTGCAGATGGTCTCACAGATGCCTTTTACCATTACCACATGGGCATAACTGGTAAGCCACACCATTCTTGAAAATGGCATGCTAAAGTGAGTCTGGAACAGCTATAAATAAATAGTATCATTGTCCTAAGAATTCAGATTTCTTCACCAATACTTACACATGTGTAAATAAACAATAGGAATGTAACTCCAACAAATGGCTATAGAATAGTATCATGGGTACAGAGACATTTGATGTTGGGATTTCAATGCAACGTGGGCACGCTGTTGTGTAAAATCAAGAAAACATCTTGTGGAGATTTAAAGTTGAATATGTTTCATTTGGTATAAGTTTCCCTGTGCTTCGGCCTACTTCAGGTGTGTGGAGGTTTACTTTATCCTCATAGATACACTTGGATATGAGTAAGATAATTAATTAGCCATCAGAGACTACTAGGAACTGGGATGAAAAAAGTGGAGCAGTCATTACTTTTAATAAGCATTAACAAACAGTAGTTGGGTGGTTGCATTGATATCCTTGTATTGTGTAGCTCTGTCCCACACGGAGTATGACAAAAAAACCTTTCCCCTAGTTTTTTGTACTGTAGCAGAGGTACCTGTTAGATACCATCAAGTTACACTTAACTGCATCCTGATAAAAATGACAGTCTGTTCTCTTTTCCTTCTTTAGCTGAAAATGTGGCCAAGCAGTGGCAGGTGAAACGAGACGAACAAGATCAACAGGCTGTCAGGTCACAGAACCAGGCTGAAAATGCCCAGAAGGCTGGCTATTTCGATAAAGAGATTGTACCTGTTCTTGTGCCTTCCCGAAAAGGTTTGTCAATATGTGACGGTAACTTTAGTGGTTACATGTTTGCTTCTTAGTTCCTATGATCTATATTGGTTTCCATTTTCCTCCCACTTTCCTCTGTAAACAAACATGATCGTTATCAGGCCAGAAGGGGAGTCAAGCCCCTGTTCCCTGCTCAGGGTCCAAGGCCAGGCTAGAGAAAAGTGACAACTTTGATTTGGCCCCTTATAAAACAATCTGTCATACACAGAAATATTTGAGTTCAAAGGGTCAGTGTCTCGTGCAGGCCAGCTGAAGAAAAATCTTCTGGGACCGCATTCCCCAGTGCTGAAGTTGCTCCTGGTCTGAGCTAAAGTTTTGTCTTGTTTTCTTAAGCCCGTGATTCATTAAAACATCTGATTCATATTACATTTAAAAGAGAGTGGAAAACATTGCAGCTGGGCCTCCATGTTGTTGGCTTAATTTTCATTGCAAACGTTTGAGTGCAATATACTCTTCTTCAAAGCGAGTCCCAAAAGTTCAGAAATGGCAAAAGATGTGCTTTGCAAGGAATTGCATTGTTTTTTATTTTTATTAGTGGCCTATAAAGGTATTGCCTGGAGCCTAGTTTTGCATTTGTGTTGTGATGGCCACACAGCTCAACTTTTTTGCTTTAATTTTCTTAAGTAACAGTAGGACCGCTGTATCCACAGGAGGAGTACCTGCTGTTTCACTTATCTGCTGCCTGAAAATGTTAAATTAAAAAAACTCAAGAAGTATGTGTTTCCAATGTGTATTACCAAAGCCAGCCATTAGAGGGAACCAGAAACTGGGCTATATGTAGCATTTCTATACATGTGCTTTTCATCATCTGTAGGGGTATGGTGGGATGGGGCTTGGAACTACTGCAGTATGTATGCAAATAGAGTCCCTGGACGAGGGCCTTTAAGTACACTTTCATTATAGCATTTCCCAACTGGTGAAGCATAGCTATCCCAGTGGTAGCATATAGGGATTGCAGTGTGTAGTTTTAAAAAGTATCTTCTGTAGTATAATCAAAAAGAAAAGAGTATTTATCCCTATTGCTTTCTGAGTTTTCAATGACACACCAATAGCACACCTGTTTATATTATATTTATTTTTCTTTGTCTCTTAAAGTAATCTGTAACAAACATACAAAGGAAATTGTACTATATTACCCTCTTTCCCATACACAAATTGTTTGATTTGTGGTTGTGATATTTGAAATTCTGGGTCACACTACTGGGAGGGATGTTCAGCTTTTTATATTTCATCAGAAGAGGGCCTGGATTAAAAATAATTGGCAAGTACTGTTTAAGGGACAGGCAATACTCTTTTTCCTGCTACAGTAGGACCCCGGTATCCGCTGTGGATTGGTCCCAGGCCTTCCCGTGGAAAATGAAAACCGTGGATAAGAGATAGCACCTGCCCCCACCCACAAACTGCTGTTTCCTGACAGTAGCTTGCTTTATGACTGCTGTTTTGTGACATTAGCTTGCTTTACAGCTGCTGTTTGTGACATTAGTTTGCTTTGTGGCTGCTGAATTATTAATTTTTTTCCTGAATCATTGAATAATGAATCAGTAGATACGGGGGTCATACCGTACTGTATTCACAGAAGAATAGTCTTGCTTCTGTACCTTTATGCTGGCACAGACATTTCCACAGAAGTAGACGGGAAAGGGACTGCTGGTTGGCCTGGTTGTGGCACTGTTGGGGCCTGAGAAGGCAAATATCCGAGACCTTATGTAAGGTGGTGGACTTCATGGACACACCTCAGCAACAGGGTGCCCTGAGGATGTGAAGAGTAAAAGTGAGGTCACAGGTGGGAGGAAGGAGACGGAGACGACATCTGAGGGGTGGGGTCAAGACTGGTTTGGGTTGGCTAGAGCTGGATCCCGAGACTGGCAAAAAAGGCCCAGTTTTGCACGGCTATAGGACGAAGACAGGAAGAATGTGCAGCACTGTTCAGTCTTTGGAGAGCAGCCCCAATGGGGGCAGAGTTGCCCTTCCTAGCCTCTGGACACTGGCCCCTCCCTACCCCAAAAGAGGTGCTGGCAGAGGAGGCGACACAATGAATGCCTATGGTAGACCCTCCAGAGGTGGGACAAACCTCTGGGACTTAGGGAACCTATATTGGCACTGCACTATTGGTCCTCCTTTAAAGGGCATCAGTTGACCAGGGTCAATGTGGAGAACTAGACCACAAGCCATGGACTGGAGACTGCTGGGGTCACAGGTGTGGGTGGGCTAGTGGAACTCATTAAGTCCCCCTGCAAGTGTTTGGGGCAGAAGAACCAGGAGCACAACCAGCTTCTGTATCCTCCTTATCCACCCTAAATGAGGACCAGTTTGAGGAGTAAAGTAAGGATAGTCTGGATTTCATGGAGCCCATGGTTGGAGAAGCCCTCCTTGCAAACCCCAACGGAGTGGGTGAGTGTGGCAGTGGCACACCTTTATAGCTCGTATAACAATCACCTGCATCTGTAACAACTTTGCTTCCCCCCAGATTTAAATGGATGCTCTTTATTGTTCGGGGGATGGGAATCATCAATGAGGGGCATATTGTGAAGCACTTTCTGAACACGAATTGATCCGAAAGACAGTGGGGGCATTTGAGAAACACATCAGATTCTTTCGGGGTGTGTGGGAATTACGTCCAACAACTCATGCTAAAACACTTGTGATCTTGCAGGTTCTGTAGAAGTTAAAGCAGACGAGTTTCCACGCCACGGCTGTAACATAGAAGCAGTGAGAAAGCTGAACCCTTACTTTGTAACTGATGGGACAGGAACTGTGACAGCAGCAAACGCTTCAGGTTTGATATATATATTTTAATGTATTATATTTACTGGGTACACTGCCTTGAGCACATTGGAGAAAATGTGGGAAATACATGTAAGTAATAAAATAATAGATACAGTAATATTTTTAATATAATGAGCAAAGCTGGTTCTGGAAGCTGAAAATTCTCTGGTTAGGAAATGTGCTCTCCTAGTATCATAGAATCATAGAGTTGAAAGACATTGAGGGCCATCTAGTCCAGTGGTTTTCAACTTGTGGGTCCCCAAATGTTCTTGGACTGCAACTCCCAGAAACCCCTTCCTGCACAGTGAGTGGTGGAGGCTTCTGGGAGTTGCAGTCCAGGAACATCTGGGGACCCAGAGGTTGAGAACTACTGGTCTAATCCAACCCCCTGCCATGCAGGAACCCCCATCACAGTATCCCTGACAGAGATGGCCATCCAGCCTCTGCTTAAAAACCTCCAAAGAAGGAGACTCCAGACTGACAAGGTGATACCAAAACTGCTTTTGGGAATTGTTGCCCTTCAACTCTTATGTTTACTCAGATACACATCCCATTGGTTTGTGGCTCCATTGTTGCTTCTGAAGGGCACTTGCTGTCTTCTCAGTCATCCAAGTGAGTTTATCTGGAAGGTGAGTCATGACAACTGGACTTATTTTCTTGAGAGATCAACATGTTCTTCTTTTAGGCATCTGTGAATACACACGTATGGGATGTAGTTCCACGCATGCGCAGTTGCCGGTTCTTTTGAAGCTCTTAGGACCTCCTCCTCTCCACTGTGCATGCTCTCCCCGCCTTGGCGCGCTGAGGCTCAGTTCCTTTTTACTGCTGCTAGCGAACAGTCCCTGATCCTCTTGCTCCTGCAAAGCTAAGAGTTTTTCTTTATTTTACTTTCGTTTTTAGGTTTCCTCCTCCTCCCTTTTTATTTCTTCCCTCCCTTACCCCCCTTTTTAGATATTTTTGGGAAACTTTATGGCCTCTGGGCCCTTGTTTAAACGGTGCGTGGCCTGTCCTAACAGAATACCTATCGCAGACGGCCACAACCATTGCCTTTACTGCCTTGGCGAAGCTCACCAGCCCACCAATTGCCACCACTGCAAGAAGCTCTCTAAGCCCACCCTGAAACAGTGGCTCGGCCGACTTAGAGCTTATCTCTGGGAGAAGTCCTTGTCACCTGTGGAGACTCAGCGCTCTTCTCAAGCCACGACATCAGCGCCTTCCAAGCCCAAGAAGGCGAAGAAGTCTGCCCCAGAGCAATGATCCAAATCTGGTACTTCTCCTCCAAGGATGGACTTTAGACTTCAAATGGCATCAGGCCCTTCGGTTTCATCTATCCATCCCGTTGATGCCCGGCGCCATGAAGCTGGTGACATCATCCCAGCTAGGCAGCCGTTGGCACTTTCCCCGGTGTCCAGCTGGTCGGATAGTTGGGCAGATGTTTCCACCACCCATGTTACAGTCTTGCAGGGAAACTCTGCCAATCCAGAGGCCTCCCATGCTTGCTCCGTTGCGGTCGACACTCAGGCTGAATCGGACCGCCATCGGGATACGGATACCGGACACTCTGCGGTGACCCTAGTCACTGAGTTGGAACGC
This sequence comes from Phrynocephalus forsythii, assembly GCA_029282475.1. Taxonomy (NCBI): domain Eukaryota; kingdom Metazoa; phylum Chordata; class Lepidosauria; order Squamata; family Agamidae; genus Phrynocephalus; species Phrynocephalus forsythii. The sequence goes on from JAPFRF010000002.1 coordinate 82,616,715, forward strand.
AGGCGCCTTTGCGACACCGCACGGGGAATAATCGTGTCTGTCTTCAACAAGTTGGAGCCACTACTTCAGAGTCTCCACCTCGGCATCGCACCCAACATGACATCGTTGCTGACTTGCCCGCTGTGCCTGACTCCAGGCAAAATGGCGCCATCCCTTCCCATGATGCCACACACACCCCTCGTCGCTCTGATGCCCATAGTGACGTGGCTCCTCCTGATGCCATCCCAAGAGCCATGGCATCATCAAAATTGAAACCACACAAGGCAAAGGCTAAAACTCGTTCCCATCGCGAGTCAGCCCATACTCACTTATTTTCTTGAGAGATCAACATGTTACGCTGCTCATCCAAGCTGACAAAGCTGCTTGGATGAGCAGTGAAACATTTCGATCTCTCAAAAAAAAAGTCCAGTTGCCATGATTCAGCTTCCAGGAAAAGGGCACTTGGCTACATTTTCTGTAATCTGTGTTTTTATTTCCTTGTCAGTAAATGGTTTTCTGTGAGCATAATATACACAGGAGGATTAAGTCTCCTTGAACTTGATGGGATATATCCCACAAAAACATGCATAAAATCAAGCTGTGTGGTTGCTACTTCTTGCTCAGTAGTTAAGGCGTAGTCCAACAGGAGTAAGCTTTGTTGAATGGGGCTGGAAGAATGTCCTATGGATCATATTAGATTAGGTAACTTTTTGGGGTGGAAAGCAAACAGGGCAGAAGGCATAATAGTATACAGTATTTATGTTCTAGTATTTCTAGAGACTTCCATGTTTTCCTGCATAGGAAAGATACACAGTAGTACCCCGGTACCCGCTTTCCTGTGGATAATGAAAACCGTAGATAAAAGAGAATGCCTGCCCGCTCACCTCCAAACTGCTGTTTCCTGACAGTAGCTTGCTTTGTGACTGCTGTTTTGAGACAGTAGCTTCCTTTATGACTGCTGTTTGAGACAGTAGCTTGCTTTACAGATGCTATTTGTGACAATAGTTTGCTTTACAGCTGCTGTTTGTGATAATAGCTTGCTTTGTGGTTGCTGCATTATTTAATTTTTTCCCTCTGTAAACTGTGGATAACTGAATCAGTGGATAATGAATCAGTAGATACGGGGGTCTTACTGTGTGTGTGTGTGTGTGTGTGTGTGTGTGTGTGTGTGTGTGTGTGTGTGTGTGTACACACACACACAAACACACACACACAGAGAGAGAGAGAGAGAGAGAGAGAACTTGCTTCCCCTGCATTGCTCGAGCATGTATCTTTTGACCAGTGGTTCCCAGGTTTAGGTCCCCGGATATTTTTGGACTAAAATCTCCACACGCCCTTCGCCACTCACTGTGCTGTTCATGATTTCCGGGAGTTGTACTCCAAGAATCTCTCAGCCCAAGTTTGGAAATCACTGCAATGAATTTGAATGTTTGAGTGGGAGAACAAACGTCCTAAAGAGCATTCTGTTAAGCTGTGGTTCTTCCATCTTCAGGTGTAAACGATGGCGCTGCGGCCGTCATTCTGATGAAGAAAGCAGAAGCTGTTAAGAGAAGTCTCTCTCCTCTAGCACAGATTGTGTCTTGGGCTCAAATTGGTCTCGATCCTTCTGTGATGGGCATAGCTCCTGTCCCGGCAATTAAAAAAGCGGTGAGTAAGATGCTGGCAGCAGGAGGGACCCTGGTTGTTATACGAAACCTGAATATATATATTTTTAACTTTGAAATACATACGTCCTATAAGGAACCTAGATACTGCACTGAGCAGGAGCCCAGTAAGATCTCTCTGTCTCACTGGGTATCCAGAAAATCTAGACTTCATCAGAGGGAGAACGTGACAAAAGTCTCATGCATGGGTTGTGTGTGAAAATGGAAATATCAGGGCTTGGTGAAGGCATATGTTGAGTTATAGATGTTCATGAAGGAACGGTCTTATATTGAGGTGGACAGTTGGTCCGTCCAGCGCAGTGTTGTCTATACTGATGGGCACTGACTTTCCAGACAAAAGTATTGCTCACTCTTACATGGTTGTAGTTGAACCTGGAGCCTTCCGCCACAGGGAAGGGCCCCAAAGGCAGCCCCTGAGGCCCCCCCAATTTTAAATTTAAATGGGAGTGAGCTGCAGGTGTGGACCTCCAAGTTGCAGGGAGAGGTGTATCTGCCCCCCTCCCCCCGACTCCTGGAGATTGTCCATCTGTGTTTTACCACTGAGCCACAAATAAGAACTATACTGCCCTTTCCTTATCTGTGACTTGAGAGGTTTGGCAGTTGAGAAACAGTAGAGCTGAAGATACTTTATGCTTCATTGTTCACATCAGATGCAGAACCAAGGATACTTGTCCGGGTAAATGTTTTTCCCAGTTCTACTTATGGTCTACTGTTGTTGGTCAATACAGTAGGTACAGGAATGAGCTAGGAAGTCTTGACTACCTGAAATGTTATTTAATGTGCTTATGTTTTTTTAAAAAAATTCCAATTTCCTTTTCCCTTCCAAGGAAGATAATTCAAAATAATAAGCCTGACAGAAGAAATACAAAATGACAATCATCTAGTAATCGAAAACAAATGGAAAAAAGCACATACAAGTGAACACATTGTTCAAAGCTAGGTGAGGCAGATGTTACAAATAAAACAGAATAAAAATAGCAATTATTCTAGCTGCCTCCAAAAGTCTTCTGCCACAAACTCACCATGTGGCCTTCAGGAAGGCACCCTAACTGCACTTCTCTTTTCCTACTTGTCACTGTAAAAGGAGAGATGGTCCGCTTGAGCTGAATAATAGGGTTGTTGCAAGTATTGCGACTCAGAAGCATGTACCTGGTGTAGTGGTTAGAGTGCTGGATTGGGTCTTGGCTGATCCAAGTTCAGTAAATCCTCACTGTGATTGGTGGGACTCATTGGCTTCTTCTTCATCTTCTACTTCACTTACTTCATTCTTCTGCCTGGATGCTAATCTTGAGAAAGTCCTGCCACCACTGAAGTTACCTTACCATCCTTTTGTTGAGCAATAGCAACCAGCCTAGGTGTTTGAAGATTAGTTACAGTCATTGGGGATAAAGTGATGATTGTAGAGATGGGCATGAAACAGAAAAAAAATCAGATTTGTTTCCTTCGTTCCCCTGTAATTCATTTAATTTCGTTGAAAATGATTTTTTTAAAAAAATCATGTGAAACAAACCAGTAATAAACCAATTTGTTACTCTATAAAATGGGTCCTCTGGATCCTACAGGCACCAAATTTAGTGGGTATCTTCCTTGTACTCTCCCCTTTAAGCCCTCCAAACTTGGAGAGATTTGGGGTTCAGGGGACCGAGTTATCTAACTTCAAAGAGGGTGCCCCCTGGAAAAAACATTTCTAATTGCAATGTTATGTGCTTGAACATAGTGATCCCAGGCAGCTAGCAGCGTGGAAATTACAGTGGTGTTTCCTCAAGCTCTGCCCTTGAAGCACCCCGTGTTTGGAGAGGTTTGGGGTACATGGAACAGAGTTATTGAGTTCCAAAGGGGCTTGGGGGGGGACTTAATTGAAGGAGTGTTGATCAGCTCACTGAGGGGAATCTGTAAATTAACCCTATAATGGTAAAGCATGCCAAAGACACTCCTTCCATTAAGCACCTCTCTGACCCCCAAAACTCTAACTTTTCCAAATTTACAGGGATCCCCTAAAATCGCTTGGGGGAAGAGAAGCTTGCTTGCCAACTTGTCACAAGCCATTGTCTTTCAAGATCACTTTTGATTGATGTGCCCTCTAATTGTCCCCACTGTGTGGGGCTCTTTTCTGTGCCTCACACAACCCCCTTTTCCCTCATGGGTTTCATTGCAACCATGGTGAAAAGAGTCACAAAGGGTGTGTGGGAGTGGGAAAGCCCCACAATGAGGGGGGATTGAAGGAACGTTGCTTTTGATGCATATTGAACCATACATCATTTTTACAAGACCTGTTTGAGGTTTGGGGGGCCTCCTGTGGTTTAAGAAAAGATGTCTTACTTTAAACCACTTTTACATATATAGGGGATATGGGGTTGCTGACTTGCATCCTAATGTCCCATACCGAGGTCAGTGTGAAAGATTGTTATCATGTTCATCTGAATGTGGTTACAGTCCTTAGTATGTTTGAAATACTGATTGTCCAGGATTCCCAGTCCTAGCAAGGTCTGACAGTATTTAGCTGAATACAAGACCTGTTTGGCCGTTATGCCCGTGAGGGTGCAGGGCTCACTCTGGTGGTGTCATGGAGATGCAGGGAAGCCATGTTTCCATCACATCTGGAGCTCAGGCGGTTTCATGGCGCACCATGAGGATCTGCAGAAGTGCCTGGAAGACAGTGCTATAGAGCAGGGCTGTCCAACTTTGAACAGGCCAAGGTCTACTTTTTCTGGCCCAAAGTGCCTGAAGGATACTGCACTAATACCCCTACTTACGAATTTTATCCATTCCAAGCACATGCTCGTAAGTAAAAAAAAAAAAATGTAAGAGGAGCAGCGGTTTCCCATAGGCATGCATTGAAATCTGTTCCCTCTGGAACAGATTGATTTTCAATGCATTCCTATGGGAAGGCTGACCATGCACACGCTTCCCTTGCACCCGCCCGATCGATCATCTGGCCAGTGGAGGGGGGAGCAGGGGACCACCCCATGGCCCCTGAACTGCCCCGCTCGGCTGAGACAGTGGGCTGGCAGACCCAGAACTTTGCTGGGGCAGTGGTGGTCCTTGGGGTGGGAAAGGGAAAGGTGGAGAACTTATTCCCCTCACTTTTTATTGGTGACCGGCGGGCTACTTTTGAACCCTTTGTGGACTACCAGTAGCCCGCGGTCTACCTGTTGGGCAGGCCTGCTATAGAGCACAAAAACACTGGAACAGCATCCAGCTGAACAAGCAGACAGATGCAGCTGTAGCTTACAGTGAACATACCAAGGTCTGCCTGATTTCTGAGTGGCAGTGAGCAGGGGCTATACATGTACCCTCCTTCTCCACCCATTACAACCTTGTACATTTTCCCACTGAATAGGACTGGCTATCAAGCTTCTTTCATCATCAGCAAAGGAAAGGAGTGGTTTGTACTTGTGTTCCTTCCAGGATGAAATGTCAAAAGATCTAAACAGCACTGGTAATATGGATTACATGTAAATGTTAAAGATTATTTATGTCTGTAAGTGTTTTGGAATTTAGACAACGCTGTACTTGTACAATCATAACCTACAGCCCATAGTGTTGGTTGTGTTCTTGTAGTCTTGTGTTTTTAAATGTCCAAAGCCTTAAGGCATGAGATACTGATTCTGCTTCTAGTAACTTCTTAAGATCATTTTCTTTTTAAACTGTTTTGCAGATTGAAAAAGCGGGTTGGACTGTGGATGATGTAGATTTGTATGAAATTAATGAAGCCTTTGCTACTCTTGCTGTTGCAATAACAAAGGAGCTAAAACTTAACCCAGACAAGGTACATCCTGCATCTCTTAAAAACCCAATTATCTCAAAATACTGGATTCATTCCAGTATTTAGTGGATGGGCAATGCACATTTTTCCAACAGACAACAAGCCTTTCCTAGACCTAACAGCAACCAATAAAAAGGAGATAAAAATACAGTTTTCCCACAGGCAGAAAATGGAGTGGTGGAAAAATATGGACCTGGACAAATATACTCCAATGCCTACGTTGAGCAGTAAAGACTAGCATTCACTTACCATTGCCTCTGCTGAGTAACTCTGATGTGGACCAGAGCTTCTATACCAGCAGTCCCCGCCCTTTTTAGCACCAGGGACTGTTTTTGTTGCGGTGTGTGGCTTCTTCTTGGGCAGTTGGGAGGTTTTTTCTTGGACACACATGTGCAAAGGCACGGGCACACACAACTCTCCCTTGTGATGTTTTCCTTGCAACCAAAACAAAAATGGCCATACACTAATGGGTGCACAGGGGAGGGAAAGCCCCACATAGAAGTGGAGGGAGAAGCAAGTGAGTGTGTGCATTACAGGGAACCTGGCTGGGTGTGTAGCCTAAACAGGCTGTGTATCTTGCCACTCCTTGCACTAGGGCAGTGTTGGCGAACCTATGGCATGGGTGCCCAAGGTGGCACTCGGAGCCCTTTCTGTGGACACCCAACATTGCCCCTTCATAGCTAACTGTATACAGGTTAAATTACTGTATTGGCACTTTGCAAAAAAAAAAAAAAAAGTGGGTTTTGAATTGCATTTTGGGCACTCGGTCTCTAAAAGGTTCGCCATCACTCCCCTAGGGGTTGGGGACTCCTGATCCAGAGGGCCAAAGATGAACCACACTTCAGATTCAAAGCTCAGGGTCAACCTACAGCTGACACTAAATGTATGTTTTATGAGTTATTTTGAAGTTTCAAAAAATGCAATTGCTGGTTGCAGCAGGTGGTGATTTGGTAATTACATTGGCATCAAGAGATTTCCTCCTATTGGGGGGCAGCAGACTTGGGGAAATCATTTTTGTCCAAATCGCAGGAAGTGGAGGAAAGAGCTACCCTGCTGTGATCCTGATTAATGACCTTTTCACATTCATACTACTGCCAGCTATTTGTATTTTTTTAAAAATGTGCTGACATATGATGTGCTTGCTAGGGGCAGGACAGCAGCTATTAAAAAGAGGAATCGGAGCTCATTGTTGCCACTTCTATAACCAGAGAACTTGTCGCCAGCCTTTTAGACTTTGATGTGTATTTTCCCATTGTCAAGTTGTACTTCAACATTATTTAACAGGGATTTCCAGAATTATCTGTATTTCAACCACTTGTAAGGGTATCTCAGTAGTACTGACCCTGGAACACTGATACATCTGTTTTGTAATGATACTTGAGGCTGATTACAGAAGAGCAATGCTGCAACATTGCTCAAGACCTCTACTATAGAATTGTCCGAGGGTTGAAATACTGGGTTCTTCCGTCCTAACAGTTAGACCTACTGTGTGTCAGATTTGGGAAAATTGTTGAGTCAAGTGCTTTGTTCCCTTCAGGAACATCCCTGGGGTGGGCTTTCAGTTGATCTCCACAAAATCCTATATATGCCTTCATAAACCGGAGCCCATTAACATGCTTCCATACAGTATTTTGGCAGTGAGTTAGCAGTTGCTAACTCTTTTTCCAATGACTGGAGGAGAGAATCTGGGGGTAGATAGGAACTTGCAATTAGGCACTTTTTCCCTTCTACGTATTTAGCTATAATTAACGCATTGCTGTAACACAAGAGCCCTGAAAAAAAAGGGGGGGGGAGCTAACTTGAGTTAACGCCATGTTTCTATAAGAGATGTTCTGCTAATAAAATGTTCTTATTTTTGTGGCAGGTGAACATTGCGGGTGGGGCTGTTGCCCTCGGTCATCCTCTTGGAGCATCAGGTTGTCGCATCCTTGTTACCCTTGTGCACGCGCTGCAACGAACAGGTGGAAAACGGGGAGTTGCTGCGTTATGTATAGGAGGAGGGATGGGCATAGCTATGTGTGTTGAAAGATAAAAGAATCCTCTCCCTTGTCTGCAGTAAACCATTAAAATGTTTTACAAGAGCTAACTGCAGTACTTATCTGGGCATTACTTTTTAAAAAATCTGGACCCCCTCTCATGAATACAGATGTGCTTTGCCTGTTCTCATTTTCTCTAACCAGGGCAAGAGTTCCACCAGTGCAGGAGCAGGAGTTTTCATCTAGTTCTGCCACACACATAGAAATGGGAACAGCCTTCCTCTCTCTGTTTATGACAAAATTGGGCAAAATCAAAAGCAGCCTGCTCTTCCCTTCCCCAAACTACTGACAGAGAGCCCCAGCCCCCTACGTGCAGCATGTTGAAGCAAGTATCTAGTGCCCACTACCTCTGCACACAAATGGAACACCCTTCCCTTACCAGTCCCTATAGGGCACATGGGGCCCTCCGGAGGTTGACCTAATATATTATCCCCTTCTGCTGGCCAGGGTAGCAGCAGTGCAACATCATTTGCGGGAGCCCTCTATTCTCTATCCCTGCCCCTCGTGGAAAGAAGGGCTAGGCAACGTCTGAGGGCCCAAGAGCCCTGTTTGTTCTCCACCTAGGAATCAATAGTCCCTCTCAAGCATTTCTGGTTTCCTGAAAAATGTATTTCCAGGACTGTTCCCAACATACTCTTAAAAAAGCAAATCACACCCCACCATGCTGTTATGAATGTTATCTTCCCTTCCCTCTTGCATCCTTTATTCATTCCTAATGTGAAGAACCTAACAAGATTACTGAATAAAAATATTTTATGTTTACTAGTGGTCAATGCTGAAACACCCAACTGCCTTCTTCAATAACTCCTGCACTTAATGATGCACTGAATAAATAAATATAAAATACGACTGTCTTCTTTCATTTATTTTTAGTCAGATGAGTGTCCAACATTTTCTCTCTAAACATACACTACTAAATACAACATTAGAAAGAATGTTACAGGAATGGTGAAATAAAATACAACTAGTCTTCAATGGCTCCCGAATGAACTGCATCTTCATAGCTCCCTCCTTTATCACCTTTACTTTCAGGCTGGAGTTTAATAAGGTCATCAATTCGAAGGATAGTAATTGCAGCTTCAGTTGCAAACTTCAAACTCTTTGTTTTGACAACGGTCGGTTCATATACACCAGCCTGTCTGTTGTCACGGGCTTCCCATTGACTAAATCAAGACCAATCCTTTAAAAAATAAGAAGCAAAAATGTACAGCTTTATACAGAAGTACACTTTTTTTTAAAAAAATTACTGTTAATCTTTTCCAGAGTAAATTCAAGTTTTCATCTCAAAGTGAAGCATGACGCCTCTTTTGAACTTTCTCAACACAATAACAGGGTGGGGTAGTGGGGAACTAGCTTTCTCCCCTATTTCATCCTCTGCGTCTAGCCTGATCCATGAAAGGGAGGCTGTTCTAGCTTCCTCTGCTTGTTGCTGAGAGAAGGGCTGCCTAAAGAAGAAAGCTTCTGCCCCCCCACGGAGTCTCTATGTGACTGCAATCCTGAAGCATCAAGGGTTCCCAGTCATGTGGAGCAGACTGTCCTTCAGGTGATGAGAACAGAAAACGGAAAGCAAAACTACCTCTGGGCTCTTAACAGTTTTTTTTTTTTTCTCACTCCTGAATAAGAATGGAGTCATCCCTATGTCCTCTCATTGATCCTCTCTGATACTACACACACAATAGGGGTTTAGAGCAGTGGTTCCCAATCTGGGGGTCGGGATCCCTTTTGGAGGTGGGTGTTGAACGATCATTTCACAGGGGTCGCCATGAGCCAGTGAAGAAAAAAGCACAAACGGCTTGGGTGTTGGGGGGGGGAGGAAGGATGAGTTTACAGCTTGATAGGTTGGAGGGGATGTCAGTCAATGGCACCAGAGGCTGCGATTGGCTGAGAGTGCCTGTAGAGGGCAGTTCTCTATAGCGGTGGTCCCCAACCCCCGGACCGGTGCCGGTCCGTGGACCGGTCGGCACCGGGCCGCCTGGGGAGGCCGGGGAGGCTCCTCCCCTTTTCCTCCGCCACCCTCCTCCTCCTCCTCTCCCGCGGGCGGCCAGTGGAGGAGGAAGGCTGGAGGAGCGCAGGAGGAGCCGCCGCCGCCGCCTTGCCAAATCCTCCTCCCGCCTCCTCCTCCTCGCCCTCCACCACCACCACCACCAGCAGCAGCCACGGTGGCGGCGGCGCGTGCTCCTCCTCCTCCTCCTCCTCCTCTTCTCTCCCACGGGCAGCCAATGGAAGAAGAAGACTGGAGGAGTGCAGGAGGAGCCACCCGCCGCCCGAGGAACAGAGAGCGCGGTCATGCGGCTGCTGCCCCGGGCGCCTCCGCCGCCTTCGCCTTCGCCGCCGCTGCGCTTCACCCTGGCCCTGATGCTGCTGCTCAGCGCCGCCGCCGCCGCCGCCTCCTCCTCGTCCCTGTCGTCCCCGTCGAGGTCGGTGCTGCTGCTGCCGCCGGCGGGAGCGCTGGAGGCGTCGTCGTCGTCAGGGCCTGGGCCGGGCTCGCCCGCCAAGGAGGCCAGCAGCTGCGCCGGCCGCGCCGGGCGCCGAGGGCAAGCGGGAGGAGTCGCCGCCGCCGCCGGGCACGCCGCCCTCAAAGGGTAGGAAGAAGCGGCGGGGAACCCCGTTTGGCCCGCTTGCCCCTCCTCGCCTTCTCCCGGCCCCTCCCCCCTGCCCTGGGGGCCGGGGGCTGGCGGGGAGGAGAGGGCGCGCACGGGAGGTGCGAGGAACGGGGGAGGGATGAGGGAAGCCCCCACCAGGCCCCGCTGGAGGAGAGGAGAGGCCGGGGTGGGGGGCCGGGAGCCGGAACACCGCCGCCGCCACCACCGCTCCGCTGGGAAAGGAAGAAGGAAGGAGCGGCTGCTCCCGTCCCCCACCCCCCCACACACACACAGAGAGAGAGAGAGGCCGGGGCCCCTGAGGCCCCCCCCAACCAGAGTGTGCGTGCGCTGGCCGGCCGGCCGGCCAGCGCAGAGACGCCACCTCCCACCAGCCTCCCTCCCCTCCCCCCTCCCGCTTGCCTGCCCGAAGGCCGCAGCAGGAGGCAAGGCGACGTGGCGGCAGCTCCGGCCCGAGGGCGCCACTTAGCCGCCGCCACTGGCGGCGGGAGACACCAAAGCGGGCGGCGGCCGCAGCTGAACCCAGGCAGCTGCCGTGGCCACCGCGGCCGCCGACAGGAGGAGGAGGCGGGGCCCGCCCGCCCAGAAGCCCGGGCTCCCCCACCCCGCCCGTGCGCACGGGGAGCGGCATGCCCGACGCCCCAGCCGGCGAGCGCCGATGGCCGCTGCCGCTCCCGTGGCCCCCGCAAGGCACACACACCAAGCCCCCGCTGTCCCTCCTCCCTCCCCCGCCCCACACACCCTCCCCTGCCCCCCGCCTGCCCCCGCAACCCCATCTCCCCTCCCCACCCCCACCCCCAGCCCCGGGCCACGGAAAAATCATCAAACATTTACCGGTCCGTGGGGACAAAAAGGTTGGGGAGCACTGCTCTATAGCATCTGCGGCAGTGGCATGCCAAAGGGGGCTGGTGGCCTCTTCCAAGCAGGGCAAGGGGTCACCACAACATGAGGAACTGTATTAAAGGGTTGCGGCATTGGGAAGGTTGGGAACCACTGGTTTGGAGCAAAGACTTAACTAGATGGCTTTTCAAAGAAATTATTAGTTGTACACTGCCACAGTCACCTTAGCTTTCGAAGGTATGTCATTCAGATTATGCTACCAACCCTTTCTTTTTCTTCTTTTGCCACTTACCATTTAAGATTTTTGCGTTCTGGATTCACCTGGGCTTCATTATGAAAGGCCCTGAGCTTTGCAACAAGGTCTATAGCATCCTGAGCAGCATTGACAGCTAAAGTGTTTGGAATCACCAGAAGAGATCTTGCAAATTCTGCAATAGCCAGCTGTTCACGTGATCCCTAATTTTTAAAATAAAAAAACCATTAACATTCTACTGCATTACTAAATAGTCAATCCATGTTTTACTGGCAATGATAATTTATTTAGAGTTACATCCATGTTTTACTGGGAATGGCAATTTATTTAGAGTCACCTAATATAGAATCTTAATGTACGTCTGATTCTGTATTGTTCTGTGCCTTATGTCTTAAAGTTTCTGGGCTCTGTATTGTCCCTCATTACTGTAAGCCGCCTTGGCTCCTTTTCCAAGGAGACAAGTGTAGGGTAAAATATTCAAAATAAGTAAATAAAGTCAGAACTGACTTAAAGCAACCCTATTAGGGCTTTCAAGACAAGTGGGATGTTTAGCAAAAGGGTTTACCAGTTCCATATTCCTAGTAAGCTTCCACGGCTGAGCCGAGATTCACCTCAGGCCTCCTGAGTCTTAGTCCATCATCCTATCCACAACTTAATAGTGAGTAACCTATAGAATCAGTCACAGTTAAGGCTATTTTAATCTCTTTTTACATTCTATCTTAAAAGTAAACATTCTCAAAGCAACTTATAACTAACACGGGTGTTCTTGCAAAACCAAAGTGATGATAAAAGCTGGTTTACAGTCAGAAAAAAATATCTGTCAGACACCGAGCAGATCCTTACCATGCTAGTTGCATAGTTTTCCAGGTAAATGGAAAGGGCTGCTTCAACTGCACCACCTCCTGGCACCACAGACTTTGACTCCAATACTCTTTTCACAACACAAAGAGCATCGTGCAGGGACCGCTCCATTTCGTCACACATGAAGTCATTTGCTCCTCGCAATATTATGGCAGCTGAAGTCCGTGCCTTAGTACTGTGTTAGAAAGGCAAAAACAGAAGTTGCTTTCCTCTAACTTATTGGTCAAGCATTCCATCATTAAATGCCCACCTAAAGCCATTCAAGCAATGGTGTGTGTGTCCATTATACTAGATTTGCATTATGAAATCAACAACTTGAATTCTGTTCAAGTCCCTTTGTAAAGCTGAGACATTCCCTGTCCCACCACTCTGTACTGGGGACTGAGGATAATTTATCCCACGCGTATAACTGCTCATACTACTTGAAAACAGTATGGCAGCAATTATATGGGAAATGTTAAGAAATGTTGCAAAATATGATAATACTAATGCTTTACACAAGAAAGAGGTGCCCTTACTTTTTAATTAAAATCAATTCATCATCACAGATTCTTTCCTGAACCACTTCTTCTGCTTGTCCCAGCATCGATGCGTCAAATGTTTCTTCACCTTCCAGGTTTGCCAGCGTAGAACATACAGTGGCTTATTTTAAAACAAAACAAAATTTAAAAGCTCTTAATATATTCTACAAAGCCATCTCGTTACATTACAACAGACAACGTTAAACTTGTATTTGAATTTTAGGCCCCTCAAGCATAAGCATTACTCTTCATAGTCAACCTCTTTGTATGAACAGGAATGGCAGGATTCATTTTAGCACAAACGTTTCCATAATTACCTCCGGAAGCTTTAGCAATGCGTTTAAGGTCTCTTTTCAGAACTCTGCGTACTGCCATAGCACCGGCTTCGACAAAGTATTTCAGACACATGTCATCAATGCCACCAGTGTTCAGAATAACATTTGCACCAGTCGCCAAGATCTTCTGAATTCTCTCCTTAGTGATGTCAGCCTCTCTGCACGCAACAGTAGACATGGATTAGTCCCATGCAGAAAAAACATAGCAGCAATCTAATCTGAAAGCTCCTACTTATGTAGCACTTCAGTTATAGGTTAGTTAAGATTGGACATGACTTCTTCCCTTCCAAGCCCACTATCAGGCAACAGAGAAATCTAAGTCAGTGTTCAAATGGTGGAGGTAAAAGTGCAGCTCCTTAGGCAGTTGAACTATAAAATAGCTCATCAGCTCCACCCAGGTTTTTGTCATGAAGAAAAAAGTGCTTCGAGGAAGGAATAAAGACAGTTATCTGGTTTAGATTTATCTCAGCTCAATGCTCTTGTGTCCATATATTAAATTATTTTATAAGTAAACCAAATTAATTATTGTACAACTTAGCAAGAATGATTCAGTTGAGAAAATATTACCTTTGTTTTTGTATATACAATATAGTGGTACCTCAAGTAACGAATGACTCGGGTTATGAAAAAACTCGAGTTGACGAAAGGAAATAGTTGGAAATGGGAATGCCCCGGTTAGGATTTTTTTTTTGTCATCACAGGAAGCATTGCCAGGGCATCCATTTCCAATGATTACCTTTCGATACGAAGCTCCAACCCATACAGATCGTGCACAACGCTTACGGAACTAGGGCACTCGTTTCCAATATTTCCTTTCAAATTGGAAAGCAATGTCCCAGTTCCAGAAAAGCTACACAAAACATGCAATATTGAAAAGCCACCCCGACATGGCTGCCAAAAAGCTGAAGCCAGCAAAACGGGAAAACGGAGCAGGGTTTGAATTTACTGCTCCCTGCTCCCTTGCGCCCCCCCCCGCCCCGGCTCGGGGTTTTTGGACAGGTTGGGCTGTGGGGAGTGGGAGCAGCCCCACAGTCCACAGCCCGACCTGTCCCTGGGGCAACCAGGGAGACGGAGCAAGAAGTGGTAAATTCAAGAAGAGCAGGGTTTGAATTTACTGTTGCCTGCTCACTTCTCTTTCGCAGCCCTGGCAACTCAGCTGGGTTTTTGGACACAAAGGCACACCCAAACCCCTGCATACTCCTTCTCCTTCTGATTCTTCTCTCTCTGTGTGTGTGTGTTCTGCATTTCGTGCGCCCGTCGCAACAGACGGCTCTTTAGGTTACTCCACCTTCTGTTGCAGCAGGCACGAAAGGGGAAAGGCAGCGGGGTTTTCTTGCCTGATGCAACACAAGGTGGGAAGCCTTGTGTTCTTGTGGGCATGGAAGCCCTGCTGCATTTTGTGCAACCGCCACAGCAGCAGAAGGCTTTTTGGGTTACCCAACTTCTGTTGTGGCCGGTGTGCAGAGAGAAGGGGGGCTTTGGGGGCACAAGGAAGAGAAAGACAGGGAGGGCAAAAAGAGGAAGATAGAAAAAGGAGGGAAGAAGGGAAAAATCTGAGCAAGGCACCTGCCCCAACCCAGCAAAGCAGGGGAAAAGCTTCCCCCCTTTGCTGAGTTTTTTTGGGGGAGGGAACCCCTCAATCAACTGCTCCTCAACAGCCAGGTGATTTTTCCCAGCTGTCAAACAGCTGGTTGACTGAGGGAGTCTCCCCCCCCATCCAACTGGGGCAAGCTTTCAAAATCCCACCTCCCCATAGTCAGGAAAAGCTATTTCCTGTCTTCGGAGGCGGAGGGTTTTTGACACTTCCCCATGTTTCTTTTTTCTAGCCTCCAAAACAAATTAATCAATTTCCAATGCATTCCTATGGGAATCTGCATTTTGACTTACGAAAATGCATTCGGAACAGAATAATTTCTTAAGTCAAGGTAACACACACATATATACATATACACACACACGTGCGCACGCACGCACACACACACACACGGGGGGAGAGAGAGAGAACAGATGGCTTCCTTCAGCATACCTCTGCCTAATCTGGTCCAGTTTCTCAGGGTCTGTAATTACCACCTGAACACCAAGCTTCATTTTAGCTTTTTGAAGGCTGAAGTCAAGACATGCTATCTTTGCATTAACTATTCTTTTGGGCATACCTAAAAGAAAAAACAATAAAGACACAATTAATGTGTATTATTAAAATAACATGCAACAACACCTGGAACAGTTATTTGTCAGAAGTTCCTCTTCTTCAAACATGCTTATAAGCGCACTGGATTAAATCACAAGATTGGCATGTGAAACAAATTAAATCTGTTCCAAGTAGGAAATCACCACCACCACCAACACCCCAATGCAAAAAGCACAGTAACAGGCATGCAAATGCTGAAGCTCAGCTCCCTACTTTTCAACGGCTAGAGAAATCCACCCAAAAAGTTCCACAAAGTCCACAAAACAGTGGCAAGTATTTCCTGAATGGCTCCAAAATGGGCACTTCCTGTTATCTGAGTCGGACTATAAGATGATTCCCAAGTCTTTGCAACTGCAGTACTGTAGCAGGGGTGGCCACAAGATGGCAGTATTGCAATTGGAAATGGAAGGGACTCATTCATTTCAATGGTTTCACTTTCCAATTATTAAAAGGACAGGGGCAAGGGAAACTTTTCATAACTCAAAAATAAATAAATAAATTTTAATAAGCTGAATTTTCCCCATACTTGCAGATGTCGCTTCATTATTCAAATTTTTCATAATTCATGTCATTTGTAATTCAAAGCATCACTGTACATAGTCACTGTAAAGGTTTAAAATGGCAAGAAACCTTTAAAAACTCGCATCACTGCTCAAAATTTCACCAGGTTAATGAAAGACTGCCATTGACAAAATTGATTAAGGTACATCAATAACATTCATGAAACTTCAAAGAAGTATCTGTATATTACCATTTGGAAGCCTTAGTTTATTGGTTCAACTGGTATCATTTTAATAAGCAACAAACTCTGAAAACTTACAGCATTCTGGTAAGTTACTTAAAAGCTTCTTTAACAGATTCCAAAGTTTTCACACAGATTTGAAATCTGTGCTGCTCTCTTGAGTAAAGAAGTTGATCTTACCTTGGGAGCCCACAACACAATTCAAGGCATAGCCATTTACAAGAATGCTCTCTTTCTGACTGCGACCATGTGCCTTTAAAACATTGATGGAGTTGATTGGATAACGTGCTTGTCCCTTTTGATCTGTGTATTTAACTGCAAGAGCAGCATCCACTACCATATTGGCAAAGAAGTCACTGTCACTAGAAGAACACTGTTAAGGTGAATATAGGCACCTGTAGCAAATTTACTGCATACTATATATGTTAAGACATAGAAATCCACGAACTGCTTCACAGAAACAACTGTTGTAATTTTACAAATGTGATTGCTCTGAGAAAATATTCTGGGCAATACTATTCACACTGGGATGTAACCATCTCGTATACCAACTCCCTGTTCACCTAAACATTCTTTTTCACCTAAATGGACTTGCAGGAAAATTATGTCCCAGATTTACAATTTATAGTGTGAATTTAAAGGATACATTCCTATGATTTTGGAGGACATTGATGTTTTTGCTGCATTAATAAGGCAATCCTTGCCCAGTTCATCGGAATTAATAACCAGATTCTCATTGATGTAACGTACTGCCTCCCTATTAAAAAAAAACAAAAAAAAAAGTAGTTGTAGAGTTAATAATTTAATATTCAGTACTCTCGTGTCCCTGCGTTCATAGAATGCATTTAAACTGTTAATTCAGAGTGTATTTCATTCTCGTAAATATAAAAGTGTCTTTCTGAAATTTATACCCTGTTTTCAATGGGTAATCAGAACTCTCAGTGTTTCGGAAAACTGAAGAAAATACCCAAACCATCTAACATGCATGTAGCTTGACTTTTTCCATCATTTGTCCTATTCCTGTACCTCCATTTTTGTCTCTCATTCATGCATCCTTTCTAATGTGGAGATAGCATGCCTTGTCTTGATTATGCTGTTTTAATACTTTCTTCTTCCAAGAACAAGGACTGGTGTGTCTCATATGTTGGCAGCCCCACATATACACATGCAGTTTACACTGTTTACAAGAGCAGGCACTTCATGCCAATCCCTTTACTGATCAACAGCCACAAACTTTCTGGTCTTTCTGGACCACTGCCTGAATATCTGCGGTTATTACATATTCTGATATTATACTGTCCCATGCTTTACATTTTTCATTAAAACGTACACACACACACACAAACACACAAACACACAAACACACAAACACACACACACACACACACACACACACACACACACACACACACACACACACACACACACACACACACACACACACACACACACACACACCTGATGCTCTGAACACAATCGATTTTGCTCATGAACAATTTCTTACTTGCAAGCAAGACGGTAGCCACTAATAATGGAAGTAGGATGAATTTTCTGTTTAACCAACTCATCTGCATTTTTCAAAAGCTCTGCAGCAATAATTACCTATTAGAAAGAGAAGATACATAAACCAGTAATGGACAAACTTGATCTGTGAAAAGTATCCTAAGGATATGAACACACACACAAAACATGTTCAACTTACTACAACCAATTCATTTTTTACGATTGTTAAACTCATCCTCCTTAGATGAAGTAACCTTGTGGTTACCTTCCCTATGTGATCTGACAGGGAGGACCATTCAAATCAGTCTTGTAAATCTTCAGGGTGAGCAAAGGCCCACATTACTTCAGCATCTTAAGTAGAAAGGTTAAGGCTAAGGCATAAACACCACCACTAGAAGAGCCTAAACTGAGGGTCAAAATGAGTGACCGGTGAAATGACCCGATTTGAAGTGTAGCTTAACAAATTTGTCTGTCTGCCCAGGACTGTTCAGGTGTCCTAGAGAAAAAACTTATCTTTCAGAGCATGTGAGATACCAGTACTTATAATGTACAGATGCAAACCAGTTCATAAAACAACCCTTCCTTCACACATACACAAGCCTTTTTGTTCCCAAACTGCTCCATTCTTTGGTCCAACCATCACATCTATTTGCCATAAACAGTCGTACCACTAGAACCCAGAGAACGTTCTCCTGACATATATTTTCTCATCTAACAGAATGTTCTGCCAGTTCATGTAGGAAAAAGACATTGCCAATCTCCTCCTTCAGACTCTGGCAGTTGTTTCTTTATCCCATAAGCATAGCCACTTATTTTATAGTTCAAATTAAGCGGTAGTCAAATGGGAACTATGGCTAAATATAAATAATCTTGTAGGTGTCCTAGGTTCATGATCTGCCTAAAGATACATCATTCTCTTTGGGTTCTCTAAGATGAAGTATCTGAATTTTAATCAATATTAAATTAGCATTAGTTAATTTGCTATCATATATATGATTTAACCAAGAAATCACAAAAGCAGTGTACAGTCCAGCCTTGTAAAACAAAACTAATTCATTGTACGAGTCAATTTGTATTATGAAAAATGCGTCTTACAAGGCACAGTTTCCCATAGGAATGCATTCAAAACCAATTAATCTGTTCTGGAGGGAACTGATTAATAGGTTTTCAATGCATCCCTATGGGAAGGCTGTCTGCTGACAGCTGATTTTGACAGCTCAGAGCGTTTGTCTTGACTGCGTGGAGAAGCCTTGAGGGGGCAGCCACCTCCTCTTCACCTGTGTCTCTGTGCAGAGACTTGGGGGAAGAGGAGGAGTCCCTGCTCTCCCCAACAAAGACATTTTAAAAGCCCCCCCCATAATAAAATAATTATTAAATAAATGATTGTTGCAAAAGCGTGCTGCAAAGGAAATTACTTTGGCAAAAGAGTGCCACTATTGATTTTGGAGGTGCTGACAGGGTGTTTGCTCTTATCCACGGATTTCAGTATCCATGCCCACCCGCCCCCACAACCAATCCCCCGGGTATACAGGGGTACTACTGTACGATATAAAGATATTAAGAAATTAACAATCAGAACAGCCTCATTTAATAGATTTTTGGATTACACTTCTATTTATTATTAAAATGGAGACAAGCCCACTTCTTATACTTCATTATTCTATGCATGAAATGCAGTTTTATTGACTGGCTTATGACAGCCCAGAACTCCCAATGTCTTAATTTATAGTTCACATACCACAGAGGTGGTCCCATCTCCGACTTCTTTGTCTTGAAGTTCTGCTAGTTCGCACAGAACTTTTGCAGCAGGATGCTCTACCTCCAGCAACTTCAGAATTGTTGCACCATCATTAGTAATGGTCACATCCTGAGATTCCAAAAAAACCCAAAAATTGGTCATGCAAGTTAACAAGTTTAATAATCATTTTACATAACTACCCATAACAAATATCATCTACTTACCCCAATGTCATCCACCAGCATTTTATCCAAACCAACTGGACCAAGAGAACTCTTCACAATATTAGCAATGGAAGCAGCAGCCATGACTGTTTTAAAAACATACACAAAGTTTCCTCAGAAATAAAACCAAGTTATTATAAAATCTTTGTTAAGAATTGTATTGACTCTTATACCTGCATCAAATACAATGATATAAAATGCAGTAATGAGTTGCTGCTAATAATCTTATGTCCACAGCACATCAACCACACGATTAGCTTATAACGAGAGACAGAAGCAGGAACCTATCAACTGAGGCAAGTTACACGATTGCAATTACATCATATTAGGATTCTGGCCTTCTATTTGCATATTACAGGTCTTGGAATTATGTGCTTACTTAAGCCAAATGTCTTGGCACCTGTAGAGCCCCAGCACCACCGCTATTTCCCTTTTGATCAGTAAGTCCCCCCCCCACACCTCTAAGGCAGTGGTGGCGAACCTTCAACACTCCAGATGTTTTAGACCACAACTCCCAGAAATCCAAGCCTGTACTGCCAACGACAAAGGGCTGTGGGAGTTGTCGTCCAAAACATCTGGAGTGCCAAAGGTTCACCACCACTGCTCTAAGGGATGTGGGGGCATGTGTGACATATTATGAAAGGTCTCCAGCATCCCTGGAGCCACATGACCTTTCAAAAAAACCCTTAATTTTTAAAAATATTCGACCAAAATATTTGGCTGTCAATAAAGAAAACCCCAATAGCACTGTGAATAGTACAGAGGAAGTAACAGAGCCGGATTTAGAAGACCTGGGTTTGATTCTGCACTCAGCCAACTTTTCTGTATCCAAGTAGCACCATTTTACTTGACTAGTCTTCACTTTCTAGATGTTCAGTTATCACTTAGAGCTATCTTTTGATCAATTTATTGCTTACTACTTCAACAGGTTTTTAAAATATGCAGAAATATGATTTCTGAATTTATTTTAGTATTTACTGATAAGATGCTGAGATACCCAAAATGAGTAAGTATACATCTTAAGTACAGTGGGCCCTCTTATACCAAACGGTTTGTATAACATAAAATCTGTACAACATAAAAAATCCGGCGATAGGGGAAATTTGCTTAATAGAATCGCCTATGGGGCAAATCCGTACAACATAAAAATGATCGCAATTAGGGATTACTCTGTTTTCAATGCATTCCTATGGAAAATTTGTATAAAGGAAATTTTGCTTAATATAATTTCATTTGGATCAAATTAATTCCTTTATACAAGGTACCACTGTACTTATAATGTACAGATGCAAACCAGTTCATAAAACAACCCTTCCTTCACACATACGCAAGCCTTTTTGTTCCCAAACTGCTCCATTCTTTGGTCCAACCACCACATCTATTTGCCATAAACAGTCGTACCACTAGAACCCAGAGAACGTTCTCCTGACATATATTTTCTCATCTAACGGAATGTTCTGCCAGTTCATGTAGGAAAAAGACATTGCCAATCTCCTCCTTCAGACTCTGGCAGTTGTTTCTTTATCCCATAAGCATAGCCACTTATTTTATAGTGCAAATTAAGCGGTAGTCAAATGGGAACTATGGCTAAATTTAAGTAATCTTGTAGCTGTTCTAGGTTCATGATCTGCCTAAAGGTATATCATGCTCGTTGGGTTCTCTACATAATTTCCATTGGAACAAATTAATTCCTTTATACAAGGTACCACTGTACATCAATTTGCTAATGAGACTGTACTGTTTCCATGCAATTCCCATATGAGGAAGTGAATCTTGGATTCTGCGCTCTCGTTATTTTAACCACTGAAAGAAACTGTTCCCTCACACAGGGAAATTTAACGGACCAAAGGCATAATATAACAGGCATACCGTATCTTATTGCTCCAAAACAGGGCGCTTTTTGTATCCGCGCCTAAGGAACACGAGCAGCCTTCGGCACTTCAGTTTAGCTAGTTAAGCCTTCCTCCACAGACGACTGCGGGGCATAACGGGCAGGAATAGACTAGCCTCTGGCTTGATCCGAAATGGGCACCTTTTTGTGGAGTTTTGTTTTCACAGGTTCAAGGGGGCGACGTGGTTTGGGCGCTCAAGGCAAGACCGCAGGCCACGCCGGCCTCGGGCAGGCAGGGGAGCCGGTCGGGTGCCTGAGAGGAGCAGCCCCATCGCTCCCAGGAAGAAACCTCAAAAACAGGCCTCCCTGCTCGCAATCCCAGCCCCCAACCCCAGCCCCATTTTAAAAAAATGTTCATTCTGGGCGCCATGCCGACCGCCGCCCATTTCCGTCAGGCAAAAAGCCGCCGCCGCCGCCGCCGCCCACCTCCCCCCATTGCCTGCCTGCGACCCTCGGGGTGGCCAGGAAAAAAACTCGGGAGGCGGGTTAAGGTTTTACCATTCTGGGTACGGACGTTCTCCCCGGTGCTCCGCTCTCCGAACACCGACAAAGGCCCGTCAAACGCCATCTTCTTGAGGAGGAGGAGGAGGAGGAGGAGGAGAGCCCACAGGCGACAGACAACGTGCGCGCAAGACAGCGGCTCCCCACCACCAGCACCAGCACCAGCAGACACGGCCAGCGGCGCGGTGAACTCTGGGTATCCCCGCCTTCCAAGATGGCGCCTCTCGGAGAGCCCATTAGAGAGACATAGAACGAGAGAGCTTTAAGGGTTCCATGACTTGAAAGCGGGGGGAGGAGGGCACCGAAGGCGCAGGGAGGCCGAGAAACAGCAACCGACGCAAACGAACCCGAACCAATCCCAACGGCCAGCACTAGGAAGAGCGGGTTTTTTCCGTTCTTGACGGCGATTGGATCGTCAGAACAAATGCCCTGCCTCCTTCCCTCGCGCGCGCGCGCGCGTTGCGCAGCAACAAGGTGAGACAGTGAAATGTATTCTGGTAACTTCTAGAATACGGTTTAGGGGACTATTTAAGACTGGAAGAGAAGAAAGAAAGAAAGAGGGGTTCGCCTTTCTTGTACTCGGTCTTCCCCCTCAGTGTTTTAATCATCCTCGTATAATTCCCCCTCGGTCCTCCCCCTCAGTGTATTAATCATCCTCGATAATTACCCGCAACGAGTGTTGGGGAAATGGTGTATTTCGGCCAATGGAGAGCTTGCGCCCCTCATCAAGTTTTGTTTTTCGGTCAAACGTTTTTAAAAAACCACTTTGGTGAAGATGAGATGGCAGAAGCGCTTTTCATGTGTCCTCTTGCCAGCGGCCAAAGCAAGTCTTTGCCCCGCCCCGCTAATGCGAGGGCACTGGATTCCCCCCAAATCCATCTCCCACGGCAGGTGCCGCCTGTGTCGAAGGCAGAAGACAGCTCCTTCAGTGATGGGGGAGGGGGACGGGACGGGGGGAGAGAAAGGGGAGGTCGCATCGGCTGTAAAGCAACCTGTTTCCCCTCTCAATGGTTTCTGTCGCACCTGGAGAAGGAAGAAAAAAATGAGACAGGCAGCTTCTTATATGGCCGATTCCAGGACATTATTTGAGGAACTATTTTTAAAGGTAGTCCAAAAAGAAGATCGTTCTAGAAGTCGGAAGATGGCACCGTGCCTGTCGGCGTGACTCAGTTTGTTCCCAACTCCATCCTCAGAAGGAAGACCCGCCCTTAAGGTTTCTCCATTCATTTCTTAAAGGCAGGATTTTTAGAGCCTTCTTCGGCAGAGAGACAAGTTCTCTTTGAATCAGAAATGTGAATTCATACATACGTCCCGTGGCGCAAATACACAAGCCTCGATACTGTTCTCAAAGGCAGTCACACCCAAGTGACCAATCAAAAGCTTCAGGATACGATTTAGGCTTGCGAGAGCGCCATTTCCCCCCCAGGGCGGAAGCGGGCTCTCCTAGTTAGCGTCAACGTAGAGGGGGGGAAAGTGCTTCCCTTAGTAAAGATGGCGCCCGCCGGTGCCCTTTAGATGTAGTGTGGGCCGTTCCCGCGTTTCCCAAACCACGATGGCGCTTAGGAGATGGGTTTTCCAGCTGGGGGCCACGGCCGGGAGATCCCGGAATCAAGGTACAGAACCCCTGGGACTCGTGTCTGGACGTAAAGACGCGCGAAACTCAGAAACGGGTGTACAAAGATCGGTTTATGTGAGCGGGGTGTCCCTTATAATTGTAATCTTAAATAACTTTCCTCCTTTCTGACTTCCTTTCCAATGAGTTTCTTACTCGGGTTCCATCTGAATAGTTGGACTTTGACATAGCTAGGCCAGAAGCAAATCCTCTTGGCGAATCTGTTTATGAATACAGTCTCTGCTGCTGACCATTGGGTCTTCTGTTCTTAAGAGATTTTGGAGACAATACGGTGGAAATCCATTGCATTGTGGAGGGATAGACACTTTATTGTCATGTTAACGTGGTGTAGTTTGAACTGAGTGTCTTACATTTTGTGCTGAAAGGGCAAGGTTCTGTCTTGCCTTGTTTGCTTTTACATGCACACATAGCTTCTGCCTAGCTCATTCGTGTGGTATCAGTTTATTATGTTATCAGAATGTCAAAGACTTTCCCCAAATGTCTCCAAAAACAACAACAGATTAGAATCACTTATAGAACAGAGCCAATATGGGACATGGAATTAATTAGGCAAACTTCAGTGTGAACAAGACGTTTAGAATAAGATAGTAAGTACAACCAGAAGAATAAGGTTATATTCTACTAATTTTAGTAATACACATGAGCACACCCATCTTTGTGTAACTTTCCATCCTTTTAGAAAGTTACACAACTGCCCCACAGTCACACTTCAGTAACTTCTATTACTTCATTAATAGAATAGGTGACATTTAAGTTTCACTTGTCCGTGCCGCTATATGTAATATAGTAAAAACTGTTAAAACAATGATTTAAAACAACCTTTTTCAGGATTTACCAGGTAGAGAATACACAGAAATGGTCCTGGGACTGTAAAATTTGCCGAAGGCCACACAGATTGACTCTTTACAGGCTCTACTCAGGAGGCACAGTGGAGAATCACATTCCTAACCTCCACCACAGCAGCCAGATGTCTAAACCAGGGAGCTATGTAAAATTGTTCTTTGTTTTATATCGAAAATATGTGTTATATTGTTTTAAACATAGCAACCGTTTTCCCCTTAATCTTCTGCAGGGATTAGATACAGTTCTGCTATTCCCATTTCTACACCTTCAGAAGATGAAGTGGATACAAGAGAAAATGAGATTGTGGCCCCTGACTTCACTAACCGAAACCCACGTAATTTGGAACGTCTAGGTTTGGCAAGGAAGGAACGAGGCTGGAACACCACGTGGCCATCACGAGAGTTTTGGCTTAGGTAGAATCAGTGAAGCAAAGAGTGATAGTTTTTCAAACCTCTGGAAAGTATTTTGTGAACTTATTATCACTACCAAAGCAATTCCTTTTTGTTCCCTCTGTGTTTTGGGGTGCCCCCCCCCACAGACTAGAGGAATCTCATCAGAAAACGTGCTTTTTGATGTTTTTATCTATATACAGTATACGTAATGCTGATAAACTCATTCTGCTTCTTACCAGTTTCCATAAATTCCAGTGCCTTGTTTTTACTTTATTAATTTCAAACTTACGCTTCCATATCTAAAGGCTTAATACCAATGACCAAAAAAATATTCTGTTCTGGGTTGGGCTGAAAACAACCTGATTTAGATTTTAGTGTGTACACTAGACACATGCATGTATGGACTATTATATCGGGGGAGTGAGTTTTTCTGGTCCTCTGGCAGAAGTCCATTTACTCTGAAACACATGTGCCTCTGTCAATTTTTTTTTAAAAAAAATCCTATCTCATACAGTGCTATGCCAAATAGCAGGAATTAAAAGAAATGAAAGAGCCATGCTTGCTGCCCACCCAGTCACCCCAACTAGCTTAATCAAAAGCATCATCCACTTTCCCTATAGCCTGCCTGATCACACCCCAGCCATCAGACTCCCCATTATTGCCTTCCCGGTCACCTACACAGCTCTCCCTTCACAAGCCTGATTGTCCCTCCAATCACCCCCACCTCCTGTCTGCCTGATTCCTGTCTGTGACTTACCTTGCTGTTTTTGGCAGACAGCAGCAGTGGCATGTGTGGACACACACTGGCACAAAACTTTTGTATTAAGGCTAAAGTCATTAGCCTAAATCCAAAAGATTGCTAGTTTATTCCAGCAGTAGAGATTTGCCCTAAGATTTTCAGGTCCTACATGTACCACAGTCTATAGCAGGACTTCTGTATCCACTGATTCACTAAAAATATTAAAAATTATAATTATATTAAAAGAGCAGCCTTACTGCCAGGTGGACCATAAAGACATATAAATAAATAAATAAATAAATCTAGAAATATCTATGTATTTGTAAAGATAGAGCTACTAGAACTGGCCACTATAGGGAGCCAGACATCATGTTAAGTATAGTGCTTGCTATTAAAATACTGTGTGCTATCATCTGCACTTTTCAACATTTGAGAGGGGTCTCGGAACTGATCCCCCACAGATACAAGGTCCAGCTGTATCTTCTGAGCTACCTCAGGGCTGCACCTTGTGCTTTCTTCTCCCATTTCTTCTTTGTCTTTTCCCCTGGTGTTGCCTTTGAATGTTACCTCCCAATGCTTTCTCCTTGAGGCTCTGTTCTTCTTCTACATTCACTGTCCTTTCTGCCTTCAATTTTTATTTTTATTTTTTATTTATTTATTAGGTGCTGTGTATTAGCATACATGGTACAGTGGACCCTTGTATAACAAACAGTTTGTATAACATAAAATCTATACAACATAAAAAAATTCCAGAGATAGGGGAAATTTGCTTAACATAATTTTCTATGGGGCGAATCTGTACAACATAAAAATGGGATGACTCCATTTTCAATGCATTCCTATGGAAAATTTGTAGAATTTCATTTGAAACGAATTAATTCCTTTATACAAGGTACCACTGTATTTTAAAGGATCTCCGGTAGAAGTCTTATTTCCTAATAAATCTAGTAAGGAAGACCGTAGACAGAAGGCTAATGAGAAGGGTAATAAGAAGTGTGAACTCCACTTAAAGATGCCCAGACAGTTCTGACAGTTTTTTTGTTTTTTTTTGGAACTGCAGATGGAAGGGGAATTCAGTTGAAACATCTCCCTCCTTCCAGTGGTGGGACCATATGAAAAGAGGTCTGCTTATGGCTCATGTTTTGTCTTTTTATGTATAGGTACTCTTTCAGTTTGTGACAATTTAATAGGGAGAAGGTGGTATTGTGCAAGCATTTGAGAGGAACATCTAAGCCTTATGTTCACTGCCAAAACAAGAATTACTCTATAGAGGGACTTGTCACTGATAATGGACATGGATTCTATTATTTCAAGTTAAATTATGACTATATTTAATTCAGGTTGCGACTCAAGCAAACCCAGAAGCATGTGGAAGCCTATGTTGAGAACTCCAGCGGTGACATAGTAGTCTCTGCCTCCACCCGAGAGTGGGCCATAAAGAAACACCTTCACAATACATCAGGCGTGGCGGCATCTGAGAATGTGGGGCGTGTGCTTGCACAACGCTGTCTTGAAGCAGGAATCAACTTTGTGCATTTTGGAGCTATAGTTCCATGGGCAGAGCAGAGCAATTGGGTATGCTGATTGTTGTAGAATTTTAGTTTTCATTAATAAAGTTTACTGTTTATCCTTCTCTTGACAAGAGGCCTAGTGCTAATCATGTATGGATTTATGCCCTATTCCCCTAAAATGGGACTCAAGATTGCTTACTATAATAATGGTGCCATTAAACTATTACAGGATCTGTTACAGTTCTGCATTTTTATAGCTAGTGGCTGTGTATTTTCCAGCTTATCAAAAGGGAGGTCATCAATACTTTGTGCACACAGTTGTGCAACTGAGTGCTTTACTAGTCCTGGATATGGCTAAATAGCAGCTTGCAGGGATGCTGGTGCAATAGCTGAACCCAGCAGAGCTGCATTAGTAGAGATATTCACTGTGTTAGCATGATGTGGGATTACAGCCACTGAATTTAAAAATGCCTAATAGTGTACTTCACCTGTTGATATGCAACCCCCCTAAAGCTGTAATATTTTATACAAATATGTTAAGTGCCTCTATTAGTACAAAGTCTTGAAGTGAAAAAAATACAGTATTGTATGTGAGGGATAGATCTCGTTGGAGGAAAAATATGAAAACCTGTAAAATGGGACATGGAAGAGGGCCTCCTCTGCAGGTGTTCCCAGACTCTGAAACTCCCTTCCACAGACCAGGTTTAACCCATTGTTGTTGTTCCACAGACAGGTGAAGCTTTTTCAGGCAAGCTGTTCCTTAGTGAAAGACTATCTAGGATAATGTTTAAAGCAAGATCATCTCCATTTTGTTGTTTCTAAATCGGTTTTAGTAATGCATTCTTAATATAATTTACTAATTCATTTAATATTTGAGTAATTCTCTGTTTTTAGCTTTACTATTTTATTTAATGATGTAAACTGCCTCATGTCCTTTATTTTCGGAGAAAGGTGGGTTGTTTTTTTTTAAATAATGCATTCTGTATGGAGGAAATTTTTAATTGGCAGATTGAAGATCATTATTTTAAATCCTTTTCTTTTTAACAAATACAGGTCAAAAAATTTGAAAATGCTATGACAGAGGGCGGAGTCGTCTTAAATGAGCAAAAAAGAGTGTATAGATAAACAAACAATTCACAAAGAAGATGCTGATACAAAGTCATATAAATATACTGTTTAAAGCTGCAATGGTATTGAAACATGTTAAATAAAGGTTTAATATAAATGGTGTATGCAGTGTTTTTAGTAGCTGTTCTTTTTATCTACCTACCTACAGTATATCTCTTTGTTGGAACTTGGATTTCAGAGTAACCTGGTTGTATGCCTGCTGATTTTGGGCAAAGTCTTGGCCCTGATCTATAAAATAAATAATGGCATAGGTAGGAGCCTGCCGCCCTTGCTCTGCATAATCTTATTTCTCATCTGTCATAAATGCTATGCTCATAGAGGATCACAGATAAATGAGGTAGTGAGAGGAGTTACCAATGTGCTACAGTATTTTGTATGTCTTGGTGGCTACCATTTTAAATGCAAAATACTGTAGTTGAGCAGCTGCCTAGATGCCTAAAGCACATCCGATCTCACTTGATTTCGGAAGCTAAGCAGGGTCGGCCCTGGTTAGTACTTGGATGGGAGACCTCCAGGGAATACCAGTACTCCAAGCCACTCCAGTACTCCTGCCAAGAAAACTCCATGGACATGGGGTCACGAAGGGTCTGTCACGACTGTAACGACGCAACACACACTGTATTTGAAATCCCTTTACATAGCTAGGCCTGCATAATGCAAAGCTATGAAAATGATAGAATAAATGTGGCAGGGCAAAAGTAATACCCATGACATATTTCTAAAGGCATGTTGTGTGTGTATGGGTGTGAGTGACAGAAAAGAAATGGAACTAAGCCATGCCACTAAACAAATGTACTACTGTAGTTGAATACTCATGTCAAAAGATGCACAAACGGCACTTGCCTTAGTTACAATTAGGATTACTATTATGCATTCTACGCAAGTCCTTTTTTGAAAAGCATTGGGACTTCAGTTGGTCCAAAATGCTGCAGCCCAAGGGTTGATGGAGGTGTTGCAGAGAGCACATGACCCAGGTGACCCACCCTATAGGTGGGCTGTCAGTCTGCTTGTTTCCAGGCTCAATTTGAAGTACTGTACAGTACTTGTTTATGACCTTATAATGCCCTTGACGGCTTAGATCCATACTATTTGGTGTTCCCCTTTTCAAACTCCCCAGTTTTTTTATTAATTAAGCTTTTAAGATCTTAATCTAAAGATGTCTGGGTCACTTTCAGCACTGCATTTCTGAGATGATGGTGGTGATTATTATTGTTATTACCCCTCCAACTCTGGGTTCAGTGCAGTGAGGAACTGCAGGAGAGGCAGGAGTTCCACTGGAACAGTTGCAAAACCCTGAGGGAGTAATTCAGGGCGGGCTACACAGCTCCTATGGACCCCAATGTGGGGGCACTGGGCTCAGAGTGACTGACCAGGACTCGGCACCCCTGAGTTGGCATTCCTGCTCGGCCATGGGAACGCCCTAGCCTAGGAAGTGGGGGGTGGAACTAGCGACCTCAAGCCTGAAACATCGCCCTTACTTCGAAAGCCCTGTATGAGAGCTTGAGGGCATCGAACGCACAAACCTACAGCATGGTCTATATGCGGCGGTTAAAGGCACAGCGGCTCTGGGTGGGGAGGGGAGGGGGAGCTCCGTTGGGCGGCTGGAGAATGGGAGCGGGTCCTTGAAAGGCCGGGGGGACATCGGTCGGCCTATGGGGCGTCCGCTGGGCGCGACGGCGCTGGCGCCTGCTGCTCCTCGTCGTGGCGGGAAGAGCCGCTGCCGGAGCGCGTGGCCGGCGAAGGCGGGATGGACGTCGGGGCCGCGCAGTTCGAGGAGAAGTGGCCCGAGCTGCGGGACCTCCTCCTCACCTGCGACTTTGTCGGTAGGAGGATCCTGGCGGCGCGGGGAGACCGCCGGAGAGCGGGGAGGGGGGGTCATGATTTCCCTCCACCTCCCAAGGGACGGGGCGGCGGAGTCGCTGAGTTATTTTGGAAGAAGGCAAGCTAATAAGGCTTCTCTGCCCTGTAGACGTTGAGTCCAATCCTGGGCAAGAAGAAGCACGCAAGACTTGAGAGCTCATCCGGTTTTAAATATATATTTTAGTGGTCCCATTAAAGTAGTTTCCACGGTAACAGTTTAAAAATAAATCCCCGTCCAGACTGCAACATGCTGTGTGTTTTGAGATCCAGTCGTTGTGTGTAACTGAGAAGGGAATCTCGGTTGTTAAAACAGCCTACCTTCAACCATAAGCAGTTATGTCATGTAACAGGAACACGGGGAACAGTGAAGACTTGCCTGTTTATAAAGGCTGTGTATGTAAGGGAGTCAGTCAACATTTATTTATTTATTTATTTATTTATATACCGCAACCAATTTCCCCAAAGGGAACTCTGGGTGGTTTACATGGGACAACACATGAAATAAGCCAAAGAAATGAAAAAGCAAACCAAAGCTTAGACTACATCTGGAAAGTTATGTCACTCACTCCTGTTGTGTAGAAAGATGCTCACTCACCCCCCTGTTATAGATAAGGAGGAACCTCCCCCTAAATGTTTTGCATTTTAGTTAACTTAAATAAATTCTAAAACTATAAAGTAGCATAGCCAGTGGCTATATGTGAAATGTGTGATGGCAAGTGGAGGGGGAGATGTGCCATATAATGGATCACAACTTTGGATAGTTCAGAGTTGTTTGCAATGTCTGAGCAGGCATAATCAACATCACTTTTAGCATGGCTCACCATCAGGGTTGTTAACTTGGAGAAGAAATCCATAATACAAGACTCTTGTTGAAACATTCTTATTTAAGAAAATGAGTAGATAACTACTAGGTATTCATGTTGTCAAGAATCACCAGTCATACTGTGTAAAAGTGTGTGTGTAAAATATATTATTATTATTATTATTATTATTATTATTATTATTATTATTATTATTATTATTATTATTATTATTATTATTATTATTATTATTATTAATAATAATAATAATAATAATAATAATAATAATAATAATAATAATAATAATAATAATAATAATAATAATAATAATAATGCCAAACGGACAAGCCATTAAGTATCATCAGTCTGAAGCCTATAAATATCAGGGCATACTGCAATTAGATAATATCAAGAATGGGCAACTGAAAAATGTGGTCAGTAAAGAATATATTCAAAGGGTTAGAAAAGTACTAAAAAGAAAGCTGAATTGGGGTAACACCATCAAGGCCATTAATAGCTGGGCCATGCCAGTCAGGTATACCACTGGCATTATAAACTGGACTCAGATGGAGCTAGATAGTCTGGATAGGAAAATAAGAAAACTTATGACCATTCACCATGCATTACATCCATGCAGTGATGTTATTGTTGACAGGCTGTATTTACCTAGAAAATTCGGTGGTAGAGGCCTTTTGCAAGTGAAGCAGACAGTTGAAGAAGAGAAGCATGCGTTGGCAGATTATGTAAAAAATAGTACAGAGCCAGCATTTTTGGAGGTTAAGAACAAGGAGGTGTTTAAAGTAAAGCAAACAAAGGTAAATACAGGAAAATAATGCAAATACAGTGGTACCTTGGATAACGATTTTAATTCGTTCTCTGAGGCAAATCACTATCCGAAACATGGTTTCCCACTGAAGTGAATGGGAAATCATTTTAATCCGTTCCGGAGGTCTGGAAAAAAGGCCAAAAAAAGCCTTTTTTCTCTGAGATCTCTTTACAAAGTGCACTTTCAAAGTGCACTCCTCCCCCTCCTCGCCCATCCCTGCCACGGGCGCTGCCTCCCACCATCCTCCCCAGGCCCCCCACCTCTCCTCCTTTGCCACCACCGCTGCTGGGCACCCGGGTGGCGGGCAAACCCGGGAGAAGCTGTGCGCCTCTGGCACTTCCTTCCTCCACCCGCCCCCGCCTCGCTTCCGTTGCCACCGCTGCCCCTGCCGCCGGTGGGTGTTCGGGTGGCGGGCACACCTGGCCAAAGCCGCACGCCTCTGGTACTTCCTCCGCCCGCCCCCGCCTCGCTTCTGTCGCCGCCGCCGCTGCTGGGCGTTCGGGCAGTGGGCAAACCTTGGCTGAGCGGCACGCCTCTGGCGCTTCCTTCCCCCCCGACCCCCACGTTTGCTGCCTCCACTGCCACTGCCTCCTCCGCCATCTTGCCTGGCTCACACCTCTGCCGCCGCTGCCGCCAGGAAACAGTAAGAGTAAATGAGGAGGGAGGCTGGGGCTGTGGACTGTGTGGGACCCTTGAAAATAACGTGTCGTTATCCAAAAAATCCATTATCCGGGGCAATTGTTATCCAAGGTATTACTGCACGAGCTGATAGCTGGCATAATTAAGCACTGCATGGGCAGTTCCTGGAAAAAAATCAAAGGAAAAGTAGATCAGGAAAAGAGCTGGTTATGGTTCACCAATGGGACACTGAAAAAGAGACAGAAGCCCTGATTTTTGCAGCTGAAGAACAAGTTATCGGAACAAATGCAGTTAATGCTAGAATAGAAAAATCAACTGAGTCCCCCACATGTAGACTCTGTAAAGAGGCGGATGAAACTATCGACCATATATTGAGTTGTTGCAAGAAAATTGATCAGACTGATGACAAACAGCGTCATAATGTAGTTGCTCAAATGGTCCACTGGAATTTTTTTTTTATATATTAAGCTTATATACCGCCCGTCTTCCCGAAGGAACTCCGGGCGGTTAACAACAAACAATGCAACAAAATAGCAGTTTAAAAAAACCACAGAGTTAGCCAAATAACAAACAAGACAATAAAAACCAAAGTTGCAGATGGCGGGGCAGGGGGAAAAAAATCAACCAAACGCCTCCCGGAAGAGGAGAGTTTTCAGAGCCTTCCGGAAGGCTGGCAGGGACTTTGCTAGGCGCACTTCTGCTGGGAGATGATTCCACACGGTGGGGCCAGCCACAGAGAAGGCTCAGGTACGGGTGGATGTTCTCTGAGCCTCCCTGGGTGTGGCCACACGCAGCATGTGCGCCCGCGACAACCTAGTCAGACGGGCTGATGTTGACCGCTGGTCGATCCGCTCTGTCAGGTCGTCAGGTAATAGGCCATGGAGGGTTTTGTAAATCCAAACCAGGACCTTGATTCTGATTCGGGCCACAACGGGCAGCTAATGCAGGCGGGCCAGAACTGGGGTGATGTGGTCGAACCGACGCACACCCGCCACCAGTCTGGCCGCCGCATTTTGAACCCACTGCCGTTGCCAAAGGAGAGTCAAGGGCAACCCCATGTAGAGCACGTTACAATAATCCAGTCTCGAGATCACCAGCGCTTGCACCACAGTTCTGAGGTAATCCCCATCCAGGTATGGACGGATCTGGGCAATTCGATGGAGATGAAAAAAGGCAGCCCTGGACACCTACGCCCAGATTCCGGACAGTGTCTGAAGGCCGGAGCAAAACGCCCTCCAAGGTGGGAAAAGGGCCTCCATAGCCAGATGGGGAAGCCCCAAAGAACATAACCTCGGTCTTGTCGGGGTTGAGTTTGAGCCTGTTAGCCCTGGTCCATTCCATGACCGCGCCCAGGCACTGATCGAGGGTCTGGACAGCCTCATCTGCAGCGGTGGAAAAGGAGACATAGAGCTGTGTGTCATCAGCACACTGATGACAGTAGACTCCATGTCTCCTTATGACCTCAGGCAGCGGCCTGATGTAGATGTTGAACAGCATGGGAGAGAGAGACGACCCCTGTGGAACCCCACAAGGGAGTATCCAAGGGGCAGACAGCTCACCCCCCATGCTGAACCTACTGGGGACGGCCCCCGAGGAAGGACCGGAGCCAACTGTGAACAGTGCCCCCGATCCCAACCCCAGCAGGATACCGTGGTCGACGGTATCGAAGGCCGCTGACAGATCCAGGAGGACCAACAGGGTAGAGCACCCCCTGTCGCCCCCCCCCCGAGAAGGTCATCTTGCAGAGCGACCAAGACTGTCTCAGTCCCCCGACCCGGTCTGAACCCGGACTGGAATGGGTCAAGGATGTGTTCTCACTCCAAGAATGATTGAAGCCGGATCGCGGCCACCCTCTCGATTACCTTGCCCATAAAGGGAACATTAGCGATCGGGCGGTAGTTGGTAAAATCTCCCGATGCTAAGCCCGTTTTTTTGTGTCACAACTATTTGTGTCACAACTATCATCTGCCTGTAGCAAAAAACTGGTGGGATCATAAGCCTGAAAAAGTTGTTGAAAATGAGCATATAAAATTACTTTGGGACTTTCAAATACAGTCAGACAAGGTTTTGAAGCGTAATACCTCAGATATTACGATTTTGGAGAAGAAAAATGTGTGAATCATTGATATTGCTATTACCAGGTGATAGTAGAGTCACTGAGAAACAATTTGAAAAGATTACCTGATATCAGGAACTGAAAATTGAACTTCAGAGACTTTGGCATACACCAGTCCCAGTGGCAATTGGCACACTGGGTGTAGTGCCTAAAGAGCTAAGCAAGTATTTAGAAGAAATTGGAGTTGACAAAGTCACCATCAGTCAGCTGCAGAAGGCCACCTTACTGGGATCTGCGCTTGGGATCCTAAACGCTTGGGAAGCGTTCAACAAGTGATTTGTAATACAAAATCCAGCGTAGTTACCTTGTCTGCTGTGTGATAATTTGATAATAATAATAATGTGTGCCACTTAAGACAATTTTGATGGGTGGTGATCCTTTCCAGGGTTTTCTAGGTAGAGAGAACTCAAAAGTGTTTATCATTTCTTTCTTCTAGGGATGTCCTGGGGACTGGGCAGCTTTCCCAAGGCCATATAGCTTGGCTCTTTTAGAATGCTCATAGCCAGAAAAACTTTGGTCCATAGTAGCAATAGAGGGTAAATAGCCCAGTGTGGTCATCTTTCACATGTCCTATTTAGTCCCCCCCCCCCGCCTTTCTTTCTTTTTATATAGGTTTTGACATGGAATTCACAGGTTTGCATTCAGTATTTCCACCCGACAAACAGATTAGGTGAGTTTGTCTGATTAAATATATTTTCCAAAAATGGGCTCATTGGAATAATACTGTATAATAAACATGTGCGCACAATGGCATGGGATCAGTTTGGGGATGTCTTCTCTTCTTCTGTAGTCTCTTTGATTCGCCTACTGAGTGGTATCGGAAAGCCAGGCAGAGCGTTCAGCGGTTTACAGTGAGCCAGCTTGGTGAGTTATTCTAGTTTTCAAAACACGGGTGAAAGTCTTGAGGCAGGCCTGACGTTTTACAGTAGCACCTGGGTGGGAGAAGCTGCCCTGTTTCCTACCAGAGCATGTGTTTTAACGTACCATGTCCGGATTATAAAGTGGCAGCCTGAAAGGATAATTTGAGGTGGTCTGAAGTGTCTGTGTAGAAAAGGAAAACAAAAATTTCTTGAAGGTACTCTATTTTGCTAGCAGGTTTTTTTTTTTTTGTTCTTAACTTTAACAAAAGTAGCACTTATCATTGTTATCATAGAGAGGCACACAAGGTGTTTGACTGAAAAATATGCATTCTACATCGCCTGCACCTGATCCAACAACATAGAATTGCTTTCAGCTCTTGAATTCCTCTTAGTCTGCTAATTATGCTTTAAAAGAAAATACGAAAGAACAGTCAGTCTCTGTTTAGGACTTTATCTTTAAATCTTAATCCAGTGCAAGCCACAGCTAATTAAGATGAGAAAGGTAGAAGGAATAATTTGGACTATCATTTAGTGGAATACAGTATGCCAGTTCCTGCATTTTCCTTCATTGCTCGTTCAGTGTTACAGAAGTGGAAAGCATGTTTTACCTAAAGCTCCACTAGTCCAAAGAATGTGTCTATGGTAAAAACAATTTGATTCAGTATATCCTCTGCATACTGGTAATCTTGTTCCTCCTAACAGCCTTGCCAGAAACATTTCTGTTGCAACGATTGACAATATTTTGGGCTTAACTTTCACCTCCGTTCTAGTTGTCACCTATTTTGTTAAATGGCCAGCTTTCTGGCATATTTATAATGCACAGGAGATAGTACTACCAATAACTATGTGTAAGTAGTTGAGAAGGCCAAGGATTTGTGATCACAGCATCACTGTGTGTCTTAATTTTTTTCTTTCAGGTTTGTCAATATTTTGTAAAGAAAAATCAGACAAGTAAGCAGGTTTTTTTTTTTGGGGGGGGTTCATAAATGCTTACATTTACCTGATGAAAAAAATAATACTTTTTTCAGGATTTATTTCGTGAAAGTTGTCTTATTTTAAATGTAATATATTCCCAAGTTGCCTGTGGCCAATGCCAATCTTATGAATGAACAACGTCCAAAATGTCCTATCATTATCAGTCCTGTTCTGCTTTTGCAAACTGAAGGCTATGGCATCCTTTAATTACATAGCCTTAAATTATATTTGTTACTTTTTACAGGTATGTGGCACATTCATATAACTTCTTCCTGTTCCCTACAACATTTGGTAAAATGGATTCAGAATTCTCTTGCCGAGCATCTAGCATCCAGTTCCTGTCTCACTATGGCTTTGATTATAACAAGGTAGATTTACTGTAATCTTCATTAGGAAAAGGAAGAGAAGTTGTGTAGTAGAACCTGCATAAACATTTCCAGGGGGATTTGTGGATGTTGAAAGGCAGTACAGTGGAACCTTGACTTACATACTGCTTGACTTGCATCATATTTGACTTGCAGCAAGAAGGGGCCTGTTTGACTTGAGTCGCAGGCTTTGACTTACATCTCGGAGCCCCGGCGCAAAGCACCGGAATTGGGCGGCAGCCACAACCCAGCATCGCGGCTGCCGCCTCCAAACTGCTCCTGCCTTCTTCCCCTCCTCCGGCAGCGGCGGCTTCGGCGAGGCCAGCTCAGAGCACCTGGGGCTGGTCCTCAGCCTCACCGAAGCCACCGCTGCTGCCGGAGGAGAAGGGCCGGGAGCTCGGGGCTGACCTTGCTGGTTAGACAGTTGGCTCAGTCTTGTAAAAATCTGGCTGCAGAAGTCTGGTCCACAATGGAAGCATTTTAGTTGGGGAGCTGTAAAGTGGGACTCTAATGGTAAGCATACAGTTGTTCAGAACTTGGAACATCAGGTTAAAAATCAGTAAAACTTAAATGTTAGACATTGTTGCTATGAACATTAAAAAGTGGAGGCATATAACTTGTGGACTATAATTCCACTGCCTCCTCCTCTCTTTGAAGAGACATTTCATTTACATCCCCAGAAGGAATCTCCTATCCCAGTCAAATTTGTGTTAAATTGCTGTTTTCGGGGGTCTTTTTCATAATCTGGAACAGATTAATCCGCTTTCCCATTACTTTCTGTGGGAAATGTTCGTTTGACTTAAGTCATGTTTGACTTCAGTCTAGACCACTGGAACGGATTAATGACGTAAGTCAAGGTTCCACTGTATGCTGAAAGATTGTTTTGCAGTATAATTGCAGATTGAATGGTAAGATGCCCACCTGTGCTTTTAAGGCACAAGTAAAAAGGCGGATTACAAATTTGGATCATCTTGTGTAAATCTTTCTTTTAAAAATATATTGTGTTTAGGGTGTTTGCTTTAATACCTAATAATAGTTATTATATCTCATCAAGTTGGTTCCAACGTATGGCAATGTTTTCCGGGGTTTTCTAAACGTAGAGTATTAGGAAATGGTTTTTCACTTTCCTTCTTCTTGGGATGCTCAGGAACCGTATAGCTTGCCCAAGGCTACATAGGCTGGCTCTTATGCGAGGCACAGTGGAGAATCAAACTTCATACCTTTCCTTTTGCACCCAGGTCCCCCCAACTCACCGAGCTATCAAGCCAGCTGCTTTAATAGTTATCAAATGAACATTTTTTTGTAAGATCACTCCCTGGTTTTCTGCGATGAAACAGAAGCCATTTGAACCTTCTTGTTCTTGGCCTTTTTGATGCATCTGAAAAGTTCATGAAGGCTGACTTTAGTACAGAGTAAATATTGTACGTGACCTAATGAGCACAAAAGATAAGAAGAGTGACTTAAACATCCATAGATCTTAACACAGAAGAAACAGGCTGTCTACATCTATCCTTCTTTCTGCAGTTTCTAAAAGATGGGATCCCATATATGAATGAAGTACAAGAGAAGAAACTGTGGCACCTCTTATCTGGTAGTTGGATGATCCATAGGTAAAAAATATTCTCCTTCTATTTTTCCTGTTGTTGGAACACCACCTCCATTTTTTCATGATATATTTGAAATCATCTTGGTGGCTGAATGGAATGACATTTGGACTTACTCAGCCCACGTTTTTGCCATCACCTCTTGGCAGTCCTCACAGCTATTCGTGGCTGTTCATGAAGTTTGTCTATTAAGTCCTGCAGTGTACTTAGCCCACCTGAATATTTGAAAACTTCTCTACTTTGTCCTTTCAACATGATAAAGAGTTGACCAATCTCAGTCAAACAGACTGAATTGACCCAAAAAACTTGATGGGTTTTATTTCCAAGTAAAACGTTTAATGGCACAACACATTTTCTGCCAATAGCTTGATATTTTAATGTTTTATTAAAGTTTTTACTTGGAAGCTGATCTCGTTAAAATTCCGGGGTGTGTGTGTGTGTGTGTCCCAGTTCGATCTGTTTGACTGGGATTGGTCAACATTTTAATCTGGACATTTGTTCATCTCCTGCTGTCTGACTCTTTTGCATGCCCACTTCTCCATACCTTCCGTGCTGTCCTTTCCTCACTCCCTTTATTTCATATAGCTGTCTTTCATCACCCTCTTTCAGGGCCATGCTTTTTCTCTCTCCTTGATTGCAGCTGTCACTTTTTGGATCTATTAACTACTCCTTTTTTTTCTCCTTTCCTTTAATTGGTACTTCCAATACTCAGGCTCAGACTTCACCTTCTCTTGTGTTATGTCTCATGCTTCTCTTTTCTCCTGGCTAACTTCCTGCTGTTGGTCTTGACCCTTCTTGTCTGCTTGCATACTCGTTGTCCAGCCCTGTACCCTTGCTTTTGAGGCTGAGGCTGGAGAAGGAGCTGAAGAATATCCCAGTCTGTGCACACAGCTTCATTTGCAATCCCGGCTACCAGGAGACGTAGTTGTTCTGTTAAAAGCAAAGCAAGGCATGCTGCTTATATACTGCCCATAGCAGTTAAAGCACTCTTTCAATGGTATATAAATGAATTATTCTAGTTACACATTATCTGCCCCCCCCCGCCCCCCGTCCCACCCACCCCCGCTGCCCCAGTGAGCTGGATGCTCAATTTACTGACCTTGGAAGTGTGAAAGGCTGAGTCAGCCTTAAGCTTAAGGCTACCTGAATCTTCTGGGATCAAACACAGGTCATGAGCAGCGTTTTAATGAAAATGCTGCAGTTTGGCCAAGGTGGCACGAGGCCCCTAAAGATGCCAATGGATTACAAATATCATAAGGAAGCACTTATGAAGACTGAGTTCAAACTGGAACACACTTTCATGCATTTGTCTTACTCCTCTCGTTCTAGTGGTTTTGGCAAGGAGAAGCTGAAAAAGGTGATTGATGAAGTGACACGCTGGGTGGCATTGGCAGAAGAGAGGGAATCAATGGTTTTGCATGATATATATGGTAGGAATTGTAATATTTTAACTTCCTGTAGACTCTTTGCTAAACTTCTGAAAGATTTGTGTTTTGTCTGAATTACATCCTTTGTTTTTCATCTTTTCAGATTGCTGCTTCACCATTGATGATATAGAAATGTTTTCTTAGGGCTTTGTCACCCTTTACTATTGTAGACATTATTTAAACTAACACTTTGTACTTCACTGAGGATACTATTATTTATAAACACATTTATGTATAATACATGGAAAAGCAAACGAAATAGGTTTGTCTTCCTGTTACATACATAATATCTTTCTCTTCCTCATTCTGAATCTGCCAAGAATCATCTTAAATGTCTCTTTTGATGCAATATTTTAGCACACTGTATTAACAAGAGGAAAGTGCTGTATAGTCTTCCTAAAGTGGTGGAGATAATAATGTGCCATAAGGTCATTTCTGATTTACTGCAACTCTTTTCAGAGTTTTCTAGGAAGAGAACACTCAGAAGTGGTTTACAATTCCCTTTTTCTGGGGATGTCTTATGACTGTGAAGCTGGCTGAAGGGTTTGTAGGTCATCTTTTTCTGGGATACAAAGTGAGGAATTGAACTTTCAACCTCTAGCTATGTAGCTAGATACCTTTAATTCACACAAGCTATCCAGTTGCAAAGGGGCGGGGGAAGCGAACATTATTTGGCCGAGTAGTCCACTAGTACCAAAGAAAAAGTAGAATCCTGACCTTGGGAAATCATTCTACAGGTGTAGACATTTTCTATGTGTGAGGAACATATGGTTGTGTAGTTTCCCCCTGCTTGCATTTTGAAATGGTATAGTCTCAAGAGGGATCTTTTGCATCTGTTGAATGTGTAGTTGGCTCACAACGTTCAGTAGGGTAATAGAAAATGTAGTGTAAATTCTATTTGTACCTGTTTGTGCATGTGTTTCTTGTGCCTTGCAATCTTACTAACCTTTAACCCCCATTAACCATTTCCCCCCACTTAGATGGTAACAGTAAAAATGCAAATTACCCTTTCATTTCATACTTTAAAGTGCTGTAGTCCCCCCCCATTTTTTTGTGTTATTGAAATACTTGGTGCCATATAGAGTTTCATGTTTTGTTTTGACTATTTTGTTTTGAAAGGTTTCCAGATGTTTGAAATACAACTGATTCTAAGGCAAGCTATTGAAGATATTTGGACAGTCCCCTTGGGAGATCATGAAGTAAGCATCGAGGGGTAGAAGTAGTGATCTGACATTTTCAGATACCATGTGGTGGTGACTCTTTTTACAGTTGTAAATGTTTTAATCTCTACGGGCATTTGGCAAAATCTTGAGGTGCTTATAAGAACAATCCATTTAGTGTCTTGTGACAGTAACCTGACTGCCAATATCTTCTGTGTTTTGGCACTGGTAAAGCCCATCTTTGAAGTGGCCAATCAGGAACCCCTGCTTGAGCTGGCTGATTGAGCGCTTGTATTTCAACTGAGAGCTGGCCTAACCAGCCAGGTGAAAAGCTCAAAACATCCCATTGGGCAGAGATGACATTTATTTATTTATTTATTTAATTATTGGGCTTATATACCGCCCGTCTTCCCGAAGGAACTCCGGGCGGTTTACAACATAAGAAAATACTAATAACAGCTATTAAATAAAAACAATTAAACCAGTTTAACACAAGTAACCAGACTAAACAACAGAGAATGGCTTTTGCAGATGGCGAAAAAATATTGTTATTCCAGACCACCTGGTGGTATATACTGGCATCACCAATCCACTCTGGTACTCTGTCTCCATGTGTTTAATGGGGAACAAGAAGACTGCTCTCCTAGTCACATATAAACTGTAGAGTTGTTGGTTTGGGCTGCCAATTCACTTCTTGCTTAATCAGCTTGAACATTGAATAAAAGTGCCAGTTCTCGTGTGTAGTAGGAGACTTGGAACCACCACCAAACTGATGCCTTACTTGAGGTCTAGCTGCACAGATGAATGCATGCAGTCATGTCTTTATTGTAATAACAAGCAGCCTTGGTTTAAAGCGGACAATTAATGGTCAGTGTAGTGTAATGGAAACACCATTATGAATTATTTACAGTGGAACCTCGACTTACAAGATTAATCCGTTCTGAGTGAATGCTCGTAAGTCGGTTTACTCGTAAGTCGGGGAGTGGTTTCCCATAGGAACACATTGAAAATAAATTAATCCATTCTGGATGAATGGATTTCAATGCATTCTTAGGGGCAACTGCTGTTAAAGCGGGCACTGTTTAAAATGACTTTCAGGCATAGATGCAAGCGTTTGCCTCTATGCCTGAAAGACATTTTAAACAACACCCACTTTTCCCCTCACCCGCCCTTGTTGGGGAGTGGAGGCACGGAGGCAAGCTAAAAGACTTTTTAAACAGCGCACACTTCCCCCCAGAACCCGCCCCAGTTTTTTAAAAAATTGTAACTCAGGGAAACCTGATCTCCTGCTCGTAAGGTAGTAGTAGGGGGGGATCAAATAATCCCGTTCGTAAGTCAGGATTTTTGTACATTGGGCGCGTCGTAAGTCGGGGTACCACTGTACATGCAATTAAGTTGATTCTGTCATGTGGTGACCCTTTCTAGGTTTTGTACAGATAAACCACTCAGAAGTACTTTCCTTTTTTTTTTTTTTTTTGAGGGCAATCTGGCTTCCGAAACTGGCTTTTCTCTGCAAGAAATCAAATTCCTGACCTCTGACTCCATAGCCACACATGTGACTCACTGACATAGCACGCCAGAAACCACTGTTAACATTTTATTAAATCATTTTGGATATGGATAATCACATATGTAAGTGATATAAAGTCCTAAACAGCTTGCATCCAAGCTATCTAAATGACTGCATCTCCCCATATGAGCCTGCCCAGGCATTAAAATCTTCAGGGGAGGTCTTTCTCTCGGCCTTACCACCCTCACAGGTGAGTTTGGTGGGTACTGTTGCTGCTCTTAGACTCTGGAACTCCCTCCCACACGAAGCTACACTAGCCTCAGGTCTGCTGTCCTTCCAGAGACAGGCAAAGTCCTTTCTCTTCATGCAGGCTTTTCCTTGATGGCTGGTGGTTTGAGAGGGGTTTTATAATTGGATCATTGTGCTCCATTTTGAAGTTTATTTTAATACTGATCTTATTTGTTTAATTCTTTTTAAAATATTATATACCGTATATACTTGAGTATAAGTCGACCCGCATATAAACCGAGACCCCTAATTTTACCCCCCCCAAAACTGGAAAAATGTATTGACCCGAGTATAAGCCGAAGGTGGGAAATGCAGCTGCTACAGTAAGTTTCAAAAATGAAAATAGATACCAAGAAAATTACATTAATTGAAGCATCAGTAGGTTAAACATTTTTGAATATTTATTTCAAAGAAAAACAGCAAACTAGCCACTAAGAAACCTGATTTGGGGTGGTGGTGGAATTGGTTCCTTTGAAATGTACTGCTGGAGGGGAGCTTTGTAGGTACCATGGACTGACAGAAATATGAACAACTGAGTCTCAGATCAAGTTTTTACTTAGACATAGTGGAACTAGAATAAGGTGCAAAAGAGGGACTAAATTGATTACTGGCCTGGGGGACCTCCCTTATGAAGCAAGGCTAAAACATTTGGGGCTCTTTAGTCTAGAAAAAAGGCGCCTGGGGGGGGGATATGATTGAGACATACAAAATAATGCAGGGCATGCTCTTCTCCCTCTCAGAAAATACCAAAACTAAGTATCGCTCAACAAAAACAGAATCTCTACTTTGCCTTGAGTCCCGATGATTTTAGCTGTGTCGGAAGAGGAGAGGGACGCTGCAGGAGGGCGGAGCACACAAGGGTCTTCCTTCAGGCATGTCGTGATGTTTTGACCACAGCTCCCAGAATCCCAAGCCTGTATTGCCAGTGGCAAAGGACTGTGGGAGTCGTAGTCCAAAACATCAGTCTTCCTTCACGTGTTGACTGAACTGGTTCAATAGGCTGCAAGAGCTACCATTCCTGCCTACATAATCTGCATATGGGAGACCTCCCATGATTCCATGAGCACTAGTATTTTTATACTATGCAGATTTTTTAGCTAATTTAGATAAATTTTATCAAGCAGTATCAGTCAGAATACTTTTATACACTCGGATCAACTGCTTGAAAGGCAGAGGAAAATTGCTCATCCTAAAATCATGTATACTAGTCTAGAAGCCTTATATCGGGAAATACCTGCTTTTAGCTGTATCTTGGTTAATTTGCTTTTGCCCTTTTCACATGCAAAGCAAGTTGGTAACCTTGTTTTTCTATTTCTATGGCAGCCCTAAATAATTCAGCCTCTGAGGCTGGCTTGCTGAGGTAAACCAGTAAAGTCTCTTTATTGCTGTTCAGTACTAGTACTGCCTCTTCCATCCCCCAATTTTTATTGACCAGTGTATAGGCCGAAGGCCCTTTTTTAAACCCAAAATTAGGTCTTAAAAACTAGGCTTTTATGCGAGTATATACGGTATTTGTTTTTAGCTTTTAAATACTGTTCTTTTTATGTAAGCCACCTTGGGTCTTTTCAGGGAGATGATGTATAAAAATCACTGATTTAAAAATAAATAAATAAATAGATTTTTTTAATTTAAATCAGATTCTTTTTTTGTTCAAATCTTTTTTTTAATTCAAATGCTTTTTGAGGAAACATCTCTCTAAAGATCATGTTCTAGTTAAAATACATGTAGCATAAGGCTGTATTAATCCATTCACAATGATATGCTCTCCCAGAGGTTTCTGATTATTTGGGGCAATTTTTCTATCTAGAAGATATTATCAAAGATGTTTGGTTTTGCGATTTTCAAAACTGTGTATTTGGGTCTGCAATGATAACATGCCTCCTTCATAGCAAAAAATGTTATAAAATAAACATCAGAATTAAGGAAAAGACCTTAATTCCATTGTTGCTCTGCAAATCTATGTACACAGAACCAACCCCCTTACCTCTTAAGCCAGGCATGTCCAAACTTCGGCCCTCCAGATGTTTTGGACCACAACTCCCACAGTCCTTTGCCATTAGAAATACAGGCTTGGAATTCTGGGAGTTGTGGTCCAAAACATCAGGAGGGCTGAAGTTTGGACATGCCTATCTTAAGCGCTACGTTTCAAGAAGTTCAATGAATTGAAGGTTGTTTGGAACGGAATAGGTCTGCACAAGGAGTATATTTTGAGGAGGGAGCGACAAGTAGTAATATGAAACTTTTTGGTACTGTACAACATATCTTGAGATCTTTATGTGTATAGCAGCCTGAGGGTTATCATTCTCATTCTCTTCCTTGAGGGGAAAAACCTGTAATGGCAGCAGGCTGTAAAAGAGACCCAGTTTGGGAATATCAGATTGCCAGTCTAATGATTTTTTAAAAGAGATTTTAACCACACTGGTTAACAAACATGGATGTTTAAGC
Organism: Phrynocephalus forsythii; assembly: GCA_029282475.1. Taxonomy (NCBI): domain Eukaryota; kingdom Metazoa; phylum Chordata; class Lepidosauria; order Squamata; family Agamidae; genus Phrynocephalus; species Phrynocephalus forsythii. The sequence continues at coordinate 82,661,478 of JAPFRF010000002.1, forward strand.
AAATAAAAGTATACATAATGTTATAAATTGTTATTGTTATTGGTTAACATAGTTATTGTTTTGGTTAAATAAAACTGTTTAAATTGTTATTATTAAGGTAATGATTATTTTTCTCCTTCCAGTAAAGTACAACAGAACAGTTGTCCAAATATACATGATTAATCTGTTAAACTGGAGATAGTTCACCTTGCAGTAATTTCAAAATTATCTATGTATTTCCAGTGGTGTATAACCACAAAATCAGTAATTTTCTGATATAACTGTAAAACTAATCTGAAAAGTTATTTTAAAAATGAAACCTTCATCTGGTTGTAAATAATAAGATGAAAACAACTCCAGCAAAAAAAAAATGAGTCTTTATGTAGAAAATCATGATTTAAAATGTGCCTTACTGACTAGTGATTTAAATCAAATCCACCCTGCTCAGGGAGAAAGGCAGGATAAATAAATAAATAAATAAATAAATAAATAAATAAATAAATAAATAAATAAATAAATAAAAAGTGGGGCAGAAAGTTCCCATACATGTGCATACAGAGTGTTGTTCTGATTTCTTGCAGGTAATGGTGAAAAAGATGAACCCACAGCAACGGTGGATGCTGGAGAACACTTCCTATGATGCTTGTCAAAAGGAGCAAATTCTCCTCTCTGCTAGAGGCTTCACCAACCTTTTCCAGGCACTTGTTAAAGCAAAGAAGGTAAGCCCAATGTATGCCTGTTTTAGTCACTGAAATACATTCAAAGTGAGGTATATGACAATTTCTAAATTTACCAATAGCAACATATTTTAATTTAAGAATGTAATGTAGATTTTGCTATGTTGGACAAAAGCAAAGCAAAGTGTGCTGCTTATATACCACCCCCCCATAACACTTAAAGCATTCTCTGGGCGGTTTACAATTTAATTACCACAAGCTGGGTACTCATTTTACCAACCTTGAAAGAACAGAAGGCTGAGTCAACGACATCCCTGCTACCTGAGATTGACGCCCAGGTCATGAGCACAGTTTGGGCAGCAGTGCAGCCATTTAACCAGTCCACCACGAGGTTCTGTACCACGAGGCATAAACTAAGTTGGAAACAGATTATAAATATAATACAACTTTGTTTAACTATAAATCTGAAGCGTATAGCACAGTTGTTCCAACTGTCTGCCTTAACTCGTCTAATTCAAAAGAATGAGAGGGCTCTGCCTTCAGTGCCCTCTTATGCTTGAATTGGTGTACAAACATCATTGTCTTGGTTTTAGGGAACACTTGTGTGTGTTTGCTTTCAATCAATGCATGTTTCTGGGACACATGAATGTGCTCTCCCCTTTTTATCTCCCATTCCCTCTGATTTAGCTTTTATACCTAATTGATAGCTCATTCCCAAGCAAGTTGTGTTCATTTTCTTAAATAGAGAACTACAGACAAGCATTTAACAATCTTGTGGTCTCTTGGTTTTTTTCCCCCCATGCTCCATTTATAGCCACTTGTGGGACACAATATGCTGATGGATCTTCTGCATCTACATGAGAAATTTTACAGACCTCTTCCTGGTAATGCCATTTCAAACACAAAACTAGGAGAATTTCTCTGCTTCCAACCCAGTATTAAATAGTTGTTCCTAATCCTTGCCTTCACTTAAGGAACTGATGTATTTTCAGTTTCTGGCCAGCCTGAGGCAGTAGCTCAGTAAATAATGTATCGGCATGCAAAATTTAACGTCTCCTCTCTCCCTGTTTTCTTTTCTCCTACTTACATTCTCAGAAGACTACGGGGAGTTTAAAAAGAACATACACACCTTGTTCCCTGTTCTCATGGACACAAAGAACATCACAAAAGTTGTCTGGAAGGTAACTTTCATTCTTTGTGTTGGCTTGCTTTTCATCTCAGCCTTCTTACCGCATCCAGAGTGACGTTCCATAGCTCAGTTTATAGAGTCCATACATAGCGTAGACATCTCTTGGTTCAGTAACCAAAAGATCATAGCCAAATCTTAGAAGAGACATTTTCATGAGACCGGCAGAGGAGAAGACCATATTGGTCAAGATGGACCTGTGGTTCAACACTGAGGAATGAGGAGTGTTTGGCTTTCTAAATGATTTGGATTAGAGCTCCCATAGTATGTTCTCCCAGAGTTCAGAAACTAGACAGTCTCTTCCCTCAGAAACATAAAGAGAAAACTCTTTATGATTTCTTCCTGAAACTAGGAGTAACGAATTCCTGTTTCATTTTGCTTTGCCTTTTACTTTTTCATCTTGGGGGAACACCCAATGCAAAGCTGGAGAAGTTGCCCAGTGCTTTTCTGTTGTCTCTCTGAGCCCTGGGATTATGCCTCAGTCCCACTAGTGCAGTGATGGTGAACCTTTTAGAGACCGAGTGCCCAAACTGCAATTTAAAACCCACTATTTTTTTTTGCAGAGTGCCAATACAGCAATGTAACCTGAATACAGGTAGCTGTGAAGGGGCCATGTCGGGTGCCCACAAAAAGGGCTCCGGGTGCCACCTCTGGCACCCGTGCCATAGGTTTGCCAACACTGCATTAGTGTTTTGCCATTGGTCAGGTGAAAGTTGCCCTGCATATTCAGACAGCTGGATTCTGGATCATGGTTAATACTCTGTTTCAGTAGGAAATAACACTCTGATGAGTGCCAATCAAGCACTTGAACCCAGGTCTTCTCCATCCGAGTCCGTCACTCTATCCACACCCCACATTAGCTGCCTGGTTTTAGGAATTCAGTACTAATGCATGCAATAATCCTGAATCTTCTTCAGAGTAAAGATAGGAGGCCTTGAAGGATAATCAATGCCACAAGAAGATACAGGAACAGAGATATTGAACAGATAATTTACACAAGACTGACTGGTCTCTATTGAATACCGATTCTGCTATTTAATTTGTTTTTACTGTTTGTTTTAATGGTGTTGCTGTTTAACAAGGTCTAAGTAATGAGATTCATTAGTCCTCCTGAGCATTGTTATTTTAATGGAACACTTTGAGTTAAAATGTAAAAAAGCCCAATAATGATGAATACCAGTTCCCTGACTTTCCCTTCTGTGTCATTGTGTTATGACTCTTCAGTGCATTCAGACCCATGTCACTGAAGGTTTTTCCTTTTTCCTTTAAACAGGAATTTGAGTTTCCTCAGGCATCTAATCTCATGGAAGTTTATAAAGTACTATGCAGGTCAGCCACATTTTTCAAAGCCGTCCTATTTATTTTATTACTGTGTTGGTTTGCCCAAAGAAGAATATGGCTGGTTTTCTTTTCCTAACAGTACTCACACGTTGCTAGGCATCGCTTACAATTGAGGTTTCCAGAATTTAAATGTTAATTTGCTTTTGAATCCTGTTCTCAAAATTTGAACGGTTGGCCATTAGAATGAAAGTAACATTTGGCAGAACAAATTGTCTAATGTTTCCCTAATAGTCCTCCTCTTCTGCTTCAAGCCGTGAGGCAACCTGTGCTTAAAATGCTATGCATTGTCAGGTATATTAAGTGTTTTTGCCAGCAACATGATCCCCAAAATAGGAGGTGAGTATAATTCTTCCCCTCCACCCCTCTGGAAAGGCAGAGCCACGAGGTAGCATGGAATGGAAGAGACCAGATGGAACTGTGATTTTTTTTTTTTTTGCATATGTTGTGTATGACAAAATGGTTAAACAGACACACTGCCATGCTTCCCCCCCCCCCGTCATTTAAATTTGCCTCACTCACCTGACAGATAAAGATCCAAGTTTTTCTGACTTTTTATTTGGATTGAGAGGTAGACAAGAAGAATAGAGGAAACCTCGATGGCTGTAGACACACAGGAGAACTGAAAACTGTTTATTGATACCTCTCAACAGTGCTGCCAATCCCACAAGCCAGTCTTGCCCAGAGATCATGCATTCAAGAGACTCTCTCAGATATGGTACGTCTGGTTGTAGAATCAAACTCTTGGGAGTGTAGCCGTTGACCGATGTTGGTGAACCTATGGCACAGGTGCCAAAGGTGGCACTCGGAGCCCTTTCTGTGGGCACCTGACATCGCCCCTTCACAGCCACCTGTATTTAGGTTAAATTGCTATATTGGCACTTTGTGAAAAATTAGTGGGTTTTGAATCGCAGTTTGGGCGCTCGGTCTCTAAAAGGTTTGCCATCACTGCCATAGATTGACACGTATAAGGTACATGCAATATAATCTCATCTGGATTTCTGAAGTGCTTACTTGAGGCTTTTTGCATGCTAGCACTGAAGATAAAATTAAAATTGTGCTAGTTTTATGTTTGGCATACTGCTTCTTGCCTTCATCCCAAGTCCTGTTGATGAAGGTGGTTTGTATAGTTTGCCTTTCTGATGTCCGTAGGACACATGTGCCAAAGCTGGTCTTATTCCTGGCAGCCTATAACACAGTCTGCAAAACCAAATAAGCAATACATTTCTGTTAGGAATAGGAAAGACCTAGGCATTTTCAAAAAGAGTCAAGGGATTTTGTTCTACAGGATTGTTGAGATGAGGGTAATCTCAGTAGCAGGAGCCTCATCATACAGTTCAATAATACAGGACTGTCTTAAGATCTCGGTATGCAGTAACTGATTTGTTGTGGATTCTTAGGGGTTGGGAAGGAAATAGTGATATAAAATGAAAATGGAGCATATGGTTCTTCAGATCTTTTGCTGGCATGATATTTGGTGTAAAAGAGTTTTGGTAAGTTGTCCAGCTAGGTTTTACATTTTGTTGAAAACCTGCTTTGTTGTTTTCAAACCTTTCAGCTACAGACAGCTTTCCCCATGAGGCGGCTTATGATGCATTTCTCTGTGGGTCAGGTATTGGTGCAGTCTAAAATCTTCCTTTTTGTATTATTTTTACAAGTTCACTGGCTGAAATCTAATGGCATTTGTTACTGTATAAAGCTGATGACAATCAGCGATGTGAGTTTTCATATTAAAAATTTTCAGTCTTCCCCCTCCCCAAAGATCCCACCTCTCTCTCTCAGGATTCCTTTTATTATGAGGAATAAGTTGGGGGCCAAAGGAGTGGGATATTTCAAAAACTCCCCCCTTTCCAAAAATCATCCCCACTTTCCCATTTGATTGCCCATTCAGAGCTCCACAAAATTTTTCATCTTTGGTTCACTATCTTTTAAGCAGGTTAGAGAGCTAATAGGGGTTACTGCAATGAGGTAAGCTACCCTGAAGCCTGTCAGGAACAGTTAAGACATTTTTAATGTAAATGTTTGAACTTTTGCATGTTTTCTGTCTAATATCAAACTATAGATGTGACCACAGAATTATTTATTTTTCTAGTGCTTCTTAAAATAGCCCATTTGCTCCTTTCAAGAATGCCTTGGTAAGTAATATTTTGAAATTTGTAATTGTATTTAACAATGATTAACTGCCTATCAAATTAGTTTTGATTAAGAGGCATTTTTTCCATGTCATGTTGGAGTTACAACATTAAAATGCCAGCTGTTGTTATATTCTTAGAAAGTGCTACACTGATTTTAATAGTTGCAGGCTGAAATCCTATTGTATGCTTACACTGTGGAATGGCAATAATGTAACTATCAATGATACCTGGAAAGTGGTACCCTGATTGGAAGAAAGGCTGCCTATAAAACAAGACAAAGAAACAAACGGATGCAAATGACAAATCACTGCTTGGATTTCTGGTGATGTGTCAAGCCACTTAGCTTGTGCACAATAACAAACTGAAGTAGTGACTCATGAATTTATAGCAGTTTGCTGCTGCTATAATTGCCCTTCCTCCATCATAACAATGCTATGAAACAGTGGTGGCGAACCTTCGGCACTCCAGATGTTTTGGACTACAACTCCCAGAATTCCAAGCCAGTATTTTCAATGACAAAGGACAGTGGGAGTTGTGGTCCAAAACATCTGGAGTGCCAAACGTTCACCACCACTGCTATAGGATTTTGGTCTTAGTATTGATGTTGAATGAATGACCTATGAAACTTGTTTGTTTTCAAATGTGTGTGAATGGCATAACTTTTGGAAGTGAATTATAGGAAGCTCTGGGTGTTAATATTCTGTTCTTTGGATGCATAAATAACATGCTAGAATGTGAGTGTTGATGATTTGTTTAAAGCTGATGTTTATTGCAGCAAGAATTATAACTGCAACATTGAAAGGAAAGATGATTTGCTTCTCCTCAAGCGGCATCTGAAAACAAATAAAAGATAAAAATGAAACTACAGGCACTTTTAGTACAATTGTGGAAGGAACGATAGACCAATGAGAGTTGTCTTAAAGGATGCACAGTTCCTATGTAGCCTTTTTCTTTTATAGTATGGATTTTAAAACCCCAAGTCAGAATTAACTATCTTTCAAAGACTGTTTATAGAAATTAGTAAAACACAGAAATAAGATGGCACTCTGGGGTTTTAAGTAGTATGTTGCCAATGTTGCATTTTCATCAAACACATTTCCCCCAAAGGAAAAAATGGATATTTTAAGCCTGACAAAGTATACTAAAATAGTAAACAAAAAAATCAGTTTTAGCACTTCTACATTCCTCCTTGGCTCTCAACAGGATGCTTTTAAAACGTGATTTCGTTCCCTTTAGCAATGGAGCAAGGGCTGCCCCCTCCTTTTCTGCCTACCTTGATGTCTTGGCTACACATGTAAATCAGGTGAACCTTGTTCGAGCTGGGGTTCAGAAAATTGTGAGTATAAAATCCAGAAAATTCTGGCTGGCTAATTTGGAGCCCATAAAATCGTGAGGGTGTGCTCTTTGAAAAGCTCCCAAAGTAGACAGGATGGGGGTGAAGGAAAGATGGCCTTGAAATATTAGTATTAGGAAGGTGGAATGAATTATGTAGTTTGTTGGATTGAGGAGCAGGACGTTTAAGTCTAGAAGTAGAGGCTTCCCTTGGTTTCACTTCACATACTCAGCTCATGTACATGCTTCTTCTTTTTTTGTCTGTTTGGTATTGGGGAACAATGCTGGAGGCAGACAAAAGAACAAGCCCCTTTACCATCCAGATTATGAATCTGCTGAGGAAATATATGTTGTGCCATCAGTAAAAGAAGGCTTAACTTTATTTCCTCAGAATTTTTCTGGCATGGATGACCATACAGAACAGCTGCCACTTCTGATTGCTGAGGTGCGTGATTGGCCTGTGGTGAATGAAGAGCAGATCTATCAAGAGTTAAGAATCTTCTGCAGGTTTGATGTGAGAAAGCTAAGAAGGAACCAGTTTCTCTTGATCTCCAAGAGATTTAAAAAGTAGGTGATTAAAAATGCAATTTTCCTTGTCTTGTCCGTTCCTGATTTGAATAGTCACAAATCAATTGTTTTTTGTAGTGCTAGTTATTCTGAGTGTCTGCAGATCATTGAGTTCACAAACAGCAGAGGGTTTTTTTTTAAAAAAAGAAACCCACCTACAACTGATGTGTAAATGTTTTTGAACACTGGGCTTACTGAATTGTTGATTGAGTAGAAGTAAATTTGAAATGCTTATGTGGATGAGCATAGAAAGCCAAGGCACATAAATGCTGAGTTTTTCAACAGAATCTATTTTCATATTCATTGCACATATGTATAGAAGAAGGGTATTTCCCTAGTGTATATGATTGGTTATGTGATAAATCTGACACTACTGGGGTCTCTGCATGTTTCCATCTGATAACTATTAGCTCCATCTTGTAAGCATGGGCTATGGGAGACCAATTCCTGTGTGGCACAAAATCTGTAGATTAGTAAGTGCCTGCCCTGCTATATATGCATTGCTGTTCTGTGTGCTTGGAAAAGATCTGTGCATATGAAAGTCTTTTCTTTTAATAAGTATTCTGTTTTACTGCTATATGGGAAAATCTACCAGTTACAAAACTAAAATGCATCAAGAAGCTCCGAGGGAACGCTAGCACAAACAGTGGGCGTTTATACACGACCCCTAAGCTCCGCCGCAAATGGCTGCAAGGTCCGGACCTTAAAAATGTTTACCCACCAGCTCCGGACTTTGCAGACAATTAAGTGCGACCCCGCCCACTTTAGCGCGACCAAACAGCAGTTTTCTTGTACCTGGTCTTTGATGGTGACAAATATTTGATCCGGTGTAAGGATAGTGAGTGCGGGGCTCTCCTGGCTTCCGTTTGTTCTTTTTTTGCGCCCCACCCCTTTAAGAGATCTGAATGCTGCCGGGAACAAAACGGAGGTAAACCGGCAGTCTTTTCTTTCTTTTTTCTCCCTCCCTCAGGCAGCCAGGAAGTGCGGAGGGGGGTGGGGACAGAGGAAGACAGAGGAAGAGCGACGAGCACCTAAGATCTCTGGTCCGAATTTAAGTGGCTAGCGGATCTTAGGGGTCGTGTAAAAAGGCCCAGTGTCCTATGGCTGAGGGTGCTGCTATAGTATGGACTAGTGCAGTGGTTCCTAACCAGGGGGTCGGGACCTCATTGGGGGTCGAACGACCATTTCACAGGGGTCACCAAGAGCCAGTGAAAAGGCACAAATGGCTTGGGTCTGGAGGGGGGGAGGGAAGGGGGGAAAGAGTGAGTTACAGCTTGATAGGTTGGAGGGGATGTCAGTCAAAGGTACCAGAGGCTGCAATTGGCTCAGGGTGCCTGTAGAGAAAAGTTTTCTATGGCACCTGCGGCATTGTGGACTGGCAAAGGGGGCTCATGGCCTCTTCCAAGCAGGGCAAGGGGGTCAACACAATATGAAGAACTGTATTAAAGGGCCGTGGCATTAAGAAGGTTGGGAACCAGTGGAAAGCAGAACTGCATAGAATCACTTCTGAGGCAAGCAATTCTAGGGGAATTCCATTCTCAGTGCTTGCTTGCTCTCAGTTAAGAGGTGCATAAGGCTAATCACATAAAATCTATCTTGGCTTCTGGGAAATCACGGTGGGCTTTCCCCCTTTCTTCCCATTTCACAGCATCCTAGGCTTAGGTACAGGCACTTGTGAATAAGATAAGCTGTTCCTTATCCTTACGTTTATTTCCTCTAGAAGAGTGAGCTAGATGTGAGGGATAAGGAGCTTGCAGAAACAGAGAAACACCACAAACTCCCTTTTCGCTGCTGTAGTTATAAGAGAATACACTGTGATAACTTAAATGAGCTCCCCTCCTGCTCTGGCAGCCTCATCTCATTTTCCAGGGCTCCTTTTCCCCCCCTATCTGTTCCCTGCTTCAAAAGCACCATGGGGTTACTCACGGAAGACTCTGAGGAAACAGGTTGTATATGTTCTCCAGGTTTTGATAGCAGCATAAGAGGACACCACAGAACCCAACCCCATAGACGTATGTAAGAGTTAACATAGCAGCAGGTCAATTCATTTGCAAGGCTGGAACATGGCACTAAACTATACTGCCTGGAATCCTCTTGGTGTAGCTCATGCCCCACAAGCAAGATGATGGCATTATTTGGGGACAGGAATATTTAATTTAAATGAATTGAAGTCTTCATAACACCCCCTTTCAAGCTTTAGGCTCCCTAGTCTCCCCCCCGCCCCCCTTTTGCCTATCCTAAAGTTCTCCCACCTATCTCATTTTTGAGCCTCACTGGTACCAAATTTCAGCAGCATGGCAGTAGTAAAACTAAAATTACAAACAAAAGCCACTCTTCCTGTGTTTCCTCAAAAAAAAAAAAAAAAAAAACAACCATGATTCAGAGATAAAAATTTTATTTTATTTTATTGTATTTGATGTTTTAAACAATCCAGAAGCATGATTCAGAGATAAAAGCAAGGCACATGCTCTCCATGCCTTCCTTTAAAGCAGATGTAATTGGGGTGGAGTGGGGGGGCAATTAGGAGCCCAGTGGCAGTGATTTGCCCCAGTAGTTTCAGGAAGTTCCCGCCATAGAGGAAAGCCTTTTCATTCCTACTATGCACCCACTTCCTTCCCTTGCGGTGCTGTGAGGCATTGCTCTGGTTCACAGAGGTCTAATGAGACCAGCGGTTGGGTCAGCTGTACTCCAGTTTTCACCAGCACCTGTCTTGCAAAGGAAGCAACAAATGCTATTCTTCATCAAGGTGTTTTCCCCTTCTTTTAATTATTGTTACAGTGTTCGGACGACTCTGAAAGAATATAAAACCCATCCCAACTTGCAAATGTCTGTGTACCGTCATTGGAAGCATTCTCCACAAGTGACCTGTCTCCTCCAGTAAGTAAATCTAGCTCTTTATGAAAACTTGTTATGCTGTACTAGAAGCCTAGATAATTAGTGAACAGCAATTTCAGTTCCTGGGCAGTTTGATCCCCCAAACCATGGTTTCAGTTTGTATGTGACATTTCCTTCCTCCATTTCTTAGTTTCCTTTGAACTGAACCTAGGTCCACATTTGGTGCGGCAGTTTTTCTCTGCTGTAGCAGATACACAAAAGAGTTGCCTTTTGTGTCTGCTTTGTGCTAGCAGCCGTTCTCAACGACAGGGGACATATGCTCCCCCCGGGGGACCCTAACACATTTGAAGGAGGGTACCGACTGAAAACAGTTTGTCAGATACCACATAAGGATTATCATGTGACTTATATGACCTGTATTTCTTTCAAGTTGTGAAATATTGTCATGGCAAAAAAAAGTTGAGAAGGACTGTGCTTGTTACTAAGTGGATTGTTACTAATAAAGCAGTAGCTTGCCCAGTGTCTTAAATATGCCCTTAATTCCTTCCATTGTGGTTTCCTTCTTGTGCTCCTTCGACAGAGGAAGCAAGTAAATAGATAATTCATTTCTTTTTAATCTCACGCAGTAAGCTACAGCAATGTGTAATACAGACAACAGTAACTGGCACAACAAATACTGTTGTACTGCAGTCCCAACATCACTAGCTGGAAAAGCCCATGGGGAGTGATGGTGGGAATCGCAGTCCAACCTACATCAGGAGTGTTACAAGTTGTCTGTCCCTGCTGGAGGATGGTCAATGCTCTCCTGACACAGATAAGGGAAGATTACAACTCTGCACACTTACTGTATGTCTCTCTCTGTGTGTGTTTATATGGCACTAGGTGAAATAATATTTTTAGCTGAAGAATTTTTTAAAAGTAAGCCTAAGAGAAGGTGAGTATAGTTACTGCAGTGGAAATGTCTAGCAGGAGCCTTGTTTTTAATGGGTCTCTATTCTGCACATAAGATCTAATTCAGTTCCAGCCGATGGCCCTGCACATAGAAACCCATGTTGCCAGACGATGTGATCATTTTTGGTTTGAACGTTGTTAAGCTTAGGCTTGGGTGCTTTATCATGAGTTGACCTGTGGCAGGAGACATCTGTGCCACTTTTAAGGCTTGTTCAATAGGGGCAGAGCTTATATAGTTTAGTGCAATGGTTCTCAACCTGTAGGTCCCCAGATGTTCCTGGACTGCAACTCCCAGAAACCCCTTCCAGCACAGCGAGTGGTGGAGGCTTCTGGGAGTTGCAGTCCAGGAACATCCAGGGACCCACAGGTTTAGAACTCCTGGTTTAGCGGGTGGGAGCCCTGGCTGCCGAAACCCATTGAAAATCCTCCTGTGTTTCCAAGCAAGACGTCAACCAAGATTACCCAAAATATGTGGGACTGATGGGGGGGCACATTGTTAACTGAATGGCCTTGGGCAAGTTGTATAATCAGAAAGCACCACTAAAATGAGGGACTGGTGAACCACTCTGACTTTTTTTATACCTGGGAACCTTGGGAGGGACCCCATAACCATAAGTAATACAGTGGACCATCGTGTAACAAACTGTTTGTATAACATAAAATCTGTACAACATAACAAATTTTGGAGTTAGGAGAAATTTGCTTAACAGGATTGCCTATGGGGCAAATCCATACATCATAAAATGGTTGTGATTAGGGATTACTCCATTTTCAATGCATTCCTATGGGAAATTTATATAAAGGAAAATTTGCTTAACAAAATTTCATTTGGAACGAATTAATTCCTTTATACAAGGTACCACTGTATGTCAAGTATTGATTAATTACCGATACGGCAGGTCATTTTCAGTTCAGATTCTCAACTGCATTGAATAGGTTATGAACAAGGTCAGCAGCTCCAGAAATGGCATACAGCAGCTGTATGTGAGCACACGATCTATTTACCTCTAGAACAGTGATGGCGAACCTATGGCACAGGTGCCAAAGGTGGCACTCGGAGCCCTTTCTGTGGGCACCCGACATCGCCCCTTCATAGCCACCTGTATACAGGTTAAATTACTGTATTGACACTTTGGAAACAAATTAGTGGGTTTTGAATTGCAGTTTGGGCACTCGGTCTGGTCTAAAAGGTTTGCCATCACTGCTCTAGAAGGTGCCAGCTTCCTAATTAACATCAAGCATTTGTGATGGTGTCAGTTTATCTGACAAAATGTGCTCCTAGCTATTAATGGAAGTGCATTGTTAATGTTAAATCTGTGGAAGAGAACTATTGGGAGATAACATTGCAATAGAATTGCTCACGAGGTAATTCATGTATATTTATTTCTAGCACTTTTTAAGGGATGGAAATAAAGACAAAGCAAACAAGAGAGTGGCATCATGGAAAAGCCCCCTTTTCTGAACTGTAAGCGTTTGGAAATACAATGTAACATTGGCCATAATTTAAGAACTGAACATAAAACCTGAGGCTGGCATGGTTGATTCTTCCAGCTGACAATCTTCTGAATGTTCTCCTTTCTTTCCAGAATTTGTGGCATTGTTGCTTCTTGGTCTCTGCTGGCTTTTCTTCTTGGAGGCTCTTCCGGTTGTATTGTGTAACGGATTGCCTACTGGAAATGGATTGCGTCCCCCCAGCCCCCATGGCTTAATCTCCCTTCTCCCCTTGTTCTAAGCGTAAATCGTGACATATTAAAACACTTCAGTTTTTCGGCAGTTCTAAATCTAGTTTCTTTCCTAATGTGTGAACCGGGTTGGGAGGGCAAATGGTGACCACAGGGAAGGAGAAGGATACCTGTGAAGATTCTGCTGGACGACAGACTCAACACACAAACCTCCGCTGTATCTTTTCCAGTGTGGGCCCTTTTACACGACCCCTAAGATCTGCTGGCCCCTTAAATTCGGACCAGAGATCTTAGGGGTTTGTCGCTCTTCGTGCGTCTCCACCCCTCCGTACTTCCTGGCTGCCGGCTGCATGAGGGGAGGGAGGAAAAAAAGGGACAAAAGAATAAAGCCTTACCTCCCGGTGCTGGTGGAAGCTGTGGAGGGGGGGGGAGCCCCGGTCACTTCCTGGTTCCTCTTAAAGGGGTGGGAGGCAAAAAACAAAAAGAAAAAGAAGCGAGGAGAGCCCAGCACATCCGCATCAAATATTTTTCACCTCCCAAGAGCAGGTACAAGAAAAGTGTGCTGGGTCGCGCTTAGGTGGGCGGGGTCGGACTTAATTGTCTGCAAACTCCAGAGCTGGTGGGGAAACATTTTTAAGCTCCAGAGCTTGCAGCCATTTGGGCGGAGTTTAGGGGTCGTGTATAAACGCCCTGTGAAGCTGTGCTTGCCTCTTGTGCTGATCCGCTGGCATTGGGAAAACCCCTTGGCTGTTCCAGTCCTATCCACCCCCAGAGTGGGAGGGGCAACAAGAGGGATGTTTGTTTGCTTTTCTCTTAAGGGTCCACTGCAGAACCTGCCCAGTTCAAACCCACCCACCCACCCACCCCACACACACACCGCATGCATCTCTTTGAGTTACAAGGAATCCTCACAAGACCCAAACTTGTGTGACTTATTTTTCTATTCAGCAAAAGAGGTATAGGGACAGCAGAGAGGTAAGAGGGCTGCTCTGCCTCTTGTTTCTTGGAAGATTTTCACTCCCATAATTTGGAGGCTTCCCTCTGAATGATGGAAGTCTCTCATCATTCTGAGGGAGTCTTATGGCACAGTGATTGGACCGCAGTCCTGTAGCCAGGACACTGTTCATGACCTGGGTTCAGTCCTGAAAGACTGAGATTGTTGACTTGAGGTTGACTCAACCTTCCATCCTTCTGAGGTCAGAAAATTGAGTCTCTCTGGGGGCTGGACAATGTGTTGCCAGAGTAATTAATATTAAAATTGCACAGAGAATGCTTTGAGTGCTATGGGGCAATATATAAACAGCAAACTTTGCTTTTGCTCTGCTCTTATTTAAGTACAGCTTTATCGTCCTTCAACAAGATTCCATGTCAGTTTACAAGAACAGATAACCCTATAATTATAAACCTATCAAGTCAGTGAAGTTTGTGATAAGGTAAAAAAAATTCAAAATGCACATTTTGAAAGATCCTGAGGATAGAAATGGATTTGTTCTGTGCTGAAACTGGAACAATGCCAGTGCTGTAGGGTCTTTCCTGGGGAAAGAAGTCCATGGCAGAGTGCCAAAATCGAGGACGCTTGCAATCTCTGCTTGCCATCCTCCCAACTTTAGAGGGAGGAGCCTCAACAAGATGGCTTCCAAAGATGACCTCAGTATCTAGGCAGGCTGGTCAAAGGGTAAGAAAATGAAACTTTTTTGGCCTCTGGTGTCTTGCCAGTGGAAGAAGATTAAACTGTAGAACAGACAACCCTGTCATTCTAGTTTGACTTCTGGAGTGTGATGACATGCTTTTTGACAAGATCTTTTGAAATGTCCTTTAAACCTCCATTCTTTGTGTCAGCAGTTATAGAACAGAAGAAAAACTTCAGCAACTCAGTGAAGAGCTGAAATGTATCATCCTGATCCCAAAACACAATGCCTAGAACAGGAATGTCCAAACTTCGGCCCTCCAGATGTTTTGGACCACAACTCCCACAGTCCTTTGCCATTGGAAATACAGGCTTGGAATGCTGGGAGTTGTGGTGCAAAACATCAGGAGGGCCAAAGTTTGGACATGCCTGGCTTAGAACAAGCAGTATAAAATCACTGCTGAGAAAGATGCCCACACACATCTTAGAATGTGTTTTTTGTCAATCCTCCTGCAATTGCCTATGTATTTTCAAGCTGCACATTATTATGAATGCTACGAAGTCCAACAGTTCCTGTGTGCTTACCAAGCTGAGCACATTTTCACAAGGCAGCCCGTAATCTTCCATCAGCACTTATTCCATGGCATCCTCTATTTCTGTTTCTTTGGTACTGCATTGATATTCTAGAAGAGTGCAGAGAGCAGAGTGATGATTTCTTTGGAGGTGCCCAAACATCCCTTTCAAAAGCAATGCCAGTGATCCCTTCACACATAAGGCTGTCATCAGGATGACACTGTACTCAGTACTCAGTATGGGTCATTAGCTATGACCTTGCTGGTGGGGGGTGTAGAGGTCTGCACACTCCTCACTGCATTGGAGAAACTATCAATCTGTGTCAATCTGAAACTATCACTCATTAAACCAGAGGATGGCCCAACATAAGAGGGGTAAGAGCTCAGGACCAGAATCAGCAATGCATCTCCATTTGGACAAAGGGCACTCATTTAAACATGAAGATGCACACATACTAGACAGAGAAAACAGGTGGGTTGAGAGGGGTCAGGAAGCCATTCATGTGTGTATTGAAAACCCTTCTATCAACAGAGGTGGAGGACTCAGGCACAGTCTGCTCCATATCAAGCTGTCCTTTCATCAGTCCCCAGTCAAATCAGAAGCACTTCACACCCACACTAGCAAGCCCATAGCTAATGACCCATACTTAATGGGTGTTGGGGAAGTTTGCATAGGTGAAACTTTCACACACCCTAGGCCATTGTCCACCTAACAAGCCTATTCACACCATTGTCCACCTACAAACCTATTCAGGTCACTGTCCAACTTATGATCCTATTCAGACAAGGGTGATGTGAAATCAAGGTGAACTATAAATTGGATGATTCACCACTAACTCTCTAAGAAGTCCAGTTGCTATCACTTAACTTGAAGCTGGACTAGATGGGCCTTTGGCCTGATCCAGCATGGCTCTTCTTATGTTCTTATGTAACTTCCAGACCAAGCAATAACCTACATTGGAAACAAAATTTATGGAATCTGTACATTGTTATTTGCAGTGTTGAGAAACCATTTTTTAAATTTGGAATGCAGAACATCTTTTTCTCGTGCTCTACTTCTTGTTGAGTACAACAAGTATTGTGAGTTGTGACAAAGTTTAGTTAACACTTAAAATACTTATCTGTGCATTATTTACTTGTGTGTGTTTGTCATGACCGATTCTTTGTGACTCCATGTCCATGGAATTTTCTTGGCAGAAATACTGGAGTGGTTTGCCAGTTCCTACTCCAGGCTCCTACAGCACCTGGTATTCCCTGGTGATCTCCCATCCAAGAACTAACTAGGGCCAACCCTGCTTAGCTTCTGAAATCAGGCAAGATCGGAGGTGCTTAGGGCATTAAGCTGATTCATGCCTGCCAAAATCATCTTCAAAGGCTGCAGTCACCGAGCGGGAAGACCAAGGCAATGAGCTTGAGACCCTAGCTCAGCAGTTCTAGCCTGGAGACACAGGAGGTAGAGCCTGATCCTTCCAGAGAGGACTCATTCTTTTCAAGCAGGGAAAGAACCTCTCAGGAGGAATTGTTTTTCAGTTCAGAACACGGGTGATTCAAAGTACCATTGGGATGAAGCAAGGCTCTTCATGAAAGACACTCTGCTGTTGAGGCTGGTGAAAGGGAGCTCTCAGTGGCACAAGTGTTGGGGGAATGAATTCTAAAACGCCAATGCAATACAGAGAACCAGCTCCTTTCCTGGCTTGCCTTGTCTCTTGATCCTGACTCTCAATGTTCTTTGCTCTCTTGATTGATAAACTTCCCACCCACCCAATCTGGATAATTTGGTCCCTATCTCTGCCTCTACCTGTCTGTATTGTTGACCCAGAAGGGTCTTGGTTTGTGCTCTCACCCTTACTGGCACTGTCAGTTCTTTTGCTTGCCCCCCCTCCACCCCCCAAAAAAGTCTGGCAAATGTTTTCCCTGTGGATCAACTTGGCTCAGCTTTAGATTCCTTTTCACCTTGGCACAGAAAGATCCCGTATATGCCCTATCTCTTGATTTTTAGGCACTTGCAGTTAGAACACAGAAGGGCTGCAGCTCAGTGGTGAAGTGCATGCTTTGGTTATGCATTTCTTCTTGTTTCAAGCTTTCCTACTCTCTAACTGCTGTAGAGAATTAGCAAGGTCAATGTTAACTCATCTGCCTGATGCCTAGCTGCCATTTCCGCTCGCATCCTTGTTCTTGGCCAGTGGCATGGCAAGAATAGGAAATATCCTTGTGACCATAGCAAAAGGGTGGAGTTGACCATGGCAAAAAACTT
Organism: Phrynocephalus forsythii; assembly: GCA_029282475.1. Classification (NCBI taxonomy): domain Eukaryota; kingdom Metazoa; phylum Chordata; class Lepidosauria; order Squamata; family Agamidae; genus Phrynocephalus; species Phrynocephalus forsythii. Next base: position 82,678,613 of record JAPFRF010000002.1, read on the forward strand.
GAGTGCATGTGTTCAGAGGAAGGAACTATGAAACAAATGATCTGTTAATACATTTATTCTGCAAAACAATAGTCCTATATGTAAGTCCTATAAATAAAACATGAAATAAATGCAAGCCTCTTCTTGCTCTCCTTACGTGCCTTCTACCCTGTTTCTTTCATCTTGCAAAGCTCTCTCAACAAAAACCTCAAGGGGATCGCAAGCTCTCTCCGTACAGTATCCAATGAAGAATAATAAAAAGGGATCAACACTTGTAGATATGGTATCACATAGCACAGAAACAGCAAAAAGAGGTACACCTATTGTATCATACCAATATTCCACGAAGTTGTAGACTCTAACGGATGAATCAAACACAATGAAGAATATAACTAAAGCTGTAATGCTGACATCAATTGCTGCGGGAGGGCTTTGCCGCATTTTTTGCTTCATTCTGATAAAAATGGCCAAAGTAGAACCGACCATGATGGGTACAAAAATCAGAAAGATTATTATTTGGAATATGGTTTGGAAATAACAGCCGTAACTGTCTTCTTCCAGGTAGGCATAAAACCTTGGATAGCATGTAAAATACTCCAAAATGGATACCAGAGCAGAGAAAACCCACAATATGGCACAAATTATGACTGAGAAGCGTTTTGGTCGGTGACTTTGATACCAGATGGGGTAAAAGACTGACACACATCTTTCGGCGCACAAAGATGTTAATATATAGAGGCCAGCGTTGTATGCAAGCATATAGACCAACTCCAGAAAGTTGGAAACTGGTGCAGAGACTGCAGTTGGTTTCAAAAATAACATAAAATATGTATACTGGTAAAGAAGAACAACAATGTCAGCAAAAATCATATTCTGAATGTACACCGTGAATCTGGTCTTCTGGATCTTGTAACAAAGAAAATAAAAGACCATTGCATTGCCCATTAATCCCAAAATGCAGATTGGAATGGATAAGATTATCATGGCTTTATAAATTTAGTATGCACTCAGCGCCAATTCTGGGTTATTTTCTCTCACAGCATCGCAGGACAAGCCAGTTGGCTATCTGTCAGCATGGGATTAGGAAAGAGATCGGCAATTCTTCTCAACCTGCCAAAATCAAACATATAGTGTGTTGTGATTTTTCATTGATTATATAAAAAGCTGCAGAATCTTAGGGCACCTCTAAAAGAAGAGAATGGTAAATCACTTCTGAGTACTCGTTACCTGGAAAACCCTGAAAAGGATTACCATGCATCAGAATGGACTTGATGGCACATATTTACTATTTTTTGAATACACCTTATATGTAGATAATTAAATTCCTCCGTACAGAAAGAACACGAGTTAACAGCTACGAAGAGTCTACAGAAACCCCTCTAACCTGCTTAGTATCAGAATCATGGGCACACAGATTGGGGCTAATCTGCTCTCTATTCTTTAGGAGACTTTTGTACACAGTTGGTGAAATCAGTAAGTCACAACTAGTGGAGACTCATTGAATAAGTGGAATGTGTAGAGTTGACTCACTAAAATCCACCAGATTCAGAGGACATATTGACCTGTAGAACGAATTAAATTCATCTTAAGAGTCGCAACTGTACTATGTTACTTCCCGTTTTCTTTTTCAAATCCTACAAATGCCAAAAGAGATGCTAAGGATCTGTCGTGGTGTTACTTTGCCGAGGGGGGGAGCAATGGCTGCTCGTTCCACCTCATTGTTTCTCTGACTCAGTTTCTTCTTGCATATTTATCCTAAAAGAAAGCACACACCACTTTTTATTTTTTTTCTCGAATTGTCATGTTCATACCTCTATGGTTTTTCATACCTGTTTCCTTTTAAATTTTACATGTGCAAAATTGGAAGGGGGACTACACATCATTTTTTTCTCTTTGTTATACTTTTTATAAACAGTAACTTAAATTATTTTTAAAAAGAAATTGAATGTTCAAATATATTGTACTGTGTGTGTGTGTGTGTGTGTGTGTGTGTGTGTGTTGATTGTACTGTATATATTTTACAAAAATCAACAAGCATATCTATTTACACAATTATCCCTGGTTTTGATTCTGTTCTCTCCTGATGTTATTATGAAGGCATTTTCATGCTGCAACTAAGGTAAGAGGGTTTTGGCGCAGTCACATGTCGGGCATGGAAACGTGCATTGTAAGATAACTTCCTCCCCCTCCCCCTAAAAAATAAATCTGGGAAGGACATCGTAGGAACTCTTGTATGTCTCTTCTCATTTTTATTCAGGAATTAACTCGATTTTCCAGCTGAGCTCCACTGTCCACAGAAAAATAACAATGGGGAAAGGGTAGAGCTAGAAAATATGAGAGGTGCACTCCTGATTAATGTTCAGTTATACTTGGAATATGTCCAGTAGGAGCTAATATTAATGATCTTAATAAATTGGTTAGGTAAAGTCAGGTTTGGCTTAAAGTGCAATAGCTTTTCTCTAAGATCTGTTGTGACACAGCTTGATGGCTAGGAAAATGTTTGTGAGGCAATGAACAAGCCAAATGGTTTATGACAAAATATCCTTGATATAATGGCATGGCTTCCAACCAACACGTTGGATTCGTCCTTATGTCTTCGGAGAAGGTAAATAATGCTAGTGTATAGTATAGAAAACTAGGGCCTACCTATAGCTTGGTGATGGAACTGGATGTTAGTTCACTGATCTTCAGGTCCCTCTGGGGCTCAGTCTTCCGATGTACTGAGTTTTTCTTGCCAGACTTAACAAACGTGACACATACGTAATGGAGAGGAAATATCAGAGGCAGATAGTCAGCAGAATTGCAATACCTATGCCCCTCATCTCTAGGGCACTGCTGCCTTACCCAAGTTGCATGAAATTTATGTACAGTAATCCCCCACCACAACACGGTTCATATAGTATGGTCTCAGTCTATCACAGATTTTTTTCTTGAAAGAAGCAAACTTCCAAAAAATGACTTTTAACTCTCTCCTGACACCTCAGCAAACAAGCAGCCCCAGGTCTGTTTGCTGAGGTGTCATGAGGGTTAAAAATCATCTCTTTGGAAATACACGCCAGCAGCAGCCCAAGGTCAGTTTGCTGAGGTGTCAGGAAGGGTTAAAGCCTCTCTTTGGGAGTCCACATCAGCCTCGGCAGCCCTAAATCTGTTTGCTGAGGTATCAGGAGGGGGTTAAAAACCTCTCTTTGGAAGTGCATGCCAGCCCAAGGTCAGTTTGCTGAGGCGTCTGTATTTCTCGGATTTAACTCCCGCAATAAACGGGGAGTACTGTAGGTATTTATTGGACTTATATATCACTCCATCTAGCCTACAAGCTACTGTGGGTGGTGTACAATATAATAAGGAACATATTACATATACTGTATATTAATAAATCACAGAATACAAGAATTAAACTTATTAAAACACATACCATAGCCATATAAATATAACCAATTTTTGTGTGAACCACCCAGAGTTCCCAGTATACAAGCGGTATACAAGTGAAAAAATAAATAAATAAATAGATCGTCAGGTAGATTGATTAATAGTAGATAAATGGTTTTTAAAGGTTATGTTTTATAGTTTTAATATATTGTTGTATGTTGCCCAGAGAACTCTTGGTAGTGGAATGGCCATTTTAAATATAAATAAATAAATAAATATTAAAATAAATTATAAACAATCAAAAAGGAAATTAGAAGCAGAGGTGGATACATATAGGTGTCCTAATAATCAGCAAAACTCTGGGAAAGCTTGTTTGAAAAGGCTATGTTTTTAAAATGTGTTTAAATATTCCTAGCGAGGGGGCCAGGCAGATGTTTGGGGGCAGTTAGTTCCACCATCAGGGGTCAACATCAAGAAGGCCTAATTCTTCATTATGACTTTCTGGACTTCTCGTGGGGTAGGTACCCTCAGGTGGCCAGCCTGGGAAGAGCAATTGCACTGGTGAATGTATTTCTAGAACCAAGTTGCTATGCTGCCTGTTAAACAGACACATGATGAGGAGGCTAGGAGATGTTAGCTGTTTATTAGCTGGTGTCATCAAACTGGTTGAAGGGTTGCAAAATAGAAAAGAAAATACTAACATGGTAACACTCCAGAGCTTCTTTGGTCATGTGTTTGGGTCATTATTAGATCCCAATAATGCTAGTAAGATGTGACCTTCTCCACTGATATCACTAACATGGTAATGGCCTCTGCCACAAACAGAACATGAGAATCTCATGACCTCACAGCAACTGTTTAGCCATTGTGATGATGCACATAGTAGCATCATTCCGGATTCATTCCTGTCTGGCTTCTCTCCCCGCTAGGTCTTAGGAAGCAAGTGCTATTATCTTTGGTGTGGAACAGAAAATCTATAGCAGGATCAAGATGGAATGAAGCAAGCTTCATTTAAGGGATTCAAATATTGCTTTATTAAAATATAATTTGCAACACTGGCCAAATTCCTCTTGTTGGGTTACACCAGTGGAAGAGAAATGGTGTAACTCTCAGTAGCAATTTACCTCCAGTTAATACGTCTAAGGGAAGGGACTGATGAATCTATCAAAGGTCACCTTAAAATACACAGGTAGCCTTTAAAGTGTGCACATTTTTGTCTCTTGTTTGTTGATTGTCTCATCTACTTAATAACTCCTGCTTAGATTCTTCATTGTGTGCTAGTTGGCTGATTTGGTGCATGACCAGGAATCTAAAGAGGCACTTGTTAATTAGAAGCTGTTTGCTGCTGTACATTATGTGGTTCTCATTTTCCCAGTACAACTATGCAGGAAGATATTGGCAAAAGTGGAAAAAAATCAGAAAGCACCACAAATAAAACTATATAATCATATTATTTATTTATTTATTTATTTATTTATTTATTTATTTATTTATTTATTTATTTATTATTCATTCATTCAACTTATATGCCACCCACTACCCAAAGGTCTCTGGGCGGCTCACAGTCAAAAGCAATTAAAACGTTAAAATACCAATAAATAATTTAAATGATAAAAACATTTAAATACAAATACAATACAGTAAAAATTGCCATCAGGACCCATAATCTATGTTATATCAGTTAAACAACTTCCAGAACAGGAAGGTTTTTGTCTGGCGCCGAAATGTCATCAACGTCGGTGCCAGAGGATTTCATTCAGGAGGGCATTCCATAGCCTGGAGGCAGCTGCCAAAAAAATCTCTATACCTGCAATCCATCCCTTTCACCTCCTTGAAGGATGGCTCTTTCAGGAGGGCTCGATGACTAGATCTTAATTGCTGGGTAGGTTCATATCAAATGAGGCAGTCCTTCAGGTATCTAAGTCCTAAGCCATAAAGGGCTTTATATATCAAAACAAGCCCTTTAAATTGGGCTCAGGCAACAACTGGTAACCAATGTAGGTTATACAGAATTGCCATGATGTGATTCCTGGCAGCTCCTCTACTAACCAGCCATGCTACATGATTCTGAAGCAGTTGCAAGTCCTGGGCCATCTTCAAAGGATGTCCTACGTAAAGCACATTGCAGTAATCAATACAAGATGTTACCAGTTCATATGTAACTGTCATGAGGCTCTGCTCATCCAGGTAGTGTCGCAGCTGGTATATTTTCCACAGCTGAAGAAAGGCACCCCTGGCCACTGGGTCCGCCTGGGCCTCCAGAGTTATATGGGGGTCTAGGAGCACCCCCAAGCTGCAGACCCTGCCCCTTAGGGGGAGTGCGACCCTGTCCAGGACAGGGAGATGGTCCTCTAACCTGTCTGGCAGAGCAGCCACTATCAGCATTTCCATCTTGTCTGGATTGAGTTTCAATTTATTAACCTCGTCTAGTCCATTATCAGGTCCAGACACAAGTTCAGCACAGAAACCGCCTCACCTGGATTGGTGGAGAAGGAGAGGTAGAGCTGAGTTATCATCAGCATATTCTGACTCCTCAGCCCAAACCTCCTGATGACCTCTCCCAGCAGTTCCATTGTCAAGGAACCGTCCTGGGTCCTCTTCCAAAGGCTTCCTCAGATCACCTCTGGACTTAGTAAAAATACTTAAACAGACTGTGTACTTTTAAAATACACCAGCCTGTTTAAATATTTTTACTAAGTCCAGAGGTGATCTGAGGAAGCCTTTGGAAGAAGACCCAGGACGGTTCCTTGACATGGTGGGCAGCGATGGGACGACCTTCCACCTGGGCACATTTTGATTTTTCTCATAAGTCTCAAATGGCAAGGTAGCCGGAAAGGAGACTGATAAAGCGGCAGTAAAGTGATCCTGCCTTCAGTTTAAGGAGGGGGACAATTAACTGCTTTACAATTGATTTATGGCCTGGCTAATTGTTTAATAGCCCAGAAGAGGCATAAATCTGTTTTACTGGTGAATGCCGGTTCGCCAGGGAGCGCCCGAGCTGTAACACTGTGTTTTTTTGTTGGAGAGTGAAACACAGCTGCTATTTTTGTAAGCCACGCTTTGAGATTTTTAAGCAAAATTGGCAGGAATAGTTCATGACATGGCAATCCGTTTATTATTTTTTAAGTTAGACAATAGAAATTAATAGAGAGCTTTTGTCTTCAATATGCTTGCATAAGTTTGGATAGAATATGCTTGGCATAGATAGGGCCACAATGGCTAGTGTAACTTAGCTTAGTAAAATAGTTTCTTTATTTTACTGATTGCCAAAGACTGAACTATTACCTGTATTTTGAATTGACTTATTTTTCAATAATTCTTTAACTAACTATTTTTAATAAAAATATTAATTTTACAACTGGTTTGGTTTTTGCCCAGAGGTGGAAGAGCTAAATCCATAGCATTGGTTTAATGGTGGCAGTTTGGCTGGTGTATTTTAAAAGTACACAGTCTGTTTAAGTATTTTTACTAAGTCCAGAGGTGATCTGAGGAAGGCTTTGGAAGAGGACCCAGGACGGTTCCTTGACATCCATGTAGATGTTAAACAGCATGGGGGACAGTATTGAGCCCTGTGGAATCCCATGATGTAAATGCCATGGTGTGACAACACCCTGGAAACAGGAGTAATGAATATACAAATCATCAGCCAATCCCAGCAGGAGGGCGGGGAATGGTAAGATATAAAAAGGGTGGAGCCTAGTCAGTTGAGGCAGTTCAGTAGAGTTCAGTTAAGTTGAGGTTTTGAGAGTGAGTGCTGGGAGAGAACACTGCTCTGTGAGAGTTCTGTCAGGCAGTGAGGGCTATACTGTTTACTAGTTATTAAAGACGGGGGGGGTGGAAGAGTTGATGAAATCTATTATATGTTAAAGGCAACGCATACCATCCTTAGACATTATTATATTTATTATTTTCTCAATAAACTTTGTTATTATTTTTATATTATACATCTGAGTCTGTCCCAATTCATGAGGCGACGATTTTAAAAGGTGGCAGCATTACCAAGTGAATAAAAGGTGGCAGCATTACCATTTCCAACACAATTTCACGTGTAAAAGGGAGGTGTCGTCACAATTTGGTGGCACAGCAGTGGGATGTTGAAATAAACCCAGTTGTGCCTTGAAAATTCAGTCTGTGAAAGGGGTGACGTCACACATAGGGCAGAGCAACTGTCCCCCAGCACCACCTTCTGGACACAGTCAGCCAGGAAGGACTGGAACCACCGCAAAGCAGTGGCTCCAACTCCCAATCTGGCTAGCCTATGCAGAAGACTATGGTCGATGGTGTCAGAAGCCGCTGAGAGGTCCAAGAATATCAACAGGGTCACACTCCCCCTGTCTTTCTCTTTTAAACAATGTTTTACCAATTAGTAATTTTACACAATAATGTAGGAAGGACAATTCATAGTTTAACCATATACGTTTACAGAAAAATAAGATCCATTGAGTACAATAAGCAGTAACATTCTGCAGTCAGTGGCTGAACTTTTGTGAATGTTCTTCAAGGTATATCCACTTACAGAAGGCCTCACATCTTGAATTCATGTACATTGTAATCTGAAACACATTAAGATATGAATCCAACTGAGCAGATTGGGACTTCCCATGTGCTGGAAGAGTGTAGGATTGTGCTGTAAAGACTGGATCATGATGTTTAGGTTTTCTGTCCTTTAGCAGTCAGCTGGGTAAGCCAGGATGTATAAAAGTCATTCCAATATGTCGTAATCCTCAGGGATTCCAGGAAAAATGCTGGATCCAGCAGAAGCTTCAAAATATGGACCAGATAATTTGTTAATAAATGTGACTACATCCAGACATTCCTATTTTGTTAAGCTATTTGATCCCCCTTCCTTACAAGTCAATTTATACATATGGCAACCTTTATAAGATTTCCAAGATGAGATACTGAAGGAGTGATTTTAGCAGTGCTACTTACCAGTAAGCTTCCACCCCCAAGCAGGGATTTGAACCTAGGTCTCCCGAGTCCTAGTCCAACATTCTGTCCAGTTGTTGACACATCATGCCTCTCTTAATTCATTGATCATATTGATCTCCATCATTCTATTACTGTTCGTAGAAATGAATTCCAGATTGGCAATATATCACCCCAGTTTGTTGATGGTGACAGCCGACGTTCCTCCTAATTTTTTGACTAGCACAGGGCAGGGCCCTCACTCCATGTCCATGGGGCTCCAGCCACAACTAGAAGCAAATGGGTGGCTACACTTGTGTGGCTGTAATCCAGCAGAGAAAGCATGGGGACTATAATGGAACACTGAAGGACACATGTGGTCACCTTCCATAAGGGAGATGATTAGTTTCTCATAACTTTCCTCTGATTTCTTTAGAAAGAAGCAACACAGGTGTACATATAAAGAGGTGCCATTAACTCCAAAGCTGAAAACAGGCAGACAGATACTGTGGCCAATTCTAATCCAAGCCACTGGAATGGTCTAAGAAAACTAACAGGCTCATATTCCTTTTCTGTCTCCTGATGCTGTTTGTAACCCCAAAACAACCAATGTAGTCTCCAAATCCATCTGAAAACCAGATTAAAATAAATCCAGACCTTCAGTTTTCTATGGGCAATCACCATCTGCTAAGCATCTTGTCCATAAAAGAAGTAGCAACAAGTGAAACACTTGAGATGAGCATAGGACTGTTGCCATCTCATCTCATCTCATCTCCACTTGCAGCATTCACACGGCCCCTAAAATCCAAAGCAAAGGGCTCGCAGATGCGGAGCATAAAATTGTTTTCCCACCATCAGCGGACTTTTTTTTAAAAAGTACGACCATGCCCACTTAAGTGCGCCCCAGCACATTTTACAAGTACCTGGTCTCGAGGAAGTAAAATCCTTGTTGCTGTTCCTTGCTGGTGTTTTAAAGCATTGCATGCCTGCCCCTCCTCTGCTTTTTGTTTGTTTTTGTTGGTCCCCCCCCCCTTTAACAAACAGGAATCCTAACGTCCTGGAACAATTAGCTGCTGCTGAAGGCAGACGGAGGTGAGCCTGCATTTTTTTTCTCTCTCCCCTCACCGCAGACAGAAGCAATAGAATCAGAGTGCGGCAGGGTGGGAACATAGGAAGCAGAACAAAAACCACATTGGGGGGATCTGCATTTAAGTTGCCAGCAGATTTTAGGGGTCGCGTGAAAGCGGGAATTAATGCACCAGAGAAGCAGATAACATAAAGGCTGGCTTGCACATTCCTTTCCATTCGATTCACCCACTTCTCCCAAACAGCTTTGGTGACCATCAGTGATAATTTCCTGTGCGAACATAATAGCTTCCTGTTTCCTTTTCTGTCTGCTGAGAGGCTTCCAAAAGATAGTGGTACTCACAAGCTATAGCTCTTTACGGTGTTAAGTATGGGACCTAAGAAGTCATTTTTATGAAGGAACACCCTAAAATAAGACTTTGCTATGTAAATTCAAAGTACAGATTGAAAAACAAAATAATGAGTGTAACAGATTTTAGAATTAGTGAAGCCTGTTTGCCTAAGCCAACTGTAAACATTGTGAAAATTAATGTACAAGCTAGCTCTGTTGTTAACTGTTATCTGAAGTGTCTATGTAAACCAAGGCCAGAGGAGATTACAGCCCAAAGCAAGTGAAATCTGATTGGTCTGTAAGCAACAGGTGATTGTCATTTCCCATCCTTGTGCACAGTCGGAAGTAAGAGAGAAATGACTTTTTGGAGAAGGATTTTTGTCTGCACATGAAGTCAAGATTTCAGCTTAGTAATGTAGGCGATGGGGATTTAGAGGGGCCTACGCCTAGTGTACAAATCATTATTTGCTATGTTTCAGAGAGAAATAGCATTTTAGTGCAACCTCTAGTAGTTTTAATAAATATATTTTGATTATAAAGATGGTGCCTGGAAAGTGTTTTTTTGTAAGTCTAAGCTCTCAGCAATAGAAAGGTTAGAGAAGTCATTCATTTAATCGAACTCATGGTTTTTTTTTAATGTCTCCTGGCTCTTGCAATAATTTAGCTGAGATTGATCAGCAGAGGAGAGCCTGCATAGGCTAGATATTAACCCGATTCCAGAGGCTGAGGTCCTGGGATCCCGTACACTGTGTAATTATTTTTGGAGCAAGGAATGTAACAACTGACATTTAGCTTCTGGACCAGAGCTCTGTGGGTCTGCTGTTGGCCAGCTTCTGTTGTCTTTACAGGGGCTGATTTTTGTATTGCTAAAAAGAGGAAATGCAAAAACAATAGCTGTTGTGAGCTTTTTGGGCTATTTGGCTGTGTTCTGGAAGTTTTTCTTCCTGATGTTTCACCATGGAAGCAAAAATAATGACCAGTTGAGTGGTGTGCATACTGAGTGTTGGTGAGGAAGTTTGGAGCTCCCTCATCCACCTTCATGTGATTCTCTATAGCTAAGCCAGGCTCACATTGGACAGTTATTCAATGGGATGGTGTCTTCAAGCAGCAGACAGCCCTCTATCAAAGACACATAGCCATCTTACGGCTCACTTACCTCTGACCATCCTAAATCTCTTGCTAGGATCCTCTTGTCTCAACCTTTCCTGGGGGCAAACTAAATACAAGGTACAGTAACCCCTCATCTATCGCGGGGGTTAGGGATCTGACCCAACCTGTGATATTTGAAAATCCACAACAGGGGTCCTCAAAGTTTTCAACCAGCACCACCCAGACACCACTGGGGGCCGGATCCCAGTCCAAAAGCAGCTGTGGAGGCTTGCTTGCTCACAAAACAGGGGGTAGGTGGGGGGTTGCAATTGGTCCCAGGGGCCGGATTCAGGACCTTGGGGGGCCGCATCCGGCCCCGGGGCCTTAGGTTGAGGACCCCTGATCCACAATATGCGGATGCAGGTCAGTTAAAAAGTCTTTAAGCAACTGAGCTGTTTTAAACATTGTGCACTGCTTCTTCCAACCCCCCCCCCAGGGTGAGGGGGAGTGGTGCACGATGCCTCCATGGAAGCAAGCTCCAGCTGGAGCACGGGGCTTGCAAGGGGGGGGGAGGTTTTAAAAGCCGGGCTAAGCTCAAGCAGTTCCACGATATAGCAGGACTGCAGTATATGAACCCCAAAAGGGCGGGGGGGGCTGTATCATTTAATTATATGTAGTGTTAAAATACATGACTGAGAAATTAGACTTACCCTGTTTCCGTGAAAATAAGACCTCCCCCCAAAATAAGCCCTAGCAGGATTTCTATGCATTTGTTAAATATAAGCCCTACCCTGATAATAAGACCTAGTGATGGGTGTGGCTATGGTTGTGTGCAGGGCTGACATACAAGCATATTGTACTTAAGACATCCCCTGAAAATAAGCCCTAGTGTGTCTTCTTGAGAAAAAATAAATATAAGACAGTGTCTTATTTTCAGGGAAACACGGTATGTGCTTCTGGCTTGAAGACCAACCACAAAACAAAGTTAATCTGCAGACTAAGTAAGGTGAGGAATTTGTTGCGACAATCACACGTGATCAGAACTTAAGGCATCCATTCCTCTAATGACAGACAATCTCTGATATTTTAGATGTTCCTCCATTTGCTTCAATTGCCAAAATGGGATCTGACACTAGTATTTGGCCTCTATGGATGTATTAATAAACAATGTGGCCATGTGTTTGTAGAAAACAATGATTTATTCTGGACCTAAGATTGGAAGGCAGTATTTTTCTATACATAATATTTTTGTTGACCTTTAGAAAAGAGGTATTTTCAGGCCAGACTTTGACCTGCTTCTGTTTTCTCTGCCATGCAGCCTTCATCTTTCAAAGCTATCTCCAGAAACATAGAAGTGGGCTTCACAGACTTTGGCCTGTTCCAAAATCCAACAATAATGTATACAAAAGGGTTACTTGCACTGTGAAAAGAGTCCATTAACAGAGTAATCTTTCCTAACATAAACCTCTCAACCCTGCGAACCCAAGTGGCTGCAATATTGGCGATTCTAACTGGTGCATTAACTATAAGAAAAAGAAGAACGAGGGCTACAATGGTGACATCAATTCTTGCTAGCGGGGTTTGCTGGTTTCTTTTATGCATCTGGATCCAAATGGCCACAGTGAAAAAGACCATGATGGGAAGGAAAAAAATAAACTCAATGATGAGTTCAATTATATTGGCAGCTTTGCAATTGACGAGAAGTGTGTTAAGGTTTATGTCAAATCTTGGATTGCAAGCGTAATAGTTCACAAATGACACTACACAGGACAGTCCCCACAAAAATATGCAAATTGCAACTGATAAATTCTTTGGGCGATGATGCTGATACCAGGCTGGAGAGGTAACAATAAGGTACCTTTCCATGGCAATAATAGTAATGAAATAAAAGTTGGTGTCAAATCCACATATATGCAGAATTTGCATTATCCGTTGAAATATCAAGCTGGGATGCAGCCGTGTGAAATATGTAATAACCACCACAAAGTTGCAGAAAATCATAAGAAGATTAGCTACTGTCATATTAAAAAAATACAGAGTTAGCTGCGTCTTCTTGACCTTACAGCAGAAAAGCCATAAAATGATTAAATTCCCTATTGCCCCTAAGAGGCAGATTGCTATGGAGGTGATGAGCATTCTTTCCTTTAAAATATGTAGCAACGTTCTTGGAAGCGAGAAAAGCACGTCTCCTTGTTTTGCTGGTTGCGGCCACAGAGGGGGAAGACCAGGTGTTTGCCTCTGTCAACATGATGGTCCATCGTTTTTCTCAACCTGCCAAAATAAAACACATTTTGCTGTTAAGGTGTTGATTTGAGACGTTGTAAGAGAGATGGGAAACATCTAAGAAGAACTGGCAAGCCACTCCAGTATTCCAGCCAAGAAAATTCCATGGACATGGGGTCACGAAGGGTCGGTTACGACTGTAACGGCACCACACACACACACACACACACACACACACACACACACACACACACACACACACACACACACACACACAAGAACACAAAGAACATAAGAAGAGCCATGCTGGATCAGGCTAAGGGCCCATCTAGTCCAGCTTCCTGTATCTCACAGCGGCCCCACCAGATGCATTTGGGAGCGCATGAGACTAGATATCTGTCTCCTGATACTACTCCCCTGCATCTGGCCCTTGAAGTACCCTGGTTTTAAAGCCTGGAGATTACACATCTCCATCATGGTTTGTAACCTGTGATGGACTTTTCCTCCAGGAATCTGTCCAATCCCCTTTTGAAGGCATCCAGGCCAGATGCCATTACCACATCCTGTGGCAGGGAGTTCCATAGACTTACTCTCCCAGCCCTCAATTTGAGTGTATGTCCCCTAGTTCTGGTATTCTGGGAGAGAGAGAAGAGCTTCCCTCTATCCACTTTACTCATACCCTGCATTATTTTGTATGTCTCAATCATATCCCCCCCTCAAGCGCCTTTTTTCCAGACTAAAGAAGCCCAAATGTTTTAGCCTTTCTTCATAAGGGAGGTGCCCCAGGCCAGTAATCATTTTAGTCACTCTCTTCTGCACCTTTTCCAGTTCCACTATGTCTTTCTTGAGATGCGGTGACCAGAATTGTACACAATACGCCAGGTGGGGCCTCACTATTGTTTTGTATAATGGCATTATAATGTTGGCTGTTTTATTTTCAATCCCCTTTTTGATAATCCCTAGCATGGAATTGGCCTTCTTCACCGCTGCCACACATTGGGGAGACACCTTCATGGAGCTGTCCACCAACACACCTAGATCTCTTTCCTGATCCATCACGGATAACTCAGAGCCCATGAGTTGATAGATGAAGTTTGGATTTTTTGCCCCAATATGCATTACTTTACATTTGGTTACATTAAAATGCATTTGCCATTTCTCAGCCCATTCCTCCAATTTGGAGAGATCCTTCTGGAGCTCTTCACAATCTTCTCTGGTTTTCACCACACGGAAAAGTTTTGTGTCATCTGCAAACTTGGCCACCTCACTGTTTATCCCTGTCTCCAGGTCATTTATGAACAGATTGAAAAGCACCGGTCCCAGGACAGAGCACTGGGGCACACCGCTTTTCACTTCTCTCTATTGTGAAAATTTCCCATTGACACCTACTCTTTGTTTCCGGGATCTCAACCAGTTCTCAATCCATAAGAGGACCTGTCCTCTTATCCCCTGACTGTGCAATTTTCTCAGCAGCCTTTGGTGAGGGACTGTGTCAAAAGCCTTTTGAAAATCCAGATAGACTATATCCACCGGTTCACCCAAATCCACGTGCCTGTTGACCTTTTCAAAAAATTCTAACAGGTTTGTCAGACAAGATTTACCCTTACAGAAGCCATGCTGATTTTCTCTCAGCAAGGTTTGTTCTTCTATGTGTTTTAAGATTTTCTCTTGGATGAGGCTTTCCACCATCTTCCCTGGGACAGATGTAAGGCTAACTGGCCTGTAGTTTCCTGGGTCCCCCCTCCTTCCTTTTTTAAAAATTGGTGTGACATCTGCTATCCTCCAGTCCTCCGGCACTGTGGCCGTTTTAAGAGACAAGTTGCATATAACCGTTAAGAGATCTGCAATTTCATTTCTCAGTTCCCTAATAACCCTTGGGTGGATGCCATCTGGGCCCGGTGACTTGTTAATCCTCAAATTATCAATTAGTCCTAAAACCTCCTCTCTTTTAACCTGTATTTGATTTAATTCTTTAGTCAAGAGGGGCGGCTCAGGCAGTGGAATCTGCTCAAGGTCCTCTGTCGTGAAGACAGACGCAAAGAACTCATTCAATTTCTCTGCAATGTCCAAGTCCTCCTTAACCTCCCCTTTTCCTCCCTCACCATCCAGAGGGCCAATTGGTTCTCTGGCAGGTTTTCTACTTCTAACATATTTAAAGAAGCTTTTATTATTACCCTTTATATTGCTAGCCATACGTTCCTCAAAATCTTTATTTGCCTCCCTTATCATCTTCTTACATTTCTTTTGCCAGAGTTTGTGTTCCTTTTTATTTTCCTCATTTGGGGAGGATTTCCATTTACAGAAAGACCTCTCCTTGTGCTTTAGAGCCTCTCTAACTCCACTCGTTAACCATGCCGGTGTCCTCTTGGACTTAAATGAGCTCTTCTTTCTTTGTGGTATGCACTTGTGCTGGGCCTCTATTATTGTTGTTTTAAAGAGGCTCCATGCACTCTGAAGAGATTGGATTCTTCTAACTTTCCCCTTCAATTTCTCTCTAACTAGTTTCCTCATCTGAGGGAAGTTTGCCCTTCGAAAATCAAGGGTTTTTATTTCTGATTTGGTTGACACTCTTCCTCCGACATGCATGGCAAAGGAAATTGCAGCATGGTCACTGTTCCCCAGAGGCTCAGTGACATTCACATCCCTGGCCAGGTCCTGAGTATCGCACAGTATTAGATCCAGAGTTGCCTGTTCTCGGGTGGGCTCCATGACAAGTTGCTCTAAGGCACAGTCATTCAGCAAGTCGAGAAACCCAGTTTCTCTTTCTTGCCCGGAGCTCGCATTGGCCCAGTCAATGTGGGGATAATTGAAGTCCCCCATGATTACTATCCTATCCCTCTTAGCCACCTCCATGATTTCTCTCCTCATTTCAAGGTCCCCCTCAAGTTTTTGATCTGGTGGACGATAGAATACTCCAACTATCACATCACTCCTTGGACCTGGTAGTTACACACACACACACACACACACACACACACACACACACACACACACACACACACACACACACACACGAGAGAGAGAGAGAGGGGAAACATTTAAGATGATCATGAAATAGGATGTTGGTGTTTATCACCCAGCTTCTGCAAATCTGGAGTAGAAAAGCCCTGGTTTGTATCTCTACCTGCACAGCTGGCCGTTCACTATAATATTGTGAGGATAGCTTTGAACTTCTTGTTAGGGGACAACAGGATAGCTGGATACATGACCAATCAAGTGTGGGTTTTCATTATTTCTCTGCAATGCAGGGCCCTTTTCTTCTCCATAATCCATCGACACAAAGGAAAAGTCAGTCAGGTCATGAGTTATGCTGTACAAACCCGGCCTGATTGTCAGTGAGTTATCCTGCATTACAGAGTAGGATCACTTTGCACCTCAGGGCCAGCCTATCTCTCTCCTTCTCCCCTATGCTGTTTGTCTGATAACTTTGATCAAGTGGTGTTATTTTGTGGTATCTCGGTGACTGAAATCTAGTCTGCTACAACTAGAATCAACAGAATGTACAGAGGAGCTAATTCGTTAAATTCCCCGTGATTCAATGGGACGACTCAAGTTGCAACTCACCCTGGGTCTCTTCCCCAGTGTAATTTAATGGCTATCCCTACGTGTTCCATTTCTGTAGGGCAGCAACAGACTTCAACAGAATTCCAATGAACAGACTGATTTCAAAGGAATCCCATGCAGAAGTCCTGGAAAAAAAATCACACACATCATTTAGAAGAATCCCATTCTATTGAATTTTCTGGCCAACATTCACAGCCATGTCACATACCCAGCTGTGATCATGGGCTTACCAAAGTCCAACTAGGGCCTGGGTATCCCATAGGTCACTCTGGAGCTGATACGCACTAAGACACTGAGCTTCCTTTGGTAGACTTAGCATGTGTTATTTTCAAAACGAAGAAGAAATGAACCTTGTTTTTCAGCAGGGGTTCGTATAAAAGGAAGTAGCTGATAAAGGTGAGACTTGATTTAGTTGTTCCTGCTTTTTCTCTACTCTTCCATTCACACATCCCATCTATCAAGTTGGTGGAGGTGTGTTCCAGCTGTAGTTATTTGTTTAGCAACCTCTCCTCTGATGTGATTTTTAAAAGGAGGAATGAGGCATTTGCAAAATTGTCTTGGGATGTTGCTAGAAGGGTTTTAAACAGATACAGAATGATGTACAGGATAAGAGGAATTAAGGTTTAAATGTCCAGAGGCATAAGCAGTGACAAAACAGAAAAGTCAATACTAACACGGTCATATTCCAATTCTATGTCTTCTTTCATCATGTTTTGCTCTTCACTGCCATATATTCTTGTGAAAATGCAAGACACTCCACAACTATGATTTGTTTCCTATGCAACAAATAGAATACTGGAATCATGTGATCTCACAGCCATTCATTGGTGGGGGCATTGTGAAATCACTTGTTAGCAACAGTGGAATCACCCTCAGTCCATTCTAATCTTATTTCAGTTCAAGGCCTTGAACCTGTACCTGGAAAGAGATAAAGACTGTGCTTATTTCATGTTCTCCTTGGTTTTCTTGATAAACTTTAGTGATCATCAGGCATAGGAATTTTTTCAGCAGTTTGCATAATAGGGTGAGAGTAGAGGGTGTATAGATATAAATAACGTAAATGGGGGAGGGGAGGGGATCTGCTTAAGCACAAGGTACTTAATTTAAGCTTTTGAAGCTCCAGTTCTGTTTTGTTATGGAAATCCAGTAATCTTTAGAATCACTGCCCGTCCACTTTCTTTGAAATCAGAGCTAGTTGAAAGACACTTCTGTCTAGTCATCTCTATCAGAGGTAACATTCATTACAAGCAAACTTTTAAAAAAATCATAATAATGGCCCATCTTTTGTGAAGCCCCCTCTCCGTGGAAAGTACATTTGGTTTCGCCTATAGGAAATATCTGAATGTCCATCATAGTATGGGATTTACATCTTTTAACACATTGGTTCACAATTTCAGATGTTCTCGCACTAGAGCCCCCAGAAATCCTGGTCAGAGCTAGTGGCAAAAGCTTCTGGGAGTTTTAGTCCAAGAACATCTGGGGACCCAATGTTGGGAATGATTGTATCAACAGTTTCTTGAGGATCTGCTCTTCTCATTTTCCCCCTGTTGGAGAACATACCTAATCAAACTTTGCACATGAGCAGAGTTCATCTAATATATTATTCTTGTGCATGTCTTTCGCCATTTATTTCACTTTGAATGATTAGCTGTAACAATCTGTACCCAGAGTAGCTATTTTGCTAGATGATGCAGTATATAAGTTTAATAAATAAATAAATAAATTAAATTTCATTTTTCATTATTTATCCAAAGTACTGTATTCTACTTTTTGAGTCTTTCTTTCTTTCTTTCTTTCTTTCTTTCTTTCTTTCTTTCTTCAGCTTTTAGATTGCCAAATTTATCCACCTTAGCAACTTTCCTTCTAATTTTCAGGGCTTTATTCCTAGCATACAGCACGTCATCTGTGCAGGCTCTGTCACAATCAGTACTAAAACAAATCACCAATGTAGTTTCCAAAAACCCCAAATCATCCTGTCCCCATCCTTGACCAAACCATGGGACAAAAATTTCAATCTGATTACATCCATGCACAAGATAACATGCACAAGGATTGAATGAGTCTTCGCTTTGCCTTCCTTCTTTTGTGTGTGTGTGTGTGTGTGTGTGTGTGTGTGTGTGTGTGTGTGTGTGTGCGTGTATGAATTGATTTTGATTATGATTACCATGATGATTTATTTTTCTCACCTATGCACTTTAAACCATTCCATGTCACTGAGTTATAGCTTATACTTGCCCTGTAGGGAGCCCCTTTCATACGCCTGTTGACGGCACAAGCAAACACACAATCCTAACATTTTTGCTTCAGAAAAGGCCAGAAGAGAACATCACTGGGAGGTGCTTTCACACTTAATTGGCACAGCCTGCTTAATTGTGCCTTTCAGATTCTCACTAATCAGAAGACCATTGGAAAAGATAAGTTGAGATAGTGAAAACTTCATATTAATAACTCCTCTGTGGCCCAGTCAGATTGGTTTGGTGCCCCTTATCTTAGTGTATCGACACAAATGAACATTGCAAATAGTGTAATGAACCTGCTATCATCAGATCTATCACCAAAAAAATCATTCTCTGTGGCTGAAAGATAATTCTATATCAGACTTCCCATAGAAGTTCCTCAGTGTCTTAGGGCTCTATCACACATCCTTTAAAATCCTCATCTAATTTTCAGATAAACCGTTTCCAAAAATCTTGTCCCCACGGCCACCAGGCCTAAAAAAAACATCCAACAATCCAATAATGCCCCTTCTAGCAAGCTTTCCAAGACCTACCTCGGGTGTTGGGTATTTTTTGCTCCGGTTTGAAATGCACATTTTTCTGTGGGAGCCATATGAAAACATCCAGGGCTGGTCAGTGCTTTTTTCTATTTTTTATTTTTATCCCCCCCCAGCACCTATCAGCTGGCCTTTGGCGCTTTTTAATTTTTATTTTTTTCCTAGTGCCAACCAGCTGGCCCTGGGGCTGGTCAGTGCTTTTTTCTATTTTTTTATTCCCCCCAGCGCCCATCATCTGGCCTTCAGCACTGGGGGTGGAGCATGGGATAAAAAAGCTCTGTCACGTGACCAGGAAAGGAGAAAAGCCAGACTTTCACAATGAACGGATCTTCCCCGTCATGGGATAGCGGCCTTAGAGGCCTCCAAGAATCCTTGAGAAATGCTTTCAATTCAAAATTTTTAAAACAGATTTTGACATGCTCCGCCTACAGTGCAAGCACAGGAGTAACTCTTCTTGGAAGTAATCTGTTTCATTTCAAAAACTTCATGAGACAGCTGCAGAAGATTCCGAAATGCCCCGCAGAGACGCATAAATACCTTATACAGTCATACCTCGGATAACAAATATTTCAGATAACAAACGGAAATTTCCAGGTATAGGGCTGCCTCAGATAACAAATGTTCCCTATGGGCTGCCTCGGATAACAAATGTTTCAAAATGCCTTGCAAAAAAGTATACCCAGGATGCATTGCACCCCCCCCCCACACACACACAGTTTGTGGAGGGGTGGGAGGAGTTAGAGTGTTTCTTAATGGTGTTTTGGAGACATTCGGACATTTTTTCACTGATGGATTTGGACCTTTCAAACTTGAAAAGGTAGGGAGCTAGTTCTGGGGGTTTGTGTTCCAGCACTGCATGCCTTTAAAGTGCACTTTATAAAGAGATCTGGGGAAAAAACAGCTTTTTATCCCTTTTTCAGACCTCTGGAATGGATTAATCGGTTTCCCATTCATTTCAATGGGAAACTATGTTTCGGATAACAATTTTTTCAGATAACAAATTGCCTCTGGGAATGAATTAAATTCGTTATCAGAGGCACCACTGTATGTGTGAATTCACGGATCCAAGCTTCCATCTATACATATAAATTAGCACATGAATATGTATGAATCAAAGTCATCTTTAGTCCTCTTTTATTGATTATGCATTTTCTCTCTCTTAGGGTATAAAGGGCCACTCTTTTTGGATTGAGAATAAACACAATCAAGAAGTTATAACACACTTCAAAATCCAACTCTATGGATGATCATTGACAGAATAAAGCTTAGACTGGACAAGCAGCATGCCTGCATTGTGCTTTATACTGTACAATAGAAGATAAATAAATATATAGGATTTTTTTATTTCATATGAGCCACAACCAGCAACAAGCCCTTTCTCTAGAGGGCATCCTTTATTAAACAGAAATATTCACTGCTGTAAAAGAGGAATTTGTCCTTTAAAGCCCACAAAATTTTCAAGATGGTTCTTCATCAACTTCTCTTGTTGGTGCCATATTTTCTTCAGCTTCCAAAGCTCTTTCAAGAAAAATAAAGACAGACTCTTCTGAGGTTTTCTTCCAACATCCAACAATCACAAAGATCAGTGGATTAACCGCACAGTTGATGGAATCTAATAACTGAGTAATTGTAATCAAAAGAAACACATCCAATTCTGGAATCCAATATATAATATTATGAGTAGTTCTAACTGGTGTGTCAGTCAGAAAGTACAGAACAACAGTAAATATAATGGTGACATCAAGCCTTGCCAGTGTCTGAGTCCTGATCAAAATGGCTAAAGTGGATTGAATCATGACTGGGAGAAAAATCACTAAGTCAATGACAATTCTTATTAGATTTGATGTTTTACAGTCAATTGCAAATTGATTATAAGTGATGATGAAATCTGCATTGCAAGCCACATTGTCCACCACGGAGGTCAGGAAAGACAAGCTCCACAAAATGGCGCACACCATGATTGCTGCAAGCCGTGGCCGGTGACGTTTATTCCAAGCTGGCCAGAAGAGGATCAGACACCGCTCAGCACAGATTGCTGTTAAGATATAGAACCTCGTGTTGTACCCTAATGTCTGCAGCATCTCTACTAGATGTATGAGAAAGAGCTTTATATTGCTTTGTAAATAAATCCTCTGAAAAATTACAAATACATCAATAAGTACAATAATATTAGCAAAAGCGATATTCTGGAAATAAAGGAAAAACCTAGAATTCCTGCATCTTTGGCAGAAAAGATAGATGACGATTACATTTCCAATTAATCCCATAATTGCTACTGGGATACAGAGGAGCATAATTATCTCATTTAAAAGGAGTACTCTTTCGGCTGGCTTAGCTGCAGCAGCAATGGAGGGAGATGATACATTTGCCTCTGCCATCTTGAAAGTCGTCATGTAGATCAAGGGATTCCGCTCCATCTGTCAAAATCAAACACAATCTGGCGTAAGCAGGGCTGGCACGTCCATTAAGGCGAACTAGGCAGTTGCCTAGGGTGTCAAAATGGACAGGGGGTGCCGGCCACTGCCGTCCGTCCCCCCACCCGTCGCCGTCCGCTCCCCGCCCGCTGCCACCACTGCCGCCAGGGACATAAGAACATAAGAGCATAAGAAGAGCCATGCTGAATCAGGCCAAAGGCCCATCTAGTCCAGCTTCCTGTATCTCACAGTGGCCCCACCAGATGCGTTTGGGAGCGCATGAGACTAGATATCTGTCTCCTGATACCACTCCCCTGCATCTGGTCCTTGAGGTACCCCGGTTTTAAGCTTGGAGATGATACATCTCCTTCACGGCTTGTAACCTGTGATGGACTTTTCCTCCAGGAATCTGTCCAATCCCCTTTTGAAGGCATCCAGAAAAACGACAATGAATAGAATGTGAAAAAGACCCAATAGAAAAATTAGCAAGAAAGAACAATCATCCAGAAACCTAGAAGAGAGGTAGGTGTAAAAAGAGTATAGAAAAGAATAAAGTCTCCCACCTTCCTGTGTGCAGTAGTACCCCCAGATAAATTCAATAAAATATCATATACTCTGACGTTCTGCTTATTTCAAACTTCTCCCAACAGACTAGGTTTTTCCACTATATTATTTACATATTCTTGAATTTTTTTCCATCCTGATTCCAAATTAACTTCAGACTTCTTATGCCATTTCCCACTTCTGTCCCCCAAGTCATAATATCTTTTTAGTCGAACTCTCCAATCATTAACATCTGGTATTTTACAGTCTTTCCACATACTCGCTATCTCCACTCTCGCTGCCACTGTGGCATGTAGCATAAATTTCCTATCCGTGATTTTTATATCATCCCCCATAATGCTTAAAAGGAGACATTCCGGTTCTTTCTTAAATTGGTATTTTAAAATTTTCTTTAGTTCAGAATAAATATTCTCCCAAAATGTTTTAATTAGGCTGCAGGACCACCACATATGTATGAATGTTCCTGTAGCTTTCTTGCATCTCCAACATGTGCTACTTTGGTTTCTATAAATTTTTGCCAATTTCTGGGGGGTAAAATACCATTTATATAGCATTTTATAAACATTTCCCTTAATATCCATATTTGATGTTAATTTCAAATCAATTTTCCATAGTCTTTCCCATTTATTTAAATTAATGTTTCTTCCAAGTGTTTGAGCCCAATTTACCATGGTTTCTTTTATCTGCTCTTCCTTAGTATCCCACTCCAGCAAAAGATTATAATTTTTTAATGTATTTTTCTTTTCCCTGCAGTATTTCTTCAAATTTAGTAATTTGCTTTTCAAATCCAATTTTTAAATCTTCTTGAAACTTGTGGTTAATTTGATAGTACTCCAACCAGACATTTAGATACCTCTTTATCTTTTAATAGTTTTTAAGCTTTAATTCCCCTATTTCTTCTTCCAGCAGCTGCTTATAGGTGGGCCATCCTGTCTCCATATTGGTTTTCCTTAAAGTAAGGTATGCCAAGGATGAGCACCACCATGGCGTTTTTGGTTCCAGGATGCCTTTGTATTTATACCATACATTTAATAAAGATTGATGTATTATGTGTTTATTAAATTCCTTATTGTACTTCCTTTTTTCGCAAAGCATGTAATGGTGCCAACCAGAATTTAGACCATATCCTTCCAGGTCTAGCACTTCTTTACCATCCAAATTTACCCACTCTCTCAACCACCAGAGGGCCACTGCGTTATTATATAATTCCATGTCTGGAAGTCCCAATCCTCCTCTGTTCTTGTGGTCTATTAATATTTTATGCTTTATCCTTGGTCTTTCCCCCCTCCACATGAACTTCAAAATTTCCTTCCTCCAGTCCTTAAAGCAGCTGGCACTACCCAAAATAGGTAAGTTTTGAAACAGAAAAATTAACTTTGGGAGAACCGTCATTTTTATTATCGATATCCTCCCCAATAAAGAGAAGTTCATCTTTCCCCAAAAGTCCAATTTTTTTTATATCTTTCCAAACTTGTTGATAATTTTCCTGAATTAGATTTATATTTTTATCCGCAATACTTCATTTTTTTTTTACAATTTTAATTCCCATTTTTTCTTCCAACTCTACTCTGTCTTTAATTTCCATATTCTTAACTATTAAGTTTGACTTTTGGTAGTTGATCTTTAATCCCACGACTCTCCCAATTTGTCTGATTTCTTCTAACACCTTTGGTACACTTACTTGTGGGTCTTCCAGTGTAAAAATTACATCATCCGCATATGCCCTCAGTTTATACTGATGGTGACCAATCATTATCCCTCTAATTTCGTGGTTTGATCTTATTCTTTGCAGGAATGGTTCCAAGGTTAAAATAAAAAGTAATAGGGATAGAGGGCACCCCTGACATGTGCCTCTCCCTATCTCTATTAATTCAATGACTCTCCCATTAATTATAATGTTTGCCTTTTGCGTTGAATATATTGCTGTAATCGCATTCTGGAATCTTTGGCCCACTTGTAAAATTTCATTATTATTATTATTATTATTATTATTTTTTAGGAATTTCCATGAGACCCGGTCAAATGCCTTTTCGGCATCGACTGGTAACACCACTGCTGTTTTACCCCTATTAAATTCAAGGCATTCCATAATATCTATGATATTCCTTATGTTGTCTTTTATCTGCCTGCCTTTTAAAAAGCCTGATTGGTTTTTGTGTATAATTTCTTCTAATATTAATTTCAGCCTTTTTGCCAATAAATTGGTGAAAATTTTATAATCTGTATTTAATAAGGAAATTGCTTGAAAATCAGCAGGAGTTGGAATTCCTTTCTTTTGCTTGGGGATTAATACTATATGTGCCTCTTGCCATGAGCTCGAGATTATGCCTGTTTCTAAAATGTTGTTTATAATATCTTTTAAGGTTATAAGGAATGAATCGTCCATAACATTGTAAAATTCAATAGGGAAGCCGTCCGGGCCTGGAGCCTTTCCCGTCTTCATTTCTGAAACCACATCTTTAATTTCTGTTACATTTGTTGGATCATTTAGTTTCTTAATCAGTTCCTGTCTTATCTTTATCGTTTTCAAAATGTTTTCATATCTTCCTAAATTCTCGAATTCTTCTTGATCTTCTGTGTATAGTTTTTGGTAGAAAATGCCAATTTCCTTGCTGATTTCTTTTTGGTTAATACTAATATTCTCCCCTATCTTTAATTTGTTTATTATCTTTTCTAATTTTCTCTCTTTCAATTGCCAAGACAGAAATTTGCCAGGTTTATTGGCTTCATTAAAAAATTTATACTTCCAAAAGGTATTTTCTCATTCCATTTCTTTATCTACTATAAATTCATATTCATTTCTCAATATTTTTAGTTCCTTTAATATCTTGTCTCTCTTTTCTTTTTTTTCCCATAATTCCTTTTCCTTCCTTTTAATTTCCATTTCTAAATCTTTTTTTCTTTTCTCTCTTTGTTTCCTATCCCAAGCATTCTTACCAATTAAAAAACCCCTCATCACGCATTTCCCTGCCTCCCATACTATATTTTCATCACAACCTTTATTAGCATTATCTTTCTGAAATTGAATCCATGTCTTTTTTGCTTCTTCAATAATTCTTTCATTTTTAAATAGAGATGTATTTAATGCCCATTTTTCCTACTTAAATCCTTTGGGAGTATAAATAAAATGTCCGGATTGTGGTCAGAGAAAATTTTTGGTCTTATCTCAGTTTTTCCGGCTCTTATTTTTAACTGCTTAGCAATCCAGATCTGGTCTATTCTCGTTGCTGTTCTCTTTGACTGTGAATAGAACGTAAATTCTTTTCTAACTGGATTTTTAAATCTCCATATGTCCACCAGATTCAAATTTTCATATAAATCTATGAAACTTTTGGGCAAGATTTTCCTACTTTGAGATTGTATGTCTGATAATTTGTCTATTTCCGGCTCCATCACCCCGTTAAAGTCCCCCATCATAATTACCTTCGAATTGTTAAATTCTAACAATTTCTTTTCCAGATCTCTAAAAAATGATGCTTTACCTCCATTAGGAGCGTACACTCCCACTAAAATAATTTCTTCTCCTTCGTTGGTAATTTTAGTCATAATCAATCTTCCCTTATCGTCTGACCATAGAAATTTGGGTTCCCACTTCGCCTTAACATATATCACTTCCCCCCTTTTCTTTTTTTGATTGACTGATATAAACTCCTCCCCTAGTCTCAGATTCTTAAGAACTCTTACATGTTTTTGATTTATGTGGGTCTCCTGGAAACAAATTATGTCCCATTGTTGTTTCCTTAGGCTATGTGTTACTCTATTTCTCTTCTTTTTATTATTTAATCCGTTCACGTTAAACGAAATTATTTTAATTTGTGACATTAAGAACAAAATTTTATTATTATAAATGTTAAGTCTAAAATGGTTCAGTCTAAACTCTTGGAACAAGAAGGGGAAAGTCAAGGGGAAAGTCAAGGGGGGGAGACTGCTCAATTAGTCTGCTTAGCCAAGTACACTTAGCGAATACACTTAACGAGTAAAGCAAGAGATATTTAAACTACAGATCCTTCTCAAGCTCTTCACAATCTTCTCTGGTTTTTACCACACAGAAAAGTTTCATGTCATCCGCAAACTTGGCCACCTCAGTGCTTATCCCTGTCTCCAGATCATTTATGAACAGATTGAAAAGGCCCTTGTAAGCAAACAAGACCTGATCAGTTGCCCATGGCCAGCTAGCATCTCTGTGCCACAGTCAATCACATTGGAATCAAATAAACCATGGCACGAAGCATGGTCTTCTGGACATACTTTGGAGAACCACTCATAGAACTTGTTCATCCAGGGTTAGCACATTGCAAGAGGAAGCAGACCAACTCATGTGTGTTATCGCCAGTTTTGAAGTCTAGGCTTTTCTATCATTCCACACTAAATGCTAGGGGAAAATACTTTATTTCAAGAAACTTTCCTGCAGTTTTCAGCTCCACCAGGAACAAAGCTTTTGTACAGTGAATGGTACTTACCCAACTATTTATGAATGAGCCATCCCAGGATACTTTTTATTAAACTGGAGTAGCTTCCAACAACATATTCTTGCCAGGAAAATCCACCCCTCCCCCAACTACTATGAGTTGCCTCAAGGAAAAGGAAAAGCCAAAATGGATCGTCCTAAAAATTCCTGGTGTTTCAACCCTGATAACTCTGGTTCCTCAACACCAAAGCAAGCAGATCCTTAGCCATCATTCTAGAAGTAAACCTTTTTCCAGAGCCATTGGCTCTGTCTAACCCAGGGTGCAGCTCACTTTTAAAGAAAGTCAACAGTATTCCTGATCAGCCAGCTGGTGGCAATAAGCAACCAAGAGTATCTGGAGGGGATGGATACCTGCCTATTTGTAATTAAAAGGAAAGCTGAGATCTCTGAGGCCTGTTGGAGCTTCTTGTGTCAGACTCTCAAAGCTTGACACTCCCGCAGATGGTCATGAAAAGCAGGTATATACCCGTCTTAATCTCCCCACCTTTTGTGATCACTGTTCTGCTCTCCTCAGGACTAGCACCCTTCCAAGACATGACCTCATTCACTGTGATGACATCTTCCTCATGCAATAAATGGATGATGAGAACCTGATGACCTCACAACAATTGTTAGCTGGATGACAATGAAATTCCTAGTAGGAACGCTCTAGATTCGCTTAACTGCAGCTGACATTTCTGGCTCTGGGTAATATGAAAGACTAGTCAGAGCCTGTGGAAAGAAATAAGTGAGAAATGTGTAAATGTGTTGGAACAATCTTAGTGCAAGAAGAACCAAAGGAAGAATGGAGTAGAATTGTCATGCAGGATGTAGTTCAATTAGAACAAGAATCAAGCCATATGTTAGATTCAGAGTGGGAGGGAAGGAGGGACTTGATATTGCCAAAAAGACAATATTTCTAAGAGCACTGATCAGGTATACCATGTCATTCATTTCAAAAATCCTGCATTCCTCTCTCATATTTGCCAGCATACTATTATTAGCAATACTTCTGTGTGAATCTGAGGAAATCAGAAGGAAACTAGATAGCTGGCATTAAAGGGAAAGGCAAGTGATAGGTGGATCCTCACCCCATCCCACCTCCCATAAAGCCCATGACCTCTGATGAAATCCAGTATTAAGTTGCAGCAGGAATAGGACCATTGAATCCATGGAGATCTGCTGAGTCAACTCCTTGGTAAGCCCCATTGATTCAAACAGCCCAACTCTAATTGCGATTTTTGATGTAGATTTCTCTGCAGTTACAAAAATGCACTTCAAAAACAAAAATTCATCCTTCCCCCTAAATTCCTCTTTCCAGGTGTGCAGAAAGCTTTCAGGACAAGGTATGGTCAGAACTTATGCAATGTGGAATGACCTTTCACTGATGCTACAGCAAGCTCTCCCTACACAGCCCCCATTTGATATTAGTCTCTGCTTGCGCCATCCATGTGGTCCTAGAGAGATAGTGGGTGTGAAAAGCCAGCATAGAGGCTGCTCAGAAATAGATGGGTGATTATAAATTGCAACAAAATCTAGAGAATATCATGGTTGTGTCAATCAGCTGAATGAAATGCTTCAGTCAGTTCTGGCAAGAGTTTTATTCTCCTTGAAAGAAGAAGAATATAGCTGATCTTCTGTGATCTGTCACTTTCTCTCTGCAATCAGGTGGTAGTGGTTGCTGGAAAAGTCTTTAGTCTGCTTCTGATACCCTGATGGTACCTTTTCCTGAAGTATGAGGATTTAGCTTCCATTAACTGCCCTTCCATTCTCTCCATACTAGAATCCTATTAAGCAGTCTATAGAGAAAGTTTGTTCACTTCTGTAAGAAGATTATTATGGCCAAATGGGAAATAATATTCCCGAAGCATTATAGACTGCAGAGCAATATATAGTAGGGGTGTGTCATTCAGAGTTTGGGGTGTTTGTGGGTGATATTTTTGATTTGTTTTGTTTGTTTTGGATTGTTATGGACCACAATCCTCAGAATTCTCTTAAAATTCCCAAGGGCAAATTTTTTGGTTTTCCAAACCAGAACCACACCTAGGGACACATCATCATCACCACCACCACCACCACCACCACCACCACCTGGAGCAAGGCCTAATCTTTGGAGTCTGGAGGTCCTCAGTTCTCAGTAATCTCTCCTTAGTCTCTGAAGAACCTTCTAATGCCCAGTTATTTTTAAAAGTATTGTTTATACCGTTTGGTAGATATGTGATGGGAAGTATGAGTGAGGAGTGTGGAATGTTTGTAAGCATGGCTCTGATCAGCAGGAGAGAAATAAGGAGCCTAGAGTGTTGGTGGAGTCCAATGGGAGAGATTATGAAGACGGTGGTGGTTCTGGAGTCTAGGGTCTAAGGACGTTTATACACGACCCCTAAACTCCGGGGCAAATGGCTCCCAGCTCCGGAGCTTAAAAATGTTTACCCACCAGCTCCGGAGTTAACAGGAAATTAAGTGCGACCCCGCCCACTTTGCTTTTTGGAGGTGAAAAATATTTGATCCGGTGTAAGGATAGTGAGTGCAGGGCTCTCCTTGCTTCTGTTTGTTGTTTTTTGGCTCCCGCCCCTTTAAGAGCTACTTTTACAGAGATGAGAGGCAGAAGGAGGTGACCAGCATGCTTTTCTTTCTCTTTTTCTCCCTCCCCTCAGGCAGCCAGCAACCAGGAAGTGCGGAGGGGGGTGGGGACAGAAGAAGAGCAAGGAACCCCTAAGATCTCTGGTCCGAATTTAAGTGGCCAGCGGATCTTAGGGGTCGTGTAAAAAGGCCCTCAGTCGACTGAGATAGAGTTGAGAAGAAGACTGAAGAGAGACTGAAAAATTGTGCTGAATTAACTTAAATGAAGGAATACATTAGTTATTTTAACAGTTATTTTAATAAACCTTATTTGTTCTATTTCAGCTATTTGTTCCCAAAGTGGCATTTTTTTCTCTTGCTGGAGAACTTCTGCTTTTTCAAGCCAGAATGATTTGAGTGGGCTTCCCCCTCCTTTGGTTAGTTATGATACGCTCTTGTACCGTGGCACAGTGGTAAAACTGCTATATTGCAACCAAAATCGCCTCACAACTTGGGATTCAGTCCCAGGAAGCCAACTTAAGTTTCACTCAGCCTTCCAGCCTTCCAAGGTTTGTGAAATGAGTACCTAGCTCAGTGGACATTGTATAAATTACCCAGAGAGTGTTTTAAGTATTATGGGGTGGTATGTAAGGAACATACTTTGTAATGACACAGGGTGTGTTTGTAGGTGATGTTTCAGTGATGAAAGCAATTGGGTTCATAATGTTTAGGACTTGGGAGGACATGCCTCTGCATTCTTTGTTCCCCACATCATCCTCTGAATTAAAAAAACATCTTTTATTTCTTGCATATATGTGATTAGAACTAGAATCATCCTGTTATCTTACCATTGGGGTCGCCTTTATTTTATTTTCATATTTATGCTCCCATCAGTTCCCCAGGGAGGCACTGGCAGGGGCTGTGGACCATAATGCAAATCACATTGCTTCCAGTATGAAGGGTGAACTCCCAAATCAAACTGCCTCCCCCTCTGAGTCTGTGTGTGAGCACTGACAGTGATTTCAAGCCTAATTCAGACTGCAAATCAGTCTAAATTAGAGCAATTCAGCTTTCCAGTGTAGACATACCCTTACAGGCATACCAGCAATAACAATATCTATCTAGAAAAATGGTTCTAATGCAGAATTTGTTAACAAAATCTACTGGGGTGTGGAACACTTTTTGACACTACAAAAATAGCAGTTCGCCCCATTTTCTGAGTGTCTCCAGCAGCCACCTGCTTCTTTCAAAAACCTTCACAAGTCAGCTGCAGAAGATTCTGAAAGACCCTGTACAGGCAGAGGAATATTCCATGTGTGTGTTCACAGATGACTGTTTGTTAAACTGGAGTCCAGATTTGCCCCTGCACATACCAGTTGGCATGTGAATATTTAATGCACATCTGTGCCCTCTTGAGTCCTCCTTTATTGCACCTTTCTCTGTTCTTGGCAGTGCATTAATCTTTCTTGAGAAAAAAACACCCACAACAACTTTAAAAACACATTTCAAAATTTAGCTTTGTGAAAAAGAAGTGTTTTAAACAAGACAAAGCTTAGACAGGGCCATCACCATGCCTCTATATCACCAGTAGAAGGTAGGACAAATAAATAGAATTTCCTATTTCATTTGAGCCACAACCAGCACCAAACCATTTCTCTAGAGGGTGTCCATCAGGAAACAAAAGTATTCACTGCTGTAAAAGAGGAATATGGCCTTTGAAGACCATAACATATTCAGACTGGCTGTTCATCTGCTTCTCTTCCTTGTACCATATTTTCTTCAGCCTCCAAAGCTCTTTCAAGAAACATAAAGAAAGGCTCTTCGGAGGTTTTCTTCCAACACCCAACAATTACAAAGATCAACAGAGTAGCCACTGAATTTATGGAATGAAACAACTGAGTAGTTGTAGTCAAAAGACATTCATCAATTCCTCGAAGCCAATATACAATGTTATGAGCAATTCTAATTGGTGTGTCAGCTAGAATACACAGAACAACATTGGCCATAATGATCATGTCCAGCCTTGCCAGCGGCACTCGCTGTGTCTGGCCCCGGATCAAAATAGCTAAAGTGGAAAAGATGACAAGAGGGAGAAAAATCACTAAGTCAATGACAATTCTCATTATGCTAGAATTTTTACAACTGATTGCAAATTGCTCAGACGTTGTTGTGAAATCTGCAGAGCAGGCCAAATTATCCACCACAGAGGTCAGGCAAGACAAGCTCCACAAAATGGCACACACCAAGAATGTCATGTGCCGTGGCCGGTACCGTCTGTTCCAAACAGGCCAGAAGATGATGAGACACCGCTCAACACAGATGGTTCTTAAGAGATAGAATCTTGTGTTGTATCCTAAGGTCTGCAGCATCTCTATTAGATGTAGAGGATGGAGCTTAACATCTAAATGTAAGCAAGTCCTCTGAAAAAACACCAACACATAGATGAGTACAATAATGTTAGCAAAAACAATGTTCTGAAAATAGAGAAAAAACCTAGAATTCTTGCACATGTAGCAGAAAAGGCAGAGGACAATCCCATTCCCGATCAGTCCCATAATCCCAATCAGAAGAGATGAAGTCATAATCATTTCTTTTAAAAAGACTGCTTTTTCAGGTGGCTTGGCTGTGCCAGAGACGGAGGAAGAGGATGCACTGGTCTCTACCATCTTGACAGTAGCCATGGGAATCCAGTGGTTTTTCTCCAGCTGTCAAAATCAAGCACAGTCTGTCATTAGCAATGTCCTCAGAGGTTGGATGGAACGAGTTGCTCAGTACTAATTCTTACATGGTGTTTCACTGCTTCTACAAAAATATCTCACCCAGATCACATATTTAAGTATCTCTTATTGCAGGGAGAGGCCACATGCCTCCCCTGCGGAGTGGTGGAGTGGTGGTGTTCATTACTCTTCATCATTGAAGAATAATGATGGCATTGAAAAGGCCACCATTGGTCATCTCTGCCCTGGATAATCATGCCTTCCAGATGTACATTTATGAAGGAGGCTAGACATATTTTTTTCTGTGTCCCCAGAATTCTGTTACGTATCAAGCATTTGAACACAAAACTGTAAAAAAACATGAATTCAAGGGAACATTTGATTCTGTACAGAGTCACACTCATTTTAATTTTCGTTATATTTGGTTTATGTCCATAATTTAAAATTGTGCAGTACATGAATACAAATGAAGAAAGAAAAGCAGATCCCAAGCTGCTATTTCAGAAGTAAACCTTTTTCTAGAACCCCGGGTTCTGTCTAACGGAGGATGCTGCACACTTTTAGAGAATGTCCACAGTATTCCTGAGCAACCAACTGATGGCACTAAGGAACCAAGAGTATCTGGTTGGTAGGGCTGGATTCAAAAAGCCTAGGACTCCCTCAAATGGTCATGAGAAGCAGTTATACCAGTCTTGTTCTCCCTGTCTTTTATGATCACAGTTCTGCTGTCTTCAGGACTATCACTCTTCCAAGACATGACCTTTTCGCTGTAAAGTAAATTTACACTTTCTCTATCCAATGAGAATCTGATGACCTCACAGCAATTGTTACCCAGTATCTTGGGGAGGAATTGATTTGAAACATGGAGCATGTTTGAAAAGTCCAGCAGCCAGAAGAACCAAAGGAAGAATGGAGTAGAAATGCCTTGCAGAATGTACCGTATTTTCCCATCTATAAGACCTCACCATGTACAAGATGCCCCCTACTTTGTGATCTCCAAATTAACAAAATTAACAAACCCCGCTGGAAAGGAAACAGCAGGGGTAGGAGAGAACCCAAACTGATTGCAGTGAATGAGCGAGGGAGAGTCCCTGCCCCACTGAGGTTTCCCTTCCTTTCTGGCCACTCATTCACTGCTGTCAGTTTGGTATCTCTTCCACTCCCACCCCACCCCTGCTAATTCCCTTCCTTTTTGTCTTTTTCAGTGGGGAAACACAATTCTTAATGAGAGAGAGAAAAGAGAGAGAGAGAGAGAGGAGAACCCAAACTGACAGCAGTGAATGAGCTCCTAGAAAGGAAGCGAAACTTTAGCAGGGCAGGGCCTCTGCCCAGCTCATTCACTGCCATCAGTTTAGGTTCTCTTCCACACGTGGATACCCACTGAGGTTTTCTTCCCTTTCCCAGTGCCTTTGAATGCCCTTGACTGCCCTCCGCCTTCCCAAGATGCCTCTCCACTTTGCCTTTGCAGTGTTTGGAGCCTGCCTTTTCAGTGGGGAAAGGCTTACTTCCATCTCTTAAGACAATTCTCAATTGTTAGGCTAACAAGCCTAGAAAAAAATTATCCTATAGACAGAAAAATACAGTAGTTCAGTTGAACCAAGAATCAAGCCGAATGTCAAATTCAGAGGGGGTGGGAAAGGTCATCAGGCAAGGAACAACAATGGAGAGTGCTGTTGACCTTGCACTGGCCTTCTCCCCAGTATCTTTTTCAGAATTTGGAAAAATTCATTTTGGGGGACAAGATTTCAGAATACCCAGGTAGCATGAATACTGTGGGTTTCCGAAATGTCAGTATTTCCAAGAACACTGATCAGGTGTGCCACATCAATCATTCCATCACCATTTCTCTCTCATCTTTGCCTTCATACTGCTATTATCCCTGCTCCTTTACAAATCTTCATAAGCTTGTATTTCCTATAGTTTATAAAGGAACCATATCAATATGTCTCTTATGAACATTTAATGCTGTATAGGCCAAGGAGACAATGTCTCTCACGTCCCGTTATAAAGACCTCTGCCCCAATCCCTACATTTTCCAGTCTTGTCTAGAGACTTTTTGCCATCTTTTCTGTGCAGCAGATCTTTCCTAAATAACCTATAATTCCAGATGCTTGCAGTCATATACCAATTTTATAGGAGTGACACGACTTCTGTTGCACAAAGGCTCCATTTCCCTACCACTGTTATGGAGCTTCTTGCCTGAACAAAATGCAATGGGTATGTTTGAGTTCATATAAAGGAAACAAGATCTGTGCTTCTAGTTCTGTGTTTTCTAGAAATGTCTTCTTTTCACATAAAGATGAGAACTGGTCCTCTAAATGACCAGTTTAATCATATCTATAACACTGCTTTAAGTCCGCTGTGTAGTCCACTGCATAAACAGGCTGGTTGGCTCCTAAAGATGGTGATCAGATGACATATTTGCTGGAATAGACCAGCCACCCCCAGAACAGTCCGATCAATACCTTTTTGAGCCCCTCTAAGACTTCTACTTTTTGGGTGCAGATAGGACCCCTGTAGTTTGGATCAGTCCCAGTGCATGTGATTGCTGGAACCATTCCAAAGCAAAATGTCTGGTTTCAATTTGCCAGTACAGTGGTACCCCAACTTAAGAGCAGCTCGACTTAAGAGCAATTTGACTTAAGAGCGGAAAACTGTTGGCATTTTAACTTTCACCTTACAAATTTTAGATATGGTCTCTTCAACTTACAATTTTTTTCATTTTTTCATTTTTTTTCATTTTTAACTTTTTTCCAATTTTTAGATAGGTACTCCAACTTAAGAGTAGTTCAACTTAAGAGCATACATTCAGAATGGATTAAATTCATAAGTCGAGGTACCAGTGTATTGTGAAGTAGCTTCATAAGCGAGTCATTTCCTCTGCTCCTTGGCAGAGAGGCAGGAGAAGTTAATTTAATTTTTTTAAAAACTGTATAATGAAATATCACTGATGAAGTAAAACAGTGATTTTTAAAACATTTTCTTTGATTCATCTTAAAATGCCCACAGCTGTATCCATGCCAGTGGCTTTTCCTGCATACACATTCTTTTTTTTAAAATGAGGTGTTATAGATATCTTTATTGTTTAATAAAATGTGAATATGGAATGATTTGGGAATAGAAAAAATAGCCAAGACCTTCAAATTAAGCCACAAATCAGAAAGGTTTGCAGGACTTTACATACTACACTAGGGTGGATACCTAATTTTATAACACAGAGAACAGATATTAAGGGAAAGGTCTCCTCCTCCTCTTATCCTGTGTTCCTTTCAAGATTAGAAATGAGAAAGAGATGAGAAAAGGATTAATATTTTGATTAGCTAGTAGTTATGCTTATCCTAGACAGGGCAAACCTTTATCAATTAAATTGATGCTGTCTTATTTAAGTTAGGTGACTACCACAGAGCCTTACGAGAGAAAGTAGGAATATGCAATTCATTATTTAACTTCTCTGTTCACTCACAGTTTTGTGCTTCAGAGAAAAGGAAACATGTGATGTGTTATTGAAAGATCCATTTCCCACCAACACAACCAAAACTTTACTCTTGCTATCTTTCCTTCCATCTCTTGTGATCCCATTTATAATTTACTGATTCCCAAGAATATCTAAAATGGGAGGGGGGAGAGCTCCAAAAGAATTCCATGCAAACTGAGATTTGTCCTTTTCTAGGACAAAGGAGGAGCCTCTATGTAGTGTCTGGTGTAGAACACAAGAAGATAGCCATCTTGATGCAAACAACTGAAACAACAAAACCCCAAACCCACCCAAGATTATCTGTTGGTATTCTTTTATTCCGGCAGGGTTAATTAAATAATGAAGGCTACCACATTAGCTCTCATTGATTTAAAGTTCCACACTCTGCAGATGCACCAAGGGAACATGGTACATGTTCATTGAGGCTTACTCCCAGTAGAAGGTTTCACTGAATTGCAGTTGCTGAACAGTGGAACCTGCTGTATATTTACTCAAAAGTAAGTCTTTAATGTGTTCCTGCTTCTATTTATTTGTTTTTATTGATTTCTAAGTTACATACATAGTCTTTCTGTGGTAATTTATTTTCTTTAAATATATTTATTCTGCAGTACAATATACATTTCTGGATATGCTTTAGGTATAGAGTTCCTCGGGTTTACCATTCTCTTTTTCTGTGGGTGCTCTGGCACCATGCAGCTTGCCCAAAGCTGCACAGGCTGTTTCTTTTCCTGAGAGGTAGAATAATGAAATTGAACTCCCAGCCCCTGGCTTTGCAGCCAGATATCTAACTGTGCAGTTCATCCATTTTACCTAACTTGGGTATCAGCCCTAATTGATATAGTGAATTTTACTTCTGAATAGATTTAGAGATAACTTGGTTGTAATTAAATATTAATCTCTACTAAGTCCATAAAAATAAACTTTTACAAGAAAGCCCCCCCCCCTTTATTTGAGCAGAGCAATTGCTAAAGTTATTCCTGCAGTTATGTGCTGTCAAGTTACTTCTAAATTCCGGCAAGCCCCATAGTGTTTTCAGAGTATGCGAGATGTTCTAAAAGTATTTATCAGTGTCAGCCACCAGGGAATCTCCATGGCCAAAAGGCAGAATAAACACTAAATCTACTATACCACACTGTCTTTCAGAAACACATATAGGTTATCATCAGAAAGGAGAAAGGCAACATTTCTTCAGAAAGGGGTTAAACATTTCCCAAAATCTACCACAGGGATCCTGTCAGAGTTACTGATGGTAGAAAGAGGTTTGTGCTGTTGTTGCAGGGAAGGGAATAGATGATGCCTGATGTCATTTCAAAGGGGGACATCACACACAACTCCTCAGATATACCACCTCTTAAGCATCTTATAGGTCCAAAATAGGCTTAACAGGGTGGTGGGGGGGAGGCTTCTTCAACTTACACAGCCCTAATTCAGACTTTGTCATGCCTCACCCAGCTGTTCTCCCCTCTTCTGGAGAGGATGTTCATGAGTTCCAGCCTGTCCCAGGGGAAGTCAAATCCCCTTCTGAAGGGGAGGAGGCTCCAATGCTTCAATCTGTGAAGGAGGAAGCCATATTGCAGAAGGAGGCACCCGGAAGACTCTGTTATGTCCTTCTAAAAGGAGAGTGAAGAGAGTGCTTTGTGGTCTCCTCACAGCTCAAAGCTCCGTTGCCAGCTGAAAGCAGAGCCAAGCAGAGGCACTCCTCTATTGATTGCTGATCAACTTCATATGGGGGCAGAGGGGAAGCACAATAAATTTCCCTTTCAGCACCTCCTGGAATTGCTGATTGCAACATAATGTGGCAGTTGATCTTCTTGTGTGGTTTGTTGTCTGTCCTTCTTTCCCTTTTCGCCTTCACTGGGAAGACCCCTCAGATTACAACAGACCTTGCTACTGGAATTCCCTTGGGCTTTCAGGAATCGTGGAACGTGCAGGGTTCACATACTCCTCGCTACTGACACAAATTCCACATCCCTTTAGGCTCAGTGTTGGAAGCACAAGGGACTTCCACCACCATCGCCAATTCTCTGAGAGAAAGGAGTCTGTCTGCAATC
This sequence comes from Phrynocephalus forsythii, assembly GCA_029282475.1. Taxonomy (NCBI): domain Eukaryota; kingdom Metazoa; phylum Chordata; class Lepidosauria; order Squamata; family Agamidae; genus Phrynocephalus; species Phrynocephalus forsythii. The sequence goes on from JAPFRF010000002.1 coordinate 82,716,159, forward strand.
TTTGGTTCCTAAACTCTGTTGTCTTCAGTGGGGTGATATGAGGTACGGTGGAAAGCCAATGAGGACTACAGGGTTGGGGATTGGGATTTTGCAAGCATCAGTGCTGCTCCCCAGTCTTTCTGCAGTGTGATAAAAAAAACACAAGTGGGAATAAAGCAGAGTGTTCTGCTTATATACTGCCCCACAGTACTTCAAGTAGTCTCTGGGCAGTTTACAGTTTTTAATTACAGTATGCAGGCTACACATTGCCCCCGGCAAGCTGAGTACTCATTTACAAATTATTTTAACATTTAACACATAGTTTAAGTTAAAATAAAATGTAAACCAAGTTACCTTCCCCTTAACAAAAATAACTATTTGACACACTCAATTTATTTTTAATGGTACACTACTGATCTCAGTCTAGGATCACTTTTTTTTTGTATTGAGTGCCTTTAATGCCACACATGCAAAGAAATCTATGCTGTCTCCCAAGAAATTGAAGCACGTTCATGTTAGAGCTACGAGGTTGTCTTTCCCCCTCAAACATGCACTGATTCTATATGAGGAATTGTCCAGGAATTCTTGGTGGGGGATTCTGTGAACTCCAGTCCAAACATCTTTCCCAAGCTATGTTTCCTCTTTTGTTAAGTCAGTGTTTCTTGTAGAGTCCAATCTAAAATCAGGGGGAGGGGGAGGGAGAGCTCCAACAGAATTCCTTGCAAACGGATTGAAATCAGGATCTAACTGAATTGTAGTTTGTTGATGCTGGAGTGTTACACCTGAACTGTGGCATTCAGAATCTTGGTTGTTTACATGCGAGTGGCCCATCTTACTCTGTATTTAGACTTGAAGGTATGACTACTGTACAAGTCTGTGCTTAGAAGAGCAATGCAAGTGTTACATGTATAATTTTAGCTCCTTGAAATGAAATTATTGTTGATTGTTGTGTTGTGTTGTTTTGCTTTAAGTTTTTGAAGAAAATTCCTGACTTAAGAACATAAGAACACAAGAACAGCCCTGCTGGAACAGGCCACAGCACATCCAGTCCAGCATTCTGTCTACCACAGCGGCTCACCATTTAGTTCAATATGTCTTCACCTGCTTATGATTCCCTGCAAATGGCATTGAGAGATATCCTGCCTACCTCTCCAACCCAGAGGTTGTCCCTAGGCATCCATAATGATAGCCATTGGTACCCTTGTTCTCCATGAACATTTCCAATCCTTTCTTAAAGCTGTCAAGGCTGACAGCTGTCACCACTTCTTCTGACAGGGAGTTCCATAGACCAGTGATCCTCTGTGTGAAAAAGTACTTTCTCTTATTTGTTTGAGATCTAGCACCCAAAAGTTTCATGGAGTGCCCCCTAGTTCTTCTGGCTGAAGTAGGTTCTGCCTTCACAAAAAGTGAAAGGTTTTATTTTACACACACACACACACACACACACACACACACACACACACACACACACACACACACACACACACACACACACACACACACACACACACACACACACACACACACACACACACACACTTTCTCCATATATTTTTGCAATGCATTTCAGTGAATTTAGTGGAGGGGAAGATTTAACACACCTGTCTGCTAGAACAGAAGAGTGTCATGTTTTTAAACAGTAAGCCTATCAGACAAACACAAAGAACAGACAAAAACAGAAAATAAAAGACAAAACCATTGAGGCAGTTTAAAGGTGGGGGGCAGCGCCAGGCCTCAGGTAAGTGTAGGAGGCCCCAGAGAGCCCCCACAGTCCCGACCCAACCCAGCAGCCACATATTGCGGTCCGGATTTTCCATTCTTGCGTGTTGGGTCCCTAACCCTGCAATAAGTGGGGGATTACTGTACTGTATGAGCAGTGGCATCATAATCAGTGCCCCCAGTGCTGTCTATTAGTATTTTCATTCTTGCTTGAGATGTGTTTGCTTTTCAACCCTGTCTAGTTCTGCAAACTTGCAGAACTTGGAATGTTGCTTTTAAGAAAAATGAGTTCTGCCACATCAGCCTACGATGGTTCAGTTCCAAGTAGCTTTAGTACATTATTCGTGCTTCTTAAAAATAGGTGTCCAAGCTTTTGCAAATCTCTGCCCTGGCTCTATTATGGGGAATGGAGGGGGGGACGGGGAGGTTATAGCCAACGTGTCACTGGCTAGGGGATTCTGGAACATTTTAGTCCAGAAAAAGACTAAATATCTAGTTTGGAGGAGACTATCACCAATTTGAGAGTAAACATTCAAAAGAAGCTTGAGTGACTTCTGAAACCTAGAATTAATGAACAGTACAAATATCTGAAATATTTTTATTCTGGATCTGGAAATGACAGCTAATATTCTTCTGTCTATTATCCTTTTCAGTTCATGTCTGTGGCCAAGGAGGTCTTGATATCTGCTGCTGGTCTGTCTGTTTTAGGCTCGGTCACGTTGTCTTTGTACTTCAAAGCTCTTTCCAGAAACATATGGAGTGGCTCCTTGACCTTCTTTCTCTTCCAGTTTCCAACAAAAAGATATGTGTAAGGGCTGGCGCTGCTCTTGATGGAGTCAAACAGCAGAGAAAGTAGGAACGGGATCGGTGCATCTAGTCTTGGTTCCCAGTAGGCTACTGCGTCCATAATTCTTGCCGAAGAAGCAAAGAGAAGGAACAGAAGAACCAAGACTGCGATGGTGATATCAAACTTTGCAGAACAACTCTGCTTTCCTCTTTTCAACACTCGGACAAAAAGGAGCAGTGTGGTAAAGAGCATGACAGGAAAGAAGATCAAGAGGTTAATTGTCATTTCAAAAACAGTTGCGGCATCACATTGGAAACTGCCTCCATTGTGAGATGAAATGAATTGTGGATAACAAGGAATGTAGGCCATCAGCGACACCAGAGCAGATACGGTCCACAAGATGATGCAAACAATTTTCGAAAGATGCTTTGGCCGTCGACGCTGATAACAGGTTGGGATAAAGACCATGAGGCATCTTTCTGTAGCGATCGCTGTTAAAAAATACATGCTGGAGTTGTATACAAATAAATACAGATTTTCCATTATGCGCGAAAAGTACAGATCAACATAAAATGTTGATACAAATAAAACAAAAGCACTAATGTAGTAGATAAGCACAGTAAAATCAGCGGCGACCAGGTTCAGGATGTATATTGTGAATCTAGTCCTCTTGATCCTGGTGCAGAGAAGCCAAAAGGTAATTCCATTTCCAAGTAAGCCCCACAAGCAAACTGGAACAGATACAATTACTGTTGTTTCTAAGAAATATCCTTTCTTTGTTCCTGAAAAATATTCCTTTTTTGACCAAGTTACCAACTGTGTGTCATTTTTCTTTATTGTAACAGCAATAAGGGAAGACAACGCCGTTGCCTCTGTCATCCTGACATTCTCTTTGCCCAGTTGCTCTTCTCAGCCTGCCAAAAATAAAACACAAAAGGTTGTCACTGAGGTCTTGAGATGCTGTACTAGAGCAGCATTGGGAGAAGCAACACTACTAACACTATTAATTTCCCAGAATCTCTCAGCCAGCATATGGGAGTTGTGGGGGTTTTGAAATTAACTTTTCCAAGCTCTGTAACAGAGATAAGAAAGCTTCAAGAAAATAGTCAACAAAGCAGGGACATTTGTACCATAATGATGCACTCATCCCCCACCCTTGTTCTTTGGCATGGTGTATTGCTTTGGGTTGAGTGTGGAGAGTTCATGTGTTCAGAATACATGGGGGAAGCTGGACACTATAAATCCAGAGTAGACAGTATATCGCACTCCAGTTGTTGTTGGACCACAATGTCTGACCTTCTTCTCCACTGGCTATGCTGCCTGGGTGTTGGTGTGCAACAAAATCTGTCCACCCTTGTATAAACTTTTGCATGGCTTTTCGCTATATGTATGACAACAACCACTAGTCCAGCCTTCCCCAGCTGATACCTTCAAGATGTTTTAACGTGTGAGTCATTTCAGACCCAGCTAACATGGCCAATGGTGAGAAGCCATCGGTGCTGAAGTCAAAAACATAGGAAGTTTCCGAATTGTGGAATATGTCTTCTTCATGTGCAGAATACCCACATGAAAAATAATCTCACAAAATTTGGGTTCTTGTTCATGTTTAGAGTCTGTTTGCAAATAGGAATACCTTCTATGGAGACTCTGATAGGATAGCGTGAAGAAAGCCATGGTGAAATGGTGCTAGATAGTCTCCTCTATTTTTATTTTAACAGCAGGATTCTATAATGCCTGGATGGAGGTTCTCTGAATATGGAGACTCTGTTATCTCATAGCCATTATTAAGCGCATAAACTGTGCTGTTTGTCTTTAAAGCCACTTAAAGTAGCACCTGTAATAATATTTTGTGACATAATAGCCACAAATTAATTATATGCTGATATAAAAATGCTATTTGTTTTTCTACTTCAATTGTAAAAAGATGTGTGCAGCTTGGGGATGCTCTTGGACTCATCCTTGAGCTTGGATGTCCAGGTCATGGCTGTGGCCAGGAGCACATCTGCACAATTAAGGCTAGTATGCAAGTTACACACGTTTCTGGAGAAACCAGCTCTGGCCACGGTGATACATGCCCTAGTGACATCCCGGCTAGACTACTGTAATGCGCTCTATGTGCTCTATGAAAAGCCCCAGGAAACTTCAACGGGTTTTTTTTTAAATTCTATTTTTTTATTTTAAAAATGAACTGTTTACTTTCCTCTCTCTCAAAACTATAATAGTTTCTTTAAAACAACAACTAAATGCTATAAGTGACTGATCCATGGGACAAAACAGACTCTCCTCTGGTCCATTCATCATCTAGACTTAGGACAAATGTGGTCTACCAATGACACAAAATAAATATAATACAATAAACCTTACCACTGCCATGAACAGAGCAGAAGTAGCACTTGGATCATGCGATATTTCTCATCTACTATTTAGTAAGACCATATCCCATAATTGTGTCATAGGAAAAGTAAATTTATACTGCAAAAGAAGCAGTATAAATTTGTTAAATTACAGTTGTAATGTGATATGATTATACAGTCATTACTAGAAAAATAATCATTACTAGTAATTTGTTATTTGTAATTAGTAACTTCCCAGCTTTGGGCTGACAGAAATAGGTTTCTTGTAGAAAGCCACTTCTCTTTCACTGACACTACCACAATCTGTGACCAAGAGAGTACAGAAAGTACAAACACTTTCATCACCAATTAAATGTTTTTGATGTGGGGATCGAATTCTCCAAGAATTATTAGTCTGGTAACTTCCCACATGCTTCTTAAACAGACATATAATCATGGGAATAATGGAAGATAAGGAGTTTTGTTTTCCTTTGTTTACTGAATAAATACAAAAAGCTGCAAGGTTAAATAAGTAAGGGGAAAAATACTACCATCTGGGTGTTGATCTAGTTTCTTTGCAACTTTTCTCATCTCAGAGGCTTAATACATAAAAACTGTGAACTTCTTCATTGTGATGGTATGTTCCTATGTAACCAATGGAATGTGAGAATCTTATGACCTCACAACAACTGTTATTTACAGAACTGTCATTGCCAGTGACATCAAGAGTTTAGTGGATCCAGCATATCTAAAATATTGTATCCTATATAAATCCACTGCCTGAAGTTAATAATGGGTGGAAGTGAAATAAATTATACAGATTATCTGTTCAGGCAACACAGAGATACTGATGAGGAGGACATGAGTAAGTTGGGTTTTGTGTCTATCCTTGAGTCACACTTCCTCACAAGGTTCTGATTCAGAGAATCATAGAATCATAGAGCTGGAAGAGACCTCACCCAACCCTCTGCCATAGAGGAACCCCCGTCAAAGTATCCCCGAACAGATGCCCATCCAGCCTCTGCTTAAAAACCTCAAAATAAAGAGACTCACCACCCTCTGTGGCAGCATATTCTACTGCTGGTAGGTCTAACCGCCAGGAAGTTCTTCCTAATGTTCAAGTGGAGTCTCTTTTCCTGTAGTTTGAAACCATTGCTCCAAGTCCTAGTCTCTGAAGTCATGGAAAACAAGCAAGCTCCCTCTTCGATATGACATCCTTTCAGATATTTAAACATGGCTATCATGTCCCCTCTCAACCTTCTTTTTGGAAGACTAAACATTCCCAGATCCCTAAGCTGCTCCTCGTGAGGCATATGTTCCAGACCTTTAACCATCCTGGTCGCCCTCCTCTGGACCCGCTCAAGGTTGTCAACATCCTTGTGAGGGTTCGGGTTCGTACCTGATGCGAGACACTTTATGTTCAAATAAAAGATTAGTTTATGGTGCCACAGAACTGGGTTCATTCAATAACTCTGCATTTGAAACAAATAACTCTAACTTAGGAGGGGTTCTCTCTGATGACCCTTCTGGTGTCAGAAAGGGGTTTAAGGGGTTGTCCTTTAACAAGTCCACAAACAAACTATTATTATCTGGTTTAAGTCCTGAAACGAATTCTATCCAAACTACCTGTCCTTCATGAAGGTCCAGGTTGTCCTTGGTCTCTGTCCCTTCCCCTTCTAAGGGTTGGTTCCATGCTCCATGATCTTCAACCCCCTGCCACATCCTTTCCCTTTTACGCCGACCAGCTCTTCACGGATGGCTGGTATTAATGCCGGACCAGTAGGCAACAACCCTAACACCCACAGTTCCTCTGACTTACAAGCGAAGGCTTTACCTCTCTCCAGTTGTAACCAGATCTCCTTTCTTTTCTGCTGGTATTCCGGAGCTTCTCTCTCACCCCAGTAGGAACAACCCAGTCGATGGGCTCGCCTTCGGTAGCTTTCTGCCTCCTTTGGGGCATCATAAGATTTTCCCAGTTTCCTCTGTCTGGGTTGTCCATCCAGACATAGTCCCAGCCTGGCCGTAAGCCCCTAGGCACCTCCCTTTTATATCCTTGACTTTGGGCTGTTTTTCACTTCTTCAAATCTCCTGCACTTCTTTTCCTTCCTTATCTCTGTGTGCTCTAACTTCTGCCTTAGGACTTCCTCCTGGCCCTCGCATGCCAGAACAGGTGTGCTTACTTCTCCCTTCCCCTCTTCTGCAGTGATTTGCCTGTCAGCTGCATCCTCCGGCTCAGGAGAGGATGGCACTCCTATATTCTTGGGCTCCTTTGGGGACTCATCTCCACAATCCTTTTTAAATTGAGGAGTGCAGAACTGTACACAGTACTCCAGGTGGGGCCTGACCAGAGCAGAATAGAGTGGTACTATTACCTCCCTTGCTCTATACACTATTATACTGTTGATGCAACCAAGAATCACATTGACTTTCTTGGCTGCCACGTCACATTGCTGATTCATGTTCAATTTGTGGTTCACCAAGACTCCCAGATCCCTTTCACAGGTACTACTCCCCAGCCAAGTGTAGCCCTAGGGCTAGACGGGCAGTATAAAAGTCAAATAAATAAATAATAAATAAATAAATTCCATCTTATACCTATGCAATTTATTTTTTCTGCCTAGATGCAGAAGCCTACATTTCTCTCTGTTGAAACTCATTCCATTTGCTTTGGCCCAGCACTCTAATCTGTCAAGGTCATTTTGGATTTTTATCCTATCCTCTTTATTTTTGTCTGCCTATTTGATGCGGGGTGGGGGGGGGGGAGGGGGAGATGGGGGTGTGGGGGCAGGGGAGGGTGTGGGGGCGGGGGATGGGGGAGGGAGGAGGGGAGGAGGAGGAAGTACCTTGGGGGCCATACATTCCTCTCCTCTGTTGAAACTCATTCCATTTGCTTTGGCCCAGCACTCTCTAATCTGTCAAGGTCATTTTGGCCCGAGCCGGCCGCGGCGTCGCGGCCGAACCCAGGCGGCTGCCGTGGGCGCCGCGGCAGCCGACAGGAGGAGGAGGAGGGGGGCCCGCCCGCCCAGGAGCCCCGGGCTCCCCCCCCCGCCCGCGCCGTGCGCCGTGCCCCGGTGGCGGCGATTTTTATCCCAGGCTATCCTCGGGGTTGGGGAATTAGGGAATTAGCAACTCCTCCCAATGTGGTATCATCTGCACATTTAATAAGCCTACTCTCTATTCCTTCTTCCAAGTAATTAATAAAGATGTTGAATAGCACCGGACCCAGAACAGAACCCTGGAGCACCCCACTGGTCACCCTCTCCATGCTGAGGAGAAGCCATTTACGATCACCCTTTGTGTACAATCAGTCAAACAATTACAAATCCACCTAACAGTAGCATTATCTATCCCACATTCTACTAACTTCTTTGCAAGTATACAATGGGGAACCTTATCGAAGGCCTTACTGAAATCAAGATAAACAACATCAACAGAATTCCCCTCATCCTCTAGACCTGTAACTCAATCAAAGAAAGAAATCATATTAGTCTGGAATGACTTGTTTTTGAGAAACCCATGTTGACATTTAGTAATAACAGCATTGCTTGTTAAAATAATTGCAGATGGTCTGCTTAATAGTCTGTTCTAGAATCTTTCCAGGAATAGATGTCAAACTGGCTGGGTGGTAATTATTTGCCCCCCCCCTTTTTTTTGAAGATGGCAACAACATTTGCCTTTCCTTGTCTTCTGTTAGTAACTGGCTATTATCATCATGCAGAGACCCCATCATTTTCTTATTTTTCCTTTTGCTACAGACATAGCTTTAAAAAAACCCTTTAATCTCTTAAAATATCTTTAATCTCTCTGGCAAGTCTAAGTTCATTCTGTGCTTTAGCCTTTCTTACCAACCCCTGCATATACTGGCTATTTTCTTATATTCCTCGCAATTTGTTCTTTGGGTTGTGAGCACAGTTTGGGCTGCAGTACAATAATTTAACTTCTGCACCATGAGGCCACTACCTATCTGTGAGACTGGACAGAGGTTCTACTGGAAATTCTGCTTCTGTGTCATCAGAAACCCATTTTAATCTATAAGGTTTCTAGGGTGCATTATCCTAATAGTTCCACCACATCCCTTCCTTATGTATGTATGTATGTATGTATGTATGTATGTATGTATGTATGTATGTATGTATGTATGTATGCATGCATGTATGTATGTATGTATGTATGTATGTATATCTTAGTTTATTGTAGCCAATGGCCATTATATACAAATACAAATACAATAAAAACAGTACGGCAATCAGTCATATCCGAATATCTATATTCAAGGGAAATGCATAATCATAGAGGATTACAGTAGAAGCTGACTGTATTTATCCCTTATTGTTTAATATAAAAGTTAAAATTCAAGTTAAAAGTGTATACAAATATGTTAAAAATCTGTAAGATGGTATCACCATATACATAATTGTATAGCCTATAAGAAAAACTGTATGTAAATAATTTAATACCTTGTTTTTTTCAAATGCTCCCTGCTCCCTCTTGATTGCTTATCCAGATAATTCTTAGCTTTATAGCCATCTTTCCAAAACTGGCCACTTTTTACTAATCTCTTTACTCTTGTTTTCCAAAAGCTTCTATAAATACTCTTCCTTATTTCTACCCTCCAAGGAAGATATAATTGGTGTGATAAACCGTTCCCTGATATGATTATATATTTTGCAGTGCAATAGCACATGGCTCAGCGTCTCAATGGTTCTCTCACCGCAAACACACAATCGACTCTTGCAGGGAATATTATTATATCTTCCCAGTAATACTGCAGAGGGCAATAGGTCCATACGTAATAACATAAAGGCTCTTCTTGATTCTGAACTTTCTAAGTCATTTAAATATGGCATAGATAGGACTCTGTTCAAAGGATTTGATCTTATAATTCCTTTAGCTTTATTTAGGTCATGCTGTCCTTCTAAATCTAATATCCTTTGCTTTATAATAGATTTTGCTTGGGTCGTATCCATTGACAACAGATATGTATGTATGTATGTATGTATGTGCTAATCTTCAAACTACTATAGGTTTTATATCCATGGAAATGCACATATTCAATCATACTTTCCCTACAGATATGTACATATCTATTCAGATCCCCACCCCACCCTGCTTGTAACCTCATCCTCTCTACCCCTAACCCCTACCCGTAACCCACCCCACACTGCTTGTCTCTCTCTCTCTCTCTCTCTCTCTCTCTCTCTCTCTCTCTCTCTCTCTCTCTCTCTCTCTCTCTCTCTCATTTTTTCTCTTGCCAAAATTTAATTCCGTCTTTCTGGATCTTTCTTTATCCTTGCTGCTAACTACCTTGCAATATGGCTTCCTTCACACAACAGTATTTCAGGAAAGTTTTTTGTGCCTGTATTCCTCTGTTCTACTCCAATAAATACGTCCTCTGTCTGTGTCTTCAACATCCGGGTTAAATAGCAAGATAGAAGAGGCTAAAGGGGTCTGAGGAATGATTAATGGGCAAGGTAAACATTGATTTAGGCTCTAGAAACTAGGAAGTAAATTGACATTAATGAACAGTAACATTTTTATTCTGGAGTGAGAAATGCTAACAAAGAATCCCAAGCATATAATTTTTCCCTCTCTGTATAAATACTTTCACTTTGTTCCTGGGGACCAAGTTGCACCCTCTGCCATGTCTCCTTCATCCAGCAAAGCTCTTTCAAGAAATGTCTGGAGGGGGCTGCCAACCTCCGTTTCTTTCTTTGTGTAACCAACAATGAGGTATATAAAAGGGTTCCCACTACTATCAATGGCATCAAGAAAGTGAAAAATCAGAAAGACCACCGGTATGTGTACTCTCGGGACCCAATGCGCTATGATCTCAATAATCCTCACTGAAGCTGCAAAGAGAACAAACAGAAGAACTGTGGCCACAATGGTGATGTCAAGCTTTGCTGGAGGGGTGTCTTGAGATGTTCTCAGCATCCTGACGAAGAGTACCACTGTGGAAAACACCATAATGGGAAGAAAAACCAAGAGGTTGACGATAACTCTGAACATTTTGGTGGGTCCACAACTGAAATTACCTTCATTGAGAGATGGATCAAACTTAAGATAGCAGGCAAAATATAACGTGAGTGACATCAAGCAGGACAGGCCCCACAACAGAGCACACATGATTTCCGAGAGATGCTTGTGCCGACAACGTTGATACCAGACTGGGAAGAAGATCATGAGGTACCTTTCAGTAGTGATGGCTGTTAGAATATAGGTGCTGGCATTGAATCCAACGGCATGTGTCAGCTCCATGATATGTAAATACAGCAGGCTGATGGGAACTGCTTTCAAGAATAAAATAAAAACTGTAACATAGTACAACAAAACAGTAAGATCAGCCACAACCATGTTCAAGAAATACACCGTAAACTTAGTTTTCTTGATCCGGTGCCAGAGCAGCCAGAGGACAATTCCGTTCCCAACTAACCCTAAAGCACAGATGGGGATACATATGATCATAACAGTTTTTTGCACTTGGTATCCCGTGTCCACTTGTTCCTCAGTGTTTTTGTCTGCCCCAATGGTGTGGAAAGATAAGGAGTATGCCTCTGCCATCTTGAAGCTCACGAGTTGTTCAGTACTTCTTTTCAACCTGCCAAATCAAACACATTTGTTTATGTTAAGAAAGGTTGATATCGGACGACAGTTCATAGAATCTTCCAGGCCATGCAGCCACTGGCTCTGCGGGTTGGGGTGTTTTGGGAGTGGTAGCCCAAGAGATCATCTTTAGATCGTTTGTTTTAGTTAGGCTTCTATAACAGAGGCAGGATATCCTTCAAAGACTACCTGTTGGACAGGTGCGTCTATGCGATAACATTATGTTTTGGAAAGTTTCAGCTGGGGAAATCAGACTTGGAATTCCGCATTCCCCTCTTGGTTGGTTGGTTATATTTTGTACCAGATAGTGTGGTTTTTATTAGAAAACACCAAGATTGTCTATGTCGTCTACACATTCTAGTCTACCTTTCACTATTGCTACAATCAACTCAAGCACGTATTACATATGCAGGCATCTCTTAGAAGGTTTCTGAAGTAAATCATGACATGGATCATTATGAAAGCTGAAGAAAAGAACTACCAACAGCAACCTATTTGCTTATATAGCTTAGTCATATTTGCTTATATCGCTTAGTCATGGGGAACAGCTGACATCCAATTCAGAGACATGTATGAAGCCAGTGGAACCATGTCTTGAGATATGACCATTTTCACATTAATCCAGTCCTATTATATGTAGCTGTTTAGAGTTGGAGAACAAGGTCTGTTTTATTTCTGAAGTGAGCAGAATACTTTTATTACCATAAAACAAAAAATTGTTTTATCGTAATAAAAAAAATCACAGCCCATTTTAACCGTGAATTATTGAAAAGGAATGCCTCAGTCTGGAATATCTTATAAATGGGGCACATTTCTACTTTTGTGTCCCAGTTGATCAGTGAGGCTACAAAATAAAACAGGCTGAACTGTGCTTTCATCATTGTAAGGCTAATTACACTGCTGACAATGAGGCCTGTAATAAGACTTCCTGGGGTAGGAACTGGCAAGCCACCCCGGTATCCCTGCCAAGAACATCCCATGGTCAGAAACAAAAGGCTAAAAGATATGACGCTGGAAGATGAGCCCCTCAGGTCGGAAGGTGTCCAACATGCTACTGAGGAAGAGCGGAGGACAAGTACAAGTAGCTCCAGAGCTAATGAAGTGGCTGGGCCAAAGCCGAAAGGACGCTCAGCTGCAGACGTGCCTGGAAGAGAAAGGAAAGTCCAATGCTGCAAAGAAATATACTGCATAGGAACCTGGAATGTGAGATCTATGAACCAGGGTAAGCTGGATGTGGTCAAACGTGAGATGGAAAGAATAAACATTGACATCCTGGGTATCAGTGAACTTAAATGGACAGGAATGGGTGAATTCAGTTCAGATGACTATCACATCTACTACTGTGGGCAAGAATCCCAAAGAAGAAATGGAGTAGCCTTCATAGTCAACAATAGAGTGAGAAAAGCAGTGCTGGGATACAACCTAAAAAATGATAGAATGATCTCGGTACGATTCCAAGGCAGCCCTTTGAACATCACAGTCATCCAAGTTTATGCACCAACTACCGGTGCTGAAGAGTCTGAGATTGACCAATTTTACGAAGACTTACAAGAACTTCTAGAACTGACACCAAAGAAAGATGTTCTTCTCATCATAGGGGATTGGAATGCTAAAGTAGGGAGTCAAGTGATAAAAGGAATAACTGGCAAGTTTGGCCTTGGAGTTCCAAATGAAGCAGGGCAAAGGCTAATTGAGTTTTGTCAAGAGAACAAGCTGGTCATTGCAAACACTCTTTTCCAACAACACAAAAGGCGACTCTACACATGGACATCACCAGATGGACAACACCGGAATCAGATTGACTATGTTCTCTGCAGCCAAAGATGGAGGAGCTCTATACAGTCAGCAAAAACAAGACCTGGTGCTGACTGTGGCTCAGATCATCAGCTTCTTATTTCAAAATTCAAACTTAAACTGAAGAAAGTAGGGAAGATCACTGGGCCAGTTAGGTATAACCTAAGTCAAATCCCATATGAATACACAGTGGAAGTGAAGAATAGATTCAAGGAATTAGATTTGGTGGACAGAACACCTGAAGAATTATGGATGGAGGCTTGTAACATTGTACAGGAGGCTGCAATGAAAAATATTCCAAAGAAAAGAAAATGCAAGAAAGCAAAGTGGTTGTCCAACGAGGCCCTACAAATAGCGGAGGAGAGAAGGGATGCAAAATGCAAGGGAGAAAGGGAAAGATACAGAAAATTGAATGCAGACTTCCAAAGAATAGCAAGGAGAGACAGGGCGGCCTTCTTGAATGAACAGTGCAAAGAAATAGAGGAAAACAACAGAAAAGGAAAAACCAGAGATCTGTTCAAGAAAATTGGAGATATTAAAGGGGTATTTCGTGCAAAGATGGATATGATAAAGGACAAAAATGGTAGGGACCTAACTGAAGCAGAAGAGATCAAGAAGAGATGGCAAGAATATACAGAAGAATTATATCGGAAAGATCTGGATGTCCCTGATAACCAAGATAGCGTAATTGCTGACTTGGAGCCAGACATCCTGGAAAGTGAAGTCAAGTGGGCCTTAGAAAGCATTGCAAACAACAAGGCCAGTGGAGGTGACGGCATTCCAATTGAACTCTTTAAAATCTTAAAAGAGGATGCTGTAAAGGTGCTGCATAAGATATGCCAGCAAATTTGGAAAACCCAGCAGTGGCCAGAGGACTGGAAAAGATCGGTCTACATCCCAATCCCAAAGAAAGGAAATGCCAAAGAATGCTCCAACTATCGCACAATTGCACTCATTTCACATGCTAGCAAGGTTATGCTCAAAATTCTACAAGGCAGGCTTCAGCAGTATGTGGAAAGAGAACTTCCAGAACTACAAGCTGGATTTCGAAGGGGCAGAGGAACTAGAGATCAAATCGCCAACATGCGCTGGATTATGGAGAAAGCCAGAGAGTTCCAGAAAAACATCTACTTCTGCTTCATTGACTATGCCAAATCGACTGTGTAGACCACAACAAACTATGGCAAGTCCTTAAAGGAATGGGAGTGCCTGACCACCTTATCTGTCTCCTAAGAAATCTATTGTGGGACAAGCAGCAACTGTCAGAACTGGATATGGAACAACTGACTGGTTTAGAATTGGGAAAGGAGTACGACAAGGCTGTATACTGTCACCTTGCCTATTTAACTTATATGCAGAGTACATCATGAGAAAGGCCGGTCTGGATGAATCACAAGCCGGAATTAAGATTGCCAGACAAAATATCAACAACCTCAGATACGCAGATGATACTACTCTAATAGCAGAGAGTGAGGAAGAATTAAAGAACCTCTTAATGAGGGTGAAAGAGGAGAGTGAAAAAAATGGGCTGAAGCTCAACATCAAAAAAACTAAGATCATGGCCACTGGTCCCATCACCTCCTGGCAAATAGAAGGGGAAGAAATGGAGGCAATGACAGAGTTTATTTTCTTGGGCTCCTTGATCACTTCAGATGGCGACTGCAGCAATGAAATAAAAAGACGCCTGCTTCTTGGGAGGAAAGCAATGGCAAACCTAGATAGCATACTAAAGAGCAGAGACATCAGTTTGCCAACTAAGGTCAGGATGGTTAAAGCTATGGTTTTTCCAGTAGTGATGTATGGAAGTGAGAGCTGGACTATAAAGAAGGCTGATCGCCGCAGAATTGATGCTTTTGAGCTGTGGTGCTGGAGGAGAGTCTTGAGAGTCCCCTGGACTGCAAAGAGATCAAACCTATCCATTCTGAAAGAAATCAACCCCGAATGTTCACTGGAAGGACAGATTTTGAAGCTGAGGCTCCAGTACTTTGGCCACCTCATGAGAAGAGAGGACTCCCTGGAAAAGTCCCTGATGCTGGGAAAAAATCGAAGGCAAAAGGAAAAGAGGGCGACAGAGAATGAGATGGTTGGACAGTGTCATCGATGCAACCAAAATGAATTTGACAAAACTCCGGGAGGCAGTGGAGGATAGGAAGGCCTGGCGAGCTCTGGTCCATGGGGTCACGAAGAGTCGGACACGACTGAACGACTGAACAACAACAACATTGAAAAGGATGATTTTCTTAATAGTAATAAAATCTAAAATTTGGATACCTTCAGATTTTAATGTAAGAACATAATGTGATAGGAAATAGGTCATTTTTCATATCTGATGTGATCACATCTTGCATCTTAACTCTTTGTATAAAATGAAAAGTACATTTTATCTGCTGTAGGGGATGCTCTGGATCTGAGAGGTGCTGATCTCTGAGCCTTTGATCTGTAGCTCTGGGTGTGGGGTGGGGAGGTGATTTTTTTCTGATTCCATCTTTTGCTTCCACTACTCCATCCCATCCTTCTTCTTTGGGTAGTCCTCCAGACCACTGGGGTGAATAATCAAAGACCAAAACAGACAATAAGCCAGATGGAGAAATGCTGAAAATCAGCTTCTTTCTCTCTGCAGTTTCCAATGAGTAAAGTTCTTAATATAGGAACTCAAGACTCAAATCACTTTACTGTATTGTTGAGATGCAATGTACAATGTTTTTGATATTTCTATTTCAAGGCATCTTAGTAAGCTTCAGAGGCTTCTGGAAGTGATATTTAGGCATGTTTCTGGCAGGTCTTTGATGACTTTGCATGACTGTCTCTTACAAGGTTTGGATGGTATGTACCATATTTTTGTTAAATATATATAGCAAAAGTACCTCACATATTATTTTTCTATATTTATTGACGGACCTTGATAGTAGTCCACCTCCAGTTTCTTTGCTTCTAACCGCCCCTCCTTTTAAATATCATATTGTATAGTTTTTATAACAACAGCAAAAAACAGAAAACCAAATAGTACTGTGATCACTGCCCTGTTTTCCTGACAACCTTGTTGATCCAGGTAGCTGGTCTTCATAAAGGCATTCAATGATGAAGACATGTCAGTCACACCAGTATGATGATGGGTCTCCTATGTAACAAACAGGACATGAATTGTTCATGACCTCACAGAAACTATCCATTGCTGGATCACGACAGCAATGCAGATCTTTTTCAGTCTAACCTTGTACTGGACATTACCTTGATCAGCTTGGCAGACCACCTGTACCTGGAGAGAAGAAAGGGAGCATAGATCCACCTGCAAGGTCCTTTGTTCTCTCTGTAGGGTTTGGAAATATCAGCCTTCATTTCCTGGCCTGACTCCATGGAATAGAAATGTAGTTACATTATGTTATTCTGGTTCAGTTGCTTCATGGTGGTAAGATTTTAGAAAGTTATGATGCTACTCTTTCCCATCCAAATTTTCCTATGTGGTCTCTACAGACTTATATTTTTGGTGCTTCATATGTTCTTATATCAAATAACCTTTTGTGGACATCCCAAGTACCGGGTTACAATGCAATCGATATGTGGGTGATAACAAGGCCTTCTTCTCTAGAAGTGGTTGCCTCTATCTGTTAATGGGTGCCTGAAAACATTAATAAGAAGTGAAACATACCTGTTAGACAAGATGGCACCCTGATGGCAGGAATCCCTCTTAACATGATTCTGGGCAATATGTCTGTCTTGGACTGAAACACATCTAGGACTCTTGAAGTGCTAGTTTGTATTACTGTGGGTGCTGGGGTGCCTACAAAATGCCCCTGGAGACCATATGCTGCACATTGATATTATAAGTGTTGCTTCTTCCTCAACCTCCTCTCCTTAAAAAGGAAAAAAAGCAAAGCATGCTGCTTATATACTGCCCCATAGTGCTTAAAGCACTATTTAGGTGGTTTATAAGTAATTAAACACACTACACATCCCCTCCCACCACAAACTGGGTACTTATTTTGCTGACCTCAGAAGGATGGAAGGCTGAGTGAACCTTCAGCCTGCTACCTGGAATGGAACCCCAGCTTGTTATAGCTGCAGTAAAGCAGTTTAAACACTATGCTATGAGAAAACATGTTCTGCCTCTTCTTGAGAAACAGAAGTGAACATGCAGTTTGTTGGGCCATAATTAAATGCTACAAATAGCTCACCATTCGAAGAAGAAGCACACTAGTATTCCAAAGGCATCATCCAGCCAGTCCTTTTCAACAGAGAAACTGTATTTGAAAACAAAGTCCATGTTTGGGTCTTGGAGATTAATTGAAAGACAAAGGAAACAATTTGCAAACTATTGGGCATGTTAAAAAAATGCTTACCATGGAATATGTGATAAATTGTTGGCATATGTATTTCAAAAGGGTAAAGGGTACACACCAGGAATGTATTTTTGGAGAGAAATAGGGTGGTCAATATCTTAAGATTTGTAAGCCTGATTTAAGTCCTGAGTGGGAGGTGCACAGGGCTTGTTTTATTTTGTTTTGTACTATTATTAACTTCCTCCCTTTGTATAAATGTTATTTGATTTTGTTTTATGTGTTGTATTGCAGTTTTTACTAAAATAAAAATATATATTTTAAAAATGCCTACCATGACAATAATCTGTATTTTAGAAGTTGAGGAATTCCCTCTGGTAATTACAGTACTAGTTATTTGTAGTAAGAATTAGGGTTTAATTCCTTTTCCTTATAACAATGTATTACCTAGAATTAATAGCAACATTTCCTGGTTCTTAACCCCAAATCCCCCTATAACTGATTGCTTTCCAGGACAAATATGTGCCTCTAGGGATTCTGATACAGTAATACCTTGGTTTAAGTGTAACTTGGTTTAAGAGTGTTTTGCAAGACAAGCAAACATTTCTTCTAAATTTTGCCTTGATCAACAAGCAATGTCTTGATATACAAGCACTGGAGCAGGTCATATGATCACAAGTGAGCCAATGGTGGCTCTCCCTCCCTTCCCCTGCTGGAATGTGGGTGATTGTCTGGAACATTCTGTCTCAGGCAGACTCCAAAGCAGAGGAAGGAGAGAGGAATAGAGGTCTCTAGAGATGGGCACGAAATAGAAATATAATGTTTTATTTCGTTTTGTTTCATTTCGGTCTTCATTTCATTTTGTTTCATTAATAATTGATTTTTAAAAGAAATGTTGTCACCAAATGAAATTATTCATAAGGCTATAAATAATGGGGAGCTTTCCTTTTTTGTTTAGCAGGAAACCCACTGCCCTAAATCAAAGACCCTCCTTAAACCTTCCAATCAATTTGCTTTCAAACAAAGAACCCTCTGTAAACAAGCAGGAAACCTAAGGGCTAGCTGCTGCATGGAGAGATCGGAGAGGTAAGCTAAACAGGAAGGAAAAGATTTTTTAAAAATAACCTCCACAGTCCTACTTAATCAGGAAAGCAAAACAATCAATTTAAACTTTAAATCAACTTGCAGATACAGGGACAGCCAGCATAGGGAAGGGAACGGAAGAGCTCAGCTGCTGGCTGGCTGCAGGCAGGGAGATCAAGATTGCAGATAAGTAACAGCTGAGGTGTGGGACAGGAGGAAGGAAAACAAATCAATCAGTTTAAAAACACAGCTGGCTCAACAGGCTTCGCGCCACTAGGATGAATAATTTCATTTCTGAAACAAAAAATTGTGTTTCGTTTCATTTTTTGATGACACACTGTTTGCTGTTTCATTTTGTTTCATAACATTTCATAAGCTTATGAAACAACAAAACAGTGTATAGTTGTTCATAAGGTGCTCATCCCTAGAGGCCTCCCTTGCACCAGCCAGGAACATGAAGGTTAGGGTTTTATTTTTATTTTTATTTAATTTGTTTTCAACATTCTTATTTTTCAAACCATTTCTAGTTATGGGGCAGCTAGTCAAGTGTGTACTGTATAGGGCTACAAATTGCACTTTATTATTGTCACATTAAAAATACAGAGTAAAATACAGTTGTTAGTCCCAAACAGAGCAGATTCCACATCCAGGTACCTAAACCATGGTGTGGGCATGGACTTCTATCCAACTTCTTTTGTGAGTTTTGGCATTTTGTATATGCCACCCCAGAATGAATCATCTGAGTTTCCATTATTTCGTATGAGGAAATTAGTTTTGATATAAGAGTGTTTTTGGTTTACAAGCATATTTCTGGAACGAATTGTGCTCATAAACCAAAGTATTACAGTACCGTATTTCATTAAGCTGAATCTACAGTGGTGTGCTCACAATCCACAAACAATGTCCAAAATACAGCCAAAGTTAAGACAGGAAAACAAACAATAGATTTTTGTCAGTTAGGGAACTTTTATTGACTATTCACAGAACAAAACACTTTGATTAACAGATTGTTCAGATTTTTGCTAAGCACATTTACATGCATTTGGAATAAGATTGCATTATATTTTATATATTTTAAATTTATATAATAAAGTATTGTTTTTTTTTAAAAAAACCAGTCATATACCATCTATAAAAAGCCACATGTATAAGACATCTGTTTGGACAACCACCTGGTACCTTTGATTTGTATTCCTGCACGGAACAGGAGTTAGACTTAGTGGATTTGTAGGCCCCTTCCAACTTCACTATTCTATGATTTTATGATTCTATGAAAAATCTAGACCCTTAAAGGAAAATGTGTATGGGTACAAACATTACAAACATAACAAGAGCCCTGATGGATCAGAGACCAATGTCTTTTTCAGTCGAGGACTTTGTTCCTCCACGGCCATCCAAATTTTATGTGGAGATCAATTGATTTATTTCAAAAGCTTTGTTTCAGGTAAACACCTCCTGAGGAATGGTGAAAAATAAGAACAAAACAAAACAAATTTCAAAACAGTACCAATTCAATAAAGGCAATAATTATCAACGGTTCAATAAGGCTAAGGAAAGACCAATAACAAGAAGATCTTCACATGTCTTCAGACGCGAACAGTAACCTCCAATTCACAGTAACTGTATATGCATCACAAAAAAGATAACAAAAAGATAGAGATTGTAATGTTCATTTATATAGTGCATTTTTCCAAATATCTGACTTTGTTTGTTTGTTTGTTTGTTTGTTTGTTTGTTTGTTTGTTTGTTTGTTTGTTGTATTTGTATAACACAACCAATTTCTCCCAAAGGGAACTCTGGAAACTCATACTTTAGCACAGTAAGTTAAAGTTAGAGTAGGCCTACTTGGATGAATTTTACTCATGACTCACTAAATCCCCATTAAATCAATGTGCCTATTCTAATGAGATTTGCGACATTAAGCAACCACAATTTGGCCATTGATTTTTAAGCAGGACGTAGGGTGGCAGACAGTGGGAAACCATGCAGGAAAGGGTCAGATTTTCAGGAGTGATCTCCCTTAAAGTGACCCTTCTGTCCCCCTCAAGGAACCCCCCCCCGCCCAGTTCTCCCTGCCACAGGACCAAAAAGGCTCAGCTTTGGCCTGGGCCAGGGTTGGTCTAGGATGCTATTCCCTGTACATTGTGTGACTTTAGGAAATGGCTTGCACCATGTGCCCTGCCACATGCTGTCCAAAATGTGAAGTCTTGATCACACCCTGAGACTGGTTGACATTTCAAAAAGAGAACGGCTTAAAACAGAGGACAATCCTCTAATAACAGAACACTGCTCTCTTCAAAGCAGACTGCATGATCACCTTGCCTTGTTCTCCGGAAACTGGCTTTCAAAGGGCTAATGTTTCTGATAGTGGAGGTACATATCACTGCAAGAACTAATATTCTTCATATGGTAATTCCATAAAAGTATTTCAGCTATCAGAAGCTGACAAAAAGCAAAGCAAGAACCAATTGTGCTACTTTTATTCAGCCCCAGAGTGCTTGAAACACATTCTGGGTGGTTTACAAGTTAATTATGCAAGCTGCACATTGCCCACCCTCCCTCCACCCCTGCAAGCTAGGTATTCAATTTACTGACCTCAGAAAGATGGAAGGATGAGACAACCCTGAAGCAGCTTTGAACACTGACAAACTACCATGAGTGTAAAGTGCTGGTGAGTTAAGATGGTCAGGTGCCAAATTAGTCTATCTGCACTTTGGTGCTCCAGGATTTGTTTCCTCGATAGTTTTATATTTCCCAATATTATATAGACAATTTTACTTTACATTGACCGTGGTTTCAGATTTGACTGGAGAGCTAGTTGATTGCTCCGTAGTGACTTTTAGCAAACACTTGTTCAAATCCCATATTTAATGCACAATGTACACTTGAAGGGTTATCTTTTTGTAGTCCCTTTAATGCTTTTAGCACTCTATACACACAAAATTTCATATCTTGACAAAAGAGAATTAAAAGCAGAAGAAGCTGGCAAGGGAGTCTTCATCTGTGATAGTCTAGATCAGTGGTTCCCAACCTTCCTAATGCCACAACCCTTTAATACATTTCCTCATGTTGTGGTGACCCCTTGCCCTGTTTGGAAGAGGCCACAAGCCCCCTTTGGCAGGCCACTGACACAGGTCCATAGAGGACTTTCCTCTATACAGGCACCCTCAGCCAATCACAGCCTCTGGTGCCATTGACTGACATCCCTTCCAACCTATCAAGCTGTAACTCACTCTTTTCCCCCTCCTTCTTTCCCCTCCCCCTTCAGACCCAAGCCGTTTGTGCCTTTTTCTTCACTGGCTCATGGTGACCCCTGTGAAATGGCCGTTCGACCCCCAAAGGGGTCCCGACCACCAGTTTGGGAACTACTGCTCTAGATGGTTCCAAAAAATAGAAATCACAATTATTTGATGTAAGTACCAGAAATGACAAGTGGACTTTATAGTAGTGATGAGTCAGGTTACAGACATGGAATATAAAAGTGGTTGTAGAGGAGAAGATAAAACTTCACAGAAATATTACTATAATTGTTTCCAAAACAAAGGGCATGCAGGCCAGAACAAAAAGAGCCAATGCAATATACCTATATCTGTGATAGAATGCCAAATGGTTAACTAAACTTATGTTTCAGTACAAGTAATGGCTTCCGGAGAAAGCCACTAGCAATTTATGGAAACAATACTGGGAAGCACATTTCTAGGATAACTCAGCAGAACACCTGTGAACAGGGAATGGGGTGCCTTACAAGCCACAGCAGAATGCCATTGCAGAAGGGAAGAATTGCACATGTGTAGAAATAGTAAGATACATGTTGGAAGATGCACAGCCCCCTAGAGGATGATGCTCAGTAGAAGCAGTATCTATAGCCGTCTCCCTGCAGAACCGTTTACCAAATAATTAAAAGAAGACACAATATGAACTGTGTCATGGACGCATAACCATCATGGCTCACCTCTAATAAATAATTGCTTTATAACTTTCCTAGAATAAGAAGAGGGTGTGTTTAGTGGGTTTAAAAAAAAATCACTAAACTGCATATAACTTAAGGGGTAAAACATATGGATATGATTGATTGAGTAATTAATTGATTGTTTGATTGAAAATAAATATCTTTTCCCATTCAGACATACATCTGGGGAATTGCTTTTACTGTGACAGTGGGGTCCTCAGCGCTCCTGCTCAGCACCCAGGTGTTCGTTTTGTGGCACAACCTCAGTCTCATCTTTGCAGGATCGATAAATCACTGCATAGAGTGATCTGTGAGACCTCTTGTGTTTCTGCCTTCCAACAAGAAAGTAAACAAAAGGATTGAGGCAGCTGTTGAGCGTATGGAGGAAGAACGAGAAATGCAAAAGAGTCCATTCTAATTGTGTTACCGGGTGCCAATAGACTATCAGATATAAGACTCGGACAGGCACGGTCAAGATGAGGAACAGAACCACAGTGATGACAATGGAAATGTAAAGACGTGCCGAGGACATGGGCCGCGAATTTCTCCGCAATTTGATAAATAGGCTCACACTGCAAAAGACCATGACTGGGATAAATATCAGCCAAATGGTGATCAGGAACATACAGGCAGCAGTATGCATTCTACAAGGCACTTCCTCCAGAAATTGTGTTGTCCAGGTGGTGAGGTATTCCACCGCCGTTGCTGCACAGGAAACAACCCAGAATATTGCACATAGGATAGTTGAGAGATGTTTGGGCCGATTAAAATGGTACCAGAGTGGGTAACAAGCACCAAGACACCTCTCCACACTAATGGCTGTCAGTAGGAAAAAACTAGAATTGTAACCAAAGATGCCCAGGATATCAAGCACATCATATAGGTAGTCATTCACAGTTTCTCTTTCCAACACTACGAACTGGGTAATGAAAAAATAGTTGTGGCAGATGAGTACAATGAAATCGGCAACGGACAAGTTCAGTACGTAGACTGTATATTTAGTCCTTTTGATTCTGCAGCAGAGAAACCAGAAAATAGAGCCATTGCCAAGAAGCCCCAAAATGGTAATGGGCTCAATAATACAGGACCCAAGTAACAAAACAAAAGCATTTCTAGTGATCGGATACTCCACTTGAGTCATGTTTGTGGTGGCTGCATCCACAGTCTGACTTGGCATGGAACTTGGCTCTGTCACCAGGGCCCCTCCGGGATGTATCACAGTCCTCCTGTTCCTGAAATGGCAGAAAACAACCTCATGATTAAGTTGCACAAGATTAACACTGTTGTCTGGAGAGAAGGAAGAGAGAAAAGGCTACCTAATGAGGACAAGACATGGGACTCGTCCTGTTGTTACATGGCATCAGGCAACTTTCCGCCTAGTGTGATCCTAATAGTTTTTTTTTAGGATCGTGTGATTTTTCAAAGAATGGTTTACCATTACCTCACCCCCATGTGTTTCTGTGGCTGAGCATGGATCTGAATCCAGGTTTCCAGAGTCATGCTCTGACTATCTACTATACTACAGTGGACCCTCGTATAACAAAGCGGTTTGTATAACATAAAATATGTACAACATTAAAAAAATTCCAGAGATAGGGGAAATTTGCTTAACAGAATCGTCTATGGGGCAAATCCATACAACATAAAAATGGTCACGATTAGGGATTACTCTGTTTTCAATGCATTCCTATGGAAAATTTGTATAAAGGAGTTTGCTTAACATTATTTCATTTGGGATGAATTAATTCCTTTATACAAGATACCACTGTACGCTGTTTCTCAGTCTCTCTCTTTGGAAGTGGTTTAAGGAGCCCCAAGTGGTAAGACAGCATACCCTCCTGGATATGTGACCAATGTAACTCAAAGCAGGCTGTAGTTTGATGATAACAAGAGGGTTGTTTCTTTAG
Organism: Phrynocephalus forsythii; assembly: GCA_029282475.1. Lineage (NCBI taxonomy): Eukaryota > Metazoa > Chordata > Lepidosauria > Squamata > Agamidae > Phrynocephalus > Phrynocephalus forsythii. The sequence continues at coordinate 82,740,587 of JAPFRF010000002.1, forward strand.
CTGATGTGGGATATACTGTATGAAGTGAGAAAAATTAAAACGTATCAGCCATTGCAGCTCTAGATGTATTCCTCCCTGGAACAGACACTCCTTATTCACTCCTCCCCCATAATTACTAGGACCAACAAAATACACCAGTCCTAACTTTGCCTTTCCCTTACCCCACTGCCATGTCCCTTCTGGTCTATGTCTTTTAGAAAGGTTGAAAAAAAAATCTGCCAAAGATGGAGGAGGGTTTGTTGCTTACTGAGTGAGAGGGGAAAAGTTTTTACATAAGTCACTTGATTCCTCCGTATCTTTGGGACAATCTCAATTTAACCAACTAATGTGAAGCACTTCATAAAATGATTTGTCACAACCTCCTACTGTGGCCTTCTACATCCCATGGGAGATGGATTAGTCTTTGCTCCCCAGGCCAAAAAAGGCAATGGTATTTTCAGTTTCTCATTCCATGGTTTAATTCCATATCTTGTGCCAGAAATGCATCTGTTTTCAACATGAGACATCTGTGACCCCAGTCTGAGGGCCAGGTTTCTATATTTCCACAGGGATTCCCTCTGTCACCTTAGTCTTAAAGCCCAATAACAGAGGAATCTCAGTTCGGAGTGACATATAAGGTCAGCTATTTGCTCTGGAGGGTACGATGATATAACTGACTCTAGGCTACTTATAGGTTAACCAAATTTGGCAGATTTATTTGAGTTTCAATCAGGAACATAGTAGAGTGAGTATTTTTTGTTTGTCAAGGACAGAACATCCTCAGTTCAAAATTAATACTTGAGGTAAATATGTGAAAGAGCAAATATGCATTGAAAGATACAATTGAACTCAAATGGCACTGCTACATGCAGAAGATCTCCCATGCCAAGCAAGCTCCGGATTCATTCCAAACTAAAGAAAATTAAGCGAATATAGCACCTCACAGACTATTTAAGAACTTTAAATGAGACGTGGCATGCAAAATCATAGTAAGCACAGTAAGCAGTTACATGAATGATTATTTGGGCCCACCCAAATCTCCAACAAACTTAAATCCAACCCTGAAAATTTCCCAGGTACATAGCAAAGCATAACTTAAAAAAAGGAATAAAAGGTGTGTGTGTGTGTGTGTGTGTGTGTGTGTGTGTGTGTGTGTGTGTGTGTGTGTGTGTGTGTGTGTGTGTGTGTGTGTGTGTGTGTGTGAAGCCTTATCCCTAGGATACTAAAGAAATCTAAAGAACTGTGGATCTGGATAGCTAGGGGACCTCTCTCTACATCCTAAATCAAGGATGATCCAGGAAAGATTTTAATTGAAAGACCAGCCCAGAAAAAAAATCAGAAAAGGTTTTTAACGAGCAGAAAAATAATGACTGAAACAAGGCAAGGCAAACTGTTAAAGAGAAGGAAAGAAGAAGCAGTTTATTTTTTCCAATTTTTTATTTTTATTTCAATTTAAAAAGGAGTAAACATAAAAAGAAAAAAGAGAAGAAAAATTAAAAAAATAAACAGTATACAAAATAGATATAAATGTTTTTTTACAATATAACATATCCCATTGGGTGATTTTCCATTCCTGACGTTGTATAATCTATTCATCGTCTCCCCCCTTACTTCAATACTCTTGTCTTTCACCAGTTATAAAAGCTGAGATAAAAATTTGATCCTTCTTGTCTCTGAATTAATCCATCCATTTCTACACATTCTAATATTTTCTTAATAATCATTTAATTGGTTGGTAGATTTTCAGATTTCCAAAAATGGGCCCCAAAAGATGTAACATTAAGTACAAAAATGTAATATTATGTAAAAATGTTGTTTATCCACTGTATTTGGCAATAAACCTAACAAAAATATTTCTGGTTTAAGTTCTAATTCTAGTTTTAAAATCTGCTTAAATATGGATTTTGACCCACTAATCTTTTGCTTTATCACAAGTCCATCAAGCATGATACAGTAGTAAGTTCCTTCTTGAGTTTTACAATGCTAGCTTAAGATTCTTTGTTCATCTTTGTTGCCATTTTTGGAGTTCAATACTATGGCCAAAATTCTTGGCCCATTTTAGCTTAGTGTCCTTCACCGGGCCCAGATGGCATCCACCCAAGGGTTATTAGGGAACTGAGAAATGAAATTGCAAATCTCTTAACGGTTATATGCAACTTGTCTCTTAAAACTGCCACAGTGCCGTAGGACTGGAGGATGGCAGATGTCACACCAATTTTTAAAAAAGGAAGGAGGGGGGACCCAGGAAACTACAGGCCAGTTAGCCTTACATCTGTCCCAGGGAAGATGGTGGAAAGCCTCATGTGGGAATAACTCCCGTGGGAAGCCCCAATCTGTGAGGCTTGGAAAGTTGCTTGCCAAATGTAGGAATTAAACCCAGGGAAGCCTTAACGTTTAAGGCTTGAGAGTAGATGTGGGAACCCAGCAGGAAAGCTTAACCAGCAAGCCCCCCCCCAATGGGTTGGAAAAATAAAGACTCCGACAAGTGTTCTTCTTGGTGCAAAATGGAGCAGCTTCTTCTTCTTTATTCTTGATTCCCCCCTTGCCGCACCCCAGCAAGGCTGTTTTATTGAAAACCACAGCACTATAATACCCATCATCACCTTGCAGCAGGTTCTTAGCCAATCAAAAGCTTACACGATTGCTCAATGCCCAAATAAGGGCATTTCTTTGTCTAAAACTTAGCAGTTCTGAGCATGCCCAGGGATGCATAATCACATAACAAGCTTCTGCGCATGTGTAGAATCCTTCAGACCATGTAACTTCAGCCAATCACAAAGTGTTTTTCCACCTAAATGTGCAACATATTGTTTTGAGCATATCTAACCTTGACCTGATTAGTACAATAAGCATGTGTTTAAACTTTCCTTGCCTGCTACGTGATTTGCTGTTAATGGCGATGCCACAGAGGCATGCTGGGAAAGATTCTCCACATTTCACTCTTTTTGTTTTTTAAATTTTTTGAAAAATAGGAGCACTGAGTTCTGCAATCAACTAACTACAATAACACAATAGTATTGGAATAAGTGAGAATATAACTATATTTTCAACCTTCAGACTGTGCTGTAGCCAGTTTCAACTTGAAGGTGGCAGTACACTTATCTTTGCGTGAAACCAGAAGTAGCAATTAGCAATAGCAAAAATCTGAGATATAGTAAGTATACATTAAAGGCAGCAACTTATGATAATAATGCATACCACAATAATAAGCATAGCCCAAATGCAATTGCAGCAGTATAAAATCAATGTCATCTCTGTTATCTAAAGTAACTGTCTAATTTCAGTTTGAGCCTTGGAAGTGTGATTATTTAGTCAGAGAACAGGCAAGAGGCAGGCAAGAGGCAAGCTTTGCCTTTTACCCTTTCCAATTAAGGTGAATTCTGAAACCAATATTGAGGAGTGTATTGTGCTGATGTGTTATTCATTTACCCATAATTATGTTTACATTGAAGCATTGACTCTTGTTACACGAATTAGCTGTTAGCTTTCAAAAATGCTCTAAAACCACAAAAGATAGGTGATCCCTGAAACCAGCACTATATTTCTAAACCATTGTGAAGCAGCAAACAGAATCTGATAGCTGGAATGTAGTTGATGCAACACATTTTCAAAAAGACATGATGATTAACAATAACAGCACATTTCAGTTGTGTGGTACTAGTCTAGAAATGATAATGAGACTTCTCTGAGTTAGGAGAACAGTTACCATATGTGTAAGGGACACCACCATACGTGTGTAAGGGACGCCACTCCCTAATACAACATGTGGTGTGCAGATTTTCACTAAGGTCTCTTCACTGTCCATGTTTTCATTGAGACCAGAGTAGTCTGTGATATTATGAATAAAGCATGCTGAAAACAAATCTCCAGCAACAAATTTGTGATATTATGAGGCTGATAGCAAAGTAAATTCCCAGCAGCTTAGCTGGCAGAAATACAAAACTTAGTGCATTACTGGTTTTGGCCAGTTGAAGCCAGGCACTAGTCTGTAGGCCTTTAAAACAGAGCTGTTGTTCAGTGCTGAAATGCAACTCAATGGAAGAATGAAACCTGCTTATGGGAAACAAGCAGCCAATTTTAAAGCAAAAAACATAAACACTTTGATAACTACAGTACTAAAATCTACCATAAGCAAATGCATCCCTTTCCCCATTTGTAAAAGGATGCAAAAAGGTCTTGAAAATCTCATGAGAAAACAAATTAGTGTGTGTGTCTTAGAATAAGCTAAAAGCGCAGCATTTCTGTAGAAGGTTTGAAACAAAGAACAATTAACAGTACATAGATAGCTAGGCAGAATGCCAGTGAAGGAACTGTGTGATTCCCCTTATCAGGAACACAACGCCTGCCAAGAAGCTTCTGGAATCTTGCCCAGAAACTGCTGTGAGGAATGAAAAATTGTTAGACCCTAGAAATTAAAATGCAAAATATGATTTCTCTGATCCTTAGAAGGAAAAAATACCTGTGAAAAAGAAAATTAAACAGAGACAATTATAAACAGCATACGGTCCACAGTCATTGACAGAGACATAAAAGTGAAGGCAGGATGGCAAGACAAGCAGTCTCAGGTGACCTTCTGAAATGCTGATTCAATGTTTCCCTTGCAACAAGGTAGAGATCCATGGCAGTTTCACTCTGAGGCTGATTTTCCGGCAGCAAAGGAATGGAATGTTTTAGAAAAAAGTGCCTTTTCAGAACAAAGTGTGTTTTCAGGGCTAATTCACAGTTCACAGCTGGCAAGGATAGAACCGTTGATCTGTGGAACTGTTCCACGAACTTCATCCATGTAACGCAGTAATCAGGCCACCACAACGTTCAGTGGGTGGAAACAATGAAGGGAGTCGAGGCACGGCATGGCGGCTGTATCAGCTGACACGCCTTTTCGGAACGAAGGAAAGCAGAGCTTTTCCCATGGGGGGGTGCATAGAAGCAGCTTCACCCGTGGAACAGGGGCCTTGTTTAAGCCTGGATTTCTCCTCCTCGTCATGATTACTGTTCCACATCTCATTAACCCCTTTCATTCCACCGCCACCACCGTCATCTGCCTTATCAGAGTCAGTACTCACAAATCGGCATGCACGCAGAATATCAGCCAGTGAGATAGTTGAACTGCCGGAGAAAGTAGCAACAGCTAGCTTGCAGCCAGCATTAGAGTTCTCAAAGGCCAATTGTTTAATGATGCTTATACAAAGCATCCTGGGAAAGATTATCCACACTTCCGTAGTTCCCACCTGCTCTTCAAACGCCACAATCAAGTGAGACACAAATTCAGCAACCAACTCCTTGGCACCCTGACGAATGGCAGCAAGCCCAGCAACATTAGAGTCAGTTTTGGCAGCCTTAAGAACAATTTCAGCCACACTGGAGAGTGCAGTGTCCTTTGCCAGCGTCCTCACCCTCTTTCAGTGCTTCAGAGGGAATTGGGGCATTTTTTTCAGCGTGAGCAGGGGCAGTAGCTTGCAGGACTGGAGAAGCAAGATGCACAGGCTCGATGGCCAAGGCTGCTGCTGGAACAGCGTCAACAAAGCCAGCACTGAGCAATTTTCCATCATTTGCAATGGATAAGGCTGGAGAGGGCTCAGGCAGTGAATCTGGCAGCTGGCTTGGAAATTCAAGGGCTGGGCACGCTGGTAGTGGAGCTGACGGGAGTGCAGGCAGAGCTGTGCTCACCGGCGGTGGTGCTTTAGGAGCCTCAATTAGCCAAGAGGCTGGTTTGGGAGGCAGGATGATAGGCAATGGTGATGGCAGAGACTTTATTGCCAATAAAGGATTGTCTGGAGTGGGTCATTGAAGGCACGCACGGACCTGAAACCACGTGTGCCGGACCTTAAAATTAACTTTGGGATGATTCCGAAGGCAGTAGCCAATTTTGTCCCATTTTTGAAGATCTAACATGCCAGCTAGTGGGAACCAAGGACATATTTCAGCAATTTCTTTGGCAAGATCTTCCACCTCCTTTAAAGGAGTTTCGTAGCTATTCTTAGTGAGCAGATAATGCAGTTCCTGGCAGAACTTTTGTTGCGGGGAGGAAACAGCATTCCCGCCCATGTTGAAACAGTATCGGTAGTCTTAAAGTACGGGATCACTCACCAATGGGATCGAAGGTACGTCTTCGATGGTGATTTGAGCGCGCTTGGGATTCTTTTGCCTGGATGAGGATGGTGAGCGATGGTAGTTCGACTCCTGGCTGGCTCACCAATATGTGGGAATAACTCCCGTGGGAAGCCCCAATCTGTGAGGCTTGGAAAGTTGCTTGCCAAATGTAGGAATTAAACCCAGGGAAGCCTTAACGTTTAAGGCTTGAGAGTAGATGTGGGAACCCAGCAGGAAAGCTTAACCAGCAAGCCCCCCCCCCCCCCGGGTTGGAAAAATAAAGACTCCGACAAGTGTTCTTCTTGGTGCAAAATGGAGCAGCTTCTTCTTCTTTATTCTTGATTCCCCCCTTGCCGCACCCCAGCAAGGCTGTTTTATTGAAAACCACAGCACTATAATACCCATCATCACCTTGCAGCAGGTTCTTAGCCAATCAAAAGCTTACACGATTGCTCAATGCCCAAATAAGGGTATTTCTTTGTCTAAAACTTAGCAGTTCTGAGCATGCCCAGGGATGCATAATCACATAACAAGCTTCTGCGCATGTGTAGAATCCTAGCCTGGGAACTTGATCAGACCATGTAACTTCAGCCAATCATAAAGTGTTTTTCCACCTAAATGTGCAACATATTGTTTTGAGCATATCTAACCTTGACCTGATTAGTACAATAAGCATGTGTTTAAACTTTCCTTGCCTGCTACGTGATTTGCTGATAATGGCGATGCCACAGAGGCATGCTGGGAAAGATTCTCCACAGCCTCATCCAAGAGAAAATCTTAAAACACATAAAAGAACAAACCTTGCTGAGAGAAAATAAGCATGGCTTCTGTAAGGGTAAATCCTGTCTGACAAACCTTTTAGAATTTTTTGAAAAGGTCAACAGGCACGTGGATTTGGGTGAACCGGTGGATATAGTCTATCTGGATTTTCAAAAGGCTTTTGATACAGTCCCTCACCAAAGGCTGCTGAGAAAATTACACAGTCAGGGGATAAGAGGACAGGTCCTCTTATGGATTGAGAACTGGTTGAGATCCAGGAAACAAAGAGTAGGTGTCAATGGGAAATTTTCACAATGGAGAGAAGTGAAAAGCGGTGTGCCCCAGGGCTCGGTCCTGGGACCGGTGCTTTTCAATCTGTTCATAAATGACCTGGAGACAGGGATAAACAGTGAGGTGGCCAAGTTTGCAGATGACACAAAACTTTTCCGTGTGGTGAAAACCAGAGAAGATTCTGAAGAGCTCCAGAAGGATCTCTCCAAACTGGGGGAATGGGCTACGAAATGGCAAATGCGGTTTAATGTAACCAAATGTAAAGTAATGCATATTGGGGCAAAAAATCCAAACTTCATCTATCAACTCATGGGCTCTGAGTTATCCGTGACGGCTCAGGAAAGAGATCTTGGTGTGTTGGTGGACAGCTCCATGAAAGAGTGTGTGGCAGCGGTGAAGGAGGCCAATTCCATGCTAGGGATTATCAAAAAGGGGATTGAAAATAAAACAGCCAACATTATATGCCATTATACAAAACAATAGTAAGGCCGCACCTGGAGTATTGTGTACAGTTCTGGTCACTGCATCTCAAGAAAGACATAGTGGAACTGGAAAAGGTGCAGAAGAGAACGACTAAAATGATTACTGGGCTGGGGCACCTCCCTTATGAAGAAAGGCTAAAATATTTGGGCCTCTTTAGTCTGGAAAAAAGGCGCTTGAGGGGGGATATGATTGAGACATACAAAATAATGCAGGGCATGAGTAATGTGGATAGAGGGAAGCTCTTCTCTCTCTCCCAAAATACCAGAACCAGGGGACATACACTCAAATTGAAGGTTGGGAGAGTAAGAACTGACAAAAGAAAATATTTTTTCACCCAGCGCATTGTAAATCTTTGGAACTCCCTGCCACAGGATATGGTGATGGCATCTGGCCTGGATGCCTTCAAAAGGGGATTGGACAGATTCCTGGAGGAAAAGTCCATCACAGGTTACAAACCATGATGGAGAAACCAGGGTACTTCAAGGGCCAGATGCAGGGGAGTGGTATCAGGAGACAGATATCTAGTCTCATGCGCTCCCAAACGCATCTGGTGGGGCCGCTGTGAGATACAGGAAGCTGGACTAGATGGGCCTTTGGCCTGATCCAGCATGGCTCTTCTTATGTTCTTATGTTCTCTTCATCTTGCATGTCTCATTGTAGTAAAAAAAAAACCTGTAGATTTTTGAATTAGTTTTTCTTCTGTCATTAATAAGATTTTGTCAAATGCTGTGCACTCTTTATAAAACACTTGTGCCTTTATAACTTAATTATAAATTGATTGTATTTGCATTAAAGGCCACAATGAAAACTTCAGTCCTTAGTCCATTAATTGAGTTTGGGTTTTCAAAGTTCCCTCAGAATTGAGGAGCTCATTATAAGTAACGATTTCAAATCTTAACAAATTTGGGTAAGTAAACGCTTCAATTGGTGAAACCCACCTAGGTATTTTTCACATAAAATTTTAATTTAACCTTTTCCCAAATTTTTAAAAGCGAGTTTCTTATCAAATTTTTTTCAAAATATTTGTGTGTTTTAGTACTTCCATACCATAAGAATGCATGTCAATCCATTTGCAGATCATGACCTAAGTACAGTAATCTTTTATTTCTTATGAGTATCCATTCTTTTATCCATGTTAAAGCGCTTGTATGGTAACATAAAATCCAATTTGGAAAGTCAAGTCCTCCTCTTTCTTTTGCATCTTGTAATAATTTACACTTAATTGTAGGTTTCTTTTTTGCCATATAAATTTTGAGACAAAACTATTTTTCAAAAAAAAAAAGTTCTAATTTGATTGGTAAATTTTGAAAGAGGAAGAGTATTTTGGGCAAAATGTTCATTTTGATTGTTGCAATTTTTCCTAAAAAGGACAGTTGCAGTTTAGACCATCTTTCCAAATCTTGCTTAATCTGTACAAGCAATTTGCTATAATTATCTTCCTTAAGTGTAGAGCATCTTGCTGTAATGTATATTCCCAAATCTTTTATTTTCTTCGTTATTTGAATATTTGTATTCATCGTAAATTAATCCTTTTTAACTATAAATTTAGTTTTTTGTGTATTGATAGTCAACCCAGCTATTTCACCAAATGCTTCAATTTGCTCAAATAAGATTGGAGCTGATTGTAATGGATTTTCTAAGATAAATACCAAATAATTCACATAAACTTATAAATTTCATCTCTAATGCATGTGCCTTCAATTCCTTGGCTTTGTCTTCTCTATTTAGTGTCTCTAATGAAAAAAAAAGCAATGGAGAGAATGGGCATTTTGTCTTGTCCCTTTTGTAATTTCAATGCTTTTCAGCATTTCTCCATTAATAATTATTCTTGCTGTTGGTTTAGAATAAATTGCATTTATCATATTCAAAAATTTTGGCCAGAGTCCATCATCTCCAGTTGTTTCTTCATGTAGTCCCAATTTAGGTTGTCAAAGACTTTTTGAGCATCTAAAAATAAGAGTGCCATTTGTTTACCCGGATGTGCTTCATACTATTCCAATATACCAAGTATTATACTTATATTGTTTCTTGATTGTCTTTTCAGGATAAAACCATTTTGATCTGAGTGCATAAATTGAGTAAGATATTTCTTCATCCTCTCAGCCATAATAGATGCCATTATCTTATATTCAACATTGAGCAGCGATATTGGTCTATAATTTCCTATTTGTGTCAGGTCAATTTCTTCTTTTGGCATTAATGTAATGTTTGCTTCTAGTCAAGGTTTGGGTATCTTTGCTTCTTAAAGTACCTGCTATCACCTCAGAAAAGGTTTTATAAACATTCACTTGGCAGTCTATCCAGTCCTGGAGTTTTCTCATTCTTCTATTTATCATTTCTGTCACTTACAATAGGGTTATTTCTGCACTGATCATCCTTTAAGTTTCCTCCAAAACTTTAGATAGATTTACCTTTTGGATGTAGTCTTCAATGTTTTTCTTTTCTTTTGTATGTGCTTCATATAGGCTAGAGTAAAACTCCACAGTTCTGTTATGTAGTAGATATCTCTTAGTTTATACGATGCCGTTTCAATATTTTAAACTGCTGATTTGTTCTATTCCCCCCCCCAGTTTATAAGCTAACCATCTTCCTGGTTTATTTGCATTTTCAAAAAAGTTTTGCTTAGCCGCTTTAATTTGTTGAGCTGTCTCTTCTGTGTCTATGAGATTTAATTTGTTTGAACATATCCATTTGTTGTTGGGGTTTTTTGCTGCTTTATAATTTTATTTATTTATTTTTAATAAAATTTATTTATTTAAAATTTATTTATTTATTTATTTATTTATTGTTATATTTATATCCCGCTTATCTTCTAAACAGAACTCTAAGCGGCGTACAATCGTATATCCTGCCTTTCTCCCTGAATACCCTTCTTCCCTTATGATGATGAGGAAGCAAGACCATGATCCCACAGGGAAATAGGCGGCTTTTTCAGCCGCTTGTGGAATGGTCCGGTGCAATCCATTTCCTGCTGGTTAGCCCAAACCTGATCCTGCAGGGCTACTACTTTGTCAAGCTGAGATGGAGTGATTTAATCGGGTTTGCTCCCTGAAAAGCAACTCTTCCTGCAGCTATCAAGCATGTGCATTTTCCAGATGCCTGGTTGCATCCTCAGTCTCAGAAGCCACCTTCAAGCAAAGAAAACCAGGAAATGTCAAGAATAGGATTGAAGGCAACAGCTTGCTATTTATTCCTTCAACACTCTTTAGATTTCTTGCCTTCTGATTGGTCCCTGTTCCAATTTCCATAATTACCTTCCAAAAGGTGGCTCTGCCTTATTATATGAAATGGGATGTTTTGTGTGTGGGGGGTGTGTGTGGGGGCATATCCTGCCATCAGTGAGAACCAGGGTAGCATATAAAACACTCTCCTGACCATTATCTCTTGCATAATTCCCCTTGTAAGTCATCTCTTCCTAATATTCAAATCTCTTCAATTATTAGGGCTTGAGTATCAGACACTTTTGCTGGGGAAATCATTCACTGAGCGAGGTATATGACTGTGGCCTCAGGGGAGTTAGGAATTTCATTGCTCACTGTGTCTTCCAGGAGAAGAATCAGTCTGTGAAGCCTTGGGCAAGGGGATGGAAAACAATTGAGTATGCCTAGAAAACCATGGAAAGGGTCACCATAACTCAGAATTGACTTGATGGCACAATTTCATCTTCAATATCATTTCAACTGTTAGCATTATTAAAACTGTTCAGCTGTGTTTCCATATCAACAGTTCACCAACATTACAAGTAGATCCAAACTTTCAGCCTTAGTCTGTGGTATAGGGATGGGCATTTCGTTTTGGAACCAGTTGAACAAGGAAGCACGCTTCGATGTCATCTTTCCTGCTTCATGCTTCTGGCCAATCAGAGAGGGAGGTGGAATGATGCCTGTCCCTGCACGGCTCCTGATTGGCCAGCATTACAGATCTAGCAGAGATGACATCGCAGCATGCTTCCTCATTGAATTTTAACCCTGTGCGAGACAGAGAAAGTTAAAGCAATTGGATCTGCATGTATCAGCCGGTTCTGAGGACCACCTGGGCTCACATGGTTCGTTTCGTAACCTACAGGTTCCAAAATGAAATGCCCATCCCTACTGTGGTACACTTTGCTCTGCTAGCCAGTGCTAGTACATGCATTTCCTTAGTAACATTTCCATTCACACTTGTTTGCCTCAGTTCAGTGCTGTGTGATGCTGTCATCCATCTTTGGGGTCATGGCTAAGTGTGTCTTGGTGGGGGGACTGCATATTAAAGTGTTCTGCTTATATACCGCCCCATACCACTTCAAGTAGTCTCTGGGTGGTTTACAGTTTAATTATGCAGGCTACACATTGCCCCCCCCCAGCAAGCTGGGTACTCATTTTACTGACCTCGGAAGGATGGAAGGCTGAGTCAACCATGAGCCTGCTACCTGGGATTGAACCCCAGACCATGAGCACAGTTTTACCTCCAGTACAGGCATTTAACCACTGCAGTAGAGGCATTTAACCACTGATGAGGATGATTTCTGCCACCAGCCCATACTTCCCAAGGACAACAATGCTTACCTTTCAAAATGTTTAAATGTTTTCCCTATTATAGCACTACAAAAGCTGAGTGATGGAGCCTGAAAATGACCTTCTTCTGCTAGTTGTTGTGTGCTACCTTCTTGTGGAAAATGCTGCAGCTCTGTCCACAGAAACTGTGTGTGTATATGTTTGAGTGCACAATTGCATACATGTGTGCAGTGGCTTCTTTTTGGAAAAAAAATTAATTGAGCACATTGGTTGAAAGCCAATCAGAAGGAGTGAGAGCACACGTAAGCAAGCAATAGGAAGGCTGAGACTCTTCTTCTCTTCCACTGTCTCTCTCAGAGCTTTTTGTCTGCTCTTCAGAATCTGGAGAAGAAGCCTGGATTAAATTTGAGTGGACCCAGTTTTATGGCAACCAGAGGGAGGGGGCTGCTTACACCTGTGAGAAATGAACCACTAAACAGAGGAAGGAATATAGTTGCTGGATTCTGATGTGACTTCAGCTGGGTAATCTGTGGGAGCAAGTAAAAGAATGAAAAGAATGAAGGGAAGAGAACAGTGCTAATGCTGGTGGAGGGAAATGTGGGCATGAGAGAAATATTGCTAATTTTGGCCAGCTGTGTGGACTGTTGACCCACATCTTCCTGGAATAAACATTCCCATGTGAGTGAATTCAGCAAATATAACTGGTACAAGCTGCATAGGGAATGTACATTTTCTCATAAATGCCTCTCTACTTGGTTATGCTTTTATAACATACTGTATTTGTTTGGTAAATTCGTTATGCTGACAAGATAACTCTGCAAATTAAGTAGTGAATGAGCCTCGTGGCGCAGTGGTTAAATGCCGGTACTGCAGCTAAAACTGTGCTCACGGCCTGGGGTTCAATCCCAGGTAGCAGGCTCAGGGTTGACTCAGCCTTCCATCCTTCTGAGGTCGGTAAGATGAGTACCCAGCTTGCTGGGGGGGATGTGTAGCCTGCATACTGGAATTAAACTGTGAACCACCCAGAGACCACTTGAAGTGATATGGGACGGTATAGAAGCAGAACACTTTGCTTTGAATTAAGTATCTGTACCTCTTGTGAGCAAAACCAACCTGAGGGGCCTTGGGCAAGCTGCAGTGTCGCAGGGCACTCCCAGGTTAAAGCACTTCTGAGTACTCTCTGCCTAGAAAACCCTGAAAAGGATTGCCATAAGTTATAATTGACATGGTGATGGTGGTGGTGGTGATGAGTAATGGACTCCATAGTCTACTTCCTCAGATAACAAGAAATTTTACACCAAGGTTCTGTAGAAATGCAGTACACCAAGGGATGCTGACTGTAAGGTTAGGAGAGAAATGCGTTGAAAGGAGCATATGCTTTGTTTTTGTGTGTATTTGTCGTATACAGTATACACAAGTAAAAGTGAACTGTGTGAAGGGGAGCTGTAAGTAGCAAACCTTGGGAGTGGTATAAAAACATGCCAACAGAGCTAAGGTGCTTCACCTTCATGGGTATGTCAAGGGATAACAGGCATTGAAAAGACATTATAAAGAAAATATGCACACATATAGGCTATGTGTCTGCCAATTTTTCTTAATTCCAAGTACAATGTTCTAGTTTGCATTCAACATTTTAGAAAATTAAATGGTCAGAAACCAGCTACTCATTTTATCTAAACCCAAGGACAATTGATCTCATTGGCAGAACATCTAAGGTTAGACTCAACACTGAAGAAAGTACTACAGATCCATCCTTTCTTACTGTAAATGCACTTTTTATGCATATGCTTGGGAGAAAGAGGATGAAAAACACAGGGAAACAGATGTGGGAAAGGGGACACAGGAACTGGAAGACAAAGAGACTATCCTTGGGAATATATAAGATGAGATGAAGCTGAATTTGTAAACCTATGCCACCTTTTAATAACAAAATTAGTATACCTAATTGCTGTTACTTACCAGTCATTGTCCAGTGTGACGTTTTGGAACATTTCTCTTGGGGAGTCCACTCAGGAAGAAATTTGCAAACTCTTGAGAAGGCTGAAGAAAAAGTAGCTTACAGGAAAAGGTGGTATTTATTTGCTCTCATCTGCCTTTCATTTAATTCTCTGACCACTGTTGAGCTCAGTTTATGAAGGCTTGCCTCAGCAGAGTGAACTTGACTGCCGAGCACACACATGTAATCTCCCACGAAAATAAATCAATGGAACTATGCAGAATCCCTCCAAACTCATGCCTTAATCACATCTGGCCAAGCGTTTTTGTCTAGTTCTGTGATGACTGCCTGCACCCATTAAATGTTCTCTGCATTCCCTCAGCAGACTCTGGAAATGCTACACAGAGAGGGTAAGCCTTCACAAATCTGTTTTGCATGGGGAGTGGTGTGTGCAACCCCAGTTTACATCAACAAGAGAGCGATCAGAGTGGGCATCCGCCACCCCATGGTCTTCAAATAGAAATCATATGAGGGAGTGGTACTGCCCTTGCCACGATTCACTGGACCCTGTTCAATCTGAAGCCCATGCCAGCCTCCTCGGCTGATTTCTTTCAGTCATCATTACCCAGCTAATTTGAGAAGTTCATCTTTTCCTTCCCAGCCATCATATCCATTTTCATTACTGTACAGTGTACAGATGCATTTTAGTATGTGTTTGGCACACACTGTGGGAAAAGAAGTCACATCTCCGTTCTCAATAACAGGCAGCACTTTCCCCAGTCAAAAGCAGCTTCTCCAGTTGATTTCCTCCCTTCAGCTCAGCTTCCGATACCTATTCACCGGATCCTACCAAGATTTTAGGTATTGATCTCCACATTGCCAGATGGATCTCCACTTAGAATTCTGAACATCCCTCCAGGTTCCTCACACAATCTGATGTTGTTCAACAGATCAGTGTTATTCCTCCTACGATTCCAAGAACTTCCCAGCCAGTATTGGAAGATTCTAAGAGCTGTGGTCCAAAAGAAGCCCTTTACAGTCCTCTCCTTTTCACTTGGGATGTCTTACAGATTGCCACTCTCTGGGACTTAGCAGACCATGGAGCAGATCTGGAAAGAGAGACACGTCAAACAGGGTGTTTGATGTAGGTCTGGTATGAAATGTTCCTGGCACCTCTTGCGTCTGTTTCTTAGTATTTATCATCATCTTATTAGTGAGATTTAAAACTTGCCACTTCAGTCCAGCAGATGTTCTTGGCAGAGGAAAAAACAACCCGTATCTTGAGTGTTTGAAGCCTACTGATTTAAACTAAACAATTCATTTCAAAATCTGACAGCTCAGTGTAGGCTGCTAATCTGAAACACATTATTTGGTAGAAGGCCACTCCTCTGTTCAAAATCCAATTAAAACCTCAGATGGCCGAAGTCCGCAGAATGCATGTCATAGCATCCATAAATGGTGAGTTAAATAACATCTCATTGCTTTACTTTGTCTTAAGAAAACAATAGAATGCTTTCTGGTCTTTGAAGCTCCTAGGAGCACTTCATTCCTACACTTCATTTAGGAGCCTCGTGGCGCACTAGTTACACTACTGTATTGCAGGTAAAACTATGCTCACGACCTGGGTTCAATTCCAGGTTGCAGGTTCAAGGTTCACTCAGCTTTCCATCCTTCCGAGGTTGGTAAGATGAGTACCCAGCTTGCTGAGGAGCAATGTGTAGCCTGCAAAATTAAACTGTGAACCACCCAGAGAGTGCTTTAAGCACTATGGAGTGGTATATAAGCAGAACACTTTGCTTAGCCTTTTCATTTGTCCAGGTTCCTCATCAGTTCTCAAAGGAGTTTTTAAACAGCTGGAAATTGAGTTTTCCCTTAGGGGTTGGGGTATCTCGTTCTAGATCTCGGGCTCTGAAAGTTGGGCCCTAGCCCTCCAGAGCATGCTTACCTCGGCACAAGGCTGTTTCCACATTGTTTTAGCAACCTTATATGCAGCAGTGGACACTGGAATCATTTGGCAATGACTGACAAAGTAATGCAGACATCTGGATGATACTGTCATATTTCTGCAGATCTATTGACACCCATGGAGAACTCCTGGGACTATAGACTGAATATGGAGTCCCCAGTCTAGCTTGCAGAGTTTCCCCAATTTGCCACACCCACCCCACCAGAAGGGGGACATGGTTCAAATGTGAGAGTGCAACTCTAATGACAACTATAATGTTCATCTTATAAGCCTAATTCAGATCAGGGTGACAAGAGGTCAAAGCTGACTATAAGATGGAGGACTTGCACTAGCTGTATTCAGACTGATAAAGCTGTTTGGATGAACAGCGAAACGTTTCTATCTCTCAAAAAAGAAGTCCGGTAGCCATGAATCAACTTCCAGATAAACTCACCTGGATGACTGAGAATCTTCACAGACATATAACTATAATGACAAATAATGCCAGAAATACTCTGGGACTGGAATGTTCTGATGCATGTTATTTTCCCATTAACTACATGATATAAAAGTCAATGCAAATCACCCTGGAGTTCTCCCCCCGTCATCCTCCATGGGGACTTTGACATTTTTGAAATCAAATGTATTTGCATCACTGAAATGATATGGAAGGGCTTTTGCTTTAAACTTATTCTAGCGGGCTCCAGAAGCAGTGAAAGAGGCAGGGGTAGCCAAGCAACTACCTGCTCTTTGAATCTTTCCCCCGCCCCCTGAACCTGTCTATTCTGTTTCTTTCATTCTTTTTTAAAGCCTTGTTAATCAAGTACTGGGACAGCTGGGCAACCAAAAGAAGAAGAAAAGGAAAGAGAGATAAAAGAAAAAAAAATGAGGAATTGGCAGAGAGGGGTGGGGGAAGAGAGATTTTTTTAAGACAGCGTGGCTCTAACCATGGCTTTTGCAAATCTGGATGGTCAGATTATCCTAACAAGTTGGAAATCAGGCTGAAGTGAAAATGTCCTCTTCTGTTTCTGCTGATTCCTCACATTTCCCCTTCTTTTGTTAACAAGCTGTCCTGGGCGGTTATTTCACATCCTACCTTGTTCTGCGATTACGTTTGTACTGTGACAGCGTTGTTTGCGGTCACATGGTTTTGTCCCTGTTCAGTCCCTGTTTCCGTTTACTCACGGGTGTGATTACTTCTCTCGTGACAACTGTTACTTCACAGTCTTGTTCCATGGCAAATTCTGAATTTGTCTTGCTTTCTTAACCCTTTTTTAAAATATCGTAAATAAAACTTTTTCGATATTTCGATTTACTGGTCTTCCAGGATTTACATGTCAATGCTACAGAATTTTCACTGCTTTCTTTAATAAACATTTGCACTGCATGGTGTTTCCCATAGGGAAACCAATGTTGAATGCCGCTTCAGCCGCTGACCACTAGGTGGACAGTGGTTGTTGCTTGACAGTTGTTACCACACAGTCCTTGTCTCAGAACAAGAACCAGGAACTAACCGTGATAAGAGAATTCCCCAGCCCAGGGGCAGGTATGGCTTGTCACGCTCTGGGGGCGTGGTTGAGACAACTGTTTGCTGTCACGTTATGAATGTGAAGTAACTTTTTTTTGTACTCGTCCCAAGCAGGACAGCAAGGAGGGACAAACAGGATGTGAAGTAACCACCCCGGACAGCAATAAAGAAATGGAAGAGGAAGGGAAGAGGTGTGATTGGCTGAAGTGAATTAACCCACAGAAACATGACTTTAACATCAGATTCAGTTCTATTTTTCTTGCTGTGTACCCTGAGCCACAGCTTCAAGGCCATTGCTTAGTCACCACATTCACTTGAGGAAACTTTGACCAGGAGCCCAATAACATAATGGACGGGCCCAGTTCCTTGATGTTATTCAGCCATACTTGGCATGGGCTGCCTGTGAATGCATTGCATGCCCCTAGTCCTAAAAACTCCTCCACCCCCTTTATCATTTAAATCTGAGTTCCGCTTCAAACATTGCTTGCTTGTTCCAAAGGGGCTGCAGCATTTGGGGGAAATTTCAAATCTAGTTTTGTTTTTAGTGGCTATTAATCAAATATATGACATGCTTCTGATTTATTGTTCCTCTCATTTGACATCAAAAATTTTTGGATTTGGTCTTTTTATCTTTATAAAGAATCACAGTGACAACATTTGCGAGCTTCGTTGTACAAACTTTAAATATAATACATGAATTTATATTGTTGTCAGAATACTATTGCCACCAAGTGGCAGTAGTAAAAATATAATTATTTCAGGGTTGGTGTAACTGTATTCACCAGCTGTGGCAAAAACTTCAAGGCATCTTGTGGTACCTTAGACTAACTAGTTTTATTTGGCTTAAGCTTTCATGGACTGCTGCCTAGTTCTTCCAGTGCAATATAATGCAGTTCTTCAGGTGCAGTATAACATTTAAAATCACAATATATAATCAGGATGTTTAAAATGTACTTCCTTATTGTATCATGAACCTCACCTATTAACAAGAAACAAAAGCTATTAAACAAGACAGATAGATCCATAGACTTATGCCTCCTTACATCATTTACTAGAAAGCACAGGTGAAAGAGTGCTGTTGTACTAATGTCCTGCTTCTGCATTTTCCCCAGGTTTCTGATTAGCAAATGTGGGAACATGGATCTGGCTCAAATGGGTCTCTGTACTAGTGAAGCATGTCTCTCCCTACCTTCCAGAATTCAATCTGTTGAACTTCCTCCCTTTTCACAATTGTTTTACCTCTTCACCTTCCAGCCATACTGGGATTAGAGCAGTGTTTTTCAACCTTTTTTGGGCAAAGGCACACTTGTTTCATGAAAAAAATCACGAGGCACACCACCATTAGAAAATGTTAAAAAATTTAACTCTGTGCCTATATTGACTATATATAAAGTAATTCTCTTGAATAGGAATCAAATAAACACAAATAAAGTATTTTATAATTACTTTATTATGAAATAGTAAACAGAAATATGAAAAATTATAAAATACTTTATTCAGTGCGCGACCTGGGCCTGTTTGGCTGAACACAAAGCTGATATTCTTCAGCTTTTCCAACGGCACACCAGGCAACATCTCGCGGCACACTAGTGTGCCACAGAACAGTGGTTGAAAAACACTGGATTAGAGGTTGTATTGCATTACAGGAAACAATTCAAGTTGGGGAGCAGGAGAGACATACATATGTCACAGTACTAAAAATGAACAGGAGAATATTGCACTTGATAAAAGAAATCATTGCAGTGCTATTAGTAGGAGAACATGAGACAATGCCTTGTTGTCTCAAAAAGCAACACCAGAACACACCCAAAACAGTAAAATACAACCATCAATTTTAAAAAAACCCAAATATGGCAGGCAGTCACTGAGGGAAAGCTTGCCTGAAGAGAAATGTCTTTGTCTCCTTCAGAAGGACAGCAAATATGGGGCTGGTCACTCTCTCTCTCTCTCTCTCTCTCTCTCTCTCTCTCTCTCTCTCTCTGTGTGTGTGTGTGTGTGTGTATGTGTAGTTCCAACATCTAGAAGAAGCAACAGAGAAGGCTCTCTCCCATGTTCCAACCAAACACACCTCTGAAGGTGATGTGACTGAGAGAAAAGCCTCTCCTGATGATCTTAGTCTGTTACCCCATGTCAACTTTGTACCGCATCAAAGTAAAATTTGTATTTTATTTTGTTGTGGCCAGGTGGTACAAAACACAGTAAATGTGTCCCCACGGATGTATTTTAATGTTCCATAGGTTATGTGACCCCATGTACAGGATCCGCATCAAAGTTGCATTTTCATACTGTCAGTATTAGAGATGGGCACAAAATGACTTTTTTTGTTCCGTTATCCGTTATTCGTTCCGTTACGTAACAGAATGAATAACGACCCTAGGGGCAAATTTAAAACGAACCGAACCGAACCGAGAAAAATTGGTTCGGTTCGGTTCGTTATGGGGGGGAGATGTCTCCTACCTGGTGTTGGTCTGGAAGTCCTTCAGGGACAGCAAGTCGGCCACCAGGAAGAAGAAGAAAAGCCTACCGCCATGCTACAGCTGTAGCGTGGTCATGTGGTCAGCACCGGCAGTAAGAAAAAACAATTAAAATGGAGAAAGGCCAGCCTTCCTGAAAACGCCGCTGCTGCCACCGCCCTCCTCGGGGCGTCTCGGAGGCTTTGCGGGGCGAGTGGGACCGGTCAAGGATTGCTGCTGGCCAGGCGCAGACTGAGTCTTGGGAGGCAGTGGCTGTCCCAGACTCCCGGGTTCCTCCTTGCCGGTGCAGGCAAGGTGGCCTGGGAGAATGATGATGAAGCGCCATCGGCTCAGCGGCAGACCTGTCCGCGGAGCTATATTGCAGCGAGCCGGTGACCCGTGTTCGGGCTGTCCACTCAAAGATGCTGCCAGCTAGAGGAAGAATTATCCTGAAAGTAAGGGGGGGGGGAAAGCCCCGCACCAGAGCTTGAACCCAAACTTCTGGGTTTGTAGCACGGGGCTTTTTTGTTTGTTTTTTTACTTTCAGGTAATTCTTCCTCTAGCCGGCAGCGTCTTTGAGCAGACAGCCTGAGCATGGGTCGCCGCAATATAGCACAGCGGGCAGGTCTGCCACTGAGCGCGCCCGCAAAGGCCACAAACCTGGCACCCAGCCTCCTAGTTCACCCGCCCCACTGGACGCTTGCCTGACCGAGCTGCACCAGAGTACTCGCGCCCGGCCGCTGGCAATCCTCCGCTGCGCTCTGACAAGCTCCGCCTGCCCGCTGTGCTGCTGGCCACCACTGGGCACCAAAGGCGCCCGCCTGCCCAGCCAGCCAAGCCCTCTTCTTGCTGGGCAGCAGAAGCTAAAAAAAAAAGAGGCACTGGCCTCATGCCAGCGGCTAAAAAAAAAACCCTGCTGCAGGAGCCAGGAGCCGCCTCCTCCGCCGCCGGTAAGAACCACGGAAACAACGAACCGATTCGGGTTCGTATGAATTTTTTAAAAAATTCCTACGAACCCAAACCCGAACCAAATCAAGGATGGGCCCGAATCAGAGGAACCCAAACCATGGGTTTTCTGGTTCGTGCCCACCTCTAGTCAGTATACCAATATATCGACTTTCAGCTATTGCCCATGCAGGTGCTTGCTGCTGCAACTTTCTCCTTTTATAAAAAAAGCCACGGTGCGATTTAAAGGCATCCTCGTCTCCCTTAAGCAACATCCTTCTTGTCCTTCATGGTGCCCGTGGCTCTGCAGGGGAGCCAGAAGACCTCGCTGAGCCATTGAGGTGGCAGCAAGCTCACGCAAATGGGCATGGAAGGTTGCGAGTTCTCCCTTGCTCTCTCCAGTGAGGTTTTAACCAATAAATTCAAGGGCTAACCATCAGAGGAGGAGGAGGAGGGGAAACAGGCTTTACTTTCAGGTGATCCGAAGCTGGCTGGTTTTTCGCGATCGCCTGTTAGTGGACAGCCAAGGGAATCGGAAAGGGCTGGAGGGGTCCTGCAGGAAGGCTGCCAGAGTGCCAGTGGCTGCTTCCAGCCCAATTCCCTCCCCAAAAGCCTTGGCTCTGGTGCCTGTACCTCGGCTCAGGTTCCCTCCTCCTCCTCCTCCTCCTCTGATATACTATAGAAAGTACTTCAAGGAGGCGGGGCTTCGTCATGGCGAGGGAAGCAGCACTGTGAGGGAGCTCTGATGCTGTGAAAACCCCTTTGATCCAGAAGGACCACTGCCGGAGCTAAGAGGTCTGGACAGAGAGCTTACAGGAGAGTAAGCTTTCTCAACGAAGCAGGGTTGGGGGCTAAGAGAGCCTGCTTTATCTTAAAGCAGTTTGATCTCGCCCTGGACATCGCCTGCTATTCAGGATCAAGATGGGGAAGGCACAAAGCCAAGCAAGCTATTGACGCCCCGGTGGGAGAGTTCCTGTGGTAACAGCAATTGCAAGATCTTAAGGAGTATGTATATCTGTTTTAAGAACTTTTGTTTAAGCTAAAAAAGTGGAGCTGCTGATTAAAGACTTTGGAAGAGAGAGAAAAAAATCTCTAAAGTCAAGCGGCAGAGAGACTTTTGAATTGCCAATTAGCTGAGAACTGTTTACTGAAATCCAAGGACAATATACTTAAATTGGGCTATTAAGTAGCTACTAAGTGAGGAACTGAGAAGCATAAAGCGCGTGTGCTCTTATAGGAGAGAAAACTTATAAGAGTTAAAAGTAAAGAAGACTTTAACCCCCTCCCCTTCTTGCATGGCTTCTTAGTTCTATTGGAATACCCATTTTGAGTACTGTACATTAATTGAATGCAAGTTTCACCTGGGGAATCCACTATCTGAACTGTTTAGACTCGAAGCAGTACGGGTGACCTTGAATCCCCCCCCCTCTTGGAAAAGTGAAGATAATGGTGTTGGAGAAAGCTGGAAGAGACACACTGCATTGATGGATTATAAATAACACACTCTCTCTACTGTGAAGAATGAAATTAAATAGACTTTGAAGACCTGGAAGAGATATACCAATGGATTACAAATTATTGTTGAACAGTAACTTTTGAAATCCACAGAGGGATCTTTAAGAAAAGAGAAAAAGGGAAAAACATTTCTTGGGTTTACCAAACTTTACATCTGATTATTTATAACTCAAATTAGAGGAGAGAGACCAGCCTGAAAGACCTGGGAAGGTGAAATATTGGAGATGTATATAAAAATTAGTTCTGGCTGGCAACCTAAAGAGACCTGGGCGACTGAATTTGGAGTTGGGATAAAAGGATATAGTTGGAGATAAAATTGCCAGTTAGCTAGATAATCTGTTACGTGAAATCTTTAAAGTTAAAGGGGAAACCTATCATATTAAGAGTTCTAGACACGTAGTTGACTGAATATATACTGTTAAGCATAAGAAAAATAGTGGAGAGTTGACAGTACTTGATTCACATCAGTGTCAGTAGCTGTTATATGTCATAGACAGGGTTCAATTAGTAGTGCCTAAGGTTTCTTGGGATAACTCATAATATTGATTAATTGACTAAAGTATATAACGTATATAATTTATTAACATGGCTTTCAAAGTACCAACAGGAAGAGGCAAGGCCACACCACAAATGACACCTCAAACTACACCCCAGAGTTCTCCTGAGACGACAGGCATGACAAAATTAGTAGGACAATCTTCAACAGAGAGCTTAATATTACACAGTCTGCAACAGTTGCAGGAAGCAATGAATCAACTCACACAAACAGTAAACCAATTGACAAATGAGGTGAAAGGCACAAACACAAGGTTTGATGATCTGTATAAGCAGGTGAAAACAAATACGGAACAGCTACAGGAAAGAAAGGAAGCAGCAGTCAAAGCTGAGAATTGGATGGATGTTATAGAAAATATGCAAAAGTTACAAGAAGATCGAATAATATCATTAGAAATGGAAAAAGCAGCTTATTTTATAAGATTGCAGAATGTCCCAGAATCCAAAGGGGAGAAGCTGGCAGATTTGATAAGCACATCATTGGCACCAATTGTGAATTTGAAAATGGAAGAGTTCCTATCACAAATTGATTCAGTCTACAGAGTGAGTTCAGCTTACACAAGAATGAACAGATTACCAAGGGAAATTCACCTGAAATTCACAAGGAGATCGATGAGAGATATGGTGATTAATGAAATACAAGGAAAACCAATCCAAATTTTAGATCAAGATATTACAGTTTTAAAACAGGTACCCTGGGAAATGCGGCAAAGGAGGAAAAAATACTCAACTCTGGTAAAATACTTAAGAGAAAACTCAATTATTTATAAATGGCTGATACCAGAAGGCATATTTTTTCAACTTGGCCCTAAAAGATATACAATCAATTCTGTGTGATGAAGGCAGAAGATTTCCTAAGAAGTAGAGGGAAGATATACCCTCTGATAGCGAGGAAGGAAAACAGAGGAGAGGAAAGGGGAAATCGCAGCATGAGACAAGAGAACAAGAACAAAAGCGTGCCATCACAAGAGAACAGAAAAGGAGAGAGGAAGAGAAAATAAAAGATAATAAAAAGGATGAAAATCTTGAATAAACAATTGAAGCTAGTCTCAATCAATATTAATGGACTGAACTCAGGACAGAAGAGGAAAAGAATATTTTTACAATTAAGGAAATTAAAAGCAGATGTCATCTGTATACAGGAGACGCACATGAAGAAAAAAGATGAACACCTATTGAATTGTACTAAATTAGGAAAACTCTTTGCAGCCTCGGATCTGAAGGAAAAGAAGAGAGGTGTGGCCATATATGTCAAAAAGGAATGGAACCCAAAACTGATATATGCATCTGAAGATGCAAGAATCCTAATGTTAGAAATACACAGAGATGGGAAAAAGACTTTAATAACCAATATATATGCCCCTAACGAGAAACAGGAGAAATTCTATAAAAGTCTAGAACAAGAATTGCTTAAAACCTCGCAGCAGGAAAATTTAATTGTAGGGGACTTCAATGCCGTGTATGATAGGGGCTTGGATGTAAAAACACCACAAGAGAAACGGAAAAAGAACAGGCGAAATATATTGCCACGTGACTTCTTGCAATTGGCAGAGGAATTAAGCCTTGTGGATGTATGGAGAGTAAGGAACCCTTCTGCTCAAGATTACACCTTCTACTCAGATAGACACAAATCATGGTCAAGAATAGATATGTGTTGGCTTACATCAGATATTATGAGAGAAGTAAAAGAAATTGAAATTCTACCTAATACATTTGCTGACCACAACCCCATACTTATATGTCTGGGAAATAGAAGAAATAACTGGCAATGGAAGCTAAACACATCTCTTCTGAAAAATGAAACATTTTTGAAACAAATCAAAGAGGAAATGAAGCTTTACTTTAAGGAAAATATATCTCCAGAAATCTCTATGGCTACTGTATGGGATGCTGGCAAAGCTGTTCTAAGAGGCCAAATAATTAAATTTGCGACACACCAGAAAAGAGAAAGAGAACAGGAAAAAGAAGAAGCAGTAAGGTCTATAGAAGAATGTGAAAAAGGTTTAAAACAAGACCCAAAAAGGAAGACCTAAAGGCAAGGCTGAAAATGAAACAACATTATCTGAATACGCTATGGGCAGAAGAAATAGCAAAAAACATAAAATTTGCAAGAGCAAATTTCTTTGAAACAGCAAACAAACCAGGAAGATGGCTGGCATACAGACTTAGAAAAGAAAAAGAGAAAACACATATACAAAGCTTAAAGGATAAAGATGGAAAAGATAAATTTGACCATGAAGAACTGAAGAAGATAGTGAAGGATTTTTATCAAAAACTTTACTCACAAAAAGAAGTGCCCAAAGAAACGCAGGAAGAATATTTAGGAAAATATAGCAGGATAAAATTAACAGAAGAACAAAGGAAAGCATTAGAGGAGCCAATAACTTGTAATGAGATTGTGGAAGCGATTAGAAGTCAAAAATGGGAAGGCGCCAGGTCCAGATGGACTGCCCGCTGAACTTTACAAACAAATGACAGAGATCATACTATTACCATACAAAAAACTACTTGAAGATATCACTGAAAGAAAAGAAATACCCAAAACATGGATGCAAGCAACAATATCACTAATACACAAAGAGAATACTGACCCTAAGGAGATAAAAAATTATAGACCTATCTCTTTGTTAAATGTAGATTATAAAATTTATGCATCAATTCTGGCCACACGATTAAAAAAACTTCTGGTGAAAGTGATACATCAAGATCAGATGGGTTTTTTGCCAAAGCGACAGATGAGGAATAACATGAGGATAATCCTCAACACTTTAGAATACTACGAGGCACATCCAGAAAAGAAAATGGCATTGATATTCCTTGATGCAGAGAAAGCATTTGACAACATCAATTGGAATTTTATGCTAAGCCACTTAAAACACATAGGAGTAGGCCAAAGATTTAGGAACAACATTGAAGCTATATACACAAAACAAGAAGCTAAGGTGAAAATTAATATGGATATGACAGAGAAGATAGAGATAGAGAAGGGAACACGTCAGGGCTGTCCACTCTCCCCACTGTTATTTATCTTGACATTAGAAGTATTAAATCAACAAGTAAGAGATCAGAAGGCGATAAAAGGGTTAAGAATAAAGGAAGAAGAATATAAGTTGCAGGCATATGCTGATGATGAAGTTTTCATACTAGAAGACCCTATTGATTCAGTGGAATGCCTGTTGAAAACTATAAAGAACTTTGGAGAAATGGCTGGTCTGAAGATAAATCAAGAAAAGACTAAAATCTTAACAAAGAATATGACAGCAAAAGAAATTAGAGAATTAGTGGAGGAAACACATTTTAAAGAGGAAAATACTATTACATATCTGGGAATAAAGATAACTAAAAAAGCAAGTACGATATGGCAAGACAACTATCTAAAACTTTTAAAGGATATACAAATAGATCTGGAAAAATGGAGCAAATTGCATTTATCATTACTGGGACGAATAGCCACAATCAAAATGATGATACTTCCAAAATTACTATTTTTATTTCAGATGATTCCATTACTATTAAAAAAACATTTTTCAAGGAGATAGAAAAAGTAATAATGAAATTCATATGGCAAGGGAAAAACCAAGGATCAGGAAAAAAGCTCTACAAGATGATACTTCTAGAGCAGGCTGCGGCCTACCAGACTGGCAATTGTATTACAAAGCTTGTATACTGGTGTGGATAAAAGAGTGGATTACATTAGAAAATCAAAGAATTTTGAAATTAGAAGGCCATGATCTAAGGTTGGGGTGGCACGCGTTTGTTTGGTATAAGAAGGCTAAGGAACAGAAATACTTTGGAAATCACATGGTGAGAAAAGCACTCTGTTGGATGTGGGAAAATATTCAGAGACAAGTTTATAGGAAAATACCCGGATGGGTGTCACCAATAGAAGCATTTACACAACCAACACTGATGAGTGAAAACAAATTAGTGAGATACTGTGAGATACTGAAAAATGAAGAGGAACTAAAATCAGAGGAAGAATTTCAAAACCCAAAAGTGACGTTAGATTGGTGGGCAAAATCACAATTGACCTCGAGGTTTATTAAAGATAAGAAAGAGGGTTTTTATATAGAGAGAACTGAACTGGATAAACTGCTCTTGGGAACAGAGGGAAAGTTGATTCAGAAAATTTATAAATACATGTTAGATTTGAAAATGCAGGACGAAATTGTGAAAGACTGTATGATAACATGGGCACAAAACCTAGGACATAATATTGAATTAGCACAGTGGAGCCAGTTATGGGAGTGTAATGTAAAATTTACTAAGGCAATAAATTTAAAAGAAAACATATATAAGATGTTTTATAGATGGTATATGACACCACAAAAAATTGCAAAAATATATGGAAATACCTCAGATAAATGCTGGAAATGTAACAACAAAGAAGGGTCTTTTTATCATATGTGGTGGACTTGTGATGTAGCAAAGAGATATTGGAAAATGGTACATGAGATCTTACAAAAATGCTGTGTTATACAGTTCCATTTAAACCAGAAATATTTCTATTGAATATTATGACAGAAATTAAGAATGTTAAGATAAAGCATTTGTTATTGTATATTGTCACAATAGCAAGAATTTCATATGCCAAATATTGGAAAGTTGCAGAAACACCAACCAGACAAGAACTTTTGGAAAAATTCTTTGAAGCAGCTGAAATGGATATAACATCAGAACTGATAAAGGACAAAGAATTACAGAAGGCAAGAGACTGCTGGAAACCACTATATACCTTTTACGAAAAAGAACTAAATAGCTTAAAAAAGAGACTCCAACACTATTAAATTAAAATATAGTCTGTGTACTAATATATAGAAAAATATTGTAAATATACCACTTGAACTTTCCCTGTTTTATCCTTAGATTTCCCACCCCACCCATACCCTATCCTATGTAGGGATCCCGATGATATGAAACAAATAAAAATATATATATATATATATAAAAGAAAGTACTTCAAAAAAAATTCACTGGAAGATGCCGAAGAGGGAGCGAAACAGTTTTGCTGTGGATTTAGCGAGTTCCCACAGGCTCGTGTTCCGGTTTAAAATCCACAACAGAACAGTGAAAAATATTTCACCACCCGAAGGCCAGGTACTTGTAAAACATGCTCAGTTGTGCTGGGGGGTGGCGTGGTCACACTTTATTTTTCTTAAAGTGTGAGGGACGTGGGGGAACAATTTTAAGCAGTGGTACATTCTTGCGTTATACTTGGTTTTAAAATGGCATGGGCAATCCTTTCAAGAATCACACTCCAAGTCCAAAGACATTCCCAGAAATAAAGCAGCAAATGCACTGTTGTAGTTTTTTTTTTAATTAAAGAAAATTATACATGACAAACAATTGAAACACATTCAATATAACATAGCTACATTATTGCAAAATAAGGGAGAACAGTTATGTTACTATTTGGGCAATAAGAAAACGTGCTGTTGCCCCCATATATATATATATATATATATATATATATATATATATATATATATATATATATATATATATATATATATATATATATATATATATATATATATATATATATATATATATATATATATATATATATATATGCATGTTAGGGGTGGATTCGGTTTCTTCCCGTGTAGAAATCTGGTTGTTTTGGCGACGTTTTCGACGAGGTCTCACTCGTCATCTTCAGGCTGGTGTTCTGGCTTCTTTCTTCTTGAAGCAAAGCGTGGTCTCAGTTGAAGTCCTTCTATAAATACTGCTGGGGTGTGTGGTTTGCTTGCTTTGTTGCTGATTGCAGGTTCCTTTGTTCCTTTGTTCTTTTGTGATCTGCTGTGTGGCTGAGGCGATCGTTAAGGGATTAACTGCTGGTGGCTGTTTAGATGGCTGTTTAGATGCTGGTGGGTTAGATGGCTGGTGGGTTCTGGTAGTATCCTGGGCTTTGGTGGAGTGGGGTCCTGTGTCTTGTGAATTCATTTTGGTCTGGCTACGTGTCTGTGGTCTCCCAATGTTTTTTTGGGGTGTGTGAGTGTGCTCCATGTGGTGACTGGAGTGGGGTGCCGCAGTAGATGGTGCAGTCGTGGTTTTGTTATTGGGTGGTGGTTTCGTTTCATCTGTGGGAAGGGTCTGGGTTTGTGTTTGGTGTGGATGGAAGGTGGTGGCATCTTGTGTCCTTTTGGACCTGGTGTCAGTCTTTGTGACAGAGGCTCGTCTGTTGACCAGGGCTAGTTTCCAGATGTCAGGCAAGCGGGAGGTGTCATCACGTTTATTCATGTTGTTTGGGTGTTTCTCTATTTCAATGGCTTCCATGATTATTCGACTGTTGAAGTGTTCAGTTTTGGAGATGAGTTTGGTTCTTTCAAAGTCAATTTCATGACCTGTTGTTTTTATGTGCTGGAAGAGAGAGGAAGATTTTTCTTCTTTTTGACTGCGTTCTTGTGTTCTGCGATGCGTGCGCTTATTCTCCTGTTTGTTTGTCCGATGTATGTGGCTGGACAGACTTTGCATGGTATTTCGTAGACTCCTTGGTTTTCTAGCTCAATCTTGTCTTTGGGGTTTCTTAAAATGTTGGCTATTTTTTGGTCGGTGCAAAAGGCTGTCTTGATATTGTGTTTGTGGAGAATTTTGCTGATTTTGTCTGTGGTGCCTTTGATGTAAGGGAGGAGGGCGGTGCCGTTGTTCTCTTCTGTTTCTTGGTTCTTGGGGGTGTTTCCTTTTGGATTAGTTTGGTGATGGTGTTTTTTGGAATCCGTTCGCAATTAAAACATTCGAGAGAGTGTGTAATTCAGTTTTTAGGTGGTCTTTGTCAGCGAGGCGTTTGGTTCTGGAGATGAGGGTTTTTGCTACGGAGTTGATCTGTGCAGGGTGGTGGTGTGATTGTGCATTTAAGTAGCGGTTTGTATGTGTTTTTTTCTGGTAGATGGTATGTCCTAAGGAGCCGTCGGGTTTTTTGTAGATTAGGACGTCCAGGAAGGGAAGTTGGTTGTTGGCTTCTATTTCCATAGTGAATTGTATTTTGGGGTGTAGGCTGTTGAGATGTGTGAGGAAGTTGTTCAGTTTATCTTTCCCGTGTGGCCAGATAACAAAGGTGTCGTCAACATATCTGAGCCAGAGTTTGGGTTTATGTTCGGACTTCTGTAACGCGTTGGTTTCAAAGTGTTCCATATATAGGTTTGCGATGACCGGTGAGAGGGTGATCCCATGGGTGCTCCTTCTATCTGTTTGTATCTTTGTCCATTGTGGATGAAGTATGTGTTAGTTAGGCAGTGGTTGGTCAGATCTAGGATGTGTTTGGGGGTTGTATTTGTTGTGGATAGCTGTCAAGGCTTCTTGAATGGGCACTTGTGTGAAGAGCGAAACAACATCGAAGCTCACGAGTAGGTCATTGGGTTGTAGGTCTTGTTTCTTTATAATTTCTATGAAGTGGAACGAGTTTTGTACGTATGAAGTGATGGATTCTGCATAGGGCTGGAGTTGTTTGGCAAGAAATTTGGCGAGGTTTTGTAGAGGTGAGCCTATGGAGCTGACTATGGGTCTGAGAGGTGTTCCTTCTTTGTGAATCTTGGGGAGGCCGTAGAGCTTGGGGCATCTGGATGATTTCTCTCTGGGGATGATGCTTGGCTTGATTTCTTCACTTAAGGGAGAGGCTTTTATTTTGGCTTTGGTGATTTTTTCCAGGTAGGTGGTGGGGTCTGTGTTCAAAGGTATGTAAGCAGGGTCTTGTAGTAGGTTGGATAGTTTGGCTTGGTAGTCGGATGTGTTCATCACCACTGTGGCATTGCCTTTGTCTGCTGGGAGAATGATTATGTTGTTGTCTTTCCTCAGGTTGGAGAGGGCTTTTGTTCTTCTTTGTGTAAATTGCTTCTGGGTGGTTTGCTGGAGCAGAGGACATTGGTGACTTGAGTCTGATTTTGTTGGCTTCATCTGGGTTGATTTTGGTTAGGCTGGCTTCCACTCCGCATATGATGTTTTCGGTGGGGATGTGTCTGGGGGCGACTGCAAAGTTGAATCCTTTGGAAAGGACTTTGGTCTCTGCGATGGTGAGTGTCCTGTCTGATATGTTGTGAACTGTTTGTTTCATGGGCTGTTGTGGGGGTTGGGCTTCTGGCGTTTTTCCAGTTTGTGGAGTTTGTTGGTGTGTGTGTCTGTCTTGTGGGAGGTCTCTGTTTCAGCTCTCCAGGCGGCAAGTTGCTTGGATTTGTTCCAGAGTGTTGGGTGGATTTTGTTGCTGAGTTTGAGGTGGAGAGTGAGTAGGTCTCTGTTGGTTTGATCTAGTAGGTATCTTTTCCTGTGTAGTTCGCTTCTGATTAGGGCTAGTTCTGTTCTTTTCAGGATCCTTTCGCTGGATGGGGTTTTTGAGTGGAATTTCAGTTGGAAGCTTGTGGGGATCACATTTTTGTCTCGGCAGTTGCGTAGGAATGCAATGTCACATAAGATGGTGGCTCTTCGGACTTCTAGTTTCTCGTAGGTTCTGGTCAGCTGGAAGGTTTCCTCCCCGTAGAGGTCGGATATTTGTTTTCGTAGATTTTCACGGGTATAGGTATGCATGTTAGGGTGGATTCGGGTTTCTTCCCGTGTAGAAATCTGGTTGTTTTGGCGACGTTTCGACGAGGTCTCACTCGTCATCTTCAGGCTGGTGTTCTGGCTTCTTTCTTCTTGAAGCAAAGCGTGGTCTCAGTTGAAGTCCTTCTATAAATACTGCTGGGGGGTGTGGTTTGCTTGCTTTGTTGCTGATTGTGTGAGAGTGTGGTTCAGTGCCTAAAAATAGTCTAAGTTAAAAGATTCAGAGATGAGGCAAGTTTGAGATTTCCCAAGAATTGAGACTAAGTCAGATAGAGAGGAGAATTTCTCAGCGCTGAGTTTATTTAGCAAAAGCAAAGTGCAGAAACAGCCTTTTGCAGAAGACGCAAAAGGGGTCCCCCTCACAATGAGAGAAGACCCCGAACACACATTTCCAGCGGTTTTTATACAGTTTCAGACCCCTTTTCTGCATGGCCGCACCTTCAGACACTGCCCATCAATCACATCCCCCACCTTAAGAATAGTAAGGTATATAAGTTCCTGCAACTTCTCTTTTTTCGCTTCAGTCCTCTCAGCTATCTTAAGCAATAGCTGCTTCCGTTGCTAGGTGTTGCCAGGCTGTGGTCTAGCTATTCAGCTTTGTGCTTATAATATCACACTTTAATTGCATTACATATTGAATACATATTGCTATACATATCCATAGTACTTATTGATTACATTTTTTTTATTGATTAGCAATGTCACAGCTGACAGTTTCCCCCCTGTGGCCATTTGGATGGCCAAATACTTGAAGAAATGAAGGCAATTTGACGTACTGCTATCATGAGCTTGCATCCATAGCTGAGTCACTATTGTTGGTCTAGGTGTTGGTGTGTTGCAAATCTTTACAATGACCATTTTAATGAATACCCACAATATTCCAATAAGTAACACAATAACAATTATTACAAGCAAGATTTTAACTATCCATCCTCCTATGCCAGTAGTCAATGTAGAGAACAATTGATCAAAGTATGTTCTTACAACTGACATTGTCCAATCTACATTGATCCACTGGCTCCTGAATGTGTCTGACGAGTGGTGTGTTTTGTAATTTGTAACTCTGTAGACAGGCTTTATTCCCTGAACTATCGCTTTATTACCACAATAAACTTTATCACCACAAATGAAATGGTGTCCATCCCCCATAGTCACGTCATTGTGTCATTTTCTAATCCCATCCGTATTCTATGCATCTATGAATTAGTATTATTCCCCACTATATAGGGGGTGATAACAGTGAATGGGGGGGACATTCCTTTTATTCCCTTTCCCCCATTTTCCCAACCAGAGGTAGAGGAGTGCAATAAACAGATAATCGTACTTCCTGAGCTAATTTATAACTACCAGATACTATATTAGGCTCATGAAGTGAAACATGGAAATTGTTAGCATATCTGAACATTTGGTCTCTGTACATTTAATCTAGTTTTAGTTGTTTTCACACATCTATTATTCCCTTAGATACAACTGGTGCCTTATGATACCTCCAAGAATGTGTGTTACGTGACGTTTCCAATTCATTTACTCATCTATCATTCTCATAGAAACTCTCAATCCTAGGTGTTGGGGAAGGTTTTGTTAACCCTATAGGACATTGGCAGTAGATACCCTTAGCTAGAAGTTGTGGTGAAAACCCTGACCAATCAGTGTGCCTGATGACAGAAATTTGCAAATGGGCCAAATCAGCATTTAAGCTGCTGTGATTGCATTGGAGACTAAAACAATACAGACTCTCAACAGCTGAAATTAACAAGAGAGGTGGAGCATGTGTCGTCCCCAGCAATTTAACAGACTCTTGAACCGATTTAAACAGAGACGCACAAAGCTAACATTTTGAAAGGCCAGATTTGTAAAAATCTATTACTTTCAAATGGACTGTCAGTGTCTTGTACAACCTGCATCAATTTCCGATGACCACCGGTGAGAGGAGCTGAGGAACTGGCAATTGCTGCTGTAGGTGAAACAAAGTTCTGCTGATATCCAGGAAACAGCTTGGAACGTCAACTAAAAAACATCAAAGGCATTCATCAGGAACCCGATTCTGTCAGTCTCCGGTTGGTTTCGAGAGGCATTTTCAGTTCACCTTGATGACCGATGAACCTGAAACAACAAACCCACTTTTCCGAAGCCCACAAATTTTCCACTCCCAGATGATGTGGAGTTGGAGTGGGACGACACCACTCGTTTGAAGAACGCTGGAGGCGACACGACACCGCTATCTTCACAGGCTGGAACCCACGAAGAAAACAGCTAGGGACGCTTGACCAGCTTCTCCTTGTTTCGAGGGCGCAGACTGTATCGTTGGTGGGTTACCGGAGACTTGCCCGGAACAGGAACTCTTGCTGAAGTTAGTTTTTAGGAGTTGTTGAGACACTTGGAGTGTCGCAAGCACCGGGGTTCTGAGGAATACAATCACTGGGACCGTCAGCTGTGGTAAATTCTGCTCTTTGTTTAGCAGCTGGATCGGGCACAGAAGTTGGCACTGCCGTGAGACCTGGTATGGATTTAGAAGCCAGATTTTTTTTTCCAGCCGTATTGGTGGTCAGCAGAACTTGAAATGGACCTTTCCAGCGAGGTTTCAAGCAATTCATTCACTGGAAGACTTTGATATACACCCAGTCACCGGTCGTCAGGGAATGGCAAGGTTTATCAGCCGCCTTGACCTGAGAATGGAATTCTCGAACACAAGAAATAAGTGCATGCAATCATGGTGTCATCCAACATTGCTAAGTCAGAGGAATACATGGGTACAGAAGCGTCTCATAGGACGACCCATCAAAATTTCATGGGCAAAAAGACCATATTTCTTATGGGGTGTGGATCTCATGGACATAAGGGCGATATTTAGAGCATCAGGCCATTTTAGACCAGTCTCCTTACAGATTTTACAAATTTTGTTCTTTAGAGTAGCAGTATATCTCTCACATTTTAAAATTTTAAGGGGGACCCCGAACCTCAGCAGGTATTTTTTTTTAAGGAGTTTCTTGGCTACAGTGATGGCATCTTCATGAGTGCAAGGGTAAGCCTCCACCCAACCAGAAAACATACACACAATGGCTAACACACATTCATATGAGGAAAATCCATCTGGAGGTAGACAAAAGGGCCCCAAGGTGGAGGATGGGCAGCTTGAGTGGTCTTTGTAGGTTGAGCAACATTGTTTTGAAGGCACACTGAATATGAGGATACCACTTGTTTAGCAAGAGGATTGACTCCTGGAGAAAAGCAATCTCCACATAGGGTAGTAACAATCCCATCGCTTCCAAAATGGCTCAGGTCATGTAGGAGGTGTACTAGGGTTGGCAGAAGGGAACGGGGTATAACCGGACGTCTAGCTGGGCATCTCCAAATTCCATCCGCATCTGGAGTACAACCTGCTTGCATCCAGAGGCGAATTTCAGAGGATGGAGCAGTCTTGTGGTGTTCCAGTAAGTCCCAAATACTTACAGGAGACAATTTGGCTTTCAAGAGAAAGTTTTGCATGGCCTTACCCGGGGGAGCAAGGGCCGCTAATTTTGCTGCTTGAATTTGAAATGTTCCAAAATGGAGCAAGGCAGATCCCCCGTTCAAGGATTTGATATCACACCCAACCATCATCTGTCAGGGAATGGCCCAAGAATGAAAATCCCAAACAGAAACCAATTGCTATAAGGTGTTGACCATCTCTATTTGAGATTCTCACCCCCAGAACAATAGCAATCAAGTCAGATGGCACCACCCAGAACATCCCCATCAAAAATGCTCTGAATTATACCACAAGACAGATAGATCACCTATTATCTGGCTGATGGAAATCAGTTGGTAATATACACAATACCAGCTGCAAATGAGGTCTGCACAGCACACAATATTGTATTCATCACCAACTCAGCCATAAAGTTAAAACATTCAAGGACATAATTGGGGAACACAGAGGCATCTCAGAAATTCCCTGGATCAAATCATACAGCCTCCTGGCAATACAGAGCAAAGACCCGACACCATCAGGATTTAATTGCATCAAGCCTTCGCCTGGTGCTGCCTGGGAATAGATAAAAATTCCCAAACAGCACCAACCCAAGAGACCCGAAGCCTCCAGAGATCGCAATTCCCAAGCAAGTGACCTGTAATTCACGAGTACAACCCAATGTCCCCTCTCTCCAAGAGCACAGGACAAGACAATAATGTCCTGAAAAACCTGCTCCTATAGACAGAGGCGCAAATTTATTTATACATAAAATGAAATGTGATGTGTTACAATCACGTCAAAATTCCAAACCTAAGGAGTCCCAAACAGGACTTCTGAAGTCTAGAAGCTCTCCCAAACATCACCACTCACCCATGGTTGACTCTGCTCATCATTGGAAACCGGAATAATGGCAGTCTTTGTCTCAGTCCTTTTCTTGCTAGACCCAAAGAGGACCAGGGTGTATTCTGGCAACTGAACTAAACTAAGGCAGAGTGGGGGTTGTCCACCCAGTTCAACATCGAAAATTGTGACCGTAGTCACTGAAGGTGACTGGACTGGCATTTTGATGGCTTTCAGAACTGGGAGCCAATACCACCCTCTCCACAAATTCGACCTAAATAATGTAACTGAAATCCAATTGTGTTATACACAGTAACAGATGTTGCTGCATACTAGATTTTACAATTCTCTTCCTACTTTCCCAGGACGGTTGCAGCGAAGCCTGGTATGACTTGCACATCTCTGCCCGACACCAACCGTCATTTGTTCAACTGTTTCCCAATGCAACTTCACCAACCCAACGAAACATCCAGCACGTCAAATTTCACTGGATTGATGAAATTCAACCGGGAAGGGAGAGTGATTTGAGTAGTGTTTGTACATATTTAGTGAAAGGGGCACTATGAGAGGCCAAGAAACCCCTCTGCCAGGGCTATCAATTCAGCAACTTGTGCTGAACGGACCCCCCAGAGGCAAGCTGGATTCCAGGGTTTCATGGGAATTGCAAACAGCATACCCAGAGACCAAGGGACTAATGTCAGTTTTATGCAATGAAGAGTATGAAGGGGACATTTCAAGAAAGAAAAATTTGGAGAAATTGCCATGCCAAGAATTGCACACAGTTGCTTTTGAGTGGATGGACGAGGGCATTTTAGAATCGCCTCACCCCTTGAAGGTGATAATGACTAAGACCAAACAGAGATCGCCACTCCCAAAAAGTAGCTCCAAACCGACAAAGCTGCAGTTTGGTCTCATTGGCTTTGTGTCCCCCGTCGGCTAGAGCACACAAGACAAATGAGTCCTGGAAGCATGACCCCACCGACTGAGAACACAATAACACATCATCTACATATAAAATAAGAGTGGACTTACTCGGAAGGGCGATGTCAGCCAAGTCCCAATGGATATTGAACACCACCAAACTCAAAAGCAAACAAGAATTTACTATCAGGATGCAGTGGGATAGAAAAATAGGCATTAGAGAGATCCACCACTGTGAAACAAACAGCACATGCTGGAATATCAGACAGAATAGTGGCTGGATTAGGGACTGTGGGGTATGGTGGAATCACTACCCTATTTAAATGGCTATATTTTGTAAATTTGTCCCGATTTGTAAATTTGTCACGACCAGAAGAAATGCATGATCTGTAGTCAATAGGCCAAACTGCGAACGGAGAGATCCCAACTCAACAGTTACACACCCTGGATGAAGAACTTTCCATGTAAATTCTAGCCACAGAACTACCAGCAGAGGGCTCCATCTGAGATCACGAAAACAGCAAGGTTGTGCATTAAAATGGTCTCCCTCGCTGACAAAATGGCTTCCCTTGCTGACCAAATGCTAACGAAATGGCTGCCTCTCAGACACCACCCAGATGCCATCTAGAGGTTGCGGGGGGGGACCTGCAACCCTTAAGATTTCAAATAAGTCCCAACTAATTTTTTTGTTGGAGTTGAACCTAATTTTTTTGTTGGAGTTGAACCTAAAAGATGAACAAGTTAAAGAATGTATGATAAAATGGGCTATGGATCTGGGACACAATATTGAGTTAGATGTGTGGGAAAGATTGTGGAAAAAGAACATAAAGTTTACCGCATGTACTTTGATAAAAGAAAATCTGTTGAAAATGATGTATAGATGGTATATTACTCCAACGAAATTAGCAAAGATGTATAGGATGAAAGATGATTATTGTTGGAAATGTAAAGAGAAACAAGGTGACTTTTATCATATGTGGTGGACCTGTGAGAAAGTGAAAGAATTTTTGGGCATTGATATATGATGAACTCAAAAAGATGTTAAAGTGTACATTCCCAAAACGACCTGAACTTTTTTTTTTTTGTTAGGGTTGGTGGATAATTTTTTTTAATGTTTTTTATTAAATTTTAAACTACATACAACGACATAAAAATGAAAGTAAAAAACTACAACAAACAATATACGTGCACCCCCATCCCACGGGTCCATCCATACATTCTTATTCGTTGCTCCATCTTCTATTCTTCTAGTAGTCTTCTTAAAGTTCTCTTCTCCAGAATTGTTGTGAGATATTCGTGGACTCTTTCCCTTTTCCTTCGACTAGTACATAATCTAAAAAATTTACCCCAGATATCGTAGAAAATGTCTTTTTCATTTCTCCTCGTTTAACCTTTAAACTGCAGGAGAGTTTATCGCTTATAGCTATATCCCAAAGTTCATTATACCAATCTTCCATCTTGAATTCTAGTTTTGACTTCCAATTTTTTGCTATAATTAATCTAGCAGCTGTCATAAAATTTGCTATTAGTTCCTTTGTTGTAACAACATAATCTTTACTTGTTAACAATGATAATAATGCTATCTCTGGATTACAATCTATATCCATCTTAATCATATTACTTAGCTCTAAAAACACTTTTTTCCAGAACCTTTGACTATTTCACATTCCCACCAAAGATGCAAGTAAGTACCAAGCTCTTTTTCACATTTCCAACATATCTTAGAGTAAGCAGGATTCATTCTATTTAGTCTTACTGGGGTTAAATACCATCTGGAAACCAATTTGAAGTAGTTTTCTTTTATCCTGACTGACAATGATCTCAAAATTCTCATATTCCAAATTTTTTTCCAGTCTTCTTTCTCTATCTGTACATTAAGGTCTTGGTTCCAAACTTCTCTCAAGGTGTTTAACTCCTTCATTTCTGATAATTCCCCTAGTATTTTATATATTTTACGTGTTATTCCTTTCTCTGAATTTTCCTGTTCAGACTCAAGCGATAGTAGGAAATGTTCAAATTTTGTGCATTCTCTAATTTGATTATTTCTCTTTCCCCAGTCCTTTATCCATTTTCCTAGTTGAATATAATTTAACCATGTTAAATCACTGGGTTGCAAAATATTTTTTATATCCTGAATTGTTTTAATCTTGAGCATCCAATCCTTTAGTCTAGCTATTTTCTTAATTTTAAATAACTCCAAATAATGCTTCAAGTTGTCTGGAAAGCTTTCCAAGTCAGTAACTAAAGCCAGTGGGGATCCTTCGAGACAAGATTTTCCTATATGTTCTCCATGTAGCAATTAAACTATTCAATAGGGGTTGTCAATCTTTACTTTGTTTTTAACTTCCGTGAATAAAAATGTGTTTATTCCCCCTTTATATCCAAAGACTCTTGCTCCCACCATATTAACTTCTGTGGTTTAAAAGAATTTCCCCCAAAGAACTAAGTTGATTGGCTATATAATAATTTTTATATTGGGTATACCTATTCCTCCTTCTTTCTGAGATCTATACCATAGACTTTTATTTATTCTTGATTTTTTCCCTGCATTACAATACCTATTTATCATGTCTTGGAGAGTTTTAATTTCCTTTTCTAAAAACTGAACCGGTAACATTTTAAAAATAAAGTTAATTTTTGGAAGTATTTTCATTTTTATCAATGCAATTCTGCCAAACCACGATAATTTTAGTTTAGAGTAGGATATTAATTTGTTTTTCATCTCCTCTTCTAATTTCAAATATTTCTTTCTTTAGTTTTAGTAAATTCTTTATGGAGTTCTAATCCTAGATATTTAATGCTTTTTCCCGGTTTAAGTCCAGATTTTTCAATCATCTTTAAGTCATGTTTTCCATAATTGAAGAATAAACTCTCTGATTTTTGCCAGTTTACACATAATCCTGTTATTTCTCCAAATTCTTCTAAATGAGTTTTTACTCTTTGAATATTCTCTATTGGGTTTACAATAGTCAAAAGAGCATCGTCCGCGAATAAACTAATTTTAGTTGCCCCATCTTTCCCTATACCTTTAATAAATTTGTCGTCCCTTATGGCATTTGCCAGGAGCTCTATAACAATACAAAAAAGGACTGGAGAAAGAGGACATCCTTGTCTAGTTCCTCGGCCTAGGTGATTTGTTCAGTCAATCCATCATTAACTATTATTGAGGAAGTGCCCGTTGAATATAGTTGATTTATTACTCCCAAAAAGGATTTCCCAAATCCCATTTTTTTAACAATATTTTTAATGTGGGCCATTGAACACAATCAAAAGCTTTATAAAGATCTAGAGATAACATCCCAGCTTTAGTAGTACTCTTACTCATTTCATAAAGAACATTCAAATTCCTTCTAATAATATTTGCCATTTGTCTACCTTTGATAAAACCACATTGATCCTCTTTAATATATTTAGCTATAAATTTATTCATTCTTTTAGCCAAAATTGCTGTGAAAATCTTAGCATCTTGATTTAATAAGGATATTGGTCTGTATGACCCAATATCCATTAAATTTTTATTAGGTTTTGGAATTAAAATAGTTAAAGAATGGGTCCAAGATCTCGGAATTTGTTCTCCATTCAAAATTTCATTATATAGCTTCTTTAATTTAGGTATTAATACTGCTTTAAAAAGTTTGTAAAATTCAGATCCCAGAGCGTCCACTCCGGCGTTTTATTATTCTTTAATTTGTCTATTACCTCGCTTATCTCTTGATCTGTAATAGGCTTTTCCATTTCCAGCATATCTTCCTGTTCCAAGACCCTCTTTAAATTCTTAGTGATATACCTTTCTATATCCTCCTTAGGTTTATTTTTTGTAGTATATAACAACTGATAAAACTCTTGTATAGCTGACAACTTTTCCTTCATTTGTGTGCATGTCTTACCTGAGGAGTCTTTTATAATCCCTATTGTATTCTTGTCTTGTCTTTTCTGTGCTAATCTGGCTAAAAGTTTTGAGTTCTTGTTGCTGTATTCAAAAAATTTCTTTTTAGGTACAGAAGATTCCTTTGTGTTTGTTGTAAATCTAGATCTTCTAACTCTTTTTTCCTTGCTTCAATCAACCTCAATATCTTATTATCCTTAGTAAGAAAAAATTGGGATTCTAAATCTGCTATTAGTTTTTCTAATTTTCTT
This sequence comes from Phrynocephalus forsythii, assembly GCA_029282475.1. Classification (NCBI taxonomy): domain Eukaryota; kingdom Metazoa; phylum Chordata; class Lepidosauria; order Squamata; family Agamidae; genus Phrynocephalus; species Phrynocephalus forsythii. The sequence continues at coordinate 82,781,440 of JAPFRF010000002.1, forward strand.
TTATTGAGTTCTTCCTGTTTTTTAGTTTTAATATTTTCTTTTATGATAAGGCCTCTAGCTACCGCTTTCAGGGTGTCCCATATGATTGGCGTTTGGCTACCTGCCTTTCGTTTATATCCCAAGTTTCCAACCAATCTTTTTGACCTTTTCCAGCACTTCTGGATATTGAAATATTTTTAAATTCATTCTCCACTTTTAGCTTCTCTATAATTTTTATTTGTTGCTAAATCAATCGACATTAAAGCATGATCAGATGTTTTTATGATCTCAATTTCGGTATTATTTATCTTGGGTATTAGGCTTTTAGAAACAAACACAAAATCTATCCTAGAATAGGTTTTGTGCACTGGTGAGTAGAAGGTGTATTTTATTTCATCTCCTTTCAGTTCTCTCCAGACATCCTTCAATCCTGTTGTATTTATAAACTTTGCTAGAGTTGTATGTCTTGTCCTCCACTCTTCCTTTTTACATACCGATTTATCTTTAATTTTATCTAAGACCATATTGAAATCCCCTGCCATTATTAAATACCCCTTTTTAACCAATTCAATCTGATCCCAAAGGAGATTGTAAAAGCGGCCTTGGTTAACGTTTGGTGCATACAGATTAACCAAAGTATAATGATCTTTCCCCATTAGAACTTGCAATATTATATATCTACCTTCTGAATCTTTTACCACATTTTCAACAACACATTCACAATTCCTTGAGATTATAATGGCAACCCCTCTTGCTTTAGATGTGCCAAAGCTTTTTTCATAAATATCAACATTTGGAATTTTTAATTCATTAATACCATCTCTTATTTGATGAGTCTCTTGCAAAAAGGCAATATCTATTTTGTGCCTTTTGATCATCGCTTCGATTCTATTTCTCTTCGAAAATGACCCCAGACCTTTCACATTCAACGTTGCTAATTTTATAAACTTTCCCATAACCTATTTCTTTTGGTTTCAATATTCTGGAATGGTCCCGTTGTGCATACAAAAGTAAAAACACCATCAATTAATAAAAATAAACTAAAATAAATCTAATCCTCCACCCTAAAAACTATTCTTTTCTCCCACCCCACCAGCTATCATACTGTTTAGCATGTGCATCAAGGGGATGGGAGGGAGGAAGTTGTCCACAGACATTAGCCAGCCTAGATCTCCTAACTCTTAAGTAGCGTGTTACTGAAAATTCTATAAGTTGTTCTACCCCCCTTTAAACCACCCTCTCACCGCCACCGCCCCCTCAAAACAAACAAACAAACAAACAAAAACAAAAAAGGGAAGGGTAGAGAGGAGGGGAAAAGGGAAGAAAAGGGATAATGAAAAGAAAAAGAAAAAGAAACATCCCAAAAACAAAAATTAAAATTGGAAAAAAAAAAAAAAAAAAAAAAAAAAAAGGGGGAGGGGGAAAGGGAAATGGAAGGGAAAAGGGGGAGAAGAGTAAAAGAAGAAAACAAAGGGGATGATAGGAGGTGAGAGAGGGGGAAAGAGGGAGGAGTAAGTTAAATGAGTTTCAAATATTCTTCATCTTCATCGAAGATTCCTGGAGTCGGAGTAGAAAGAGAGAAATTCACTGTCCTGATGTTGCCACTGAAGTTCCCGGGGAGAACAGGCAGAACCTGAGTCATCCTGTATGTTCCATGCTTCAAGAAGATGTTGGCCTTCTTCTAGAGAGTAGATAGTGTGTTGAACAGAGCCTTTCCAAACTTTCAAAAATAGGGGTGACCCCAAGAATAGCGATAGTTGTTCTTCCTTAATATGATTGTAACTGGTCTCATCGATTTACGCCAATCAGCAGTTCCTTTAGAAAAATCTTGAAAAACTTGCACAGTTGCACCTCCTCTCTTCAGAATATTAGGATTGGCTCTAATTGAAGACATAAGACGCTCTTTATCTACATAAGAAGCAAATCTTACTATCACTGGTTTTGGGGCCCCATCTCTTGACTTGCCCAGATAGTGAACTCTCTCTAAATCGTCGTCCTCTAGTTGTTTGGGCAGAAAGGAGTTAAACCAGGTTAAAACTTCCTGTTTTAATGATGCCCCCTTGTTTGGAATAACAAAATTAATCAGTTTGACGTTCTGCCTTCGAGAATAATCTTCAATATAAGTCAGTTTCTTATTTATTTTCAGTAAAGCCTGCTTCTGAGAGTTAATTTGAGTTTCGTTTTCAGTTACACGTATCTCCAGATTTTTAAATTCTCCTGCCAAATTATCAAGCCGCTGGCCATTTAACTTTATTTCATGTGATAAATCTTGTTTAGTGCCTTGGAGATCCTTTGAAAGGCCATCCATTCTGCGGATCACCTCCTGTTGATTAACACTCATGATGCTAGCTAGCTCCATCCTCATTGAACGCAGTTCCTTCATGAAGTCTTGATCTGCGGGAGGAGGGGTAGTCTCCCTCTTTCCTTTCTCAGATCCTGACGCCATTTTTACCCCTCCGTCGTCTGAGGGCTGCTCGATACGCTGTAGAGCAGGGCGATTGTGTGCTGTATCAGATAATTTCCTAGTCCAACCTATAGGCTGGAGTTTCTTTTTTGCTCTCTTAGCCGGCATATAATTAGACAAAAGGCAGGTATCAAGCAGTCTAACTAATCATCTGGTGACTTTCCAAACAGCCGGGATTCAGTTTTCTAAGCAGCCAGCGGCCAGCAGAATCAAAGCAGTCAAAACCGAAAGTAGCTCCTTTAGCTTATAAATCAAGCTTATCTAGTCTAGAAAAACACATATATTGCTTCTCCTGACACCCGAGTAATTTATTGATGCATTACTCACGGCACCACAGCATTTAAACAGTAGTTTTAAAGCTCTTTTTGGATCGCGGCACAGAGCTCTAAGATCAGGCTGCCGGCATGTCTTGGTGGGCGGGACTTCCTCCTAATTGTAAGGAATTAAAGACTCTTACCGGATTAGGGTAGAACTCGAAGGACTATTAATTTTTAGAACCTTTTTTTATAAATATATAAAAGGGGTTCATTGGAAAGGAAGGCTGGGAGATGAATAACGTTAAAACCGCGCGAAAAACAGAGGGAAGCCGAACTTTAGTGATAGATTGACGCTGTATGGTTAATGTTTTGAATGTGTTTTTCATTTGAATATCAAAATTTTCTAATAAAAAAAGAATATAAAAAAAAAGATTTCAAATAAGTCCCAACAGACTGGCAGATTTCCCCAGCAACCGCCTTTTCAACTTTTCTACTCACGCACACACTCAATGTTCACTTACACAAACCCTCTTCACTTGCTAAATACCCTCAAACTCTTCCCATTTAATAGGTGGAAATCCTATTAATCCGTCTATCCATATTTCAACCTCCCATACCCTCTACACAATTCGCACTCACCCCAGCACCTTCTCAACAGTAACCACTCATTTTTTTCTTCTTAGAGATTTAAACTTCTAACCCAAAATGGCACTCTGACCCCACGACAATGCCACACTGGGTCATCTTGCCACCCTAGACTCCAAGTCTGCCTTTTCCTCAGGGTCTTTTAAGGAGCGGACATTAGATTCCCTAAGCCTCTTCTTCATTTCAGCCTACCAAGTAAAAATTGCAGTGGATGTCACTCTGTGCAGAGGCGCTGACACTTTCGCAATTCGAAAGGTCTGCACCTCTTTCCGTCTTTCAGCTAAAGACTAGGCAGAAACCACAGAAGTGTATATTAAAAATGGGAAACCGAGTTGCCTAACCACGAAGATATTAATCAAATTAAAAAAAGAACTTCTGCAGCTCAGTCTGAACACACTGTGCTCGGACATGCAACAGCCTGTCCCGCTCCAATCAACAACGAGGACCTATACAAATCGTCGCTATTGATCAGAACAAAACACACTTGTCAAGGCACACAACATTTGCTACAGAACCCAAAACCCCAGCGCTCAACAAAATACTTCAAGAGCCCATTAAACAGGAAATGCTCAGGTGACAGCAGCGAAAAAGCCTTTCACAGTCCAAGTTTTATAGAACTCGTCTAGTCAGTCATGTCGACTTTGACTGGCCAGAGGACATCATGATTTTAAAATTCTGAACGATATGGCAGCCGGTGGCCAGCCAACCGCCACATCACCCAGTCCTTCATATCAAAAGTGATTAAGACTGTGTCACTTTCTCAGCGTACCACCCAGAGTCTTTCCTTTGATAACTAACCGGCTGACAGAACTTTCTGTCGTCTATAAAATTTTGGTGGGCAGCCAGCCGTCTTCCTGTATAAAGAGATTGCAACCACAGACCACAGCCCAGCTATGAGCCTTAACTCTTAACTTCTTTCACCTCAATTAAGAACATAGAGACTTACCACATACTTACCATCTGGCATTGTGTCTCTGTGCGCGGTTCATTGTCCGTGCAGAGCACTCAGAAGAAATTTACGCACTTGGCAACAGACCAAGCACAAACAACACAGAGATGGACAACTTTTACATTAAACTTGACAGACAACAGACAACATGTAACACTCATACACACACAAGAACACACACATGTGAATGCATTCACAGAGACAAGAAATGAAATGAGAGAAGATCTCCTTAAAAAAAAAGAAAAGAAATTTTCCAATCATCCAGTTTATTTAGTGACCCCTAAGGGCAAAAAATAAAACTGGAGGCAAAGCTTGGAAGTTATAGATGGAGGAAATCTTGGAGGAAAAAATCATCCAGCCCATAAGGACTGTTAAGCAGGGCATTATTAAACTCCACCGTATCAACTGATGGTGTGAAAAGGAGGCAGAGACAATGAAGGAACCCAAAGAAGGCAAAATAGAGATGGGTTCAGTGGTTCTCATTTTAACTTTTCAGAGCGATGGAAACGGCTCCACAAAATTAGGTAAAGGCAGTGGAGCATCTGTGAGAAGGGGTAACGGAAGGGACAAAATACCCTGGTGTTAATCGTTGGGAACTGGAGGCATAACTTAAAGAAATAAAACATAAATAGGACGAGAAACAGAATGAGGGGAAGCAAGCAACGATATAAATTTATGAACCCACAATGGGGGTTCTAAAATTCTCCGTGTAGATGGGCCTATTTAAGGAAAATGTGGCAAAACCTGAAAATAAGAATTGCACTACTCTAGGCACTCAATAAAGGTACCGGCAGACAACAGTGCCCTGGCAGATTCCCCGCTCTCCAGTCCTGTTTCCCCCCGGCCCTTAGGTACCGGCGGACAACAGCGCCCTGGCAGAGTCCCCGCTCTCCAGTCCTGTTTCCCCAGCCCTTGGGAGGGTGATCAGTCCTCCCGGAGCAGACCCTCCTGATCTGCCCTGGCCACCTCACCTATGTGACCCATACCATTCCCCACTTATCACATCTCAGCAGAAGTTGGACCAGCCACACTTCAAGCGAAAGGAAAGAAGGGTTTTGCCATACTCACCAAAGAGGAGCTTCTCAAAACGACGGAGGAAAAAGAAAATCGAAAAATGAAGGGGCAAAGCCTCAAGTGAAATCTCAAAAGAGAAATGGAGAAAAGGAAAAAGGAAAAAATGGGGAAAAGGAAAAAATCTTGAAAAAGAAACAAAAGACAAGCAGGAACAGTACTCAAAAATAGAAAAAAATGAGAAGGACGGGGTCCAGAGACTGGAAGATCGGAGCAACTGCCACACCCAAAAATGGCGAGCGGGCTGAGGACCGGTTCTAACCGGTGCTCGGAGTGAGTAGTCCGATGGCCGGATCCCGTTGGCCAATGCACCACTGTGAGAGTGTGGTTCAGTGCCTAAAAATAGTCTAAGTTAAAAGATTCAGAGATGAGGCAAGTTTGAGATTTCCCAAGAATTGAGACTAAGTCAGATAGAGAGGAGAATTTCTCAGCGCTGAGTTTATTTAGCAAAAGCAAAGTGCAGAAACAGCCTTTTGCAGAAGACGCAAAAGGGGTCCCCCTCACAATGAGAGAAGACCCCGAACACACATTTCCAGCGGTTTTTATACAGTTTCAGACCCCTTTTCTGCATGGCCGCACCTTCAGACACTGCCCATCAATCACATCCCCCACCTTAAGAATAGTAAGGTATATAAGTTCCTGCAACTTCCTCTTTTTCGCTTCAGTCCTCTCAGCTATCTTAAGCAATAGCTGCTTCCGTTGCTAGGTGTTGCCAGGCTGTGGTCTAGCTATTCAGCTTTGTGCTTATAATATCACACTTTAATTGCATTACATACTGAATACATATTGCTATACATATCCATAGTACTTATTGATTACATTTTTTTTATTGATTAGCAATGTCACAGCTGACAATTGCAGGTTCCTTTGTTCCTTTGTTCTTTTGTGATCTGCTGTGTGGCTGAGGCGATCGTTAAGGGATTAACTGCTGGTGGCTGTTTAGATGGCTGTTTAGATGCTGGTGGGTTAGATGGCTGGTGGGTTCTGGTAGTATCCTGGGCTTTGGTGGAGTGGGGTCCTGTGTCTTGTGAATTCATTTTGGTCTGGCTACGTGTCTGTGGTCTCCCAATGTTTTTTTGGGGTGTGTGAGTGTGCTCCATGTGGTGACTGGAGTGGGGTGCCGCAGTAGATGGTGCAGTCGTGGTTTTGTTATTGGGTGGTGGTTTCGTTTCATCTGTGGGAAGGGTCTGGGTTTGTGTTTGGTGTGGATGGAAGGTGGTGGCATCTTGTGTCCTTTTGGACCTGGTGTCAGTCTTTGTGACAGAGGCTCGTCTGTTGACCAGGGCTAGTTTCCAGATGTCAGGCAAGCGGGAGGTGTCATCACGTTTATTCATGTTGTTTGGGTGTTTCTCTATTTCAATGGCTTCCATGATTATTCGACTGTTGAAGTGTTCAGTTTTGGAGATGAGTTTGGTTCTTTCAAAGTCAATTTCATGACCTGTTGTTTTTATGTGCTGGAAGAGAGAGGAAGATTTTCTTCTTCTTTTTTGACTGCGTTCTTGTGTTCTGCGATGCGTGCGCTTATTCTCCTGTTTGTTTGTCCGATGTATGTGGCTGGACAGACTTTGCATGGTATTTCGTAGACTCCTTGGTTTTCTAGCTCAATCTTGTCTTTGGGGTTTCTTAAAATGTTGGCTATTTTTTGGTCGGTGCAAAAGGCTGTCTTGATATTGTGTTTGTGGAGAATTTTGCTGATTTTGTCTGTGGTGCCTTTGATGTAAGGGAGGAGGGCGGTGCCGTTGTTCTCTTCTGTTTCTTGGTTCTTGGGGGTGTTTCCTTTTGGATTAGTTTGGTGATGGTGTTTTTTTGGAATCCGTTCGCAATTAAAACATTCGAGAGAGTGTGTAATTCAGTTTTTAGGTGGTCTTTGTCAGCGAGGCGTTTGGTTCTGGAGATGAGGGTTTTGCTACGGAGTTGATCTGTGCAGGGTGGTGGTGTGATTGTGCATTTAAGTAGCGGTTTGTATGTGTTTTTTTCTGGTAGATGGTATGTCCTAAGGAGGAGCCGGTTTTTTGTAGATTAGGACGTCCAGGAAGGGAAGTTGGTTGTTGGCTTCTATTTCCATAGTGAATTGTATTTTGGGGTGTAGGCTGTTGAGATGTGTGAGGAAGTTGTTCAGTTTATCTTTCCCGTGTGGCCAGATAACAAAGGTGTCGTCAACATATCTGAGCCAGAGTTTGGGTTTATGTTCGGACTTCTGTAACGCGTTGGTTTCAAAGTGTTCCATATATAGGTTTGCGATGACCGGTGAGAGGGGTGATCCCATGGGTGCTCCTTCTATCTGTTTGTATCTTTGTCCATTGTGGATGAAGTATGTGTTGGTTAGGCAGTGGTTGGTCAGATCTAGGATGTGTTTGGGGGTTGTATTTGTTGTGGATAGCTGTCAAGGCTTCTTGAATGGGCACTTGTGTGAAGAGCGAAACAACATCGAAGCTCACGAGTAGGTCATTGGGTTGTAGGTCTTGTTTCTTTATAATTTCTATGAAGTGGAACGAGTTTTGTACGTATGAAGTGATGGATTCTGCATAGGGCTGGAGTTGTTTGGCAAGAAATTTGGCGAGGTTTTGTAGAGGTGAGCCTATGGAGCTGACTATGGGTCTGAGAGGTGTTCCTTCTTTGTGAATCTTGGGGAGGCCGTAGAGCTTGGGGCATCTGGATGATTTCTCTCTGGGGATGATGCTTGGCTTGATTTCTTCACTTAAGGGAGAGGCTTTTATTTTGGCTTTGGTGATTTTTTCCAGGTAGGTGGTGGGGTCTGTGTTCAAAGGTATGTAAGCAGGGTCTTGTAGTAGGTTGGATAGTTTGGCTTGGTAGTCGGATGTGTTCATCACCACTGTGGCATTGCCTTTGTCTGCTGGGAGAATGATTATGTTGTTGTATGCGTTACAGAAGTCCGAACATAAACCCAAACTCTGGCTCAGATATGTTGACGACACCTTTGTTATCTGGCCACACGGGAAAGATAAACTGAACAACTTCCTCACACATCTCAACAGCCTACACCCCAAAATACAATTCACTATGGAAATAGAAGCCAACAACCAACTTCCCTTCCTGGACGTCCTAATCTACAAAAAACCCGACGGCTCCTTAGGACATACCATCTACCAGAAAAAAAACACATACAAACCGCTACTTAAATGCACAATCACACCACCACCCTGCACAGATCAACTCCGTAGCAAAAACCCTCATCTCCAGAACCAAACGCCTCGCTGACAAAGACCACCTAAAAACTGAATTACACACTCTCTCGAATGTTTTAATTGCGAACGGATTCCAAAAAAACACCATCACCAAACTAATCCAAAAGGAAACACCCCCCAAGAACCAAGAAACAGAAGAGAACAACGGCACCGCCCTCCTCCCTTACATCAAAGGCACCACAGACAAAATCAGCAAAATTCTCCACAAACACAATATCAAGACAGCCTTTTGCACCGACCAAAAAATAGCCAACATTTTAAGAAACCCCAAAGACAAGATTGAGCTAGAAAACCAAGGAGTCTACGAAATACCATGCAAAGTCTGTCCAGCCACATACATCGGACAAACAAACAGGAGAATAAGCGCACGCATCGCAGAACACAAGAACGCAGTCAAAAAAGAAGAAAAATCTTCCTCTCTCTTCCAGCACATAAAAACAACAGGTCATGAAATTGACTTTGAAAGAACCAAACTCATCTCCAAAACTGAACACTTCAACAGTCGAATAATCATGGAAGCCATTGAAATAGAGAAACACCCAAACAACATGAATAAACGTGATGACACCTCCCGCTTGCCTGACATCTGGAAACTAGCCCTGGTCAACAGACGAGCCTCTGTCACAAAGACTGACACCAGGTCCAAAAGGACACAAGATGCCACCACCTTCCATCCACACCAAACACAAACCCAGACCCTTCCCACAGATGAAACGAAACCACCACCCAATAACAAAACCACGACTGCACCATCTACTGCGGCACCCCACTCCAGTCACCACATGGAGCACACTCACACACCCAAAAAAACATTGGGAGACCACAGACACGTAGCCAGACCAAAATGAATTCACAAGACACAGGACCCCACTCCACCAAAGCCCAGGATACTACCAGAACCCACCAGCCATCTAACCCACCAGCATCTAAACAGCCATCTAAACAGCCACCAGCAGTTAATCCCTTAACGATCGCCTCAGCCACACAGCAGATCACAAAAGAACAAAGGAACAAAGGAACCTGCAATCAGCAACAAAGCAAGCAAACCACACCCCCAGCAGTATTTATAGAAGGACTTCAACTGAGACCACGCTTTGCTTCAAGAAGAAAGAAGCCAGAACACCAGCCTGAAGATGACGAGTGAGACCTCGTCGAAACGTCGCCAAAACAACCAGATTTCTACACGGGAAGAAACCCGAATCCACCTAACATGCATATATATATATATATATATATATATATATATATATATATATATATATATATATATATATATATATATATATATATATATATATATATATATATATATATATATATATATATATATATATATATATACACAGTAACTGTTCTCAGAACACAGGAGCAGAAACAGACAGATCTTGAAAAACCAAAATGTTTACAACACATGAAAGGGCCTTTTCTGTTGTTGCTCCAAGACTTTGGAACTCCCTCCCGCTGGAGGCCAGGACTGCCCCATCTCTGCTGTCTCTCTGGAAACAGGAAAAGATCTTCCCTTTCAGGCCACCTTTCCCTGAACAATGGACTACCTACTATGTGACTTTTATATGGATTACCATGAATGATTGCATTGACTGATTTCATAAGAACACCAGTGTTTTATATGTTAGTCTCCATCCCTCCTAATGGATTGTTTTCTTTTTGCATGCTCTTTGTAGCTTTTAATGTTCTAAGATGTCTTCTAGTTCTCTGTTCTTAACTTGAATATGTCTTAAATGTTCTGGGCTGTATACTGTCCCTCATTATTGTAAGCCACCTTGGGTCCCTTTCCAAGGACAAAGGTGAGGTTAAAATATTCAAAATAAATAAATAAATCAAAATACCCAGAGGAAGTAGTAAATGAAAAATACACTTTTGCCTAGAACCCAGAGACTGGCATTTCTACCCCCACTACTATTCAACCTCAAAACAAAGTGGACCAGTAGACAAGAAACTGGAATTGTAAGATGTACATTCAAGGCCTACATGTGCCAATTCCTCATCAGGGATGCCATCTATTATCTGGTTATTGTTGTAATTGTGTTGTTGTTATATTAGAAGACTCTGGGAATTTCTGCTCTTTATACAGTTAAGTGTGAGACTTGATCTCAGCATTTTGTCAAGAAAGCAGTTTGTAGAGATATGCACAACACAGTATACATATGTGTGTGTGTGTTGTGTCATTACAGTCGTGACCGACTCTTCGTGACTCCATGTCAATGGAGTTTTCTTGGCAGGAATACTGGAGTGGCTTGCCAGTTCCTACTTCAGGCACCTAAAGCACCTGGTATTCCCTGGTGGTCTCCCATCCAAGTACTAACCAGGGCTGGCCCTGCTTAGCTTCCGAAATCAGGTGAGATCAGATGTGCTTAGGGCATTTACACACTTCCAAATGGGAATGACTTTGTGTGAGAAAGCTGAGACAGAGGTTGGTGTGCCACCCACAACAACTTAAGAAAAGCCCTGAGAGAAAGCCCCTTCCTTTTAGATTTGGGAATGAGACTGGTTAATTTAAAGACAGAGGTAGCAAAAAGCCCAGGGAAAGTAGGACCATTATGGCTGGAGGGAACGGAAGAGATGAAAGGGGAGTCAGGACACACTGGTGGAAGCCAGACACAGCGTGGGAGGAAAAAGAAAAAGAAAAGGAGGAGCTAATGTATTCTTGAAGGCTTTCACAGCCAGGATCTGATAGTTGTTGTGAGTTTTTTGGGCTGTTTGGCCGTGTTCTGGAAGTTTTTCTTCCTGACATTTTGCCATACTCTGTGGCTGGCATTTTCAGAGGGCAAGGAACTCAGAGAACAAGGAGTTTCTCTCTGTGCTCTGGGGTATAGAGTGAGAGAGACTGGGGTGCTTAAAGTTGTGGGAAAGAGAAAGCTTGTCCTATGCAGGACAATAGTTGTTAGTCATTGTATTGTGATGGACGGATTAAGAAGTTTCAATGTAATCAGAGATAGCAAGGATCCTAGTAAGTAGTTGAAAGGTGTCAGGGTGTTGTTAGTTGTTCTATTGTGTGAACTGTTCACCTTTGCTTGTGACTGGATGGGAATAATTGAGCTTTGACCCTTTTGCACTCTGCAGCTTTAGTACTGGAAGCCAGGCTTTTTTTATTTTTACACTTTCTTGTTTTTTTGTTGAAACTGTGCTTATGTTTGTGGATTTCAATGGCTTCCCTGTGTAGTCTGACATAGTGATTGGTAGTGTTGTCCATTACCTTTGTGTCCTGGAAAAGGATTACATGCCCAGTTTGTTTCAGGGTGTGTTCAGCTACTGCTGATTTTTCAGGTTGTTTTAATCTGCAGTGTCTTTCATGCTCTTTGATTCTGGTCTGGATGCTGTGCTTTGTGGTCCCAATATATTCCTGGCCACAACTACAAGGTATCTGGTATGCTTCTGCAGTGGAGAGTGGGTTCCTTTTGTCCTTTGCTAACCCTGGCATCTGTATGGTGGGTCTAAATACAGTTTACAGTTTGTTTTTCCAACACTTTGTCCATACGGTCTTTGACTCCTTTTATGTATGGCAGAAGTACTTTGTTCGTTGAAGGCTGTTTTTCTTCTCCAGTTTGGTGTTGTTTTTTTCGGTTTGATGGCTGTTTTGATTTCGTTTTTGGAATAGCCATTTGCCTGCAGGGCGCAATTCAGGTGGCTGAGTTCAGTGTTGAGGAATTCAGCTTCACAGTTTCGGTTTGCACGGTCAACAAATGCCTTGATTATTCCTCTTTTTTGTCGTGGGTGGTGGTTGGAATTTTTATATAGGTACCAATCTCTCTGTGTTATGCAGTTATGTAGGAGTTATTTGATGTGGTGAAGGAAGACCCGTGTACTGCTGAATGAGTTACCTTCATATTACCCAGAGAGGTAGCAGAATGAGAGTGGAAAAGTAAGAAGGCACAGAAACCCCCATATTGGGGGAAATTGCAGAAAGAGAATGAAGGAGGCAAGAGCATGCCTGTTTTGAAAGAGAAAGACAAGCATGAGAGATCAGAAGATGTCCCACTTCCCCTGGGACCAGTACTGGGAGAAGACCCTTTCCCCCACTGGCCCTCGGACCTGGGCTGGAGAGTCTGTGAACATGGTATTGGCTGGGTGTTGCACAAATATGTAGATTGCAGAAACCCCAGGGTATTGACTGTTCGTTACTGGTTGCAAGTTTATTAGGAGACACCCTTTCAGCAATGAGGAGAAAGGTTGAGAGGGAGAGAGAAGCGTAGGAGGATAGCTAGCATAGGAAGGAATGATTCCTTTTGTAGAGGCCATACTAATTAAAGAGATAGGACGCACTGGTTCACAGTTCCTGATGAAGTTCAGCTGACATTAACCCTATAATGTCTGAATATAGATCTTGCCATATTCCAACAGTGTGTACCCAAACACTAGGGCCATGCTGTAACAATACAGTAACTGAGATATCTTTCTCCCCTTCCTCCACTGGTTCAGAGATTGGTCTCCTGGGCAGAAACTTCCCGATGTTATAGCTCATTCTCTGAGACCTGGCATGGCTCATCATCATCACTGCTGTTCCATTGATAGTTCTTTGCAGAATACAAGTGGAGAAACAATATGCCTATTGAAAGAAGCTTAGAACCAAATCTCTCACACCAGTGGCACAATAGAGGAAGTGGTGGTGGACAAAGATTTGGGGATGCAGCTATCTATGAATTTAAGGCTCAATTTCTCTTAAGTAGAGAGAGCATGAAACACCTCTGTTGTGTTTCATTGTCATTCAGCCTTAAGGCCATTGAATTAGCTGTCACCTTACTAAACACTGAGGCAAGTTTACTATATTCTTGATTGGGTGGGCAAAAAACTGACCTGTGCCAAGATTTGCATGTGATGTTATCACAAGACGTCTTTCAATCATTGATAACTGACGTAACCTCATTCTATCACTATTGTTTACTGTGGTACTAAAATCCTGGTGAAGAAAAAACAAAACAAAAAAACCAACCAACCAAGCAAGCAACACCAGTCCTGTGCCTGCCTAGCCAGCAGTAAGTTCCATTCAATTCTGCTGGACTTGGAGGACTTCATTGTTAAGTTTGCCCATTATAGGGTCCCAAGAGCAAAATAATGGGGCAACCTGCAGTCAATGACAGCCAGTGGCTATATCAGTTTATCCCGACTACCAATAATAAGCAGGGTACTCCATTTCAAACTTATGATCTCTTTAGAGATAAACAGTACTACTATGCAGGTACTTAATTTGCTTACCAGGGAAGGGGAGAGATGATGAAATAGCAGGGGGAAAGATATAGTCTCTTTAAAAGGACATATAAATCTCTTCTAATCTTTCTCCAGAGCTTTCTCACTATTCCTCTTATCTCCCTAGAACAGTCACCTCAATGTCTACAGAGACATTTAGGGGAGGAATAACCCAAGTCATCCCAGTGTACTTACTCCTCCCCTTAAGAACACAAGAACATAAGAGACATACTGGATTAGGGCAAGGGCCCATCTAGTCCACTTTCCTGTTATCTCACAGTGGCCCTGCCAAAATGCTTCTGGGACCACAGGAGACTAGATATCTGTCTCCTGATACCACTCCCCTGCATCTGGCCTTTGAAGTACCCCTTTTTAAGCTTGAAAATTACACAACCCATTGAATACAGTATAAACATTTTAATTGCTGAATGGACTAACTTCGGGAGTGATAGGATGGAAGCAGTTTAAGAACTGCCATGCTCTCTGATGAAGACCCACTGCCACCCCCTCTTCAACACTCCACATCCCCATATTGCAAATAAGATCAATTTATAGTCTGCAGTTTTAATAGAAATACCCATAATTCATCAATGGGTTGTTTTTTCCTTCCAGGTAAGAAGTATTTGCAAAATGTAACATTTATGTCAGTCAATGTATCCCTTGCATGGAGAGGGTCTGACTAAAACACCTGGCTTCCATTGTTTTCAACTCTCAGAGGAAAGGGTGCTATGCAAGATTCACTGCTCTAACTAAATGAAGTCAATCAAGGGGGAGGGGCTCTATATGAGCCATCCTGCAGCTTTTTAGAGAAGCGCTGCAGCCACCTTTCACCCTCAACTTTACATAGTTCTGACCCTAGTATGTAGCCCGGAATCAGCCTTTGTCAAGCAATTTGTTTCAGGATCAGGCCTTTGGAACCAGAGAGTTGTTGCAGTATCAGCTGTTCTTGGCTGATAAGGAGTTTCAGGATGAGGCCAAAATGATTGGAAAGTAACTTTGGGACTGGATCCTTTGCCTGTAAGCTGCCTAGATGCTCTAAGCACATCAATCTCGCCTGATTTCAGAAGCTAAGCAGGATCAGACCACCAGGGAATAACAGGCGCTGTAGGTGCCTGGAGTAGGAACTGGCAAGCCACTCCAGTATTCCTGCCAAGAAAACTCCATGGACATGGGGTCACAAAGAGTCAGTCACGACTGTAATGACACAACATACACACCTTTGCCTGTATCGGTACATGAAGCTGGCATAGATCCTGGCTATCTCGCTATCCCTTTGTTCACCTCAGGAGAAAGTCCAGTTACCTCTGACACCCCCACCCCCCCAATTGTTGGCCATTCCTAGTTGCTGAGCATTCCTTGACGGCACCACAGTAATCCATGTGGGGAATATGGAAGGAGACATCCCCATAAGAACATAAGAAGAGCCATGCTGGATCAGGCCAAAGGCCCATCTAGTCCAGCTTCCTGTATCTCACAGCAGCCCCACCAGATGCGTTTGGGAGCGCATGAGACTAGATATCTGTCTCCTGATACCACTCCCCTGCATCTGGCCCTTGAGGTACCCTGGTTTAAAGCCTAGAGATTACACATCTCCATCATGGTTTGTAACCCGTGATGGACTTTTCCTCTAGGAATCTGTCCAATCCCCTTTTGAAGGCATCCAGGCCAGATGCCATCACCACATCCTGTGGCAGGGAGTTCCATAGACTTACAACGCGCTGGGTGAAAAAATATTTTCTTTTCTCAGTTCTTACTCTCCCAGCACTCAATTTGAGTGTATGTCCCCTAGTTCTAGTATTTTGAGAGAGGGAGAAGAGCTTCCCTCTATCCACTTTACTCCCCCAAAATGTAAAGACTGAGGACCGTCACACATCTCCTGGGCAACGAGAGCATCCGTTTCTTCCACTCTGGAAATGCCATTAATTTATTATGACACAAAGATATGGAAGGTATAATGGTGTACTGTACCTGTATGTGCTGTCATTGTATATGTATTAAATCAACAGATGCACAAGGGCCTCCTAACAGTGCACTGTTATGGTGTGTAAGGGAGGATATTGCTAGATATGTTGTGCGAGTCATATTTTTCCCTTTGCTTTCTACAGCATGTTCTGCTATTATGTTTTCCCCAGCTTTTGTCCTGGCAGAGCACAGAACCCCAACAGCAGTTTATATGAAAGTAATTTCTTTTTCGGTCACATTTTCACTAGAAAAGGAAACCATCTTTTTTATTTTGATGAAAAAGTTCCTTTCTTGCTTCTGGTACTACAAAACAAGCACCACGAGTTTATACACAAACTATAGCGAGCATACAGTGGTCTTCTTAAAAATAAGGTACCTTTACTCTTGAAGGCCATCTAAATATTTAACCTTTAAACCAGTGTTTTTCAACCTTTTTTGGGCAAAGGCACACTTGTTTCATGAAAAAAATCACGAGGCACACCACCATTAGAAAATGTTATAAAATTTAACTCTGTGCCTATCAGACACACACAAACACACTTCTCACCCCCCCCCAAAAAACAAATCCATCCTCCAGCCCAGGCCCTCCCAAGGCATCTCTATCAAAATGTCCGCGGGGGGGGGCATTGCTGGTGTAGGGAGAATTTTTCCCATGGCACACCAGGCAACATCTCGCAGCACACTACTGTGCCGCGGAACAGTGGTTGAAAAACACTGCTTTAAACAACAGTGTGACTATATTGTATGGGTTACATATTTGCATATGTCACAAGTGTTGGCTTCTTAACAAACATATTGATTCCAAGAGTCTGTTTCACAATTGCCATGCAAGACTGAAGAGAATTAAGCTTTTTAAGCAGTTTGTAAATTAAGGTTCTATTTTATGCACCCTTGGAAATAACTTTGGTGGGGCTTACCTCCAAGTAAATATTGACAAGACTGAGTTTGCATGCCCCAAACAAATTAGCTATAATTATTAATGGACAACGTATCATTTTGAAAACACGCATAATAAACTGAAATCAATAGCTCGAGGCAATTTTTTTTTGTTTTAGAACACATTAAAAAAGCAGTGCCTCACTGGTTACAGAAGCGTTACATTGCAAGGCTTGAGTGCTTTCAGAATTCAATGTGTGACAAAGATTGGTATCCATGACTGCTTCCGAGTCCGGGAACATACATAAATGCTCTTGAGCATCTTCCCTACAGTCAGTAGGGGCAGTTGCTGCTAATCACCATAATTGTTGTAGTTACTTTCCCAAATAGAAGTGTTAACTTCTGCATGGAAAATCTTGTAGGTTTCTAAACCTTGAAAGTTTCCACATAGGGCTGACCCTTCTGGCATGTGGACTGAGTTAGCAGCAGTCACAAAACGGACCACGATCGAAAGTTAATTTATTGTGGTTGTTTTTGTTGTGTTTGTTTTTTGCCCCAGATGGTAAAACGAACCGATTGGGATCCTGCGACGTGTGTGCATTCAGTAGAGGTTTCTGGTTCGGTTCGACTTCTCAAAGGCCTCCTGCACCGTTTCCACGCGTGGGGGGTGGGGGTGGCAGCGACTGGGGCTCCCAGAACAGATCCACACGTGCCTCTCTTTTCTCACCGCAGGCGCAGCACCCGGGCCCGAGGTGATTTGCACCTGGGAGCGAAGTCGAGCCGCGAACCCTCGAGGGAACGGCCTTGGCCAGCCCTGCTTTAGACCCAGCTGCGCTCCCGGGGGGGGGGGGAAGGACGGCTAATCAATCAGCGCCCCGCGCGGCCCCGGGGGAACCGGGATCCGGCCACCTCGCGCCCGGCAGAGCAGCCAATCCGCTTCGGCCTCCCAAACGCCTCCACCCCCCCCCGCCGCCGCCAACGCCGCCCCTCCCAACGGCGAGCGCCAACGCCGGGCCTCACGCCTCGCCTCACATGATTGCCGCCACGTGACGGGCGGGGCGCGGGTCACATGAGAGGCGCGGGTCGTGGTGGTGGTGGTGGTGGTGGTGCGGAAGGAGTCACATGACCCCCCCTCCCTTCCTCCCCGCCTGGAGCGCTCTCGCTCTCGCTCGCTTCCTCTTCCCGGCTGGGTCCTGTCAATGGAGTAACCACCTCCGCGTCCCGTTTCGCCCCCTCGCCCGCCCGTGGCCGCCATGAGACGCGCTGCTTGCGGACCCCGTGGCGGGGCTCCCCCGGGGCCGGCCCGGCCTGAGGCTCTCCGCTGGCTGCCCCTTCTCTGCCTGCTCCTCCCGAGCCTGCCGGGAAGCCGCGGCACCGCCGGGCCGGCCCAGAGCAGCTGGGATTACCAGGACCTCTGCCGGTGAGTGGGCGCCTGGCTGCTGGGGGATGCCACCCCCACCCCCCCACCCCCCTTGGGGCGCGCTGGGTCTCCTGGGCGTCCTCCGGAAAGCCGAGAGGCGCCCCTGCCGAGAGAGAGGCGACGGTGGCTGGCCGAATTGAAAAACTCTTGGGACCGACTTAACCGCTCCCCGGTGTGGTTCTGTGCCGCGCCTGGCACGTAGTTCGTGGGCGAGAAAGTGAAACGTTAAACGAGGGCTCTCCCAGGCTTTCCTCTTGGTGATAACGAGGCCTTTAATGTTGTTCTCTCTCCAAGGAACCCTCGTGTCAGTGTCCAAAAAAAAAAAAAAAAGCCTTATATGTTTCTGTTGTGTCGGTCACAGTTGTGCGGTTGCGCGCGTGCGTGCGTGTGTGTCTGTCTAAAACAACTGCTTTGGGGACCGCATCGCAGGCAACCGTGTTTTAAAAGCCATCGGACTTGATCAGAAGAAGGGCAGGGTTGAGTTTAGCAGACAGTTTGAGAAGTGATTTTGTGGAAGAGGAGTTCTTACAGAGACTTTTGTTGACGTGCTTTTAAGAACAGCTGTTGGAGCAATATCAAGTAAAAACAAAAGAAAAAAGTTAAGATTAATTCCTATAATTTAATACCTAATTTGGAACAATCTGTTCGATTCTTAAAGGGAGAGAAGCCCTGGTCCCCTTCCTTGACTTTCTGTCGTCAACACAGTCTTCGTTCCTGCGTTCCTAGTTAGGCCTCCCTGTTACACTTTCTCAATAATATCTGAATAAAATTTCTTTTTGAAGATTGTTGTTGCACAACATTTGATTGCTCAGAAGAGGCTTTCTTCTGTGGAATAGGTGTAATTACTATTGTGTTGGTATGTGACTTTTTTAGTAGGTTGGACCCTGTTACATCAAAAGGATTGCGTATGCCTAATATAATGTGTGTAGTTGCAAATCTAAATAACAGGAGAAACCTGTTCTCTTTCTAGTTAAAAATGAGAAGTTAAAACATAGTGGAAATAACTTTTGCTTTAAAACTGCGTATTAGCTGTCTGAAACCTGTTCTTTTTGATTTAGTAATGTATTTAAAGATATCTGGGAAGGGGAAGTCAATTGTTTAGAATTTAGTCAAGCATACAAAATGTACAAAGTTGAACATTTTTGCAGTCAGAACATTGCTCCATCTAGCTCATTGAACAGTCAGAACGTTGCTCCTTCTAGGTGTGCTGATTAGCGGTAAATCTCAGTCTAGAACTTAAGACAGGCATGTCCAAACTTCGGCCTTCCTGATGTTTTGGATCACAAATCCCAGAAATCTTTTTTTATATATATTTTTTATTAAATTTTAAACTACATACAAACAACATAAGAAAATAAAAATAAAAAATACAACAAACAATATAAGTGCACCCCCATCCCACGGGCCCATCCATGCATTCTTATTCGTTGCTCGATCTCCAGAATTGTTGTGAGATATTCATGGACTCTTTCCCTTTTCCTTCGACTAATACATAATCTAAAAATTTACCCCAGATATCATAGAAAATGTCTTTTTTCATTTCTCCTCGTTTAACCTTTAAACTGCAGGACAGTTTATCGTTTATAGCTATATCCCAAAGTTCATTATACCAGTCTTCCATCTTGAATTCTAGTTTTGACTTCCAATTTTTTGCTATAATTAATCTAGCAGTTGTCATAAAATTTGCTATTAGTTCCTTTGTTGTAACATCATAATCTTTACTTCTTAACAATGATAATAATGCTATCTCTGGATTACAATCTATATCCATCTTAAACATATTACTTAGCTCTAAAAACACTTTTTTCCAGAACCTTTGGACTATTTCACATTCCCACCAAAGATGCAAGTAAGTACCAAGCTCTTTTTCACATTTCCAACATATCTTAGAGTAAGCAGGATTCATTCTATTTAGTCTAACTGGGGTTAAATACCATCTAGAAACCAATTTAAAGTAGTTTTCTTTTATCCTGACCGATAATGATCTCAAAATTCTCATATTCCAAATTTTCTTCCAGTCTTCTTTTTCTATCTGTACATTAAGATCTTGGTTCCAAACTTCTCTCAAGGTGTTTAACTCCTTCATTTCTAATAATTCCCCTAGTATTTTATATATTTTACGTGTTATTCCTTTCTTTGAATTTTCCTGTTCAGACTCAAGCGATAATAGGAAATGTTCAAATTTTGTGCACTCTCTGATTTGATTATTTCTTTTTCCCCAGTCCTTCATCCATTTTCCTAGTTGAATATAATTTAACCATGTTAAATCACTGGGTTGCAAAATATTTTTATATCCTGAATTGTTTTAATCTTGAGCATCCAATCCTTTAGTCTAGCTATTTTCTTAATTTTAAATAACTCCAAATAATGCTTCAAGTTGACTGGAAAGCTTTCCAAGTCAGTAACTAAAGCCAGTGGGGATCCCTTCGGAGACAAGATTTTTCTATATGTTCTCCATGTGACAATTAGACTATTCAATAGGGGGTTGTCAATCTTTACTTTGTTTTTAACTTCCGTGAATAAAAATGTGTTTATTTCCCCCTTTATATCCAAAGACTCTTGCTCCCACCATATTAGCTTCTGTGGTTTAAAAAAGAATTTCCCCCAAAGAACTGAGTTGATTGGCTATATAGTAATTTCTTATATTGGGTATACCTATTCCTCCTTCTTTCTGAGATCTATACCATAGACTTTTATTTATTCTTGATTTTTTCCCTGCATTACAAAACCTATTTATCATGTCTTGGAGAGTTTTAATTTCCTTTTCTAAAAACTGAACCGGTAACATTTTAAAAATAAAGTTAATTTTTGGAAGTATTTTCATTTTTATCAATGCAATTCTGCCAAACCACGATAATTTTAGTTTAGAGTAGGATAATAATTTGTTTTTCATCTCTTCTTCTAATTTCTAAATATTTCTTTCTTTAGTTTTAATAAATTCTTTATGGAGTTCTAATCCTAGATATTTAATGCTTTTTCCCGGTTTAAGTCCGGATTTTTCAATCATCTTTAAGTCATGTTTTCCATAATTGAACAATAAACTCTCTGATTTTTGCCAGTTTACACATAATCCTGTTATTTCTCCAAATTCTTCTAAATGAGTTTTTACTCTTTGAATATTCTCTATTGGGTTTACAATAGTCAAAAGAGCATCGTCCGCGAATAAACTGATTTTAGTTGCCCCATCTTTCCCTATACCTTTAATAGATTTATCCCAGAAATCTAAGCTTAGGTTGCCACTGACAAAGGACTGTGGAAGTTGTGGTCTAAAACATCTAGAGGGCTGAAGTTTGGACATACCTGGCTTACGTTAGCACTTTCTCTCAGCCTTCCATGGAGATGTGAGGAAATGTATACATGCAGAACATACGCTTGACTGCTCAACTGTGATCCTTTCTAAGGGACAGCATTCTGTACTCAGACTAGTGTAAGACACATGGTGGTTTTATATTAGAGTATCTGTCTGCTAAGCAAAACAGTCTGCTAGCATTTCTTTATGACCTTTATGAGATGGTGTACATAAAACACTATCAGTATCAAGAAATAGAAGTCCAGTTGCCATGACTCAACTTCCAGATAAACTCACCTGGATGACTGAGAATCTTCACAGACATTATCAGGATTCCATACAAGAAGGTTGACAAGGGTTTCCCACTCTCCTTAAGTGGTATAGTCCAAGACAGAATCAGGTAAACCTAGGGTGAATTTGATTTAAATCAAATTGATCACAAGTTAAAACACTAGGCAGTAAGACTAAATTTAAAGCATAGTTTTCTCCATAAAGACTCATTCTTACTGGTACTGTATAACCTTAATATACAACTAGATAAAGATTTCATTTTTAGAATAACAACTGTTCATATTAGTTTTACAGTGATATAAAATATTGATTTTAATACTATTATAAACACATTATAGATAATTATGAAATTATTGTAAGGTGCATTATCTCCAGTTTACTAAATTAATCATTCATATTTGGACAACATTTCTGCTGCACTTTATTGTAAGAAGAAAAATAATCATTACTTCAATAGCAACAATTTAAATAGTTTTATTTGTTCAACTAAAACAATAACTCTATAGCATATGTTGTTTAGTTTATATAAAATGTAAGTAAATGTAATAAACTTACACTGTCAGCCCAGCCTGACAATGGGATTAAGGTCCTTTTCTCAATTCTGTTCATTTTATAACAGTTTTGCTATTAAGAAGAGGCATGTGATATCTGCAGACACAAATTCACAGTTATGTGAACTGGAAACCCATATCTTGTAGCCAGAGAAACTGCCCAGTAATCTTACAGAAAGCTCTGGAAGAAGTTTCTTAATCCATTGTGAATGGATTAATGAAATTTATTTACAAAAAATGCAAACATATACAGATTTCTGCTAAATAATTAACGACTAATTCTTATTTCATGATGGAATAAGCTTTAGATGGTTTTTTAAGAAAAGCATTTTATTTAAAATGTTTGCTTTAAATTAAAACTCCTTTTTAAAATAAAAAATCATTGATTTTTATCCACCCTGGAGAAACCATACCTTGCAGGATGGGAGATTATTGCAGCAGAAATAATTGCTTTGCCTAACAAAATTTTATGTATTATTTATTTTAAATACTTTTAAATCCTGCCTTCCTCCTTAAAAAGGACACACGGCAGCTCAAATAATTCAAAGTACAATATTTAAAAGAAAAAAAAACAGTTAGTATACAAGTATTAAAAATTAAAGTATTGTATTAAAATGGTAAATAAAATCCATACTGAAACACAACACTCCATCAGTCTTTAAGGAAAAGCCTGCCTGAAGAGAAGGTTTTTGCCTGCTTGTGGGAGGACAACAAAGATGGGACCAGCTTAGCTTCCCAGTTGTGCAGTGACAGAGAAGGCCCTCTCCTTGTGTCCCCACCAAACACACCTGTGAAGGTGTTGGGGCTGAGAGAAAAGCCTCCCCTAATGATCTTAATAGCGGGCAAGCTCATAGAGGGAGATGTGGTCCTCTAGATAGCTTGGACCCAAGCCATTTAGGGCTTCATAGGTTAAGACCAGCACTTTGAGTTGTGCTTGGGAATGGGTTGGCACCTAGGGGAGCTACTTTAACAGGGGAGTTATACGTTCCTTGTCATCAACCCCAGTTGATAATCTACCTGTGACATTTTTGCTCTCTGGAGTTTCTGAATACAGTAGTCTCCAAAGGCAGCCTCATGTAGAGTGTGTTACAGTAATGTTAATAAAACATTTTGGCACATATTTACATGATACTGAGTCGGCTGATTTGCTTTAGTTTCCTCTCGTGATTCCATTGTGTTTCATCACAAGCCTGTCTCGGAAGCCAATGCAACCTAACTTCTTAGGTTTGCTTTATTTTCATGACCACCAGAACTGTTCCTTTCTCATTCATATTCTCTCTGTTGAGCATCTTTTTTGAACCCCTCTACTGTGAATGAACCCACCTATTGTGAATGAGGTAAGGGGCGTGGTGGCTCAGTGGACTAAAGGCTTCTGAAAACTGTTGGCTGCAAAGTCGGCAGCTTGGCGGTTCGAATCCTGGGTGCCACACAGTGGAGTGAGCTCCCGCTGATAACCCCAGCTCCTGCCAACCTAGCAGTTTGAAAGCATGTAAAATGCAAGTAGATAAATAGGTACCACTGTAAAAAGCGGGAAGGTAAAACAGTGTTTCCTTGCAGCCATGCTGGCCACGTGGCCATGGACTTGTACAACACTGGCTCTTCAGCTCGAATGCGGAGATGAGCACCGCCCCTAGAGTTGGATACGACTAGCACGCTTGTGTGTGGGGAACCTTTATCTTTACCTTTACTGTGAATGAATTATCAGTCCTATGGATCCCACCCAGACTTGGAGGGATGGGACATGTGGTCCTCTAGCTTTTGTTGGATTGCAACTCCCTTCCGCTGCAGCAGTACTATACCCAGTATATTCTGGACGGTGTTGCTGGAAATGAGAGAATAATGCCCATTTAAGGTTTTATGCTCAGCCTCGTGGTGCAGTGGTTAATGCCTGTATTGCAGGTAAAAACTGCAGGTAGCAGGCTCATGGTTGACTCAGCCTTCCATCCTTCTGAGGTCAGTAAAATGAGTACCCTGGGGGGTGGCGGAATGTGTAGCCTGCATACTGTAATTAAACTGTAAAATGCCCAGAGACTACTTGAAGTGGTATGGGACGGTCTATAAGCAGAACACTTTCCTTCTGCTTTTGCTTTGTAGAGAGATTTGGACTTTGTTTTTCAGTATCATCTTTTAACCACAGTGCCACTGAAATCTGCTTTAGTTTAGCAGGGAGGATTCTGAGTTATGAAAGTGGGAATATTATTCTGCCTGAGATGAAAGAAGGGATGTTGAGTCATCATGTTGACTTACTGGATTCACACCTTAGCATTAAAACCTTATACATAATCCGAATGCGTCTGATCAAAATTCTGCAGGAGGAGAAAATGTTCAAGTATACAACACTATATTCTGGGTCAGTAAACAACTGCAGACAGTGCTTCATTGTATGAATGGGGTGCTCAGTACCTGAAGATCTTTTATCAAAAGGATGGCGTTCCATTTTTCTACCGACTGAAGTGATTCCTTGTGCAGTATTTGTGAAGCAATGTGGCATCACAGTGAAAGTTCGGTCATGCCTTTGATTGCAAGTAGATTTTTCTAAGTGGTTTTGCTTGTGTAACGTTGCAGCATAGAGCAAATCAGTCCTTGCCATCATGCTAAGTAGAATGTAACCCTATCATATATTCATTTATATGCCTGCAAACATATAATGACCCACACAGGGACATTAAGGCAGGAATGTGCAATTTGTGGCCTTTTTACTGGATTATAGTCCTGGTCAGCTGTACCTAGCATAACCAAAGGGAAAGGCCGGTGGAAGTTTCAGTCTGAATTCTAAATGGCCACACATTGCCTGGATTAGACATTTACTAAAACCTAATTTTTGAGTTTAGCAGAATATTGACTTGACAAAAACCTGCTGTGTACTTTTAAAAGTAAACAGTTTTTTTTTGTAAAAGCAGTGTTTTAATAACATAGATTACATAGGATGCATAGGCAGTAATAGGGGCCATTGAAGCAATACACTTTCTAAAGCATATAAATTGCTGAAGCTCAGAGTGCAAAATTATCTTTTGAAATTAAACTCTACTGAATATGTCACTGCTTTGAACTCCATCTACTTATCTACTCTACACGTGGCTTCAAATGTAGTTGAATCTTTTTTTGAAACTAAGGGCTGATTTTTTTTTTTAAAAAAAACAAACCTATGGCATGGGTACCAAAGGTGGCGCTAGGAGCCCTTTCTGTGGGCACCCGATATCACCCCTTCACAGCCACCTGTATTCAAGTTAAAGTGCTGTATTGGCACTTTGTGAAAAATTAATGGGGTTTGAATCACAGTTAGGGCACTCCGTCTCTAAAAGGTTCGCCCTCACTGGTATATGGTAGAATGTGATATACCTGCTTGTCTCTGGCAATCCTGCCAGCATTCTTAATTTGCAGAGTCTAGCACCTTTCCAGCTGGTCTCTCGTCTCTGCTGACCTTGAAATGCTTTGGGTATTCTATTCTTAAATGTACAGTAATACCTGAACAATAAGAAAAAAACTTAAAAGCACTTTGTTATATATTTAATAAAGATGTTTCCTATAATTCGCAATTTTAATGTTTCCAATTAGTCACAGCAATAGATTGATTTCTGAGGTTACATGCTGTTGTCTTCTGTTTAAACTAATGTTGAGAGAAATGTGAAAAAAGGGCTGATGCAGTTTGAAAATATTTTTGAGTAAGCTAGTAAGACAAACAGTACTGTGCGAATCTTTCATCGTGTAGTCTGTTAGCAAAGCTCTGCCGAATTGAGTGCAGCTAGTAGATAACTTATAAAAAAGTATCCTTTCTCAAAAAGTGGCAGACTAGGTGGTAAAGACACAGTGTTGGGTACCCAGAGCAGTGCTGTAGAATGAACCAAAAAAAGAGGTTTCAGTAACGACACAACACATGATATCATAGATAAATGGAGGAGACCACTTACTTATCACCTTCCACCTTTTAGCATGATGGCACAGTATGTCATTTTGGGGTGGATGCAGTCTAAAAGTGGCAGAGCTGTTTCAAATGTCGCCTGGGTGAATGTAAAGCATCTGTTTCCCATGGTGTTGTCTCGCATGAAAACATGAGTACTTGAAAATGTTTTTGATGTCTACATTAGTTAACATGTATGGAGCATGCCTGTCAGTGGCAGCATGAATGGAAGCAGAGGCTACATAAACAGTTGTAGAGACTCAAGAAACTTGTAATCTTCTGAATGGCTGCTTCTCGCCCAGGAATTATAACTGGTTTCAAATCCTAGATTACAAGAGCATAGTGTTTATCATTAATATTGATAATTGTTGTCAGTTGTTAAGGGCAAGTAACTGTTGTATCTGCACCAGTGCCCAGAACAGAGTTTATGGAACCGATTCATGTTTCTGTCCTCTCTGCATGTCGCTCTATCTTCAACAGGGAGGGGAACACATGGACTGTGACTTGAATTATCTCTCGTTGTTTGCGGTGCTAATCTGAAATGATGGGAGTTGAATTCAAAAAATATTCAAACGACTACACATTTCCCAACCCTGTCTACTATCTCGAGTATGTCTAGCTGAAAGTACACAAACTAGAAGTATACCCTTCTTTAATCCTCCCTTGTCCACCTGTAATTAAGGGCCTTTTCACACGACCCCTAAACTCCGCGGCAAATGGCTCCCAGCTCCGGAGCTTAAAATTATTTCCCCACCAGCTCTGGAGTTTACAGATAATTAAGTGCGACCACGCCCACCTAAGCACGTCCCAGCGCACTTTTCAGGTACCTGCTCTCCGGAGGTGAAAATTCCTGATGCGGATATAACAGTAGTGACTGCCGGGCTCTCCTTGCTTCTGTTTGTTCTTTTTTTGCCCCCCCCACCCCTTTAAGAGATCTGAATGCAATGCCAGGACGGCAGAATGGAGGTGAGCGGCATTCTTTTCTTCCTGTTTTTTCTCCCTCCCCTCACGCAGCCAGCAGCCAGGAGTGCGGAGGGGGTCGGAACGCAGGAACAGCGACAAACTCCTAAGATCTCTGGTCCGAATTTAAGTGGCCAGCGGATCTTAGGGGTCTTGTGAAAAGGCTATAACAGTAGTTATGTTGTTGTTTAATGAAATATACAGCACATTCTGATCGTACTGTTTCACTGACTGCTCGGTTTCTGTGTGATGGAACTCTTCGATTGTATGGAAGAGCATTAGTTAATGTGTGCTTTAGCTTATGCTCTGAAGTAGTTAGCGTTGGCAAATATTGATTGCTGCATTTCATCGGGACCAAAATATTCTGTGGTGCTATAGGTGGCTGAAGAATTGGTTGTGATTAGGAGTTGTTGTTCCATTATTTTATTTTTGATCCTAATTTTTTTTCCAGGCATGCAAATAGAGGTTGATCCTGGTACTCATAGGATGAAAGGTAAAGAAGGAATAATCAAGGAATGGCAGGCTTACATAGTTTGGAAGCTATGGTTCATTCTAATTTTTTTCACAGTAGCAAAGATTCACTCCTTACTGTAGCTGTTCTGGCAAACAGGCATAGTTTTTTTCTGTTTTCTGGAATTCTCCCAGCTGGGATTCTGGGGGCTTTCCCCAAGGAATTAAAATCTTCACAGGAGGAGTATTCAATTAAATGCAGTTGGAAAAGAAAGGCTCTGGCCGCTATTGTCCACCTGTGAGGAAGGAAGAGGAAATAACTGGGAGGGGTTGAACTCCATAGGAGCTGAAAAGGATTAGAGTTTTGTTTTTGTTTTGTTTTGTTTTACACACACACACACACACACACACACACACACACACACACACACACACACACACACACAGAGAGAGAGAGAGAGAGAGAGAGAGAGAGAGAGAGAGAGAGAAAGAGAGAGATTATGTACAGAGTCTCATAGCCAGAGAGACTAGCTATCTTCTGATCTTAGATAGCTTATGTGGAGTTTAGGCCCTTCCAGCCACTTCTTCATTACAGCTGGATAATGGGTGCCAGAGCCTTCCTTCTCCAAAAGCATTTAGCTGAAAGCTCCTTCTGTGAAAATTTTAGTTTCTAGCTAAAGCCTCCAATAATTCTGACTGTAGGAATTCCGGGTGAATTCTGAGGGTCAAAATACACAAGTCCTGTGCCCGGTGGCAAATGCTACCATTTATTTATTTATTTATCTATTTAACTTGTATGCCGCCCACTACCCAAAAGTCTCTGGGTGGCTAAAAATTCAAAATTAAAATGAACAATTAAAGCAATTAAAACATTAAAGTACAACACTGTACACAAAAATTGCCACCAGGACCCACAATCTATGTCATATTTGTTAAAAAACTTTTGATGATCAGGGTAAAACCTGGTCATGTTCTTGACTTTGAACTTGAAAAGGGGAGGTATTATCTTCTTCACAGTTCTGTTGTGCTGAGACGCCCGCCGCTCTTTTGAGCTGAGAGCTGCAGAGGGGGATGCAGCAATAGTCAAATATTTGAAGGATGCTTACCAATTACTCAGGTATCCCTTGTCCCTCATTTACTCCCCAGCCCTCTCCCCAGTTCCCAGCTGCGGAGTTGAAAAGGGCTCCCATTTTTTGGAGAGGCAGTGAACAAAGACCGGAGGCACATCTGCAGGGCCAGTGCCAGGCGTTTTTGGGACCTAGGCAAGACTAACTACTTGCGCCCCTCCAACCTAGTTTCAAAAACAGACAAATTGTAGGAAAATGTGCCTCAGGCCAGTTTTGCACCCCTTTCAGGTCTGCGCTCTAGGCAGTCGCCTAGTTCAGTGTTTTTCAACCACTGTTCCGCGGCACACTAGTGTGCCGCGAGATGTTGCCAGGTGTGCCATTGGAAAAGCTGAAGAATATCAGCTTTGTGTTCAGCCAAACAGGCCCAGGTTGCGCACTGAATAAAGTATTTTATAATTTTTCAAATTTCTGTTTACTTACTATTTCATAATAAAGTAATTATAAAATACTTTCTTTGTGTTTATTTGATTCCTATTCAAGAGAATTACTTTATATATAGTCAATATAGGCACAGAGTTAAATTTTTTAACATTTTCTAATGGTGGTGTGCCTCGTGATTTTTTTTCATGAAACAAGTGTGCCTTTGCCCAAAAAAGGTTGAAAAACACTGGCCTAGTTCACCTAGTGGTAGCTTTGGCCCTGGCTGTATGGGACTGGGTGGATCCTGGTTTGCCAACTACAATTCCTTGTTTGCCATTCAGGCAAAATGTGCAGGCCCCTGGCAATATCAGTTAACAAATCATACTTAGCATAAGACCTGTTGATGATTTAATTATTTTTAATCTAATAAAATTAACATCTAAAATACGTGGTCAGTATTTAATTGGCCAGTTGATTAGAAAAATCTGGGGGACTGATCTAATATCTAACTGAACTTCAAAAGTAGTGCTAGTCAGATGGAAATAAGAAGTAAGCCACAACCTACTGTATACTAAGAGAATTTAACAGCCCTTGCTTCCTTTTGCCTGGCTCTGTGCCTCCTACACAACAATGTTCCAGTTGACTGACAATCATGTGGTTTGTGACTGAAAACCAGCAAGGCTTTTAAACACATTGTTCTTGAGGTATCTGGCTTAACTCTTTTGTTTCAACTGAGACGCAGTTTAGTTGGCCATTTTAAGCACTGTTGTAATTACAGGGGGTTCTGATTTAAAAGCCAGCTCCCATTTCATTAAGGCCCCACTGCCAAGGTTGCAAAAGTGAGAGTTTCATGGTGACCACATTGAGAATGCATATGTTCCCAAGTGTGACTGCGTTGAAATAACATTGATGAAGAAACTCAAAACTGTTTAACAGATAGGCATTTCGAAGGGGAGGCATTCAATATAGCTTTGATTGTTATTAACTTCGATCTTACGATGAAGATCCCTGGAATTGTTTTGTTTTTGCTCACAAACCCCTGTTCTTTCTAATATGTAGGTATATTTATGAGAATCAGAACCTTAACAAAAATGTGTGAAGGCATAAGAGTTAATCAGTAGTGGGAAAGTCATTCTAGATATCAAATGTTTCATCACTTGTGACATTCTTGGGTTGTGTCTGGAAATCAGTGGTACATTGTTTGTTCTGCATTAAGTTTATTTCCTGGCATTTCCAAGTTAGATTTAATTAGTAGTCCTTGACAGTCCCATCTGGAAACCTTGGAGAGCTGCTGCAGGTCAGTACATGCCAGGCATTGGCAAATTTAGGCTAGTGGGATCATCATAACCTTTTGTCAGAAGACATATTTCATCAACTGGATGTAGGTGGACAGTAGTGCTTTAAGAAGGTGAAGGAAAAATGCCTTTAGCACATGCTCACAGTGGTCGTCTATATTTTTCATGAATGCCTCCAGTGTTGGAGCACTCACCACCTATCAAGGTCATGGGTTCCATTGTCATACTTCTCTAATAGTTAGGAAGTTTTTCCTGATGTTTAGCCGAAAGGATTTTGTTATTCACCAGGGTTCTCATGCAAACACTGTCACACACATTTCCCCCCTTTTTTCTACAAATTGCTTTTTTAAAAAAAACTAGTTTAATTTAGGAGAGGGAAATTTTTTAAAGCTTTATTATTAATAAACCATTTGAACTTGACAGTCCTTGTTGGTCTGTTGTAGATCATAGTAAGATGGTCTGACTTTGTATAAAGTAGTTTCTAATTTTCTCTGAAATTATATGCTAATTTCTGTGGGCAGTACATGGAAACGTCTGTGGATTGATTTGTGGAGTTGTTTTTGATGCAGCTTTTCCTGACAATAGAAGCTGTGCCAGAAATTAATGAAAGTGTACGTCTACCTTTGTTTATGTGTCTCAAAAATATAATCTGCTTTACCATTGTTTTTAAAAGCAGCATTTCAGTTTGTTAGAGGTGTAGTTGAATAAAAACTGTTCAGAGATCAAGTGCAGATGAAAAGGTCACAGGCTTTAAGGTCCTTCTTAGTAGTCTGAATTTGAACAGCTATTAAGGACAGTTCAGCAACATTTATTAAGTGTACCTTTTCCTCTTTTCCAGCTACACGTGGGAAGCTGTTAATCCTGACAAAATACACTATAAAATAAACCTCTGTGGTAACGCCCCAGAATGTGGACACTCCAGTACTATTTGTGCATATGACATAAAAAGCAAACAATATTTCTCAGTAGGTAAGTTGAATTTTTTTTACTATATTATATTCAAAAAGCAATGCTGTCTTAGTGTTTTTGTGCTGAAGATTACCTGTTCTGCTGGCAGTTTTTTTGTATGTTTCAAGATGTTCATCACAAGGTTTTCATGCTGGAATTTGGAGAGCACATATGCAGAGATCTCCTATCCAAGTGGAATTTGTGTCCTAAAAAGCTGATTGGGATTGTTTGGAAGCTAATTTTGTTTCTGTATGTTCCATGCATTCAGTACAGGTTCTTTAAGCTAGCCTCCCTCAACCTGAAACCCTCTACATGTTTGGGGTAATAACTTTTGTCATCCACAGCTAGAGGATCAACCTTACTAGCAGGATGAATGAATCAGCAGATTTTCAGTGTCATAAAAATAGCAAAATTGGATATTTGCTTTGTATTTTACTGTTAGGGTAAGAAGGGTTGTTGTGAAGCTTTTGCCTTACATTACATAATGTTCCGGGTGACTTTTGGTGGTGTGCACCAAATAGGGTATAGGGTGCCCCATGGCTCATGTAGCAAAATGTCCATGACATTAAAATCCAGTAGCCTTGACAGTATCCCAAATGAGCTGGAAGTATGTTGCAGAATGCTTTCTAGAGCCCCCAGCATACACAGGATTTTCTGTAATTTGAAAAGCCTGAAGTCTGTTGGTTTATTAACTAGTGGGCCTGAGTTCAAAACTCCAGTCCTTTCCACACATGCTTCATATTTTAGAAATGCCTTTTGCTTTGTTGAAAAAAGGGGTCACTGGCAAGCTTCCAGGGCCACGATAGAAAAGCACAGTAGTATTGTATTCTCTGACCTATTAAAATAGTGGGCAGTGAAGTCCAGGAACATATGGCAAGTCATTTGCCAAGCCATTTTAATGTTACATTGGTCTCCGCCCTTTCGCTGTTCATATACAGCATTCCCACTATATCATGGGACCGCAATACAGTGGTACCCTGAAAGGGCTTGAGGGAGGGGAGAAAAAGGTTTAAAAAGCCCGGTGGGGAAATAAAGGTTTTTCTACCCCAGCCCAGCGCCAATCAACTGGAGCCTGGGGCTTGCCTCCATGGAGGCATTGTGCGCCACTCCCTCGCATCCCGGGGGGGGGGGTGTTGGGAGAAGCGGTATGCAATGTTTAAAATGACTTTAGGCAACGGAGCTAAGCACTTGGCTCTGTTGCTTAAAGTCATCTTAAACATTGCTCAATGCTTCTCCCGACCCCCCCCCGGGCACGGGGGAGCGGCATGCGATGTTTAAAATGTTTTTAAGGAACAGGGCCAGCTTGCCTCCATTGCTTAAAGACATTTTAACACCCCCCCCAGGCCTTACCCGACCTGCATCTGCATATCACAGATTTTCAATGATCGCGGGTTGGGTCGGGTCCCTAACCCCCGCGATAGATGGAGGGTTACTGTACTTTAAGATTAGCCACCAACTTCTATTAAATGATAACCACTATCTCAACCTCCATTTCCACTACAAAAAGTATTCCACATATTCAAAAGAGTTGTGATTTTGCAAAGTCAAAAATGTTTTAGATTTGGATGATACCAAGGTTTTCTTGGCCGCTCGATAGATTTTGTAGCATGTGTTTTTGTTAGCCATGTCTGGAGCCAATTCATTTTTGGAGGGTAAATACCATTAACCTTCATAGTGACACACACCCGTTGTCTTTTGTCTTTGGCTGCAGTGGCAAGAGAGGAGTTCAGTTCCTTTTAAGCTGAGCTCCTGCTTGTAGACCTCCTAATTGCATTGGCCAAACTTGTATCAGTTTTCACTCTTATTGAGTGGGCAGAGATCCAGGCTGCTGCGGCACTAAAACTGGCAAGATCCTGTTCAGACACCACTATCTTTATTGGCTCCATAGTTCTCACAGCAAATCACAGGAGGATGGTGAGGGAAGGATGCACAATGTAATAGAAATGTTTTGTAGTGAAGAATTTCAGAGTGGCAAGAGAGTTGGAAAATTAAAAACAAATGGGTGTTGCTTTCACCTGCTATGGAAACTGGAACAGGGTGGAATGCATGCACTCCTGTAGGGGATTACAGGGTAATCCACCGTAAAAATTGTGATAAAGATGAAATTAAAATTAGACTATTCCCCGCCAGATAGCCACTTTGCTCTAATAGTTTGCTGAAGCATAAATCAGAACAGCAGGTCTAGTGGAGTGAAGATGGTATGATTTGTTTCAAAGTGCAAGTGGAGATTCACATGACAGAGTATTGTCCTCTAAATGGTAGCATTTTTTGTTATTTTACTAGTAGCCTAAAGGTATCCCCTATCTATCTATCTATCTATCTATCTATCTATCTATCTATCTATCTATCTATCTATCTATCTATCTATCTATCTATCTATCTATCTATCTATCTATCTATCTATTTATTTATTTGACTTTTATACCGCCTGTCTAGCCCTAGGGCTACTCTGAGTGGTTTACAACATAAAATCGCAATTTAGCAAAGTAACACATTTAAATAACCAAAATACAAACAACATAATATAAACCTAGTCTAGTCTTGTATTTGTTTTTTTGTGATGGCTACCAACAACAACAACAACAACAACAACAACTTTATTTTTATGCCGCCTTTCTCCCCAAAGGGACCCCGCGGCTACACGTCTCCCCAACTTGTTTTGCTTCAACACGACAGAATGTTTTTCTGTTCAAGAAGAAACCCTTTTGCTTTTAGTGTAGCATGTCATGCTAGAATAGGTCCAATGAATCAGACTGGCTTATTCTAGTAGTGACTTGTATTAGCGCAGTAAGATGCCATAGAGTCGGCCCATGTTGAAGCAGTGGAACTTGTGGAGGAGTTGAATCACTGACCCCCATTGATTCAGTGGGCCTACATATAGCCACTCTTTATGAAGCCTAGAATGGTGAAATATAGGAGGACACCTTCTCAGCTATATGACTTTTTGTTTTATTTTATGGTGCACCACCTTGTTGTGGATCAGTACTGAGCAAGAGAGAGGAGAAATTAAAAGGAGGTTAAGAAGATGCATTAGATACAGTTTAATAGCAAGTAAATGATTATGAATTATAAAATCTGTGTTGAATCCAAAAGAAACTCTAGTGAGGCTGTTTATCCTGCCTTAAAATATATGTACAATATTTGGAGATTGAACTGCAAAGGCCAAATAGTTCTGCTCTATTTCTGTAACTTAAATGAATTTTTAAAAATCAAACATGCCTTGTACTTGAAAAAAAGCTTAAAATATGTCATCAAACTCAGAATATCCATTTGAAAGTAGTACCCAAATGTATTAATGAAGGCTTGACTTAGATGGACAGATGCTAATTGTTGAGGCAAAACTTCATGGTTGTTGATCTCTTATCATTCTTTATCTATTTCTACCAAATTTAAGACTCAAAAGCTGTCCTTTTAAAAGGAAGACACAAAGCCAAACCTATACCTGGGGTTTCCAGACAGCTTCTTAGTCAAACACTGAGCTGATTTGAATAGGTTTTGGAAGACTGTTGCATTCTGGATGCTTCTGAGCACGGCTGGGGCATTGGTTTTCTGCAGTTAGCTGGAAAGGGTGTTTAAAATGAGATATTCCACACAGTATTTAAAATTCATAACATTCTATCCACACAATGAAGAACCTGTTACAGTGTCTACTCACAGGTAAGCTCCGGTAATCAAAGATCAATGGCAGTAGGTTTATTTCCTCGAGATTAACCAGTTTTATAGTTGATCCTTTTTGAAAATACTATACAGTGGTACCCTGTATAAAGGAATTAATTTGTTCCAAATGAAATTATGTTAAGCAAATTTTCCTTTATACAAATTCCCATAGGAATACATTGAAAATGAAGTAATCCCATTTTTATGTTGTACAGATTCTCCCCATAGGCGATTATGTTAAACAAATTTCCCCTATCTCCGGAATTTTTTATGTTGTACAAATTTTATGTTATACAAGCTGTTTGTTATACAAGGGTCCACTGTTTTTGAAGGCATATCCCTCCTTTCTGCAGGCTGCTAACCTGCATGGGTAAAGGTGTTCTTAAAACACTTATGTTTTATGTTTAAGGTTTGTTTTTAAAAGAAAACTAGTATTATAACATATGAAGTAATAATTTAAAAATTAATATGAAATTAGTTAGTTTACGGAGCTTTCCCAGACTCCAAGGAAAACTGACCTGCAATGTCCAACTATGCTGATTTAATCCCATAGGTGGGATCAGGAAGAGACCATGAAACCAGTTGAGCCTGCCCAGCATGTCCTTTGAAGGTCCAAGGGCACTGAAATGCTTGGAGTTTAGGGTGTCAGTCAGTGCTGGAGCTGTCATTATTTTTTAAAGACTGGGAGTGAGCAACCGGAAAAGATAATGTGGGCTCTCTGGAAAAACCATCTGAGAAAAAAGGTTTTTGTGGGAGCACTTGACTTTTTTTCAGACGAGAGATGGGAAATGTCGACTTTGTCCTGGACTGCGGCTCCAGAACTTCCCCAGTCAGTATCATCAGTGGAGAACTGACACTAATGTTTATCGCTGATACAATGCATTTCCTTGTATGTGGGATGGATCCAGGGAAGTAAAAAAAAATGTTGAGGACAGTTTGGTTCTGTAAAACATTAATGCAATGTATTAAACTAATGAAGCTGGCTGAATAGCTCAGTGGTTTAGGCATCTGTCTGCAGAGTTTCGATCCCCATGGTCTCCTGTGAGTAGAACCAGCCTGTCTAGCCTTGGCTTAGCTGTGGTTCTCCCAGAAGAAGGGCATGGTCAACTACCTCTGAGTCTCCCGTACCTGGAGAAGGCTGAAAAGGGTCAGAATTGATTTGTTAGCACATGATTATTATTACTAATCTAAAAGAATATTGGGTCACGACATTTTCAAACTTTGTGTGACACCAGAGCAAGCTACTAGTACTAATGGAAATAAAAGCTTAATACTTAATTAAAAATGATGATCTAGTTGTGTCAGGAGTGGGAAGATGTATGGTAGACTGTGTCTGTGTCTCATAATTATTAGGCAGTCAGTTCTTCAATCATTGTAATCTGAATTTACGAAACCTTGAACATTACACTATCATGCGATATGCCAGTATTGGTTATTGTCCCCTAAGTGCACACACATTTGAAAGACACAGGGATACTTGAAGAGGAAGTAATCTTGGCCAGTTCTGTAATACAGAACTTGAGTACCCGGGCAGACTGAATGCATGGACTTTCTCTGAACAGTTTCCTGGAGCAGGCATTGGGTACTTTACCTGAGGCAGCTATAGCAAAAGATCTCTTTTTCAACAATTTTCCTAAGAGCTGTTGATCAGAGTTCATAAATAAATCAAGGCAGCTTTTTCTCTCTTCAAAATCAGTCTGAATTCTAAAATGATTATCTACCTCAAGTGTTCGACTTCATATCTCATCTGAGCTAATGGCCACTAAGCTGCGTAATCAAGCCATATGCAGAGTGTGCTGGGTGTGCATATTATGGGCTTTGGATCAAGATTTCTTACCAGTGCATCTGCCTCTGGGAGTTATTTAATGGTTCAGTAGCTGTGTCTCTCTGCAGAGTAGCACATGAGGAGAAACATTTTTTGTTCCAGTAAGCCTTAGTCAATAGGGTATTCATGGTTAGCGTGGCCCTTTTTAACATTTCATCTTGATGTGACTACTAGAGATGGGCACGACTAGGGAAAATGACGTTTTCGAGTTGTCGTGTGTCGGAGGCAGTCCGTTTCGGCTCGTTTCCGTTTTTCGCGAAATTTCGCAAAAATTAGTCGGTTCGTTTTTTTGTTGTCGTTAGTACTGGTTTGGGGGGGTAGCGGGCTCCTGGAGGGAGCTGCAGGAGTCAGCCAGAGCCACAAGTGATGGACTGGCAGACTCTTTGCACCCGCTGTGTCTCACGTACTTGCATGTAGTGCAATGCAAGTAGATCTGGCTTAGGGTTAAGACGGGTTAGAGCAAGGGCTAGGGTTAGGCTAGTTACGGGTGAGGTTAGGGTGAGTATTGGGGTGCACCTCTGGGTGCCTCTCTGACCCACTTAGAAGGACAGTGTACTGGCGTATGGGTTAGGCTTAGGCTTAGGGTTCGGGTTTGGGCTACGATTAGTGGGCTGTTTATGCCCGATTGGCACATCCTAGAAGTCTCTGTGGTCAACCTGGCCAAGTGGCCATGCGATTGGTGGAAAATTTGCATGGTCCACTCCCATGGGCGAGCCCATCATTGCGAATGTGCAGGTGTAAAAAAATAAAATAAAATAAAATAAAATCAACGGAGACTTTTTTTTTTGCAAGAAAAACCCACTGCTGCTACTGTAAAAATTCAAGCATTTAAAATTGCTAATTTTTGCATGTTTCTGTGCTGCTTTGGTGGGGTTTTGGGCAACGATTTCAAAAAAAATATTGCGGTCGCCATTTTGGATCCCCCGCACTGCATGGCAAATGGATGCGCCCTCCCAGCCTGGTACAGTCAGCAAAACCTGGCCATGCGATTGGTGGAATGGCTCCAAAACTTTGCATGGTCCACTCCCATGGGCGAGCCCATCATTGCGAATGTGCAGGTGTAAAAAAATAAAATAAAATAAAATAAAATAAAATCAACGGAGACTTTTTTTTTGCAAGAAAAACCCACTGCTGCTACTGTAAAAATTCAAGCATTTAAAATAGCTAATTTTCGCATGTTTCTGTGGTGCTTTGGTGGGGTTTTGGGCAACGATTTCAGAAAAAAATATTGTGGTCGCCATTTTGGATCCCCCGCACTGCATGGCAAATGGATGCGCCCTCCCAGCCTGGTACCAGCAGTGCAGCAGTAGCAATAGCCAAGGAGAGGGGGGCAGGGAACCCCCCCAAATAATACACCCTTCTGGCCTGGTAGGTGCCCTCAGACAGTTTTTGCCTACTTTTAGGGCCGGGAATCAGTTTTTTTTTAACTTTTAAAAACTTTTTTCTGTGCCACTTGGCATTGCGCGATCGCCGCGATGCAAGTAATGAGCACGACAAATCAGACCAAATTGTTTGTTCGTCGGTTCGAGCTCGAATTCTGGCGGAGTAATTCCCGTTACCGTTTCCGTAGAGTAACGGATACGAGTAACGGAAACGGAAACGGGAATACCGCTAAGTCGTGCCTATCTCTAGTGACTACATCTGTGCAAGAGTGATGGCATCAACAATGGGGGAGATTTTCAGAAATTAGTAACTTCCTATTTCTGTCCCATGGCTTTTATTACCTTCATGTAATCCTTTTCATTGTGTGGAAGCCATAGGACAGAAGAAGGAATTCTAATACCCAAACCTTGCGAACCCCAGATGAAATTACTGATAGAGGGTGATTTTTTGAGAAATACATCCTCCTCCTGTTCCATGACTCAAAATAGCTGTCACACAATATAGGAGATAGCATGGGAGTCAGGAAAGCTGCAAGACAAAAGTAGAAGTTTTTAATTACTGAAAATTGCCCCCTTCAGTTGATGTTTACAGACCTTAGTTATGCAACAGGTTTTCAGTCATTTATTTATTATCTTGGGTTTGTGTTGCACTCTCTAGCATTTTTATTTTTATCTTGTTTATTGCAAGTTAAAAAAACTGAATTGCTATATTTTTAATTGTCTATTAATTTCATTTTGTTTTTGTTAAGTTTCTCTGAGTCCCTGCAAATGGGGAAAGGCATGGTGCAAATTAAATGATATAAAATGAAATGTATTTTGCATACTGTATATTGTATTGTTCAAAGCTACTTTGTAAGGATATTGACCTAAAAGACCAAGGCATTATGTATACACTGCAATTCTTTTGTAATTCCATTTCAGGGGACTCCTCACGCATGAGAAGTTCTAAATTGCTTTTAGAGTTCAACACAACAACATCATGTTCTCAGCAAGGCAATCAACATGTAATTCAAAGTAATATCAACTTTTTTT
This sequence comes from Phrynocephalus forsythii, assembly GCA_029282475.1. Lineage (NCBI taxonomy): Eukaryota > Metazoa > Chordata > Lepidosauria > Squamata > Agamidae > Phrynocephalus > Phrynocephalus forsythii. Next base: position 82,820,536 of record JAPFRF010000002.1, read on the forward strand.
GTGGGAAAACCCTGGTAAGTATACCATTATTGCTAAAAACTCCTGCAAAGTTTATAGAAAGACGTTGAGGTTGTTTGCAGTATCTCCAACTAACCGCCATTTTTGTAAAATTCCTTATAAATCTGGAGTATTTCTGGGTTCCTCCATAACATGGATATCTCACGCAGATTCACAGAGGTTCTATTAAAAATAATGTGTTCTTGTCGATGCTATTGCAATGATAAAATGCAAGCATAAATATTGTATTCACATAAATATCCAAATGTGAGTATTAAAAGGGGTAGGTTAGCTCAACAAAATAAAGTTTATGATTTAGACATAATTCTGAATACAACAATAGACACCATGGCAGTATCCTGTTACACAGGTCTATCTGTCCAACATGAGTGATTTTATCATAATCAGTGGCAGATTGCTGCTGTTTAAAGTGTTTCATATTTGATTTCTGGATGCATGCAGCTCACATGTAATAAGATGGAAATGCTTGTTCCACAATATCAGAAAGGATGTCTTTAATCATCAGCAGTTTACAGTTGGCAATTCCAGTTTCATGGACAGAGTTATGCAGCATGATATTTATCTTCTTTACTAATCTGAGTTTATTCTTTTTGCTCTTGTCTAGTACACGATTTTGATTCAAAGGGTTCCTAACTCAAACATGCTTTTACGAAACTATTTGCTAACAACTATTTACTGTATAGTTGAATAGTATAAGAGTGAAAATAAATTGTTCCTCCTTTGGTGAAATAGTCAATACTAGTATATTTGTATCCCACTTTTCAGCCAAGACCGGTTATCATATCAACTTAAGTCATGGTTCCTCTGATAATATGTTATTATAGATATATAGAAATAGGCATGCACCAAACTACAAACCAAAAAAAAACCCCATGCACTGGCTTGTTCATAGTTTGGTTTGCGTACGTTTTTTGGACAAAATGAAATGAAGTGCTGAGCATTTTTTCCTGCTGGCCCTTGTTTGGCTTTGGCAAAATATACCCCCATCCACCCTACCTTGCCTCCCTACCTGGTCCTGCTGCTGCCTCCTATTCCTCCTCCTCCACAGCCATCTTCAGAGACAACAGCCTGGTTTTCCTTCCAGGAACCAGGCCTGCTGTTTCTGCATATGTGCACATAGGAGCCTTATGGTGCAGAGGTTAAACTCCTGTACGCTTGCTAAAACCATGTTCACAACCTGGGGTTCAATCCCAGGTAGAATGCTTATCGTTGACTCAGCCTTCTATCCTTCCGAGGTTGATAAAATTAGTACCCAGCTCGCTGTGGTTGCAATGTGTAGCCTCCATAATTAAATAGTAAACCACAGAGAGAGTGCTTTAAGTGCTATGGGGCGGTATATAAAAAAGCAAAGCAAAGCGTTCTGCTTATGCAACACCCCATAGTGCTTAAAGCACTCTCTGGGCAGTTTGCTAGTAATTATGCAGGGCACACAGACCAGTAGCACACTTTGCATTTTTGCTTTTGCTTTGCATCTCCAGAAGCAGGTGGCCCTGCTCCCAGAAGGGAAGCTATGCTGCTGTATCTGAGGAAGGCATCGGAAGAGGAGAATGAGGAGGAGGTGGAAGAGGAACTGGCTGGACCCAAGCCGGGAGCCAATGGGGTTAAGTGGGAAGGGGGCAGGCAGGTGACAGAGCAAGTGGATGTGATAGGTTGCTCTCTCTCCAGACATGGACCAGAAAAACAATCTGTAAACGGCTTCATTTTTCTGGAGTTCAGGGGGGGGGGTTGTTTTTTGTGGAGTAGCAAAGAAACACCTCAGTTTGGTTGGTTTTTCAGTTTGTGGCTCTCTCTAGTGTTAATAATTGGTGTATTTTTTTTAGTAAGCAGTTACTGATCCTAATAATCTTCATCTTCTAAGATAATTGATATGGTGGTGTGTGTATATACTTCCACTTTCTAGTAAGTTTATGAATTGAGCTGAACTTTACATGACACGGTGAGCTTTGTTTTGTTTTCACTTTCACCGTAGGAAATGGCAAATATTATTTCCATTGTGTTTTGCATTAGGGTTCCCCTGAATTTGTGGCTTCAACAGAATGTGTGCACTACTTTGAGTGGAGGACATTTGTTGCATGTAAGAAGGACCTGTTCAAACCAACAGAAGAGGTAATGTAAGTTCTAGACAAAGTGCTATTACTTCTGTTGTAATACTGTGCATGTTTACTCAGAAGTAAATACATTTGTGTTGAGTAGACTTTACAGCTTTGAAAGTTGATTTGAGATGGCAGTTTTCTGTTTCACGTTCCACCAGTTTTGTTCTAAATGATTGCTGTTTAACACTGTTGCCTGGTTTTTTGTGTTGTCATGGAATCAGCTAAAACATTGGCCACTATCGTGTTCACGATGGCATAACATTAAGTTTCACTGTCATATAGGTGCTGAGTGTTATGCTTGGCAACAAGGAGTTGCACTATGGAATTGTGCAATTGAGTGCATGTCCCCAGCATGCTTCATAGTTCAATCTACTAAAGACAGCACTTCCTCCTTGGAGTTAGCACAACTACCATGTGCCCAACCTCAGGTTGCACATGCATAGTTGAGCAGTAGGATTTGGGCCATGGAATGAAATATTAATTTTGCCTATTCTGATTTAAACAACCCCTTGGTTTTTAGCACTACTTCTGAAGGTGTTCAGTGCCACCACCAAACCTTAAATCAGAGCCATCCTGGCCCCTTTGGCAGTATCAATAAATTTGAGGAAGGGATAATATATACCTATTATATGACTTTTAGATGGATTGTCAATGTCAAGCATTATGGCTTAGACTGAATTTATAATACTCACCTGTGGTTTCCATTTTTAATTTTCCACCCCTTGTAATGGATTTTTTTCTTTAAATTGTTCACTTATTGTTGTTAGCTTTAACACTGCCTTTTAAATGGTATATGATGCCTCTTCAAATTCATTGTTCTGAACTTGAATATTGTCCTAAATGTTCTGGGTTGCATATTGTCCTTCAGTACTGTAAGATCACTTGGGTCCATTTCCAAGGAGAAAGGTGGGGTAAAAATATTCAAAATAAATAAATATGGTGCTGGGTGAGAATTGTTGGTGGGAGCTCTTCTAATGACCAGTGTCTTCAAATTTGCAGGTTCCCTGCTATGTATTTGATGAAGCCTTGAAGAAACGTGATTTGAACCCCCTGATTAAGAGTTCTGGAGGATATTTGGTGGAGGATTCTGATGAAGATTCAGAACTATACATCAACATTTGTAGAAACATAGGTCAGAACCCCAGTGTACATAGCATGTTAAAAATAGAATAATTTTGCTTTCATTGGTTTGAAGAATATAATTCAAATGTATGTGTTTGCTGACTTGACACGAACTGTGTTGGGAATAGCCTTGTATATATTTATTAACAAGGTTGAAATACTCATTTTCCTGAAGTGCTCTAAGCACAGAACCATTCTCCTATCTTTAAGGAACACTCCCCCATGTGTCCTACAGAGAGATATAGACCTTCTGGGCAAGGATCAAAAGCCTATCTACACAATAGGTGACATTTATCCCAAGTAAGAGTTAATGACATAATGAAATCAGACAATCGTAGACATGTATTTCAAAATTCATCTGGGTATCTGAATCATTTCTTTGTTGCAATAATTCTAGACAGCTTCAGCTTATCCAGTTCTAAAATCTTTTACTTTTATGTTGCTTCTAGGTTCCATCATTCAAAAATAGCAAGTTCAAATATATTGAAGACAGTCTTACAGTTTTGAGGAAAAACTCTAATCACAAATATAGCAAAATTGAACTTAAGTTGTAAGCCATGTTATAATTGCATTTCAAAACTGCAGGGGTATACATTTTAAAATATAGGAGTTTATAGCTCAAATGATAGAGAAGACATATTTTTATCACTTCACTAAAAAAAGCTGTAAATGTTTTCTTGCTAATATGTGAAATATCAAAATTATCAAAAGAACAATATAAAATGAAAAGTATTACTGAACCTCTAAGTATGTTATTAATACATACAAAATCAGTACCAAATTTTCTCACCTGACTAAGTCAGTTAAAAGTCTATGTGAAGTCTATTGTTGATTTCCAGGAGCTCCATCATTATCTTTTTCGACTGGTCTAATAACATTTCCCTGGCATCATGTGTATTCTGGATCTTAAGCTCTTTCTTCCTCTTTGGATGAGAGGCCTCATGCAAGTGTGTGCTTTATTTCACATATTCATACTCTGTAGATGCTTTATCATAACCCAGACAAACATTTCTTATCCCATTGTGTCAGTGGACAGCTTGGAGAGCTAACAGGCCCAACAACTAACAACTAGGGATATCCACTAGCTAAGGGTGCCACTGGCTAGTTCTGTTGTTCTAAAATGAGTTCTATTAGTGCTGTTGGATGGTGCTACAACACAATGAAATATATAGAAATATTTAGCTGACAAAAATTGTTTACAAATTCCGTAACCCTAATCTGCAACACTTAGAAGTGTTCTGAGGTGATTCATAGCAGCACTTCCAAGCCATAGTTTTAAACTTTTTAAAATTTTACTTTGAGGGCTTTTCCCCTGCTCTCCTCATAAAATACACAAATATTGACACTCCCACATCAATATATACAGTACTTTGTACTTGACTTCATGCTCTCCACCTTGTCCTTTGTTTATCTTCCTGACTTGTACATTTTCCCTCCTCCTTTTGGTCCATAATGTACAGTTTCATCCCCTGGTTCTTACAGCTGCTTCCTCCTTGACTGTCATAAAAGGTTTCAGTGCAGCGACTTGGGAGGCCTTTAATTTTCATTTACAGTGGTACCTTGTATAAAGGAATTAATTCGTTCCAAATGAAATTATGTTAAGCAAATTTTCCTTTATACAAATTCCCATAGGAATGCATTGAAAATGTTGTAATCCCAATTTTATGTTGTACAGATTTTCCCCATAGGCAATTATGTTAAGCAAATTTCCCCTATCTCCGGAATTTTTTATGTTGTACAGATTTTATGTTATACAAACTGTTTGTTATACAAGGGTCCACTGTATTAACAAAAGGTGTTAGTCCAGGTTTCTCGTTAGTAATGGGTCCCCAGGCAGTTAGTATCTGTCCAATGTGTTGGTTTTGTGCCAGCAGTTCACCGGCAGTTTTGAGGTTCTGCTCCCAGAGAAGCCCAGAATTTTCTAGGCAGTCTAATATTTCATAGATGAAAATACTGTTTTCTTACTGGCATTCATGCCAGTAGTTGTAAAATCTGATAGCTCTGATCCATCAAAGTGTTGTGGTAGTTGATCTTTCATTGTTTGAAACAGTGAGTTCCAGAGAATACAGTATCCACTATCCCACAGATAGCATGGCCAGTTCTGAGAGTTGTAATCCAAAAAATAGTATTTTCAAACTTTGATTTTGCTTCATTGGGTCTTCAAAAGATGAGCGGATTACCACTGCAATTGTATTTCCTTGCAAAATCTCCAGTATAGGGACAGTTTGCAAGGAGAGTTGCTCCTCAGGTGCATTGAGGAGAATGTGCTTAGTGGTTGGTTGAAAAGTGTATATTGTAATTGTCTAGCCATTAACACTGCATTTTGTGTGCACCCCATCATGCAAATCAAACCCTTTTCCAGTAGGCTCAAAGATCTATTTGATTACATATTTCTAAATTAATCTATAAGTTGAAATACCAGATTTTGGTGATTTTATATTGTCCTCTCTCAGGGACACAGAAAGCAAATTTCCTTTGTTCCAAGTAGATTGCCAGATAAATGGTTCCACTTTCCAGGTGCAGAATCTACATCACTCACATCTTTATCACTAACAGTTGTATATTCATTAGAACTTTTAATATATCCTGAACTCATTATATCTTATATCTAGTCTGCAGACAACCTGCTGTCTGTACTGTCTGCTTCTATATAGCATAGTGTCTGTGTTGAGAATATTGAAACAGGAAGACTTTTCAACCTGATTTATAGTTATCAATAAATTTGTATGAATTAAAATCTTCCCTAACATAACACTTGATAGGGGTGATGTTTCTGGGTTTGCAAATTCCATTTTGTGAAGCTTTTTATCCTCTCGGGGGGGGGGGTTTAAATGTAACTTAAACAAGCATTGTTACTATACTGTAATTCTGTTAATATAATGCCCAGAATCCTCTTGTTTGCCTAAGATTTACTCTTGACTGACAAAATGGCCATGTATATCTCGGTTGCACGCTCAAGTTTCATTTTTGATATTCCATGTGTAATCGCTTTTGGACAAAATGACTCCTCTAAAATCTTATCCTAGAGTGGTGTTTTTCCTATATAGTACTTCCAAACTGTGGTGACATCTGATATTGAATTAACAGGAAAGTCACCAGATGAAACCAGGATTTGTCCAGAGGAAAGTGCAGCTTGCCTGTTGAAGAACGGCCAAGCATTTGACCTGGGCCATCCTAAAGAACCACTCAAAAAGCTTGACAAAGACAGGTATGTCTAATATAATCTTAGAATTGCATAGCTGGAAGGGACTGGATTGAATATCAAGACCAGCCCCTGCTGAGGAAACACAGTGGGGGATTTAACTCTCAACTTCTGGTTCTGAGTTGTATCATTGTGATACATGAAACAAGCAATCAGCTGGAGGCTTATTGCAGCCACCAAATAAAAGTGTAATATTGTTATTGGGGGTGTTGATTGATGCCTTGTCCTTTGTGCTTTCTTTAAACTACACTCCTAGAATTAATTTGGCCTATCTTTTAATGTATGAGTACACAGTTAAATACCAATGCTTAAAGGAGAGCAGCTTAGAATCTTCAGAGCACATTTGGGTGGAATCCAGTATTCAGCAGGCAAACATCTGCATGTGTCCTGGTTGACTCCGGGAGGGGCTGCCACCTTGACTAGAGCAGATTGTATACATGGGTGAAAGCAAAGGCGGGAAGGAATTGTGCTGATAAAAGTACTTAAATGGGTTCTGCTGGTTTATTTTGCAACACGTTTTTCTATGAATTCTTCGTTTCATATTGCAGCTGCATTTGCTTGGTTTTATGGCCTTTATGGCTGCCATTTCTATGATTTTTTTATAGTTTTTATATCATTTTGTTTGGCCTTTATTGATTATCTGCTGCCCTAATCATAATATGCAATACTTGGGTCTAGAACCCTAATCCTCCCTTTATTAATAACAAGAATGTTGTTAGACATTCTTGTTATTAATAGAATGCTGATACCTATAGCCTAGTCTTGCATTTTGTATTTTGTAATGGCCACATGCCCCCCCCCAACCTTTTTACAAGAATGTTGTTGATACTGATAGATCTAGTTCATTTTTCTTGTGGTACATCTTTATGAAACTAATATGGCAGTGATGACCTAAAGTAAAATGTATTAGACATTTTTATTACATAGTGTTTTAGTGTATGGTTTTATTGCATATTGCAAACCGCCCAGAAAAGCGCAACACCAATTGAAATGGAAATTTAAAAAATGTATTAGCTGTATTGATGTATTCTCAAAGGCTTTCACGGCCGGGATCTGATAGCTTCCCATGGCAACTCCATCTGTCTGTTCATAGCAACAGTAGTTTTCTGTAAAAAAAAAAAAAGGTAAAGGTTCCATCCGCACATGCGTGCTGGTCATGTCCAACTTTAAGGGCGGTGTTCATTTCCGTATTCAAGCAGAAGAGGCAGTGTTGTGCAAGTCCATGGCCACGTGGCCGCGTGGCTGCAAGGAAACACTGTTTTACATTCCCACTTTTTATGGTGTTACCTATTTATCTACTTGCATTCACATGCTTTTAAACTGCTACGTTGGCAGGAGCTGGGGGGTATCAGCAGGAGCTCGCTCTGCTGTGTCGCACCCGAGATTCGAACCACTGAGCTGCCAACTTTGCAGCTAACAGTTTTTGGAAGCTTTTCGTCAACTACAGAAAACAAGCAGGACCCCACCAACAAAATCACAAAACAAACATGCTGGTCAGGAGTTCCTCCCTCCACCCCAATGTCATTCCATGAATCTGCAAGACAGAAACTCTTTCACCAAGATTATACGGACTCCTCAAAATCCACAAAGACTCAGCCCCACTCAGGACCATTGTTAGGACCATTGGCTTCCCAACATATGAGGGCCACCCTCTTATAGGCCCACATTGGACAGACCTCATCCCACATCAAGGACTCAGGACATTTCATAGACAAGATCAGCACCCTAAAACTCAACCCCAGGGACAGATTGATCAGCTCTGATGTAGTATCCCTCTTCACCAAAGTACCAGTAAAGGACACTTTAGCACTCATCCAACAGATCTTCTCAGAAGACATTAAGGCCCTATTCTAACATTGCCCAATGACCAGCTACTTCAGTGGGAGAATGGCTTTTATGAACAGACAGATGGAGGTGCCATGGGGATCCCCCTCAGCCCAGTAATAGTGAACTTCTATGTGGAACATTTTGAAAAACAAGCTCTGGATTCAGCACCTTTGCACCCACAGTCTGGTTCCAATACGTGGATGACACATTTGTAACTTGGAGCCACAGTGAAGATAAACTGGAATAATTTCTAAACTACCTCAACAATATGCACCCAAATATACAATCCTCATGGAAAAAGAAATGAAGAGGAAACTCCCATTCTTAGATGTCATGGTCATACGCAAACCGGACCTCCAATTAGGACACAATGTCTACAAAAAACCCACCCACAAGGACTGGTACCTACATAAAAATTCCAAGCACCAACCATGACAAAAAAGAGGCCTAATCAAAACACTTGTAGACTTTGCAAACAAAAACTGTGAAGCTGAATTCCTCAACACTGAACTCAGCCACCTATATTGGGCCCTACAAGCAAATGGCTGTCCCAATAATGAAATCAAAAGAGCCATCAAACTGAAAAAACAACAACACCAAACTGAAGAAAAAAACAGCCCCCAACAAACAAAGTATTGCTGCCATAAATAAAAAGAGTCACAGACCGCATGAACAAAGTTTTGAAAAAACACAAGCTACAAACTTATTTAGACCCACCACAAAAATACAACAGATGCTAGGGGCTGCAAAGGACAAAAGGAACCCACTCGCCACTGCAGGAGTATACCAGATACCATGTAGCTGTGGCCAGGTATATATTGGGACCACAAAGCACAGCATCCAGACCAGAATCAAAGAGCATGAAAGACACTGCAGATTAAAACAACCTGAAAAATCAGCAGTAGCTGAACACACCCTGAAACAAACTGGACATGAAATCCTATTCCAGAACACAGAGGTACTGGACAACACTACCAATCACTATGTCAAACTACATAGGGAAGCCATTGAAATCCACAACATAAGCACAGTTTTTTTTCATACTGTTTTTTTTTCCATACTTGGCTTCGCATCACTTCATCCAAGGGGAAAGGAAGAGTTTGTGTTCAAAATGCCTGAGCCTGCCAAGTCCGCTCCGGCGCCGAAGAAGGGCTCCAAGAAAGCGGTGACCAAGACGCAGAAGAAGGGCGACAAGAAGCGCCGCAAGAGCCGCAAGGAGAGCTACTCCATCTACGTGGACAAGGTGCTGAAACAGGTCCATCCGGACACGGGCATCTCCTCCAAGGCCATGAGCATCATGAACTCCTTCGTCAACGACATCTTCGAGGGCATCACGGAGGAGGCTTCCCACCTGGCTCACTACAACAAACGCTCCACCATCACCTCGCGGGAGATCCAGACAGCCATCCGCCTCCTGCTGCCCGGCGAGCTGGCAAAGCACACCGTCTCGGAGGGCACCAAGGCCGTCACCAAGTACACCAGCTCCAAGGCCAACCAGGAGCCTTGTGCTTCGAAGAGGCAATAGAGATGATGGTTGTAAGCAGGGGGGAGGTGCCCACACCATGCAGCTCTTTGTTTGAATCAGCCTGGACCATGCTGCTCTGCCTACCATGAAGAAAACCTGGCCTCCATCTTGCCAGATGCACTTTTAAGATCTCTCTCCTGGCAAATTACATCCTTTGCTATGTTTGGACTTTTAAAACCGCTTTGAAAAAGAGGACTTGTGTTCTCGAAAGCTCAGCAAACTTTTTTTATTTTTCTACCTGCAGCCTATGAAGGTATCACTCATAATCTAACAAAAAAGAAGAAAGTCTAAAAATCAACAAGGCCTGGCTTCTAGTACTGAAAACTACAGCCTGCAAAAGATCAAAGTTCAATGATTCCCATCCAGCCACAACCACTAGTGATCAGTTCATACAATAGAACAGCTAATGACACCCATCAACTACAGAGAAGGATAGCTGTCACCCCTGATTGTAGTGAAACTTCTTGATCCCTCCATGACAACACAATGACTAACACCTAGTCTCCTGCATATGACAAGTTTCCTCTTTCCCACAATTTTAAAACCCCACACTCTCACTCACTCTATACTCCAGAACACACAGAGAACTCCTATTGAAACATCAGGAAGAAAAACTTCCAGAACGTAGCCAAACAGCACCCCCACCAAGAAACCTCACAACAGCTATTAGCTGTATTCATTTTAACTCTGTGTCACTCAGAGTCTGAGTAAATCTGTTTGCTGCCTTGTCATATTGTATTTTCTGTTTTTCAGGCTTTCTGTGAGGTATGAAAGAAGATTTAGCAGTGAGAAGGAGAAGCCAGACTTCTGTGAAGGTCATGATCCTGCAGTGACTATTACTTTTGTGTGTCCACAGGGGAGGAGAAGAAAGGTAATGACGTTCTGCTGTGAGGAGGGAAAGGGTGCCAGATCAAGTCCTTAGCTGTAAAATAAAAAGATGTAATCATATTCCTATTAATGGGGCCTGTCAGCCCAAGGATGTTTGAAGCACAGCAGCATCATGAGAGAGTTAAAGGGATTTTGGGAGTCAAGGTGGCAAATTCGACATCTGATTTTTCCCCTCCCCTGAAGTAAAAGCCCAATGCTAATGGATGAAATTCCTGCTCTTTCGTGATACATGAAATCAGGTGGCAATGCTACTTCACTTAAAATATTAAGGGTATTGTGGCCTAATTTGTTTAATATTCTGAACCAAAATGTACAACTTCCCTTGTGCCTGAGGGTGACTCATTGGCTCCCTCCGTCCACAGGGGCTGCTCCGATATTGGTCTTTGCCAGCTGCTGTTGACGCTCGTAAATATTCTTATTCTGGAGATTTACATCTTACCTGCTGCCTAGATGCCCTAAGCACATCCGATCGCCTGATTTCAGAAGCTAAGCAGGGTCGGCCCTGGTTAGTACTTGGATGGGAGACCACCAGGGAATACCAGGTGCTGTAGGCGCCTGGAGTAGGAACTGGCAAGCCACTCCAGTACTCCTGCCAAGAAAACTCCATGGACATGGAGTCACAAAGAGTCAGTCACGACTGTAATGACACACCACACACACACACACACACACATTTTACCTGCAAAAACAAGGCTGTGTTTTGGGTTGATCTAAATAAGTTTGATTTCTTCCCTTTATTAACAATTTTGTTTTTACCTTTTTATATCAGGACACAAATCCTAAGCTAACGGCTCAGAGCAACTGCCGGTTTGAAGTTGAATGGGTTACCGAGTCGGCTTGTGTTAGGGACTACTTAGAGAGTAACAGTTGTACTCTGACCAATGAACAGCATGGTATCTATGTAAACTTGACATCTCTCAAACAGTCTCCAAGTAAGCATTCTTTTTCTCAAGAAGTCAAGAAAAGCATTTGTATCAATAGAGCTAATGAAAGGGCAGAGAAAAACAAAGGAGTGTCATATGTACGGACTGAGTAATGCAGTTTTAATGCAGGTTTGGATTCCAGTTTGGATGGAATCTAGAAAGTACGTACCTTCCAGCAGTGAGCAGGACCATGTTTAACTCTTACTGATTCATCCAGGGATCCAAACCATATCATCTGTTCCATGCAAAATCTTCCAGATCCTATAAAGTAGGAACTAATTTTAATGTGAAGGTCTTGCGAGATTCTACATGTCTCTTTTCTCCACTGTCTTAACTGGTTAGAGGTGAGGACACAAGAAGTTTTGCAGGTGAAATTACATCTATGGGCTGCAGGTTCCCCTGTCATTGCACAGGCCCCCTGACTGAGTGACAGCTGGATATTAGTGAAGGCATGCAATATAATACATACGGGGCTGTGCCACTTTCAGAGCTTTTTTATCTTGAACATTTCTGTATCTCTACAGCTCTCTGTCTTAACACGTAACTTATTGGAAAAGCTGGTATCTGCGTACCGCACACTGAAATCACAATGAATGATTTCTTACCGGGTTTAAATCACAGCATTAATGTAGACACGGAAGGGTTCCAGTGTTATGATTTTGTTTGCATAATAATAGATGTATCAAAAGTGTGGTGTACACCATTAAGTATTAAGTCTCTATTTGCTTGTATGGGCTTTTGAAGACACTAATGGTAAGAATTGAAAATTGATATTGAGGAAGGTACCAGAGCATACTCATAAGAAAGCTAAAATAGAATTCACATTTTGTATGTAAAGCTGTCTGAATCGTTTTGACCGAAATGTGCTTCACTCATTGTAGGCCTCCTTTTTTTTAGGCTATGTTTCACCTTACCTTGCTAAAGACAGAGAAGAGTATTACTATTACTTGAATGTATGTGGGAAAACAACAGGAGGTTCCTGCAGTGATGCATATGCTTCATCATGTCAAGTCAAACCTGAAAATAATCAGAATAAAGTGGCAGGAAGATTTACTAATCAGACTCTCAGGTGAGTAATTGGCTGTCCTACAAACAAAATCTGCCCCATGCTGTCTTACTCTGATTGCTGTGGCTATATACATAGTAGAGTCCTGCAAAACATTTTTGTGGCTTGCCTAATCATCATTCTTGAGCTTTTGAGAGAGGAAAAACACGTGAAACCTATCTAGGCAGTTATGATCTTTGTGTAAATGTATTTGGCTTGATATTTGTGGTGAGAAAAATTCTGTAACTCTTGAATAAAGCCTTTGTTGCAACACTGGCCAAAATGCATAGTAGGGTAGTAGGCCACTGAATCAGTGGGGATTTGTAGAGTCAGCTGTTCTGCATTTTTGATGGATTCAAATGGACCTACTTTAACCAGAACATACTTAAGTATCATTCCATTTGAATCTGTGGCATTTACAGAGAAGTTGACTTACTGAATCCCCATTGAATCAGTGGGCCTATTGTGTGATTCACAATGCTGAGCAACAGGATTTTGGCCACTGAATGTAAGCTGCATTAAAGTGTTCAGCCTTTGTCACTTTTCTTAAACATTTTTATCTCATCAGCTTTGCTCTAAATGCAACATTTCTTCCTTCAAATTCTGACCCTAAGGTTGATTTGTTTATCATGTTCAATCCAGATTCGTGAAATTCAAGCACAGTTACCACTTGCATCTGGATTGTTAGTCTAATATGCACAATATTTCTTTAGTATCCTTTGAATGTGGGCCAGATTTGTTATAGCTGATCAGCAACTTGGTACCTTTGAAATCCAGATATGCTGATGGGGACCTCATCTTGACGTATCCAGGAGGGGATGCTTGCAGCTCTGGTTTCCAGAGAATGACCGTCATAAACTTTGAATGCAACCAGACAGCAGGTAATAAACAAGCTCGTTAACTGTGGACTATGTTGAGCAATGTGTTTGCTTTTGCTATGGCTCTGCTATGCATAGCAATCTTCTTTTCTCTAAAGCATAAAGTTATATGCTTGTGTAGATACTAGATATTGTTTCTTCTTTTATAAATAGGGAAAAGGTATTCTGTTGAAGCATTGTAGAAATCTACACCTGTCGGTAGCTGTATACTAATTAGGCTTGATTTGGGCATTTCGTTTTGGAAGGGGTCCAATTCCAAAAAGAAACACGACAGAACAGCTGCCGGTGGGTACTTGGATCCACCTTCCAGAATGAAATCAACCAGTCTCTTTCCTTGTTTTGGGTAGCGTGGGGTTAAATGCCAACAAGGAAGCAGCCTCAGATGCATCATCTTTCACTCTCCCTGGCATTGGCCAATCAGGAGCTGTTCAGGGACATGCATCATCCCGCCTTCCTGTCTGATTGGCCAGCGCCAGGGAGAGTGAAAGATGACACATTCAAGGCTGCTTCCTCAATGGAGTTTAGCCCCACACTACCCAAAACAAGTTAAGAAACTGGTTGATTTTTTTCCTGGAAGGTAGATCCTGGTACCGAACAGCAGCTGTTCTGCTGTGTTTCATTTCAGAACCGGATCCCTTCCGAAATTAAATGGCCATGTCTAGGAAGGAATGAAGTATAGTGCTTCCCAGTGTGTGTCATATGTCAGTGAAAGACTGATGGTGGAAAATCACATAGTTGGATGGTAATCATAAGATAAAAACAGAACATTCATGATCAGAGGCAGTATCGCTCTGAGTTTAGATGATAGGGACACAATGCCATTGCTTTTTTTGTTCTTAGTTGCTTCCCAGAGTTCTGAGGGTCCCTTTTATGGGACATCATAGGGTAGATTTCAGAGACACTTGATAAAATCTAGCAACATTTTCATTTCCATCAGACTTGACAGATAGAGAAATCTTGAATTCTTGAGAATGTATTTTAAACCAGCTTGAATCAAAACCTCTATAGACAATTATGTGCCTAGGACTTGTGACATGCTTGTTTGTTTAAGAGGTAAAATTTCTGAAGCCATGGTCCTGCTTATTCTGCATGCACCTGCTCTTCTCTGGGTACTCTCGTTTTTAATAATGAGATGAAGAGCCATCAGGCTGACAGTCCCTCTTGTTGTAACCTGCCCTGGCACAAATTTGGATATACTGTATTTGTAGATACCAAGTTCTGTGCTTCCTTCACCTTCTAATGGTTTTCAGACAGTTTTAAAATGAAAGACGGGATGTAGAAGTTTAATGTAACTTCTTTGTCTTACTTTATTATTATTATTATTATTATTATTATTATTATTATTATTATTATTATTATTATTATTATTATTATTATTATTATTATTTTGCTATTCTCTATTCTCGAAATCTATGTGTAATTTTTTTGTATGGATGTGAAATTTTTTAAAGATGATGATGGCAAAGGACACCCAGAATTTACCGGTGAAACAGACTGCACATATTTCTTTAGCTGGCAAACCAAATATGCATGTGTTGGAGAAAAAGAAGACCTCCCTTGCATGGTAGCAGATAAGAAGAAACGCTATGACTTGTCACGACTTATTCGTCATTCTGGTATGGATAATTTTAAAGTTTGTTAATAATATTACCTACCTACCTACCTACCTACCTACTTACCTACCTAGTTAGTTAGTTAGTTAGTTAGTTAGTTAGTTAGTTGGCCTCTAGACTGCCCATCTGGCAATCAGGCCACTTGGGGTGGTTTACAACAACAATACATTCCTATGCAACAGTATTACGTATTACAATACATATTACAAATAACTACATAATAAAAATAATGAACTAAAAATGAAAAAAAATATAAACAACTCATGTTTAACATCAAAGTAGAAACACATTAAAAACAAGATAATATGGTTGGCATGTTTACAGTTATCCATTTTGCATTTAGACAGAGTCTGAGTTGATAATACATAAAAATAAAATCCAGACTCATTAAATTTAAATGCTTCTTAGATTTAAAATTGAAATTAAATTGTTGACATTGTGTTTGTTTTGGCCAGTAATCAAATGCTGGTGGTCCTATAAAGCAGAGTGGGTTCCTTGTTCTAGAGTACTTTCTTACTGTGCTTTGGTTCCTTGAAAGCAGTACTCAAGTTGATTGGATGAAGTTGATACAGCTTAATTATCACAAAGGTTCTGTGTGGTGTATGAGAACACTTTTCAGCTTTGGGTTCCCCTGATATCCCAGCCAGCATGGCTAATAGAGAAGGATTCTGAGAGAGGCGGTCCAGAGTTGTAGGATCTTAAGTTTCAGAAGTAGCGACACAGGATATTTTGCTCTGATGCATCATTTTCAAGATTTCAAGTTAAAATGGTTAGCTTAGAGCTACTCCAGAAAGACCATAGGAAGACTTGCGCAGAGCATAGGTCACTAGTAATATGCACAGAGCTGCAAGATTATCTAAGTGCATTATTTGACTAGAATTCTGTGACAAATGTACCATATTTTTCCATGTATACCATGCTACTTTTTTGTAAAATCATGATGCCCAAAATTAAGGGGTGTGTTATACACAGAAGTAAGCCTTTCGGCTTGGGTGGGTGGAGGAGAACCCAAACTCACCTTGCTTTTCCTCTCTGTGGTTTGTTTTTTGCATGATTGGCTCTGTCATTCTTTGAGGTCTCCACCCCCACCCCCAATGTTTCCTTTAGTTTCAAAAAATGCCTTTTCACTCTAAAAAAAGTGTGGCTTTTTCCTTTTCTTTCCAGAGTGAATTTCTTAATGGGCTGCTCAAACCCACAGAGCCTGATCCTGCAAAAAATAAACCTGCCAAAGCAGAGAGGAGTGTTTAGAACGGGGGAAAAGAAAACAGCGGGGTGGTGGGGTTGGAGGAGACCTTATGCAGGATTTATTAATTTTATTTATTTGGGGGAGGTCTAAAAAGTGGGGGGCATCTAATAAAAGGCGGTGTCTTATAGACAGAAAAATACTGTATACATATTGTAGTAGGGAAGGTATGAGATCACTGCAGTTATTATATGAGGTCCTCACACAAGAGTTAGAAGTGACAGTGTAGGCAAAAGAGCCAGAAGTCAGCCTATCTATCCCCCACCCCCCCAGGAAGAAGGTGGATCCTTCTCTGGTGTTGGTCCTCTTAACCTTTGATGGGGGACTTGGGTGCATCTAGGTGCCATTTTTACCCTTAGTGCACTGCACCCATACCCTACTTTCAAGCAAAAAGAAAAAGAAAAAAAAAAAAAAAAAAGAGAAATTTTAATGTGAGAATGCTCGGTTGTGTTTCCAGATGTCAGGGGAGGGGATTGAATTGATTGTTTAGAGGTTTCTTCCTCCTGTTGTTTTTTAAAAACCTGAAATAGACTATTGAATGGTTATTTTTAAAAGAAACATGTCTGTGAAGATTCTCAGTCATCCAAGTGAGTTTATCTGGAAGATGAGTCATGGCAACTGGACTTCTTTTCTTGAGAGATCAAAACATTTCGCTACTCATCCAAGCAGCTTCGTCAGTCTGAGGAAAGTTAGTGGCGCGTCCTCAGACTTGCCACTAACTTTCCTCAGACTGATGAAGCTGCTTGGATGAGTAGCAAAACTTTTCAATCTCTGAAGAAAACAACTCCAGTTGGCATGGTTCAACTTCCAGATTTTTAAGGATCAGTTGTTTTGGCTGCAGCTGGCAACAGTTGTTGGCCTTGCACATTGTTGGCGAACCTATGGCATGGGTGCCAAAGGTGGCACTCGAAACCCTTTCTGTGGGCACCCAACACTGCCCCTTCACAGGCAGCTGTATTCAGGTTAAATTGCTGTATTGGCACTTTGTGAAAAAATATTGGGTTTTGAATCACAGTTTGGGCACTTGGTCTCTAAAAGGTTCACCATCACTAGCCTAGCATAAAGCCCAGCAGCCTCAAAAGAGGACTCACATAGCAGGTTGCATGCCTGCCTAGAACAGGGCTGCGATTGGCTGATTATCTTTTGGTGAGGGAAATTACCTAGGATGGAAGATGGATGTTCTTTGCCTAGTCCTGCTCTTAGTCATAGGTTGACATGTTTTTTACCATTTGATTTCCCATTACTTTATGCCAGGCATGTCCAAACTTTGGCCCTCTTGATGTTTTGGACCACAACTCTCAGAATTCTAAGCTCAGATTGCCAATGGCAAAGGACTGTGGGAGTTGTGGTCCAAAACATCCGAAGGGCCAAAGTTTGGACATGCCTGCATTATGCTATAGCTCTGATATAATTTATGTGATGTTATCTGCACTGTGAGCTGCTGCTTGCTATGTATATTCCGTCCAAGGCTGGCTCAGCTGGATCCAGCCAAGTCAGCAAGCTGAGGTATAACATGTCCCAGTTCTCTTGCATAGGGAGCCTTTTCCAGGTCAATGGGTCTGACACTACTCTATCTTCTCTAGATTTCTCTTCATGACATGGCTTTTATCTAGCTGTGACAAAGTTTTGTTCCAACCATGTACAGTATTTGTGTTTACTGACAGGGACTTCTGTGGCATAAATGGGCTTTAAAACTAAATAATCTCCACAACGGAGCTTCAAGATGGTGGGGAGCCATTGCTGCAATTTTTATTCCCTAGTAAAGATGGGGCATGAAGCACCAAATTGGCTTGTTGTTTTTTTTTTGGCTGAACAGGCGTTCAGTGGTTCACAGCCCTGCCTCCTACACTGAGGGCCCACAAGAGGCCTGGACCCAGAGGAGGCAGGATAGGGAAGCCAGGGCAGTGCCTCTGAGTGGGCAGCTACATGAGCAAGTGTGGCTGGGAACAACCAAGTTGGTTCAGCAGTTCGTGCCCACTCTGTTCCCCAGTAAAATGGTATATTAAAGAATTTTGAATGTAAAATGTGATTGCTTAATTCTAGAATCAGAAGAGAATTGGGAAGCTGTAGATGGTAATCCCGTAGAAGCAGAAAAGAAACACTTTTTCATAAATGTCTGTCACAGAGTCCTTCAGAAAGGAGCAGCAATGAACTGTCCAAAAGAGGCTTCTGTTTGCTCAGTTGGTGAGTAGATTGTTTAAAATCCACCTTCCTCTTGAATATAGGCTGTGCTGTTCACCTACTTTGTGTGTGTAGAGCAAAATTGTTCTGTGGAATTTCTGACCATTAAGCATTCATAACTTTTAAATATTCACACCTCCTGACTAAAACCTTTCTATAAAAGATGTGTGTATATGCCATGGCCTCTACATTTATATCCTAATGTTCTTTGAATTCAAGAGAATCCTGCTTCCATCTTGTCAGCAAAACATTTTGGGAAGCTTGGCAGGCATAGTGTGTAGCTGCTACATTTGACAATGAAGTCTGTTCTTCAGACAGTGTAGTGATAGATAGAGGATGTAATATAGTACAGGATGTATGCTTCCAATGAGTTTTTGTCACCTTTTATCACCTTTTTTGTAGACATTTCCCTGAAAAACAGATGCCAAGGGTGGTTGTAGTGAATAAAACTCGACCTTAAAGTGTTTATTTTTCCTTCTGTTTTGTATCCTTGGATTTCTGTTTTTCCCATATAACTCTTTGGTACTATGTAGCCCCTTTTTACTATTATTTCAGCAGTGTATGTTAAAGAGGCTAGAATTCCTTTCCCTTTTAGATGATTTCACAGTACAGTAACCCCCCACTGATCACGGGGGTTAGGGACCCACCCCACCCGCGATCCACGAAAATCTGCAATATGCGGAAGCGGGTGGGGGGGCCTGGGGGTGGGTGGGGCGATCACGTGCCTTTCCCAAAAGCCTTGGAGGAGTGTGGGGGACGGCGCGGAGCAACCCGATTGCCCCCCGCCACCCCCCCGCTGCTCCAAGGCCTTACGGAGGCGCCGGGGGGCCATGGAGAGGGACGCCGTCCCTCCCCGCAGCCCTTCTGCATGGCTCTGAGGCCCTCCGGAGGCGCCCGGGGGGCGCGGAGAGGGACGCCAGCCCTCCCCGCAGCCCTCCCGTGCGGTGGCGCCCGGGAGGGCAACGGAGAGCGATGTTATCGCCCCCTGCCCCCCCGTCCCCCAGACTTCTCAGAGGTGCGGGGGGGCACGGAGCGACCAGATGCCCCCACACACAGTGCAGGTACTGTGATCCCGCGATGTAGCAGGACCACAGTACCTGAACCGCGAAATGGTGGAGGGTGCCTGTATACAAAGAACACTGTGCAGTGGGTGGATATGAAGGTTTAATTTTTAAAAAAATCTTAAAAGAACTTTTTTTGCTTATTGTACTAAGCTTCTTACTTGAATGCTCGTAAGATGTTTGCATTACACCAAGTGTAATATAATTTTTTCTCTGTTGTGTATTGCTTTTTAGATAAAAACAATAATACAAAAAATCTAGGGACATTTATGTCTTCTCCCACAAAAGTTGGGGAGAATATTCAGCTTCTCTATTCAGATGGTGATGAGTGTAGACCAAATAAGAAGATTGAAACAAAGATTCTCCTTATATGCAAGCCAGGTGAGTACTTGGCACTGTTTAAAGCTCAGGTCAATGGGCAGTTTTCACAAGAGAGAAAGTGTGCCCCAAGGATCCATCCTGTGCTTTTCAACCTGCTCATAAATGACCTGGAAACAGGATAAGTAATGTGGTAGCCAAGTTTGCAGATGACACAAAATTTTCCAGGTGGTGAAGACCAGAACAGATTGCAAAGAGCTCCATAAAGATGTCTCCAAACTTGGAGAATGGGTGGCAAAATGGCAAATGTGTTTCCAATGTAAGAAAATGTAAAGTAATGCACATTCAGACAGGAAAAAAATCAAAACTTTACTTATCAGTTAATGGGTGGAGAGATGTCCATGAAAGGAAAAGAGATCTTGGTGTGTTAGTGGAAGGTTCAATGACAGTGTCAACCCAGTGTATGGCCATAGTGAAGAAGGTTGATTCCATGCCAGTGTTCATTAATAAGGGGATAGAAAATAAAAAGCCAGTACTAGATAGAATGCAACTGTACAAAGTGGTAAGGTTGCACCTGGAGTATTGCATACAGTTCTGGTTGTTACATTTCAAAAAAGACACAGTGAACCTGGAAAGAGGTGCAGAAGAGAGCAACTAAAATGATTATGGGGCTGGGGCACCTCCCTTATGAAAGGTTACAGTGCTTGGGACTTTTCAGTCTATTAAAAATGTGTCTGAGGGGGGGAAATATACAAAATTATTTAGAAGATGGATAGTGGGAAGCTCTTTTTCACTCTCACAGAACCAGGGGTCATCCACTCAAATTGAGGGATGGGAGAGTGATAACAAATAGAGGGTTAGGAGAGTGACAACAGCCGGACAGGTTAGAGGGGCATCTCCCTGTCCTGGATGGGGGTGCTCCTGGACCCTGCTCTATCTCTGGAAACCCAGGTGGACTCGGTGACCGGGGTCTCTTTCATCAGCTGCAGAAAATATACCAACTGCACCCCTACCTGGACGAGTGGAGCCTCATGACACTTACGTATGCACTGGTAATGCCCTGTATTGATTACTGCAATGTGCTGTACATGGGGCAGCCTTTGAAGATGGTCTGGCGATTGCAACTGTTTCAGAATCATGCAACACAGCTAGTGAGTGGTGGGGCTGCCAGGGACCACATTGCGCTGATTCTGTGCAAGCTACATTGGTTATCAATTGCTGCCTGAGCCCAATTCAAAGTGCTTGTTTTAACATATAAAGCCCTTAACGGCTTAGTTAGGCCCTAGATACCTGAAGGACCGCCTCCTTCCATTTGAATCTATCCAGCAATTAAGATCTAGCCAGGGGGCCCTTCTAAAAGAGCCATCCCTCAAGGAGGTGAAAGGGATGGCTTGTAGGAACAGGGCCTTTTTGGCAGCTGCCCCCAAACTGTGGAACATCCTCTGGAGTGAGCTCCATCTGGCATCAATGCTGATGACATTTCAGCTCCAGGTAAAAACCTTCCTGTTCCAGAGGTTATTTTTAACTGATATTGTGGGTCCTGATAGGCAGTTTCAGTGCATTATATTTTAAGGTTCTAACTGCTTTTAAATTATTAATTGGTATTTTAATTGTTTTAATTATTTTGATTGCTCATTTTAATTTTGAATTGTAAGCCGCCCAGAGGCCTTTGGGTGGTGGGTGGCATATAAGATGCATTGTATGTATGTATGTATGTATGTATGTATGTATGTATGTATGTATGTATGTATGTATGTATGTATGTATGTATGTATGTATGTATGAATGAATGAATGAATGCATAAATAAATGGATGGATGGATGGATGGATGGATGGATGGATGGATAAAAGAAAATATCTCTTTACCTAGTTTGTACTGTAGTTAGTCTGTGGAAATCATTTCCATAGGATGTGGTGCCGGCTTCTGGTCTAGATGCCTTTAAAGAGGGGTTGGACAGACTTCTGGAGGAAAAGTCCATCACATGTTACAAGCCATGATGGGGATAGTGTTATGTGGGAACCTTCTTCAAATGATGTGTTTCAGAGGAGCTTCAGTGAAGTGCACATACTCCTGGCTGCCCACGTGACATTTCTGAAAGGAAATGACATTCTGTTTCCCCTGACCTTTTGCTTTGAGGCAGGGTCAGAGGGCTAAAGGGCGCCTGCCTCCTATTAGGACCAGTGTTTTTCTAAGTACTCCAATATCTGCTTGTCAGCAATAGATAAGAGAATAAAACAAGCCTTCTGGGGGAAACACAGTCAATCTGTTCCTGAATCGTCTTCTCAGCCAGCTGAGAAAAGGCATTTTGTCTCTGTCTGTTTGTTTATCTGGAAACCGAGGTCCATTGGCCTTAAGAAGTTCTCCGGCAAATTCCCAACAGTGTTATATTCTCAAAATGTCAGACCCAGGGAAGTGGTATCAGGAGATAAGTATCTAGTTGTCTCATGTGCTCCCAGAGGCATCTGGTGGGCTGACAGTGAAATACAGGAAGCTGGACTAGATGAGTCCTTGTCTTGATCCAGCAGGGCTCTTCATATGTTCTTGTTTTTATGGTCTACAAATGAAGATGCAAACTAGGAGAAAACGGGGGTATAAATAGTTTAAATTAAACAAACAAACAGCTCATCTTTATGAAGGCTGAAAAAGCTGTGGTGGTGGCCTCCAGGCTTGAAGTGCCTCTCAACAAAGGCAGAGGTGATTTTATATTTCTCAGTGTGTGGCCCATGAATTACAGTAAGCCTCCCAAAGGTCCTGCTCCCCCAACCCTTCTTCATTGTTGGGTTTGCACCCATTTTGTTGCTGTCTTTATTGTTCTGCTGCTACTTGCATCTGTGGTTGTCTGTGAGAGGAAAATTGTTTTCAGGTTATCTTTTCTGCGATAATGGGGCACTTGAGCTTGCCCTAGTAATGGATTTGCATGTTAGACCAAGCGTTCTGAGGGCAGCTGAATGTGCCTGGACATGAGGACCTGTGCTGGTTTGCCTATCTAATCCGCCATTTCTCTAACTGCTGTCTTGCCAGGTGACCTAGAAAGTGCTCCTGTTTTGATCAGCTCTGGATATGATGGATGCTTATATGAGTTTGAATGGCATTCTGCAGCCGCCTGTGTCCTTTCAAAAACAAAAGGAGACCACTGTAGAGTTTCTGACCCTCAGGCTGGTAAGTGACCAACCTACTGAAACTAGGTAAGCGGTACAGTATTTGGGATGTAGACTGTTGGTCTGAGTGAAATCACCAGCGCGACATTAGTTTGAATCCCCAGTGGTCTTATGCTACTTATCCATCGTAACATTGGCAGAATTGTCTCTGACCCCTAAAAGCAGTAGGCCAGAGTTAAATCAGAATTCCCTTTAAGCCATGCCTGCTAAACCAAATCAAATCTTTGAACGTCACTCCCCCATCCCAACTTTTAATAATATATAATACATGTCTAGACTCTGTGCACCATGGGGCAGTATAGGAATGTAACAAATAACTATTAAATCCCACATGCATGTCCTTTCTGCTATGAAATTTTCTTTAGATTTATAAACTTAGTAAGAAGGTTTATATTTCCCTTAGGTTATTCTTTTGACTTATCTGCTCTGATGAACAAGACCTATCCAGTAAGCACAACTGACTATACTTTCCATATCAGTATCTGTGGAAGTGTGGAGAACACATTGTGTGGGTCACTCTCTGCAGCATGCCAAGTAAAGAAAAGGTAAGGGTTGCTTATGATTGTTCATGGATCATTTGAATATACTCCCATGTCAAGTAGTATTCACTAAGGCTGCAGTCCATTGCATCCCCCGTACCCCAGAGCACCCTTTATTGAATGGTCTGAATAGTTGTTCAGTAATGCGCTGCATAGTTGCAGTCTGTTGTATAGCGACTAATCAGTCAGTCCTATTGAACTCATTCAATCTTAGTTTTGAGGATAGGTGTTCCGAATTCTTTGGAGTGCTTCCGATCATGTTGGCTGCTGTCACCTTAAAGCAGATGTGAGGAATCTTTGGCTTTCTCAGATGTTTTGAGTTCCTTTACTTTTCATCATGCCACTAAATGGGGTTTGATGGGGAGACTCAGAATTTCATTGTGCACATGTTGCTCGACAATAAAGGTATTATTATTATTATTATTATTATTATTATTATTATTGGAAAGCTAGATGCCACATTTTCAGTTTGGTCAGGCAGGGAGTGAATTTTATTGAATGCCTTGCGAGAATGCAAGATGCACAGTTCTAGCACACTTGCTTTCTTTATCAGCCTGTTACTTCTGCGGTTTATACAGTATATAGCATCTCAGTATCAGTCATGTGTGCCACGCCTCTGTCATTTGCAATAGCTCTGCCTGTTTGAACAAAGGCCACATTGGCCCATTGGTTTTTATTTGTCTCATGAGCCTGGATGCGTGAAATGGAAAGGTCTTGCAAGACTGAGCTCTTGCAAAGGAGATTTCTTTTTCCTATGCACTGTTTCATTTCTATTTACTAGCCACGTTTTTAAACTTCAGTTGCTTCAAGGCTCTCTTTACCCTCTCATGGTTATCTTCTCTCTCTCCTTGGCTGTCCTCCTTCCCACCTTGTTCTCAGAACAGTGTTGTGATGGGATAGAACGGTGTAGCTAAGACCAGCCCATGAACTCCGTGGCGCAGTGGCAACTTTAATATTGATCTTCCAAGCTCCACGCCAGCACTCAGAGCACATTTCACTTTCTGTTGTCTGACTTAGAGAATAGAGTTGATGTCCTGTATGAAACTTATTTGAAGTTGTGTTTATGTATTCATTTAGTGGTGGTTCGTGGAGTTTGGGGGTCCCCAGTTCTGAGCTCTCTTACTATGATGGAATGATTCAGCTGACCTATCAAAATGGCACTCCCTACAACAATGAGAAGCAGACACAGCGGTCTACCCAAATAACTTTCCTTTGTGATCGTGAAGCAGGCGTAGGTGAACCTGAGTACCAGGTAAGAAAGTTGAGGAACCCTATTTTCCTTGTCTTTGCATTGCACCCTTATCCAAATGCCAGTGTTCTAGTGTAATAAAAAAGTGAACTTCTGTATTGAGAGGCCTCCTCAGAATGCCACTGTTTTTAGATTTCCCTTTTGTCATTTGCTTAGCGGCCCAAAGGGATTTTTTTTCTGGATGAAGTACACCGTGCCAGGGATTTCTTTTATTCAGAGATGTTGTAAGCAGAAATACATATGTCAATTTTCAGAGAATGTTATAGTTTGCACTTATAGACTTGGATTTCTTGGAACAGATCTCAGTGGAGATTTTGATGGTGTAGATGAGATTTCATGTAGGAGAACAAACTTGCACTGTATGTAAGCTGAAGCTTGTGTCATTTTAAGTAACCATAATCGCTACTTCCACTTTTTAATTTATTTTCTTTGTGTGTGTATGATCATGATATCTTAGGCAGAAGACAATTTCACGTACAACTTCAAGTGGTACACCAAGTATGCCTGCCCAGAGATACCCATAGAATGTGTTGTAACAGATCCTCACACCCTGGAACAATATGATCTTTCAAGGTAAAATGGAAAGAAAAGTGCCTGTCTCATTTTAAAATGTAGGTGGAAATGCTCAGAGAGCCATGTTCTTCCTAGCGAAAGCATGATCTCATATTTCATCACACTTTTGCATAAAATGGCAGGGCTGCCTTTTTCTTTCACAACTGAAATAAATGGGGCTAAGGGATATGGCTGGCCCTACCATGATGCAGGGCAGGGTTACCCCCTCATGCAGCAGATGTTCAGGATCATGAAAGGACTATGACTTGGTTTGTTTTCTTCTCTTGTGTTTCTGTTTTTGTGGATGTGAAGAGGTGCTTATGAGATGTTCGGTCTTGTCTACCAAGCAAATGTGGTTAGTCCTGTGAACCTGGATTTAGCTGGAAGGGAATGGCCACTTGCTCTCGTGTCACTAAAATGGCCCATATCAGCCCTGATGATAGTGGATTAATGGCCTTCACATTCCCAGAACTGGGGGAAACCATTTTTTTGGGGGTTGCAGCTTCTATAAATCACTGACTAGCATGGCTACTGACTGTATAGACTGACAGAAGGCAGAATTAAAATTCACATGACTTTCCAAAATATGGTTATTCTTAAGGATTGCTCATTTGTATTTTTAATTGTTGCATAATCAAAAGTCCTGAGCGCTTGTGAGAAAGACAGTGCACCAAGGTCAGCCAAACTGACCTTGCAGCAGATCCCAAACCCTGCTGTTGTGTTTTTTTCTTTCCAGGAGCGCTTGATTGCTCTCCTCTCAGCTTTGGTCTTTTAGGATCAGACCCTTTTTTTGGCCTGAAAATGAACTTCTTAATGGGACGCTACAGCCCCAAGCATTTCCCTGTAAAAAAATCAAAGCTCCGTTCCTTGCAAAAACAAAGCAGAGAAGAGTCTTCAGAAAACAGAAAGTAAAAGAAACACCATGGTGTGGGATGGTGTGGCAAGGATAAAAAAAAACTTTATTCTCTCCAATCCGCCACCTGGGACCTGAGCGGGAAATTCAAAGTCCCCATCTCACCCCTCTGGAGGGTGGCTGGCCAGCAGCAGTGGCAGCAAAAAAAAAAAAAAAATCCTACCACCCTTGCTGACATAACTGGCCAGGCTCCCTCTGGGGTGGGGTGGGGGTCAGGTGGTGACTTTGAATTTCCCGCTCACGTCCCGGGCGGTGGATCAGAAGTTTGAGCAGGAAGTTCAAGACTTCCATCTGCCGCCTGGGACCCGACTGGGAAGCTCAAAGGCCAGTTGGCCAGGCAGATGAATCCCCACCCCACCCCTCCGGAGAGTGTTTGGCTGGCCTACGGTGGTGGCGGTGAGGAAGAGGGAGGTGGGCATCAGGGTGGTAAGTTTTATTTTTAATTTTCCCCCCCCCTCCCCCGGCTGATCACCATCTGTGGATAACTGAATCCACAGTTGGTGAATCAGCGGATGAGGGGTCATACTGTATTAATTTTCTTAATTTAGGGGTCTTATAAGTGGGAGGCATCTAATACACAGCAGTGTTTTATAGAAAGGTAAATATGGTAGTCTGTGTAGCATAGTTGCTACATTGAGATGGATGAATAGATACATGGGGTGGGGGAGCAACATGAAACTAAATGGTCTGGGGGGAGCAACATGAAACTAAATGGTCTTGTGATCTGTAACTGTGTTGAAAGTATGAACATATATATTAGAGCTCACTGCCTTTTGTGTGTGTGTGTGTGCTTATTTTCAGTTTATCATTATCGGGAGGCAGAGCTGAAAACTGGTTTGCCATGGACAGCTCTGTGCGCAAAAAATACTACATAAATATCTGCCGACCATTGAATCCTGTCCCAGGCTGTGACAGGCAGGCCTCAGTCTGTGAAATGACATACAAGGGAGGGGAGAGTGTGAGTATATTTACAGTGATGAAAGAAAAACTCGTTAACTAAGTTTAGTCTCTGGTCAGACCTCTTTGTGGGGAGTTAAGATGTTAACCTTAACCTCTCTGTGCATGTAATTGTGACTGTAACCCAAGAAACATGTTTGTTTGGACTTATGTACTACTTCATCTAGTTTACAGGCTGCTCTGGGCGGTATGTTCCAAGTGTTGGAAGAAGGGCCACCTAAAGTGGAATGCTTAATTTCTCTCTCTCCCTCCACCTGTTTTGAAACAAAAGTCTGAAACAGACTTTTTGAAATAGACCAGTCTTCTACACTATTAACAGTGACCTTGTTTTCTCATTTCAGACCAGCTCTTCTGAGATTTCCAACAGTAACTTGGGAATTGCTAGCCAAGCTCCCATTCTCGAAGGACGAGGCAGGATCCTCCTAAACTACACGGGTGGTTCTCTGTGTGTCAGAGCAGATGATGACAAGCTTGAGCCTTTCTCGAGCCTTATCCATCTCTCCTGTTCCAAGGGTACTCTCGTAAGTTCTCACTGACCCCCCCCTTTAGTGTGGCACCATAAGCAATATTTGAATTGGTGGCCTGCACTGGTTTTCAACTGTTGGCTTGTTAAACTGTGCCAGCCATTCTCTCTCAAACATCATGACTCCAAGCATAATAGAACAACAACAAAACCCACAAAAACAAAAACAGGTTTTTTTTTCCAAGAAGAGCCTTTATATGTTTACCAGCAATTTGCTATAATAGCTATCACTTTACAGGTAAAAGGACAGAGAATTAGGATTCGTAGGGCATGATAACAGTGATTAAGAATTCACTCTCTGTATTGTCTCAGTTGTTCTATCTACCTCCCATGGATCCATGGATTCAGGGGCTTCTTTTAAATCTGTTTAGAACAGAATTCTTCTAATTTGTTTAATTTGTATTGAGTTCTGTTTTTTAGTTGAAATAATTTTCAATGTTTTATGTTTTTAATTATTAAGTGTATTTAATCAGTTTTATAGTTTAAATTTTATGTATAATATTTTATTGTGACCCACCTGAGTCCCCTTATGAGGAGAAAGGCAGCCTATGAACAAGATGAACAAATATAGGTAAATTGTAGAGATGGGTGCGGAACAAAAATATAGCATTTCATTTAGTTTCATTATTAACAAATTTTTAAAAGAAAACAAAACAAAACTAAAACAAAATAATTCATTATGCTATAAAATGACTCCCTTTGGTCCTGGAGGTACCAGTTTTGGTAGGTAGCTTCCTTGGACTCTTCCCTTTAATCCCTCCAAATTTGGAGAGGTTTGGGGTTCAGGGGGCCAAGTTACACAACTTCAAAGTGGGTCCCCAAGGAAAAAAATCATTTGTAATGGGAAAGTTATGTACTCGAAAATAGTGATCCCAGGCATCTAGCAGCATGGAAATTACAGTGGAACTTCCTCAAATAACTTACTCAAGTTGTTCCTTAAGTAACTCACTACTTTTGAGTACATAACTTTCCCATTACAAATGATTTTGTAAGGAAACAATTGATTTTGTTAGGAAACTGCTCCTTAAAAAATAAAAAAGCACCTTTCCAATTACAAATGGATTCCTGGGGGACCCACTTTGGAGTTGAATAACTTGGCTTCCTGAACCCCAAAACTCCAAAATTGGGGGGCTTACAGGGGAGAGTTTGAGGAAGCTCCGCTGTAATTTCGATGCTTTTAGATGCCTGGGATCACTATTTTTGAGTGCATAACTTTCTAGTTACAAATGATTTTTTCCTGGGGGAACCCATTTTGGAGTTGAATAAGTTGGCCCTATGAACTTCAAACCTCTCCAAATTTGGAGGGTTTAAAGGGAGGAGTCCAAGGAAGCTACCCACCAATGTTGGTGCCTCTAGGACAAATTGTTTCATTTTTAGAGCAAAAAGTGGCAGTCCATTTCATTTAATCACAAAATGTGTTCTACCATTTGGTTTTGTAACAAATCATTTCATTTCATTTAACAGAGTTTTCATTTTTCATTTGGTGCCCATCTTTAGTAAATTGTTTCAGTGTGTTTTGAATCATTTTACTTTTCTTTTCTTTTACATATTATATCAGTTATTTTGTATTATTATTGTGGTTTTGTTGGTTGCACTGTGTTTTGAGAAATTCTGATACAGGGCAGGTTAGAAATGCAGTAATCCCCCACTTATTGTGGGGGCTAGGGACTCAACCTGCCCCATGATAAAGGAAAATCTGCGGTATGTGGATGCTGAGCCGTTTTTTCAGAAGTGACTTCCAGTTTGCCAGAAACCACTTCTGGGGCCTCTGACAGGCCCGGGAAGCCTGTTGGAGGCCCACACAGTGTGCGTAGTCTCAAAGAGGCCCACACAGCTTTCCTCAATATACCAGGACTGCAGTATATGAACTGCAAAATTGGGAGGGGGGAGTTTGACTGTATTACTGTATGAATAAATACACAAATAAACAGAGTGAAAGGTTCTTGGTGTAGGTGTGTTAACAGTAAACATTTCAGGTATTCCTAGTCTTGGTTTTCACAGGTGTCAAATACATTGCTCTTCTTGAAAGGTTTTGCTAGCAGCTGAAATGGTACCCTTTCAAATCATGGTACCAAAAATGTTAGCAAACCCTAAATTTGTTATTGGTTTGCAAGCACAGCTGTCTGTGCATTCTTTGTCTTAACTTCATGTTCATCTGCATTTCTAGAATAGCAGCCCGAGATTCATAGAGATAAAAGATTGTATTGCAACGTTTCTGTGGGAGACTGAAGCAGCCTGTCCGGTTACAACAACAGAAGGAGACGCTCAGGTGAGGGTCAGAACTTACATAAAGATATTACTTAGTGGAGCTTACTTGTATTTCCATATACAAAGACAAATGTGTGTCTATTTATTTATTTATTTATTTATTTATTTATTTATTTATTTATTTATTTATTTTTTCCCACGGGAACTCAGGGCGGTGTACAACACATTGCAAAACATCGTGCCCAAACATACAGTCCCCAAACAAAACAAAATACGAATAATAAAGAAAACAAAAATAATAAAATAACATGCAAATGGGAATAAAAATAAAAATGAGCATTACTCATCACCAGCCAAATAGCATATTTATTCATTGCAGACCACTGCTTTTTAGGTTGAATGATCCTCAACCTGGATGTGGTTGCACTCTCACGTATCTGAATTTCATCTGGTCCATGTGCCTTGTATAGTCTCACAGGCATCAAGCACATATATAGTTCAAATCCCTGCTGACCCCAAAGGTTCATATCCCTGGCAGAAGGTTTTGCCCAACTCAGAATGCTAACATCAGTGTCTCCCAGAAGATGGAAGGGATCAGATGTTTCTGTAGCGGAGGCAGCTGTTTAACACTAAAAAGTCACTGACTAAAACCTGCCTAAAAGAGGTCTTTCCAGTGTTTTCACTTGTTCAAGCACTCTCATTTAATTTCTTGGAATATTCCTCAAAATAAGTCCTATACTCTCTGAGAGAATGACAGGCTTCATTAACATGAAATTTAAAATTTTTATTTTATATTTTTAAATGCTTATTTTGCAAAACGTATTTAACTCAATGGTTGTATAAAAAAATAGAACACAGGACAGTGCACTCTTGTAGCTTACAACATGAGATGTTCAGATGTGGCTTACAAGGTATACTCTTTGATTCCATTTACTTGGGGAAGCCAAAACCCTATTTTTATTGTGTTTTGCTGACTTGTAGAATAACCACATGTCCCTTTAATTTTTACTTGGAGGCAGTAGTATTTGACTGATGTCAAAATAAAACCTGACTCAGAAGTGGCAGACTTGTAGTGGCTCTTGACAAACTACACAATCAAACTTTAAAAAAAAAGCTTATTTATGACCTTAGAATTATGGTGGGATCATGATGAGCTATTCCTACCAACCTGGCTGGGGTTTATGGGAGTCCTTTTTCAAAACAGGGTCAGGCCAGTCGCCTTTGGTTTGGGAAAAAGAGGAAAAAACACTATTCATGTCTAAGTCAACTGTGGCTAGTTGGGCATGAATGGCCCCAAATGATTATCCATGTTTGTGAATGCCCACTTATCTAAAAATCTCTGTATTGGGGGGGGGGGTGGATGGAAGAATACAGCCCCCAATTCTCTGGAAGTTCTTACCCCCCCCCCGACTGGTAATGAAAGACAGCCCAGCTTTGTTTTTAATGTTTGCAGGTGTTCTGAGCATTTATCTTATCTGTGTCGTATTTTTGTGTCTCTCCTGTTAATAAAATATTAAAATTTTCTTTCCTTTTTTAAAAAAATGCAGAGCTGCTCTGTAAAGGATCCTAACACCGGCTTTGTGTATAACCTGGAGTCATTGGCTTCAGAAAAATCATACTTGATCATGGGAATTAAGAAGGAATACATGGTAATGTTTCCCTGATCCCAGATGTTTGTTTTCCTAAGGTTCATGCCTTCTGGCTTTCCTTTCTGCATCAAATAAATAATTCTAGCTGAGGGGCAGGAACGGAAGCATCACATGAATAGGTGGGGAGGGGCTCAGGAGTGATAGAGTTTCTAAGCTCTGCAGTCTCCATGTCAGAAGCTGAAAAGGTGGCTTTTTGGGTTTGTAACCACCACTCTTGGATTCTGGGAGTTGTGGCTGACAGGAATAATTTTTTCCAGCCTCTATCCTGGATAAAGCTGAGTAAGAGTCTAACTGAAGCTTTGGACATAAGAATAAAAGAGTTTGGGGTTCAAAGGGCCATATGTTTTACTCTTTATAAGGCACCTTCCTGCCCTGCTGTGGTAGAACAAGAATGTTCACATATTTGCAGGTGATTTCAAATTTATGTTCTATATGATTTTGCAGAAGTCTAAAGATATTCTCCCTATGTCTGACAGGGGAATCCATATTCCTTACCATCAGCCTAGTCCCCTTACATATGACTCATCATAAAGCAAAGCATTCTTAGTGCAAGATGCATCCTATGAGAACATGCTTTCAGTCACTTGGGAAGTCCTTTCGAAAGAAAAAGGAAGGAAGGAAAGGAAAGGAAAGGAAAGGAAAGGAAAGGAAAGGTCTCATTTAACCTTCAGTGTACTGTTAGCAATATGCATAGACAGACAGACAGTGTAGCCATTAAGGTAAAATCCCATTCAGTTGCATGTTTGTGTACTTGAAGATAACTAATATAATACTGGATGTGGTTTAAATCTTAGATAAATATTTGTGGACCAGCAAATGATTGTCTGCCACCAGATGATAAAACACAGGTTGATTCAATTGGTGGGTGTGAAACAGAAGATTTGAACCACATTCGTTTGGTGAAACTGAACAAAACTCTTCAGCTGTCTACAGAAGGGTATCTGTCTCTTACTTACAGAGGTAATGTTCCCTTGGAACCTGTATGGATTTTGCTTTATCCCTCCTGGTTGCATTGCTCTTTTGAGTTGCTTCATGGTTTAATCTAAAAAGTCTTAGCTTAAAATGTGTGGAGCCTGCCAATCATGTGTGGTGGGCATATGTGGAAAAAAATTGAAAAATGTTCTGGCCTCACCAGATCATGTTTTTTTTCTGGGGAAAATATACCAAGTTGTAGAACAGCTCTGTACACATAGGACACATAGACAATCATTTCTTGTATATCACCTAGTGGAAACATGAACAAGAAACTGATGGCTATTGCCCCAGGTATCCTGCATCTTTTGTATTACTGCAAAAGAAAAGGTTTAGGTTCAAAAGACCCATGGGAAGTGGGGAGGTCAAGTTGTGAGCAGGCACAGGGTAATGTGAGTGTTTGCTTACAGATTGCAGAGCTGAGGTGAGCACCTTAACTTCAACATTTAGAATTTTTGTGGTGCATAGGCAAGTCCATAAGTGCTCCCACGTCTCTTCACCAGAGGGGGTTCTTATGTTCTTGATTGTGGACCTACTATAGCAGCGCTCCCCTTTTTGTTAAAGTGTGCTGTTAAAGCTGTGAAGGTAGGGTGGAACAGCAATGATATAAAGAAAGGGTAGACCCACGACAATGCTAGACACATGGCCAAAATGGTGACGTGTAGGCAGTGTCAAATGTCAGAGCTCCTGCCCTGTGAGTAGTCGGCAGACAAAGAGGCTGTTGCCCTCGTGGCCAGTCCTTAAATGGGCTCTGACTGCTGTGTCGCGTGTCCCAGCAGTCCGCGCTCTGCACTGGTGCTCGCAGGGCCCTCGTGGCCCATGTGACCCTTGGTCAAACTGGTGAGTAGACAAAGAAGCCCTTCCCAGCACGGGGCCAGTAAGATCCCCCATTGTCTCAGTTCAATACTGTGGCCATAGAAGAATTCCCTGCTTCTCCCAGACATCATTTGCCATTTATAGAAACGATTAGGCATTCCCTCAGTCCACTGACACACTTCCCTCGTTGCCTTCAGTTATTCATACAAGTTGTAGATGCTCTGAGAACATCACTTGCCTTCCTTCTAGTTCTCTCTGACTCTCTTTCTTCTGAGTTGCAAAAGGTGGAAGTGCCAGAGCCTTGGTCTCTGGATCTTTTCCCTCCCATCATATTATCACAGCAACAGCCAAAGTTGGAAGGACTTTTCCACCCCCTTCTCTATTTGCTGAGAGATTGGGGTGGGAGGATGTGTTGGGAGGAAAGATTGAATAGAATCCTATGCCTCACACGCTTATACCAGAAGTATTTTTAAAAAGTATGAGCAGTTTGTGTAAAGGCAGAGGATCATCCTGAAGTACTGTTATTGGCCAGGAGTTGTCATGGTTTGTCCAGAGTTAAAAGCAAGGCATCTGTGTTGACTTTCTTAAATATATTCTAAGGTGAAAGGACTGGAGCATCCACAGACAGTAGCAATGTGGGAGAAAACACTCTCAGGATGCTGATTAGGAAGTTTGTTGAAAGTTTATTAAAATGGCCTTTATTAAAATACACTGCAAATGGCCTTCTTGGACTTTTTACTATTAAAAAGGTGACATTTAAAAGACTAGAGTCAGAGAATTTTACAGTGTTCTCTCCCACATTTTAAATTTAGTTTATTGATCACAGCTGTATTGTGTAACTTTACTTTTTAGTTATGCTTCTGCCCTTTTCGGAAAAGGCAAGGCGAATATACTTTCTCATTTTATCATCCTTTGCCTTGCATGGTCGGCAGGCTAAGACAGGCTCTCCATGACCGTGATAACTAAGTGACCTTGATAATGAAGTGGAGGAGTGAGTGGTCATCTTGGCCAAGTCAGTTTACCACAGGAGCAAAAAGTATCAAAGGGATAAGAGTGCGGGTGACAAAGGAGGGAATGCAGCAAAATGTAAACTGCTGGTAGACAGTGTTCTTTTATTTTCACTCTTCAGGACCCAATGATAGTTTCATCATCACCTTCATCTGCAATGAATCATATCCTGGAGAACTTAAATTTGTGCATGAAGAGATGAATTCTGCCCGCAACATTCATGATACTTTCTTTGAGTTTCACACAGCTTTAGCCTGTCCACCTGCCCCAGTTGACTGTCAGGTTACGGGTAAGTGGAATGAAACAGGAGCATTCTCTAGAAAGATAATTGGAGATTCCATAAGAAGATAGTTGGAGTGCAGAACTATTCAGTTCTCCTTCGTGGCCTCCGTGAAGCCACACAGATGGGTTTTCAGTGCACATGTCCGATGGTCTTGGGACTTTCTATCAAAGTTGAAACGTTTGTCTCCTGCCTCCACACAGCCTTCATATATCCCAGTGTTCCCGCTTAGATGCCTCACTCTCCTTCAACCGCCATGTTGATGGCCTTACTACATTAGTCTGCAAACATCGAGTCTTCCCCCCCCATCTTATCACATTCGTCTTCGCTTTTATTATTCCCCTGTTTTTGTTTTTTAAAAAGTCATTTTCCGTTGATTTATGGCCCTCTGGGTCCTGTTCAAGACCTGCACTGCCTGTGAGTGGAAAATTCCCATCACAGGTAGCCATTCAAAGTGTTTATATTGCTTGGGAGAGAATCATCTCTATGGTCATCATGATGGGTGGTTACTTTCTAGCTACAGCTCTATGGTCATCATGGTGGGTGGTTACTCTCTAGCCCGTTTCTTATCTCCATGGTCTTCAGTTGGGCAGAACAAATCAATCATGTAATTTTTTCAGCCGGGTGGGGTGTCGGCTGCATTGGGGCCCTGCACTGGGTTTGCAGGCCTCTGAGACAAATCAATCCAGCCATGCAAAGTTTTGAGTATTTGAATATATTTTTTCACACATAAATACCTCTAAAAACTCGGTGTGTCTTATGGCCCAGTGTGTCTTATGGGGCGAAAAATACAGCAATTTTCCTCTTTGAAATAAGCAGTTTTGGTTTGAATGTTTTGAGATTTGGTTCATACTGTGGTTCCTTGTTGTGTTTTAAGATGCTGCTGGCAATGAATATGACCTGAGTGACTTGAGCAGAGAGAACAAGCCTTGGATTGCTTTGGATACATCAAAAGATGCCAAGACAAGAACTTTCTATCTGAATGTTTGTAAACCTCTTCCTCGTGTTCCAGGATGCCCTGGTAAGAGTTATAACTTTATCACACTTGTTAATGAAACTAGGCGACTTAGAGGAAAATGGGCTATATTTTTCTCCCTGTCTGTATACATAGACTCCAGCCAGATCTCTTCCTTTCACACACACCCCTGCCTGCTTTATCTGTCAATAATTTTGAATAGTTTCATCTGATTTTATAGAGGTGTCAATGTGGTGCATCCCAGACCAGCTTCTGGGATGAGCAGCTATGTGGGTGCACTCTCTAATACTCAGCCATGTCTAATATACAGATAGTTCCTTTGATTTGTTATTTTGTTTTTGTTATGTGCCACCATTGTTTACAAAATATATTGACACTGTAAATTAACAATTTTCAAAAGGTCCTACCTTATTGCTTTGCTTAGCTCTTACAGGCTAAAGACAGTTGCTTATTTTGTTAGGTCAGTCCTTGATCAAGTTGATTTGACATCTGTAAGTGTTCAAATAATGAGTGTTATTTATACAATGAGATGCCTTACATTGGCACTTCTGGGGTGGAACAATCAATCAGTTGAAATAGTTTGTTGACCAGGGGCACACAAATATATTCACATTCTTGTGTGAGGCACCTTCAATGTACCCCATAGACGATGGGTAAATTCAGATGCTGAGATGGTAATAGCTGCATAGGATTTCCTTAGTTGTACTCTCCCTATGAAACTGAGTTTTAAAGTTAGAATTTATGTCTCAGTAGGTGAGATTAATAATGGGTTTGGTGCATTGGAGTTAGCACAGATTTGTATATTTTCATTAATAAGAGGAATCTTAGAGTTCTAGTCCCCTTTTCAAAGCGATTAAACAGTGTTTTGCATTAACAATAAAAGTTTATTCTTCCTACCATTTTCCCCAAGAGTGCGGGGTCCACTTTTATTAAAAATGTTGACTTCCTTTGGCTACAGGTGGTGCAATAGGATCTTGTGTGAAATATGGTACCAAAGGTCAGAATCTTGGTGTGATTCAAATAAGCCCTCAAGCTGCCACAGATGGTTCTCTTAGTGTTGTATACTTAAGTGGAGATAAATGCAAAAATAACCGGCAATATTCAACACGCATCATTTTCCAGTGTGATCAAACTCTGGTGAGTTTGTGTGTCAGTGAAATACCACCCTGAAATGTATGGCTGTGATCATTTGAGCACCTTTGGTGATCTTACAGGGTTATTTAGAGCTTACTGCCAACCTCGGCTCAACTCCTTGGACTGCTGTAGTTCCCCTTGCCCAGAGTACATATGTGGCTCTGGATTTCTGTACTGTACCATTAAAACAGGGAAACAAGTTAAGGCTGGCATGTGCCTTTCAAATTGTCTCTAGTTAGTAGCCCTCTAAGTGAGGAAAGGAATTGGTGCATTTGTATAAAGAATGGACATGTAGCTGCAGCTTTGCAACTCAGTCAGTTGTTTTGGATTGATTGTTGCTCACTGCCATGAACAAGACAGTGGCAATTTACAAGTTGCAGTATTTGAGTCTCCTCTCTCTGCATACTGCTGTCCATCTTCAGAACTTTCAAAAATAGTTTGTCCTATTTTACATGGTAGTAAGCTACCAAGTTAGCTAGTATCACATCAGAATCTCCCTTCTTCTTGAAAGGTGACATACCCTAATAATACTGACATGGTACTTTTTCATATTTCCTGCCTGAGTAACACACCTCTCTATCACTATGTGGACTTGCAAACATTGTAGCTTGTGAGACAACTGTGGTGGAACTGTATGTTCCTGATTCATTCAGCGGAAGGGGAAGGGTTATTCAGATGATGAGTCAGTACCTGGGCAGACAGATAAGTGTGGTGCAAGTAGAAGGTTTTCTCTGTCACAAGCCTAGATCTGTTGGTCCAGTAGCTTTAGGATGCAATGGAATCCTCAAAAATACTCACATGTCCAAAATGCAGCACAACACTTTTCCTCTCCCTATTCTCCACAAACTAGTAAAATCAATCCTAATTGTGTTGTGCCTCTGTTTCTGCCAGAGGGCATATAAATGCTGAGTTTCTCAGTTCCAGGGGTTCTTAAAAAGGGAATGTGGTATTGGCAAGTCTCCCAGCTTAACAGGTTTCTTCTCCATGTGGTAGTTAGGTTAATTGAAGAACTGATTGCATAGCTTAGTGGTGGGTGGGGATTCTCTTAAGAACATCTTAAAGAAAACTGTCACTAGATTTATATGTTTGTTTAAAACTGCCATCAAAACAGCTCATATTTACATTTAGGGATCACCAGTGTTTCAGCATGAAGAGGACTGTGAGTTTGTGTTTCTGTGGAGAACATTAGCAGCTTGTCCTGTGCACAGATCAGAAGGCAAGTAATGAGTCGTTTAAAAAATATTGTTCTTCAACCCAGTATATCTAAAGCTCTTGGGGTTTACTTTCTAGCTGGCATACAAGAGGTAAAATTAATCAAGTCATAGAAGGAACAAAAAGGGCAATATCTACCTTCTGTGACCTTCTTGACTAATTCAGATAAATGGCATAGCTAGTTAACTTGCTGTGTAATTATCTCAGGCATGCAGAATTTTCTTCAAAGCTTATTACTTGTGTAATAAGAGTGAAAGTAGATGTATAAACAATGTTTCAAAAGATACATGGTTTGGAAGCATTGTTGCAGAGCAGTAGGTTGTCATCTAGTATCTGTCTGAGTTGTATATACAGCCTGTGAAATACTACTGATGGCAGTTTTTCTCAGATTCTTCCCCAAGTCCTCAGCATAAGCTGTACCCCATAGTCATCTCAATTAAACCAAAGCAAGGAGAAGGAACTGGCAAACCACTCCAGTATTCCTGCCAAGAAAACTCCATGGATGTGGAGTCACGAAGGGTCGGTCACGACTGTAACGACACAACACACACACAAAGGCTTGACATATCTTGCTTAGCATGTAAGGAGTCTATCTCATATATTAGTTTCACCTTTTGAGTCGACTTACTGAAATAAATGAACATTTACACGATATTCTAATTTTACGAGTTTCACCTGTATACAAGAATAGGGTTTTACCTGTTGGGATATTATGTGTAGCCTGCATACTGTAATTAAACTGTAAACCGCCCAGAGACCACTTGAAGTGGTATGGGGCAGTATATAAGCAGAACACTTTCTTGTTGTTCTGTACTGTCAGTTCAGAACCTACTTACAGCAATCTTAGTAAGGCTTTCAAGGGAAGTGAGATATTTAAGGAGTGGTTTTACCAGTCCTATTCCCCAAATGAGTTTCTATAGGTGAGCAGGGATTTGAACCCATGTCTCCTTTGTCCTGGTCCATCACTACACCACACTGAGTACCCTCGGGGTATCATTAAAAACACAAATTTCACCGCACACACAAAATTGAACACACCATTAGATATATCTGCACCATGCTTTAGGAACGTCTCATTTGGCTTATAAATAGAAAGGAACATTTAAAACACTGGTGAAGTAAATTAGAGATTATATAAAGGGACAGCAAATTTTCAAGGGTTTGGTTTTAACAAGTCAGCCTGTTCAAGTCTAAAATGCATGGAAGCCAAAATAATTGCATGTTACCAAAAATATGATAACACAAGAACCAGATGGTTCTTCTCTGGGTGGAGCATTTCAAAACTGGGAATGATGTGCTTTAGAACACCCATCCCCTGGTAGCCAGTTACCATCATATTGTGTTCTGCAGGCTAGCCTTATCTCTGTGATAACCTTATCACCACGCTATCCTGTACTTTACAGGATAAGAGCTTCTTTATGTTGCTGTGAATCTTATTCCCCCCCCCCTTTCTGCTTTCGGGTTTGCTTCACTCCTTTAAGGTACCGACTGTCAAGTGAAAGATCCAAGGTATGGCTATGTGTATGACCTGACACCACTTGGCGGGAAAGACCGAAAAGTAAGCACGGATGAATATGACTACTACTTCAGAGTCTGTGAGGGACTAACGGAAGGAACATGCAAACAGCCGAACCGAAACACCGATGTGGTGTCATCATGTCAAATTAAGACGCAAGGTCCAAGTTTTAAAAAAATTGCAGGTAAAGTGACTTTGGGGTCTACTGACTGGGTTAATGGTGAGGATCTTCTCTGTCTCCATAGGGATGGGTATCTTCTATATCAAGATGTATTCCAGCAACAAATGTCAGAAATATACCTTTATTGGAAAGCCACCTCTGCCTACTCTTGCTTTCTTTTAGAGGGCTCAGATTGAATCTGTTTGAGATTCCAAAAAGCTCTTGCAGCTGTGGTGATCTTGTAATACTGTTTCTGTAATCAGCATTCATTCATGTTCTGGATTTAATATTGTTATTTGACTTGCAAATACAGTCGAAGTAGTGGTAGAGCTCTTCGTAACTGAGCTTTGAGATGTCCTAGCTCCTTCCCTCCAAAATTAAGATTAGCTGCAGTTCTGTGGGCTCCATACTCAGTGCGCATCTGGAGCACTTAGCTTCCACAGAAAGATGTTTCTGCATATATTTTCTGAAATCAGAAAACGACTGAATACATGTGTGTGGACAATTCGCAGTCCCTTGTCTACAGAGTCCTTCTCAGACAGGTTTCCCTTGTGGCAGGGCTTCAGTAAGGGGAGTGGGGATGGGGAGACAAGAGTTGAGAAGAAAAAGAAAGGACCCAGAGCAGGCAAAGTTCAACTTGTGATCTGTGCTGCTTCCCATGCTGTTTTTGAGGCACCAGAGACCCCTATAATCTTCAGAGGTGGAATTGAAAAGATACACAGTGGTACCTCAGTTTAAGTAATTAATGCATTGTCCGGGACATTTTGTATCCTGAAAAATTTGTAAACCCATAGGAATGCATTGAAACCCAATTAATACGTTCCGGATGTCAGTAAAAGAGCAAAAAACGTCAATTCCTCCACCGCCCAATGTAGTATGTGCAGAACAGGCACAGAAGCCATGAAGGATCAGCTCCATACCTTTGTACTGCTTGAGAAATGCACCCCAAAAGTCCAAAACCTGCTGCAAAAAATGTCCAGAATGGCTCCAAAACTTGATGAAAAAACAGCTCCAACTTCTCCCACACCTTCAAAAATTACAGGGGCGGAGTACACTTTTTCACAATGCCTAATGGGGGAAAATGTAACCATTGAAAATTTTCTTAACCCGAGGCATCCCCATTTCCAATAATTTATTTTCGTAACCTGAGTGGTTTTTTTAAGCAACCTGTTACTGATGCATTTTTAATTTGTTTCATGGTGTGTTGTTATTAGGTTTGCTTACTACAAAGTTGACATATGATAATGGATTGATCAAAATTAATTACACCAGTGGCGAAATTTGCCACAAGATATATCAGCGTTCAACAGCCATATTTTTCTATTGTGACCTGCACCCAGATTTGGAGGTAAGCAAGCATGGAAGTTGGTATACTGTGCAGTGTGAATTATGACCTATTTAAGAGGTGGATTTTTGCTCCTGGACACTTTTGGGAGCAATATTTTGTGGAGTTTTTGTTTTGTTTTTGTTTTTTGTTCTTAATTTTGCAGAAGAGGAGAGTAGTAACAGATGCTGCCCTTGGGATGTGGCATGAAGCCCACACTTTGGCCACCACTGGCTTAGTGGCATCATAGCTATCTCATGTCTTAGCCCAACATCTGACCACTGTATATACCGTCTTGTGTGGTACCAAACCTTAAGGAGCAGTGCTGTGGCTATCGATTTTAGAGTTTTTAAGAGAGAAGCTGGCTGGGTTTGGGAGAGGGAAATAGAAGTTTCCTAGTGCACTTTTAGGATCAATGAACCCACAAGGTCTGGAGTGCCAATATTTTTTTGCATTTATGCAGGTCATATTGGTAGGACAGATGTCAAAAATGGCATGGCAATAGTACAAGGATTCTGTCAGTTTTCTTTTCTTACATGTATTTCAAATTATTACTATTTTCCCTATATAAAATGTTGTTTAGAATACAGATAGGCTGAGTTGTGAGTTTCCAGTTCTTCTGTTTTCGTCCATTTGCCTATGTAACAGTCCTTTTATCTTTCTTTTCCTAGCCAGTATTCCTGAAGGAAACTGAAGACTGCACTTACATGTTTGAATGGCACACCCCTTTTGCCTGCCCTCCTTTCAAGTCTATCGAATGCTCTTATAAGTAAGTGGCTGCCTCCCTAAAGTGCTGGAAGAATTGCATCCTCCATTTTTAGAGCAATGCCTTGTCTCATTCTAGCAGTGCTGCAGTGCGACTGTGATAAAGATGCTGAACAACACCACCAGGAATCTCTTAACAGTGGAGCTTTACGAGGGGAAAGCTGGGTGGACTTAAACGTCGGCTTTTTTGTAGATGTCTTCCGAATCTGGAGCCCAAGATGCTTGGTTGTTATAATGCAAGCGATAGCACACTTGGAGTAGTTACTGAAGAAAATGCAGGCCAGAATCCTTTGTTAACATATATTGATAGGAATGAAATGCCAGAAATCACGGCAATAAATTGCTGCTCGTTAAGGAGAGGCTGCTTGTATTCCTCATTGCATGTCAGTTACAGGTCTTGGTTTATAATGAGGAAAACAAGCGGTGACTCCCATAACTGGCAGCAGTGTGTCGCTATGATTCACACAGGTGCATTTATACTGATGGACATAAGCGGGAAGATTCTGGCCACAAGTATTTCTGGTAGATAAGCGATGTGTGTTTAGAAGTGGTTTGGGCTGCACATTGAGTTGGGATTCTTTCTGGCCATACTTGTGGCGTCCCTGCTTTACTGTTGCAGCTGCAATAAACCTTCCGTTTGCTGTTTTGTCCCCAGAGATCTTCAGTTCACTGTTCTCTTTGTTTTGTTGCAGAGATGACGCTGGCAACTCGTATGATCTCTCTTCTCTGACACGACATAAGGAAAACTGGGAGGCCATTTCAAGCGCTGACTCCTCACAGAAGTATTACATTAATGTGTGCAAATCTTTAGTGCCACACCAAGGAGTAGGTAAGAGCCGGAAAGGGCACTTGTGGTGCTTATGAGAAGCTTTGTGGCAAGGCCTGCATAGACCTCTAAGTAATCATCCCGTGTATTTCCTGCAGACAAATCCCGATTCTGTGCGCGAACAGGTCACCAAATCATACCGTTCAAATCAAGGCTACATTTGGAAAGAAATGGGCCATAAATTGGACACTGGTAGTTCTTAATCTAACCAAAAGTATTTCTTTATTTAAAGCATTTCTGCTGCACTCTTCAGTGAAAAGGTTCAGGGATGTTGACAAAGAGTTCTAAAACACATTTAAACTACCATAGGAAAAATAAAAATGCACTGGCAGTTTAAATCCTGAGAGCATGCAGAGGTATTTGTCATCTAAAAGCAGAGCTTGGGGGCAAAAAGACCCTCTTTGGGGGAGTAAAGTTCCCAGACTCCTCCAGCTGGCATGGCCTGTGTCCATGCCTTTTAAAAGAGGCACAGGTATCGAGCAAGTGCCTCTGGGAAAGGAAATCCCCCAAGAGTGCTGTTTCCCTGACAGGGCATGCTGTCCTCACTTATATAAGGATAGGACTTTCCGATTTTTAAGGCCCTGTTTCCAGAACTGAGGCAGAATTCAGCAAAAATCACAGGCAAAAGAAAGGCAGCTAATTGATATACTGTGTTTCAGAATTTTACAACTCCCTCTCTCTTTTGGTGGTTCACACAAGTAATCATTTCTGAAACTAATATTTAGGTTTCAAAACCTTCTGTGGATTATTAGATTCTTCATGTTTACAAGCCATGTTTTGTAGGGTATGAGATCATTGTGGGGCAAGGGAAGAGATCGCTTATATCTGTTCTTAAAGATAGGG
Source organism: Phrynocephalus forsythii (assembly GCA_029282475.1). Taxonomy (NCBI): domain Eukaryota; kingdom Metazoa; phylum Chordata; class Lepidosauria; order Squamata; family Agamidae; genus Phrynocephalus; species Phrynocephalus forsythii. The sequence continues at coordinate 82,864,055 of JAPFRF010000002.1, forward strand.
AGCGTTGATGGATAACTACTTCATAAACTGTTGGCTATGAGAAGACACAATAAAAATGTTCATATGCAATAATACCTCTTAAGACAAATGCCCCCAAAATGAAAAACTCATAGGACAAAAAAAAATATCTGGGACTGAAGGCTGCTCCTCGCAGCCTGACACCCAGATGAATTTGAGAGCTCAGGGCTGCTAGGAGCAGCCTTCAGCTGCAGGTTGGTTGAGCAATTTCCCCCCAAACCAGTAAAGCAGGGGAAAAGCTTTCCCCCTTTGCTGGTTTTTTTTTGGGGGGGAGGGGGGGGGCTCAATCAAAAGCCCTTTCCTGTCTTTGAGGGTGGTGGGTTTTTGAAAGCATTTTAAGCTTTCATTCTAGGCAAAAATCTAAAGAAAAATAAAACAAAACAAAAGACAAAAAGCATGTGGCACCTTAAATACTAACTTTCATATTTTAATGTAACATTCCATGGATACGTCCACTTCTTCGGACACACAGCTTTCAAACATGGCAGCTCCGTCTGTCAAAACCCGCTGTCTGTCGGGCTGCACGGAATAGCCTTTGGCTACTGGTTGATTGAGGGAGATTCCTGCCCCCCAGCCAAGTTAAAAGGGGAAGCTTTTCCCCTGCTGTGCTGGTTTGGAACAGGCTTTGAAAAACGCACCCATCCCCAAAGACGGAAAAATATTCATTCCAGATGGCAGGAAAAAAAGGCAAAAAGGAGAAAGTATTACACTGGTTTCCAATGCATTCCTATGGGAAGGCTCTCCCAATGTCAAAAAAGATGGGAATAGCCTTTTCCTGACTTTGGAGGTGGAGGGTTTTTGACACCCTCCATCACTCCTTGTGATCAGGGGCTGTCAAAAACTCTCCACCCCCAAAGTCAGTAAAAGCCTGTTCCCGTCTTTTTTGGCATTGGGACAGCCTTCCCATAGGAATGCATTGGAAACCAGTGTAGTACTTTTTGCCTTTTTTCTAACCTCTGGAATGAATTAATTGGTTTCCCATCCATTCCAATGGGAAACCGCATTCCGGAAAGATGAATTTTTCGTAAAAAGAAATGACTCGTAGAATGAATTAAATTTGTCTTAAGAGGTATCACTATACTTGACTACTTCAAATGCATCCAAAATATAGTATCAAAACAGTGTTTCCTACTATACTAGTAAATGGAATTACTCTTGTTTATGGGGTTATATGAAACTAATTTGAAATTCTGTTCTTAATTCTTACTTCTGTTTGGAATATGCTTTCTCACCTTGAGGCTTCAACATTAGGGCACAATCCTAGAACTCTGTGGACTTCTGCAACTGAAAGATAATTTGTGCTTGTCATTAAACAAGTGTGTTATGAAACCTTCCATGGGTAAGGTCTAAGTGGAAACATCAGAAATGTCCTTTTGAATCAACTATAAGGACTTATAGAGATGTAAAAATGCCTTCTGGACATATTCAATGGTAAAAAGATAGCAATATTTAGGAATGGAAGTGCCATACAATAATACATTCCATTTATTTTCCTTCGTTGGTGCCATATACAGGTTTCTGTCCACCAGATGCTGCAGCCTGCCTGATGGATGGGTCTAAATATATTAATCTTGGTGAAGTAGGTGAGGGGCTCCAGTTGGAGAATGGTATTTTTGTGCTTAAATATACCAATGGAGAAAAGTGCCCAGATCAGATTCGGAGGAAATCTACAATAATCCGCTTCAAGTGTGATGAAAATAGGCTTGTAAGTGTGCCTCAGAAGGTGTGATTTTGTAATTTACAGGTGCTGAGGGGCAGCTAAGCCAAGAGGTGATGGCTGGAATCCTTTTGGTGATTTGTGTGTGTGAATTAAATCATGTAAGAAAGTTGTGGCGGCAAATTGCCACTCACTAATGAGATGGCAGTTCCTGGTTACATGTCCATTGTTCTACCAGGAATGCAGCCAGCACCTCATTAATTAGCAGCAGTTTGATGACATGATGTACATGTTACTTGCATATGCCTCAATCACAGGTAATTTTCTGGCCGACAGTGTCATAAGATCACAGCGTACCATTCAGCATTAAGTTACATTTGAGTACAAAATTGCCTTGCAGTAATCATACCCTGATCTTCCTAGCTGACTAGAAGCAGCTCCCCAGTATTTCAGATTGTATCGTTCCTAGCTCAGTGTAGAGAAGTTCATCTCAGTTTGTCCTGAGACTTTTCCTGTGGAAAAAATAGGCTCCATCACTAAACCACCTAAGCTTCCCCTCCAGAGCAGCCAATGTGTTCTGACTTCCCCATCTGTGAAACACCATCGGGGCATAAGTTGGAATAGGCAAAGACATGGAGTAGAAGTAGGTTTTCATTTGTAAATCTCCTGAGTAGTCTTCCCTTTCTCAATGTTGGCTGCAGTAATTTCAACAGAGTGTTCTGAAAGTGGAGGGACTGCTTCAGAACTGTGACCGCAGCCACACTGTGCTGCTTTTCTAAAACAACAGGTCTTGTAGTAAAATAGCAGTAGTACCTTGACAAAGAAGCTCTGCCAATGTTTGTTCTTTCCCAATTTCCCCCCTGTGTTCAGGATTCCAAGCCAGAACTGATAACGGCCATTGAAGACTGTGAATATACATTTGTGTGGTTCACTGCCTCAGCATGTCCTCTGAAAAGCAACGTACACAACAATTGCACAGTATCCAACCCTCTTACAGGTACTTTATGGGCACCTGAGTGGATCTGAGTAGCTAAAATTAGCAAGGAGGAAATGGGAGAGAATTTTGGATTCACGCTTCTCTTACTCTTAATGAAAAAAAAAAAACCCTAGTCCTATTTAGGATTATGCAGTGCTAAGCCTCTTTTAAAGATGAAGCAGATAATTTTAAAAAGTCTGAATGAACATGGTTCATGCCTGCTTGTATCTGTTCTGTTTCCTGACACTTGGTAATAATTGGCTGTCCTTTCAGACGGTAAGAAAAACTGTGCCCCAGTGGCTGAAACCTTCTTGTGCAGTGTCCTCCTATGCAACAGGACTGCCAGCTACTATCAAATGCCAATGATTAAAGGCTTTGTTTTGCAGTTTCGGGGTGCATGGAGCTTTATTGCACTGTGCTTGAACTGTGCCTCCCCCAAGATTGCAGAAGGAAGCCTTGAATCAGTAATGAGTCTGCCACCACTATACAATTATTGTTTCTCAGTCATTGCTGTGAAACAGAATGTCAGCTAATATGTTCTGGTGGGAATTTACATTGTAACAACCAGGCTGCACACCTGGATCTTGGAGCTCATTTGGTTGTGTGGTGTAAGGCAACAGGATGCTAACATAATCCCTGGTCCTGCTAATGGAGGCTCAGGACAAATTCACTAGATCCCTTTTGTAAATGCAGAGCCTTTGACCAACAATTTTATTTATTTAATTTTTAAATTGTTATATCTTTTTTATTCTGTACTGTTGTAAACTGCCTGGAGATCCTCTGGAAGACGAATGGTATATAAATGTATAAAAAAAACAGTTAAAGAATGTACAATGTATTCTGGGAGTTAGAAGAGTTGTTGACAACTTCATTCTGTCGTCCACTTTACTCATTACCTTGGGACATACTCTGCCTACTATGTGTGTGTGTGTGTGTATGTGTGTGTGTGTCTGTGTTCAAATACTGTATGTACATCAAAGAACTGCAAGCAACATCACTTGGACAAGTGACTTGTAAGGTGCCTACACATTCCAGCATTACATTTAGCATTTCTCAAAGATATGCATTTATTTATACAACTTCTATGCTGCTGTCTACCCAAAGGTCTCTGGGCAGCTTACAATTCAGAATTAAAATGCACAATTAAAACCAATGTGAAACATTAAAATACAGTACAATATAATACAATACAATTAAAATACGTTAAAATACAATACACCAAAACGAGTGCTGAAAATGTGAGAGATGTATTCCTCAAAGGTAATGTGCACTGTGATCTGGAGTGGATTCATTTTTAGTGATTTTTCTTGTGGCCCTGTTACCTAAAAGAGGACAATGTTTCCTGGACCGCCTTTTGTTTCTCTCGTTAACAAATATTTGATTCTGCACAGCTTTTATTTGCAAAAAATCTAAATGCTGGCTTCCCTTTATTTTCTTACAGGCCATGTCTTTGATCTAAATCCTCTAAAGAGGCAAGATGGTTACACTGTCTCTGACTTTAGGAACCACAGAACGCTGCAGCTGAGTGTTTGCGATGAAGCTAGAAGTTCCTGCAGTAATGGAGTTGGTATGTTTATCAAATCAGCTGTTTGTTTGGTTTGTGGCATTGATTACATACAGGATAGAACTTCCATGGACAGAGGAAGTTTACAGAAACTCTCTGCACTTCATGCCAATCTGATCTGATTTATAGTTTTACTAATTAATCGTAAATGAAATAGATTGAATGATACTTTCCCCCCATCTAGGCCTCTTCTCTTTATTGTACCAGGGGTGACCTTGCTCCCACCCTGTAATTGACGTTGTCCTCACTTTTGTTACCGCCATCCACCAGTATGTTCTGTAAAAGGTGTGGATGTAAAAATCCACATTTTTATCTGTGATAGAAACAGTGTGATTCAACACATTATTAGAAGTTTATGTTGTTAAAACCATGTATCTACTTGAACGGCCAGTGTTATCAGTGGCAGTACTTCTGGTAGGCAATGCAGGAAAGTACATGTGCAGGAGAAAAGATCTCTTGATGGTGTAATGGATCTGGTAAAAAGCAAGGCAGCACCGTATTCCTGTATTCTTCCCAATTAGTCTAAATAATAGATCACTGTTCTCTCTACATCATAGAAGTGAGACTGAAGATAAGGGATCATGCCAAGGTCATTGTGCAGCATTGCAAGGTGCTACTTTGTTGATAACAATCCTTTTGACTAAAGTCCTCCAAGAATGTCTCGATCTCTGCTAATTGCTGTAATTAAAGACAATGAGTTTTGCTAAAATGAAGAGTCAGTTTCTCTTGTTGAATCCAAAGTTGGTTGTTCCATTAAAAGCCAGAAACTTTGCTCTCATTAACTTGTTGACAGGTGTCTGCGTCTCTGATGGTCATCGCCCACCTGTTAATGCTGGAAGGATGAACAAAACATTGACCTATGAGGATGGAGTTCTGAAACTAGTCTACAAAGGAGGAGAGCCATGCCCTTCACACCCAGACATGACGTATACAAGCTATTTCAGCTTTGTGTGCAGATCTGATGCTGGACCTGGTAGCCAGCCGGTCCTTGTCTCCTTTGATGAGGCAGCATGTGCTTATTATTTCTCTTGGCACAGTGCTCTAGCCTGTGAAGAAGAGAGAGCGGTAAGAGAATACATACCCTTTCCATACCCTTTCATCAAGCTACTGTTATGGACACTGTAGCGAAAACATTGCCTACAAATGCCATTGCTAGTGGGGAAAAGTGCATGTTAACATCAGGCCACTTAGGGTAGCCAAAAGGGTAAAGTATTCAGAGATGCAGAATAGTAATGTCCCCCTCTCCCTTTTCTTCCTCTTTTTTTCTTCTTTACAATTGTCATGATGATCCTACGCCAGTGTTGGCAAACCTTTTAGAGACTGAGTGCCCAAACTGTGATTCAAAACCCACTTTTTTTTTTTTAACCAGAATACAAATGGCTGTGAAGGGGTGATGTTGGGTTCCCACAGAAAGGGCTATGAGTGCCACCTTTGGCACCTGTGCCATAGGTTCGCCAACACTGACCTAGGCCCTGGGTTTCCTTTTTCAACCACCTGAAGGGAAACCGCTTGGCGCGCTCCCACGTTGTCCAAGACACTTCCCCATCTGGATGGAGAGTGAGGCCAGGTCTATAGAACAGTCATAATGGTCATTGAAATCAGATTTACTCCAAAAGTAATCTATAGTTATTCATTGGAAAACATGCCATAGCCATCTAAAACCAGGCATGTTATGATACGTGTGGCAAATCCTAGGAACTTGAAATATTAATCAGGAATGGGCTAGTTGGGGGTCTTCGTGCTACTTGCCTTAGCAGTAAGTTGGCAGTCAGGAAGCTCCAGTCTTTATCTGCAACGTAGCTTCTAAATGGATGTTAGTTTTGTTGATTTTCACTGTCATTTGTTTCCAAGAAAGTGTATCTGGTCTCACGTTAAGAAAGGAATAATCTTAACTAAACATAGAGAAAGAAATGGGGAGGGGGGGAGATCTGGGAGATCCAGGCTGGGAGGAAATGAAAGTGAAATACTAGATTCTAGAAGGGAAGAAGTGTTAAGAGACTCTTACTCAGTTATTGTTGTTTGACCCCCTCATAATCATCACTAATAAGTGCTGATTGGTTGATCTTATACTCTGCTTTTCTATAACAGGTGGAATGCTCCGTGAAGAATGGCAGTACAATCATTGACCTTTCCCCTCTGATCCACCCAAAGGGCTCTTATGAAGCATTTGACTCATCTGACCTTTCTGACCTTACCCCAGACTTCTATATAAACATTTGCCGACCTTTGAATGCCATCCGAGATGTTAGCTGTCCACCAGGAGCCGCTGTCTGTATGGTCCCACTTAGGGGTTCTCCTATCGTAAGTATTTCAGCTTGTATCAGAGAGCCATTTTTAGTATAAAGCCATGTGCTTTTTGCAGAACACATTGGATCATGCTTTTTTCCCCTCAGAAGCACCCCTCTCTGGCCAGGACACTGAGCCTGCTTAGGGACTTCCATTTACAATTAGATATAATTTCATATGTTGAGGGAGGAGGGGTAACTTAGCAAAAATTTTGTACCCTGTGTCCATGTGGGGTGCTGACCAGAAACTGCTCCCACCAAACTCGGTTCTGTAGCCAAATAACAGCATGCTTGTTTTTTCTGAACTCAAGGAGTCTTTGGCTTTTTGTTTTCTTGGGTGGATGCTCTTCATACCTTGTGATAAACCCTCTTCCGAAATGGATGAGGCAGTTTTAAGACAGCTGATATTGAGGATGGCCTAAAAGGGGGTAGCCTGTGATTTTATTTCCTTAAAAAATAGTCTTGTGGCACTCAGCAGCTAGCACTTACCGAGGTCCCAGCCTATAAATAGTACATTAGAATTTAGAAAATGAGGCCATATTTGACCCACATTCGGTAAAGGCAGAGCAGCCCTTATCCTGTCATTACTGAAGTTTGTACTTTTCACAAAATGAGGGGACCACATAGATTCCACACACACACACATATCCTTTCACCATCATCTTCCGCACATGAAAGTGTATTTTTAAAGAGGAAGGGTGGCATTTAGAGATGGGCACGAATCAAAACATGGTGTTTCGTTTGTCATTTGTCATTTAGGGGGTCCGTTTCGGTTCGTTTCCATTTTTTGTGAATTTTTGAAAAAAAATTCGTTTTCATTTTCATTCGTTTCATTACCATTTATTTCAATTTTTTGTATTGTTTTTAGCTTTTAAAGCAGTTCAATGTATTGCTGTAACGGAAACGAAACAGACGACAAAATTTCTGGTGTTTCTGTTCGTTTCGTTTCATTTTAGAGATAAAATTTGTTTGTCGTTTCGTTGCATAACGAAAAAAGAAGAAAAGGAAACGAAAAATTGTTTGTTTCATGCCCATCTCTAGTTGCATTCAACAAACACTAATGTGGAAAGATGTGAACTTAAAAGTGGCTTCAAAGTGCAGAGCCTGCTTCTGAACCCCCTGCCCCTTTTCAACAGCCAGGCGGTTCCTGAATTCCTGTCTACCCGTCTTGGCTTTTTAATGACACCACTGGAACTTGCAGGTTAAAAAAATATTGTTAATGTGTGCAATTTTTTTTTTTTTTGAAATCTAGGAGATTGGTCACGTTACAGGACCTCCCCAGCTGAACACTGCAACAAATGAAGTTTACATTACTTACAACAGTAACACTCTTTGTCCAGAAGATAAAAACCTAAACTATTCTTCTCGCATTGTGTTTCATTGCAACAGAGGAACAAATCTGGTAAGAGTTATCCTTGTTTTGCAGTGAAGATTGTAGAAAGGAAGGCCTTTTGTTTTGGAAGATGAACTGGGAGAAAAAAAGGCAACATTCCAGAATTCCTGATTTTATGGTGAACGTACAGTAATATCCAGTATTTGTCCATCTCAGTACTGCTTGTCCTTGACACGAAGATGGCAGTAGTATTCACTGCAATAGATATTTTTCATACCATCGCCCAAAGAGTAGGCCTTAATGGACTGCTTGAAACAAAAGGCACTTGTGAACACGTGAACTCAAGTCTATGCCTTTCTACAGTATATAATCCCTGCTACTCCCAGATTTAAACAAAAATTCAATCCTGCAAACATAACCAGTACAAAAGAGGAACTTCTATATTGTTTGTTCATCTTGTAAAACCAAGGACATCAAAAATGTTAATTCACTGTTTTACAATGAATTGGGAATGGGAGAAGCTTGGGGGGGGGGGGGTTATACTGGTAGGGGAAGTAGCATGGCTGCTCCTGCCATGAGATTTTTAGGCTGCTGGAGCTATAGCAGTACTGTATATGGGGAGATGTCCTATTGCTTCAACTCATCTGTTGCTCTGATAATGTAACTGTGAGCCTACATCAGGGCAACTCCAATTCTAGTCTCTCACCACCCCTGCACACATACCTGGTACCCTCCAGTGTAACTCCTAGCACCTCCCACTCCAGCAGTGTGAGCAGTAAGACTCTGGGTCATATGGTGTGATTTTGAGGCAGAATGAAATACGTATTGCCAAAGAATAAAAAAGTTGGCATATTGTTTGCTATGCAAGTTACACCAATGACTCCTTACTACTAAAATGTATTTGCACAAGCGGAGATAGGGATGGAGGGGTTTAAGTAACAGAAAAACAAACACATTCTAAGTCCCAACCAAAACCTAAGCAAAACAACACACAATCCTCAAAAACTGGAGAATACAAAGGATTCTGCAGATACAAACACAGGTCTTTGATATTAAAATTTCTCCTCTTCTGTCCAAAAACATAAACTATAAGGACAAGAAATGAAAGCAGACTTAGTGAAAACAAGTCATGATTATAGGCAGATAAATTGCTAGTTATCAAAGACAGTTACATATACACTTGTTTACATATTGTTGGCATACACTAATAACTTGTTTTTAATGACACTCCATTTTGGAAAGGAGAAAAGATATTAAAGACTTTGATGTTTTCTGTGTATTTGTATTTTTGTGGACTTACAATTTCTACACTGTTGGATTTTTTTTAAACAAATAGGTGTAAAACAATGAAAGCAAAAAAAGTAGAATCACGTTATAGCAGAGTTATATGATAGGATTATTGAACTAAAGCATATGTTTACTTTCTAACCACAATAATCATTCATGATTGCTTATCTGATTCTCAGACCCGAGTCTTTTTATTTTTTTGTGTTTTGGTCACAGGGCAAGCCCAAAATGATTGAAAAGTCTGGCTGTGAATATATCTTTGAATGGAGCACTCCAGTTGTATGCCCTGATAAAGTGGATGTTTTGGGCTGTTCCGTGACTGATGAACAATTGCACTACTCTTTCAATCTGTCAAGCCTTTCAGGAAAATCTTATACGGTGGGTGATGTATTGCTTTGAGCTATAAGGAAGCTGCACCTTTGATATCATAGTTTGTCTGTCATGGAAAAGGAGGGGATAGCGATAATACATAGCTTGGTAGCAGAGTGCACCCCTTGGATCCTGCCGTGGCTGAGTTCACTTCCTTTACTTGACTTCTCTTGGTGGTGCACACCAACTAGGACAGTTTCTGGTTTCACTCCTCCTAACATGCAATTCAAGCTGGCAGGGCCAGTGGGGTTTCCACTTGTGGACATGACTAGTTTGCACCTGTTTTATTCTGAAAGCCTCCTAGATATAAGAACATTAGATGTGATTCGAGTTAGAGACACTTTCTGTGACGCTTCACAAGGTGGTCCTGCAGTATGGCATAATCTTTAGCTATAGGAGGGAAATCGCCAGGTTGGAGCATCCCCTGTTTTTTTTTTTTTCCTTAGTTGTAATGAGGCAAGTTTAGGGGAAACCCAAAAGTTTTTAGCAATGGTTATATGGGAGCAGCACTCATATAACTGCACTGATTTCTTGAAGCTGAGGTAGCAAGTAGCAATGAAAGTAAATCTGTCACCCAGGATAATTTTCCTTGTGCCTCCTCTTTCCCTCTAAGCAACTCTGAGAAACAAGATGGCAGTATTAGTCTGTCAGCATTCTGCTCCCAGTCTACTGAGCTTCAGCATATGTGGAAACATTTTGCCCTTTCTCATCCACCTGGTTCATAATTGAGTAATGGTGTGATACTTTTCTGCAATTCAGGTCCCTTCAGGTCTCCAGAGTTACCACGTAGGGGTGTGCTCTGGTGCCTCTGATGTTCCCCAAGGAAAATGTAGAGGCGCAGCTGTTTGCCTTGTCTCCAGCAACAAAGCAGCCTCTTTTGGCCATATAGGAAAAATGAAAATGGACTATCGGCATCAAGATGAAGCTGTCATTGTACAGTACAAAGGGGGTGACGTGTGCCCACCAGGTAAGGCTTCCAAAAGTTGCTGCCAAAGTATCATATGTCATGCCCTCCTTATCTAAACCTGCATCACTGCATATTCAGACATACAGCTGGTCTGATCCAAAGGCAAGGACCATCTTTTTGATGGGGGTAAACAGAAGAGGAATAAACTTCCAAAGATGCACATCTTCATAACGCTGAATGTCTGTTTATCTGCATCTTACAAGTGACATTTTAAAAGGTGACAAGGTGCATGTCGCAGGCTTGCACATCCGACTTTGGGCACAGCAAGGCCATGTGTGTGTGTGATCTTAGCCCGCCTCTCCTCTTTTTGGTGTGCAGTACAAGGGCTGGCTGGGTGATAAGGAGCCAGGGCCTGAGCAAAGAGCTGCTTGCTCACCGGTGCTCTTGTCCCCCTTCCTTTGCTGTGACTTGGAAGGCCACGGGAGGGCAGTCAAAAGCCACAGGATGGGTTGTTGCAGATTCTTCCCTTTCCTGATGATGGGCAGCCCTCAGCAAATGTGTATGGAAATAACCCGCTCTCAAAAAGATTGTTTGTTTGGGGCCATTTCTGTTCCATGAGAGCAGCCCACAGTGCCTGGACGGATTCTTCCCTTTTTCCTTACAGTGACAGAAATGGGCGAGCTTTGCGCGTCTTCCCTTTCCAACACAAGGGGCGACTTTATAATGAATGCATCAGGGAGCAACATGAACGGCCATGGTGCGCCACCACGGAGAATATGGATCGAGACAACAAGTGGGGCTTCTGTGGAAACGGTAAGCAAGGGTGTCAAAATATACTGCTGTCCTGGTGGGTTTTCAGTTTAGCCCAGTGGTTCCCAACTTTGGGTGCCCAGGTGGTCTTGGGCTACAACTCCCAGAAATCCTGGCCAGCACAGCTCGTGGTGAAGACCTCTGGAGTTTTGGTTCCAGAACATCTGAGGACTCAAGGGGGGAGGGCAGTGCAGCATCCCATCACGGGTAGTGTCAGAGCAAGTCGGTAACCGAATAGAATCTCTGCGGTTGGAAGGCTTACCCCTTTGGACCATAATTTCTAGAATTTCTTGATGGCATGGACGATACATGATAAATACAGATGGCAAATCAAACCTAAGTGTTTGCCCCCTGCAGTGATTCCTCTTGTGATGACAGACGTGCCTTCCTATTTCTTCCAGCATCAGGGCACCGGGAATCTACTATTATTTTCAAGTGCGATGAAAATGCTGGTTCTGGGAGCCCTCAGCTCTTGAGTGAGACGCTCGGCTGCTCCGTGACATTTGAGTGGAAAACACAAATTGTGTGTCCACCCAGAAAAATGGAATGCAAGTTTATTCAGAAACACAAAACCTATGATTTGAGAGTGCTCTCCTCTCTCACAGGATCATGGGTCTTTGCTGACAAGGACAGCTCGTGAGTTTGTTTTTGTTAACTCTGGTTGAGAACTCATTAAATGAGATGTTTACTCTGCTTCTCTATCTGTGGTCTTAATTCAGTACAGCACAAATAACAAGATGACATAGGGAAGGGCTACCATTTTTAAAAGGGGTTACCTGTGGATCAAAGCTGCTGCTGTCACTCATATTGCTGTTTTGCATGGCCCTGTATCATTGGAATGAATACCTTGGTGTGGTGCAAGAAGTTGCCTGGCAGAAAACAGCTCAGAGGAAGAGAAGAGTTTGTAGAACTACCCAAAGGTATATGGGTACAGAGGTATATGGGTGCAGAGAACAGAGGTTTAGAACACTTACTGACTATGGAATAAATAGAATGGTGGAAAATGCAGGATGCTTTGATCTGGAAAATATCCGTGGCTGAAACCCAGAAGTAAATTGCAACTAGAGTAGGCCCATTGAATCCATGGAAACTTGGCAAAAGCCCCTTTCTAAATTCAGTCGATTCAATGGTTCTGCTCTAATTATGAGTTACAATTGGATTTCACTCAGGGGTGCCTGCAGCTTAACATTCGGAGAATAGTTTTTGGTCAGGTTATTGGAGATTCTCCCAGTGTTCAAGGAAAAAATGGACAGGTGGTCTATCTCTAAGGTTTTTTTCCCTCACAAACAGTTTTATTCTTCTCTCACTTGAAAAACAAAAAGCAAAAAGCAAAGTGTTCTGCTTATATACCGCCCTTTAACACTTTAAGCACTCTCTGGGCGGTTTGCAATTTAATGATGCAGGCTACACATTGCCCCCCCCCAGCAAACTGGGTACTCATTTTACCAACCTCGGAAAGATGGAAGGCTGAGTCAACCATGAGCCTGCTACCTGGGATTGAACCCCAGGCTGTGAGCACAGTTTTAGCTGCAGTACAGGCATTTAACCACTGCACCATGAGGCTCTTGACTGCAATAGACCCTTTAGTTGTGAAGGTGTATTTCAGAGTGTATATGCAATGTCTACTGACATCTCCAGTCCAGAGAGGATGCTGAAGAACATTTATAGGATCAAGAATGATAGTGTATCAGTCCCTCTATAGAGGTCCTTCTGTATGAAAAGCAAAACAGAATAAATGGTATAACCTAAAAGCAGTTGTGCTGGTTTACTTAGTCTTCATAACTGACCTGGTTTGCAGGGTTTGCTGTTTACTGACTTTCCCCCATGTTAGCCTAGAGTGCTTGTAGTCCCTGAAGTTTGTATTTGTGGAAAAGCAGGGCCCAGATGCTTTCAATTAATGTCCCAGTTTCAGGCCTCTTCATGATGCAGCGCTGAGCTGTCTCTTTTCTTTTCCCAATTTGTAGTTATTACATGAATCTTTGCCAAAGAGTTCATGAAGGACCTCCTGGCTGCTCTGAACGGGCAAGCATTTGCCGGAAAAATCAAAACGGGGCTGTACAGGTTCTGGGATTGGTACATACACAGAAACTGAACGTGACAGGTACAGTAGGCCTTTTGGAGCCCTTCCCCTGAGAAATGAAATAAGGCAGTGAATGATCTGTAGAGGTCAGAGGTAGTGAATCTTTCATGTAAAAAGGAATGTGCATTTCATGAAGCTTGCTATTACTTTGTTGTTTCGTTCCACTCCAGATTATCTTTTTAACAAAGTAAAGAATATTAATATCTTCAGTACATAAATAACCATAGTTACAATCCAGTTCTGTTTTCATTGGGTGGTGTTTTGCTGGGCGGGTTTCACTGGACATGGAATCTCCCCAGTCCTTAATATCAAAACCTCTGCAGAAAGGCCATTAATGTGCTGAGAATTCTCTTTTTCACCCGAAAAGTCAAATATTGCTGAAGGAACTGGTTATGAAAGGATTGCTGTTAATCTCCAGAAACTAAGCTCATTAATTCAGTGACTTTATCCATGTGGCCCAGTATCAAGTCTGGACCACATGGATAGAGTGGTTTGATTGGTTTCTTAATTTTAAGTCAAAGGGATGGATATTGAGGAGAAAATTAGTTATGGTGGTATGTAACAAGATTTAGAATGTTAGTTCATTTCCAAACATTGTTTGCTATGCTTCCTGACACTTTCAAAAGCTTGCTTTGGAGCTGTTCTTTGGCTGTCGGTTTAGAAAAACCTGGTTCTTTGTTCCAGATGACAAAGTGCTTGTCAGTTACTCGAATGGTCATGAGTGTCAAAAGAAGAACAAGAAAGCAACAACCGTTATAGAACTGAAATGTGGAAAAACAGTTGGCATGCCAAAATTTGATAGGTAAGATAATTAGAATTGCAGCCATTCCCATTGGTGAAATAGACTTCTTCCTTCTTCAGCTTCCTTCATGTCTCTCAAAGCTTTCTCATGTATTATATATTTATTTAACTTGTATACCACCCAGTAGTATAGTGTGCCTTTTCTGGGAGATTAACATCCTACAGAGAAACACAAATAATCCAATAAATTAAAACAGTGAATGCACGATACAGTACAATGCATAGCCATTTGACCTTCTGAGCAGAGTATATTGCAAGTATTTGCAATTTTTTTTTCACAAGGAAGACAGAATTACCAGTTGTCTTCCACTATTAAAATCTGGTGATACTTTATGGCGTACCACTTGCCTAAGTGGAATGTGCGTCCACAATTTCTACAGAGTGACCAACAGCCTCCACAGTGATTCTCACTGTAAAGTGACACAAGGAAAACATGGTCATGTTAATATGACAAATATGCATTGAATTTGGATATTTTTATTGTGGCATGAAGACACAATAAACAGACATACTATTTTGAAACATGTATATGGTATTTTCCATCTATGAGACTATATTTTTATCTAAAATTGTTAGGCAATATTAAAAGTTTAAAATTGTTTTTTTAATTGTTTTTTATGATTGACCATTTTGTAAACCACCCCAGGTAGTGCAGTTTGCACAAGATGGTGGTATAGAAATATAAATAGATAGACAGACAGACAACAAATTGAGGGTCATCTTACTCATGGAAGTACGCCAAGGAGACAACCGTGCGGTTGTAATTTTATGTTGGGAAAGTGGTGTCATGTTATAGATGGAAAAATACAGTACTTGTTTTGTTTTCACTGCTTCTTCTCACAGATTGGATTGTCACTAAATTGGTTTGTCTTTAAACTGTGTCCTCCTTTCTTTTGATCATATACCACAGTGTTACACAACTTTCAGTTTGTTATGGATCGAAGTGGTGGTGGTGGGGTAAAAAGAAAGAAATATTTTATCAGGGAACAGTAACAATGCCGATTTTGCATAAGTCCCCCTTAGTTTCCTAGAACTCTGCAGCCTGTGATTTGCCATAATTAGTCACTGGGATTTAGAATAGCAATCGTCAAGCCTAATACAGCCTATTAAGGGCCCTTTTCCTTTCCGGAAATCTCTTGAAAAGACTTCTCCCGCTGGAAGCCTTGCAGTATTCTTCCTTCTTCACCTTTAGACAGGCAGCTGTTCTTGTGTGTACAGTCCATGCAACTCTTCCTTCTAGATTATACAGTTATGCCTCTGACAATTGTACAAACCAATCAATGAAAGGTGAGTGTTTAAAGGAGTCATGGTGCAATAAGAATTAAGAAGCACATCGCGGTTGTGCATCTACCATAAGAGTGGTGGGGGAGAAAACCATCTCTGTTGCTTCCTAAGTCATTAGCTTCTCTTGTCCGTCTCTATGCCATTTGTACTTGCTGCTGACAAATTTATAGCTCGCTTCTCAAATATTTTGTGTTAGGATTGATGAAGAAAACTGTGCCTATTACATAACATGGGAAACCCGGGCTGCTTGTGCTGTGAAACCCCAAGAAGTAAACATGAGGAATGGCACAATTATAAATCCAGTGACAGGAAAAATTTCAGTTTGGGTGACATTTACTACAGGTAAGTAATTTATCTCAGTTTATAACCAAACCATCTGAAAAGGAATGGCTTAACAAAGTTCTGTTATACAGCAGGCTCAAGAGACTGCTGGACTTTCAGAAAGGGACGAACAAACATGCTGAGTAGAACATCTCTTTGAAGGGTCAAGTGACAAATGTAGTTGATCAGAATCAAGATTTTGTAACGGCTCAGTAAATCTTGAGTCAGAAGGAAGGAACCAGAACCGACTTGTGCTACAGAGTTCAATGGAACCTATCTATAGTGGTTCACAATGGCTATGTGAAAAAAAAAATCCAGCATGTCCTAATTATATACCCTACCACCTGCCTAAAATGCAACTTTCTAATTAATATTACAATATTACTTCACCCCATTTAAAGAAGCAAATCTGTGAAACTGTAGCACCTTAGAAACTTGCAACAGAACACAACACAAGTTGCTTCATTTACCAGAATGCCTACAACTGACCAATTCTTCCATGCCATTGCCTGTCCTAATTGTAAAGTGAAGGAAATAAGAGTTCTGTGCAAGTAGCAGCACTTTGTATATGTGGTACAAGCTTCATACTGTGATTTAAAATGTGCTTTAACTAAAAGTACTGAATCTTTCATCTTTGCCTAGAAGAATACTTGAAACAAAGGGAAGAAGATAAGATGAACACATTTGATTTTAATAGTATCGCCATCATTATGTCAGTGATGGAGAAGGCATAATTCAACTGATCATATTGTTTAAAATCCAAAAGATAATCCCAGGGTGGCAATTATTTTTTTAATTTCACAATACATAGGAATATACAAATTAATTAAAGAAGTAGGGGCTACAGGATTCTGATTTATCTTTCCGACCTTCAAAAGCTGTAGTAGATAGACAAAGGGCAGATTTGGTGAGGTTGTGCAAATAGGCTATATATGAGTGTAATAACAAGTGGTAGTAAAAAAAAGCAGCCTAACTTACTTAGATATATGGGTCATTTGAAAATGCAAGCCAGTCCTGTTGGGTAGAAGGACTGATGTCATCATTTGCAATAGATTGCTACTAATTAAAGCATTTCAATATTTTAAAATTTTGGGATGCATGTGACTCACAATGGATGTGAAGTCATGTGTACCTCAAAATTTAATTGCAGTTTGCTGCCACCAGCAGCACTCCTTTTGTTATGCAGGCAGAGCAATATAACAGGGTGGTGGCCATCATGGATTAGTTGGAGGCAAGCTGTGGCAGCCCATCTGTTTGATGGAGCTAGACTTAAATTTATAAATAAATAACAAAGAAATAGTCTTTACAGGAAGAGATTCAGTTTTAAACTTCTCTTTTTGGTATTATTTGTGGTTAAATGTATTTATCACATGCCTCATTTTAATCCTCCTCTGTTTCAGATTGTACAATGTTTCTGGTGATCTTAGAGCAAATGGTGACACCTACATTTATGAGATTCAACTTTCTGCTATCACTCATTCCAACCACCAGGAGTGCATGGGAGCCAATATATGTCAGGTTAAAACATCAGAACCCCGTTTCCGGAGAATAGGATCTTCTAACACGGCTAAATATTATATTCAGGGTGAGTAACAATGTGTTCTAGTATCATAACAAATATGGTCATTAACCATATCCATGTCAAGAGGTAGATAGATAGATAGATAGATAGATAGATAGATAGATAGATAGATAGATAGATAGATAGATAGATAGATAGATATACTTTTTGTTGTTATTTTTGGGGGCAGTTAGTGCTTTCTGGGACGTTGCCTTCTTGTTTTCCAAGGGGCTTGCAACCCTTGTACGTAGCAGTGAAATAAAGTTGTCAAAACTTTCAGTGGGATTTCGCCGAGCTGCTTCCCTTCATGCCCACCACCCATCCTGTTACCAAAGTATTTCCAGTAACTCTCTTGGCTCCTTAAACAAGGGGAGACAGAAAGGTGCATGAATTCCATCTTTCATTCTCTGCTTGCAAAGGTAAGAATGGAGGAGCTCATTGTATGGGAGAGATTTCTAGTCTTTCTTGGCTCTCTGTTTCTGAGCAACACTCTAGGTCAGGGGTGTCCAAACTTTTTGCGAGGAGGGCCAGATTTGGTGAGGTGAAAATGTGGGGGGGGGGCTGACCATTCAGCCACATTTGGCCCCCAGGCTGGACTTTGGACAAGCCTCTAGGACATGCAAGGAGGCAGGGTGGATGCTACAGCAATGGAGCCAGGGAAGGTCAGGCTGGGTAGGTGGCTGGGGGGGATGGACAGAGGCAGGGAGGGCAGGCAAGGCATAAAACTGCGAGCTGACATCTCCATCCGGTATGGGTAGGGGCCAGCTGGCGGGGATGTGTGACAGGCTGACCTGGTGGGGAAAAGAGGCTGCAGGCCACTCAAAATTTGAAAATGGGCCACATTTGGCCCCCGGGCCTGACTCTGAACATGCCTGCTCTAGGTGTTTCAGATAGAGGGATGAATGTACAAACAAATCAATTTTCCTCATGTGCCTCCATTGCTCCACTTTTTTCCCCTTTCCAAGTAGGGATGGACAAAAGTAAGGAAGGGGAAGCAGGACACATGACAAAAATGATATATATACTGTGTGTCATTAATATATTTTCCTTTTGCCCCACTAAGCTGGGCAAGCGTAGGATTGGGAAAGTGTGCATGCAGTGCATGTACAGTACTGCTTTTCCCACTGGCTGGGGCAGATAAGATGGGAAATGTAAATAAATGAAGAACGCAGAATGAATCAATCTGTCACAAATTTAGCAGTTCCCTTTCTCATCACAAAGATGGAGATATGAGTGGCAAAAACAAAGACTGGCCCTCTCTCAGGTGCCCTCTTAGTAAAATGACATTCTGAGCAGGAGTGGAACTCAGCAAATGCATTTCTGCACAAGCATGCCTGGCCATAATATTACAGGGTACCCATCAACATTATGACTTAACAAATGAATTTCCATGTTTTACTTATGTAGTGAGTATTTTAGGTGTCAACAAGTGTTAACTGTGCATCTTTTTGAGTGCATGTTAGAAATTTATTATTTATTTATTTTTGAGTATTTTTACTCTGCCCTTCTCCTTGAAAAAGGACCCAAGACAGCTTACAGTAAGTAATCTGTTTCAAATTGCACCTGACACATTGGGTGAACAAAAAATAAAGGGTGTCATAATTCATTTCATGTCAAATGAAAGGGATTTCTAGGTCCTTTCCATTTTCTTGAAACAATTAAACCTGCTATTTTAGAAGCATTTCCTAGGCAGGATATAGGTTGAGGAGTTTGTTCAACATACAGTATATTATGAGTCTACCATTAATATTTAGTTTGATTTGGTTTTCTAAGCAGGTGTGATGATGTGACAGTGACTACTCTCTACTCCACCTTGGGTCCTTTTCCAAGGAGAAAGGCGGGGTAAAAATACTCTTAAATAAATTAATAACAGCCTGCTTTTATAGGTTTAGAACAATGATTCTCATATTTTTTTCAAGTCACAACCCCCCTTTTATAATAGCCAAATAACATGCAACACTCCCCTGTGCCACGTTTGCATAGAACAATCATTTTTAATAGGGTAAATTCATCCCTTCTCAGAAATTAGAGGCTTCTTTCTCCCCTGAAGGGCCTGTTCCTTATACATATGCATACACACTAATGTAAATATGCTGCTTTAAAAGGCAAAGGAAGACATTATTTAACAAGGGCAACAATACATCTCTAAGCTGACCTATGCACGTCCCCCCCCAGAAACATTTTGTGACCCCCAAATTGGGAAACATTGATCTAGAATATTCATAGGTAAGTTGTAGTGGCATTGCCATTTCCTATGAAATCATTTTAATATTTTCTTCTCTCCCCCACTAGATGATGATTTGGATGTTGTGTTCTCCTCTGACTCCACATGTGGCAGGGACAAAAAGAAATTTGTGTCCTCGACTATTTTCTTCCACTGCAGTCAGGAGGCTAAAGAAGGCATCCCTGCATTCCTTCACGAATCGTCAGATTGCCAGTACTTGTTCACATGGTACACATCGGCTGTCTGTCCACTGGTGTAAGTGATCCTTCTGAAAGCAAGTCTTCTCAGTTCTTTCCTTCTTGCCAGAAGAGACATGATTTCATCACAGAGGGCTATGTTGGAAATATCGCTTCGCTAACATTTAATAACCACACACAGAGTGGGTTCCATAGCAATAACCATCTTTAGGTCTGTTAGGTTTCAGGCAGCCACTTTTTTAGGAGTGCTACGATTGGCAGATAGCTCAACTATGAGAACAAAACTGCACTGATTACACCCTTAGTGTATGAACTAGAGCTGGCTGGATTGTTCAGTGAGTTAAGTACCCGGGTGGGGAGCCAAAGGTTGGGGGTTCAGTTTCCCACTATACATCCCAGAAGGGCCACCATACTATGTAGCCTTGGGCAAGCTGCTCAGTCCCAGGATGCCCCCAGAAGAAGGGAACAGCCAACCACTGTGGCATGCTCTTTACATAGAAAACCCTAAGAAAGGGTCACTATAAGTCAGAGTTGACTTGAAGGCATCAGTTATTTTTCTTATGAACTGTATACAGTAAGCAAGATTCATACTGCATTTCAGTCCAGATCTTTCCTGTCCAGGTGTCATGAGTTTTGGAGCTGGCCCTAGTGGTGTAATGTATTTTCTTAAGGAAGCTGTTTACTGCTAATCAGAAACATTTCTTAAAACCTAAAGTTCAAAACAAAAACACATTCAAACGTTTTTTTTTAAAAAAAGCAGTGAAACAAGAGTAGAAAAGTTCTAAAATTAGCAATGCTTAAAAATACAAATTGAGCAACATTTGTGAGAGGGAATGTGGTACCTAGAAGATAATAAAGTGGGTCCCTGGTGAGTTGTTTGACAAAGAGTGTTGCATAATTCAAGTGTCATTAATATAAAAGCCCCTCTTCTTTGTTGCCACAATGTAAATATTTAGATTCTGAACAAAGGGGATAGTCTTGAAAACGTAGGCCTCAGGTCAGGAATGATTCTAAAACTCAAAATCAACAACTTGAATTGGGCCAGAGGAGGAGTCTAAACAAATGTCCACTGTGTATTTCTCAGTCATGGCAAAAGATGTTCCTAAAAAGCTGTACCTCTTAAAAACCTAACTCAGCAACTGATGGTATGTACATCAGTTATATTTTCTGAACCATCTTTACAGAAAGTCCCATATCAGTACTGGACCAGTACTGATAAATTATTGTTCCGGAACAGTAATTTACCAGTGGAGTCGAATGAATCTATATAATGGACAACAAATGCTGCTATCCTTTGTAACTCACTAGTTAAAGGTTTTCAAGTCCTCTTTATTCTGGGTTTGTTGGGGTGGCCTGAGAAGGGTCCATCCACTTTGTGGGGGGTTTCTCATTCTGCCTGCCCACTGGTTCCCTCCAAAGAGGGCACACCTGAGGGCCAAGGGACGTGAGGAATTATGTGCAGAGGATTGCACTTCCATTTGTACAAGGAGGTTGTTTCTTCTGTCATCTGCAGAAGTGCTGAAATCACCAATGACAAAACGTACGAGGAAGATCATTTTCACAAAGGCCTTTCAGGAAGAAGCCAAGCAGTTGGTGCACTACTGAGTTTGCTCCTTGTGGTTCTTACAGCATGTCTAGTGATCCTCTTACTTTACAAGAAAGAAAGAAGGTAAGACGAGAACACAGGAATCGATATAGGGCTTAATTTTTCTTGTCATGATTTTCTGGTCTTTACTTGTACCCTGCCTCACAAGAATTTCAGTTGAAACTATATGAGATTTAGAGTACGTCTAGGCCAGCAAGGTTTGTGAGTGCCCTGCATTTAGAACAACATTGCAGATGTTGAGAAACACACACTGGTCCTATGCGATCACTGTTAGTCCAGATAGGTGACTATTTCTGCCCCAGCAGTTGTCACGCCCAAGCAACAACAGCAGTAGCACCAAATGTCTAGGTCAGTGGTGGTGAACCTTCAGCACTCCAGATGCTTTGGACCACAACTCCCAGAATTCCAAGCCTGTATTGCCAATGGCAGAGGACTGGGGGAGTTGTGGTCCAAAACGTCTGGAGTGCTGAAGGTTCACCACCACTGGTCTAAGTGATAATAGATGTTCTTTATGGAGTATTTTATTCCCTGAGTGAAATTATCCTGAAGTTATCTAATCTGAAGGCATCCTTTCATGCCAGGTACCTGATACCTCTGTCTTCCCATTCCAACGAACATGCTTTATTGTTGGAATCAAATATCTTTTTCCATTGCTGTACTGTCCAGTGACCTTCAGCACTTTCCTCAAAATCAGCCAATCCTACAGTGCCTTTCCTTGGTCCACCTGCCTCTCTTCTCCTTTCCTCCTGCTTTGTATTGCAGCCCATAACATGCAAATAGGAATGGTCCTTAAATACTCATCACTCCCTTGCAAGTTTTTCTCTTCTTACTTTTGGATAAAGATTCCCAGTGCACAGGGGCTGACATTGCACCGAATCTGCTCCTTCTGGTGTGCACTTTGGCCAAAAGGTTTGCGGCTTTCCTTTCTGACATAACAGTGTAAATGGGAGCTATCTATGCATCCACCTCTCAACTCTTGCTCTAATATCTGAAGTAGTGGTGGGACTGAAATTTATCAATGGAGTCCCAATATATCAATGCCTCTATAATTGGTATTTTATTCATAATATGTGAAACTAACTTTCTATTTTGTAGAGAAACGATGAAGCAAAAGATAGCCAATTGCTGTCGGAGAACATCAAATGTCTCTTACAAGTATACAAAGGTAATCATGACTCTGTGTAGACAAGTGTCTCAGAGCGTTTCCAGCCTTTTAAGTCCACGGGCATGCCTAATTGTCAAGGCTGCTTAAAAGCAGTAACACTTAATTCCACTTCAGCATGATGTACATGAGGTGCAGAGAACTTTGCTTTGCCCTCTTCCGAAAAGCTATTGTTACATAAAACTTAATTGTTCATCAGGTCCTGTTAGTCAGATCTCCCGGTTAATTCCTCCTGGTTATCCAAGTTTGAGAACAATTTTAGTAGTTTTTCTGTCTGAGCTTCATATTTCAGGAAGGCAAGAAAATGCTCAGAACGTTTGTGTATCTAATACAGTTGTGTGAGAGTGAATTTAAGCCAAATCTAGGTATGTTACTTATTTTCCCCCAAGCGTTATCAAATGGAGAAAGAGGAGCTTAGTAGCAAGAAAGAAACATAGAGGAGTATGAAGGTCTAGGCCTAGGAGGATAGAGCGGGGGAGGGTTGCCTGCCAAAAGAGTGAGCACAACTTTGGATTTAACCCATGGTTGTTAAGCAAACTTAACTAGTAGACATTACCATCGGAGGAAAATTTTGAAGAATATTTCATGAAGAAACTTACCTTTGAGCTAGGCATTCTTCTGAGTGGCTGGAGGACAGGTTTGATGGACTCAGAGCTAGCTTTCTGTCCCTAAAATGTGGTGTGTGTGTGTGTGTGTGTGTGTGTGTGTGTGTGTGTGTGTGTGTGTGTGTGTGTGTGTGTGTGTGTGTGTGTGTGTGTGAGAGAGAGAGAGAGAGTACATAGATCGCCAAAAATACCAAAACCAAACAAAATAGAATGTAGTAGAACTAAACTTAAAGCTGGCAGAAACTCACTTCTATTTTTGAAAATATGGTTTATTATTATTATTATTATTATTATTATTATTATTATTATTATTATTATTATTATTATTATTATTATTGCTGCTTTCTTGTATTTTGGGATGGAGCAGAGGAAAAGGGGATAACCTACATAAAAGATACTTCAGTCCTCCTGAAATGTCTGTGAGCAGCAATTTACCTTTTCATGTGAGGCAATATTTTTCTACTAGGGATTTTCCAAAGGGGGCTGAGGGACAAAGAGCTTACACAACTTTCTTTATACTTCTTAATAGTTGCTGCCTTTTGTTTTAGCTAAAATTATTTCAGATAAACCTTTGAATATTGTGAAAAAAATGCCAGTAAGAAAAAGAAAAATAACAATCATTTGCAGGATGCTGTGTCCTCACGAATGGGATCCGTTGTTCATATATACCAGTGTTGTCTGTTCTGATTACCAACAGTTCTCTGGGGTTTGGGGGACAAAACTTTTCCCAACATTAGTTCCATATTGCCACTTTTTTTAAAAAAAAATGGAGATTGGAGGGACTGAACTTGCAATCACCGGCATAAAAACATTTGCAGTACCATTAAGCTGTAGTTTCTCTCTAAGATGAGGTCTGTCCTGGACAGATTTAAAGTGGCCGTGGGAATGCCCTTAAATGCTGTTTACTAATTATGCCCTCTTGAACATAACAGATAAATACTGAGGAAGTAAATGAACATGAAACAGAGTGGCTCATGGAAGAAATTTCTGCACCCAATCAGAAGTCTGAAAATGAAGGGCAAGAAAACGGTCATATAACACGCAAAGCAGTGAGGTCAGAGGCCCTGACATCCCTTCATGTTGACGACATGGACAGTGAGGACGAAGTTCTAACGATTCCAGAAGTGAAGATTCATTCAGCTCGAGACGTCCACTCCAGAGGCCTGGACACAAGCAGGCTTCATCACAACAAGTCTCTTAATCATTCAAGTGGTGATAAGGCAAGGCTGCTCAACGGCAGCAGGAATAGCAAAGGCAGTGCCGTTTTTGGCCAACGGAATGCACAGAACTCAACAAACACTGCATCATTTCATGATGATAGCGATGAGGACTTGTTGAACGTTTAAAACCTCTCTTGTGCCTGGTCAAAATTCCATGTGTACATATATATATATATATATATTACGATGGGACAACAAAACACTTCCAACCAAATATGAGGACTTGAGCTTCAGATGCCTTTTGTGAGGCAATGCTTTCAAAGGGAAAATGGGGGGGAAGAAGGGTCGATCCTTGCTGTTTACAATGATTTATTTAATGATTACTGGATTTCTAGCATCCAGCGAACTTGACTGGTAATGATTCTCCTTCAGACAGAATTCTCATTCTTCCCCTTTCTGTAGATTGCGGAGGCTACATAATGCTTCCCAAGGGTACGATCAAATCTGGATGAAGTCCTCTCAGCGTGAAGATGAGATTTGCATTTTAACACTCTCCTTTGTATTTATTGTTCTCCCGACTCAGGTCCACGGAAATAATAAAAGGCAACGTTCTTCCTGCAGGCAGGGTATTTGTTTGACAGATTCACCCGTTACAAGCACTGGAGATGAAGGGGTTCTCTGTATGTATGTTTGCTAGGTTGCTTTGTGGTACGTTTTGGAAACTGGTCTGTTTAAACTTGCCTGTGCATTTGATTCCTGTATCCTAACTTAAAACAGCTTGTTCTAGTTTGAAAAGTGTTTTTACTGGAAGGTATGACTCTTTATAGCTTTATCCTTGGGGGACAATGGCTGTTCTTTGCATGACGTTTCATTTTTGGTACCAATTGTGTGAAGTCTTTCATCAGCATTGGCCGAACTGTTGATGAAACACACCAGAACTCTCCTTTAATGTTGGCTGAGCTAATGAGAGGGTGGCGCTCCCCCCCCCGATGACCTCCTGTCTCTTAAGAGTTGCTCTGAACGCAAAGGTTCTGTCCCAGCTCTTTCTCTCCAAATGTTCTATGAAGCGGAGCAATCCTTTCCCTTTGTGATGAGGGTGTGTGTGGATTCTGGCCTGCTACAGAGCCATAAAAAAAAGGGGGGGGACAAAAACTGCCGTAAAGCCAGAGGCCCACTGAAGACTTCCTTGCACAGATACGGACTCTCTAACCATTACATGCCGGAGTCCTGGTGTTTCAACCAGATCTTTGGCAGGACTGAACACCTGGTCCACAACACTTGACACCTGCGGAGTGGTTTGTAAAAGGCCCACAGGCAAAGAGTGCATTTCTGCAGACAATGCACCCTTCCTTGGGCTGGTCAAATGTTCTTCCTTCTTCATACAATTTCCTGTTCACACTGGTTTCCTTAAGGTTGATTTCCACTTAGGAATCAGATTTAATGTTACAAAGTGTTCAACCAATTTCAATAAAATCAAAATGCTGTTTCTCTAGGAATCTGTAAGTGGTACATAAGTGTTGAATAAATTTAAATATGTTTTACAAATATTTTTTACCCAAAAGGAACTGCAGTGATTCTGTATGAAGAACAAATTGGTTACCCCTCTCCATTACTGAACAATTTATCATTTATTCCTAAATCATTCTTTGGAGGATAACCTCCGCAAACCTGCACCTCAAGGCAGACTAGGGAGCCTTCAGATGGTCATGAACAACTACTTCCACCATTCCTTCCACTTGGGTCAGGCATTCAGAGACTGATTGGAATTAGGATTAAACATCATCTGGAGGGTCCCAAATTCCTTAGCCCTGCTTTAAGATGAATGCATGCTAATTGTATCTTACAGCGATTCTTCCATTTATACAAACTATTTCTTACTCCATTTCATGTAGAAAAGAGATTTCAGTCCTACGTGACAGACATTACAATAGGCATTTTACTCATAAAAATAAGAACTTCTTGGTACAAAGTACAGTATTTATCTGGAAGCTTCAGAAGTCAGGGTCTAGACAGATCACTATTTATATTTGTATTACACTTAGTCACAGGAAGCATAGGATATGTTGAGTGTGTTTCCTGGGTGTCCCACTTTAATAAAAAGGAAAAGTAGACTTTTTTTTTCTGGGTAAAATTTGAATTTTATGCCTTTTTTTCCAATTAAAAAAAATCTCATTTTTCTTTTTTAGTCACGATTCCCGGCAAGCCTTCATCCTCAGCCAAATTTAATTTGAAAAAATATGCAAAATTAAGAACTGTGAGGCAACATGCAGAAAAGTGACTTCCTTAAGCATCAGTATGAGCCACAGCACTGCATGACTCATACTGATGCTTAAAAGTTACCTCCATATCCTTTGTCTCAAAGAATGTGGCTGACTAGATTTCCATTTCAGACTTGACCTGCAGTCAGGAAGGCTCTCTACTGAAGGCCATTTCTACCATCCTCAAATCTTTTAGATATACAGTATACATTCCTGTTCTCATTGCACAACAGTCCAGAAAACACTTGAGATACTTTGTACAGCTCCGTTCACTACCAATACAAGTTTCTCCCCTTCAGTGTAGCAAGAAGAGCATGTATATTACAAAATCAATGAGCTTTGTGGGGGTTTATCTCTGACTTCAAGGCAACTGTCTATATTTAGATGACATATTTCAGGACGCTCTCTCTGATATTCTGAGAATCCGGTATTCTTTCACCAACAAGATTATCAGTTATACTGGCCCAAAGTTTCTGGAAGTTCTTGTTGAAAAAAGTAACTGTAAGCTCTAGTGCAGGGGTCCTCAACCTAAGGCCCCGGGGCCGAATCCGGGACCCCGGGACCAATTGCAACCCCCACCTACCCCTGCTTTGTGAGCAAGCCAGCCTCCACAGCTGCTTCTATTGCTGAGGCAGTTCAAAGCAGTGGGCTATATTGCTTCTCCCACTCCCCCCAACTACCACCCAGATGATCAGCATGCTGGCTAGGGGGGCATTCAGAGTGGGAGGGTTACGGCAAGGTCCCCCGCTCCCCCCACCCACTGTGGTCCAGCCCCCAGTGGTGCCTGGGGCGTGGTGGACCGGCCCACTGTTTGAAAACTTTGAGGACCCCTGCTCTAGTGTATAGTTCCTCATCCAAAGAAAACTAAAATGATTAATCCTGGCCCTTGTAGTCCAAATTGTGTGCTACAGTAAAAGCATAGCATGTGCAGGTTCGTTTCCTTTTGTAGTACTCCAGTGGTTCTCAACCTTCCTAATGCCGCAACCCTTTAATCCAGTTCCTCATGTGGTGACCCCTTGCACTGCTTGGAAGAGGCCACAAGCCCCCTTTGGCAGAACTTCCCTCTATTGGCACCCTCAGCCGATTGCAGCCTCTGGTGCCATTGACTGACATCCCCTCCAACCTATCAAGCTGCAACTCACTCTTCTCCCCCTCCTCCTCCAGACCCAAGTTGTTTGTGCCTTTCTCTTCACTGGCTCATGGCGACCCCTGGGAAATGGTCGTTCAACCCCCGAAGGGGTCCTGACCCCCCAGGTTAGGAACCACTGTATTACTCCTGTGTTGGCATTCTACAAAGGCTAAGGAAAGCTTAAACCTGTGACTACTATACATTTTCTCCTTTGAATTTGTCTTCTTACCATGTGGAGTCTGAAAGGAAGATAACTTCAGTTGGCATGAATGGATGAATTGGAGGGGGGATGGCTGTGAGGAAAGTTAACATGCATGGTGGTCCTGATTTCGAGCCAGCCTCCTTTCTACACAAACATGTTTGCAACATAACAACAGATGACAGATTTGGGATTACTAAAAGCAGAAGTGAACATAACAGATTATCTGTTTGTTAGAATAATGAATTCCTTAACTACTGAATTCATCTGAGCATACAAATGCATCCTTTTCCATTTCCCATAGGTTGCACCTTAGCTTGCTGTGTTTCACAGTGGGAGGAAAACATACGATTCTTTGAAATCTGATTTCTCACACATAAATTCTGCCTCAGTCACAACTTACCCTATGCTTTCTCCTCTAGTCACATGCTGTCTATAGCATCTGTATCTGTCCTTTCTCAGTAGCTTATGAGGGACAGCAATAGTTCCTAGTATATATTCCCGGTTCCTGCTGTGAAACTGTTAATCATTACTTTCCAGCCACAATATGCTACCTGCAATTCTACAGTTTCTCGTTCCTTGTTGGAAATATGATGATGGTTCTTACTGTTCACAGTCTTAAGTTTTGATAGTCTTTCATTTACAGGCACATGGTTTGGGTGGCCATTCACCATATGTCCTTGTTGCCCCCCAAAATATGTTCTTACCCATAATGTAATACAGTATTTCCAAGCCTTGGGGAGGAGAAAAGGTGGGTCTTGCCCTTCAAATAGTAGCACCAGCAGAGGACTGCAGCTACACTGCCAGCCTGGCATCAGCATCATCCCAAGATGTTTTACTGGCAGAGGCAGAGGACAAGATAGCAGAACTCCCATCTGATGTTCAAAGGTGTTGGCAGTTGCGTCTTCCTTCCCTATTGAAGATGAGGAAGCACCATCCACAACATCCAAAGGCAAGAGGCTGCCTGGTGGATTTTAGATAAGCCTCACATGGTACAGAACTCTCTTCTCCAATACTAGGCTACCGCTTCATATCTGTTGAGGTCTGAGGCAACCGTGAGGCTAGCACCATGTTGGCACATGAAGAAAATTCCTTCTCACATTAACCATGATCTTCCTTTTAGTGGCCAACCTTCTGAGGATAAACAGAAAGATACAGTGTGGCTTCTCAGTGATGGGACACAAACCAAGGAACTTCTTGTTAGCTTTGCCAAGTGCAACCACAGCGCTCTTTTGTCACGACAGGAAATCTGTACTATGCTACCAGTTTTATTTGCCTTTTATGAACTTTGTTCCTCCTTTTTTTAATGGATATTTCCTGCCTAGTCTTAAAAGTCCTCTTCACCTTTGATCCAAAAGCAATTCATAGCATGTGTAAATGTCGTATGTCTGAATGGCATACTCCTGTGGTCAAAATGTTGGCTGAAGATCATTACTATTTTTGACATCTGACCATTTGGAATGCATCCTATACTGCATCTTGAAATCACTACAGGCCCTTGTCCTTTCTGGGTTGTGGATATGCTTGATACAGATGTATTAACATCAGACACAGAAAGGACTTTACTCCAGTACATGTTGCTGTGTCTTTACTGAGGTAGTGGGAACATAAATTACTAGCTGGCATTGGAGAAAAGACTACATGAGAATTAGAACTGTACTCTGTAATAACTTGTCTCAGAGAGTTAGAATAGTCCAGGTGCTGAATGACATTTTGACCTCCTTGTTAATGTACAATAAAGCTTTTGTAAATCCCAGTTAAGTGGTAGTGTAGTGCACATTTGGTCAAGTATGGATTCTGCTTGACCTTCAAATCCAGGGTTTAGCTACTATATCCAATCTATGTAAAGGAAAAGGAAGTTAAGTGGAATTAGGTCTAAGTAAACCCCAGAGCCTCCCAGTGGAAGCCTTTCTTCCAGATGGGCCACATCTAGTTGTCTGTATGTCTCTCTCAGAATGAAGAATTATGGATTGTGAAGTCCACAAATTTCCCAACCTTAATGATGGCAAAACTAAGCATGAGGATTTTGGCCAATAACTACTCTACCGACATGGGAACCCCTTCTACAGATTCATAAAATCTGAAGATCCTGCAAGGTGTTTGTCAGGCAGAACTGCTAGAATGGAGAATTATGGGATTTGTAGTACAAAAATTAAAAACAAATATCATCCCTCATAACACCAAAAGAGTACATTTTGGAGACAAACCACCAGCGTTTCAATTTTATCTATCTATATTGGAATTTGTGTCAATATTTTGCTGAGATTTGGGTCAGTATTTTATCAAATTCACCCCGTTTCTCCTCAACCCCAAACAGGTGATTCAATGTCAAGTGAATAAAATAGGTACACGAAAAATGATACAGATTAATTATAACAAATGTTTAAAAAATATTATGGCAGCTCCTTCCTAAATTAAATGCTTCTTTTTACAACAGTCCAGCTTAACTGTGAACAGTTCAACTAAATAAGGTATTTTTTGCCTAGGGATGCCAGAGTCTTAACTGGAGGACCAGAGAGTAACTGGAGTGTTGATGCATACTAGGGATGGGCAGGAACCGAAAAATGAAATGCTGTTTTGTCATTTTGTTACATAATGAAATGAAACAAAATGAAATGAGGAAGCAGCATTTTGTTACAGATGAAACGAAACTGTCGTTTTTCCATTGAAATGAACTGTTTCGTTCCATCATTTTCAG
Source organism: Phrynocephalus forsythii (assembly GCA_029282475.1). Classification (NCBI taxonomy): domain Eukaryota; kingdom Metazoa; phylum Chordata; class Lepidosauria; order Squamata; family Agamidae; genus Phrynocephalus; species Phrynocephalus forsythii. The sequence goes on from JAPFRF010000002.1 coordinate 82,894,546, forward strand.
GCTTCTGCCGAGCTGTCAATGGCTGAAGCCCTTTAAAACTGGCCCAGTCTGTACCACGGGGCCCTCTGGTACTGACTGGGCCAGGTGTAAAGGGCTCCAGCCATTGATAGCTTGGCAGCAGCCCTCAGAAAATGGTCGGGTAGGGAGCACGATCCTGCGGAACTCCCTACCTGACGGTACCGAATGGGCCAGTTTAAAGGGCGTCAGCCATTGACAGCTCAGCAGAAACCCTCAGAAAATGGTGCGGAGGGCAGTGCAATCGGGAACTGCCCTGAATCCCCACCATTTTCTGAGGGCTCCTGCCGCTTGTCCCCCTGGTGCTGACTGGGCCAGGTTTAAAGGGCTCCAGCCATTAACAGCTCAGCAGGAGCCCTTTAGAAATGGCTCCTGGAGTCCCAGGCACCAAATCTAGTGCTTCTAGGACCCAGGATAGCCATTTCATTTCATAAAAAAAAATTAAAAATTCATAAAAAATGAAATGAAACAAAACGGGCTGAGCACAAAACAAAACAGAACATTATTTTTTCATTTCATGACCATCCCTAATGCATACTAAATTTCTTAAGTAGTTAATATATTGTTTAGTTGGATTTGTGTGATTCACTAGGAGCCCATTTTTACTGTGTTTATGGCTATATTTTAATGCTGTGTCACCCTGTGTAGCAACGCTTCAAAATTGTAAAGATGGGTTACAAATGGCACCAATTAAATATACATTAACCAGCCATGAACTTTCATGACAGTCAGTTCTTGAGTTATTCATTAGCCTTCTGCTTCCATCTTGGTAGTTACCTATTTGAAAAGCTCGGCTCGGAAAAGAACACATTTGGAATCAGGCCACTGATTTTTTTGTGAATGCCTGAAGTGACAGATTCCTGGTAATTACCTCCATTTTGTCCATCTGTAGCAGAAGTCCAGTAAAAGAGAAGACCATGTTTGATAGCAAGGATTGTCAACCTCAGTGGGCCAGACAGCCCAGCTTTCTGTTCCAGGGATCTTCCAGCAAATGTATGGGCTGTCAAAATTGTGGGGGGAAATGAGAGGCTAGAGTCCTCAAATGCAGTTCTATTGGTAGAAAATGAGTATTTGAGGGGAGGTGGGGGTAGGGTAAAACACTGCAGGGAGGCCCCGTTCTTCTGTGAAAAGCCATATCAAAGGGAGTAGAAACACTGATGCTGCAGGGAGCCATGAAAATAACCTTGGAAAATTAGGAATGACCCCTGGGCATCACTTTGCCCATTCCTTTGAGCTATGCTTGTTTCTGAGCAGCCCCATCGGATGGGAACATACAAATGAAGGTGAGGGGCAATGTTTCCATCTACTTGGTTCCCAACCTTCCTAATGCAGCGACCCTTTAATACAGTTTCTCATGTTTTGGTGACCCCTTGCCCTGCTTGGAAGAGGCCACAAGCCCCCCTTGGCAGGCCATTGCCGCAGAGAACTTCTCTTTCAGGCACCCTCAGCCAATCACAGTCTACGGTGCCATTGACTGACATCCCCTCCAACCTATCAAGCTGTAACTCACTCTTCCCCCTTTCCTTCCCCTCCTCCTTCAGACACAAGCCATTTGTGCCTTTTTCTTCACTGGCTCATGGCGACCCCTGTGAAATGGCTGTTCAATAGAATAGAATAGAATGGAATTTTTTTGTCATTGTATAAAACTAGAACAAGATTAAAAAGTGCCATCCAGTCAGCTCATTCACACACCCCAGTATAAAAATCCAAGACATAAACTCTACCATTTAAGAACAAAACATCCAGACACATACTCCTACATTCACACGCAGAACATCACTTGTACTCATTTAAAACTGACATAAAAACCAAACATACCCACACAGCCCTACACTCTTTCACCTGACAGCATTCATACCCAATACATAAAAGCTACGATTAAAAAAAAAACAGCCATACACAACCCCCATACAATATACATATGTTACACATTCAACACTGATATTACCCATCAACTTTAATTTTAACAGAATTTAGCATGGTTACTGCTATTGGGTAAAAACTATTTCTGAATCCCAGCCCCCAGGTTGGGAACCACTGATCTACTTGCCATATTTATTTATTTATTTATTTTTATACCGCCTATCTTCCAAGGGAACTCCGGGCAGTTAACAGCACCAATCAATCAATAATCAAATATGCGGAGGGAGACTTTATCTGGAAGATCAAGTCCTGTGGAACATTATTTGTGTGAAGTGCCTGCTGGAAGAAGGATGGGGGGGCATTTTGGCTGCCCCCTTCCCCAAACTCCATCCCACATTCCCTAGAAATTCATTGTAGGTTTCAGAGCTCTGCAGAACACTATGGCAATTCTAGAAATCTGAAGGAGAAATTACTAAACATTCTCCCCTTCTGCTGGGTCAAGCATTCTTCATATGCAGAAACACAAGGATACAGTATTTTTAAAATGTTTTCCAGTAGCATGCACTTGTTTAACTAAAGCCATTGTTTTGCCTTGACCTTTAATAGCTGGTGCAAGCCAAGACAGTCTTTTAAATACAAACCAGTTCAGGAGAAGTTTTAGCCTTCACTTTTCATTCTGCTGATGGAACAATATAATGTCGACTGGCTTTGGGGGGTCTTGGGGCAGAGAAATGGGTTGTGATGTGGGACACAAACTAGGTTCCCATCACAGACATGGATGTCATTGTGGCAGATTTAAACCAGCCCCACACCATCTATGGATACCCATGAGTGCACCTTTCAGCTTGCCACTATCAGTCCCATAAGAAATGTATGGCAGAAATTATCCGGTAGGAAAATCATGTGCCTCCCCTCATGATCGTGGGTGGTCCAGCTTCCAGAAACAGAGATGTGGAGCGCCTAGAGATGCATTTCCATCAGGAATCTCTGTAATACTCTCTCTTTCTCTCCCTGTCTCAGTGATGGGCATTTCCAAGCCTTGGAAAAAAAAAACTTCTTTTTTAGTGAACAGCCCTTACAATTTTTTTCTAGGCTCTTTTCCCTAGTATATTATTAGTCACGGGGGAGGGGCAGCATGTGAGGGAAAGTCCCATAGACCCCCCTCAACAGATGGCACACAGCTTGTTTATGACGAAGGAGTTCCAATGTCCATGGCCAGACATATTTACCTGGGGGGAGGGAGGCAGTGGCTTGTCTTATTAACACAGTTTTGTCCCAAACTAACCTTTCTGAAAACATTTGTAACCTTTGCCTTATATGTGCATGTCTGCCCCCAGAGTCCTAAATGCTGGACTAAATCTCACCAGAAACAAGTCAGTGAAAAAGTGGTAGTTTGTGACAACTTAGCAATCATCTCGACTTGTTGCAGCCATTAAGGATAGTTTTTACCCCCCTCAGACTAGCCTTTTCCCAAGAAAACTTATATAAAAGTTGCAATAGGTGACTTAATAATTTGTAAAGTAACTTGTTGGCTTTCGGTCAAATGTCTTGCTATTTAAGCTTATCTACTCCCAGAACAATTAAGCACTGAGTGGAGAACAGCAGACATAACCCCAAAATGCCAGACTTTGATGGCATTTTAGAGCACATCGGGGAATTTGACCTGTTCCAGAAAAGAGCCTTTTTCCTCACCTGCCTCCTTTCTGTTGCCTTTGCCCCAGTCTATGTCGGAGTTGTTTTCCTAGGTTTTACACCGAAGCACCGTTGCTTGAGTCCTGGAGTTGCAGAAATAAGCAGCAGGTGTGGCTGGACTCTGGAAGAAGAACTGAATCACACTGTCCCAAAAGGAGATCTTTTCACCCAGCAATGCATGAGATACAATGTGGATTGGAACACAACTGAAGTGAATTGTACGAACCCATTGGAAGCCTTCAGTGGTGACCAGAATGGCAGCATCTCTCTTACCTCCTGCCAAGATGGCTGGCTTTATGATTCTTCCATACAGTCCATTGTGAGTGAGGTAAGGACAAGCAGGAGTATTTCTTATATTTTACCTCAGAATCTAGTAAACAGCTTAAAGCAGCAGAAGAAAGAAGGGTGTGGGTTGTTATTGTGTATTTAAAAGTGGCGCTCGGGGACCCAAGAGCACTGTTCAACATCATATAAAATGGTTCAGACTCCTGCTTTTAAAAAGCAAAGCTATATATTAAATACTCTATATCAAAAAGCCAGAGAGAAATCAGTCTTAGTTAGAATCTGCTTCTTACTGATGAAAACTGATACATTCTGGACAAGAAATGTGTTCCACAGAAAGACATTAAAAACAAATATGAAGCCAGTTGTAAGAAAACCAAAAAGTTTCATAAGTCAAAGATGGGGAATCTCTTGTAGTCCAAGCGTCCAAATACATTTCAATTTATCTCTTGGAAGGCACATTCCAGGGATCGATTGGGAACAAGGGCAAAAGGCTGGCACCTTCATATTTCTTCATATTTTATTTGTTTATTTTAAAATATTTTCACCCCACCTTTCTCCTTTAAAAAAGGTCCCAATGCAGCTTACATAATATAAAAGAGAACAGTTAAAAGCAAGCAAGCAAACAAACAAACAAACAAACAAACAAACAAACAAACAAACCCTTAAAGCTACAGAAGAGAAATTTCAACCTTTGGAGTAGAGATAAATTCTGGGCAACCGGGTAGAAACCACCAAATGACAGTGCCATGGGGAAGGAAGCATGAACGTTCTGGGGGCCCACAGAGGGCCATGTTGGGAACTAGATTCAGCACTGAGGCCAGAGAAATACTACATCCCTAGTTTAGGTAAACTTTATTTTCCAAGTCAACCAGCCATTAATGCTGCAAAAGCCCATTTCCCATATATTTTATTTAGCAACAGGGTTCAACATAAATCCCTGGACCTTATGCGCTTTGGGAATGCCACTGGATTTGGAGCTTTATTTAATTTAATTAATTTCACGTTGTTTAAATTATTTATAGGCTGCTTTTCTCCCCATAGGGGACCCAAGGGTGGATAGAGCTGCTAGATTTATTCAGAAACTACTAGATTTCCATCAACTTTAAAGAAACGAATGCAAAATTAGTTATTTCTTTAAACAAATGAAGTCTGTTACCTTGTCACCCACTTTGAGTGTCAATATATACTTATGTATCAATGAATTATCACAATTAGAAAGCTGTTATGTTCAGAAGTTTTTAACCTTCCTATAATGGGAACAGTTTTCTCAGTTTAAATAATAGTTTCTACAAGTTACCCATTATCCCTTTTAAAAACCTGCCATGGTCACAGTCCTAGGAACTCAAGACTTTAAGTTCCCAGAATCACTTTAGTATAGTAAGTTAAGAGCAGTGTTCAAAATTAAACTGGGAGGGAATCCATGGAGGCAATGGCTGGTGGAACTTCTTTTTTTATCATTATCAAGTTCCGAAGAGAAACTCCACTTCTTGAAAGCATACCTCCTTCCCTCTGGATTCCAATGTCAATCTTCCAGATTCCAATGTCAATCTTTCTAAACCTTCTTATGTTAAGAAAATATAGTTCAAGTCAGGTTGACATTCCTTGCTCGACCTGTTGACTCTTGTTCCTGTGACCAACAGAGAAGAGATTTCCATGGCTTTGGGCACTTGAAGCCAAGTATCTGTGCTGGCAAAAAGGGAAGAAGAAAATAGTTGCCACTGCCCTTTCTGTGGCTGGCTGAAAAAACAAGTTTGGTCCCCCTCTTGTCTTGATATATCCTGGAAGGCTGGAAGTGCAGCTCCCTAAGCCTCTAGCTGGTGTCAGAAAATGAATGTACTTTTCCGGTTCTCTCCAGTCTTAGGGCCACTCCAGGTGTCACTAAGAGGAATTGGGACATATTTAAAATGCTGTTATCTGAGGTGGAATCCATTTCTCTCTCACACACGTGAGCAATCCTTCCATTCATGTGAAAGATGTTTCTTCTGGCATAAATAATCAGGAATGTTCCCAATGGCCTTGAATGAACTGCAACCCTAGCGCTGTCAGAAAGGGGCAGATCGGCTTGGAAAAGGGGTGGGGTGGATCACACTTACTTAAAACAGTGGTTGCCAAAATGAAAGGGGAAACCAAACTGTGCCAAAAGTACATCAAGTAGCAAGTTATATGATCCTCTGATTGCCCCTTCTGCCCCAGAACATCTTCTGAACAAGTAAAAAGTTACCCTAGCAAGCATAATTAGAAGCCCTGTCCAAGCCTTGCCATTAAGTATGACGTAAGTATGATGGGGTGTGGTGGCTCAGTGGACTAAGGCTCCGAAAACTGTTGACTTCAAAGTCAGCAGCTTGGCAGTTCGAATCCCGGGTGCCACGCAGTGAGCTGAGCTCCCGGTGTTCACTCCAGCTCCTGCCAACCTAGCAGTTCGAAAGAATGTAAAAATGCAAGTAGATAAATAGGGACCCCTGTAAAAAGTGGGAAGGTAAATCAGTGTTTCCTTGCAGCCATGCCGGCCACATGGCCATGGACTTGCACAACACTGGCTCTTCCGGCTTGAAGACGGAGATGAGCACCGCCCCTAGAGTCGGACACGACTAGCACACATGTGCGGGGGGAACCTTTAGCTTTACCTTTTTTAAGTATGATGAAGTATGACCGAGGGGAGTGCACAACTCCATGTCCCTGATCAAAATGAAAATAAAAGAGGGAGTTCTAGACTGCCGTCTCCACATTAAGACTGTCATTGTCTCAGGTTGACCTACCATGCAGGCTCTTAGGAGGATAAGAGTGAAGAAACCAGAGCCAGGTATACTGCCTTGACCGCCTTTGAGGAAAGAAGGAATAAAAAATGGAGAATATAAATCAGTGGTTCTCAACCTGTGGGTCCCCAGATGTTCCTGGACAGCAACTCCCAGAAGCCTCCACCACTTGCTGTGCTGGAAGGGGTTTCTGGGAGTTGCAGTTCAGGAACATCTCGGAAGCCACAGGTTGAGAGCCACTGAAATAAATGAACAACAAGTGTATATGCTTTGTGTGAGAGCCATTATGATATAGTGGATAGAGTGGCAGGCTATGAAGCAGGAGACCAGGGTCCAATCCTTCTTTGGCCACAGAAGCACATTGTAGGAGGGGGTGGTATTGGTGAAACCACTCCTTAAATATCTCTCATACCTTGAAAAAAACGATTAGGTCCCCATGGTGTTGGATGCAATCTGACAACACAGGACACACATTTTGTGTAGGTTTAATGCTTCCAGTATGGTACTCTAAGCAGGATCTCAGCGTGGGAGAGATATCAACAGCAGTCCATTTTGTATTATATGGAAATACTGGAAAAGCAAATTTAAATAACTTGTATTTACTTCTGAAGAATATCAGAGGTGACATTAGAGAAGAACACATAGGGCTACAGAAAAACAATACTATTGGGAATCTTAATTCTGTAAGTTGATGATGGCTTCCTTCCTTACTGTAGCTTCTGCATTTTACATATCAGCTATTTCCTCATATAAGGCAGAACTTTTCATCCTCCTGACAGCTTTTGAATAACCATTTTGCATATCAGTTAAGAAAGGCCTCTTGAGTATCTCAAACAGAGATCTCTGAGAATGAGTAGAAACATTCTGAAGGGAAGATGTGTTCCAGTTGGGGCTGCTCAGGTGAACAGAGACTGGCTGACTGCTGGCCTAAACTAACTGAGCTAGTTTTAAAACTAACCCAAGACTCTGCCCAATAATTATAGATGGTCAACTTGTCACTCGTGGACCTCACTAGAAGTTCCTTCACAGTAAAAGCAAAAAGTGTTCTGCTTATATACCGCCCCATACCACTACAAGTAGTCTCTGGGAGGTTTACAATTTTAATTACAGTGTGCAGGCTACACATTGCCCCCCCAGCAAGCTGGGTACTCATTTTACCGACCTCAGAAGGATGGAAGGCTGAGTGAGTAAGGAGCTGTCCTATTTCTTAAAGGAAATGCAGTGCTTCTTGGATCATAATTTGAAAACCATTCATATAAGATAAAAGGGACAGGTCCACAAATTATTAAGGGTTGTGCCATTCACAAAGGTGCAAGCAACTGTGAAGTTCAGACATCTGTTTTGTGAGTTCAGTGCATAAAAGTATTCACCCGACTGCATTCTCCCATACAACTGGCCTCAGAAATATGACCAGAGTCAAGCTCAATACTATCCTCCTGCACCCATCAAGGCACATGGCATTCAGACCATGTTGGAGATGGTTCCAAGTGTATGCCCATATATACCAATGTATGCATATAGAATTCTCCCTGTGAAGGGGAACAAGATGTTGCTTTTATCTGAGGCCAATAATCTCACCTAAAGATGGGCACCAAACAAAAATTGAAACACTGTTTTGTCTTTTCGTTATGTAATGAATCGATTTGTTCCGAAATGAAACGGTTTTGTGACTAAATGAACTGCCTTTTTTTGTTCTAAAAATGAAATAATTCATCCCAGCGGCACCAAATTTGGTAGGTGGCTTTCTTCAACTCTTCCCTTTAAAGCCCTCCAAATTTGAAGACGTTTGAGGTTCAACTCCAAAGTGGGTCTCCCAAGAAAAATCATTTGTAATTGGAAAGTTATGTGCTTGAAAATAGTGATCCCCTGCATCTAGCAGCGTGGAAATTACATTGGAACTTCCTCAAGCTCTTCCCTATAAGCCCCCAAATGTGGAGAGCTTTGGGGTTCAGGAGGCTGAGTTATTCAACTCCAAAGTGGTTCTCCCAGGAATCCATTTTTAATTGGAAAAGGGAAGCGTCCAAGGAAGCTACCCACCAAATTTGGTGCCTCTAGGACCCAGGGGAGCCATTTTATAGTGTAACAAATCATTTCGTTTTGGTTCATTTCATTTCAGAAATTCTTTAAACATTCATTAATAACAAAACAAAATGCTATACTTTCGTTTCGTGCCCATCTCTAATCTCACCTCATCCAGACTAGTGTTGCTGATTCTTGCATCAATGCCTTAGCTTTACTTTTTCCCAGGATGAGGAAAAAGCTTCCAAATCATTGTGATGGATAAGACTTCCCTCCAAACGAACTGCTGTCACTTATAATATGTTATGGTCATTAGCTTTTCAGCAACTTAACAGCTGGAGCCCAATTAGGGAGAACAGAAATACAAGACCTGTCTCAAATAACTCGATTGAACAAAAACAAAAAACAAAAAATTGAAAGGATATATTTTGTACGAGTTACATGAAAGCATTAATTTAAGTACTGTATAGTACTTAACCAAAACTTATCATGTTAGAAATTCTGACCACATTCTTGCTGTTTGAGAGAAATAATTTGGAAACAATTGCAATGTAGGAAACGTTGTTGGTGAGGGGTTGCCTTAGGTGAGATTCAAGAACCCTGACTCTCTCCTACTTATTAGGGCAGGGATGTCCAAACTTCAGCCCTCCAGATGTTTTGGACCATATCTCCAACAGTCCTTTGCCACTGGAAATACAGGCTTGGAATTTTGGGAGTTGTGGTCCAAAGCATCAGGAGGGCCGAAGTTTGGACATGCCTGTATTAGGGGCTCAACAGGTGCTTTGTCTTTCATTGTGCAATCATTTCCATATCACCTGGCAGTCCCCTGCCGCACTATCCAAGCTTCCCACTCATCAGGTAAAGTCCAGAGGAGGATGTCATTAGGTTTGTCCTTTCACAGGCCCTTTTCATTTCTGGAAGTGTCGCCAGTCAAGGTAGCTGCAGTGTAATGAGAAGCTATGTTAAGCAAAGAAAGAAAGAAAGAAAGAAAGAAAGAAAGAAAGAAAGAAAGAAAGAAAGAAAGAAAGAAAGAAAGAAAGAAAGAAAGAAAGAAAGAAAGAAAGAAAGAAAGAAAGAAAGAAAGAAAGAAAAAGAGCTGCCTCTTTGGCCACTTTTGTAGTGTTAGGTAAGCATGCACTGCATATGTACAGCCCCATAGTTATTAAAGCTCTCTCTAAACAATTTATAATGCAAGCTACACATTGCCGCCTCTCCTACCCAGGCAAGCTGGGTACTCAGTTTACAGACATTGGAAAGCTGGATCACCCTCAGGTCATAAGCAGAGTCTTCACTTCAGTACTTCAGTGTAACCAATACACCATGTGGCTCCTTATATAGCCAAAATAATTCTAAGGTGGTCTAAGATAAATTAATATGCCACAAGAGTTCATGTCGGCTTTCAAATTCTCCAGAACTCTTCTTCGAGTTAAGTTAATAAATAAACAACATCAAGGACAGCAGGAGAACCAGAATCACCAGCACAATAATGTTGATGTTTTTTATTTTATTTTATTTTTGATTTGATTTGTACACCACCCATTTAGCATGCTAACAGCATTACAGTAAGCAGGGCCAGATTTATGTATAGGCTAAGTAGGCTGAAGCCTAGGGCCTCAAAATCTGGAGGGGGGTGTCACAGCCCTGCCCCCCCCAAAGCGGGCAGTCTCCCCTTTCCCAAAATTGCAAACCTAGGACTTCATGAAAGGGCAGGGCAACTCAGGCCCAGCAACTATGAGACCCAGGGCAGTTGACTCTTTTTGGAATTTGGCTCTTTAAATGGCTAATATGGATTGCTGGATGGGGGCCTGGGATTTGCTGCTGCTGGAATTATTAGATGAGAAATTATACAGTAGTACACCAAGGTATTCACAAACCAAGGTATTACTGTAGTTAATTATTGATCTGTTTTAAGTATCACTTCCCAGCCTCCTAATTGCATGTGCCTTGGAGAAAATTATTTTGATTCCTTTTGGCAATTTTGTGGAGTTTATAAACTTTGGAAAATGTTTAGATTGGGAAATCATGCTGTGCTGTAGGGTTGGCTAAGTTGGATGTGACAGAATAGACTCCATCTTGTGTTTGCTTTAGTTTGTTTCCTACCCTGGGAAGTCGGGCAAAACTCCAGGATAGGCCTACGAATCCAAGATGCCTCTCTATGGCCAAAAAGTGCTGGAAAGCCAGGGGGCGGAGTCAGAAGATATAAATGCTGCCGCCAGCCTGGGACAGGGGAGTCGTTCTGCAACCCTCTGAGAGGTCAGGAGGCCCTTGCTGCAGATTGCCCACAGGCAGAGAGAGGTCTTGGAGATCAGGGAAGGCAGCAGTGGGGAGGGATCCTCAGAAGGATCCAGAACTACCTGTAGAAGGCAGGAGGCCATCCTGCAGGCTGGTAACTGAACCTCACCCCCCCCAAAAAAAGTCCAAGCAACGTGCAAGTGCCAACCCTCCAGGAGAAACCCACAAGTTAAGGGTTTTCATTAGAGATGGGCACGACCAGGAAAAATGACATTTCGAGTTGTTGTGTGTCGGAGCCGGCCCGTTTTGGCTCGTTTCCGTTTGTTGCAAAATTTTTCAAAAATCTGTCGTTTCGTTTTCGTCTGTTGTTAGTACTGGTTTGGGGGGGTAGGGTAGCGGGCTCCTGGAGGCATCTCTCTGGGGTGGGTGCCTCCTCTGGCCCGCTACGAAGGGAAGGCATTTAGCAGGCTCCTGGAGGCACCTCTCTGGGGTGGATGCCTCCTCTGGCCCCCTACAAAGGGAAAAGGAAGGGTACATGACCGTGTAGCCATTGCGTACCAAGTGGCACTGGCAGAGGCACCTCTCTTTTGGGTGCCTCTAGCTCACTAAGAAGGACAGCATACTGGCATACAGAGTTTTTTTGGAACTTTGGACTGGTGAGCGAGGTGAGAGAAAAATACCTCTGCTGGGCGCCCTCTGGCTCACTAAGAAGGGAAATGTACTTGCGTGTAGTGCAATGCGAGTACAGATCTGGCTTAGGGTTGGGGTTAGGGCAAGGGCTAGGCTTAGGGTTATTACGGGTAAGGTTAGGGTGAGTTAGTGGGCTGCACCTCTGGGTGCCTCTGACCCACTAAGAAGGACAGTGTACTGGCGTACGGGTTAGGGTTAGGGTTAGGGTTAGGGTTAGGGTTAGGGCTAGGGCTAGGGCTAGGGCTAGGGTTATAGTGGGCTTTTTATGCTTGACTGGCACATCCCAGAAGTATCAGTCAAAACCTGGCCAAGTGGCCATGCGATTGGTGGAATGGCTCCAAAAATTTGCATGGTCCCATCCCATGGCCAGCCCATCATTGCGCAGGTGTAAAAAAATAAAAATAAAAATAAAATAAAATAAAATCAATGGGATTGGAGACAGACGTTTATTGCAAGAAAAACCCACTGCTGCTACTGTAAAAGTTCAGGCAGTGGTGCTTTGGTGGGTTTTTGGACCACGATTTCAAAAAAAATATTGCGGTCGCCATTTTGGATCCCCCCGCACCGCATGGCATGGCGAGACGACGAGGATGCCCCCCACCAGAGCAGCCCAGGACAGGAGAGGGGGGGAGGCCGGGGACCCCCCCCCAGAAGCCACCCCTCTGGTAGGCATATTTTCACCTGCTTTTTTGGCCGGGAATCGGGGTTTTTTTAAAAACTTTTTTCTGTGCCGCTTGGCATCACGCGATCGCCGCGATGCCATGAACGACAACAACAAATCAGACCCATTTTTTCTTTTATCGGTTCGAGTTTGAGTTCTGATGGCTTAACTGTCGTTACCGTTTCCGTTGCGTAACAGAAACGAGGAACGGAAACGGAAACGAGAATTTTGCCAAGTCGTGCCCATGTCTTGTTTTCATCTCCAAACCCCAGGAGTCAGCCAGAGGGGTCTCACTGCCCCTCTTAAGAAAGGCAATAGAGAAGTCAGTTAGTAGTGGCAGTTACTGAAGAGTGACAGAAGTCGATATTAAACTTCCCGGGCAATATAAATTGGAAACCCAAGTTGTTGTTTTTAAGAATAACACTACAACTTCATTTTCCTATAAATCAATGCTTATTTCACAAAAAGTTTACAGAGTTCAGTTATTGAAAAAGCTTTTCAGTGTTAATGTTAACATTTATATGCATTTTCCAGTCACTATGGCATTTAACAATAATATCATGTCCTTTAAAGGAGAAATTGTGAATTGCAGAATTTTAAATACCTGCCATCATCCTTGCCTTCACTCAGTTTGGTCTATAACACTCTTCCATTGTCTTCTAGTCTTGAGGGTGGGGGATTGGGAGGGGCCTCACAAGTGGAGTACAGTACTAGGGCCTCTCTTCATCTAAATTCGGCCCTGACTAAGCTATAAGAGGGCAGCTTGCGGCCTCCAGATGTTGTTGGACTGCAAATGCTAGACTCAGTCTGGAGGAACACAAGTTTCCTGTCTTGTCTTCAGCAGACACAAGGTTTATGAGCATTGTATTCTGGCTGATCAATAAGTTTCTTCAGTCCACAATCATTCTGCTGCCTTCTTGTGGGTTCAACTAATGCTGCCACAGAGGCATATTTATGCTCAGTTACAAAGTTACACAATCCAAAGAACCAATTATTTAGTGCTTTTAACTCTTTTATCTGTTTCTGCCAGATCTTCCAATGGTTTATTTTAACCTCACTTAATAACAGAGCAACCAATCGAACTATGACACAATCAGTACGTGCATTTAAATATTCTTTCATATCACAACCTGTCTGGAGACAATTAAGGAACTTGGCTTTCATTGCAGAAGCTAAACTGGAAGTGAACAAGGTACTGCAGGTCATAATGTTGAGAAGCTCATGTGTCCTTTAGACCGTCGGTGGACATTGCTGCTCATGAATCAGTGTGTGAAGATGCCACCACAAATCTGTTCTGCATGGGAGCTGTGTATAGAGCAGTTTGTTCCATTTATACGATTGATCACACCAACAGGCAATTCATTGTAGCTTTTTTGTGATCTGTGCATATCAATGTGCTAGCAATACATCTTGTTTATTATATTACTCTTGACTATGTCCCACAGTTTGACTTGGTGTGTGAAGACTCCTGGAAACTAGATGTGTTTCAAGCATGTGTGAATGCTGGCTTTTTCATTGGGTCAGTATATGTTGGATACATCGCAGACAGGTAGGTAGAGATACTATAATTTTGAAAAGAGAAACTAATTAATTAGACAAATAGACTGTGCCCCTAGGAGGCCAATCTGAAAAGTGTCCCTAAATTCCTTGGTTTCCCCCCCTACATTGCCTGGTAGTGGTGAAATTCAAAGTGACCATCAATTTTGAAGGGACAAAATACCAACATGCACTGGAAAATTATTTAGACTATTTTTAAAACAATCCTAATTAAATATTTATGATATTTATTTTAATACTTCATTGACATTTTCAATTTTTTAATTTTAATTTTTAAAGTTTTTCAAGATTTGGTCATGAATTAAAGATTCAAGCTTCTCTGAAAGTAGAAGACATTTTTCTCTCTCTGCGGTAGTTCCTCTACTGTAAATCCTTTCTTAAACTGAGTAGGTGTGCCCTGAAGATAATTTCGGCATCCTGAATATGCTAGCAAACATCAACATAAAAACAGACATCTTAATGTAATCCTTGTTCACAGAATAAAAAAGTATTCAGGTTCTGTGAAACAATTGTTATGCCATTTAAGTTATCTTTCTTTCCCTCTCCACTCCCCCCTATCTATAGCTTTTATCAATTTTAAATTTATTTATTTATTTATTTATCATTCTGTATTTTGTTTACTGTCCTTGTCATTTATCTTAATGCAGGTTTGGGCGAAAAACAAGTATCCTAGTTACTACCTTGGTCATGTCCATCTCAGGAGTCCTTGTGGCTGTAGCACCCAACTACTTATGGTCTGTCATATTTCGCTTCATACAAGGACTGATCAGCAAGGGCAGCTGGACAGCAGGCTACATCCTAAGTAAGTCTGCTGCTTTCTCTGACAGTAGTATCCATGACAGGTGAGGGTGGGGGAGGGAATGCCCCGTCAGTGGAGCAAAGCAATGATGGCTACAAGAGGCAATAATTCCCTTACATACAAGCGGTGTGTAGCCAGTCCTGCTGTTATGCACAGTGAGCCCAGTGCCTCAAATAGAAGATTGGAGGTGTCATGAAAAGGCAGATTGTAAGTTACCATCTAATTGTGTTTGCCATCACTCAGAGTGGTGCTTGTTTCTTTTGAATATTTGTACACCTATTGCTTCAATTTTAATATTGCCTTTAATGTGTGTCTTTTGCATTTCACTCTCTCCCTCTGATGCCAAGATGTTTTGGTTCGCTTGGGGTACAAATTACTTGGGTGGTGGGTGGGTGATGCTTATTGCCTTGCCACTGGCAGCAAAAATATGTTTGGCTGAACCCAGAACTATATTTATTCTTGTACTAATTAACTGCCCAGTTTTCCCATAGGGAACTCTGGGCGGTGTACAACACGTCATCCAAAGAGCGACTGCCCAACTACAACCACAAAACAAACCCCAACAATGATGAACAAACTTTTATATATTTATTGCTCCATTTGTAATATGGTATTTTCTTGATGCAAGCTGCCTCTTTACAGTATGGAAAGTTTGGAAGTTTGCAGTTTTCCCTGAATGAAAGATCTTATGCATGTTGGGGTATGAAGTTGTTTCAACAGATACTAAAATTCATTTACTTTCCAGTCACAGAAATTGTGGGCGCAAGCTACAGGAGGACGGTGGCCATCCTCTATCAAGCAGCATTTGGCTTTGGTCTCCTCCTCCTTGATGCGTTAGCTTATGTAATCCCCTACTGGCGATGGCTTCAGCTTGCTGTCACTCTGCCAACTTTCCTTCTTATGCTCTATTACTGGTAAGATGGTTGTCATCACTGCCTTTCAGTGTTCTGTTTCTAGGCCCTATTTCGGCTATAGGAGCCCCATGGCACAGTGGTTAAATGCTGGTACTGCATAGAAGCCATCCCATTTGCTCCGATTGCAACAGAAGGAGCTGTGAGGGGCTGGGCCGTTGCCGGTAGGGAGGATGGCCTTGGTCCTCTGAAGCTTAAGAGCAGTGCCTCTTCC
Source organism: Phrynocephalus forsythii (assembly GCA_029282475.1). NCBI lineage: Eukaryota > Metazoa > Chordata > Lepidosauria > Squamata > Agamidae > Phrynocephalus > Phrynocephalus forsythii. The sequence continues at coordinate 82,910,237 of JAPFRF010000002.1, forward strand.
TTTTCCCTCTGTAGATGAACGGTGCTGAGTCTGCACCTGGAGATAATTTTCAGACAAGGCAAATCCTCCCTCTGCTCCTACCAGGTCTGCTCCTCACTGACAGGACTTCTTCTATACAGGACTGTAGGCAATGGAAATGAGTGGTAGGCTGAGGGAAGGCCCTGTCATGAGGCTCAGGGAGGCAACTGAGAGGCTGTCACACAGAGGAAGGGCAGGATTTGATCTTGATGAGCACCACAGCAAAGTACTGTAGTAGCCTCATTGGTACTCTGCGTATGTGAGAGAGGCCCGGCAACATGCCTTGTCCCAAATGGAAGGAAAGCAGCTGGGATTGGGGCAGGAGAGGCTTGAAGAGAAATGCATGTGTCTCTACACCCAGTGCATGCCTATGATGACATTGTGGCTGTGGGCCTTTTTGTGGGTTGTGCTTCTGGAACAACACTTTGCATTGCTGCTGACACCGTCTGATTTTCTCTGTAGGTGCCTTCCAGAATCTCCCAGGTGGCTGATCACGCAAGGGCAGAGTGGAAAAGCTATGAAAATCGTGAATGATATTGCTAAAACAAATGGGAAAGTCTTACCTGTCCATTTTGAGGTGGATTTCATATGTAATATTTACGGTATCAGTAAACTCTGATTTCTTTGGTGGCTGCTGGTAACTTCAAAGCCCGATTCTATCATTCTTTGAAGTGTATGTATGTATGTATGTATGTATGTATGTATGTATGTATGTATGTATGTATGTATGTATGTATGTATATGTATGTCTTATCCTTTCTTTTCTTTTCTTTTCTTTTAAACATTTATGTACCACTTGACATAGTGACATGCATTCCTCTGGGTGGTTAAGTGACAGGAGCCTACATGTGTTGAGGGGAGTACACCTGCCTTGCTTTACCTCTTTAATCCAAAAAGACTAAACTGCCTGAGGAGGAGGTGGCTGCTGCAACCAGACAAGCCTATCCTTATGAGCCAAAACTCCATGATAGGTGGGTGTGTCAGCTCATGTGGAAAGGCCTCTTGGGTACAGTAGCCTGTCTGTTTCCACAGCTAGTACTAGTAGTGAATAATAGTATCACTATGCTGTTTGAGACACAATCTCAGCATGTTTTACAATATTACCTGTTTTCCCCTGTGAAGTACAGGTGTTGGCATGTGTTTTCTCAGTAGAATCTGATTTCTTCCACTTGACAGAAGCTAGTCCAACACCTCTATTAGATGGCAAGTAAAGTTATTTTCATCCTCCCAGGCATTTCAAGAACTGTTTTTAATACTATTAGAGTCACACTTCTTAACTCACTGCTGGTTTTACTTTGCTCTGCCTCCTCAAGATGCCGCTGCTGAGTGGGTGCCTGCCAGAGCAGGGAAGTGCCAAACATTTGTTTGGCTCAAAAAAAAAAAAAAAAAAAAAGGTCCCAAACTGCCCAACTGGTGGCTTGGGCCCATCTCTGGTGGAGAGTTTTTCTAGACCCTATGCTGCTGCTGCTAGGGCTTTTGGAGTCTCATCATCAGCCCACTAGGAATTTCTTGCCAGATCCTGATTGCTTACTACTGGCCTCGTGAAACAAGAACAGCCGTGAGTTGTCATAAGAACATAAGAACAGCCCATCCAGTCTAGCATTCTGTCTCACACAGGGCTCACCATTTGCTTCAGGGCATTCCCACACAGATGTCTTCACCTGCTTGTGAGTCCCTGCAGGTGGCATTGAGAGATATCCTGCCTATCTCTCCAGCCTGGAGGTTATCCTTAGGCATCCATAATGATAGCCATTGATACCCTTGATCTCCATGAACTTGTCTAATCCTTTCTTAATGCTGTCAAGGCTGACAGCTGTCACCACTTCTTCTGGCAGGGAGTTCTACAGACCAGTGATCCTCTGGGTGAAAAAGTATTTTCTCTTATTTGTTTGAGATCTAGCACCCAAAAGTTTGATGGAGTGCCTCCTAGTTCTAGAGTTGTGCGATAGGGAAAATAGTTTTTCCTTATCTACTTTGTCCACACAGTGTATGATGTTATAAACCTCTTAGGCGCCATCATTCAAGAGTGAAGAGGCCCAGCCATTGCAGCCTCAGATGTTAAGGAAGGTGTTCCAGTCCCCTAATCATTCTGGTTGCCCTCCTCTGCATTTTTTCCATTTCCAAAATATCCTTCTGGAGCTATGGTGACCAGAACTGTACACAATATTCCAGCCACTAACTTTCTTCCCAAAGCTCTCCCTCTTCTTCCTGGCTTTTTGGTGTGCCAACATTGGACAATGCAACCCCATACAAATGCCTCCATGTTAAACCATTGAGCCCTTGCACCAGCTTCAAGTGTTCAACATGGATGTCTAGACTTTAAAGTCTCTTTGCACACACATACTACATTTAAGCATTTTACATCTCAAGCACTAGCACTCTGGGATTTTAATCCCACCAAGAGATACAGGAAAGCCAAACCATTCCCTGAGACTTCAGTTGGCACCCTGAGGTCATGCAATTCTAAGTAACCAAGACAAGAGGTTTCATCAAAGGGTTTTCAAGTTACCATTTAAAAAAATAAAACTGTTGCATGATCACCATCAAATGTTGTCAAATGTCAACTGGAATCTGTGGGGTATCAACACTGAATATAAAACTGTGAAAACTAGCATCACAATATTCAGTTAAAACATCAAATTATGGATGAGCTTTTGTCCCATAAATATTTAATATTAATATTCAAAAATATTCAAGTTCACATTCTCTGTTATAAAGCCAGCCAAAAACATTACTCTTGCTTAATTTTACAACACTTCTCTTCTAGAGTATCAGCCTTGAAGGGGAAGATGAAAAAGAGGCAAAACAGAGCCCTTCACCAATTGATCTCGTGCGAACAACCCAGATGAGAAAATATACATTAATTTTAATGTACAACTGGTAAGAGCTCACTTATTTCATGTTCTGCAATAATATCCTTGCTTTTTCTTTTGCCCCTTACATGTAAATATGTAGCTTGGTAAGAATTAGTAGGCCCATACAACACCCTGGTTGTATGTTAGAAGGGAATCATACAGCCTGCAAATCATCTGCAACCCCTACAATTTTAGGCACCTCAGGCACCCCAAAACTGTTGTGGATTTTTCCATCCCCTTTAGCCTGTGGCCTCAGTGGGAAATCAGAAAGACAGTGGCAAAATTTGAAGTACTGTAATCTTAGAATAGACTAGAACAACACTTTATTGTCATTGTACAAGTACAACGAAATTAAAACGTGCCGTCCAGTCTGCACATCCTTCACCCCAATATAAAATTCCAAAACATAAGCCTGCCATTAAAAACAAACATCCGTATACATACTCCTACATTCTCTCACCCAGCATCACTTGTACCCATTATAAAACGCTAAGACATAAAACCAAACATAAAGACACACAACCCTACACTCTCTCACCTAACAGAATTTGTACCCAATCCATAAAGAAACCTATAAATTTAAAAAAAAAAAAACACACAACCCTATTCTTTCTCACCCTTATTAATTGATTCTAAGAAGAGCCAGCAGCTCAAAAACATACAGTGCTAGTGTCAAACAATTTTAAAAATGGACTTTTTTCAAGGTCTCAGACCCCCCTATATAGTTTGAATTAGAGCAGCTCATTCATCAGGTCAGAAAAGTCTTCTTTATTAAAAAGAAAGAAGAGAGAGAGAGAGAGAGAGAGAGAGAGAGAGAGAGAGAGAGAGAGAGAGAAATGGTTCAAACAAGATGAAATGGAGAGGCACTCTACAGGTCCTGTCTATAGAATGGCATTCCCTGATTCTTTAAACATTTAGTAAGGCACTATTTTTAAACCATTTTATCAAATCTCTTGCCATTTTTAGTTTCATTTTAGCTTCATTTTAGTTTTTGTTGATTTATGTATATATTTTTATTTTGTACATTGTATTTTGGTTTTTAAAATGTATTCCTTTGTTTGTTGTTACATGTTGTAAACTGCCCAGAGTAGCCCTTGGTCTAGATGGGCGGTATAAAAGTCAAATAAATAAATAAATAAATAAATAAATAAATAAATAATGGCCTCTGAAACCAATTGATGCTTAAGCATTTGCCGGTGTAGCCATCTCAAAGCCGATTCTCTGGATTTGTTATCTTTCTCTGAAAACCAAGAGCAGGTCATCTGGTCAGCATGACAGCGGAAAAGTGACCTTTACATTTTCCCTTTCTCTTTTGCTGAGATTTTTTTAAAAAGTCAGAATCATATAATATGCATTTAACATATGCAAGGTGGGAAAAACTTACTTGGTTTCACACAAAACCATGTTGCTGGATTTTGGCAGCCGCCTCCTGCCCTGTCCCTTTCAAGGAAGCATTTCTCTTGTTTTAAACGCTGTGTGGTCCCTTTCCAGCAGAACTTGGCAACAAATAGGAAAAACCAAGCCAAACAAACGCTTGCTTTAAAAAAGGAAAGGAAAGGAAAAAGGTTTGTAGTGATTTGCTACTGAATTTCACTGGCATACCACTGCTTTCTTGTTAAAACTAGGGATATTTGGAAATACTGTATTCACGATTCATAGAATGATACCATGGGTAGTTCTGAATACTGTACATCCAAATCTGAATTTGAGTGCTCTGAATATGTGTAATAATTCCTAATACTCAGTGTCCCATTTACTCATAGGGATTAAAAAGCAAAAGGCTAGGTTCCTGCTTACTAGAGAAATGAAGTAAAAAGGTTGAGCCCTTTGACCAGAAAAACAGTTTCAAAAAGAGGTGAGGTGATACCCTTATTGGTCACTACTAAAACAAAAAATGTGAGCTAAGCTTTCAATAGCAACTTGCTATCTTTATCAAAGCATTGTAACAGAAATGCAGTCTTGATAGAAGTTGTCTATCAGGCGCTGAGAATCTTTTTGGTGAGATGGAAAACACCACATGAAGGTATTAGGAAGCAGGCTGGTGTTAAAGCAGTTTCAAAGTCCCGGATACGGTTTAACATACAAACAAAAAGCAGCATAATCCTTGATCACCCCCCCTCCTCCTGTCTCTCAGGCATCCTGGAATGGTTCCTTGAGAAATGAAACACTCTGGCACCAAGGGTGGGGTGCAGGCAGAGAACTCAGTGACTCCTGGCTGGGATTTCTGTGGATTTCCTAAGGGAGGGAGCCAGAGTGAGGACCTAGAAAATATGTCAATGATGTCTGTCTGAAGGAATGAAATCTAGAAGCAGGGAGAGACACCATAAGGCATTTTTGCGAATGGGTTCTTTCCAACTGAAGGGTGGCCATAGCTGCTTATAAATCCCCTGAGCCTTGTTAGCAATAAGATTTAGGCTTTGTACATTCCTAGATGAATACATTATAAATTGTCAGAGACAAGCTATATTAGGTTGAGGCCCTTTTGGGGCATGTCAGGCAGAGAAATATTTGCTATATAGAGACAGATATTTTAAGTTCATAGAATCACAGAATGCCGTCAATAAATTTGGAAGGGGCCTGCAAAGCCATTGAGTCAAACCCATGCTTCTTTGAGAAATCCAAATTAAATCTGCCCATTCTAGTTCTCAAAAGTGGAATCTGATACAGCTATGTAGCCAGTAAAGCTGTTTTCATATGAGCGATATGGCCTGAATACACAGTGGTAGTTAAAATTTTAATATTTCTAATACTAATCCAAGTGAAGCTTTGAAAATTGAAATCCTATTTGATTGCAGCTCACGTACAATGCATCTTCCCCAACCCTGGTGTTCTGGAGTTGTTCTAAGCTATGTCTGCCATAACTCTTGACCATTGATCATGCTAAGAGTGACAGACCAAAATATTTGGAAGACTCCACTTCAGGGACAAATGCAGTAGAAGAATCATATAAGGCATTTTATTTATGTTTTATTATTTACTTTTTGCATTAGCATTATATCTTCTGCCACCTTTTATTCAGTCCCCATAAGCAAAACATGGAAAGTTACTTTTTAAAGTAGTAAATTACAGTTTGCCCAATATTTGCTGATTATAGTTCTAGTTACTTTTTTAAAAGCAACGTTCCCCATTGTTATTCTTAAAAATAACTAAAATAGTTGTTTTTGAAGTTACTTTTTCAAAATAGAATAGTGCAAGATCTGGTACAAAACACAACTATGTAAAGAGACCACAATCACCCTGTAACTACAAAAGTAACTTTAATACCCAGGTATACTTAAACTGTTAAACAAGTAATGTCATTCCTCAATATATTGCAGTCACTTTGTAAGTTAGTGGTACCTTGTTTTTTTATTGGAGCTTGGAAAAGTTATTTTTTCACCCATAGAGTCCCAGGATCCCGGACTCAGCCTAACCTAATTTAGTGTCGTCGTCCCCCTGCCCCCCTAAAATATAACATTATCAAATTCTAGTCACTATAAAAATAAATAAATTACATGTAACAGGTGCAGTACTTTGGGCGCATCATAACCAAACTGTAGCTCTTGTATTTTGGGCACATCATGAAAAGATAAGACCCACTGGAAAAAATGATGCTGCAGAAAGTTGAAGGGAGCAGTGAAGGAGGAATACTAAATATGAAATGCATTAAGTCAACAAAGAAGCCACAGCTGTTAATGACAGGACCTTTTGCAGGTCACTAGTCAATAGGGTCACCATAAGTTGGATGCTAACTGATGGGATAGAACAATAATGATATTTGTTGTGAGTTTTTCGGGCTGTTTGTCAGGAAGTTTTCCTTCCTGATGTTTCGCCAGATTCTGCGGCTGGCATCTTCAGAGGGCAAGGAGCTCAGGGGGATTTCTCTCTGTGTTCTGGAATATAGAGCCTTCAAGAATACAATAATTATATTATTTATCACTATTTATTTCTGTAGTCTGAATATAGCATTGCTAAGACTAGAATGAGAGATGGAGTGGTCCAAGCCACTACTAAAGGAGGAAAGATACAAGGAGAGAAGATGTACTGAAAACCACAATTTATCATGGGCAACCTGATGAATATTTAGAACAAAAATGACCTATTTGGAGGAAATATGCTTAGAAAAGAAATTACAGTGGTACCTTGTATAAAGCAATTAATTCGTTCCAAATTAAATTATGTTAAGAAAATTTTCCTTTATACAAATTTCCCATAGGAATGCATTGAAAACAGAGTAATCCCTAATCGCAAATATTTTATGTTGTATGGATTCACCCCATAGACAATTCTGTTAAGCAAATTTCCCCTATCTCCGGAATTTTTTATGTTGTACAGATTTTATGTTATACAAACCATTTGTTATACAAGGGTCCACTGTAGTCTGTTTTCACTGTTTGAATCTTGTATTTCTCCTTGGTGGCCCTTTTCCTAGGTTCACAAGTGCCATAACATACCAAGGACTCATCATGCATGTGGGAATTGCTGGAGACAATGTTTACTTGGATTTTTTATATGCATCCCTAGTTGAATTTCCTGCAGCTGCTATCCTTGTGTTCACTATCGAACGTGTCGGTCGCCGCTACCCCTGGGCCATAGCAGATCTACTGGCAGCAGCTGCTTGCTTTGTGACAGCGTTCACACCAGAAGGCAGGTCAAACCTCTTTCTTGCTATGGAGTTCAAGGTGGAATGAGAGCACCCTTGTGTACTTGAGCTTGCTCACTGGTTCACTTCAACTTTTCCTGATACTGTTGAGTCAACGTTCATTTTCCCCCCCCTTTGTCTTTGCTTTGTTAGTCGCATAGAGATGCCAAGCAGATTTTATCTTTGTGCAACTAAAGGCATGTAACGTCCTCCATAAATGCATTCTCTTTAGTCTTTGATTAGTCATGGGTATCAGTGTTAGGCTGTCAGTTTCCATACAAAGCAAACAGTTTCAAAACAGCTGTGAAATGATTTGATCTGCACTCCCTGACTGTGCAGATAGTAAATTTCCTCAGGATACTACATGTTCATCTCTTGGTGAAAAATAATATCAAAGAGCATCTGGACATTGAGATAATACATTATAAATATGTGTGAGGGAAAATATGTTCAACATTATTATTATTAATATAGCCTGCAGATCATATCCAGTCCCAACAGTAGCAGCAGAAATAATTACATATTTACTTAGGTATTTAAATACAGTACTAATTTTGAGCATTTGAAAAAATGGATTATGAGAAAGTATAGTGAATGAAATTTTGCAGCAGTGATTTAACTAGAGATGCTGTCCTTGAGACACAAGTGGTGTCATGACCAGAGATGGGCACAAAATGAAAATATAGTTTTTCGTTTTGTTTCATTACTAACAAAACTTTAAAAGAATTTTGGAATGAAATGAAATGCTCTATAATGGCTCCCCTGAGTCCCAAGAGGAACCAAAATTGCAGGGGACGTTCCTCAATCTCTTCCCTGTAAGCCCCCCTCAACTTTGGAGAGGTTTGGGGTTCAGGGGGCTGAATTATTAAATTCTTCCTAGGAGAAAATCATTCTAATTGAGTCGAGAAGCCGCTAATAGCCCCCCTCCCCCATGGGCAAGTGATTAGCGGCTTTCCAACTTAATTAGAATTATTTTCTCCTAGGGGGACCCCGTTTGGATTTTAATAATTCAGCCCCCTGAACCCCAAACCTCTCCAAATTCCGGGGGCTTAAAAGGAAGAGTCTATAAAGAATTACCCTGCGATTTTGGTGTGACCCATATTTTTGAGTTCATAAACATAACAAAATATTATGTACTCAAGAATATGGATCACAGTCATATATTGGCACAAAAATCCCAGGGTACCTTCATTGAACTCTTCCCTGTAAGCCAACAAAATTTGGGGAGGTTTGGGGTTCAAGGGACTGAGTTATTAAACTTCAAAGGGGATCCCCTAGGAGAAAATCTTTCTAATTGAATGTTTTCAATTAGAATGAAACTTGCATAGGACAAGTTTCCTCAACTTTAAAAACCCCAGTCTCACTCACTTTATAACCAAGCAAAGAGAGAACTCCTAGTTCCCTGAGCTCCTTGCTCTCTGAAGATGCCAGCCACAGAATATGGCAAAACGTCAGGAATAAAAACTTCCCCCACACAGCCAAACAGCCTGAAAAACTCACAACAACTATTGTTCTAATTGAGTCGGGAAGTTGCTAATTGCTTGCCCATGGGGGGGCTACTAGCGGCTTCCTGACTCAATAAGAATGATTTTCTCCTAGGGGACCCCTTCAGAGTTTAATAACTCAGCTCCCCTGAACCCCCAAACTCACCAGATTTGGGGGCTTACAGGGAAGAGCTTGAGGAATCTCCCTTGTGATTTTGGTTCCTCTAAGACAAATTGTTTTGTTCCTAGAGGAAAAAAAACAGTGTTTCATTTCCTAATGAAATGCGTCCTACCGTTTCATTACATAACAAAACAACGAAACAGTGTTGACTTTTTCATTTCCTGCCCATTTCTAGTCATGACTTCATTTGCTGCCTGCTGAAGGAGCATCTATGGGCCATGGTTGGCAGCAATTGGCAGCTGAAAGAGTGAGCAGAACTAGAGGGCTCCCGATGTGCAGAGCCAGTTCACAGACCTAATCAAACTGAATACAAGTTGGGAAGTTCAAATCAAATATTTGGCCGAGGTGTCTCCGTCTAACATCACAACCCCTAATCATCTGTGTGAATCCATACTGGTCTGCCCCACAGCAGACATCTGTGAAACATGGAAGGTTATTCAAGAGCATGAATACGAGTGAAGGTGAAAGATGGCAGGGTGAGAGGGAGACAAAGGGAGAAAGAGAAAAACCATGAGGTTGATAGTGGCCATTAGGAGACCTCGCCCTGAGCATTGTTGAGGGACTCTGAAGATATCTTTTTTCAAAGTGAGAAAAATGCAAAAATTAAAAATAGTGGCAGCTTCTGAGGACACCAAAGCAAGTCACAAACTAATCCCTTGGCTTATATGTATATATGTGAACATCATATTCAGAAAACAAACCAAGCCTTTCTGTCAGTTAGTTGCTCCTTCTCTTCACCATATACTGCCCAGAGCTCATGGGAGTTGCAGTCTGATAACAATGAATGGGCATCGTATGCCAGTGATGTATATTCGGTCCATCTGTAAATAAAGTACATAAAGCTATCACCAGGCTGTCAGGGCTTTTCCATATGCTGTCATCAAATCCAAATTAAAAGAAATCTTCTTCACAGTGCCTGTGGAACCTGGGGCTGCTTTCTTTTGAACATTGTAGCCTACCATAATATGGGAATGAAATACACCACTATGGAACATCATGTGTTATTATTTCTTTTACAGACATGCACTGGCTAAAAGTTATTGCAAGTTGTCTGGGAAGATTGGGAGTCACTATGGCCTTTGAAATGGTGTGCTTCGTCAATACCGAATTGTATCCAACATTCCTCAGGTAGGTGTGTTTACTGTGAAAGAGAGGTTGACTTTTGATAATGCTTAATGTTTCTGTTTGTCACTGCACTGTTATCACAGATTTCCAGGTATATCAGCACTAATTTCAAAATGGAAATTGCAGATTGAGGAAAGACTTTGCAATGTCAACGTGGAGAATCAGGGGTTGGGGATGTTTGTGTGTTTGTCTTTATTTCATCAGAAAGAAATTAATTCCCAGAAAATCAGCCTGACATCATAAGAAGTCATTGTGATGCCCTTATGTTTCCATTTATACTGCCTGCTCATAAATAATTAGTATGGTGATTAGAGATGGGCACGAAACAAACATTTTTCGTTTCTGTTTTTGTTTTTTCATTTTGTTACGTAACGAAATGACAAACAAATTTTATCTCTAAAATGAAACAAAACGAACAGAAACACCGGAAATTTTGTCGTGCGTTTTGTTTCCGTTACTGCAATATGAGTGAATTGCTTAAAATCCTTTAAAAAATCACAAAAAATGAAATAAATGGTAATGAAATGGTAACGAAACGAATGAAAATGAAAATGATTTTTTCAAAAATTCGTGAAAAATGGAAACGAACCGAAACGGACCCTCCAAACGACAAACAAAATGCAATTTTTTTGATTCGGGCCCATCTCTAATGGTGATAATAGCTGAGATATTTATCTAATGTATACAGAAAGCTGTACAGAGAACAGCTTACTGGAAATATTTTTGTCAACTGGTGAATGGAGGCTTTAAGGGAAATTGAAAAAGCAGAAATAGGTTGTGGAAAATAACAGAGATGAGAAAATTTCATGAAAGGGTTAATCCATGTACCCCATAAGAGACTGGAGGAGGACATCTAGAGCTGGAAGCTGTGGTACTTCTGAACTGAAACACAAAAGACAGGAAGTGTGAAAATGGCGGTGGCTGTGAGTGGGCCTTGAAGCTGCTAAAAGACAGTGGCCCATTTATGGAACAGAATCAAGAGAATATTTTAGCTTCCATTGCATCCTGCTGCCTTCTTCATAAATAAAGCTGTGGTATAATCACCACAACAATCTTCAGTTCCATCCTCCAGAAGACTCTAAAACCTGTTGGATTTCTTACTCTGTGGTGAGCACAGAATACTCCCCTTGTTCAGAATGCTCCAAGCCTTTAATACTATGGGTGTAACCTGTCCTTTGTCTCAAAATATAGAGAGGCCTGGAAACAATTTGAATTTTTCTCCTAACTACTTTTAATTAAGCAATAACTAGGGGGATATTCATTTTCTTATGTGGTCTAAAAATGCATATTTTCTTGTACACAGTGATGAATTTTCGGTTGACAAGCCTTAATCTGCATACAAGCTATCTGATTAACCTTATAAAAAAGTAAAGGTAAAGCTTCCCCCCACACATGCATGCTAGTCGTGTCCGACTCTAGGAGTGGTGCTCATCTCTGTATTCAAGTCAAAGAGCCAGTGTTGTGCAAGTTTGTGGTCAGTGTTTCCAGCATGGCTGCAAGGAAACACTGTTTTACCTTCCCACTTTTTTTTTTACGGTGGTACTTATTTGTCTACTTGCATTTACATGCTTTCGAACTGCTAGGTTTGCAGGAGCTGGGGTTAACTGCGGAGCTCACTACACTGTGTGGCACCTGATATTCAAACCACTGAGCTGCCAACTTTGTAGCCGACAGTTTTCAGTGCTCTAGCCTATTGATTCACCACCTTATACATCTGTACAAAAAAATAATATAATTATTTGTTCCTTTGCAATTAGGAACCTCAGTGTGATGATCTGTTCCTCCATGTGTGACTTTGGTGGGATAATATCCCCGTTTGTCGTTTATAGACTGACAGAGATTTGGCACCAGTTGCCTCTTCTTGTCTTCAGTAAGTAACAATCTACATGACGTATGTTTTGTGTCATCAATCTGGAACGGACTTTTAATAAACCTAACAAGGCTTTCAAGGTAAATCAGATATTTAATGAGTTATTTTACCATTGCAACATACACCCCCACCACCACGAGCTTCCATAGCTGAGAGGGCATGCCAACCCTGGTCTTCATCACTCTGCCCGCTACACCACACAAGGTATCCTGTATTTGCAATCTACAGTGGGTTATTGATGCACCTTTAGTTCTTATAATAATCACATACCACACCCTGACCGGGGAGGCTGTATCTTTATTCGTTCCTGTAGCAATATCCTTGACTGCAGTAACCAATGAAGAATGGGGAATGGGTATAGACCATCCAGAGACCCAAGTCTCTGTCTGAGGCCACCAGGACCACCTAGCTGCCTACTGGGGGTAATTCAGAAAGGAGAATCTGGTGGAGACCACAAAGGTGTATGGCTTGCTGCCACCTGAAGATAAAGCGGAGTCTTTGGCCCCTGAGCAAGCCTGGCAATGCATCCACTCCCAGCTCCCTTAAGAGTATTCTTGACAGCATCAGGAGGGATTTCTGTTTGTCACTGCACTGTTATCACAGATTTCCAGGTATATCAGCCCCACCTTCCAATCTACCCCGGTCCCCACAACTCTGCCTCTGAAAGTTGTGATCACCTTATTGTGATTAAAATTAGCCAAAATGCAATTGAGAACAGCAAACCCACAATGAAACATGTGATGCAGGGAGGGAGGGAAGAAGGGAAATCCACTGAATACAAAAAGACCCGATTGACGCATAGCATTGGACTGAAGCCTTCCTGCTTCATCCCTGCACACCACTCCCTCAAGCCAAAAGGAGCGAAAAGGAAAGAACACCACAACATAGTAACTCCGACCACCCTTAACAAATCTCAGGCCTCTGATTTCTTGGCTCCTTTTGGACTGACGATGGAACCAAGTCATGGAAAATGCTTTATGATTTACATGTCTTGGATGACAACATAATTCTTATATAATTCTTCTTCAGTCATGAGTTTAGCCTGCTTGATGTTTGGCTATAAAGCCAATTGTGCAATTCTTCTTTCACATTCAGCAGGTATTGTTTCAGGTCATCGCTGCTTTCTGTCAGTAAGATGGTGTCATCTGCACAATTTAAATTTAATGTTTGTTCCGTCAGTCTTCACTTCTCCTTTATATGACTCTAATCCAACTTCCAGCACAGTATGTTCCACAGAGACTGCACAGATAAGGAGATAAAGTAAACCTTTATCCAACACCTTTGCCCATGGAAATCATTCTGTTTCTCCTCATTCTGTCTCAAACTAGCCTCTTGTCAACCATATGGATTACATACCAGAACCACCAAATACAGCAGCACACCCTTTTCTTTTAGGGTCATTAATGGCTAGTTGAGTGCTTTCCAGTGTGGCAGTCCCTTTCAGGGTTTTCTAGGTAGAGCTTACTCAGAAGTGGCATACTGTTCCTTTCTTCTCTGCAGCTTGCCCAAGGCCACACAGGCTGGCTCTTCTGAGATGTACAATAAGAAATTGAACACTCAAACCCTGGATTCACAGCCAGATACCTAATTCACTGAGCTGTTGAGAGTATCTATGTCTTCACAAAGGGCAGAAATTTTCAATCTTGTGCTGACTTTTAGACAATCCATTTGCATGTTTGTTAAGCAGCGCAGGCCACCTGCATATCTCCTGTGTATTTTTCAAAGACGTTGGCAGCATGATCTCTATGCGCAAGCATTCCAGCTGAGTCTGCTCAGGTTCCCAGGTTCAGACTGTCTGGTGGACCACCTTAACTGTGAAAGTTTTGAAACTCACTCAGAGCTGTGTCTAGCAGGGAAGATTTATGACAATGGATGGCCAAACTTTTTTTTTCAGATGTAGAAGAGGTGATACCTTTATTTAGACCATTAAAAATCAAATATTAAACACAAGCTTTTGTGGATTTTAAAAAAATGACTTCTTCAGGTTTATAGTAGAAAAATATACAGTAGGACCCCCGTATCCACTGATTTGTTATCCACTGATTCAGTTATCCACAGTTGGGAGGAGGAAAATTAAATAATTCAGCAGCTGTAAAGCAAGCTACTGTGACAAAACAGCAGCCGTAAGGTGAACTACTGCCACGAAACATAAGCTTTGGGGATTTTTGGTGCCCTCTCTTATCCATGGTTTTCATTATCCAGGGGAAGACCTGGAACCAATCCACAGTGGATACTGGGGTCCTACTGTATAAATGAAAGTCCCAAGATGCTCATGGCAGAGATGATCTGTGCAGCACGTTGTTTAAGGTGTACACTGAAAAGGGAGTATGGAATGAAAACACACACAACTGGAACAAACTCCATGTACCGTACTGCATTCTGTAAAACAGCATATAATAAATTACAACCTTTGTTGCTTATAGTGATCTGAGAGTTGGTTTCAACCAGTTTCGGGGAGGGTGTTTTTAAGCGCCTCATGCCTGGTACCATTTGGTTGTACTCATATGCCATTAAACATTCCTTATCTGGAAGAAGCTGTTATGTTTTACAGGAAATTTGCTGAACCTAATTTGAAACCATTTCTTAAACTGGAACAGACACGTCTGACTCTTGAGTAGTGTGATTTATTGTGAGTCCTATAAATTTAACATGGTTAACTTTGGGGTGAGTGAGTGCACTCTGTAGTGATGTATAATTCATATGTGCATTTTTTTAAAGTGCAAAGGTTTTAATTTTGCTTTGTACACATTTCTTTGGCAGCTGTCATCAGTTTAATTGCTGCTGGGTCAATATTGCTTCTGCCCGAGACCAAGGGAAGAACTTTGCCTGACACCATTGAAGATGTGGAAAATTTTCATCACTACCATTCTAAGCAACTTAAGTAAAAGACTGTTTGAAACTGAAACATACTCTTTCAAATATTATCTATTAATAGCTTTTGGACCAACAGAAGAAGAAAAATGTTGTGGTGGAAAAGCTGTGTACAGGTGCTTTTATAGACAAATAAAAATGATAGTTCAATGAAAGGGCTCTTCAATGGCTGTCACTGTGTTGAAAATGCAGTTAACTCTCTCTAATCCTTCTGTGTCTTTTGAAGAGGACCCTCGCCCACCATTTCATAGGACCATTTATTTACTTATTTACTAAAAGGGATGATACTTGGCAAACCAGTCCGGGTAGACAAATTCTAAGTATTCGGAGGGGGGACATTGTGGTGGTGGAGAGTAGTTCCCTCTTACCTTTAAATATTTGGTGGGCAAGAGAGAATTTTGCCAGGATAAACATTCATCTTTTGCAAAAGGGTTTTTTGTTCACCCCTCTCCTTGGTTCCTGGTTAACCTTGCTACAGCCTGGCTGCATTCCTAGGACAGGCTGTATTACTGAGAAGGAGGTTACAACCTGACATAGTGATGTCCCCGAGGGTATTTTTGGGAGGAAGAAAATAATGGCCTCCACTGCCCACAAAACACACACTGTGCTTTCTTATAAGGGCAAGACTGGAAATGTAACAAAGGACTAAAATGTCCAAACATTTAACATATCCTCATAAGGGAGTTGCTCCTATGCCCTGATAATTTTGATCCACTCTTCCTGCACTGGGTCCAGCAGACAGTATCCTTTTGTAGGTGCAATGAGTGACACTGAGAACACTCTTCCAATCATGGTCCCTCCATAGATTGCCAATCTATCCCCCCAACACACACACCTTTTCAACTGCATTTGGGGTTATGTATTCAGCCCAAAATGTCTAGCTTGACTTTGAGCTTCTTGACTTAGTGCAATATAAATGTGACCGATGTTCAGTGACCTTCCATGTTCTTAGAGAGAGGCCATTATTTCCTTCCTCTTCCATCCTCCGACATGGAGAACAGGAGGATCTCCACTGACTCTCTTGTTCACACATGCATTCATATGAATAGAGGCAATCTACATACACATCAGATCTCGCCTGATTTCGGAAGCTAAGCAGGGTCGGCCCTAGTTAGTACTTGGATGGGCGACCACCAGGGAATACCAGGTGCTGTAGGCGCCTGGAGTAGAAACTGGCAAACCACTCCAGTATTCCTGCCAAGAAAACTCCATGGACATGGGGTCACGAAGAGTCGGTCACGACAGTAACGACACAATACACACACACACACATACATGTGCATATACACACTAAGATGTCTGCTGTGTAGATGCATTCATGGCTGTTTCCAGCTGGGCCTGAAGATCTGATATTATTTGCATAACTTGGACACATTAAAGTTAGGGATAACATTCCACAGCCAGCAGGTCTATGACTTGAGTTAGGCGTCTCCTCAATTGAATGTACTGCCTGGTTACATGCTTTCAGATACTTGATCAAAGTGTTATATGCTGACACTTCCTCTGGATATCTACATTTTCTGCAGAAAGAAGTTTACACTTTTTCCTGGTTAAAAATCTTCCCAACCAAATTGCATTTCTTAGGCCTATCTCCGTTCCACCACCACCACCACCACCACATTTATTTATTTATTTTATTTATTTTTACAATTTATATGCCGCCTACTACCCAAAGGGTAGTGAATTGAAGATAGTTAAGTCTATCATTGAAAAGTGAATTAAATATATTGATTTCCAGTCTTCTACAAATAATGCTCAGAAAGTATCAGAAAATCTGCTCCCCCATGCATTTTGCTTTAAATCTTGAATTTCACCAAAGGAATTAATTTGTTCCAAATGAAATTATGTTTAGCAAATTTTCCTTTATACAAATTTGCCATATGAATGCATTGAAAACAGAGTAATCCCTAATCACGACCATTTTATGTTGTACATAAACAATTCTGTTAAGCAAATTTCCCCTATCTCTGGAATTTTTTATGCTATACAGATTTTATGTTATACAAACTGTTTGTTATATGAGGGTCCTCTGTACTTGGATGGGAGACCACCTGGGAATACCAGGTGCTGTAGGCACCTGGAGTAGGAACTGGCTAGCCACTCCAGTATTTCTGCCAAGAAAACTCCATGGACATGGGGTCACGAAGAGTCAGTCACAACTATAACGACGCAACACACACATACACAGTGGCATACCGTATGAAAATTGATTATGCCTCTGCAATGATAACGAAATTGAAACATTGCAGCATGTTCTTTTTATATGTAGTTACTACAGGGATGATCATACCAGGTTTCTTTACCCAGTATGAGAGGTTTCCCAGGCAGAACCTTGGACTGGTATACAAGATATCTTCTAGAAGTCCATTCCTTCTCTCGGCCCCAAAAACATGATGCTTAACTAATTTTAAGTTTCTTTTAATTATTGGAATGTATACTTGTTGGAATGTATACTGTATTTTATTTGGGCCTTTGGCTGTAAAAAAAAAAAAAAACGAAATTGAAATTGAAATCTAAAGAAGTCCAGAAAAATAACTTTTCCAATTTTTTTTTTTAATCATGACAATAAAGGACATGCCAGGGTTCAGTGGATAGGGAAATACTTCTCAAACTTCTGTTTCATTCTTCAAAGGAGACAGACTATCTTTAGTGGCTCCCCTCTTCATTAAATGTATTTGAGCAATGGTAGTCAAATTGAGTATACTCAAATTACCATGGCACCAAACCGATTTACTATTATTGGTACAAGCTTAAACAATAGTTACTAGAAATGGATGGACAAGACTGGATGGGTTGTTGTGCATATCTAAACAGCCAAAAGAGGAGGCAAAACAAAAGACTAAGTTAAGGAAAAACTAACCAAAATTCAGCACTGCAGGAATACTCAAAATTCATTCTTCTGATTTAAGAAAATACTTAATTCCCTATTGACATCAACAAGGCTTAAGTGCCTTGTTGATGGCCAAAGGTAACAAAACAGAATCAAAGCATTCTCTGAGTAAAATTGCTACCATGGGTTTTCTTTAAGGAGTGAATATAGTACAGATCCTGGCAAGTAGGTGTCACCTGCTCTTGTGACCTCTAGGTACTATCTATTGGGCTGATTTAAAGGCACCTTTGACCTTGTGGATTTCCTCACCACCTTCAGCATTTCTTCATAAATGCTGTGGGTCTTTTTTTTTTTTTTTTTTTTTACTGGTACTTTCCTCCATTTTTTCTCTCTAAAACAGGGGTTGAATATTTCTCTTCTCATTCATTGGCCTGAGAGTCGTACATCTTTTCCAATCAAGCATTTCTTGTGAAATCCAAGTTCAGTCAGTTGGGCAATCATGTTCCTTATCCAATATAGACCAATGGTTCCTCCAACCTTGGTAACCCGTCTGTTCTTGGATCGCAGCTCCCAAAAAAGACGAGCCAACACAACTGGTGGTGAAGACTTCTGGGAATTGCAGTCCAAGAACACCTAGGCCACGCCAAACTGGAAACCACTGCAATAGCCAGCATTACGCCAGAGAAATTGATTGATGTTGAACATGACCTTTTTGTCTTATTCAGCTTGTATATATGAAGTTATTATTTTGCAGCATCATCATCACTGTGAGATCCAGCACTGCATCATCGCTTTGTAGGCCCCTGGGAGGCGCTGCCTCTTATTATCCCTTTCGGACTGCAGAGCTATCTAAAACACACACCATAGGGTCATTACAGGAAATGAAACACCAGAGGATTACAAAAAGTTTAAAGAATTGCAGAGAGGATGTTGCCCAGTCGCTTTTTCCATGTTTTCCTTTATGCATCACCAAGGGAAAAATCCTGAAGACTGCAACTGTTCTTAATGAGAAGCCACATCGGAAGTTCGCACCTGAAGATAAATTATATTCTGTTTTGGCCTTTCTTGCCTGTAGAAAGAATGCCAGAAGGACAGTGTGAAAATACAAAAAGAAATTCGGGCAAACTCTTGTTAATGTGACTTTCTTGGACATAACTGCATGCATCTCATCGTTTTAAAAGAAGCTTTAAAGGACATTCTCTCTGGAGTCAGTCTGTTTGTGAGTCTCCTGGTCCCACTATCATTTGGTTTTTAGTTCAGCTAGCTAGCACAGACAGACAGACAGACAGACAGACAGACAGACCAATGCAGATACAGAGGCTCCTGGTAATGTCTGTGGCTGCTGGGAGTGTATATGCATGGCAGAGGGAAAGTTCAGCCTCTCCTGCTGCTATGATCCTCCTGTTAGCTATCAATTATCCTACATCTGCTTGAGAGATCCTTTTGGCATTGATGAAGGTTGCCTTCCTTGAAACTGTAGCTCTTGCATTGCATGCAACTTTGACTCATGGATAAGCGGAATGTTAGGAAGGAAATAGAGAGTAGAATTGAACACATGAGTCACATAGTCAGATGCTGGTGGAGTTCTGCAAATGACCACTCACAGAATTGACTGAAAGAGAATGTGACTTAGGTGGTTACTTCACGTCCTACCTTGTTTCGCGATTACGTTAGTACCACGACAGCATTGTTCGCGGTCATGTGGTTTTGTCCCTGTTCAGTCCCTGTTTCTGTTTACTCACGGGCGTGATTACTTGTCTCGTGACAACTGTTACTTCACGGTCTTGTTCAATGACAAATTCTCAATTTGTCTTGCTTTCTTAATTTTTTTAAAAAATATCGTAAATAAAACTTTTTTGATATTTCGATTTACTGGTCTTCTGGGATTTGGACATCAATGCTACAGAATTTTCAGTATTTTCTTTAAGAAACATTTGCACTGCATGGTGTTTCCCATAGGGAAGCTAATGTTGAATGCCGCTTCAGCCGCTGACCACTAGGTGGACACTGGTTGTTGCTTGACAGTTGTTACCCCATGGTTCCTTGTCTCGGAACAGGAACTGGGAACCAACCATGATGAGAATTTCCCAGCCCAGGAGCAGGTACGGCTTGTCACGCTCTGTTCCCGGTTCTGGGGGCGTGGTCAAGACAATTTTTTGCTGTCACTCTATGGATGTGAAGTAAGTGGGTTTTTTTGTACCGGTCCCAAGCAGAACAGCAAGGAGGGAGAAATGGAATGTGAAGTAGCCACCTTACACGCAGATGGGAAGGGTGCAGCTGTCTCCACTGCCTCAAGACAGGATGCATGTGCAACTGGTTGTAGTTTGTAGCCGCCAGACTCTACTGTTTCATTCTGGTTCCTTAAGGGCTGAGATCTAGCTCCAGATTTACCCTGTCTTCCAGCAAAATCGTATCTGGTCTTCTCCTCTACTTTGCCTGAGAACATTATGGAACAGCACTGCTTGCCTGTTGCCATACACTTGTGATGAATGGTAGCTTTAGGATGTCTGCCATTTAGCTCTCCCACAACACCATCACCACTAACCACCACCACCACCACCACCACCACCACCACCACAACCCTATAAACTACTTATAGAAAACATAGAATGGCTGGTAACTCCCCGGAATTCCTGTTCTCAATCAATGCAGGAAGAAGCAAGCAGAAAAACCCAGAATTAGTCCCCTTGGCCCAAGACATTTGGCCCCTGCTTCAGAGCCCAGATGGCAGCTCTGTGACTTATCAGTGGACCAAGTATATCATACAGACCCCTCAATTAGGCTAGGTGGAAGAGGGTTATCTGCTCTGATGGACATAATGGTTATAAACTGCTCAGACTGGGTAGAAATGTTAGGAATCAGAGCTTTTTCTATTTGTCAGGTCAGCCGAATCGAACCTGCTGTTTGCATCAAGTTTGACCTTGGAGTTCCAAATGAAGCAGGGCAAAAGCTAATTGAGTTTTGTCAAGAGAACAAGCTGGTCATTGCAAACACTCTTTTCCAACAACACAAAAGGCGACTCTACACATGGACATCACCAGATGGACAATACCGGAATCAGATTGACTATGTTCTCTGCAGCCAAAGATGGAGGAGCTCTATACAGTCAGCAAAAACAAGACCTGGTGCTGACTGTGGCTCAGATCATCAGCTTCTTATTTCAAAATTCAAACTTAAACTGAAGAAAGTAGGGAAGATCACTGGGCCACTCAGATATAACCTAAGTCAAATCCCATATGAATACACAGTGGAAGTGAAGAATAGATTCAAGGAACTAGATTTGGTGGACAGAACACCTGAAGAACTATGGATGGAGGCTTGTAACATTGTACAGGAGGCTGCAATGAAAAATATTCCAAAGAAAAGAAAATGCAAGAAAGCAAAGTGGTTGTCCAACGAGGCCCTACAAATAGCGGAGGAGAGAAGGGATGCAAAATGCAAGGGAGAAAGGGAAAGATACAGAAAATTGAATGCAGACTTCCAAAGAATAGCAAGGAGAGATAGGGCGGCCTTCTTGAATGAACAGTGCAAAGAAATAGAGGAAAACAACAGAAAAGGAAAAACCAGAGATCTGTTCAAGAAAATTGGAGATATTAAAGGGGTATTTTGTGCAAAGATGGATATGATAAAGGACAAAAATGGTAGGGACCTAACTGAAGCAGAAGAGATCAAGAAGAGATGGCAAGAATATACAGAAGAATTATATCAGAAAGATCTGGATGTCCCTGATAACCAATATAGCGTAATTGCTGACCTGGAGCCAGACATCCTGGAAAGTGAAGTCAAGTGGGCCTTAGAAAGCATTGCAAACAACAAGGCCAGTGGAGGTGACAGCATTCCAATTGAACTCTTCAAAATCTTAAAAGAGGATGCTGTAAAGGTGCTGCATACGATATGCCAGCAAATTTGGAAAACCCAGCAGTGGCCAGAGGACTGGAAAAGATCGGTCTACATCCCAATCCCAAAGAAAGGAAACGCCAAAGAATGCTCCAACTATCGCACAATTGCACTCATTTCACATGCTAGCAAGGTTATGCTCAAAATTCTACAAGGCAGGCTTCAGCAGTATGTGGAAAGAGAACTTCGAGAACTACAAGCTGGATTTCGAAGGGGCAGAGGAACTAGAGATCAAATCGCCAACATGCGCTGGATTATGGAGAAAACTAGAGAGTTCCAGAAAAACATCTACTTCTGCTTCATTGACTATGCCAAAGCCTTCGACTGTGTAGACCACAACAAACTATGGCAAGTCCTTAAAGGAATGGGAGTGCCTGACCACCTTATCTGTCTCCTAAGAAATCCAGATGTGGGACAAGCAGCAACCGTCAGAACTGGATATGGAACAACTGACTGGTTTAGAATTGGGAAAGGAGTAGGACAAGGCTGTATACTGTCACCTTGCCTATTTAACTTATATGCAGAGGACATCATGAGAAAGGCCGGTCTGGATGAATCACAAGCCGGAATTAAGATTGCCGGAAGAAATAACGACAACCTCAGATACGCAGATGATACTACTCTAATAGCAGAGAGTGAGGAAGAATTAAAGAACCTCTTAATGAGAGTGAAAGAGGAGAGTGGAAAAAATGGGCTGAAGCTCAACATCAAAAAAACTAAGATCATGGCCACTGGTCCCATCACCTCCTGGCAAATAGAAGGGGAAGAAATGGAGGCAATGACAGAATTTATTTTCTTGGGCTCCTTGATCACTGCAGATGGCGACTGCAGCAATGAAATAAAAAGACGCCTGCTTCTTGGGAGGAAAGCAATGGCAAACCTAGATAGCATCCTAAAGAGCAGAGACATCACTTTGCCAACTAAGGTCAGGATGGTTAAAGCTATGGTTTTTCCAGTAGTGATGTATGGAAGTGAGAGCTGGACTATAAAGAAGGCTGATCGCCGCAGAATTGATGCTTTTGAGCTGTGGTGCTGGAGGAGAGTCTTGAGAGTCCCCTGGACTGCAAGGAGATCAAACACTCTTGCTGCTGCTGCTACTGGACTAAGCCTGGAGGAGTTGCCTTTGCTCTTCGACTGCTCCTTTCCCTGCTACTCTGGTGTCAGTGAGAGAGACACCTGGAGGAGCAGAGCCGGACAACATCAGAAGGGAGGGGCTGAAGAAGAGGGACTCCCACCTAAGGCTTTTTAGCTGACCTCAGCTCCTGGCAGCCACAACATCATCCAGCAAACACTCTTGCTGCTGCTGCTACTGGACTAAGCCTGGAGGAGTTGCCTTTCCTCTTCGACTGCTCCTTTCCCTGCTACTCTGGTGTCGGTGAGAGGGACACCTGGAGGAGCAGAGCCGGACAAGATCAGAAGGGAGGGGCTGAAGAAGAGGGACTCCCACCTAAGGCTTTTTAGCTGACCTCAGCTCCTGGCAGCCACAACATCATCCAGCAAACACTCTTGCTGCTGCTGCTACTGGACTAAGCCTGGAGGAGTTGCCTTTCCTCTTCGACTGCTCCTTTTCCTGCTACTCTGGTGTCGGTGAGAGGGACACCTGGAGGAGCAGAGCCGGACAACATCAGAAGGGCGGGGCTGAAGAAGAGGGACTCCCACCTAAGGCTTTTTAGCTGAATTTTTAGGTGCATCTGTTTTTTGTTTTTGTTTTTTATTTTTATTTTTTGCTTTTTGTTTTTTTGCCATTAGGTGTAGGTGGTTGGGACCCACAATGGAACTGAAAGAACAGGAAGGGGGGAGGGCAATGGAGGGGGCAGCCATTGAAATTGTGCTGGGTAGGGGAAGGTATGGTGGTAGGAGTGGAACATGCCTGCGTAGGAGAAGAGGGGTTAGATATCTTACATCTATCCCCTCTTCTGGTCCCACTCCTAGCCAGAAGGAATCAGGTGACCATGTCAGCGAGCCCACGGGCCACATGGTGCTGTTATTAAATGCCAGGTCAGTACAAAATAAGACCACCCTCATCCATGATGTCATTTTGGATGAGGGTGCTGACCTGGCATGTATTACTGAGACCTGGGTGGGAGAGGAGGGTGGAGTCCCCTTTCCCAGCTATGCCCACCTGGGTACTCAGTCCAGCACCAGTGTCGCCCGGTGGGCCGGGAGGTGGAGTTGCTATAGTCTACAGGAGTTCCATTTCCTTGGCCAGGCTTCCTGTTTCCTTGGGAAAAGGTCTGGAGGGCCTGTATTGTGTGTTGGGCTCACGAGACAGATTGGGGATTCTGTTGGTGTACCGCCCACCCTGCTGCATTCCAACAGTCTCCCTGCCTGAGCTGACAGAGGTGGTCTCGGACCTGGTGTTGAAGACCCCAGACTGTTGGTACTGGGGATCTCAACATCCATGCCGAGGCTACCTTAACTGGAGCAGCTCAGGACTTCATGGCCGCCATGACAACCATGGGGCTGTCTCAACATGTCATCGGCCCAACACATGAGAAGGGTCATACCCTGGACCTAGTATTCTCAACGGGACTGGGGGATGGTGGTTTGGATGTGGAGGGGTTGGCTTTGACTCCATTGTCATGGTCAGACCACTTCCTGGTCAAGTTTAGGCTATTAGCTACTCCAACCCTCTGCAAGGGTGGGGGATCCATTGTTGATCCGCCCTCAGAGACTAATGGATCCGGATGGTTTCCTGAAAGCTCTGGGGGATTATCCAGCTGACATGATCGGCGCTCCTGTCGAAGCTCAGGTCACCTTATGGAATAGGGAGATGACCCGGGCAGTTGACATGATCGCACCTAGCGCCCTCTCCCCTACGCAGAGCCCGGACAGCTCCGTGGTATACATCTGAGTTGCGGGCAATGAAGCGGGAGGGGAGACGGCTGGAGCGCAAGTGGAGAAAATATCACAGTGAGTCTGATCAAACACGGCTTAGAGCCCATTATCGAGCCTATTCCGTGGCTATACGGTTGGCGAAAAGGCAGTATTTCGCCAAATTGCTTCCTCAGAGTGCCGTCCAGCGGAGCTGTTTCGGGTGGTCCGGGAACTTCTTCAGCCAGGAGATAGGGTGGAGGCCCAGGACCATTCGGCGGCACGCTGTGAGGAGTTTGCTGTTCACTTTGAGGGAAAAATTGCTCAGATTCGCAGTGAACTGGACTCCACTATTGATACAGTATCAAGGGATGTGTCCAGTGCACCGTGCTTAGGTCCAGTGTTATTGGATGAGTTTCAATTGTTGAGACCCGAGGATGTGGACAGGGTGCTTGGATCTGTCTGTTCCACCACCACGCTGCTCGACCCTTGCCCTTCTTGGCTAATTGAAAGATCTGCCAAGGGGGTTCGCACCTGGGTCCAAGAAGCTGTAAATGCCTCTTTAAGAGAGGGAGTGGTCCCTGCTGCCTTAAAAGAGGCAGTAATCAGACCACTCCTAAAAAAACCTAACCTGGACCCAGGACTGGTGGTCAACTACCGACCAGTAGCGAACCTTCCTTATTTGGGCAAGGTGTTGGAGCGGGTGGTGGCCGGACAGCTCCAGGCGCTGCTGGATGAAACGGATTTTCTAGATCCATTTCAATCTGGTTTCAGGCCGGGTTTTGGAACAGAGACTGCCTTGGTCGCCCTGTACGATGACCTTTGCCGGGAGAGAGACAGGGGAGTGCAACTCTGTTGATACTCCTGGACCTCTCAGCGGCTTTCGACACCATCGACCATGGTGTCCTTCTGGATAGGCTGGCCAGGTTGGGAGTTGGAGGCACCGCTTTGCGGTGGTCCCGATCCTTCCTGGCTGACCGTGTCCAGAAGGTGGTGCTGGGGATAGTAGCTCTGCCCCTTGGCGTTTACGTCATGGGGTTCCACAGGGCTCAATACTATCCCCCATGCTGTTTAACATCTACATGGAACCGCTGGGAGAGGTCATCAGGAGGTTTGGGCTGAGGAGTCAGCAATATGCTGATGATACTCAGCTCTACCTACCTCGTTCTCCACCAATCCAGGTGAGGCGGTTTCTGTTCTGAACTCGTGTCTGGGCCAGATAATGGACTGGATGAGGGTTAATAAATTGAAACTCAATCCAGACAAGACGGAAGTGCTGTTAGTGGGTGCTTCGTCAGACAGGCTAGAGGGCCACTTCCCTGTTCTGGATGGGGTTGCACTCCCCTAAGGGACAGGGTCCGTAGCTTGGGGTGCTCCTGGACCCCGGTCTAACTCTGGAAGCCCAGGTGGACTCGGTGGCCAGGGTGCCTTTCTCCAGCTGCGGAATATATACCAGCTGCGCCCTACCTAGATGAACGGAGCCTCATGACAGTTACACATGCACTGGTAACATCCCGTATAGATTACTGTAATGCGCTTTACGTGGGGCTGCCTCTGAAGACGGTTCGGCGATTGCAACTGGTTCAGAATCGTGCGGCACGGCTGGTGAGTGGTAGGGCCACCAAGGAACACATCACGCCGATTCTGTATAACCTTCACTGGTTACCAGTTGCTGCCCGAGCCCAATTCAAAGTGCTTGTTTTGACATATAAAGCCCTAAACGGCTTAGGACCTAGATACCTGAAGGACCGCCTCCTTCCATATGAACCTACCCGGCAATTAAGATCTAGTCAGGGAGCCCTCCTGAAAGAGCCATCCCTTAAGGAGGTGAAGGGGATGGCTTGCAGGAATAGGGCTTTTTCAGCAACTGCCCCCAGACTATGGAATACCCTCCCATATGAGACTCGCCTGGCACCAACGTTGCTAACATTTCGGCGCCAGGTAAAAACCCTCCTATTCCAAAAGTTTTTAAACTAATGATTGTGGGCCCTGATGGCAATTTTAGTGGTGTGTTTTTAATGTATTGTATTTATTGCATCTACATGTTTTATTGTTTTAATTTTATTGTATTTGATGTTTTAACTGTTTATTCTTATTGTGAGCCGCCCAGAGACCTTTGGGTAGTGGGCGGCATACAAGCTAAATAAATCAAATCAAATCAAATCAAACCTATCCATTCTGAAAGAAATCAACCCTGAATGTTCACTGGAAGGACAGATTTTGAAGCTGAGGCTCCAGTACTTTGGCCACCTCATGAGAAGAGAGGACTCCCTGGAAAAGTCCCTGATGCTGGGAAAAATCGAAGGCAAAAGGAAAAGAGGACGACAGAGAATGAGATGGTTGGACGGTGTCATCGATACAACCAAAATGAATTTGACAAAACTCCGGGAGGCAGTGGAGGATAGGAAGGCCTGGCGAGCTCTGGTCCATGGGGTCACGAAGAGTCGGACACGACTGAACGACTGAACAACAACAAGATGCATGAATTGTGGTCTCAGTATACAGTGATCTGTACACACAGGTATGTCTGCTGGGGTTATGCTCCATTCATGCACAAGATCATTTCAGGCCTTAGTGCACAGAACCAGCAAGTGCTGAAAGGAAACAGAGTACATGAAGTGTGCAAAAAAGGCAAAATTCTTTGTGCATGTTACTCTGTGTCACAATCTTGTAAAAGGGGGATTTCTAGCACACCACATACAAGGGCCAGCTACTCTTCCAGTTCTCTTGCTGTGAAAAACTGCTCAATGACTCTTTAAGAGGAAACCTCTCAACCTTGGTGTTTCCTGAGCCATTGCAGCTGAGGGCCTGCACCTTGTTGCGCTATGGAACCTCTACTTGGGCCATCACAATGGCTCTTATTTTTCCTCTCCATTCAGTCAGCCTTGTCTATGAATGCTGAGCCATGCCTATCTTGGAGTGCTTCTCTATCTGCTCAAATTCAGCATTGCTGACTCTGAGGTAAATAGGCCAAGGGTGTATTGCACAAAGCTCAGTAACTCCTGAGATGGTTCAAATGCAGTAGCCATCTGGTCATATTTTGTTTGATCATTTTAGGGAAGGTCTCTGTTTCCTACTAACCTACCCTTGTTGAGTCTATAGCCTTGGTCCTTTCTAATGGTCTCACTCTCAAGGAACAATTGTTTTGTGCCATCCAGTCACTTCTGATTTCTGTCAACACTATAAATTAATGATGTCAACAACAACAACAACAACAATAAAATCCTATCACTAAGGGCTCAGCTTAGGCAATTAAAATTAAATGCCCTCGTTTTCTTTACTGAATTGGTCCATTTCATGTACATCTTTTACTGCTGCCTTCAATTTCTCCAACTATTACTGAGATTTCCAATGAGCTTTGTCTCCGTGTAATAGGCAAGGGGCCATACCTGTGCATATTTTCAACATCACCAATTGTCTCAGGTAAGGTTTTTCCTTTGGTTTCAGGTAACAGCAGAATTAAACCACCATCGATGAGGCCAATCACAGCTTCGAAACACAGAGCATGTACCAAAATAAATAAATAAATAAATAAATAAATAAATAAATAAATAAATAAATAAATAAAAGTTGAAACCTCAATATGGGCTTATACTTTGTATATTAATGAAAACAACGGCTTGTAGATGCAAGTTCTTTCCCCTTCCCTCAGTTTTGTAGAATGGCTTCATTTTTCTCACAAATCTCCTCAGAGTTGAGATTATAGCAGGGGTCCTCAAACTTTTTAAACAGGGGGCCAGTTCACTGTCCCTCACACGCTGTTGTGACCTGGACCCTGCCGCTCCCCGGGGAGAGGGAAGGCCCAACCCACTTCACCTCGTGCCCCAACCCAATGCTGCTCTTCTTACCTGCCCACTTGCATGTCAGCCCCGCTTCTCCTGCAGCTCCAAGGGGGATAAGGAAGAGCCCATCCTGCTAACCCCTCCTAAGATGCTACAGGAAACGGTGGGTGTTGCCCTTGCATTGGTGGCTGAGGTGGCAGCAGCAACTGCTGCTGCACGGCAGATTTTCGGCTCAGGTGGGGAGGAGTAGGGGGTTCTGCAATGACCAGTGTGCCGGATTCAGGACCCTAGTGGGCCATATCTAGACCCACAGGCCATAGTTTGAGGACCCCTGCTCTATAGACTCCAAATATCCACAACAATTAACTATAAGTGAAGTATGCTTATACATGTTACTCAAGTCTGGATGTATGTAACAGAATATGAGCATGCATAGGCATGGCTCTGAAACAAGCCATAAATTTTGCCATTAAGTCTTCACATATAGCTTTCTCACATTGAACGTGTTAATATTTTGAGAATTCTGAGGTTGCATTTTTTCATACATGTGCAAGCTGTCAACAGGGCTGCCTGGGCCAATCCACAGTGGGAAGCTGAGTTTATGAGACCTCATTTCTCTTTTCCCAAATGCACTTCTCAGAATTTAAGCTGCGTGCTCTGTGAAATTGTAAAGAATTAAAACAGAAGCTCCCATCACCCTTAAAACACTGCTGCCGCCGCCACGGCCACTGGTAACACCAGGCTTTGTAGTCCGTTTCGTAGCTGTCACTGCTGAAGTTGTGTATAGTCAGGAAGTGGGCTTTCACCCTGCCATATTTGGGAAAGGAGAAGGAGAGCAACTCTATACTAGTCCTTGTCCCTTTCCATAATTTTTGTCCCTTCTGGTGCTGTGCAGCCTGCAACCCTTGCAGTCTTTCAGCATACCACTCCAAACTCTGTACATTCTTGCAAATAAATAAAACAAATCCCTTTATTTTAAAGCCACAAGCAATGTTGCACAGGTATGTGAATAAGCAGAGCTCTTCAGGATGATACTGATCTTTCTGACAGTGGATTTCAGGGTGGTTGTTTCTCAATAACTTCTTGAACAGGAGAAGTCCAAATAAATGAGGTCATAATGTCCTGCCAAGAAGTTTATGAAGTAAAAGAAGAAATTTAAGCCCTGCTGTCAGATAAACAAGTATTCTCTGTGTTTCATACTCCATACAATATGCAAGACTTGTGTTCTACACAGCTGCCTGGATATTCCCTTATTATTCTTGGCACAGTGTGGGATTTTTTGGTTAAAAACTTCTAGCTATGCAGCAGATAGTGCAAGGACTGACGGAATTAGCTTCAAGTCTCCCTTTCTGTGGTTATCAACTGGCACTTGCAGTCTCAATAATTCACTCCGAGATATTTGGTAACAGAAAGAATAGAGAGTTCCATTTGCTTGCACTTCTAAAGAGATCAAAACCATTGTATTATAGGGTAAAAATGAGCAGGGAGCAGCTGACTCATAATCTGCTTACTGGCTATATATACTGCATTGCACGACTAACTGTAGCACTGACTACTGACTGGAAAAGGACTGGGGAATGGTACAAAGGCATATCTCTCTTCAAAAGTGACACAGAGATGGAACAATTGGGTACTGCTAGATTGCTTGACAGTCACTCCAGCTCAAAAAGGCCTCTTTCAGCCATACCACTTAAAGGTAGTCTGCAAAAGTTGCTCAACCCTAAACAATTATAGGTCCAATGCCATTGGGTAAGCAGATAGCTTCTAGATGAATTTATTTCACATCTGGACCAAGAGTGGGCTGCTTACTCTCAGGCAACCGGAAAGAACAAGTTCTTACCAAAAACCACAAGCGGAAGCTCATGCCACACATCTGCCAGCCTGTAGACAATGAACGGAGTTATGATTCCACCAATATCACACATGGAAGAGCAGACAAGGACGCCGAGATTCCTTTAGAAAAATTGGGACAACCATCATATACGGTAAACTAATGATATTTCTGAGGGACTATGAAGCATGACTGGTGATACTGTGTGCTACTGAAATACCGAAAGCAAGTTTAATGCAGTTCAGTGCTCAGTCTTGCTTTCCACTCCATTCCGTCTTCATTTTGGCTGCAGAACCAATGTATCTCCCTAGTCCAGTGACTTTGGAGATCCATGGTTTCTGTGGCCAAAATAAAGCAGCTCCCACAAACCATAGTTGCCACTGCTGCTTCAGCTGCTTCCTGAAAAGGGAATGTTAGCCGGTCACATAGACCCAGGAGGTGAGCTGGAGAACCAGTCTAGCTTGGTAAAGCAGTAGATGTGAGGGAAAGAATCATGTATGTTTGCACAAAGGTGAATGGAAGGCAATGTGTTGCATAGGTATGTGGAGAAGTGGGAAAAGGCAGCATCTTTTGGGATGGGAGATTTGAGAAGAAAGAGGTGGATCATCATGTCAGGGAATGACATAAGAGCCTTTTGAGTGAGCATATCCAATTTTGCCTGATTTCGGAAGCTAAGCAGGGTTGGCCCTGGTTAGTACTTGGATGGGAGACCACCAGGGAATACCAGGTGCTGGAGGCGCCTGGAGTAGGAGCTGGCAAGTCACTCCAGTATCCCTGCCAAGAAAACTCCATGGACATGGGGTCACAAAGAGTCGGTCACGACTGTAACAATGCAAACACACACACACACACACATCCAGATGAAGCAAAGGAGGTAGGCTGGGTAGAAACAGGAAGTCAAAAATTAGGTGAAAGGGCCTTGAAATGCCCCTCCCCCAAAAAGAGGCATATCTAGCTATTTCTGGGTCTTTTCTCTTCCAACATCCTGAACTATGACATATAAATACAATTACATTGTCTGGTAGGTCTTCAATATTTCTAACAGCTGGAAGACATTTTGCAATACAGAGTAGGAATTGCCTCTGGAGTCTGGACTGACACCTGTCATGAATGTATAGTGGAATCTAGGGTGAATTAAGGATACTTAAGGACTTAAGAGTCCTCATTCTTAAGGTCTGGACTCTGGACTGTTCTTAAGGTCTGGACTGTTCAAAATGAAAAACAAACACCCTTCTGACTCCTGGTGTCTGCTAAGCACAAGATGGCCAGAGATTTTAGCTGATAGCTCTCTCTCTCTCTCTCTCTCGATTTCTTAGCAGAATTCAGTGGCTAATGTATTGCACACATAGGGGCAAGGAAGATCTGAATACATCGGTGCCATTTTGCGTTGCTTGTTGCTGCTCTTACGATGGTGTTAGCTGAATACTGGCCGGAATCCTGCTGTTCAAAGTAATAACGCATACTAGCCAAGCTCAGTCAATCATTGATCATTTGGTGAGTCACCTTCTCTGTATGTTCCCTTGATTCCATGGGTCTACTCCATCTGGATGTGATTACACTAAGCAATAGGATTTCATCCTTTATGCCCCAAAGTACATAATAGAAATCTGGATGACTAGTTGGTTGATTCCAGAAGAAGAGGGAGAGGGGTGGGGAGGAGAATGAGAGTGGGAAACTTTGAATGAAGAGGCCAAAGTTGGGTACTTAAAAGCACCACAGTAATCAAGTACTCTTGATGACCACCTTCTCTTTTCAACATCTGAGTGGCTCAGGAACTGTAAACTTAGTCTTCAGCAAATACTTTATAGTGGTCAATGGCCATAACCCCACATATTGTATTGCTTTTTTATGTTGCCAGGCAATGGCCAAGACACTGAGAAGGGCTCATTGTTTACTGTCTAGGGCTGCCTGCAGACATTGTTATCTGCTGCATACAATGGTGTAGTGGTGAACGTAGATATGCACCTGCACTATAGCCAGCCCCACTCAAGGACAATTTAAAAAAATGGGGACAGCAGGATAGACTCATTTGAACAGACACATTTTAGTAGACTTTGTTTGCACGAGGGACAGGTCTTCAGTCAAGTTCATGGATCTTAACTGCCTGTTCAAGACTAAACCATAATCAAATATTTTACAGGGATACCTTGTAATAATACCCTTTTCCAGGGAAAAGCCATTTTACAGCTACTGTGACAATGGCTGTTCAAGTCAGAGGGAACAGGGAAACCTGAAGGGGATGTGTGATGACGTCACAGTTCCCTGCTACTCAAAAAGCCCTAGGGCAGCGGTGACAAACATTTGCACTCCAGATGTTTTGGACCACATCTCCCAGAATTCCAAGCCTGTATTACCAATGACAAAGGACTGCGGGAGTTGTGGTCCAAAACACCTGGAGTGCCAAAGGTTCGTCACCACTGCCCTAGGGCTTCAGCACTGCAACCCCTGCTCTGATCCACCAACAGTTGGAGGAATCATCTCGGGACCCCTGACTCTGTGCTCCATTGTCAATGCCTCATGATACCACTTCTCTGAAGAGCAATGCCATGCCACCATATAGAGTATCAAAAGATGGTTCACTCACCTGAGGAATGTAGGGTATAATTCTGCATTGACTAAGCAGACCATTTCATAGCACATTGTAATGCCCATCCTGCCTAAGCAAGCAGCTGTTATTTTAATCCAATAGAGATCTGAAAAGACATATAAAATATTCACTGCTTAACATGTTTCTTTTCCTTTCTTTCCTTTCTCCTGCTTTTTTCCCCCTGTGTAAATTCATATTACCTATGGGTAGGAATTTTACTTCAGAAATGGGTAGACTTTAAGAATGTGTGACCTACTTGGGTTTCTGTTTTCTTTTGTTTGGTTTGGTTTAAATAAGAACCCTGACATTTCAGATGCAAACAATGGTCCAGAAAGTATATTAAAATCTGGAATCTGGAATCATTAGCACAACCAACCTTAATTGGCCTTTCACACAAAAATACCCTCTGATTTCCTACCCACCCACTCACACAACATACATTTTCAATGACCTAATTTGGATGGGTGGGGAATCATAGAATCCTAGAATAATGGAGCTGGAAGAGGTCATTGAGTCTAATCCCCTGATTCATCAAAAGCAAGGCAGATCGTTGTCTATTTTCTCTCTTGAATGCCTCCAGTGTTAGAGTGCTCACCACTAGGGATGGGGACCTTATGAAAAATGGCACGCTGTTTCTTGGTTTTGTAAACTTATGAAATGTTATGAAATAAAAAAGCAAAAAGCATGTCATCAAGAAATGAAACGAAACACCATTTTTGTTTCAGAAATGAAATGATTCGTCCTAGTGGCGAGAAGCCTCTTGAGCCAGCTGTGTTGAGAACATGAGATTTATTTTTAAACTGATTGGTTTGTTTTCCTTCCTCCCATCCCAGTCCTCAGCTGTTACTTATCTCTAATCTTGATCTGCCTGCCTGTTGCTAGTTAGCAGCTGAGCTCTTCCTTTCCCTTGCTGGCTGTCCCTGTATCTGCAAGTTGATTTAAAGTTTAAACTGATTGTTTTTCTTTCCAGATTAAGTAGTACTATGGAGGTTTTATAGGGCCAATCAGCTGTTGAGCTTATCTCTTCGATCTCTCCATGCAGCAGATAGCCCTTAGGTTTCCTGTTTGTTTACAGAGGGTTCTTTGTTTGAAAGGTTTAAGGGGTCTCTTTGATTTAGGGCAGTGGGCTCCCTGTTAAATTTTTAAAAAGAAAAGCTCCCCATTATTTATAGCCTTATGAATTGTTTTGTTTTGTGATGTAACAATTCGTAATGAAATGAAACAATATAAAGACTGGAAAAAAGAAATGAAACACTGTATTTCCATTTCATGCCCATCTCTCATCACCACCTCACAAGATAATTAGTTCCACTATCACATGGTTCTGACAGGAAGTTTTTCCTGATATTCAACCAAAATATGGCTTCCTGCAACTTGAGCCTAGCCTCACTATTTGTCTTGCACTCTGGGATGATTGGGAACAGATCCTGCCCCTGCTCTGTATGGCAATCTTTCAAGTATTTGAAAAATGCTAGGGTAAGGAAGTAGTGGAAAATCATTAAAACAGCTCCATGTGCCAATGCATCCTCTCTCCCATCACTGTACAATGCATACACAAGGCAAAGCATAGGCCATTGTGTAACCCAAAGGTAAGGAGTCACAGATTTTAGCTCTGAATCCAGTTCATTCACTGGATATAACTGAAATGCAGCCCTAAAAAAGGCTCTGAAATTCAGCCAGAGGTTCTCCAGTCTTGGTGTAACCCATGTTTTAATGATCTGTTTGAGTGTCAGAAGTTTCTGCTCTATGAATCCTATTCATATCTCAATAACAGGAAGATTAAACTTCACATTAGAGATGGTCACGACTTAGCGGTATTCCCGTTTCCGTTTCCATTACTCGTATCCGTTGCTCTACAGAAACGGTAACGGGAATTACTCTGCTAGAATTCGAGCTCGAACCGACGAACGAACAATTTGGTCTGATTTGTCATGCTCGTTACTTGCATCGCGGCGATCGCGCAATGCCAAGTGGCACAGAAAAAAAGTTTTTAAAAGTTAAAAAAACCGATTCCCGGCCCTAAAAGTAGGCGAAAACTGTCTGAGGGCACCTACCAGGCCAGAAGGGTGTTTTATTTTGGGGGGGTTTCCCTGCCCCCCCTCTCCTTGGCTATTGCTACTGCTGCGCTGCTGGTACCAGGCTGGGAGGGCGCATCCATTTGCCATGCAGTGCGGGGGATCCAAAATGGCGACCACAATATTTTTTTTTAAATTTGTTGCCCCAAACCCCACCAAAGCACCACAGAAACATGCGAAAATTAGCTATTTTAAATGCTTGAATTTTTACAGTAGCAGCAGTGGGTTTTTCTTGCAAAAAAAAAAAAAAGTTTATTTTATTTTATTTTATTTTATTTTATTTTATTTTATTTTATTTTATTTTTTTTTACACCTGCACATTTGCAATTATGGGCTTGCCCATGGGAGTGGACCATGCACATTTTCCACCAATCGCATGGCCACTTGGCCAGGTTGACCACAGAGACTTCTGGGATGTGCCAATCGGGCATAAACAGCCCACTAATCGTAGCCCAAACCTGAACCCTAAGCCTAAGCCTAACCCATACGCCAGTACACTGTCCTTCTAAGTGGGTCAGAGAGGCACCCAGAGGTGCACCCCAATACTCACCCTAACCTCACCCGTAACTAGCGTAACCCTAGCCCTTGCGCTAACCCGTCTTAACCCTAAGCCAGATCTACTTGCATTGCACTACATGCAAGTACGTGAGACACAGTGGGTGCAAAGAGTCTGCCAGTCCGTCACTTGTGGCTCTGGCTGACTGCTGCAGCTCCCTCCAGGAGCCCGCTACCCCCCCCAAACCAGTACTAACGACAACGAAAAAACAAAAAAACGAACTGACTAATTTTTGTGAAATTTCGCGAAAAACAGAAACAAGCCAAAACGGACTGCCTCCGACACACGACAACTCGAAAACGTCATTTTCCCTAGTCGTGCCCATCTCTACTTCACATGTCAGGGAGAGCAGTGTACTAGGCCTCCTAACAAACATCATCATTCTTCTCATGCAGGGAGTGACCAACATAGTCACAGTCTTTAGACTCTTTTGACTCTTTTTATGCAAAGATGGCAATGACAGAGGGAGCACAGTTATTTTGACGCTATACAATTACTATCTATCTATTTATTCAAACATTGATTATACAGTAGATCTAGGATAGTTGTTTTTAAAATTAATCTGCCTATTTGTTTTTATTTTTCATTTTTTAAATGATATGGCACTCAATGTACATTACTTTATAAGAAATTTGTTGGCAACCCAAGCTTTTTGGAACTTGAGTCATGGCAACTGCACTTCTTTTCTTGTTAAATTGAAACATTTTGTTCATCATCTAAACAGTTTCTTCAGTACATGCTCAAAGTAAAATTCCCAAAACAATGTTTCAGAAATAATGTTTCCAAAAACTAACAATATTGTCAGTTGTTATGTTATTTCACAAAAATAACTTCATTGTGACCTCAGTATAGCAAACAGTAATGCATTACAGCTAATGTTGTTTGTAATATTTTACTTCCAGGCTGAGGACAGGCAAATGCACACAATCCTATGTGTCAAGAGTCACAACCATACTTTATTTTTTGCTTTTTTGTTGTTGGGAGAGCACAATGCAGATTACACAAAGTCAATGTTGCTTTTGTGCCACCAAGACATTCCCAACTTAGGACAACCTTAACAGGGCTTTCAAAGTACATTATGTGAGATATCTGAAGACAACCAAGACAACCACCTGGCAGATGTCCTTTGATTTGTATTCCTGCATGGAGCAGGGGGTTGGACTTGATGTCCTTGTAGGTGCCTTCCAACGTCACTATTCTCTGATTCTCTGATTCTAAGAATGATTCTGCCATTGAAAATCTCCCATGAGTTTCTTTGGCTGAGCAGAGACATGAACCCACATCTCATGAGTTGTAGCTCAGCGCTCAATCCACTACACCACACTGGTTCTCAAGATACCAATAAACATTTGCATTTACACTAGAGGATTTTGCTATTTGCATGCACTTCTAATAAAGACAAAAGAAACAGCAGGGCAGATGGGCTGCTCTTTGTTCAAGTTATTTCATTTCTCCCTCAAAAAGAAACACATATCTATGTGTTTCTATCTCTCAAAAAAAGAAGTCCAGTAGTCATGACTCAACTTCCAGATAAACTCACCTGGATGACTGAGAATCTTCACAGACATATCTTATATTGTTCATTTTAATGTCAAAAGTTCCTCCTGATGATTTTTTTTCTCCCTTGGAAGAAAAGTCCCGGTGTGTGACATATACACTAAGAAAAATGTATAGAGAAAACTACTGTGGAGAAGAGGAACGTATGGAGATACTTGAACCGGGGGCAGAGAAGGGATATGCCAAGAGGTTTCCATGGAACTCACTTTCTGGGACGAGGGCGGTAATGAGGCAAGTGGTGCCTGCCATCAGTGTGGCTGCAGACCATGGGTAGCGACGACCTATGCGGTCAACTGTGAGGATGAGGATGATGGCAGCTGGAAATTCAACAAGAGCAGAGTAAAAAAAGTCCAGATAAATGTTGCCACCAGCAATTCCCATGTGCATGATGAGGCCCTGATATAGTACAGAGCTTGTGAACCTAGACAAAAAATAGAGGCCAAATGAAACTATGTTTGTGGCTGGTCCTTTAGACAGAGCAATCCTCCAGGACTCCAGAAAAGGTTACATTTTCAACCAAGACACATGCATGATCATGATCATGGAGACTAAGGGCTCTATCCCATGTCCCTTCAAATGCAGATTAAATTTGTAGATAAACCGTGTCTCAAAAAATGTCATCCCCACGGCCACCGGGCATTTTTTTTTAAAAAAGAAAACCCAGTAACGCCCCCTTCAGCAAGGTTTCCAAGACCTACTGGAGAGGTAAGGAATTTTTTGCCTCGCTCAAAAAATCCACCTTTTAAAGAGGCAGACATTGTGGGACCCTTGTAGATGATCCTTTCTTCTTTTTTCTCATAGCACTGACCAGCTGTTCCTGGGGCTGGTCGGTGCTGGGTTTTTCCCCTTTTAACTTCCCCCCAACCCCAGCGCAAGTCAGCTGGTCCTCCAGCTGGTTTGGCGCTTTTAATTTTTTTTCAAAAAAAAATCCCCCACCCTCCTAGCACCAGCCAGCTGGCTGATCAGCACTGTTTTTTTTTAACTCCCCTCTAGTGCCAATCAGCTGGTCCTCTGGATGGTCTGGTGCTGTTTTTTATTTTTTTAAATTCCCCCCACCCTCCTAGTGCCAGCCAGCTGGTCAATTGGCACTTTTTTTTAAACTTCCCCCACCCCTAGTGCCAGTCAGCTGGTCCTCTGGCTGGTCTGGTGCTTTTTTATTTTTTTATTCCCCCCACACCCTCCTAGTACCAGCCAGCTGGCCGATCAGTGCTGCTTTTTTTCCTTTTAACTTTCCCCACCCCTAGCACTAGTCAGTTGGTCCTCTGACTGGTATGGCACTGGTTTTTTTCCCATTTTTTTCACCCCCAGCGCTGCTCAGCTGGCCCCCTTTTAAAAATCCTTGGACATGGGAACTGCTATCCCAAATCTTCAGTCACGTGACGGGAGGAAGAAGAAAAGCTGGATCTTCAGAAGATCAGGATCTTCCCCAGGTGAGAAGTGATGTGGTAAAATACTGTATAACATATTTGAAAATATTTTCCCCAGTGAGGTTTTCTTACCAAGTATACATTAAGATGAGTGTGTGTTTCCTTATCTGTGTTGTTTTCACCAGGTCTAGAAAGGAGGGACGTAACTTGTCACCCACCTCTTCTTCAGGCTGGAAATTCTAGGAGAAGCAAACAATATTTGTTTTAAAAAAGAACCACTCACACAAACACTTCTAGCACATATACTGAAAATATCTACAGTACTGTATGTCCTTCTGTTGACTCATGGATACAGATGAGTGTGTACGTGTGTGAACATGACCTTCTCACAAACATTACAATCCACTCCTCCATGTTATATTCCCTGCTTGAAGTGGGGAGAACTGAGCATACAATTCCTTACCCAACCAGGGATAACATGTGGAAGCTTGATTCCATACAAGGCCAGCCCTAACATTAGGCAAAGGGAAGCACCCACCTCAGGTACAGTATTCTATTTTGGATGTTATGCTGAAAGTCCAACAGCCATACCTATGGGAACTTCCTCAAATGGCAGCAAACACACAAGCCAGCCCATCCCACAACCTGATGGAAGTTGAAAGCTCTGACATCCTTGGACAAAGGAACGAAGGCAGGGAGGTTGGGAAGAGAAACTTCTAGAATTGCCAGGAAACAGGGAGACCATGACAAGGGAGCAGCATGTGTGTGTGTGTGTGTAGACTGTCCTAGGGACCTCCCTACCACAACTTGGGCGTGGCACGTGGAGTGAAATGAATGACTTGCTGATGCAAGCTCTTGAGGCTGTTCTGAATGTTAGTATTTTCTCCAGATGGGCCATGTTTCTTGGTGGAGTACATTAATTAAGTTTGCTCTGCTGAATAGCACCTGGGACTTGATTCCTATGAGACCATTTGACATCCCCCTCCCCTATGGATGACTTGGTGGGATGCACAGGGAGGATTTTGAGTTAGGGCTTTGGTATCAATTCACTTCACAGTATGGAGCTGTCTTCAGTTAGGACCTTGTAAAACCTCTGGCCGTTGGCTTAAAACAGAGAAATAAATAAAAATGTCATTTTCTCTTTATGACCTCTTTTGTCAAACTCTTTGCTCTTAAAAGGAAAGGAAAGAACAAGAGCAGTGGGTGAGGATTTGCTCTTGTAGCATTACTCATTCAAGGTCTGGAAATACTGATTTTATTTACACAAAGAACACTCAGAGTTTAAACACTAATCACCTAAAATCTTTTCTTTTCTTTCTTTCTTTCTTTCTTTCTTTCTTTCTTTCTTTCTTTCTTTCTTTCTTTCCTTCCTTTCTTTCTTTCCCTCCCTCCCTCCCTTTTTTCTTATACATCAGCCAACGTTTAAGGAAGAAAGTGTGGCCATATATTGTACAGGTACAGCAATTGCTTCTCTCCAGTAATTTTCAATGGCATTTTCTTTTAATGCAGTTCATTCCATTGAATGGTGTAGTTCACCCACGTTTGGATCCAGAGCAGTGATACTAGAAGGAAGCCAAGGGAAGGTGAGTTTTCTGCCCTCTCTTATTCCAGTGGCACCACAGAACGTGAGGATCACGAGACCCTTCTGAATGAGATGCGATGTGGTGCTGGAGAGAAAGAAAAATCTTGGACACCTGGGTCCAACCACTTCCCATCATAGGGCCATAAAGTTCACCCTTCCACCAGTCCTTTTTCCGTGGCCTTTCTCAATCCACCCCTTTTATTCACATTCATCCTTTGTCCAATATGTTCAGAGTGCCAACAAACTCCCACCAACCCATGAAGTTTGTTCTTCCAACAGCAACCCATGAAGTTTGTTCTTCCAACAGCAGCCCATGAAGTTTGTTCTTCCAGTACCTGGCCCAAAAATAATCAAGACAGCTTTTGATACCAGTGAAAGAACATGAATCTTACTAGTCTGTGTTCAATAGTCTGTTTTTGGCCACATTGGCCTTTACTGACAGCTAGTTCGGGAAGAAATGAAAAACTTTTTTAAAAGGTTTTATGAGCAATTATTATCTGGCATGAGAACTGAATCACTGATGCTTTGTAAGACTGTTTTTTAGTTTTGATTTTAGCGTTTAAATATTGCCTTTTGTGTGGATGAAAGATACCTTGGGTCCTTTTAAAGGAGAAAGGCAGGGTAAAAAATATTTTAAATAAATAAAGTTGTTTTGCAACAACAAAGCATTTTTAGGGAGGTTGTGTGAGGATATTTCCATTGTAGTATACAAGCCATAATCCGTGGATTGCTTGTAGAAATAGCGCCAAATTACTTTCTCAAACAAAATCTGCAATGAATCTGGTGAGTCCTGCTCAGGTACAACGTTTGTATAAAATGTATGGGAAGTAAACAGAAATGTTGTGAATTCATTAAGGAGATTTGACAAGAAGTAGGGAAGTAGTAAAGAAGGTCCTTACACTGTCCACCAGATGCCCCTGAGGCAAAATTTAAATGTATTTGAAGAGGGAAGGGCGAGATTAGGAAAATTACATGACATTTTTGCACTGTTCTAATTGCATGCAGTTTTAAAATACAGGAGTAATTTTGCTAGCACTCCTGTGGTCTGAAAGGCATTTTGATAAAATGTATAACACATACATAGACATATTACTAATCTGGAAGTTGAGTCACAGCAACTGGACTTTTCTTCAGAGACTGAAATGTTGCGCTGTTCATCCAAGCACATATATTCCCAATATCCTGGATGAGCAAAGAAATGTTTCAAGATCTCAAGAAAAGAAGTCCTGTTGCCATGACTCAACTTCCAGATAAACTCACATAGATGAGTGAAAAGCTTCACAGACATAGTGCTATAACTAACTTCAAAGCTCATCAGCATACTAAGAAGATCAAAGCTGTCTTCTCAGTTTTGAGGCCTTTTGGTACTGCACAAGATGGCACGTTCCCCCATTCCAAATACCAAAACTAGTTGAACTGATAGTGAAATATTGGTAACAGTGGTAATGGGACAGTAACTGAGGGCAGGATATTAAGTTGGTGTCATTCCACATTCTTCAGTATCTGCCAGCTGAGGCAGTTGCCTCAGTGTGCCTCACAACAAAGCCAGTTCTTCTGGAAGCTATGTGTGATACTGGCAGTGATATTCTTTGCTTTGGGGTTCATGTTGCATATTGAGCATCAACATTTGATTTATTTACCATTGTATTTCTATCATACCCTTATTCTGAAGAGGGTCACAGCAGCATCTCCCCCACACACATACCAATAGCACCCACTCAACAACACTGTTAGGTAAATTGGCCGAGAAACTGGGATTCATAAACAATTGGCTGGTTAAGGATTTGAGCCAGCATCTCCCCTCGCCTTATTCCAACACTGAAATAACAGTGGTCTGAATTGAGAGAGAAGTTTGAAAACTAGAAACCCACATTTAAGATTATATGGTCTTATATGATTATAAGACTTGGTTCCTATATATTGAGTTTTCAGCCATAATATCAACTGTAAGCTCTCCTACTATAGTTTTTGAACGCTAACTAGGTCTGATTACCTCCATAGAAGGAGGCAGTTCCTTCCTGTTTGCTTTGGCAATGCGTTTAATGATCT
Organism: Phrynocephalus forsythii; assembly: GCA_029282475.1. Lineage (NCBI taxonomy): Eukaryota > Metazoa > Chordata > Lepidosauria > Squamata > Agamidae > Phrynocephalus > Phrynocephalus forsythii. The sequence continues at coordinate 82,952,189 of JAPFRF010000002.1, forward strand.
TCAGGGCTTTGTCATTTTTCTGCTGGGTTAGCAACCATCTTGGGGATTCTGGAAGACACCTGTAGCACCAAAAGAATAGTTGTCAGAAGATGATGGTAAAATGTATGTCATTGTATGGCATTAATGGCCACACAAAAGAGAAAATGTCATATGAGAGTTGGTCTGAGATGAGTTAAATATATGCACTAAGATAGACATCTGCATGCTGAATGTCCTACATCAGTGGTTTTCAGCCTTGGTTCCCTGATATTCTTGGACTCCAGTTCCCAGAAGCCTTCACCATTATCTGTGCTGGCCAGGATTTTGGGGGGCTGCTATCCAAGACCATCTGGACACCTAAGGCTGGAAACTATTGTTATACACCTTAACTTTCTTTTCAGCAGTAACATGACTAGAATGTGATTTTCCAAAATCATATCATGAGTTGGTCCCATCTCTAGGAGCCTTTTGGCACAGTGGTTAAACCGCTATACTCAGCCAAAAGTGTGCTCATGACCTAGGCTTCAATCCTAGATAGATGACTCTTGGTTGACTCAGCCTTCTATCCTTCAGAGATTGGTAAAATGAGCACGCAGTGTGCTGGGGATGAGGGCAATATGTAGCCCTCATAATTAAATTGTAAATTGCCCAGAGAATGCTTTAGGGACTAGGGGGTGGTATTTAAGCAGAATACTTTGCTTTGCTCTAATTCTCAAAGGAGTATCCATGTTTTATATCTTTCAACAGAGTATCAAGGAGTCTTGTGGTACCACTAACAGTCTTGTGGCCTCTTTTGATGCCTCTGAGGATTTATTTTAGCATGAGCTCTTGTGGTTTACACTCCACTTCCTTAGATGCAAGGAGTATATGAACATGAGTTTAAGTATCCCCATACATTGTAGCAGATAGGAACAGAGCAAAACTGCATGTTGAAATTGATAATTAAAATACTGGGCCAGCCTAGTCATTGTGGCAACCACCACTTTGATCATTACTGTAGGTACTAGTCCCTTGCACCACACAGCTCCAAACACAAACATTTTAAATAAACTTTGTTGCCTTTTCATCCACCCATTACTTTAAGTGAGACTACTCACTCCTCCAATTCTGTCACTTGTTCTCCCAACAATGCAACTAATATACACTTGTTCCATGTGTAGGCTGTTTGTTTTCAGGCACAAAGGCAAACACTGCACACACTTTGCAGGTCACTGCTGCAGAAGTACCTCTTCCCTCCATGAACCCTGTTATCCTTTTTACCTTCTTCTGTTTGTCTATGACTGGTATTTCCTTTGTCTTGACATGGAGGATGCTCAAAAAGTCTACTAATATATAACTATATCTAGAAAACAAAAATTTTGTTAGGGGTCTCAACTTTATTCCTCTGTGGTGTTCTCTCTGCTTCTGTCTCCTTGGTCTCTCTCCTCCCCCCATTTTATCGCTTCCTCAATGACCATTTCCTCAATGCTGTTCCTTACTACCTCTCCTCCCTCAGACTCCTCTTAGCGCCTCCATGTTCACACTATCTGGCCACTCACTCCCTGGGTGTGACTGAAATTGAATCCTCTGCTGTGCTCTCTCTGCCTTTATCCCATGACAACAGGATTCTTAATTATATTAACATTTTATGCAAAATGCAAATTCATGCTTCACTAAATTATACTTCTTAGACATGGACAATTAGCACAAATATCCTGGCAACACATAAAGTGGCTGACAAATGATTATCAGGGTCATGTATATATGTGTCAGGAATGCTAATTGTCCCTGGCAATTTTCTCCATGCAATTTTGCTCTAGTTTGGCTCATTAAATGTGTGGATATACACCTGAAGTTCTCCTGTTGTGCAGCTGACAAAGTGACTGTAATGCCTGAAAAGTCTCACTCTTAAAGAATCTTAAAGGTTAGTCTGAAAGGTGCCACAAAACCCTTTGGATTCTTGTCTCGTTGAATTCAAATTAACTAACTGTGCTAAAAATAGTGGCAACAGGTGCATTTGTGGTAGAACATTGAATTTAGGATAATTTAGCAAACTCAGCATGTTTTCCCAAAAACAACTGGCTGTGATTTCTATGGCTACTGTTTCATTTCTAAGTTTCTCTTTATAATTCCGGCAAGGGTTAGGGGAGGGGATGGTTGTAGTGGAAGCTTTGCTTACCAGTAATAGAGCAAGAAAAAGAAGTTCGGCAGAGTGACCGCGAGTTGTAGCCACCTCCAGTGAGGAATGGCATAGGCAACAGCAGCAAGTACAAGGAGACCAAACGTAAAAGCCACCTGGTAAACGATTCCAACTGTTCTTCTGTAGCTCAAGCCAACAAATTCTGTGACTTTATAAAGGAAAAGGGGGAAAATCATTGTAAAGTAAACTGTGGGGGAAATCATTTGGAAGGCAACCGCAATGACATTTCCCCTTCTCACCATTCCATTCGTATTTTTGTTTTGATCTACTAACACTTCTGCAACCTTATACATATTCATCCTGAAATCTCACTCCCTCTACAAAGCTTGCCTCTGCAACTGGTAAAATAGACTCACATCTTCAGTGTTAACGGATAGCACAGCAAGGTTCGCTGCTCCTTCCTTGTGTTTCCTGGCAGGGGCTTATTATTGTTGTTGTTGTTGTTGTTGCTGCTGCTGTTGCTGCTGCTGTTGTTGTTTAGAGATGGGCATGAACTGAAAAATGGCAATGCATTTTGGTTCATTTCATTTTAGGTTTTGTTTCATTTTGTTTCGTTTTTAATGAATTTCTTAGAAAAAAATCATTTCGTTGGTCTGTTGATTCGTTATTCATTTTCCCCGCTTTGCACGATTTAATTCATTTGACAGCGCACAGCGGGGAAAAACATTAAAAAAAAACACAGATGTTGCAACTGCACAAACTGGACTGGCAGTATCCTCAACCTCATCATCCTCATCCTCATCCTCATCTTACCGGGTGGTGGTGGCGGGGGGTATGATCCTTTTATTTTATTTTATTTTATTTTTTATTTCTGAGTTCCTCGCCCGCGCTACAGCTGTAGTGGGGGCTTTATTTTTTTCTTCAAGTACCGACCGCACAGCCCCTGGGGCCTGGTCAGGCCTGGCTTTATTTTTAATATTTTTCTTGATTTTAGGGTGCTGACCCAGCCACTCCTGGGGCTGGGTTGGTGTCCTTTATTTTATCTCATTTTATTTTTATTTTATTTTTTACTTCCGTGTTCCTGCCCATGCTACAGCTGTACCATGGGGTATTCCCCCCCCCAAAGGCTGACCATGTGGCCCCTGGGGCCCAGTCGGTGCTGGTTTTATTTTTAACATTTTTTTCTTGAATTTAGGGTGCCAACCCAGCAACCCCTGGGACCGGGTGGCATTCCTTTAAAATTTTTTAATTATTTTTTCAAGCGCCGACCGCGTGGCCCGTGGGGCCCAGTCGGTGCTGGTTTTATTTTTAATATTTTTCTTGATTTTAGGGTGCCAACCCAGCCATCCCTGGGGCTGGGTCAGCACTCCTTTATATTTATATTTATATTTATATTTATATTTTTATATTTTTACTTCCAACCACATGGCCCTGCAGCCAGGAAGACCGAAGACCAGCACCAGGTAGGAGATATTGCCGCTAGAGATGGGCACGACTTGAAAAAAATGTTTTCGAGTTGTCGTTAGTCGGGCCGGTTCCGTTTTGGGTCGTTTCCATTTTTCGCAAAAATTCACAAAAATTAGTCAGTTCGTTTTTTCGTTTTTTTCGTTTTCATTAGTACTGGTTTTTTGGGGGGGAGCGGGCTCCTGGAGGCACCTCTGTGGGGTGGGTGCCTCCTCTGGCCCACTATAAAGGGAAAGCGGGCTCCTGGAGGCACCCGTGGGTGCCTCCTATCCTCACCCACTAGGAAGGGGAAGCAGGCTTCAAGAGACGCCTCAACATGGGGGTCTCCCCTCCTCACCTGCTGCTGCAAAATGCATGCATAGCCATATGGATATGCATACCAGTTGCAGACAGTGAGACTAGTGATGGCAGTGAACCCAGAGCCATAGGGTGATGCCTAAGGCTCTCGCACCACCATGTCTCACAAAGAAGGGAATTGTACTTGCGTGTAGTGCAATGCAAGTAGATCTGGCTTAGGGTTAAGGTGGGTTAGTGCAAGGGCTAGGGTTAGGCTAGTGACGGGTAAGGTTAGGGTGGGCTAGTGGGTTGCACCTTTGGGTGCCTCTCTGACCCACTAAGAAGACAGTCTGTGACGTATGGGTAAGTAAGGAGTCAAGGATTAGGGTTAGGGTTAGGGAGCTAGGTCAGGTTTTAGGGGCTTTTGGCACATCCCAGAAGTCTCCATGGCCAAGTGGCCATGCGATTGGTGGGATGGCTCCAAAATTTGCATGGTCGTCCACTCCCACATGGCTGGCCACTCGGACCAGCCCATCATTGCACAGGTGTAAATAAAATAAAATAAAATAAAATCAATGGAGGACAGAGGAGGAAAGGAGAGACATTTTGTTGCAAGAAAAAACCCACTGCTACTGTGAAAAATCTGGCAGTTTATAAATTTTCGCGTGTTTCTGTTGTGCTTGTGTGTTTTTGGACCACGATTTCAAAAACAATATTGCCTTCACCGCCCCATTTTGGATCCCCCGCCCGCACCGCATGGCATGGCGAGTCCGGCTGCCCAGGACGGGGGGAGGTGGGACCCCCTCCAGAAACCACCCCTCCGGTAGGTGCCCTGCGCCCTTAGTCAAGCAGGCATTTTTCCGCCTGCTTTTTGGCCCAGGAATGGGTGGGGGAGAGTTAAAAGTTTTTTTCCTGTGCCGTCCGTGCCGCTTGCTTGCGCTTTAATTGCAGCGGCTGGTGGCGAGACTGGGCTTTTTGCTGGCTGCGAGCCTGCGGCGAGTCCCACCAGAGCAGCCCAGGACGGGGGATGGGGGGGGAGGCCGGGGACCTCCAGAAACAACCCCTCTGGTAGGTGCCCTGAGGCATGGCAGGCATTTTTCCACCTGCTTTTTGGCCGGGAACTGGTTTTTTTTTAACTTTTAAAAACTTTTTTTCTGTGCCGCGTGGCATGCGCGATGCAAGGAACGAGCACGACAAATCAGACCAAAATTGTTCGTTCGTCGGTTCGAGCTCGAAGTCTGGCGGAGTAATTCCCATTACCGTTTCCGTAGAGTAACGGATACGAGTAACGGAAACGGAAATGGAAATACCGCCAAGTCGTGCCCATCTCTAATTGCCGCCATTAACCAACCAAACCGAACTGAACCAATTTTTTTAGTTCGTTTCATTTCATTCTAAGTTCACTCTGGAGTTTGTTATTCATTTCGTTAGGTAACAAAACAAATAGTGAATAATGAAACAAACTAAAAGTTCATTTCGTGCCCATCTCTATTGTTGTTGTTACATACTGCCAATTCACCTCCATCATATGGCAACCCAATGAATGGTTGATCTCTGAAATCCCTTCTCTTTAACAGCCCTGCTCAGCTCTTGTAAACTCAAACCTGTGGTTTCCTTTTGGGACCCAATCCATCTAGCATTTGGTCTTTCCCTTTTCCTGCTGCCTTCAGCTTTTCCTAGCATTATTGTCTTTTCCAGAGAATCTTGCCTTCTTGGGATGTGCCCAAAATAGGACAGCCTCAATGTCATCATTTTGGCTTCTAGAGACTGTTCAGGTTTGATTTGCACCTGTTTGTCCGGGGTATCCAAAAACTTCTCCTCCATCATCATAATGTGTATCCTGCATACTGTCATTAAACTGTAAACCACCCAGAGACTACTTGAAGTGGTATGGGGCAGTACATAAGCAGAACACTTCAAATGAATCAATATTGTTCTGGGCAGTTTTCTTTGCAGTCTATGTTTCACACCCATACATGGTGATCAGGAATACAAGAGTGTGGATGATCCTGGTCTTGGACTCCAGTAAAACATCTTAATACTTGATGGTATTTTCTCATTTGTTCACTGCTGCTTTAATTTCAGTCTTCTGATTTTTTGGCTACAGTCTCTATTTGGATTGATGATTGAACTAAGAAACACAAAATCTGCCGCTAGCTCAATTTCCTCATTATCAACATTAAAATAATCTAGTCCTTCTGTAGTAATGGTTTCTTTCATCTTCATGTTCAACTGCAGTTCTGTTTTGGCACTTTCATATTTCCCTTTTACTAAAAGTTGCTGCTGCTGCTTTCTACCAGTAAAATGATGTCATCTGCATATCTTAAAATATTGGTGGATGTCTTAAATTGTCCCACCTTTACTCTGAATCTAGTCTGGTTTTCCATATGATAAATTATTTGTACAGATTCAATAGATAAGGAGATAAAATGCACCCTTGCCTGACACTTTGGTCTATAGAAAACCGCTCTGTCTCTCTGTATTCCACCCTAATGTGGTTTAGAGCAGTGGTCCCCAACCCCCGGGCCGCGGACCGGTGCAGGTCCGTGGACCAGTCAGCACCGGGCCGCCTGGGGAGGCTGGGGAGGCTCCTCCCCTTTTCCTCCGCCGCCCTCCTCCTCCTCTTCTCTCCCGCGGGCGGCCGGTGGAGGAGGAAGGCTGGAGGAGCGCAGGAGGAGCCGCCGCCGCATTTGCCTTTGCCTCCCTCCTCTGCCTGCTGGCAGCAGCGGCGCATCCTCCTCCTCCTCCACCCTCCTCCAGCAGCAGCAGCAGCAGCAGCAGCAGCAGCCATGGCGGTGGCGGCGCGTCCTCCTCCTCCTCCTCTGCCCTCCTCCTCCTCGCCCTCCACCACCACCAGCAGCAGCAGCAGGAACCCCGTTTGGCCCGCTTGCCCCTCCTCGCCTCCTCCCGGCCCCAACCCCCCTGCCCTGGGGGCCGGGCGCGCGGGGGGCCGGCGGGGAGGAGGGGGGCCCCTCAGTAGGAAGAGCAGGTGGGTGCCCCTCCTCCTCCTCCTCCTCCCCCGGGGCGCACGCCCTTTGGCCCCTCCCTGCGGCCGCGCTCCAGGGCGGAGCCCCCCCCGCTGCCGTCACCGCCGGACCGCGCCTGTGTTGGGGGCGGACGGGGGGGGCGTTGCGGACCGGCCCGGATGTTTTCCCTGCCGCCGCTGCGCCTGTGTTGGGGGCGGGGGGGGGGGTGTCGCGGGCCGGCCCGGATGTTTTCCCCGCCCCCCGCAATCGCCTCCACTGCCGCCGCCGCCACCATCCCCCCCGCAATTGTCCCCGCCCCGCCGCCACCGCAATCCCCCCCAATCGCCCCCATCCCGGGAGCCGCCGCCGCCGCCTTGCTGCCCCCGCCGGCCTCGGCCCCCATCACCAGCCTCTCGGGGCTGTCCTGGGAGCCGCCCCCGCTGCCTTGCTGCCGCCGCCGGACGCAACCCCCATCACCGGCCTCGCGGGTCGCCGACGCCGCGACCCCCGCTGACGCTGCCGCAATCCCCCAATCGCCCCCATCCCGCCGCCGCCGCCTCCCCATGCAATCGCCCCACCCTGAAAAAAAAAAAGAAAGAAAGAAAGAAAGAAAGAAAGAAAGAAAGAAAGAAAGAAAGAAAGGAGGGAGGGAGGGAGGAAGGGAGGGAGGAGAAAGAAAGAAAGAAGGGAGGGGGAAAGAAAAGGGAAAGAAAGAAAGAAGGGAGTGAGGGAGGGAGAAAGAAAGAAAGAAAGAAAGAAAGGGGAAGGAGGAAGGGAGGAAGAAAGAAAGAAAGAAAGAAAGAAAGAAAGAAAGAAAGGGGGAGAAGGAAGAAGGGAGAGAGAGAGAGAAAGAAAAAGAAAGAAAGGAAGGAAGGAAGAAAGGAAGGAGGGAGGGAGAAAGAAAGAAAGAAAAAAGAAAGAAAGAAAAAGAAAGAGAGAGAGAAAGAAGGGAGGGAGGGAGGGAGGAGAAAGAAATAAAGAAGGGAGGGGGAAAGAAAAGGGAAAGAAAGAAGGGAGGGAGGGAGAAAGAAAGAAAGAAAGAAAGAAAGGGGAAGGAGGAAGGGAGGAAGAAAGAAAGAAAGAAAGGGGGAGAAGGAGGAAGGGAGAGAGAGAGAAAAAGAAAGAAAGGAAGGAAGAAAGGAAGGAGGGAGGGAGAAAGAAAGAAAGAAAGAAAGAAAGGGGAAGGAGGAAGGGAGGAAGAAAGAAAGAAAGAAAGAAAGGGGGAGAAAGAGGAAGGGGGAGAGAGAGAGAAAGAAAAAGAAAGAAAGGAAGGAAGGAGGGAGGGAGGGAGAAAGAAAGAAAGAAAGAAAGCCGCCCACCGGGTCCTCGCCGCCGCGGGGCAGCCCCACACGAGGAGGGGGGCGCGCGGCAGCCCCCCTCGGCCCCCCACCCGCCACCTCCCCCGGGCTCTTCGCTGCCGCCGCCGCTGCCCCGTGCTTCCCCGGTGTCTTCGCCGGCGCCCGAAGGCAGCGCCTGCTCCTCCTCCTCCTCCGGGGGAAGGATCCAGCCCCGTCAGCGGCGGCGGTCCCCGAGCAAAGCCGGGCCTCCCCGGAAAGGAAGAGTCCCAACTCGCCGGTTTGCAAAGGTGAGAGGGAGGGGCTGGGGTGGTGCGGTCGTGCGTGTGTGCGTCTCTCTCTCTCTCTCCCCGCCCGACCCCCCATTCGCATTCCTTTATCTTCCCCCCCCCTTCCCCACCCCACCCCCGGGCCATGGAAAAATTATCAAAAATTTACCGGTCCGCAGGGATAAAAAGGTTGGGGAGCACTGGTTTAGAGGGCCTTCTCCATGGTAGGTCTTAAGTTTTGCAATGAACTGCCTTAAACTATGTTGGACCCTTCCTTCTTGCCCTTCTGTCAGGCCAAATAACATTCTTTTCAGGTAGGCTTTTGAGAGATAAGTGTCTAGGGAACATTCTTATTTTTGATGTGTAGATGTGTTGAAGAGTTTTAAAATGTTTTCAAAATTTAAGAGCCTCGTGGCACAGTGTTTAAATGCCTGCACTGCAGCTAAAACTGTGCTCACAACCTGGGCTTCAATCCCAGGTAGCCAGATCAAGGTTCACTCTGCCTTCCATCCTTCCAAGGTTGGTAAAATGAGTACCCAGCTTGCTGGAGGGGGGCAATGTGTAGCCTGCATACTGTGTTTAAAAACTATAAACCGCCCAGAGACTACTTGAAGTGGTATGGGGCGGTATATAAGCAGAACACTTTTAATCTTGATCAATGTTTGATTGTTTTTAAATATATCATTTTGTATTGTATTTTAAACATAATTGTATAGCTTTTATTTTTGGAAAATACCTTGGGTCCCATATGGGGAGAAAGGGGGGGGCATACAAATCAATACAAGTTATGCATCTGAGGCACATCCACTTATTTCAGACCAACCCATAGTTTCTCATGATCCTCAACAATTGAAGGCTTTACTGTAGTCCATAAAGCATAGACTGGTCTTCTTTGTTGTTGTTTTTCTCACTCCACTAACTAGCAGACACTTGCAATATGATATTGAATGTCTCTTCCTATTCAGAATTCAGCTTGAATATAAGGCATTTCTCACTCCATATAAGATAAAAACCTTTGTTGAAACACATTAAGCATCACTTTGCTTACATGAAAAATCAAAGCAATGCTACTATCTATGCCATGACTCAACTTCCAGATAAACTCACCTGGATGACTGAGAATCTTCACAGACAGGGCCGGCACTAGGTTTTTTTGTACCTTAGGTGAGGGATGGGGGTGGGGCGGGGCAGTGGGCAGGGTGGGGTGGGGGGCGGCGGGCGGGGGGGCAGGGGGCGGGGGCGGGGGCGGCGGGATGATATTGCATTGGTGGTAATAGCAACTGTGGTGGAGATGTGGGACAACCCACATGAAACCCACGCAGGAGAGCATTCAGTTTGCACAGGGATAATCAGTTGTTTTGTGGATGTATAAGAAAATGGGTGGTTAAGCTTTAGGATAAGTGGTTAAGTTAGACACCATCATGATATTCCTATAAATGTTCATACTTGTGATTGTGGTGATGCATACATGGATGCATGGAGGCGAGGGGTGGGCGGGTGGCGGGGTGGCAGCGGGGGATGGCAGGGGGCGGCAGATGGCATGGGGGCAGACGGCGATGGATGCGGGGGGTGGCGAGCGAATGGCGACAGGGGGCGGGGGGTGGTAGGGGGTCAGCAGGCTGGCCAGCACCCTCTGTCCATTTTGGCGCCCTAGGCAACTGCCTAGTTCACCTTAATGGATGCGCCGGCCCTGTTCACAGACATACTATCTATATAGTTACTGCACTCCCTGACATCTTCTTTCAAGAGAATGGAATGTATTCTTGAATGTTGCCAGTCTGTGAGAAATGGTTTTGTTTTCCAGGTTTTTAGGATTTTGGGAAGATTCAGCCTCTGTGTCTTGAAATTGTTCTATTAATATTCCATCTACCCCTGGTGATTTCTTTCTTGTGCTTTCACAGCATCTTTTACTTCAATTTCTACAACTCCAGGTTCTTCGTCATAAGATTTCTCTTTAAAGGAGTCTGTCATGCATTTTATAGGTCTTCAGTAAACCATGTTCACCTTCTTTTTACTTCCTAATCAGATAGTGTACTTTGCTGTTGGTCATATTCAGCATTGCTAATCTAGGTTTACATTTTCCTTTGATTTTTTTTAATCTTCTGGAACTGATCTCTTGTTTTCCCCCTTGTGTTGTTCTCTATTTTTTGCACTGGTTATTGTAATATATTAAAACTGCATTTAGGGTTTTATGTTTTGTTTTCACCTGCCCTTTATAATTTTAAATATTTCTTACATGCTCTATCTAGTTTTCTCTTTTCCTTTAATTAAAGGAATTATATTTCTGTACTCTTCCCTAATAACATCTCTAGCTTCAGTCTACATTTCCTCTGATTCATGGTCACTTATGTTTAGTAGTGCAAATCTGTTCCTTATATGGACTTTAAATACATCAGGAATGCTGTTCAAATTATATTTTGGTGCTACTAATGTTTTAGTGTACTTTTTCAGTTTCAGTGTTGGGTATTGATTACTTATGATCAATACCACAATCTGCTCCTAAGTCTTGCTTTTGGCAGAGATATTACAACCCCTACATCCAATTACAAAGTCTACCTGCACTGCTTACAGCTCCCGCACGCAATTCTGTTAAGACAGGCATATTAAAAATTCTAAACCCATTGTTCCCAGAAGGGTCAGTACTGAAAGAACCTTACTTAGGATGTAGCCTGTTAACCAGCCCCCTTTGCTGACCAGTCCTTGTATCAAGCGGAAGATCACCACCCAGTTGTAGCTGGGTGCCACAGCCATGAGAACACCAGAGATGGAATTGATAAGGATGGTGATTAACAGGCACAGTTTACGGCCAAACCTAGAGAGACAAGACATGTGACACCTGCTGTTATCAGATAAACAAAAAGGGGAACAAACATCACGATTAATGCTATGAAAATAAAACCCGCTAGGCTGAATTATTGCTGTTTAAAACAAAAGGAAAAAAAACTTTTAATCTGGTAACGTGTTCTTCCTGTCCATTTCTTTAGGAGCTTCCTCTCAAACAGTGTGAAATATTTTTCAAAGGTGGAAGTGGTGGGATATGGACATCCTGGCTTCCTTTCCTTTTGTTTATTTACAGAGCTGTACAGAGCTTCAAACAGCTACAGCAACTCTGCAACAGAAATGAAGCTTTGGCCAAGAAGACGAGTGTGCTAGAAGAAAGCATATCTGTAGCATGCCATCTTCAGCTGTCTCAGAACCCAAAGGGGCCAGCTTTTCATGAGCCAAAAGTCTCCACTCACAGATGGGATGCTCTGATCCAGCCCTGGGCTGGGAGGGGCAACTTTGTCCACCAGACCGGGGAGACAGGTTTGACCAGTCGTCACGTGGTCCAGAATGGACCAACGCAACCCTGGGTAGTAGGTCACGGGGTTCAAAAAGGGCCAAGGGCATTTAAGGACTCAACGCCAGGCAAACAGTCTCTTTGATCGCTCATTTTTCAGGGATTCTACTCTTTCCAATGCTCCCGAGCTCCTCCCTGTAAAAGTTTCCATGTTGCATTTTCAGTGAGCCAAATGGTTTAATATGGGGCAGAGAAGGCAAGGAAGCCAGATATCATTAACCCACATGCAGGCCCATAGCTCTGAGTCTAGTCAGTTGCCTGTCTGCTCCTTAATGCAAACACTTTGAGCATCTTGGTGATTGAGTGAATGCATCAACCTTGAATTCAGAGAGATGTTAATGGTGAAAGAAGATAAGTATTTAGATTCTGTTATCACAAAAGGAAATGAGGAGGCACCATCTGACCAAGAGCAGTGATCATCAGAGCAAATGTGGTAGCTATTTCAATATGTAATTACCCCATCAAAAGTTGATTGAAACCATATTCTGTTCTGTGTGCTTTGTGGCGCTCTAGTTTTTATTTTCCCTAACAAAACACTGAATACTACACCAGGATGCATTGTACAAAATCTGACCAACCTGTCTGCCATGTATCCGATGCTTATGGAGCCCGCAAAAAATCCTATATTCACACATGATTGGAAGAGATCCAGTTTCCAAGCATCTTCACACACCAGATTAAACTATGAAAGATACAAACTGAGGTTAGAGAAAATATATTAAACTTGATCCTAACCCTTCTGTGCCTTTCTCCAGACTATCTTCCCCTTAGGCTGAAGAGATGACAGAACTACACCCCCCCACTGCCCACTTTGGGATTCTATGAGCTTTGATGATATTAAGTTAAATCTAGATTTATTTTGTCATGTTTAGTCATGCTTGAAATCAATAGACCTACTGAATTAGTGTTTAAGAACCCTTCCACTGAACACATCCCAGTACTGTTACCCATTCTGAAGCACTGGAACTCAAAATAAGACAGGCTGTTTTTCATGTCTCAAACAGAACACCAAAGGTGCCACACAAATTTGCTTTGGGAGCGACAACTCGAGTAAGGATTGAGCTAGATAACTTATATGTGGACAGTAACACCTGCAGAGAGGTGCCTCAGATGAGTCCCAGGAGATCCAAATAGGTGGTAGTTTGCTCTCAGGCAGTTAAAGGATCTAAATTTATTTATTTAAAATGTTTCTATCCCACCTTTCTTCCCCAAATGACCCAAGGCCATTTGTTGTGGCCAGTATCAGCCCAAGAAATGTTGCTGTTCAGATGAAGAGGCATGTGCCCCAGTTGCATCTAGAGAACTTGCTGGGCTGGCATTTGAATCTGACTTTGGCATATGATGGTAGCTGGATAGTTAGCAATGTGACAAACACAAAGCTTTGTCTTCCAGTGCCTGCCTTTCAACATCTGCGCTACCTCAGGCAGCCACTTCACTCTGCCTCATAGTCATGTCAGCTCTGTGTCTAAAGCTCTGGTCCTACAGCGAGATACTGAGATTGTCATAAGAAGCTGAGAACAAGTTTTCCCTTCATCCGTGTAATTGTTTAAGGGTTCCATGCTTGAGCAGCCCTTCTTACATGTTTACCTCCTGATGAAAATGATCAAACAAAGCAAGCTAATTTGCAAAACAAACAAACAAACAAACAAACAAACAAAAACCAGAATAATTGCAAAATGGGGGTCTTACCTCACTCACGATAGATGATCCTGAGAAATCATATTGCCAGCCATCTTGACACGGAATGAGCGGGATACTGCTTTTGTTTCTGTATGTGGTGAAAAAAGCAGTTGGGTTTGTGCAGCTGAACTCTGTTATGTTCCAGTCCATATCATACCTCTTGCACTGATGGGCAAAAGCATCTCCATGGGTTCCTCTTGCTGGGGACGTGTAATTCAGCTCCTCTTCCAGACTCCAGCCACATCTGTCTCTTAACTCGGCAACCCCAGGACTCCAGCAATGGTGCTCCGGTATATAACCTAGGAAGACAATGCCTACATAGATGGGTGTGAAGGCAGCCGAGAGCAGACAAAGGACAAAAAAAGCCCTTTTCTGGTATAAGTCAAACTTGCCAATATGCTCTAAAATGTCATCTAAAGTGGGCATTCTTGCACTTGAGACACCTCATTGAAAGTAACAGCTTCGTGCCGGTCTCAGCATTTTGTTGGCAGTGATGCTGTTTCAATAACAGTGTGAGACCGGACCAAAAGTCACGATCAAGTTGCTAATTCACTTTGTAAATTGACAAACCATGCATTGCAGGCTTTATTTTTAATGTGTTAAGTTCATACCATTCTTGAATTCCCCTCTCCTCAACCCACCACCCTCATGCGACTAAGCAGCTGATGAATTCTTTGTTTGGTTGGTTTTTGTTTTCTCTTGGAAGTTAGGGCCATTCAGAGGAGTTCCAAGCTGTGGGACAGGTCATGCTGAACTTGGAACTGTTCATCTTCTTTCTTTCTTTCTTTCTTTCTTTCTTTCTTTCTTTCTTTCTTTCTTTCTTTCTTTCTTTCTTTCTTTCTTTCTTTCTTTCTTTCTTTCTTTCTTTCTTTCTTTCTTTCTTTCTTTCTTTCTAATTGCCTGTGCCATACAGATTCTGCTGCACCTCTATAACAGTGGTGGTGAACCTTGAACACTCCAGATGTTTTTGGACCTAAACTCCCAGAAAAAGGACTGTGGGAGTTGTGGTCCAAAACATCTGGAGTGCCAAAGGTTCACCACCACTGCTCTATAACATAACATACATTTATTCAGTAGGACCAAAACTGTGATCTGTGTTGCCCTTTCCTTTGTACACGATTCAGCCACAGCATGTACTCCCTTTAAACCACACAAGGCAAATCAATTGCTCCTAACTGCATAGGGAGCATGCAGTCTCCCAGATTGTTGGATGGGGTGCAACTCCCATTCCCCATCACTATTAGTTATGTGAGCTTGAGTCCATTTTGGAGATTAAGCCATTGCTTTGCAACTTCTTTTATTTATCTTTTATTTTGCTTCCCCATAATTTGATGCTTTTGAACTTGATTTGTTTCATGCCATTGAAGGTTTCTTGACCTTGAGTCCATTTTGCATGTGCATAGTGTCTTCCCCACATCCCTTCTCCTCCACTAACCCAGTGTTTTTCAACCTTTTTTGGGCAAAGGCACACTTGTTTCATGAAAAAAATCACGAGGCACACCACCATTAGAAAATGTTAAAAAATTTAACTCTGTGCCTATATTGACTATATATAAGTAATTCTCTTGAATAGGAATCAAATAAATCTATACCACCACCACCCATTAGTGTTGCCACCATAAATGCAAAAATACAGTAAAATTCAATCAACAATTTCTAGAACTACCCCCCCCCCAAATTAATAAAAAGGCACATCTGAAAACCCATTCGAATATCTCAGGGCAATATTCACACTAGAAGAAAGCAGCTTTATATACTTCGGTCTTACACCAGCTTCCCAAAACCAGAAAGGGACAGTGGCTGGTGCCGCAGTTCTGTAGGAAGTTTGCTCGGTTGCTCGTGCTGGCTTGTCTGGCCTCCTTGAGGGCCACACTGATGATCAAGGACTGGGTGGGATTTTTGTAGGATTCTGCCCCCCCTCCTTCCCTGCAAATCCAGAGCTGGAACTTAAGGGCATCATGCATCACCCGCCGCCTTTAGAAGACGGTGAGCCGACGGCGGATGAGCCAATTTCCTCGGGAGTAAAGCGGGTGGAGGGAGCAGGATGCAAGAGACAGCCTGCTCGGGGCCAAATCCTCCTGCCCAAGGGCGACGGCGAGGGACAGAGGGGCGAGGGGGATGGAAAGGGGTGAGGGGTGGGGAGGGCGTGGTTGGACTTTACCTCTCGTTCACAAACTTCCCTCGGGCGGCACTCCACCTGCCCGCTTTTTGCTGGAGACGTGGCGGCGGCTGCTGCTGCTGAAGCTTCTGCCTCTTGGAAACGGAGGCGGCCGCTTCCTCCACCTCGCGCTCCGCTGCGCCCAGGACGGGTCGGAAATGGGGCTCGGAGAGCCACTGGTCTGGAGTGTCCCGCCGGGAGGTGGAGGCCAGAGTCGCCCGGGGGCTTCCTTTGGCCACTCGCCAAGGCGGCTCGTCCTCGTCGTCGGAGTTGCCCATGAAGAGGTAGAGCAGGAGCAGCAGCGCCAGGCAGAGTGCCAGGGCCACCACTTTGCAGCAGCAGCAGCCTCAGCAGCCCCGGGAAGGAGGAGAAGGGGAAGGAGGAGCAGGAGGACAAGCCCGCGCCACCGCTGCCGCCTCGCCCCTCCTGGTCCCCATTGCCCTCCTCCCGCTGGCGGGCTTGCAACGCCACGCCACCCTGGACATCTGCAAGCGGCTTCCTCGACGCCCCGCCGGGGCACCGCACGCGCGCCAGGGAGGGGAAGCCGGCGGCGCCTTGCGCCACCCCTCGCCCCGCGGTGGCCAAGAGGAAGGCGAGGGTGAGGGAGGGAAGGAAGGAGGAGCCCTGGGCGGGCAGGCAGGCGGGCTGGTGGGTGATGGCAGGAAAAGCCCCTACCGTAAAGACCAGAATAGCTCCTCGCCCTACAATGGGGAAGCAAGCTCTCCACGCCCCCCTCCTTCTCCCTCCGGAGAGTGTTGGGGAGGGTGCACTTAACACGTCAACGCAAGGGGGAAGGACAGCGGCGCAGATGCAGCATTAGATATATGGTATACTGTATTTTAAATGATATTAATTTATCATTTAAATCAGTGTTTTTCAATTTTTCCAACGGCACACCAGGCAACATCTCGCAGCACACTAGTGTGCCACGGAACAGTGGTTGAAAAACACTGCACTAACCAATGAGTGGCATACAATTGTAAAGACCTGGAATCTACATATATCCTGATATCCTGCCAGCCCATGCAATGTCCATCACCAGATTCCTGTGGCACTGGAGCTTTGAAGGAACTCAATGTGATGACATCCATTGTTCCCCTCCCTAGACCTGTCTTGCAGGGAAGAGAATGACATTAACACCGAGTTCTGAAGCAGATGTGGACAGTGAAGAAAGGGTCGTGCATCCATGTTGCTATTTTAAGGCATGGGGACAATGCTTTCACTCATTCCTGCCAATTAACCATGTCTGTTTTTCATGCTTAATGTTTGCAAGGCTTAACAATCAAATATTATGGCTGGGTTCTGTGAAGTGCTGTACATCTCCTTATCTCGTGCACTACCAAGCAGCCCCTGTTCAGATTTTTGAGAGGAGGTGTGATATCTTGGTATTAAATATGAACTATGGTCCCTGGGCATTTGGTACTATAATATGGAGCTATGTAATATATCCCAGTTTAGCCAGATATTTAATATGTGCCCTCCTGGGAAAAAAACAGCAGCAACCTCCCAGGAGGATGCTTTGTGATGAGCTGATTCAACTCAGCTTGCTGTGTTAATAAAGCTTGTTCTTTCATTTATTGTTCTACTCTAGAGATGGGCACGAATAAAAAAAATGCATTTCGTTTGTCGTTTGTCGTTCGTTTCGTTTCCGTTTTTCATGAATTTTTGCAAAAAATTCATTTTCGTTTTTGTTCATTTCATTACCATTTTGTTACCATTTATTTCATTTTTTGTGATTTTTTAAAAGGATTTTAAGCAATTCACTCATATTGAGTAATGGAAACGAAACACATGACAAAATTTCCGGTGTTTCTGTTCGTTTCGTTTCATTTTAGAGACAAATTCGTTTGTCGTTTCGTTATGTAACGAAACGAAAAAACGGAAACAGAAATGATAAATTGCTTGTTTCGTGCCCATCTCTATTCTACTCTGTTTCAGGTCTTTATTTGTGAAACAGAGAACGACAGAGTGCATTGAAAAGAAATGCATGCCTTGTGTGTGTGGGGGGGGGAGTACACATGACAGTCAACCACTTCTAGACCATTATCATCATTCAAAATGCAGCCAGCCAGAACACTGCCAAATTTGAAAGGAAGAAATAACAATGCAAGGGAAGGGATGCTTCACACCTTTCGTACTGCCTCTCTCAAAAACCCTCCATATATCCCCAAGTGGTATTTCATTTCTTTATAGAAATCTTGTTGCTTCCTGAATCTTCTACCTTACAGCAACAAGGTGATGACGACACATGAGGTCAAAGCAGGAAATTGTGGAGTTGTAGGGTAGAGATTAGGGGGTTGTGGTGGCTCAGCAGACTAAGGCTCCAAAACTGTTGGCTGCAAAGTTGGCAGCTTGGTGGTTCGAATCCCAGGTGCCACGTAGCGGAGTGAGTTGCTGCTGATAACCCCAGCTCCTGCCAACCTAGCAGTTTCAAGGCATGTAAATGCAAATAGGTACCGCCGTAAAAAGCGGGAAGGTAAAACAGTGTTTCCTTGCACCATGTCACGTGGCCATGGACTTGCACAACACTGGCTCTTTGGTTTGAATATGGAGATGAGCATGCCCCTAGAGTCGGACATGACTAGCACACATGTGCATGGGGGACCTGGTTCGGAGAGCCAAAACTGACCACACAGCCTTGGTGGAAAACTAGCACACAAAGAAAAAGTTCAGGAATCACTGCCTCTGCTGTTTTAGCAGCATCTGATGCGGCAATCTGGAGAACAAAGGCATTTATGAAGCAGCTCTGCATGATCAGCAATCATTTATAGTTTGCTTACTATGGGCTAAATGCATCCCCACTGAGCTACGGAGTATGGGATACAGTTGGAGATGGGAGTTACACCTTGTGTAACAGGTTGAGGGAGAATGAAAAACTTCAAGTACGGAATGTGTAGTAGAGAGGAATACATACCAGAGCTCCAGACAAAAAACAAATTTAAATAATAATAATAATAATAATAATAATAATAATAATAATAATAATAATAATAATAATAATAATAATAATAATGTGAGGCTGCTGTGTCCACAGGTGATAATGGGGAAAATGTCAGGAAACACAAACATGGAAGCCAAGTACTGCAAGGAAGTCTGGACCATCACTCAAGCGAGATACGCTAGTGCTACATCTGAAGACAACTGGGGATTGGATTGGATATAGCCCTTCAAACCGAAGACTCCTTGGAAAGGCATCTTCGGTTTGCCCTTCAACAAGCCTTCAAACAGAGAAGAAGGCATGTGGCCACGATGTTCAAAGCTGTTTTCTGCAGATGCATTTTGAGGTCACCTCAGTTCCTGATGTAGATCTGATTTAAAATCCATCTTTAAGTTTTATTCCTGCCCTCATTTTATTGGGATGCTTTTTTTGTTTTTACTGTTCAATATTACACTGATCAGCCACAACATTAAAACCACCATTTATTTATTTATTATTTATTTATTTATTGAGCTTATATACCGCCCGTCTTCCTGAAGGAACTCCGGGCGGTTTACAACAAACAATGTAACAAAATAACAGTTAAAATAAACACAGAGTTAACCAAATAACAGAACAATAAAAACCAAAGTTGCAGATGGCGGGGCAGGAAAAAAATGGAAAAAAATACAACTTTAATTGAATCAACCAAATGCCTCCCAGAAGAGGAGAGTTTTCAAAGCTTTCCGGAAGGCTGGCAGGGACTCTGCTAGGCGCACTTCTGTTGGAAGATGATTCCACATGGTGGGGCCAGCCACAGAGAAGGCTCTGGCACGAGTGGATGTTCTCTGAGCCTCCCTGGGCATGGCCACATGCAGCATGTGCACCCGCGACAACCTAGTAGGACGGGCCGATGGTCAATCCGCTCTGTCAGGTAATCAGGTCCTAGGCCATGGAGGGTTTTGTAAATCAAAACCAGGACCTTGAATCTGATTCGGGCCGCAACGGGCAGCCAATGCAGGCGGGCCAGAACTGGGGTGATGTGGTCAAACCGATGCACACCCGCCACTAGTCTGGCTGCCGCAATTTGAACCCGCTGCAGTTGCCGAAGGAGAGTCAAGGGCAACCCCATGTAGAGAGCGTTACAATAGTCCAGTCTCGAGATCACCAATGCTTGCACCACAGTTCAGGTATGGACGGATCTGTGCAATTCGATGGAGATGAAAAAAGGCAGCCCTGGACACAGCGGCCACCTGGGCTTCCATGGTGAGTGCCGGGTCCAGGACTACGCCCAGATTCCGGATGGTGTCCGAAGGCTGGAGGGAAACACCCTCCAGAGTGGGAAAAGGGCCTCCATAGCTAGATGGGGAAGCCCCAAAGAACATAACCTCAGTCTTGTCGTGGTTGAGTTTGAGCCTGTTAGCCCTGGTCCATTCCATGACCGCGCCCAGGCACTGATCGAGGGTCTGGACAGCCTAATCTGCAGTGGTGGAAAAGGAGACTTAGAGCTGCGTGTCATCAGCATACTGATGACAGCAGACTCCATGTCTCCTTATGACCTCAGCCAGCAGCCTAATGTAGATGTTGAACCACATGGGAGAGAGAGAGACGACCCCTGTGGACCCCACAAGGGAGTATCCAAGGGGCAGACAGCTCCCCCTCCATGCTGAACCTGCTGGGGATGGCCCCCGAGGAAGGACCGGAGCCAACTGTGAACAGTGCCCCCGATCACAACCTCAGAAAGCCGGTCCAGCAGGATACCGTGGTTGATGATATCAAAGGCCACTGACAAATCCAGGAGGACCAACAGGGTAGAGCACCCCCTGTCGGCTCCCCGGAGGAGGTCATCTTGCAGAGCGACCAAGACTGTCTCAGTCCCCCGACCTGGCCTGAACCTGGACTGGAATGGGTCAAGGATGTGTTCTCACTCCAAGAATGATTGAAGCCGGATCGCGGCCACCCTCTCGATTACCTTGCCCATAAAGGAACATTAGCAATCGGGCGGTAGTTGGTCAAATCTCCTGATGCTAAGCCCAGTTTTTTCAGAACGTATGGCTCCGCAGCGCGGCTGCACTGAGCGGAGCGCCTTTGCCCCCCTCCCGTCCGGAAGCCTCGCGAGACTTACCGAGGTCTCGCTGGAGGCCGGGGAATCCGAGCCCTGATAAGGGCTAGCCACGTGGTTCCCGGCCTCTTTCGGCGAACGGCTTTCCGGAGAGAGGACGGCAGGAGCGCCGAGTCTGGCGGTAGCCATTTTGTTCACGTGGTGGCGCGGTCGGCGCTCCGGGGGAACCGGAGCCGAGGGAGCGGAGGAGCAGGAGCGGGCTCGCGGCGGTGGGCCTAGCAGCGGCGGCCAGGGCAGCGCAGAGGATCGGCGATGGGAAGGCGCGGCGGCGCCTTCCCGCAGGTTCGGGGCCCGACGGGCCGCGGCGTGGGCGGCGAGGAGTAGCAGCCAGCGGCCTACCGCGGCCCGCCAGTCCCAGGGGGAGGGGGCCCTGCGGCGGAGTCCCGGGTGGCGGTAGTCCAGGGGGGCAAGCAGCCGGGGGAGCAGGGCCCGGGAGCGTGCGGAACCAGGACCGCGGAGGAGCTGCCCAGAGCGGCTGCGGCCTTCCCCGGGGGGGAGAACCCAGCGGGTGGGCGAGCAGGCCCAAGTCACACAGTGGTTGGCGGGGAACAGGAGGCCTGAGCGGGCGACGGCCTACTAGGTCCCGGCCTTGGTGCTGATGAGACCGGCAGCTGGCCCCGAGGATCCGAGGCCAGCCAGCGGGGAGGGAGGCGGCAGGACTGGCCTAGGCCCCCAGCAGGCGGAGGCCCCATACCCAAGTGGAGGGGAGGACCGGGCTCGGCCCAGAGCCTGTCGCCCGCGGACGCTCAGCCGGACAGGGTGGGGAGCAGCAAGCCCGGGCTCGGGCCCAGCGCCGGTGCCCCAAGCAGGCCGGGGGAGTAGCGGCCTGCCCCTAGGCCCGCCAGCAGCAGTGATCCGATTCGGCTGGGGGAAGCGGCAGCCCCGGCTTCGGGCCCCCCAGGCAGGGCTCAGTACCCGCAAGTGGGGGCAGTTTGCAGGCCCAGCCCCGGGTTTCTTGCATCGCTGAGGGCCGGGGTAGCCAACAAAGGGGGGAGGCCAGTGGCCTGGCAGCCTGCGCACCCGGTGCTGCAAAGGAGGGCAAGGGTAGGCTAGGCCATGGCCCCCAGAAGATCCAAAAGTGTGAAGGGGAAGCACCCGGCCAAAAGGCCCACCCCAGAGATCTCAGGATCTGAGTCATCCTCACCCGAGGAGGAGTGGGCAGAGTGGGCCACACTGGAGGCTCGCATGGAAGCCGTAGAAGGGGGACCCAGTGGCACCCAGTACCAGGGGGAGGGCCCCTCAGCGGGGCGGGCCATGGCCCGCCCCTCCAAGGCCCGCAGGAGGGCTAGGAGGAGGAACTTAGTGCAGCGACTCACCACTCATTTTGATCTCCTGGTACAGCGACCAGGGCCTGCGGAACGCACGGCAGGGGCACGGATGGCCGAAACGTCAGCAGCATTGGAGGAGGCCCGGGCGTCTGAGATGGCCCAACCTGCTGCGGAGGAGGCAGCCCTGGGTGGAGCTGGGCTCGGAGCGGCAGAATGCATGGTGTCAGGAGGACCCGCCCCCCCGTCCAGGATCGAAGCCATGGTGCGGCCACCAATTAACAGTGAGTTGGCGAGTGCACCGGACACCACATTGCAGGAGACATGGCCTTGGGGGCCGCTGGGGGCGGGGCACCAGGAGCAAGGGGCAGGACCAGTAGGCCAGGCGGCAGCACCACAGAGGCTAGTATGCGCGGGCTGGGCAGGAGGTTCCATCCCGGGAGCAGCACCGCCCAGCACACCGGTCGGGGGGGCAGGAGCCAGCGCCCAGCAGGTGAGTACAGGGCCTAGCCCGGCGACAGGGGGCCTATGCCTGCCCACTCAGCCGGTGGCGGGCCCAGCGTGGCAGTGGCCGCCGGGCCAGCAGGCGATGGTAGGCATAGGGATGGTGGGACCTTGACAAACGCCACAGCAACACCCGAGTCACCTGAGCACCGGCGGCACCCAGGGGTACTCCGGTGGGTGGGCAGCGGGCCCCGTTTATGCGGGTGTTCCCTACACGGCCCTGCCGTACGCGGATTACGCGTCCCCGCTGGGGGACCACCTGGCGCAGGCAACAAAGGAGCGAATATGGCGGGGGGACTACATTGACCTCTTCAGTTTACTCAACAGGGAATTGGACTCCAAGGAGTTGGAGAAAGAGGACGCCAAGGACAGGGAGCGCCGGCTGCGGCGCAAGCCGGAACGCTCCTGGGGTAATTGGTTGCCCGCGTATAGCATATATATGTCCATGGTACTCCACGCTCACCCGTGGAGAGCGCAATCGCTCATCAAGTACCAAGACATGATCTACCGGGCCTTTGTCGACTTCCCGGGGCATGCGTGGCTTATGTATGATGAGCGCTTTCGTATGAAAGCGGCGACGCAGCCACACCTTAGATGGGACGAGCCCTACCCTCCGCTTTGGCTTCAGTACATGACACCAGTACGCCCGGCCCTGGGAGACCGATTTGACAGCGGGCACATCATTAGACGCCCAACACCGGCTGCAGAGACCCGCCCGGGGGCGGGCCAGCAGGTTCAACCCCGGCTGGTCTGTTGGGATTTCAATGGCCAGGGCACCTGCAGCCGGACTCAATGCCGCTTCAGGCATGAATGCTCAGTCTGCGGCGCACAGCATGCTGCTGTCAACTGCGCTCGAGCCAAGGGGTCCTTTGGGAGGCCAGGAAACGGGGGACAACAGAAGAGGCCACCACCGGGGGGAGGACCTAATCAGGCAAAAGGGCCCCAGCCCAATCAACCGTGAAGTCTTGGAGAAATGGTTGGGCGTATACCCCGATAGGGAGAGCGCACAGTTTTTGGCCGATGGTTTTGGAGTTGGGTTCCGAATTCAGTTTGAAGGGGTTAGGAGGCCCTATTGGGCTCCCAATTTGCAATCATTGCGAGGCATGGAGCAGGTGGCAGGGGAAAAAATCCGCAAGGAAGTTGAGAAAGGCAGGGTCCTAGGGCCATTTGAAGACCCCCCGCTGCCTAATTTCAGGGTGTCCCCCTTGGGGCTGGTGCCAAAGAAGGCGCCAGGTGAATACCGGCTCATACACCACTTATCGCACCCGGCGGGGGAGTCGGTTAACGACGGGATCCCGCACGAGCTGTGCTCAGTTAAATATACATCTTTTGACGCAGCGGTGGCCATGGTCCGGGCCTGCGGGGTGGGAGCCGAGATGGCAAAATGCGACATCCAGTCCGCATTTCGGCTCCTGCCCGTACATCCAGCGGATTTTGACCTACTGGGCTTCCAGTTTCAGGGGACGTTTTATTTAGACCGGGCGTTGCCCTTTGGCTGCTCCATCTCC
Organism: Phrynocephalus forsythii; assembly: GCA_029282475.1. Lineage (NCBI taxonomy): Eukaryota > Metazoa > Chordata > Lepidosauria > Squamata > Agamidae > Phrynocephalus > Phrynocephalus forsythii. The sequence goes on from JAPFRF010000002.1 coordinate 82,976,051, forward strand.
TGTGCAGTTTTTGAAAAGTTTAGTTCTTTTGTTGAATGGTTGTTGCGTTACATCACTGGCGCGAGCACCGTGGCCCATTATTTAGACGATTATATATTCTGTGGGAGGAAAAATACGGGGGCCTGTGGTTTTCTGCTCAGGACCTTCCAGGAGATGGCGGGCGAGTTGGGCCTCCCCTTGGCAGCGGACAAAACCGAAGGTCCCGCCACCTGTCTCACTTTCCTGGGGGTAGAGTTAGATACTTGGACCCAGTCGTGCCGCCTGCCAGGTGACAAGTTGGAGGACCTCCGGGCCAGGCTGGCAGCCCTCCTATGACGCAAGAGCGTCACCTTCAGAGAGCTGCAGGAACTGGTCGGCCACCTCAATTTCGCCTGCCGAGTGGTGGCGCCCGGAAGGCCATTTATCCGGCGCTTCTGCGACGCAATGCGGGGCCTCAGAAAGCCGGCCCACAGGGAAAAAATATCGGGGGGCATGAGGGAAGATCTGCAGATGTGGCTCCAGTTCCTGCAGGGCTTTAACGGGGTGTCCTTTTGGAGGGAGGAGTTCCGGCTGGGCGCGGACTTCCAGGTGCAGACGGATGCCTCCGGGGCCCGGGGCTACGGCATCTATTGGAAGGGTAAGTGGTGCTGCGGCACCTGGCCACCAGAGTGGGCGGAGTCTGGGATAACAAGGGACTTAACATTCTTGGAATTGTTCCCTATAGTGGGGGCCCTATGGCTCTGGGCGCAGGACTGGGCCAACTCCAAAGTTCGCTTCTGGTGCGACAATCTGGCTGTTGTTTATACCATCAATGAGTTAACATCTAAATCAGAGCGGGTGATGCAGTTGGTTCGGGCCCTGACGTTGCGCGCGCTCCAATACAATATTGTAGTGCGCGCTCGTCATGTGCCGGGGCTGGACAATTCCATTGCCGATGCTCTCTCCCGCCAGCAAATCGACCGATTCAGGGCCTTGGCACCGGCGGCGGCCGATCTTCCCAAGCAGCTGCCGGAGGAGGTATGGCAGGTTGGCGGGAGGAGGCGGACGGGGCACTGGAGCTGGCGCTCGCGCCACGGACCAGGCGCGGATATGAGGCGGCCCTCAGGGACTTCGGCGCATTCCGAGAAGTGATGAACCTACAGCCCATATGGCCCGCACGGGTGGATCATGTTCGGCAGTACCTGGTATACCTCCACAGGAAGGGTATCACACCGGGAACCATGCAGGGCCGGTTAGCGGCCCTGGCATTCCACGCCAAGGCGCTGGGTTGCAGGGATACGATCCGGGACTTCCGGGTGTGAAAAATGGTAGAAGGGTGGAGCAGGGCCAGGGGGAGGGTGGAAGATCCCTGTTTCCCTCTGACGCCTGAAGTCTTAGCCCGGATGGGCAAGGTGTGGGCCCACCTATGTAGGGATGAGTACGAGGCCACACTGATGAGGGCGGCGTCTCTTGTGGCCTTCTTCGGGGCCTTTCGGGTTAGCGAGCTGGTCGCAGCCAGCAAGCGGGACGAGTCCCTAACGGCTCTGAAGCGGGCGGATTTCCATCTTCAGCAAGGTAAGGCGATTTTTATGGTGCGCCGGTCCAAGACGGACCAGCAAGCGAAAGGGCAGAGAGTGGTCCTCGGACAGTGTTCCATGGAAGCGGTTTGCCCAGTCCGAGCCATGCGAGCCTACATCACTCTCCGTGGGGATGGGGGGGTTACCTCTTTAAGCACGCGGGAGGGGACCCCCTAACAAGATTCCAGTTCTGGAAATTGACGCAGAGGGCGCTGGCAGAATTGGGCATGGACGGGATGCGATTTGGAACCCATTCTTTCAGAATCGGAGCTGCATCCACAGCGGCGGCCCTGGGGTATGGGCCGCAGGAGATCAAGTCGCTGGGGCGATGGGCGTCGGCACGCTATAAGACCTACGTGCGCCCCATCCCACAATATTAACTTTCTGGTTTTGTTCCCTTCCAGGACCGGGGCTGGGCCGCCCGAGGTGCCGCGTCCTTATCCTGGGCCATAGTTACGTTTACTGGGCATGGAAGTATGTGGCCAGGACGGCCTGGGGAGCGAACCTGGGCCTGGGGGGACGGGCGGTCATAGAGTGGAAGGGCCTTAGGGGCATGAGATGGTGCCAGTTCGAGCGTGCCGCACGGAGGGAGGCCATGGGCCGGCCACCTGATATTATGTTGGTGCATTTGGGGGGTAACGATTTGGGATCGCAGTCGGGTAAATCGTTAGCGCAAGACATCATCCGTGACCTCACAGCTTGGAAGGAGGCGTTTAGTTGGTATGGTCAAATATGCCGCGGCGCGCCAGTGGAGGGCCCAATGTCACCCACAGGTGATGAATACGGCCAGGAGAGGGGTCAACAGGGATGTATGTCGGGCGATGGTACAAAATTTGGGTTCGGTGGTGGGCCACCCCAGGATTTTGGCGGCCGTCCCGGAGTTGTACCGGGAGGATGGGGTGCATCTTTCAGACCAAGGTATGGAACTTTTTCTGACCGACCTTAAGCGGGGCCTGCTGGATGTGATGTCTGGTTGGTGGGGTGGGTAGGGACCGTAGCAAGGCTAGGTCCCTACCGTGGCGGAAAAGTGGGTACGGAGGGGCAGTAGGGAGTCAGGCCTCAAATTCCCTGTGGGAAACTCTCACGCCGTTGCGGGTCTGAGATCACAACGGCAGGGGGGATGGACGTACCTGGAGGGCCCACCGGGCTGGCAGGCACAAATAGCGCGCCTGGATGGCCCGGCTGGGGAAATGGGACCTTGCTGGCCGGGGCCGTCCTGTTCAGGGACAGGACTACCTCGGGGCTATTGACTCACCCAGAGATGCTGCCAGAGATTGGGGTCTTGGTGACCCGAAGGAACAACTTGCAACCCGCACTGCAGCAGGCCCCTCGTTTGGAGTTATGTTTGTTGAACTGGTTAATAAAGTGGCCCAGAGTTTATACCCAAGAACCCGTCTCGCATGGTTATTCCGGCGTGGGGGGGCAACGTATGGCTCCGCAGCGCGGCTGCGCTGAGCGGAGCGCCTTTGCCCCCCTCCCGTCCGGAAGCCTCGCGAGACTTACCGAGGTCTCGCTGGAGGCCGGGGAATCCGAGCCCTGATAAGGGCTAGCCACGTGGTTCCCGGCCTCTTTCGGCGAACGGCTTTCCCCACCCACCCGCCACGTTCAAGCAGCAGTATGAGTTTATCTGGTCGCTTCGGGGCTGGATAGGAATTTTTGACCCGGGTGCAGGATTGGCTGAGAGCATCCGGGGATTTTTCGCCTATCCCATACTGCTGCGGCGCGGAGGGCATCCCTGGTAGGAGGTTGTTTGGCCACCGGGGGCGGTAGTGCGGGGTACGGAGGGGCAGTAGGGAGTCAGGCCTCAAATTCCCTGTGGGAACGTCTACTCTCACGCCGTTGCGGGTCTGAGATCACAACGGCAGGGGGGATGGACGTACCTGGAGGGCCCACCGGGCTGGCAGGCACAAATAGCGCGCCTGGATGGCCCGGCTGGGGAAATGGGACCTTGCTGGCCGGGGCCGTCCTGTTCAGGGACAGGACTGCCTCGGGGCTATTGACTCACCCAGAGATGCTGCCAGAGATTGGGGTCTTGGTGACCCGAAGGAACAACTTGCAACCCGCACTGCAGCAGGCCCCTCGTTTGGAGTTATGTTTGTTGAACTGGTTAATAAAGTGGCCCAGAGTTTATACCCAAGAACCCGTCTCGTGTGGTTATTCTGGCGTGGGGGGGCAATGGGCTTTACCACAGTCTCCTTCAGGCGAGAGGGAAAAATCCCTTCCCTGAAGGAGGCTGTGGCGATGACAGAAGCCTAATATCACATAGCCCCCACACCCCCACACACCTTGTGCTGCCAAAACACCTCTGACACATTGAGGCATAGACTCCACAAGACCTTGGAGCATGACCTGTGGGATCGGGCACCAAGACATTAGCCATACATGCTTTAGTTCCTGCCTGTCATGAGCTGCAACAAGTTGTGAAGAGGAGAGCGTGCTTATTTCAACCTTGTGTCATTTTCACATTCCCTTTTTTGTTTTTGTTGTCAAAGTGCCCTAGTTCATAAGCACCGGCATCAACCTGTGTTGTTCTTTTTTAAAAAAATGGTAATATTTGGAAATATCTTTGTCCACCCCACCTCACCCCAGCCAGCCAACCTGCTTTCCTTCCTTGAATCAAATGTTCACACCGATGCAAATGGATCCTTTTTTAAATAAAGGAGATGCCCCAGTGGTAGAAGGGAAACAATGAATTTGAGGGGGGATGATTTGTATATCATTGTGTCATATGGTTGATGAAAAAAGTGCTAATTAGCCCCAACGGTGGCTCAGCGGACTAAGGCTCCAAAAATTGTCAGCTGCAAAGTCAGCAGCTTGGCAGTTCAAATCCCGGGTGCCATGCAGCGGAGCGAGCTTCCACTGTTAACTCCAGCTCCTGCCAACCAGCAGTTCAAAAGCATGTAAATGCAAGTAGATAAATAGGTACCACTGTAAAAAGCGGGAAGGTAAAACTGTGTTTCCTTGCAGCCACGCCGGCCACATGGCCATGGACTTACACAACACTGGCTCTTTCGGCTTGAATACAGAGATGAGCACCGCCCCTAGAGTCGGACACAGGGGGAACCTTTACCTTTCACACACACACACTGTAGCGTTTCTGTCACTTTTTGGCAATGTGGTCACAGTTTAGTTGGTAAAGAGATAGATTAAAAATTGTAATAGGAGCACACTGCTTTTAAAGTTAAGCTTTCCTGGCATAAAGACATATTGTTCTTTGCATTAAGAAACATTTCATTGGGGCTACGTCTAATTTTGTTCAATCAGTAACCCATCCATTTATTAGGAAAACAAAGTCTTGTGCTTTTGGCAAGACCTGCCACCACACACCAAGAGTGCAGGTGAGGACTCCTGGACTCTGAACCTCTGCTGCTAAAACCAGGCCCACAGGAACGGCAGGGAGTTAATCTAGCTGACTTATTCCAGTGTGTGCTCTGGCATAAATCATGCCCTGCAGAGATAAATAAACACTGTTTTAATGCTGTTGAGTCATTGGACACTGGTCTCCTTACTGTGGAACAGTTCTCGTGGCAGTTCCTAAAGCAAAGGAGGGAAGAGCGTTCTATGCTAAATGTATCTTTGGGAAATAATGGAGGATTCTGGCAGTAGTACCCAGTTCTTAGGGTGGCCAGTACACCTTGCACTGCCCTCAAAGAAAGATATTGTGAAAAGGAGGAGGAAATAGGACACGGCTCTAGATGACATTTTCATGTGCTAATGGATATGCATCGTTTTGCATATGAGAGCCAATGTAGTGATAGCATGAAGGAATAGAATGGGATTCAAATATCACATTTGCCATATAAGCTCACTGGGGAGGGGGAAGGAATGTAACGCTACAACAATGAACACCTCACACACTTCAGAACCTTATTAGAGTCGCAGATCTTTAAGAAGCTCTACATCTTATAACATTGCAGCAGCTACATTAAAGTGTGATTTTCAAATAGATGGTATTACAGTGGTGTGGTAGCAAAACTGCAATACTGCAACCAAAATATACTGCAACAAGACACAACAACACTATGCTTCAAAACGGCAGTTTCCCCCACACACAAATTAGCAAAACTATCTGCACATTGAACCAAGTCAAAGTGCAGCTAAAAGTGCAGCTTGACCCATTTGAAGAAATGTAAATTATGTTCACATCCAGTCAAACATGCTCGTGATTCTTCTGTAACATTCATTTTACAAACAGATGTGTCTGATAGGCAGTTGGGATCCATGCTGGCACAATAGAAAAAGGATGAAGAACATCCAATTTTATTTTTAAGTAAGACATTGAGTAAAAGGTAGAAAAAATATGCCACTCTGTATAGAAAAGAAGGCTTTAGTGGTCAAAAGGGCCATGCAAACTTTAAAGTATCATTTGTTAGGAGCCCCATTTATATTAACAGATCATGCACCTTTACAACGGTTAAACTGTATGGAGACTAAATAACCCTAGATTAACAAGGTGGTACCTGAGTTTAGAGCCATTCGCTTTCCAAGGGTTTTATTTCGGAGAAGTGTTTTACAGTTGTCCCCCGCCCTTTCACGGTTCATATACTGTGGTCCCGGTATATTGCGGATCCGCAGTATGTGAAAAAAGGCCCCCTGGGGTAAGGAGGAAAGGCCTTCCCAGGCCCATCGGAAGCCCCAAAAGTGGTTCCCCGCAAACTGGAAGTAACTTCCAGTAAACCAGAAGTGACCTCCAGATCACTAGAAAGCACTTTGGGGGCCTCTGGGGGTCTGGAAAGCCCCTTGCAGGCCCGTTTGGGGCAGCGCCAGGCCTGGGGTAAGTACAAGAGCCCCCAGAGAGCCTGTCCAATCCCGACCAGACCCAGCATCCGCATATTGTGGATTTTCAATTATTGCGGGTCGGGTCGGGTCAGGTCCCTAACCCCTGCAATAGGTGGGGGTTTACTGTATAAAAAGGATAACATTCATGCTAATGTGGATTATTTCTCTCAGTAGGGACCCTGGAATAAAAATGAGAAGGAGCAGATGGGCCATTTGCTGGCGGGGGGGTGTTTTTGTGAGGAACCAGAGATTACGGAAAGGAAGGAAGGATGGTGTTTCCCCACTGGCATTGGGAATCAGGGAAAATGAGGGCTGAGGGAAGAAGAAGAGGAAAAGAAGACACATGTGAAATAAGAGTACAAAGTGAAGGTGATCAAGGAAGGGAAATTAAAGGGTTAAATACAGAGGTGGTAGTTGAAGGGATGTGGCTGATGGACATGGAATTGAGCAAATGGCAGGAGGTTTGGGATAAGAAGGAGGAATTGAGAAAGGAGACACGTGAGACGGGGGTACAAACTGACAGTTGGAAGGAGGGGAGATAATTGGAATGGAGGGTTCAAGTTTACCCTGGGGGAGCTGGTCCTTGGGAGGAGCTAGTACCAGAGGAGACCCAAGGATGGAGAGATCAGGGAGTAAAATGGGCATGTCACCCCCTTGTTGCAACTCAATTTGCTCAGGGAGATTGAGAGAGACCTCACCCTTATTCAAGTCCTGGGAAAGGGAGACACCCTTATTAAATGGGAAAACCTCATCATTTGGTGAGTTACCCGTACTAAGTATTACTGAAGGAAATGTTAGTCTGACAAGTTAAAAGTTGTTATGTAATGTTCAAGAAAATGTACAGGAGACTGAGAAAAAGAGCCCACCGGAGCAGGTGTTATTTAATACTCTAAAAGCTTATTGGGTTTTGCATCACTACCTGTCCCGAAGCCTTTTAATGAATCAGATCCTCATGGTGCCCAATGTGGGGCAGTTCCAACGCCAGGAGGAAGATCTGACATGGCTTGGTTGAAATGAGACAGTTGAACACCAAAATAAGGTTAAATAATTTTGATTATTACTATACTGTATATTTATACCAATGGAAAATCTACTCCACATGATTCAGGGAGCCTTTCGAAGAGTGAGATAAGTGGCGTTGACTTTGGAAAGGGAGGAGAATTGTCAGAATTTATAAGCTTGTATTTCAGACCAGAGTGACATAAGGTCAAGTGAACTATAAAATGGAGGACTCACAAATAGTTTTCCTCAGACTGACGAAGCTGCTTGGATGAGCAGCAAAACATTTCAATCTCTCAAGAAAAGAAGTCCAGTTGCCATGGCTCAACTTCCAGATTCGGAGCTTGTCAAAGTTTATTCTTAGGATGACAAACTTTATGCTTCTTTGGGAATTCTGGAACTGATAGTCCTGCCAAACCAAACTAGAACAACCTGCAACTTTTCCTGGCTCTGCAAATTGGGATATGTTATTGCAGAGAGAGGCTTCAAGGTCTTTTCTGTTAACAGGACTTGGTTCAGGACATGTCTTTGATGAATGTACAGGTTGATGCTGTTTTCAGGGATGTTGGCTTGAGTCCGAGTTGACAGTGAGTTCCACAACTCAGGGGTCCATCCTCGGCTGTTTTCTGAATCATATTTCAGACAATTTGTTACATTCTCCCTTTCTGATGTTTCATCTGCGATGGACCCACAATTTGGAGCTGTCGTGTTTCTTTTCATTACTAAGTCCTGTTTGGAGCCATTGTTAAGGTCAAGTCCTCCAAGCCCATCCTGAGATCAAGGCTGTCTTCAAGAATTCCCTTGCATGAAATTGTGTTTTTGTCCACAAAGCTCCATCATTTCCTCCCTGCCACCATTCCAGATTAGCATGAAGTCCCATCCAGCTTTTTATCTAGCTCTGTTCCCACTGAACTTCATAGCGGTGGGCTGGTCTCTTGAGCAACATGTTATGCAAACACATTTGTGAACTTCTTGGAGACTTTTGTCCCAGCAGCTAAGAGTTGGGCACCCTCGCCAAGAAGGATTGTTTGCAGCTATCTGAAGCCAATTAGAATGTTTCCTTCTGCAGTTGGTTTAATTGGAAAGCTAGCATCAGGCCAAATCCCTCTTTTCATAAATGAGTTTTTTTTGTGTGAAAAGGTAATATATCAGGAAGGATGGGAAGGACTGTTCAGTCTTACATTTTAATGTTTGCCTGCACTGATTTCTGTACGCTTCATAATGCTGTTTCTGCTTTTCAATGACTTGCTAAGTGTTTCTATCATCCAACTGCCTTCCAGAATGTGCCCTTGTTTCCTCTCGACAGCTTCTGTGTATGGCATCCCAATTAGGACTGGGCTAAAACGATTCGTCCACGGCAGTTCTTGGCAAATTCATTTGTACCTCCAACATAAACCCCCTTCTCCGTACAATGCTTTTTCAAAAGTCTTCTCCAGAAATGAAATTAAAGGAATCAAGTAAAATAATAAAAGGGAAAAGGGAAAAATCCATCTGGAGAAAAATACAATGCAAAACTTAATAACCATGAACATGTAACTAAGCCTTAAGTAACCTACATAATAGCATTTGCAGCACTGGTGATCATTCAAGAGCCACTGTAGGAGTGGGGGCACCGGTAAAATCACAACCTTAAATATCTTGGAAACTCTATCAAGGCCACTGTAAGTCAGATGTGGATTGAGTGTACATTTACTGCACCTCGAATCTTCTCTTATAGGCAAAAATATTTTTGGGGAGTGGGGAGAGGAACTTAATACATGTGATGTATGTAAATGTTTCCAAACTTAGGGTGGTTTTTTTTAATGGAGCTGACTCTGCTTTATATATGTTTTATACATGATAAAGAGAAAGAATTGTCAATTTATTTGAATTGAATCATTTGCTTCCTGCCAAACACTTTCATGCATAATACAAAAGAAATCTGAAGGTCCTCGTTTCAATCACTTTTCAATCAATCACTTGATCAGATCAATCAAATGTGCTATGTTATGGATAACAGAAGAACAGATAATAGAAGAACAGATTATGGCCATTTTTCAAATGATTTGAGATTGAGGATTTTTTTCCCCTCCAGATATATCCATGGCTTTTTTCTGGGCATTTCCTGCATTTCAATCAATCGAACACTATTGACACTGAATGTTATGCATCATTTCTAACCTTTCTAACATCTTGTCCTCTTACAACCCTTCCCCTTCAAACACCCAGAGGAGGAAGCATCTGCCCTGTAACTTCAGGGTGAAGTGTTGACTAGCCAGAGCACAGAGAGAAACTCCTTGTTCCCTGAGTTCCTTGCCCTCTGACCATGCCAGCCATAGAGTCTGGTGAAACGTCAGGAAGAAAAACTTCCACAACACAGAGAAACAGCCTGAAAAACTCACAACAACTATCATCTCTCCCTCCCTCCCCCCTCCCTCTCATTCTGCTGCAGCTGCTGTTGTTGTTAGTTATCTTTATGGCCTGAACATGGAACCAGTTTCCACTTCCTTCATATTATAGTAAAAAGTTCATAGACAGCTTGTGGTCCAAGCTGGAAGAGAGATGCCTCATCCTGATATCTCTGGAGCAAGTTGTCTCCCCTGTTTAGGCAGCGAACTTCCCTAGCAGGGTGGTCACCATCGTTGGTAAAGTCAAATACACACAGAGAAGGAACACTAGACAAATTGCAAAATCTAGTCAGATTGTATATAGGGATATTTCTTCAAATCAAGACACCTTTGAGCCCTAGCCAGAACTGTCATTACTGTAACGTATTTTGGGTTCAGTCTGAGTTGCAGCATCCCCCATGCTACAGCATTGCTTCCTGAACTGGAGGAGGAGTATATCCATAAGGAAGGCATGAATAAATTCCAGTAGGAGCATGAGACTTGGAGGTTTTCATCTTCCTGAACGATAAATGTAATAGAAGAATGTCAGTAAACATATAGAGGTCCTTGGGGAAAGAGAGTATTTTGTTTTTATCATTGTAGATTATTTGATAGAGTATTTAGTGGAATTTAAGGTGTCAGAAGTTGACAACTATTGTTCTAGAGTAGCTTTCTCCTATCCAATGGCCACCAGATTTTTTATGCACAACTTCCACCATGTCTGGCAATCATGGGTCAACCTGAATGGCTATCAAGGAGGATGTGATTAATGCATAGAGAAGGAGGTTGTGAATGACAAAGCTATGTGATCTTTTTATTTGAAGAAACGAGCCTCTTGGTGTCATCTCCTGGGAGACATGAGGACAAGGCCAGTGTATAGAAATGCAGAGAGCTATAGAAGCAGGGACAGGCATGCCGTGTATCTTCAGTTGTCTGGTGTCACCTTTTGCCACCTTTCTGTTCTGTTGCATCTCTCTCTCTCCCTCTCCCTCTCCCATGGCTGAATGAGAATGTGAACTCAGGTCTGCTGAGTCCTACTGTGTCGTTCTCTGCATCCTTACTTACAGGCAATATTCCCAGGCTTATTTCACCTCCTCCCCATCTCTCTTCCTTAAGTCCTGTAGTTAGTTGAGTCAGATCCCACCTTTCTTCTCTTTCAGATGCATAGAGGTGTGATGCAGCCATAACCCATATGATCAAAGTCATGGTACTGTATGTCTTGAGTAATAAGGGCTATGACATCATCTGCCATCCTTCCACCAGAATCTCCTGCTGTCTCTAAGCATAGCTGCAATCCTCATAGTTTTGGAGACAAATACAGTATATTGTGTATATTGTTATATAAGCCGTACCTGGTTGTACTACAAAATGTTTGTGACTGGTTTGGCCTTGAATTGGAAACAACCTTACAAAAGGCCTGCCCCTCATTTATTGAAATTGACTTATTCATCTGAATGAATTTTGGAGGCATTATGCAGAGTGGCTGGCAGCATAATACGTCATTATGAGTATCTGCACTTCTGAAGTTCTGAGTTTACTACTAGACCACTGCTCAAAACTCTCTCTTCATCAAACATGAGTCTCAATTGTGGCTAGCAATGAGCTTCGCACAGGCATCTGAGTGGCTACAGCACACACATTTACGGAGGGAACAGGCCTCTGGTCTCATCCAGCAGGATGCCTCTACTATTTACCCCTGTTATATGCAATAGGAAGAGATATACAGTGGACCTTTGTATAATAAACGGTTTGTATAACATAAAATCTGTACAATATAAAAAATTCCGGAGATAGGGGAACTTTATTTATCAGAATTGCCTATGGGGCGAATCGGTACAACATAAAAATGGTCGCAATTAGGGATCACTCTGTTTTCAATGCATTCTTATGGGACTTTTGTATAAAGGAAAATTTGCTTAACAGAATGTCATTTGGAACGAATTAATTCCTTGATACCAGGTACCACTGTATAAGGAAGGTGGTGTACCAGCAAGATTGATACAGCTATGGATAGTAATGCATGTGTTCCCTGAAGTGAGGAAAGTCCAGAAATGTCCTTCCAAGTCTTGGTTAATCGAAGGACAGCAACTGCAGCCCTCCAGATGTTATAAAAGTGCTGTTCACAACAGCTGTCACATGGTGAAACTTGATGGGAACTTTAGCCCCCAAATTGTGGAAGGCCATAACTGCCCCCTGTGCGATATGCTACAAACTTCTCCCTTTAGTGAGTTTTTGTGGTTTTTTTTTGCCAACGGAATTTTACTGCATTGAGCATCTTGCCTAAGGATTTACAAAACCTGGAATGGGTACCAGTGGCAGAGGCCAGAGAAAATAAGGGGAGGTACCTCTAGATTGAAGTCCTCCAGTTAGCAAGAACGGGGGTGTGACTTAAGAAGCAGCCTTTTACAACTGCCCTTCTTGCCTCCAACAAGACTCCTTTCCTGGCTGAAAACATCACCTAGCCATGATTTTAAGAACATCCTCTAACTAAGGACTTTAAAAGTAACCTCCTGGTGAAGAACATCTTTCACCATGTCTGAACTTCTGGGACCTGCTTGGAAGAAGGGTGATTGACTGCTCTCGAAAGCTTGCAATGTTCCTTTTTATTTTTAATAGTGGCCTATGAAGGTATTGCCTGTAACCTATTTTTGCAATTGCAGAGCTGTGGAGGAAGAGGATGGAATTCAACACACACATGCTATTTATTCTTAGTAACCTCTAGCCCCACCACTTGTGTAAAGCAAGGGGACCACACCAGGATTGAGAGAGAGCTTGGGCGTTTAGTCTTACACAACACACTTCACTAATGTTTTATTATGTTTATTGAAGGGAGGATATAAATCAGACGAGTTTACGTAGAATTGTTTTATAGCTCAGCCACCCTGTTGTTTATGGAATTTCTCCCACAGAGTGGAAATCAGCATGACTGAGTGTTTTGGAAAATGAAGGGCACAGAAAGGAGGCAGCATAAAGGAATAAGGGACATTTGGATGAGATTTACAAGGGAGCACTAAATCCCTCTCACTTATTTCATGGAAGTCAATTTTATATGCACAGGCCATGTATCTCTGACTCAGTCTACCCTTGACAATCCCCATCTATCAGCACCACAGTGTTGTGGTGTTTAAGGATAATTTTACTTTCAGTGCAGAGAAAATGTATCTGCTTTGCTTAGTTCTTCCACTTATAGTTTCTATAACACACTGTGCCAGTATAAGGCCGTTACCCCACGTCCATTTTGTACCACAACAAACTAAAATGTGTAATAAATCTTGTTGTGGTCACATGGTTTTGTTGCTGTTCCTGCGTCCCCAAGAACGCACTTTATTGTGACATAACTTCTGTGAGCACATGGTCACAACCTGCATTTTGTTTGGTTTTGTTTTGTTTTGTTTCCCCGCGGCAATATTTAAAATATAAAATAAAACCCAATAGGTAGGTATATAGGTATATTGATTTTCATTTGTCATTTGTCAAACTTTGACTGCTTCTTTTTTGGCTTCTTTCCATGCATAGTGGCTTCTCGTACTATGAATTTACTATCATGTGGCTGCTCCAAGTAGTGCCACTGGGTGGTCCTATGGCGACGGAAGAATTATGCTGCGGATTAAACGGTACTCCATGGTGTGTGTAGCAGTTTAAAACCCGCAATGGAACAGCAACAAGGATTCCACCATCCCGAAACCAGGTACAAGGAAAATGCGCTGAGTCACGATTGGGGGGCGTGGTCACACTTTCTGTGTGACGGACGTGGGGAAACAATTTTAAGATTCATGTCTCATAGCACTTTCTAGAGCAACAAAGTAGATGTGGGGTAACGGCCTAACAGAGAGATCTGCCTGCAGTTGGCCATGTGCTGCCTCCAGGATCAGAAGCAGTATGCTCGTGCATTTCAGTTGTTGAGGCACAAGAAAACACACCAATGTCCTCTTTGTGGGCTTTCCAGTTCATCTGGTGGAAGACTGTGAATATCAGGTGCTGGACTAAAGAAGACATGTGCTCCGATTAAAAATGGCTGTGGCATTTTTAGCTGGGCCTGCTAATGTCAACAGGAAGGGCCAAATAAAACCAGATACTGACCACTGCTGGAACATTTTGGAGTGGTATTACAAATCAGGTTGTCCAGCCTACAGCCTTCATTTATACTATAGGGCGTTTTTACACGATCCCTAAGATCTGCTGGCCACTTAAATTCGGACCAGAGATCCTGGGGGTTCGTTGCTCTTCCTGTGTTCCCACCCCCTCCGCACTTCCTTGCTCCTGTCTGCGTGAGGGGAGGGAGAAAAAAAGGGAGAAAAAATGCAGGCTCACCTCCATCTGCCGGTGGAAGCCGCCCGAGCCCCGTCGTCGTCATGATTCCTATCTCTTAAAGGGGCGGTGGGGACAAAAAAACAAACACAAGGCGAGGAGAGCCCGGCACTCACTACTTTACATCCGCATCAGAAATTTTTCAGCTCCGAAGACCAGGTACTTGAAAAGTGCACTGGGACGCGCTTAGGTGGGCGTGGTCGCACTTAATTTTTTGTAAACTCCGGAGCTGGTGAGGAAACAATTTTAAGCTCCAGATCTGGGAGCCATTTGCCGCAGATTTTAGGGGTCATGTGAAAAGGCCCTAAGTTGCAGACCCTATTTGTGAACATTTCTCCCTAGCTTTATTGAATTTTGTTGCAATCCAAGGAACAATTACAGACAGAGCAAAAGGTTTGATTTATGCATGATGCAGGCTTGATATGTGTCAAGTCAGAGAGTATGTGGGAGCCTATTTGTTTTCCTAGCTTTGTATATAATATTGCCATATCAGTATACTATCCAGGCAAAGGGCTACTGCTTAGGAAAACACTTATTTTTAAGCTGTTTATGTCCTCCAATGTGTAGCCTGCATAATTAAACTGTAAACTGCCCAGAGACTACTTGAAGTGGTATGGGGTGGTATACAGTATAAGCAGAACACTTTGCTTAGCATGGAGGAACTCCTAGGTTTAGTTCCTGGCACCTCTAGGCAGATCAGGGAGGATATTTTTTTAAGTCCTAAAGGCCACTTACATCCAGGAGCCTCATAGACAATGCTGAGTAGATGGACCCAAGGATACGACTTGTTTTGAGATACCTTCCTATGTTCCAAACTACTAAGGAAGTGAAAAGTACAAAATAAGCAAGCTGATGTCTTAAAAGAGCTAATATTTATGCTTGTCAGTGAGTAAACTTCCACACATCACGTAGCTATATAAGTACAGTGGAACATTTACAGATTTTCCTAGCATCTTTCTTTGTACGAAACCTTAGTCCAACTCCCCCCATGCAGCCGTTTCCAGATGTGGTCAGCCCCCATTGCCATCGGGCTGACTGGGTTTGATTACAGCCCTACGGACAGCACCGGGTTGGAGAAAGCTGGTTTGGAATAACAGTGTATTTTATGGGATGTTAAGTCAGAACCAGCTTATAGCAACCCTAATAGAGCTTTCAGGAAAAGTGAGATATTGTGTGCTTTCAAGTCGACTTCAGATGACAGAAACCCTTTTCTAAGTGTAGAGCACTCAGACGTGGTTTGCCATTCCTTTCTTCTGGGAAGAAACTATGAGATAACAGGTTACTTCACGTCCCTTCTCAAGCCGAGGTGAACTTGCCTCCGTGTTGAAATCAGTTTTCAACACGGATCGAGAAGCGGATTGAAAAGATTCCCGAGCTCCAGGACGGGAATCTCTCACCCCGCTTGGAGTGCAGTTCAGAGGGCATGGTCGGGGTGAACTCGGATTGACCCCACAAGGACGTGAGGTTCCATTCCTTCGAACCGGTCTCCAGCGGGGCCACGAACTGTAGCGAGAGGGACGTGAAGTATCAGCAGTGGCACAGTACTGGGAGAAGGCCTAGTGTTTCCCCACTCAGTGGGACAGTTAATGAACCTGGCAACTGATCTCCGAGCCTTGTGAGGCATAGCCAACTCCAGAATCAAATTCACTGGACTGAGGTCACTGCCTAAAGAATTTCTCATCGCAAGATGGTGTAATAATCCTTGTACCCTTTACTAAAATAAACCTCTTGGCATTCATAGAAGGAATACCAGAAGAAACTAGCATCTGTTAACAGCAATAGTAAGAGGCTGAAAACATCTGATTTTGACAGAATATATGACATTTGTTCAAATGCAGTCATCCCCCTCCCCTGACAATCCAGTAAATCAGAGCTTCTCTAGAGTGCTTCATGACCAGCATAGGCTCCCCAGCTGGGCAATTCAACTTCTGGACTGAACACAAACCTAAACAACATTCATCAGTTACACCTTAGGGTAAATACTGCCCTTTTACAGAATTGTAAACTGTGATGTTGTGAGGGTTGTAGTAGAACAGCTGTTTATGTCCTCCAGATAAGAAGACATTAAACTTGCAGGGGATCATATGGTAGTCTAATATCTTGAGGCTTTTTTTAGTTTTAGTAGCATTTTATTAACTTATTCAAAATATTTTTACCCCAACTTTCTCCTAAAAAGGACCCAAGTTGGTATTATTAATGATGCTGCTTTAACACTAGGTAGTACTACATTACATTTGGGGAGAAGATGAGTTTCACCTCCCAGCAATGAAGGGTTGTTGTTTTCTTACACTTCTGTCCGAGAGGAACATCTACCATCTGTCCTGAGCCACTCATCAACAATTTCATTAATGCAAGATATGGCCAGAACCAATGTTTAAGAACACAAGAAGAGCCATGCTGGATCAAGCCAATGGCCCATCTAGTCTAGCTTCCTGAGTCTCACAGTGGCCCCACCAAATGCCTCTGGGAGCTCACGAAACTAGATATCTGTCTCCTGATACCACTCCCCTGCATCTGGCCCTTGAAGCACGCCAGTTTTAAGCCTGGAGATTACACATCTCCGTCATGGTTTGTAACCTATGGTGGACTTTTCCTCCAGGAATCTGTCCAATCCCCTTTGAAAGCATCCAGGCCAGATGCCATCACCACACCCTGTGGCAGGGAGTTCCACAGACTAACAACACTTTCTTTTTGCCTGTTCTCACTCTCCCAGCCCTCCATTACAGTGGATGTTTGTGAAAGATTGGAATAAGTGGCTAATGCATTGGCACCGTAAAAATAAATCCCACACCTGCAAGCCCTGGGATTCAGCTTCCTGTCTGTAGGTAGAGTACTAAAACAGGCATCTGAGGGCCAAGTTCAGGATACCACCCACAAGAAGGGGCAGAAGAGTACTCCCTTAAACAGAGTGGATTGTGGGGATTATTGTCCCCCGATAACTGAGTCTAGAGTCTAAAGTTTCCTAATTGCACAGCTGGCCGACAGCATGATTTGGCAGAGCACAAAAAGGGTAATGAATTTCTCGGAGTAGACAGGATTCAGCAAAATTTGCCACACTTTTAAATAAGTAGAAACTGAGCCAACAGAAGTCTACAAAATCCAGGCTCTAAAATTACTTAGCCGCATCATTGTGAATGTCACACTGAAAAGCCTCCGACTTGTTCTTATGAGAAATAAAGTTAAGACAGTGGGTTGCCTCCAACTGTGTTCAGGGTTGGCTTTCCCCAATTCATGGGACTGAAGGTGCCATGAACGGAAAGTGGGAGAGGCAATTTTTGCTGATTACCTTTCTCTTGGCAGCACTTGCTACCTCCTGATTTGCTTCAGAGCATTGAGAGAGCCTCCGGAACAGTGTGGGAGGATTTCCTGACTGATGTAGAGCTTCACATAACGCTCTTCACTCACCTGAGTCAAGGAACATCGCACTTAAAGCCAGCCAAGTTATTCTGGCACAGAGGTAGAATATTTCACAGATACCTTTCCTCACCCTTGCAGTAAAGGCGAAAATACAGTAATAATACTATTAACTATTTGTTGCCCTTTCTGCCAAACTTTCTGCCTCAGTCTGCCTAATGGTAGGGGCGGACATGGCGTAGGATGTAGTTTTAGTAGAGATTGTGGTTGTAGAAAAAAATTGCCTTCCTCCTCTTTACATCCACAGAAGCTTCAGCTGGATCAAAGAGTCTCTCTCTCTCTCTCTCTCTCTCTCTCTCTCTCTCTCTCTCTCTCTCTCTCTCTCTCTCTCTCCCTCCCTCCCTCCCTCCTGTTCCTCATGAATTTTCCTTTCCTCAGCTTCACTTATTTGTTTGCCCACTTGAACTTTCGTCTTTGAAACCTCATTATCTTCCTCGAAATTGAGGAAAAAACACTTGGAAAAAGAATGGGATTCATAGGAGAATGATGGGAGAATGGAGGGATTCAAGCTATTGAACATGTCTAAAAGCACTGAGAACAAAGGATATTTGCATATGGAAGGGTTACGCTTGCACTAACATCTCAGTGTACTTCCATAGAGAGTTTAGTTTGATAGGTCTGGTCTAGATTTCAGAGGTTTTAAAGGTTATTCTTTAAAACCACAACACCCTGTGGCCCTGCCTGTTTGTTAATTTTGGCACCTCTTTCACGTTCTTTTCCATTCCCATTAATAAATTATTGTGTTCAATGTCCAAAATGCTGTTGCTTAGTGTAATAAATTGCATTGGATTGGGCCCATGGAATTAATGGGAGTTTGGTGAGTCAACTCTTATGTAAGTTCCATAGATTCAACTGGGCCTACTCTGTTACTTAGTTTGCATAGTAACTAGAATAGACTTACCGTATTTTTCCATCTATGCCACCCCTGTGTGTAAGATGACTCCCACTTTTCCAATCCAAAATTACAGTTTCACAACTGCACTGTTCTCACCTCAGCTTACATCTGTGTATAAGATGACCCTCAATTTTAAGTCTATCAATTTTAGACAAAAACATAAAACATGGAATAGTACTTATACACTTGTTTCATGAAAAAAATCACGAGGCACACCACCATTGGAAAGATATTGACTATTAGACAATTTTTCAATAGAACTTACAAAGTTGAAAAACAAATGACTAGAACTTACAAAGGAAATGACTCATCAAGTCCCCAATGACTCAAGTAAGTCTTCTCAAGTGTGATTTACAATGCTAAAGCAATGTGATTTTGGCCAAAGAGTAGGTGAAGAATATCATTTAACAGCAGAGATGATACCAAGGGAGCTGCTTTATAAATACACTGTTGTTGAGAAATTGTCTCGAAAATGTTGTACATGGGGATTAAAGCAAGTCTAGAATGTCAAAAGATCCAAATTAAATGCAGTTTTCTTCTCTGGCACTAGCCCATCTCTTCTGTCCTTGCCCCTGATTTATGGTTTGTAGCAGTTTCAGGAGTTTCTTGGCCTGATAGAACAGTTGGTATCAGGCAGTACTGTAGTACTGTTGTCAAGTAACTCTCCTCCCCATAAGAGGAAAGGGTTGGACAACTTATGGTTAAGAAGGAGGAGGGATGAACAAAAGCAGCATCAGCTGGGGAATGTGCGTATATCTGCATGTGGGCTGTGTTGTGTATGTTTCACCTGAATCTCTCTCTACATACTGTATACTGTACTGTATTTAAGATATCAAAATCATATTGCTCAGGACTGTGTAAAATAAGGAACAAGAAAGACTTTGAACAGAATGAACAATGTGCATATTAACACATGCATGTCTGTATAACGCAAACAAAATCCCATGATTTCTTCTATTTCTGTTCTCTTGGCAGCCTTCTGTTTCTTCTGAACATGTGTCACTGTCTTCAGACAAATGTGTACAGTTGGGCCAAATCAAGAATATTTGTGCTAATTTTGGGACTGGCTGCAGAGTGGAGCAAAGAGTTGCTATTTCCCCCAAGGCAGAGCAAAGGGTATATATTATCTCATTTGATATATGTAGGGTTTAAAAAAAAACCCTTCAGTTTAAATTGCAGAAAAGGGAAATCAGTTTCAGAATGCTGACTTTCTGTTGTCAATGGAGAAGCAAGTCAAGGCTGAATCCTCCACTGAAGCTCAAGAGCTTATCTGCATTCAACAACCACACAAATACTAGGGTCAGTCTAGAGGCAATCATGCACTACATAATTGCTGCATAAGAGTCCCATAGGAGATCTTGAGCAACAGCAGAATTCAGCTTTCCATAAGGAAACTCAAAAAATGGGAGTACCAAAACAAAAAAAAATTCTAACTTAAAAACTGGACCTCAGCACCAAACCTGGCACAAGTGTAGCAGACTGTCCTTGCATTGTGCCACATTTGGGATGTTTGGGCAAGTGGGTTTCAAGTGGGTACCAAAGTGCAATATCCCACATTCATAAACTGGAGGGTGGCTATTGTTGTTGTGATGCTGCTGCTGATGATTTCGATGATGATTGATAACCCAGGCACTTTATGGAACTGCAGAACCAAATGTATAATGCTTGCAGATGGATGATTTCTATATGAATATTGATTAGATAGCTCACCCTGTGAGTTCAGATGGGTATTTCTTCATCCACATACCATTTTAATCTTCCTGTCCCCACAACATTTGATACACTTGTACATGTCCAAAACATAGACCACTGGGTTTCTGGCCACAATGTTAAGGAATACCACGTCTCTGAAACTGTTGACACTGCATACCCCTCTCACCAAGGTCACAGCATTCCTCTTTTTATGGTAATGTGGTTTGTTTCTCTTCTCTCTGATAAGTCATTTTCTGCATTAAGTTGTTTTCTACATAATAGTTTGTCATAGCATTTTTAATTGAATGGATTTCTATATAATGACAATAGGGATTTTTGTTTGTTTGTTTTGTTTTGTTGGCAGCAGTTGGCAGGAAGTTGAGGATTTAATTATCAACATTGATCTTCCATGTATTAACAAGGGGTCTGCCATATTTGGTAGAGCAAGAGAGGGAAGGATGGGCAGTTCCTGTGCTCCCTCACACTTCCTCCACACATACTGTTCTTCAACTATTCCCCATCTATCATGGGAATCGATTAAAAAGTGGCTTTGCCCCTGGTGCATGGCAGACATAGTAGCCCTGCAGCTAGAGGAGGAAGAGGAAAAGAGGCGTCTAAGAATGAGGAAACAAGCCTGGGGACGGAAGGAGAGCTGGGTAGGAGGAGGAGAGGCATATACAGGGAAGGACTCAGAAACAGGTCCAGGGAGGAAGGGCAAGGTGGTTCTGGAGGATAAGGAGTGGCAGAGCCTGTAGCCCTTGGAGGACCAGGAGGAGGAGGAGACCCCTAGGAAGGTGAATGGGGAGATGCTCCAGAGTCTTGGACTATTTTGTTTCAACCCAAAGTGCATGTATCAAAGGAAGGAGTAGAAATACCCTACCAACCCTACCCAACCAGTCTGGGCTGGTGGGGCTCACATACACCCTTTGCTTTAGAGCAGAGAGAGAAACTTGAGGCCGTTGGGGTCAAATACATCCCCTGTGTATGCCACCCCATCTGCCTCTAGCATCTCCCCAAATACCCAATAAAATTAATTTAAAAGCAACAACAAACAAACTTGAAAATGGCTTCTTGTGCCCTGGGCATTTAGAGAGAGGTTTTTCCATGTTGAGAGTACACTCCCCTGCCATGCATTCCCCAGTTTTTTGAAACTCTTTTTGACCACTAGAAGGTCCAAGAGACCTTTCTCATTTAAAATTATTTCTGTTAGATAATTTGGGGCAGAGATTTAGGGGAGGGTCCCAAAAGAAGATGGAGTTCTCTAAAGTCCAGGGATGGACACAGGATGCCTCCTGACTTCTGGGGATCACCCACCCTGCTTTTAAAGGTTATTCATCTGGAAATATTTGCACAATAGACATTTTCTTTTCAACCATTCCATTCCTACAGTGTTATGTCTCACGAGTATGACATTTTTATGTATGTGGATTTTCCTTTCCTTCTGAAATGTTCAGAATTGTTTCACACAGGGATGTTTCTCAAGCCATGCTCCCCCCTACACCTCTTCTTTTTGTCTGGAAGTACCATCTTCCTGTTCAATTCCTCTGGAGCACCCAGGCAACACACTTGCCAGATAATTGCATTCCAATGAGCTCTTCTGGCCCTGTGTTCTGTTCCCTGTTTAAATTTCATTTTACGATATTTTGCGTGAAAGAAACCATGAAACCGTGTCCTCAAGTATCAGTACCCAAACCCGGATAGTCAAAGCTATGTTTTTTCCAGTAGTGATGTATGGAAGGGAGAGCTGGACTATAAGAACATAAGAACATAAGAAGAGCCATGCTGGATCAGACCAAAGACACATCTAGTCCAGCTTCCTGTATCTCACAGTGGCCCCACCAAATGTGTTCGGGAGCACACAAGACTAGATATCTGTCTCCTGATAGCACTCGCCTGCATCTGGTCCTTGAAGTACATGGTTTTAAGCCTAGAGATTACACATCTCCATCATGGTTTGTAACCTGAGATGGACTTTTCCTCCAGGAATGTGTCCAATCCACTTTTGAAGGCATCCAGGCCAGATGCCATCACCACATCCTGTGGCAGGGAGTTCCACAGACTAACAATGCACTGGGTGAAAAAATATTTTCTTTTGTCTGTTCTTACTCTCCCAGCCCTCAATTTGAGGTGATGTCCCTAGTTCTGGTATTTTGTGAGAGGGAGAAGAGCTTCCCTCTATCCACTTTATTCATGCCCTGTTTTATTTTGTATGTCTCAATCATATCCCCCCTCAGGTGCCTTTTTTCCAGACTAAAGGGCCCCAAATATTTTAGCCTTTCCTCATAAGGGAAGTCCCCAGCCCAGTAATCATTTTAGTCACTCTCTTCTGCACCTTTTCTAGTTCCACTATGTCTTTTTTGAGATGCGGTGACCAGAATTGTACACAATACTCTGGGTGTGGCCTTACTATCATTTTGTATATTGGCATTATAATGCTGGCTGTTTTATTTTCAATCCCCTTTTTGATAATCCCTAGTATGGAATTGGCCTTCTTCACCGCTGCCACACATCGGGTGGACACCTTCATTGAGCTGTCCACCAACACACCAAGATCTCTTTCCTGATCCATCATGGAGAGGTCAGATCCAATGAGTTGATAGATAAAGTTTTGATTTTTTGCCCCAATATGCATTACTTTACATTTTGCTACATTGAAATGAATTTGCCATTTCGCAGCCCATTCCCCCAGTTTGGAGAGATCCTTCTGGAGCTCTTCACAATCTTCTCTGGTTTTTACCACACGGAAAAGTTTCATGTCATCTGCAAACTTGACCACCTCACTGCTTATACCTGTCTCCAGGTCATTTATGAACATATTGAAAAGCACAGGTCCCAGGACAGATCCCTGGGGCACACCACTTTTCACCTCTCTCCATTGTGAACATTTCCCATTGACACCTACTCTTTGTTTTCTGGATCTCAACCAGTTCTCAATCCATAAGAGGACCTGCCCTCTTATCCCCTGACTGTGCAATTTTCTCAGCAGCCTTTGGTGAGGGACTGTGTCAAAAGCCTTCTGAAAATCCAGATAGACTATATCCACTGGTTCACCCAAATCCACATGCCTGTTGACCTTTTCAAAGAATTCTAAAAGGTGTGTCAGGCAAGACTTACTGATTTTCTCTCAGCAAGGTTTGCTCTTCTATGTGTTTTAAGATTTTCTCTTGGATGAGGCTTTCCACCATTTACCCTGGGACAGACGTAAGTCTCTGGCCTGTATTTTCCCATGTCCCCCCTCCTTCCTTTTTTAAAAATTGGTGTGACATCTGCTATCCTCCAGTCCTCCGACACTGTGGCTGTTTTAAGAGACAAGTTGCATATTACTGTTAAGAGATCTGCAATTTCATTTCTCAGTTCCCTAATAACCCTTGGGTGGATGCCATCTGGGCCCGGTGACTTGTTGATCTTCAATTTACCAGTTACTCCTAAAACATCCTCTCTTTTAACCTGTATTTGATTTAATTCTTTAGTCAAGAGGGCCATTCGGGCAGCGGAATCTGCCCAAGGTCCTCTGTCGTGAAAACAGATGCAAAGAACTCATTTGATTTATCTGTGTTTTCAAAGTCCTCCTTTACCTCCTCCTTTCGGAAACCAAGGGTTTCTGTGTCTGATTTGCTTCATACTCTTCCCCCAACATGCATGTCAAAGGAGACTGCAGCATGATCACTGTTCCCCAGAGGCTCAGTGACATTCACATCCCTGACCAGGTCCTGAGTATCACGCAGTATTAGATGCAGAGTTGCCTGTTCTCGGGTGGGCTCCATGACAAGTTGCTCTAAGGCACAGTCATTCAGCATGTCAAGAAACCCAGTTTCTCTTTCTTGGCCCGAGTTCACATTGGTCCAGTCAATGTGGGGATAACTGAAGTCCCCCATGATTACTATCCTATCCCTCTTAGACACCTCCATGATTTGTCTCCTCATTTCAAGCCCCCCCTCAAGTTTTTGATCTGGTGGATGATAGCAAACCCCAACTATCAGATCGCTCCTTGGACCTGGTAGTTTAATCAACAGTGATTCTATGGTGGAGTCAGACCTGTCGTCAATCTCCATTCTGCTGGATTTTACCCCTTCTTTGACATAGATGGCTGATCGCTGCAGAATCAATGCTTTTGAGTTGAGGTGCTGGAGAGTCCCCTGGACTTCAAGGAGATGAAACCTATCCATCCTGAAAGAAATCAGTCCCAAATGTTCACTGGAAGGGCAGATTTTGAAGCTGAGGTTCCAGTACTTTGGCTACCTCATGAGGAGAGAGGACTCATTGGAAAAGTCCCTGATGATGGGAAAGTTTGAAGGCAAAAGGAAAAGGGGATGGCAGAGAATGAGATGGTTGGACAGTGTCATCGATGCAACAAATATGGATTTGACTAAACTCCGGGAGGCAGTGGAGGACAGGAAAGCCTGGCAAGCTCTGGTCCATGGGAGTCACAAAGAGTCGGATACGACTGAATGACTGAACAATGTCAACAACAACAACACAAACCCATGGTTTAGGACAGGTTGTTTTGATTCAATTAACAAAACAAACAAACAAACAAACCTGGGATACTAAAAAAGGTCACCATAAATGTTTTGGTTTTTGTGACCAGGGTACAATATGGTCCCACTATTTATGGTGTATATGGAGAGAGAGAAAATGTGTTTTTTTTTCATTAATCATCATGCGAAGAAACAAGTGGCATCATTTGATGGTCAATATATTGTCCATTCAGAGAGAGAGAGAGACTACAATTCCCATGGGTTTAGGAAATACAGAACATGGACACAGAACTGTCTAACCACAATGCTGATATTCCACAATACATTAGAAAACTCATGGGGTTAGAAAGTACCCCATGACTCATCTTAAGGTTTTTCTGTGAGTGAATGGGGTTAATAAAACACTGAAGACTGGAACCTATGCAGTGTTTTGTTGCTGGGCCTACCATCAGGTGCACATTTTTAAATATTCTGTATCAAACCCTTTAGCACCAAAAACACAGATACAGTACCCAATTTATCTTCTTTATCAGATTTTAACCGTGTGCACAGATGTGCACGTCCTCTTTCTTTTGCAGCTCAAAATTTATTATTACTGCTGTTCTATAGAACTTATATTTATTTACTTTACTTGATGGAATATTTAAAATCCATTCAAAGATTATGGAAATAATGACAGCATGCCATGTAAGGACAACATTGTACTTTCTTTATGTTCCTAAAGGGTGAGAAGCCCCATGGTAAAGTTGATGGAAAAAATGACATTTCCTGTCTTGAGGTCAAGCTGAAAGTTCCCATGTTATGGGAAATAAATACATCGAAATCTATCTAGTGTTGCCACCTTTTGGAAATGAAATGTAAAGACAGAAAAAGAAGAAACAAAGGGAAGTGAATGAAGGAGCCTAAAGTAATGATTATGCTTTTAGAAAACATCCTTCAGAGAAACTGCCCCATAAATTTTGGAATTAAAATAGAAATAGATGAAATACCATCAGATAAACCAAGCATTCATCCCATTTTTATCTGTTTCAACCAAAGTGCTTTGATTCTAATCTTGATTTTTTAAAAATGCAAATGGCTGATTTTTATTTCACTACTTATTTACTCTGAGGTAAACTTGAAGTGGGGGGGGAGGAGATCAAACAAAAATGAAATAAAGGAAGACTCCCATGCTAGTTTTAATATGTTTGTATTTTATTGTTATATAATATTATCCTGTGTTGTTTTGTACATTTTGTGCACCATGGTTTTTCATAAACCAAACAAAACTACCACAGATTTTTTTAAGAAACCTGTCAAAGGACAAAGCACATCTGGCTGTTTGGTGAAATTGATGCACTTATAAATAACAGCTAAACTGGTGTCATTAAAATTGCTGGGTTTATAGCAGTGGTGGTGAACCTTTGGCACTCCAGATGTTTTGGACCACAACTCCCACAGTCCTTTGTCATTGGTAATCTAGGCTCTGAATTCTGGCAGTTGTGGTCCAAAACATCTGGAGTGGCGAAGGTTCGCCATCACTGGTTTATATGCAGTAGATATGAGTTCATCCTCTATAAACCCAAAAGTAATCTGGTTAGTCTCGGGCACTTTGTAATCCTTTCGCCTAATACAGTGGTACCTTGTATAAAGGAATTAATTCATTACAAATGAAATTATGTTAAGCAAATTTTCCTTTATACAAATTTCCCATGGGAATTCATTGAAAACCGAGTAATCCCATTTTTATGTTGTACGGATTTGCCCCATAGACAATTATGTTAAGCAAATTTCCCCTATCTCCAGAATGTTTTATGTTGTACAGATTTTATGTTATATAAACAGTTTGTTATACAAGGCTCCACTGTATAAGGGTGGGCAACTGTGACCCTCTAACTATTGTTGGGCAGCAGCTCCCCTCCGCCCTAACCAGCATATTGCATGGTGAGGGGTTATGATGAGGGTTCCAGCCCAACAATATCTGTTGCCTAGTTCTGCCTTAAAAGAACAAATTGATGGATCTTGAAACAAGGCATAAAACAGGACAAAAATGAAAAACAAGCTAAACCTTCAGGTGACATATTTAAAAGAATTTAGAACAGTGATAGCAATCATGGGATTCATCCGTGATATGGGGCGTCAGGAAAAAAGAAGAAGTCTTCCTAAAATAATTCAAGCTTCCAGATATTATCTGCAACTTGACCTATGGCAATGTCATAATGGGACTATTGTTAAGGTATTTGCTACAAAGAAGCAGAGAACATCTGGCAGCTCACCAGACCCTGAAACCTCATGTCATTCCAGGCAATTCCACATAGTTTAACTGAAATGGCTCTCATGAAGGGAGCTCATTACAAATAAATAAACATTGGTAATGTCATGACATTTCTTCAGATCTTTTAAAGCCTGCGGGTGATTTGGAGGTCAACAAAAGGCTATGCATCAGGAGGTACATAGCCAGCTCTATTGAAAAAAAGGGGACCCAGTGGGATGAATATAAAATAAAATACAGATGCAAAAATAGGCAATGCCTTTATTGACCACCAAAAAAAAAAAATCATACAACACGTGAACCTTCATAGATAAAGACACCACTTCATCAGGCTAGTACCAAGGTGAAGAATTTAAAACTCAAAACTGAAGTAGAATGATTTGTGTTTTGGGGGGAATCCCCACCAGCTCATCCAGCTACGGAGTAGTCCCCCCCCCGGTGAAGCACCGCGAGACTAGCCACTGGCCCAAACATCTCGATGAGCGGGATGGGGCAGGGCTAGGGCCTGGCTTTATAGCCGGATGCTGGAGGTTGGGGGCAGGGAACAGAAGCATCTGGGGAGTTCCAAATCCATTATAAGTGATACTCCTCCAAACTGTGGCCCCGTATATCCAGATATCACGGTGCAGGATATAGGAGCCCTTAGAACCCCTACAGGGTTGGGACCAGCCACGTGATGGCACCCCGACCGATGGTGGAAGTTTGGCCGGCCAAGGGGGTGCCACCAAGCAGGGGTGCCTCCATGGGGCCATGGGACTCCCCCAGTGATGCCTTGGGTGAGGTCTCAAGTGATCTTAGGGCCAATGGTTCCCCACCTTTGTGCAGCCCCTCCCTTTCTGATTTCTGATTGGTTATGAAAATAAAGTGTGGCCCAGTTTTAAACCCAAACCAGTGCCTCGCCTCCTTATTTTGCCCTGGAGTTTTTTTAAAGGGTTACAGATGAGGCAGCTGTGGTTTGAATATCACGGCCCAGTTCTTTAAACAAAGTTCTTTAAACAAAGAAGCGCATAGACTTTGTGATTGCATTAATGTAATGTTGTCTGTTAATGCTGTAAGATGTTCCTCAATTCCCTGCTCTCAATACCTGAATATGTCTTAATTGTATTGGACTCTATATTGTCTCTCATTACTGTAAGCTGCCTTGAGTCCTTTTCCAAGGAGAAAGGTGGGGCAAAAATACTCTAAAATAAATAAAAAAAATAAATATACCTCCCCATTTGGCATTTCTTTGAAACAGAAATGTTTCTGCTTAGCCAAGGGAAGGGGTGACATAGAAAACCCCAATCCTCCATCTGGAAATTGGAGTGATAATTTAGTTAACTCACTAGGCTGAGCCAATTGGGTCAGATTAAAGTCAAAATAATATTACCTAGTGGTTGCAGTCCTGCTGTGCTGATGTTGAGAGGCCATGTGTCTTCTCATTTGTATTGGGAGGAGGTGGCTATTTCTGGGTATCCTCATAATTCCACTGAAATAAAGGGAAGCTATGTGATGCAGTAGCCTGCTGGTTTATGTAGACTATTGCTGATGCACTACATCAGTTATAGCATTAAAAAACAACCTATTTTCTGTTTCCCACCATCAAATTCAAAGTGATGACTCTTGCTGCAGGCAATTTCTTGACCAGTCCTTTAATAGAAGGCAAAGATTTCTTTTAAAAAAAGTTCTATAACTGATATCAAACATCCGTGATAGACTACATACATAGTACTTTTTGCCATATATATTGTTGGTGAACATACAAGCAAAACTTAATTCAAATCCATAGGAATACCACAGGACTTCCCCGCAAGCAACACATTGCCATCTGATTTGTACGAAAAATGTAGGGACTATGAATTTCAAGTGAACACATTGATAAGGAAAAGATAAAGTATGATTTCTTCTAGAGATGTAGATGGGACATTTTATTATTACTGTACTAGAAAATGCTACATCTTCATCATACAATCTTGTTTTTCACCACAATGTTAATCAGGTTATGCATGATAGGATTCCTGGATATGAGGCATTTTGGGGTGAAATATCTCCTGCTTATACTACGAGCTCCCCCTACTTTCAATATTGTTGCTCAGATCATATAATTTGGGGTTTAAGGTAAATATCAATCAATAAATTAATTATCCTTTAAAAAGGTAAAGGTTCCCCCCGCAGATGCATGCTAGTCATGTCCAACTCTAGGCGGTGCCCATCTCCGCATTCAAGCCGAAGAGCCAGGGTTGTGCAAGTCCATGGACACATGGCCGGCATGGCTGCAAGGAAACACTGTTTTACCTTCCCACTTTTACAGCGGTACCTATTTATCTACTTGCATTTACATGCCTTTGCACTGCTAGGTTGGCAGGAGCTGGGGTTAACAGCAGCAGCTCACTCCACTGTGTGGCACCCAGGATTCAAACCGCCGAGCTACCAAGCTTACAGCTGACAGTTTTCAGAAGCCTTAGTCCACTGAGCCACCACACCCCCTCATTATCCTTTATTGGATAATTATCCTTAATTAGCATACAAAAAACAAAAAAACAGCACAGTTACATTGCAAGTTTATTTATTTATTTATTTATTTATTTATTTATTTATTTATTTATTTATTTATTTGTAAAAAAAATTAAGCTGCCCCACTATGAACATGGTGGCTCAGCAGACTAAGGTTCGAAAACTGTCGACTGCAATTTTATAAAACAATCTGTTTAAATTATCACATGTGATTGTTATTCAATATTATCTCAAAGAACTCTCAGGTAATATAGAGGGGGGAAAGTTTTGGAGATTGGTATGACTCTCCTTTTCTTTTCTTTTTAATACATTCTGACTACCGAGGTTTATTTTTGAAGAGTAGTCTCTACAGCACCACTTCTGTTTTCTGCCCTTGTATTTTGTCTTCCCTTTCCCGAAAGAGTTAAGTGTTCTGGTTGCATAATTTCCCCTTTAGAAAGATAGGAAACATACACCCCCTTCTTTTGGACTATATGTTTGCCAGCTTTTTAGTGAACTCTGAAATTGCGGCGTGTAAGCATTGTGCCAAGTCAACATGATAGCTTTGCATTTGTGTGGGTGGGTGTGAAATAGAGACAGACAGACAGACAGACAGACATAGAAAGATAGAGGGAGGGAGGGAAGGAGAAAAGGGTGGGGAGACAAGCTAAACTTTTGTGCCCCAGCATTGCTGCTTATGCTACTGGATTACATATGGGTTGGTAGTGAGAGGGAGAGGGGGAGAGAGAGAAAAAAATATGATTTCTATAGAGCACTGTGCAGAAGCACAAAACTAAGAGCTCCTGCTGCCAATTCTTGGATTCGTCTGATTTTGTGGGAGTGGGGAGAGACAACCACTAGCCTAGAATGCCATCTTTTGATGAAGTTTTAAAAGAGGCAGGGGGGTTCGGAAGGTTTCAGAAGAGGGTCTTCTTCCTCCTTTCACAGACTGGCATAACTTTTTCTTTTTTATTCGTTGGAGTTGTGTTTCTTGGACAAGATCCACAGCAGTATTGGTGCAGGATCCCTTGTGCATCTGAATTAAGCAAGCATTGTGCCTGGACCTTTGAAGAGGAATACAATCTTACTGTCCTCACATCCAGATGGGCGAATTATTCCTCCCAATGTGAGAGGTATGACTTGCAATGCAACAGCACCTGCTATGGCTATACCGACTCATTGTTTCGTCTCACCAACAACACCTTGGGCAAGGTGCCATTTACTACATGCCAAGATGGCTGGCTCTACGAGGAACCCCATTCAACTATTGCCAGTGAGGTAAGAGGATTTAAAAGTATCAAGCTATTTTTTCCCTTTGGTGACCAGGGCTGTAAATATATATACAGTATATATTGACTGGATTATTAGTACTACTTGTGTTCTCCGTTTTTGTATTTCCAATTTCTCAGAGTGGCATTTCCCCCCCCCCAAAAAAAAAGATTGTATACCTATTGTTCTTTGCTTTAATATTGCCTCTTAATGATGTAAGATGCCACTTTACTCATTGCTCTTAGCTTCAAATATTGTCCTTTAATGGTATTATTGACCACGATTGCATGCTCCTTGTTATCAAGTTCAAATATTGTCTTTCAATGGCTGTAAGCCTTGGATCCTTTTCAAGGAGAAAGGTGAGGTTAAAATATAATTAATAAATAAATAAATAAATAAATAAATAAATAAATAAATAAATAAATAAATAAATAAATAAATAAATAAGCATTTAATCTGATTTCTTTTTCACAGCAAAGGGATGTGGTAGAAAACACAATTTACTTGTGAAAGGTTCCAAGTTAGTGCCTAGGCACATCCCGGTTGTAAAATGGCAGGAAAGCTGTCTGTGTCAGAGACCCAGAATGGCTGCTTCCAATTTCAATGGCCAACGGTCAGATTTGTATGTCCTTAAATCCAGGGCACAATTTTAGGCAGGTGTGATGTTTTTGCTTTGGGGCATAACAATCTGCACAAAGGAAAGAAGAAAAACCATGACACTCAATGGCTGAAATCCTGTTATATAGTGTAGTATGTAAAACTGGTGTAGGATCATTGAAACAAGGAGCAAGTGAACTCCTGTCTAAGTAGCATTGATTCAATGGACCTACTTTAGTTATTTATTACATGAAGCAACCAGAATTCAGCCAATATTTCTACAAACACAATGCTCAAAACAAGAAATATAGAGCAAACACCACAGAACATCTATCTATCTATCTATCTATCTATCTATCTATCTATCTATCTATCTATCTATCTATCTATCTATCTATCTATCTATCTATCCATCTATCTGCAGCATTTTGAACCAGTCAAAGTTTTCAGACACTCTTCAAAGGCAGCCCTGTGTAAAGTGTGTTGCAGTAATCTAGATGAAAAGTAACTATGGTGCGTGTCACCATAGCCATCTCACACATACATTGGAAGTAGAGATGGGCACAAATTGAAAAAATGGTGTTTCATTTTGTTTCGTTAAGGAGGGTGTTTCGTTTCATTTTGTTTTTTGCAAATTTTTGCAGAAAAATCATTTTGTTGTTTTGTTAATTCATTTTTCATTTTTACCCTTTTCCCCAGTGCCCACTGCGTGGCCCCTGGGGCCCGGTCGGCACTGGGGGATTTTTTTGTTTTTCCCCCCTTTATTTTAGGGTGCCATGTTGACCAGGCTACCCTTGGGGCCGGGTCGGCACTCCTTTTAAAAATATTTTAAATTTTTATTTATTGTATTTTTTCACTTCCGGGTTTGCCCCGCACTACAGCTGTAGCATGGGGCTTTTTTTTTCTTTCAGCGCCAACCACCCCTGGGGTCTGGTCGGCGCTGTTTTTAAAAAAAAATTATTTTTTTATTTTAGGGTGCCGACCAGGCCACCCTTGGGTCCGGTCGGCGCTCATTTTTGTAATTATTTATTTTTATTTTTATTTTATCCCCCCCACACACACACTTCTGGGTTCGGGCCCCGTGCTACAGCTGTAGCGCGGGGCTTTTTTAAAATTATTATTTATTATTATTATTTTAGGCTGCCGACCAAGCCATCCTTGGGGCCTGGTCGGCACTCCTTTTTATTATTTTCTTTTCTTTTCTTTTCTTTTCTTTTCTTTTCTTTTCCTTTTCTTTTTTTACCACTGACCACATGGCTGCGCTACAGCTGTAGCACGGCCATCGGCTCCCCCCCCCGGTCACTGTCCCAGAAGCCAGGAAGACCGGACCTCCAGAACAGCACCAGGTAGGAGACATCTCCGCCCCCCTCCATTAATGAAACAAACTTAACTAAACCAATTTTTCTCGGTTTGTAACGAAACGAATAACAAATAATGAAATGAAAAAAATTCATTTTGTGCCCATCTCTAATTGGAAGTAAAGCTCACTGAACTCAGGGTCCAAAATCTTGCTTGTGTACTTACACTGCAGAGCCAGATAATATCATTTGTCACAACTTAGTAATAGTCAATTTAAATGAACTGAAAGCTTCTTTGTCATTCTCTTTCAGAAGCTTTTGAAACTTCTTAGGGTTCCCTTTTTCCTTCGGGAAACATTTAAGAGCCTTTGGCTGGGGCATTGGCAGTGATCGTTGAATAGTAAAAGAAATCACTGTTGAATTTGCCTCTGCTGGAATTGGGGCCACTGATGTGGATGTGATAGAAGTTTTAGACCATTAAAAGTTCCCCTGTCCCCTCATGGGGCTCCTAAAGGCTTCACAAATGGCACAAGGAAGACCCAGAGTGTCAAAAACTGAAAAGGGGTGTTGAAAGCTTTCAATTCATTTAAATTAAATATTAACTGGTGACACAGGATGATAAATGTGATGAGGCCTTCAGGTAAAATGAAAGCTGGATGGCAGATGAACACAGGCTAAACCTCACAGATCTGGCTTCCCCTGAGCGCTAGCGGCAGTAGTAACCCTGCACTCCTTTCTTCCTCGGTTTAGTAGAACGGCTGCTAATGCATCATTCTGGAATAGGTACATATCAGATTGTCCATAAACATCCCAATGTCTATAGAATCCATAACAAAGCAGCATCTGCCTCAACCCCCCCCTTTTTTTTTTTGAAAAATTAAAACTTACCAAGATGTGATCAGAACACAAGATCCTGGTCCTTTATAAGGTAAGCAACAAAAATAAAGAACAAAGGAATCCTTATATTCTCCCTCTCTCACACATTCTCTCACATATGAAATTTCTATCCATCATTCCCTACCGAGATTGCAAGCTATGTTAAGCATGTAATACAGAAACAGAAGCAACCATTTGTTTAAATAGTTCCAACAGAAAACCAACAAAAGAAACATTCATCAAGGTACTGATCATCATCATCATCATCATGTGTCCTCAAGTCAATTTCAACATGAGGACCCTTTTCAAGATTTCCTAAGAAGAGAATACAGTAGGACCCCCATATCCACTGATTCAGTTATCCACAGTTGGCAGAGGGAAAAAATTAAATAATTCAGCAGCCACAAAGCAAGCTGTAAAGCAAGCTGTTGTCACAAACAGCATCTGTAAAGCAAGCTATAGTCACAAATAGCATCTGTAAAGCAAGCTACTGTCACAAACAGCGGCCATAAAGCAAGCTACTGTCTCAAAACAGCAGTCATAAAGCAAGCTACTGTCAGGAAACAGCAGTTTGGGGTGGGTGGGCAGGCGTTCTCTCTTATCCACAGTTTTCATTATCCACGGGAAGGCCTGGAACCAATCCCCAGTGGATAACGAGGTCCTACTGTAACACGAAATGGCTTGCCATCCATTCCCTTCTTCTCAGCACAAGGACCCTTTTCAAGTAGAGAATAACACAAAGTGGCTTGCCATTCCCTTAAAAGTGGCTGCATAGCCTTGGACTGTGCCACTGGCCCCAGGCCCCCTAGGCTGGATCTACTTGAACTCTGAGCCCCTGGCTCCTAAACTGCTGAGCTATCCAGCCAGTTCCCCAAGGCACTAGGCAGTATAACAGTGAGGTTACAGAAGTCGATCAAGTTCTGGTTATACCATGAACTCAGGGGACACAGACTTAAAATCTGAGCAATGAATTGGGTCATATGCTACCTGCAGACCAGTTGGCTCTCTTGTTTTGTTTGTAAAAAAGAACACTGACTTCCCATGGAATCCTAGCAGTGGCTCCACAACAATGAAACATGCATGCATTTAAGATATCATGCAGATAAACAGTGGAACCTTGACTTACATCATTAATCCGTTCTGGAGGTCTAGACATAAGTCAAACATGCCTTAAGTCAAATGAACGTTTCCCATTGAAAGTAATGGGAAAGTGGATTAATCCGTTCCAGACGATGAAAAAGACCCCCAAAACAGCAATTTAACACAAGTTTAACTGGGATAGGAGATTCCTTCCAGGGATGTAAATGAAATTTCTCTTCAAAGAGAGGAGGAGGCAGTGGAATTATAGTCCACAAGTTATACACCTCCACTTTTTAATGTTCATATAGCAACAATGTCTAACATTTGAGTTTTATTGATTTTTAACCTGACGTTCCAAGTTCTGAACAACCCTATGCTTACCATTAGAGTCCCATAACTGTACAGCCGCCGCAATGCTGGGTTATGGCTGCCGCCCAATTCCAGGACCTTGCGCCGGGGCTCCGAGCTATAAGTCAGAGCCCGCGGTGCAAGTCAAACAGGCCCCTTCTTGCTGCAAGTCAAATATGCTGTAAGTCAAGCGGCATGCAAGTCAAGGTTCCACTGTAACTCCCTTTACTGCCTCAAAGGGATCATTAACAAGAGTGCATCATAGATAATGACCTGCAACACCATGTGAGAGCAGCTACTGCCTATCCTGGATTTAGAGATAAATGGTCAGACCTTTCTACCTGCAAGCTACCTGAATACTCTGACACTTCCAAAAAACAGAAAAGCTTTCAGACTAGCCAAATTTAATGTTCTTCCTTCAGTTCTGCTGGAACGCAGATGCAAGAACATTCCTTATGAACAGCGCTTTTGTCCTTGTGAGGCTGGTGCAGTGGAGACAGATGGTCACATGTTGTTGTATTTTTCCTTCTAACCCGGTTTCCATGACACAGTTATCCATCCAATCCTACAAAGCATTCCTGGAAGAGATGATGGGTATTATACACGCTATCTGTTGGCAGACCAGTGTCCATCAGTAACAATTAAGATTGCTTGCTTCTGCGCAGCAGCACTAGCTTGCAGGCGAGTAATAGTACCCTAATCTTTAAACATACATATGCATGTATTTATGTCCATACAAATATGTGTGCTTTGTAGTCTTCATGATTGTCTCAGGAAATTTGTCTCCCTGGGAGTCAGCTGTGCTCAATGCATGTTATACTTATGTTTGTTAGTTTCTCTGTTCTTGTGTGGTTTTGCTGCTGATCTATGTTGTTTGTTTTGGATCTGTTGATCATCTTAAAATTTACATATGAGCCTAACAATAGCTTTGCAATACTCCCATTACAATATGGCTTTCACAGCAGGTTGTGTGATCACATTCTGCTCTTGTTTACCGTTCTACAGATTATGAATTTATTGTTGGGAAACTGTCAGGCCACCATGTTCTAACTATCCCTTTGGTCAATGCAGCTGCAGCTGCTCAACTGATTGAATAATACAGTATGTTGGACGTTACTCAGGGACAGTCTGGGGACTTCACTTGGAAAGAAACATGCTGGAGAATGAAGCGTCAAACGTTGAGGGAGCCCACATTGGACTTTTATTGTGCAACCAGCATTTCTCATTCACAGCATTGTATGCCCACATTTGTTATATGCAACTTGTAACGATCCAATATTTTCCCTATTGTTGCTTCCATTATCCCCCCCCCGAGGAAAAAAAAACACTTAAGAAGACAACATAGAATGGTTGCGCAATAGTATTGTATTAGTAGTGTTAAGCACCTCTTTCTCAACCCCAACCCTCAACACTGAGTGAACTGCTGGGTAACTCAGCTCAGTGGCTTAACTCAGCTCAGTAGCCAGAGGTTGGGAGTTTGATTCCCCACTGTGCCTCCTTGGCAGTGGCTGAATTTAATGATCCATTGGATCCTTTCCAGCTCTGCGGTTCTAAGATATACTGTATCTGTAAATCTTAAGGAGCTGTTTCCCCCTTCTCATGGAGCCCCATGAATTCTACTGGGGAGGGGCTCTTAGGAAAAGGAAGTCCTACCAGAAACCTAAGTATCTTCACCCAAAGGGCTATCCCCAATATTTTTTAAGAATGCATGGCAGTTCAAGTCACGTCCAATGGTTATGTCTTTGAATGGCATGTGTAACTATCAATATACCCAACAATTAGGAGTTTTCTCTGTTCTGTCCAAGTGGTATCTGTGCTTGTTTGGGTGGTCGAGATTATTGCATTAAAAACAACAACACCCACATATGTTAAATACATAGGAAATGCTTTTTGTCTTGATTATTTTCTTACACTATTTATCAATGTAAAGGTATCATCATCATCATGTTCTGTTGAGTAAATCCTTTTCAGGATTTTCCAGGAAGGGAACACTCAGTAGTGGCTTACCATTCCCTTCTTCTGGGGTCACTCTGGGACTGCACAGCTTTCCCAAGACCACACGGGCTGGCTCTGCTCAGAGGAGGCCCAGTAGAGAATTCAACTCCCAATTTTGGGCATATTAAGTAACACTAAAAATTTTACAGTGATACAAAGTGCTGAGAAATATAAAAATGCTTATTTCATTTATCTTTCAGGCTGACAACTAATTTGTTAGTTCAGGCATGCACTTTCTCAAAGTGACTCCAGTTTCTGTAATGTCTTGTTTATATTACCCTTATGGATTGTAAATGCTTATAGCCACTTGCATTCCACATAGGTGAAGATCAGATAACACATTCAAAGATAAGCACATACAGTAAAGAAATGGGCTTATATTACGCTCTTTCAGATACTGAAGTTTTTAAATGATTTCCTGGAACATATCTTGATGATTTATTGAAAGGAATACAGTAGTGGAATATGGCTATAAAGGATGGGTGGTTGTTAAAGGAGTCTTTGACTTCCAGTTATGATTTCCAGATGCTTAAAACTCTAATGCCTGAGATCCATGATCACAGGCCATGTTGTCTGATGAAAATAGTACAAAACATTTGAAAGTCTCATCACCAGGTTGAGGAAGGCTGAGTCAAAAAATGAGAAATGGGTAAGTTGTATGTTTGGTTGAATCCCACTTTCTTTCTTTCCTGTAACATTTTGTTAACCATTGACGGAAAAAAGAGCTCAAGCAAAATTTTATTTAAAAGAACAGATGGGTATGCCAGAATCACTTGCCTCTTTCACATGCTTTAACGAACACTGCACGACAACTCTTCAGCCCCAGAATGCACATTTCCATGCATGGTTATTCAGAAGGAGAGTTTTGCATCTGAATATTGCTGATTAATCAAAGATTCCAAAATTGGGTTAGTCTAATTCACACTGATTTGTTTGAGTTCTGGGTCAAAGTGGAATGGCTAAATTTGCTTCCTAGGTGAGGGAAAGTGAGGGAAATTGTTTTTGTCCAGAGAAGACAATGGGGCATGAATTGCTCCAGACCAAATATCTCTGTGGATTGCTGCACGTATACACCAAACCAGCCTCCAAATTGGGCCAGAGGGGCTGTGTACCATATGCTCAGAGTTAAACCTCACTGAGCCTAGTCTGGCTTAGATGTTCTATAGTAAATGTGCTTCCAGCCAGTTATTATCAAACATAGCAGTCCCATTGAATCAATGAGGTTGATATGAGTATGACATAAGTCTTAGTCCTGGGGCAAAGGAAGGAAGGAAGGTAGGAAGGAAGGAAGGAAGGAAGGAAGGATGGTAGCTAACTAGCTAACTAGGGAGGCAGACAGGCAGGGTCACTGTTGATTTTATTAGTCCTATAGTTGACCCTGCCAATTGGATTTAATTTAATACAGTGGTTCTCAGTCTTGGGTCCCCAGATGTTCCTGGACTAAAACTCCCAGAAGCCTTCACCACTAGCTATTCTGGTCAGAGTTTCTGGTAGCTGCAGTCCAAGAACATGAGAGGGAACCACTGGCTTAGTGGTAGGATGCCCTCTAGTTCAGAGCTTGAGATGTCAGCTCATGTGGAGAGGAATCAGACTTAGGAGTGTTGCTGCACTGTTCCTATGCAAAAGGAAAGGGTGATGAACCCTAGCCTTGTTCAAAGATGCAGCTTGAAGCCTCCTTGTATCCCAGATAAACAAGCTTTCCATATTCAGGGTGGAATATTATGTGCTGATGGTTTCCCACCAATGATTCTTTCTGTATGTACATTTTGAAGTGTTAGTTTATATTATTAATTATTGCATTGTTGCTGTGCATTAGAGATGGCCACAAACTGCTGGTTCATGGCAGTCTGTTTCCATCATAAGATGTATTCAGCAGTTCCCTTTCAGTGGGCTCCCACCTGGAAGCAGCGTGCTGGCTCCCCGGGCCCACCTCTTCTAGGTACGGTGTCCGAATGGATGCCCAATGGAGGGAGCAGAGCACCAAACCACTGAACACCTATTGTGTTGGTAAACAATTGACAAGAACTGCCAAACTGTCAATTCGTGCCTATCTCTACGGTCGATCATGCACTTCCCTAAGAACTAATGTGTCATTTATTTTCTTTGGGACCAGAAGTTTGAGAATGTTCCAGCTAGCATGTCAAAGTGATGCTGGCTAAAGAATACTGGAAGTTGTACTCCTCTCCCCAATGGTATTTTTAAAAACTATTCTTCATTTCTCTGAATGCTCACTAGATGGGGGATAGCTGGTTGGCTGGTGGCCCCGAGACAGCTGCCCAAAAGGAGGGGGAATAGTACATTGTTTATTCTGCAGTGTTTCTCCCCCGAGGCCAGGCACAAGCTTCTGGAATGGCTTGCCAACTTCCTAGGTCAAATGAAGCACAAAGACTCTACTGTTTCTGCTGCGGTCTTGACACTTAGTACTCCAACAGGGATGCGTTCTGGTGGATTGCCTGCATAAGCATTTGATAGACGATCCAAGATTAAAATGTCCTTTGGAGTAAGATAATGGCTTTCCCAGAAGAAGAGACACAGTTGTCAGAGACATAACTGATACAACCCTACATCAAACACTGATATATTTTCAATGGGAAACATGTCCTTGCAGCTACTTTTAGGACCAAAAATATTCCTTCACCTATGCAATACACATAGGCATATATCAGAATGAAGAAAAACACATGCAGCAGGCATACTATTATTGCAGAGCTGCACAGAAGCATTTATTTGTTGGAGGGGATTCCTCTGTTTTCTGACAGTTACAGGTGTGTATGTGTTTTAGGACCTCGCTACTTGTCAGAGCGCCTTCTCCCATTGAAAACTGTCCATAATACCCAGATCCTCCCAGGTTAGGTGTTTGAGGCTACTAGCACATGAGAGGCCCAAAAGGAAAAAAACAAGAAATAGGGCCTTTTCTGCCATTGCCCCTCGCCTGTGGAATGACCTTCCACCAAACATATGCCTGACCCCTCCTTGGCTGCCTTTAAAGAAACTATTAAAAACCTGGTTATTTAAGCAGGCATTCCCTCAAATATAATGCAATTTCAGTGTTCACCCATTAAATCTTGATTTTCTAACTGATTAGCCTGCCAATAATAATATATTGTTTTATGCCACTTTAATATTATTTTTATTTTTATTTTTATCTTATTGCGTTACTATTTTATGGTTTTATTGTAGGAATTGTTTGAATGTGTTAATTGTTGTAAACCACCACCTCACTGCCAGATAGGCGGTATAAAAATCCAATAAATAAAATAATAAATAATAAATAATTCCCAGGAAGGCTGGATATAGCTCAGTGGTTTAGATATCTGGTTGTGGAGCCAGAGGTTGGAGGTTTGATTTCCCATTGTACCTGCTGCAAGTAGAGACTTGTGTGACCTTGGGCAAGCTGTACAGTCCCAGGGTGCCCCCAGAAGAAGAGAATGGTAAACAGTTTTTGAGCATTCTCTACCTAAAAAACTCTGAAAAGGTCAGAATTTCCTTGATGCCACATTATTATTACATCATCTGTTTTCCCACGTGTGGTAATATTTTTTGTGTGTGTTGTTTCTGAAAGTACCAACTACTAATCCTGCTATTTAACCAAAATATGGACTTCAGAGTACAAAAGTAATTCACAAATTCAACTAAATGCTATATTATAATACAATATTTATTATATTAAGATGTAGCAGGGGAATTAAATGTATGCACACATTTAATTTCAGGCAATTTTTTTAAGGGACGTGTGTGTCGGAAATCACAGACCCTAAAGGAATTACTCAACAAAAATTAATTCCTCCTGGAATCAAGGAGGTGACCAGTGCTAACATCAATTCCATTCATTATTTCCATTTTTAAAATGATCATGGATGTAGGGGAGCATTGGTTTGTCTACAGAAGTAATCCCCCAAGTGTAGACGGAATATAAAACTACCTTTATACTAAAACATATTATTAGTCTCTATAGCTCAGTATTTTTATACTGAAAGAAAAGGTTTCCCAAGAATTCCATACAGGAGATTCCCACTGCCTGTAGCAATACAACATATCTGTTGATAAGATGTTGCCCCCTTGTTTATAAGATGAGTCATCCTGGATCAAACCAGTGATCTATTTTTTAGATCGCCTACCATTGCACACCACTAAAACTAGACACCACTGGTTGCTGAAATCCTTAGGCATGCTCTCTTTTGGTCATTGTCAGCACCAGACAGTTTATTCTCTATAGAAGCCAATTGATTCTATTGTTTTGCTTCTTCCCACAGTTTGACCTTGTCTGTGAGAACAGATGGATGATAGATATGACGCAAGCTGTTCTCAATCTGGGGTTTCTCATAGGAGGATTCACTCTTGGCTATGCAGCAGACAGGTAACAGCTTTCGAATACCAGGCTATGTTACATATCTTCTGTTGAAAATGGATCTGCTGCACATGTGTTGTGTTTATGTTGATGGAAAACTTACTGTACTTTTTTTTTAACCTTTTGGCCTTCTAGCATGGATTCCTCCTTTTACTTTTGGCTTTCTAGCATCCTCCATGGATTTGGGGGATGTAAGTGCAAAATGTAATTTTTCTGAGCTCTGTGTGGGTATCATTTTTTAAAAGGTATATTTTGTCCTCACTGTGTGTGAAGATTGTGTGATATGATCCTATTGAATTTATGGACTGACGGGGAAGAAGGAACATAATTATGGAGCTCTGCACTTACGAAAGATCTTTGTTACCTGTAATTTCCTCCCCCAGAAAAGAGCTGTCCTCCCTTGGAGGCCCAGGTGGTATTCTTCATTCTAAATTCTCTGGCCTCCATCCTGTGCCTCTACTTAGTTCACTGATGCTGCTAACCAGAAACTAACTACTTTTTCCTTTCTTAAGTTTGATGGTAGCACCAATTCATTACTTTGACAGTGGCATGTAACTTTTTAATTTTTAAAAAGAACTCTAAAGTCAGTTTTATTAAAAACACAACGGATAATTTAAAAATAGAAATAGTGGTGAAATGGAACATCCCAGAACCATGTACAGTGGGTTGTTAATGTTCTCAAGGTAGGTGCAACAGATATCTAGTAAATCCCCCCCTTGCGTTGTGGCACAGTTTTGTTGGCAGTGGAGGCACAGTGGTGGATCAAGGCATCGTTGGAGTAGCAGGAAGAAGCCTCTCACCTCTGGGTGTACAAGGACAACTATAGCTCAGTGGTTTGGCATCTGTCAGAGCCAGAGACGTTGGGAATTTGCTGCCCCTCTGTGCCTCCTTAGCAGGAGCTGGGCTCAATGATCCATAGGGGCTCTGTACCTCTGTGATTATTATTAAGGGGAGCTGAGGATGGGATGTTAGGTTTCAGCTGGCTCAGAAGCTGAAGGTCTGGCTCTGTCCCCAGGTGGCAGGGAACCAAGGATTGGCACTTCAAGGACCAGCTGCAGGGGATTGGTATCAAGAGACAGAGATCTAGTCTCGTGCACTCCCAGACGCATCTGGTGGAGCCACTGTGAGATACAGTAAGCTGGACTAGATGGGTCCTTGGCATGGCTTTTCTTATGTTCTTATGTTCTTATGATATTCAAAGGGCTGTCTCTCTGGAAGGGGTGACCTTCAACAAACCACTGGCTGGTGGTGGCGGCAAAGGGGACATTTGGGTTTCCTGATGCCCTGAATCCATCCCCAGTGCTGGGCCAGAGAACTGCTGCCGTAATCAATAATGTTGTGTTCTTTCCTCCAAGAGTGGTCTGGCTGTGCTTTTTGTGCTGTATTTCCAGGATGCCTGAACCCGCTCAGCTTTATACAACTATTTAATTGAATTATCTTTTGAAGCTTTAGTACAGCATAAGAAAGGCAATTCTGTGTATGTTTACTCCAAATTGAATCCTATAAATTTCCATGGAACCCACTTGAGCGCAGCTGAATTTAGTGCTATGGTCTTCA
Organism: Phrynocephalus forsythii; assembly: GCA_029282475.1. NCBI lineage: Eukaryota > Metazoa > Chordata > Lepidosauria > Squamata > Agamidae > Phrynocephalus > Phrynocephalus forsythii. Next base: position 83,018,608 of record JAPFRF010000002.1, read on the forward strand.
GGTATTACAGTCAATGTGTCTTTTGCCCATGTCACATCTCCTGCTCCCTTTGATGATGATCCAGTCCCTGAAACAACTAACTGCCTGGGTGTATCTCAGTATAAGTGAGTGTAACTGAATCAAAGTTCTGCAAAACTGGAACGACATTATTTGAAATTACTAGTGCTGCCAGAAACGCTACTGCTGGCCCTGACAGAAGAAACAGAAGACAACCATTTAGAAGGATGTTCAGTTTTATTAGAGTGCCCCCTTTCATTATGCAGAAGGGATGTTTTACATTTGAAAACATTTGTCCCTTTCCTTATTATTATTATTATTATTATTATTATTATTATTATTATTATTATTATTATTATTATTATTATCATTCATCATCATCATCATCATCATCATCATCATCATCATCATCACCACCACCACCACCACCACCACCACCATCATCATAATCATCACACAGCAGACAAGATAACTATGCTGGATTTTGTATTACCAATCATTGGTCAAACACTTCCCAATCATTTAGGACTACGTGATGTATTCGCGAATTATGTGAGCAGATCCCAGTAAGGTGCCTTTCTGCAGCTGACTGATAGTGACGTTGTCAACTCCAATTTCTTCTAAATACTTGCTTAGCTCTTTAGGCACCGCACCCAGCATGCCGATTACACCTGGGACCACCTGTATTGGTTTATGTCAGAGTCTCTGAAGTTCAATTTTCAGATCCTGATATCGGGTAATTTTTTCAAGTTGTTTCTCGGTGACTTTACTATCACCTGGTATAGCAACATCAATGATCCTATTATTATTATTATTATTATTATTATTATTATTATTATTATTATTATTATTATTATTATTATTATTATTATTATTATTATTATTATTATTATTATTGTTGTTGTTGTTGTTGTTCATTTTGTTTTGTTTACAGATATGGCAGAATCATTATTTATCTCTTCTCTGCCTTTGGGGCAGGATTGTGTGGCCTTATAGTGGCTTTTGCCCCAAACATTATAGTGTTCTCAATATTTCGTTTCCTACAAGGCGTGTTTGGCAAAGGAACCTGGATGACAAGCTTTGTTATTGGTAAGGTGTGTGGCGTGTTCACTTGCCCTTCTTAAGAATGGGAGGGAGAAGCATTTGGATAGAAAGGACTTTTGTTGAATTACGTTATTATGACCACGGCCATACCTGCGTTTTCTGCGTAGTTTCCCATCAGTGAACTACGCAGTAAAAGATCACATGCTAACCATGAAGTGAAGCAAATTCTGCTCCCGGTCGACCATGCCCCTCGAACTGCAGTTTCAGCGAAGTTTCCTAAACCACCACCAGAGGCTGGATTTAGAAACTTCGCTCGAAAATGCTTACGTGTTTGCTTCTGTTGCAACAACAGGACACTGAAAATATGCAGTAAATCCAGTTTCTTCCTTTTCTACCTGGCTTAAAAGACAGAACCTTGGAAACTGGAGCTGGAAAGTAGGATAAAATGCATAGTACACAGGTTAGGACAGAACCAGAATAGGAAGGTATGACGCAGAGGAGAGGACACCAACTGCTCATTAAAAATGACATGACCGCTCCCCCCCAAAATATGCAGGAAATTTAAATATGAAGGAAACCCAGGTATGACATGGTCTTTGTCCTGTTTCCTAAGCGGAGTCAATCGTGTGTAGTTAGAGTACAAGAAGGAGAATGGGGATCATACAGCAACTTGTCCATCTATGGACAAACAATTATTTTTCTGTTCTAGAAGTCCTAGTGCCATTGGTGGTTGAAATATGGAAAGTAAGTAGTGGCATTAAAGGAGAGTTTGTTTGGACTGCTACAGGGAAGGAAACATTTAACTCCTGTTCTGATCCTGATTCTAATCAGCTTACCCACCAGCTGCTATGCATTGTAAAAAAGAAACAGTACTCATTTAAAGATACATTTAATATCATGTCTAGTTTAAAGTCAATGGTCTAACATCCAAATTATACTTTGCAGAATCATATCCTTAGGTACAAACCTGCAATTTGAAAAATAATTGCAAGTTAATGCCAAACTTAACCAGGAAAGGAAACATGTGATGCCTTATGATAGATGTGTGCGTACTTAAGGTATATACATTGGTATCTTATATAAAGGAATTAATTCGTTCCAAATGAAATTCTGTTAAGCGAATTTTCCTCTATACAAATTTCCAATAGGAATGCATTGAAAATGGAATAATCTCTAATCGTGACCATTTTTATGTTGTACGGATTCACCCCATAGGCAATTCTGTTAAGCAAATTTCCCCTATCTCCCAAAAATTTATGTTGTACAGATTTTATGTTATACAAACAGTTTGTTATATGAGGGTCCAATGGATTGTGAAATATACCTTTGCAGAGATGGCAGCAGCAAATAGTACGAGCATGCATCATCTCACTACTCATTGGCTCACAGGCTGAATTTAATTGCAGTAATTTTGGTTTAACAAACTATGCTTTTAAAGACCAAGAATAGGATTGTGTTTACACACACTCTCTCTCTTTCCTCTCCGCTGCTCTTTACACCATATTTATTATGCACCATAATTAACAACTATTAGGGTTAATTAAAGCACAGTTCCTTCCTTGTACTTCTCATCAATGAAGTAGCTAGGATCCTTGTTTGATATAGTGGATTATTTTTAGAAACCAAACTAAGTTTCATGGTAATGTAAGAGAAGATGGGGGGGGGGAGGGAACGATGGTTGGAAGACTGAATGTACCGATAAAACTCTTGATCATGTCTGAACTAGGCTGTAGAGTCTATAGCCCCAAACATTTATGGTGCAAGTTCTCTTCTGTGTAGAACAGGACGACAATAGTATCAAAGGAAAATCTATTCACATGCAATGACTTAACAGCCAACTACCATGATTTTTGTGTTTTCGAAGTAAATTGCTGCTTCTTTACAGTATCTCTTGTTTGTCTTTTTTCAATTCAGTCACAGAGATTGTTGGTTCAGATGAGCGGCGGATTGTTGGAATTGTTATACAGGTCTTCTTCACCTTGGGAGTTATAATTCTTCCTGGAATTGCATATTTAATTTCCACATGGCAGTGGATTCAGCTTATTACAACACTCCCCAACTTCCTTTTCCTCTTGTATTACTGGTAATTTTGTTATTATTTTGTTTCTGTTACATTAGCAGAATGAGACTAATTCAATGCAGGTTTTCAGTAAAACTGTAGCCTCGTTAGAATGTTAGCAATAAGAATAATTACATGCCATCAAGTCAGTTCTGATTTATGTTGTGACTTTATAGAGATTTCTAGGTATACAATATTCAGAAGGGGTTTACCATTCCATTCTTCTTGGGGCAGGGGGGGTACTCTGGGACTGTACAAGTTGGCCAAGGCACCATAAACTCGCTGTTCTGGAAGGTGCTTAAGAGAAATCAGATATATACTTGATCCCTGGCTCCACAGCTATGTAGCCAGCTCACTCAGTGACATATAATTAGTCAGTTTAGGAGATATTACAGATTTGTTTACATGCCACATGTAGCACTAAAAAACCATGTTGTTTAGTGGGATAATATTCTAAGAGTCAGAAATAAATATTTGCCCTAAATTGTGATACAGCCTTTCAAATTCAACAAGTATGACAAAGAATGCTTCCTTAAAAATCACAACATTGATGATGTTGTTCAAATGGACTATGGATCTGACTTTGTACCCAACAGTTCCCTCTGTTCCGATCTGCAATTTAGGACAGATATATACCCGGCCCTGTTTTGTGAATCTGGACAAAGAGTACAATACAATGCACAATGCAGAAGGAAATAAACCTTCTACAGTTCCCAAGCCTCAGTCACATAAACATCCCTTACCCCATGCAGTGTTAGTATCTTCCTTTCCATTTTCTGAACATGAAGAGCACAGATTGTTTTTCAAAGAATAGAGGATTTTTGAGACCAAAAGATCATTTAGTTCAGTGGTTCCCAACTTTGGGTCTCCAGATGTTCTTGGACTCAACCTCCAGAATTCTTCGCCACTAGCTATGCTGGCTAGGATTTGGGGGAGTTTCAGTCCAAGAACATCTGGAGATTCAAGGTTGAGAACCACTGTTTTAGTCTCATCATAAGAGATAAAGCTTATGAAAGCTAACAATCTTAAAAAAACCCAGCTAACTTCTTGCTGTTCAGTAATCTGAACCTTAGATTTGAGTTGATTTTGATTTTGCATCTGTGCAATGTTTCTCCCAGAACAGGGACACATGGTCTTACAGAATAGTTTTAAAACCATCCAAAATTAACCTTAATTCATAAGAAACTCTTTGGCATATCCATACCTCTTCAGGATCTTGATCAGGAGTTGTAGGTTTCTAATGATACCTTACAGAGGCACCGTTTATTCAAATGCCCATCACCCATGCCTCTGCAGATGGATTATATTGCATATGAGAGAGCGAAGAAGTACTACAGAGAGGAATTTCCATCGGTCCATCCAGTCAATAACAGGCTTGGTAGAACAGCAAGAAAGACATATATTGGCTAACCGTGTGTTGGTGGGAGCGTAGGGACATTTTTGCTTCATTGCTTATTGCAAAGGTTCAAGTGATGGTTTTTTTCTCACTGTGATTAGCACAGGAACACAGGATGTGGCCTCACATTTGTCTGTGTAGCCTCCAACTATATACAAGTGGTACCCCGACTTAAGAGCAGCTCGACTTAAGAGCAATTCAACTTAAGAGCGGAAAACTGTTGGCATTTTAACTGCCACCTTACAAATTTTAGATATGGTCTGCTCGACTTACTTTTTTATTTCATTTTTTTGATTTTTTAACTTATTTTTTTAATTTTTAAGATAGGTACCCCAAATTAAGTGTATTTCAACTTAAGAGCATGCATTCGGAATGGATTAAATTCATAAGTCGAGGTACCACTTTATAGTGAGCAGAAAAGAGGTTTCCAAGGCTCCAACTGTCATTTTCCTAACACTACCTGGGGATTTGGAGTTTGAACGTTGGAGCTTCTGCCTGTAAAACTTCTTCAGGTCTTCATTTGAAATTGATTGTGGCCAGAGCTACATATACCGTTGCTCAGCAATCTCTTATGGTCATTGGCATCGTGTTGAGCTGCTGCATGGTCCACTACAGGAGGGAGTGTCACAGTAAATCAGGAAATTACAACTTTCTGTTAGTTCAGAACATACAGCTGCCAGATGTGACTGATAGATTTCCAAATGGGGCAAATACAGTCCCCATCTAAATTTAGGTTGTGCTTCTCAGGGACAAAATGGCATGTATGAATCATTCATATACATTATGTCCTTATTCTCCTCTCAGAGCAATGGAAATCATTAAGATTACATGGCTGAATTATACTCTGTGTATGTGTTGTCAGGTTGCGTGTTAAATGTCAAAGGGTCAAATGTCAAATTGTAGGAGGACAAGTAAACGTCCAGTTTGTCGGGGGGGGGGAATGGAAGGCACAAAAACCTCACCGTATCCACTGGTTCATTAACCACTGATTCAGTTATCCACTGTTGGCAGAAGAAAAAAAATTAAATATTGTAAATGATTCAGCAGCAGTAAAGCAAGCTACTGTCGCAAAACAGCAGTTTTGGTTTTGGGGGGCATTCTCTCTTATCCATGGTTTTCGTTATCCATGGAAAGACCTGAAACCTATCCCCAGTGGATACCGGGGGCCTACTGTACTGCATAATTATAGGCAATCAATCCCTTTGATTTCTTAGTATTGCTAGCAATACCCACATCTTCACTGACTTCTTTTTGTTGGTAGGGTGATCCCTGAATCTCCACGGTGGCTTCTGACTCGCAAAAAAGGAGAAAAGGCCCTAAAGATTATGCAGTATATTGCCCAAGATAATGGGAAATGCCTTCCACAGAATTTTTCTGAGGTACTTCACTGGTTACAGTATATGTTTATCTTTTAAATTTTTATGCATTTATTTTTAATTATTTGTATACTGCCTGTCATTTCACTGAATATCAGATTTTTCTGATTCATGTCCGTATCTAAGTGGCCGCTTAAATTGAATGAACTTGAATCCCCTAGTATGACTTCACAGCAAACAAATGTGAGTGAATTCACATTTTCCAGTGCTACACAGTCACATCTGCAGACAAACCAGGATTCCGTAACACCTGGACATCACCCAGACACTGGAGAACACACTCTTGAGAGCATATCTGGATTTGCACCAGTGCCAACATTAGAGGAAACATCTAAAAATACATTTTTTAAAAAATTGGAATAGCAGTGCTGAGAAAAGTAAATTGATCCTCGGTGCCATGCAATACACCAATCTGATATACAGCAGATGGAACTAATTAAGGCAGATTTTAACATGACAAAGGCAGAGAAAGAGCTTAGTGGGGTAGTTCTCAGAAAGTAGGCAGAGGAGTTCCTAAGCAGTCTTTCATGACTGGAAGAAGAAGAAGAAGAAAGAACCTCACATACAACAGTGTCTACTGTCTAACTTTTCAGACAGTTGCATGCCCATGTTTCGGAGAGACTAGAGCAGTGTTGGCGAACCTATGCCACGGGTGCCAAAAGTGGCACTCAGAGCCCTTCTGTGGGCACCCGACATCACCCCTTCACAGGTTAAATTGGTGTATTGGCATTTTGTGAAAAATTAGTGGGTTTTGAATCGCAGTTTGGGTACTCGTTCTCTAAAAGGTTCGCTATCACTGGACTAGAGAGAGGGGGTCAGCGGCACAGTACCTTCAACCAATGTGGGTTCCATATGCCTCCTTAAAGACTGAAGATTACTCAGGCTTCTCTCAGCTTTCCCAGATGTTTTTTAAGAAGATGGTATAAAACCATCACATAACTTACTGTCCTATAATTTGATTAATGATATTCCAAATTGTAAATCATGACAAAGAAATTGTATTATTTTTGCCTCAATGTTGCTTTTCATATACTGTATAGACCACGAAATCTCTTAACATTACTGTGAAGCCCATGTTTTTAAAAGATCATGCTGATGATAATGGACCAGGAACATATTAGGGATCCTGAGGGGTCCATCTGTCGAAGCTTCTTAGATTTCTTCCACATCCCTTTGATTTTTTTAATGAGTTTTCACAGCTTGGTACCTTGGTTTATATCCCTTTTCCCATGTAATTCCTCAGGATCTTAGCCTTCATCCTGGTATTCAAGGACTAATTTATTCACGGCTGCACTTCAGTAACATCTGTGGCTTCAAAGTTGCACTTCGGAACTTTTCCAGGGTCCTTTTGGATACACAAGGCCTGTCATTCTGGGCTCAGAGCCCAGCAAAGAGTGTCATTCTCCTGGGAGTGCAATAATGGGAGGATCAAGTGCATTTCACATCCTGTACTCTCCCTTGAGCTTCCTTCCAGATGGAGCAGCTCTCTGGTTTTCAAAGTAAAGCTGGGAGTGTGAGGAAAAATCTACTATATTGTAACTCTTCTGTGTGCATTCGGTGCCTCGGTGGTGGTAGCCTGGCTGTAGTTTCAGAGAGGCCGGACGGCCTTGAACAATGTGTCATTGTAGCGTTGCTTTCATTATAATACCCAGTATATATCTTTTATATCATATGATAAAGCAAACAATGTTTTTAAAGTATTCTGTAATGTTTACCACCAAGAGGTGGTTTTTGCATTTTGTACATCTACAAGTGATCTCCACTCTCCACACTTTTCGGGAAAGGATTTACATTATCAGATTGATAAAATGAATTCTTTTTTTAATGAATTATTTTTTTAATGAATTATTTTTTTAAAGAATCCCATTATCCCCTCCTCCACATAGATAGGGCAGAGATCTGGAAATTCTGCCACAAGCTGCCATTTTCAGTTTCATCTAAGTTTATCAGGTAAATCCAGACATAGGCATGCTTAGAGTAGACTCACTGAGGTCAATGAGGCGAATCAATTGTTATTCATGGAAGTCCTGTTAGTTTCACTAAATCTGTTCTACATATGACCAAGTATGGATTAAACATGTGGTTTTGCATAAACCAGAGTTATTTAACAAAACATGATTTTCATACCTTACATTTCCTGCTCACTGTGTAAATAGAAAGATAATCATTTCAAGCTATTTTACATAGTTGTTGCAAGAATTACAGAGCTATTATATGTGAATCTTGAATCTTCTAAAGCTGTGGCTCCTGACCTTGGGTAACCCAGGTGTTCATGGACCTCAGCTCCCAAAGCCTTTAACACTAGCTGTGTTGGAAGTTACAGTTCAGACTTGAGAACCACCGTCCTAAAATGTTAAATGTTATTTGAGACTGGCATCTCCTAGCATTACCCAATGTGTGATGTGTAATACATTTTGACTGTGTCCATTCTGTTACACTCCATTCCCACGGATGTGTTTATTGGGGTGGGAAAGGAATAATCCACCGAAGCACAGCAATTTAATTTTTTTGCATGATTTTAATCTTTTTTTTAATTGCACCAAAGCACTCCTTCAATTTTAATGCCATTCCCTGATTGAATCATTGTTCTATGAAGACATTAAAGATTTGTTGTCTATCTGTACAGTGGTGGAGAATTAAAATTAATCTGTTTTGTAATTTGTGCAAAATGCTTTTTAACATAAAGCAGCATTCAAGCTCCAATGCTGAAGGCAGTGAAGAGAAAATTGGACAACCATTCCATAGAATCATAGAATCATGGAGTTGAAAGAGACCTCAAGGGCCATCCAGTCCAACCCCCTGCCATGCAGGAACCCGCATCACAGTAGTTCCAACAGATGGCTATTCAGCCTCTGCTTAAAAACCTCCAAAGAAGGAGACTCCACCACCCTCCGTGGCAGCATATTCCACTGCCGAAGAGCTCTGACTGTCATGAAGTTCTTCCTAATGTTCAAATGGAATCTCTTTTCCCATCTTCTTTTTTGTCAGTTCGGTTTTGACTTGGATTCCTGTGTTGGAACTGATGGCCTCATAGACCCCTTCCAACTCTGATTATCTGAGGATGTGTGGTGGGGCAGAGAGGGGTTCATTCAGCCAAATCCAACACATTTATTTCCCAGATTAGCAAAACTGATATAGGGTACATATTCTGCCTTATCAGTTAACTAGTAATCTTTCTTTCTTTCTTTCTTTCTTCCTTTCTTTCTTTCTTTCTGTCCACAGTACTGGACACACTTTCTTCACATACATGGAGAAAATTCCCACTATATAATGAGGATATCATTAGAACAAGAGAGCAAGAACCAGTGCTCTCTGTCACTGCCTTGTTTGCTTAACCTCAAGGCACACTAAAATGACTACAAACAGGGGAGAGTTATTTAATCAGAGGACCAGGGTAGATATAAGGGATCATAGTCACACCATTTCTCCCAGCACAAAACCAAATGCAACCACACGAGCCCATCTGACTTCGTAAGAAAGAAGGTTGGGTGGTAAACTGCATATATGTAAGAGTAGGGCTATACCTTTTATTAGACCAAGAAAAATGACCCTTTTGCTACCTCCCTGGTGATCCTCACATCTCAACACCCATGCTGGATATCCTCCACCATTGGAATTATTATGTAGTTGTTTTGGTATTTTTAAAACATGTAAAGGCCGACATCATGATTGCTTTGGTGACACAACAGCACTTATGTTTTTAACTGTTCTGAAGACAACTCTAATTACGGTGTACATTAAAATATGAATTTGAGCTGCTCACATCCTTGTATTTGGAAGGCGAATGTGCACAAAAATGGATGAACTGTCACCCCCAAACAACAAGGTATTTCATCCTAGGCACCTCCTCCTTTTGGTTACAGTATTTAAGAATAGTGGTAAATATTGTTGCCTGACTACTTTCTCTTTGCCATTTGTTTGCTTTTCATGTCTAATGGGTGGTTCAAGCCATGTAAATTTCATTCAGCCAACTTGTTTCATGTATTCTGTTATTTAGGAGCATAATTCTTTTCTCTGCTATTACTTCTTGTATCCATTTTTTTACGTGATAGCATTTATTTATTCTATTGCTCAGATCACAGGTTGTGACCATGAGATTAGCAACCCATCTCTTCTTGATCTGGTGAGAACTCCACAGATGCGAAAAATCACTCTTATCCTTATGTATGCTTGGTAAGTCCTCGCTGGGTAGTGTTCTTGTTTGGGTTTTCCCATATCACTGGAGGTGTTTTGAATTCTTTGCAGCTCCTATGTTTTTGTTCTGCTTTCTAAGGTTCACAAGTGCTGTGGTTTACCAAGGGCTTGTCTTGCGTTTGGGCATCATAGAAGGAAACCTTTATTTGGAGTTCTTTATCTCAGCACTGATGGAATTGCCTGCAGCTTTTTTAATCTTACTGACAATCGACCGTATCGGCCGGCGCCCTCTCTTTATATCGAGCGCAATAGCTGCAGGCGTTGCATGCTTAATCACAGCATTTTTACCAAAAGGTAATCTTTTCCCTGGCCTTTTGTTTTCCTTTGTTTGTACGATAACTAATCTGCCCTCTTTTTTTTTTAAGACAGACACTTTCTTTATTATCTGTATTTTGTAAAAACATAAATCAGTCCCAAATGTGCTCAGAAGCCTGCTGAAAGAAGATCCTGCCTTTCCTATTAGAAAATGAGGCCATGCCCTCAGATATAGGGTTGAGTAGTTTTATGCAGGTACAGTACTAAGAGAAAACACTGGCATGGCTCACAGTTATTGCATGATGTACAAGCTATAGCACTAAAAGTATATCCTCAGCTGATCATAGGGGCATTCATGGTCCGTTGGACACTGGGGAGAGTTATTTACTGAAGTCATAGTGCCTGGTGAAATGGTTTCTTCAATACTGTCTGGATTACAGTTTTATCAGCTCATTTGCATCCCTTGCTTAAGCACTCCAAGATACTATATAGGAGAACCCCCATATCCACAGGATCATTCTCTGCAGTTTCACTTATCCATGACCTGAAAACATTAAAATTATGTTTTAAAAAAACAGAAATATGTATTTACATAATGCAGTTACCAGAACTGGCCTCTATAGGGAATCAGAAACTGTACTGTGCAGAAAATGTAACCTAGTCTCCTGTCATTTGGAGATGACTCAATCTACCTTGCAGAGACTCATCAATGGCAGCCCTCCCCCGGTCACTGTCCTTACAGGTGCAGGAGACCCTGCAGCTGCACTGCCGTTGAAGCGTGAAATGAGGCCAAAAAGAGAAAAAGTTGTCTCTTGAGTTCCTCCTTTGGCAAACGCATGCAAGATTACCGTCAGCAACCGTTTGCAAAACGAACACCATGAAATATAAAGGAGAATAGCAATGCCAAAAAGGTGTTTCACTGAGGCCTGGGATCCCAGTGTGACTATTCACAAGATTTAAATGGGTTGTTGGGTGAGCCCGTGGGATGTTAGAAAAGAGTCAAAGAAAATTCCAAGCCACTGTTAACCAAAATGGGGTTGAATCAAGGATCTGTCCTCTGTGGATGTGTGTGTTGTGTCATTAGTAGTGACCGACTCTTCATGACCCCATGTCCATGAAGTTTTCTTGGCAGGAATACGGGAGTGGTTTGCCAGTTGGATGGAAAAGTTCTAATGGCGAAAGTTGCTTCCATCTGATTTTGCAAGTCCCTTCCCTTTCTCTGGTCAGCAGAGCCTGTGTGTCGCATTCTTAAGATGTTGGAGCTGGAGGGATTGTCATATGGAATGAAGGGATAGCTAAATATCTGCACATGCTTACATGTAAATACAACTCATTTTCTAGTCATTTGTTACTTTTTTTTTCCTATGGGAAAAAGAAAGGGAAAGGCATATAGCAGAGTTTGATGCAGGGATGAGAGTTCTCTTTGCCTGAGCCATGAGCCATCTTATTTTAAGCATGGTGATTGGAAGAACATTTATCAGTCTTGCAAAATCTCATTGCACCATTACTATGTACCAGGAACTTAGTCAAAGGACCAAACTGTGCAGCAACAGTAGAATCAAAACCTTACCTCCTTGGTTTTTATTCATCATGCTAGCTATGTCTGTTCCTTTTGCAGTAGTTATGCAAACTTTACAGCTCCCATAACAACTTGAGGAATGTTCTACATAATCCATTGTCCTAGGTGCTTCTGCAAACACTTGGCAAATGGTTTGTCTTTTCAAGTTTCTGTAGATGGTTTTTTGTGGGGTTTTGGGGCTGTGTGGCTGCGTTCTGGAGGTTTTTCTTCTTCCCATAATGCCAATGAGTGTTGTGATCAAGCTCCTATATTTGTATTCAGAACTCATTCAAAATGAACAAAATCTACCATATTCTTTGCCATCTTCCTGAACACTCAAGTGTTCCTCCTTTCTGTGAACAGGAAGACACCAAATCTATCATTATTCTGTTATAACAATAAATTGTGATGCATATTTATTTGCTGACCTCTTTATTGTAACACAAGCTCTTGTATCAGTCCCTTGTATCTGACATGTGAAATGGCAAGAATACAGCCATGCTGTCATTGGGGAGAACCAGAAACGATGAAATCAGAGAAAACTGAAACATGAAAACAGGAAACATAATAATTATCTGGCCAGTAGCCATTCTGACTGCTAGCACAGAATGATAAAAAGCCATCATCTGTATTCATGCTGTAGAATGTAGAGCTGAACATCTTAGTGAAATCATCTTTTCATTCAGTTTGAAATCTGTCTTCAGTGTTCCACAATAGTGTTTTATATAGCGGTGGCAAGTGTCCTAGGAGATTAGAATGTTCCTTTCCTTTCCTTTCCTTTCCTTTCCTTTCCTTTCCTTTCCTTTCCTTTCCTTTCCTTTCCTTAATATTTGAATATGGTTCAGTACAGTCCAATTCAGAATGAAGGAGTATGACCAGAGTAAAATATGCAGGGAGATATTGGCATCTGTCACAAAGTCTGGTTTTTGTGTTTGTACTTCTGTTATGTGATCTCCTCTTACTGGCAAAGCTTGGCAGCTCTCTGTTAGCAGGTTCAGGCTTAATACACAAGACTCGGGCAAGGGAAGTGTCATCATCCAGATGGACTATCAACTCTTGTCAGTATCCGTTGAGTGGGAGCTGTTCTTTTGTTTTCTGCCTCTTTCCTGTGGCAGATTGTTCCTGGGCAGAAATCTAGGTCTATTGATACATTTTCTTCCACTTTGTTGGATAGATATTGTCATTTGAGTAGTGCCTGATGTAAACCAATAGATTGTGAGTCACTGTCATGGTTGCATCTAGACACAGGCATGAAATGCTTAAGTGGCAGTTCATGTGAGTTTGGATTTTGGCTGAAGTGGGAACTGGCACTTCCCGCTCTCTCTTCCTCCAGTGGGCCTCCATTCAAAAGCATTGCCCAGAGGAGGTGGGACGGTTTTAGAAGAACAGTCTTATACAACTGGTGGGAGCAATCTAAGATTTATTTATTTTACCAATAGAACAAACATTATTAACAGCACAATACATGGTTACAAGTCCCACCAGTTTTGATGGTCTGTGTAATTTTCCCTCTACTTTTAAAGACAGAAGTAGATTTTGTGGTATTTCTTTTTCTTTCTTTCTTTTTCTTTCTTTCTTTCTTTCTTTCTTTCTTTCTTTCTTTCTTTCTTTCTTTCTTTCTTTCTTTCTTTCTTTCTTTCTTTCTTTCTTTCTTTCTTTCTAGTGATCATTCCTGCATTCCAACCAACCAGGGGGTTGGACTCAATGTCCTTATGGGCTGCTTCCAACTCCATTCCTCTGTTATTCTCTAATGAGCTGTCAGTTTGGAGCAGACACTCTCCCATGTCTCTCAAATAAGCTGCATTTCTCAATACAGTATATTTGTCTACCTGTCTATTTTTTGAACTTGATTGGTCCATCTTTAAAATGGGAGCTCAGAGAGCACAGGAACTACCGCACACCCCAATATAATGTAGGAAGATTTCTGAAACATTCCAATGAAGTATTTATTCCTTGCATGACTGAAGCAAGTCTGCAACAAAATCTTCACCCAAAATAAGAACTTTTGAAACCTGCTGGGAGCTGTGAAGAACCATTTTGAGGAAAATATCAGAGTTTTACAATAGGTTTGGGATTATTATTCACCAAAAACAAACCACCACAACATTTCAATGGGGAAAGTGTAATAGTTGTACATTAGCTTTTGATTGGTAGTACTAGGAGCAACTCTATCTTCCAATACTCCCAAAAAGAGGCACTCTTAGGAGGTGTGTTATATAGTATACCCGATAATACAGTATATTTCATTATCTGCAAGGTTTCTTGCCAGAAAAAGTTCTATTGATGAACAGTTCTGAAAGATATATCCCAGGTGCATCATTTTTCTATTTGCAGGAAGAGACTTTTCTATCTAAGATGGATTCTGGAAACCAAAGAAGGGCCTTCTATTATTTATTAGTTTTTTTAATTGTTTGAAATTAGATTGCCTTTTAAAATACAATAAAATTTAATAAAAATAGGTTATTGTTTTATGCTGACATTTCCCTATTTAGCAACTCTATTTCTGATTCCTTTCTTGATTTGCACTAATGGGCTGACCCTCCCCTCACTTTAGGCCTAGGGCAGACAACAATAAAACTTGAAAATGAATATATAATATCTTTCTAGATATTATTTAGCCTTTAGCTAGCCTCAGTTGCAGAGACTCTAGAGTTATTCATTGCTTATTTATCTCTGAAGAATCTTTACTCATAGAATTTGCTTTAGATTGCATTTAATTCCTATAAAAGAAGCCAAGAACACATTCTTGATCCTTAATTTCCATTCTTTAGTACATTCCTTTCATATTCCATTTCATGTATCTCAACAGATGTGCCATGGCTAATTACATCGGTAGCTATCTTGGCAAGACTGGGGATCACCATAACTTTTGAACTCGTGTACCTGGTGAATTCTGAATTGTACCCTACAGTATTAAGGTAAAACAGACCAAACTTCTTTGGGAGAAAATGCAGAGGGTAATTTCACACACCAATAGGTCAGTCCTGAAGTAACTAAAACAGTGGTTCCCAATCTTGGGTATCCAGATGTTCTTGGGCTAAAATTGCCAAAAGCTTTCACCACCAGCTGTGCTGCCCAGGATTTCTGGGTGTTGTAGCCCAAGAACAGCTGGGCATCCAAAGCTAGGAACCATTGATCTAAAAAGTAACAAACTGTGTAAAACAATAATGCAGCATACACACTTACACTTCCTTTCTATATATACTATATATAATGTCCCTTGCATTCAGTGATACTTAATTCTTAGTATAAGTGCAAAAGTTTGAAGCCTTTGGGCAGCCTTGGCCAATCCAGATGCATTTACTGTCCAGATGTATTAAACTAATGTGGCTAATTGCTAGTTTTAGAGCTGGCAGAAGAGGCTGTAATAATTAGAGAGGCAGTGGTAAGGAGTGCCATTGCATGTCTTCAGCCCTGAACATCAAATTCCAGTATCTCTGACACAAGCAGAATGCCAAGCTATCTTCTTAAGTTTTGAACCATGTGTACGGAGAGACATAAAAGCTCAGAGCTTGGAAGGGACTTCTCTTTTTTTCTTGGACTGCAATGGCAAGCATCCTCCAGCCAGTATGACCTTACTGTCAGAGAGCAATGTAACCTTATTTAGAAGAATATTGGGCCAGCCTCTTTGCAAACCTTTGCTGTCAACGTGGAGAGGTCGAGAATGGGGAGGGCAACGCTGGAAATGTCTGCCATAAAAAGGGAGAGTTATAGCAGCTTAAGAGCCATTATACCATCTTTGGGGACTTGAAGGGATCTTCTAGGTCAAGAGCAGGGAAATAAGTGCTTTTTAGATATTTTACTTGTAGCTTCCATCAGCCTTACCCAGCATGACCAATGGAAAGGGATTGTGTCCATTAAAGTCCAAAACAAAAGATTCTCCACCCTTGCTCTAGAACCACAAACCATCTTTCTTTTTTAAAGATTACCTTCTACAGAATGATATATGGATGGGGTGTTCACCAGGGACGTAAGTCCTCACTTAAGGTCAGGACTGAATATTGTTATATAAAACAAGTCAGATTGGAACAGAGGCAATGGGAAAAAGGGGATCACTGGCTGGAAACTATTATATATATCTCTCTCCTGATTAATCGGGTCATTTTTCTTTTCCTTATAGAAACTTTGGTGTCTCCCTGTGCTCAGGTTTGTGTGACATAGGAGGCATTGTAGCTCCATTTCTACTGTACCGGCTGGCAGATATCTGGTCAGAGCTTCCTCTGCTTATCTATTGTAAGATGTTATTTTGGCTCTTTCTTGAAAATTGTTCAGTGGTGGGAAGAGAACATTTAAATTATCCATTGCACCTCCATCAGTCCCTGTCATGATCTCAGAGACCGGAACTCAGGAGCCCTGGCTTATTGTTTATAGGCACTAATGTTCTTTCACCCTCTTTTTTCACATTAAATGAACCAGGCAGGAAACTTATCTGTGCCTTCCCAGTCCTGGGCAGGGGAATCCCAGACTTATGTAGGACAGTGAAATCTATTCAGCTAGAGCACCAAGGAAGCAGAGCAATGGAATAACCTTCATTGAGGTGTCAGTCGGTTTTGGCATGTCAGCAAATAATTTAGAAAGCCAAACCAAACCCAAAGGACAAAATGCTGTGACACCTTCAAGGTGTGCAGATTTCTTGCATTGTGAGGGTTCATGAATCAAAGTACTTAAGGAGTACTTGAGTCATGGTAACTGGACTTCTTTTCTTGAGATTGAAATGTTTCAGACTTCATCAGTCTGACTGACAAAGCTACTTGGATAAGCAGTGAAATGTTTCGATCTCTCAAGAAAAGAAGTCCAGTTGACATGACTCAACTTCAACCTCACCTGGCTGTCTGAGACTCTTCACAGACATATTGGAGTTAAGACCTAATGCTGGTGCAGTTGAATAAATTATGTTCCAACTTCAGGATCCACTTCTAACTTGTTTGCTTTGTCCTTGCTCTGTCTCTCATCTCTCACATCCATCTAAATTGCCTAGAAGTAGAAGGTTACCTTTGCTTTTTACTGTTTACAGCACACCCTGTTTCCTTGCTTTTTTATGTCCTAGGTATACTAGCTGTTCTGTCTGGGATCCTAGTCATACTCCTTCCTGAAACAAAAGGGTTGCCTTTACCAGAGACAATACAGGATGTGGAACAACTCTCAAGGTACCTGCTGTAATAATTAGAATGTGCTGTCTTAGTTGATTATCTTATAGCCAGCCTTCCCAGGTTTACTTTATTAATAAAGTATTCAGAAGTAGTTTACCATTCTCTTATCCTAAAGGTGCTCTGTGAAACTTGGCCAAGGCTGCAGGGGGTGTCTTTTCTCCCTGAAAGCGCAGTGGCAACTTGAATGCCCAACCACTGGCTCAACAGCCAGGTGTTCCAACCCACTGCTGTGTACTGTTACATAGTCTCACCTGCTTTCTTGACCATCCGAGCTGCAGGATTGTTACAGTTCCAAGCATGACCTCAACACATTTTTGCTTTTGTGTCTGTGGACGCACATACGTATGTGCTATTCCTTTTTCAAGTAGCATCTATATGGAATCCCAATCCAGACTAATCCAATGGTAAAAGGATCCATCCCTCTGTCCCATGGGGCAGTATGTCAAAAATCAGCTCCATCCCTGGTTCCTGGTTCATTGCAGAAAGAAGACTGTTATGGGCAGGGATGTTGGCAAGTCTTCCCTACCAAGTCCCAAGTTCAAGTCTGAATCTTATGGCCCAAGTCCCAGGTCCGAGTCTCAAGTTCTTTTGCCCCTCCCCCTGCTACCAACCCATCATAGCTGTCTCCTCAAAGGTAAGTGAAGGCTTCCTTCTCTGTTGCTATTTCCTCCTTAAAACTAAAAAAGACTTGGATTCACCTTTTGGAATCCTTGGACCTGCAGGTGTCTATTAAAATAATAGAGACTCGAAAATGTAAGCCAGAAAAATGGGTTTGAGTTGTGATCTGAGCCCAAGTCTTTAAAACAACAAAACACCTTGAGTCGAGTCCAAGTAATCAAATCAAACTTGACTGCAAGTTATGAGTCAGTCGTGAGTCCCTATCTCTGGTTATAGGTACAACTTTTTTGATGACATACATTTATATTCCATTTTCCTTCTAGGGAACTCCTGGTTGCCTATCTAGTCCTGTCCTCTATTGCATTCTTATAACAACCATGTGAGATAGGTTAGGCTGAATTATTGTGATTGGTTCAAGGTCAGCTAGAAAGCCTCCAGGCTGAAGGTGGATCCCTGATCCTACTCTACCACTATTACCATCAACTCAATTTATTTCCACTGGGACTTCCTGCTTGTGGAACAGCCATTTTCATTGGTCTGAAATCACAATAGAAATATTCCCTCCACCTTTGCACTATGGATAAGTCTGGATTGGGACTCCAAGGGCTGTTGTGTATGAGTACAAATATGAACCAGGATTTGATGTCGTAATAAGTAGTTTGGTTCTTACTCTCATGTCTCTTGTTAGGAAGAAGCACACAGTTCTGCTTAACACATACTTTGCTCCATCACTAATGGAAGCCATTTTATTTCTCCTTTTCTCCTATAATCACAGTAGAAGAAGAATTTTCAGGAAAAACAAACATCCAAATTCCAGTACATACGTTTGATGTTTTGCTAAACATCACCAGAGCACCATCGATCATCTGGTTCTTGGCACAACATCCATTACATGCCATCATCATGTTGTATGGAAAAGATGGAGAAAGTTGTATAAAATAAATATATTTAAAAGTCACCTCTTTAAAACGTAAAGAGATAAGCAGCAGGCATAGTATTATTTTTCTATGACTTTGGAAATATAAATGCATTTTGTGGGCTTATTGTTTCCAGGTGGGGAACTATTATGTGCAGCTCTTATAAAAGAGTAATCACATCAATTAAATAATTCATTTTCTATAGGGTCTTGGTTCTTTGTAGCTCAGCTGGTTACTGTTCCATCTCCTTTCATGTGTGAGAGCAGTTGTTCCAGACTGTTGTCCAATTGCAGGGAGAAGATAATGACAAAATCCACAACATTGGGATACTCCCCCCCACACACACATTATGAAGCCATTTATATGATTAGGTGGGAACCAAATCAGAATGGAAAAATAACATTTCTCAACTCACCAACATGAAGAAGAGCGGACATGTATTGCTTAGAGACTCCTACAGCTTCATCATCACCCTTCCTCCTAGCTACTTTGGGCAAGAAAGGCTGGGGTCACCCCTTTCTCCACAGCAAATATCAAACCAAGGGAGCACTAGCTGTCAAGGGAGCTTCACACGGGTGAAGATTCAAACCCAGCATTATATCCACTGGCCCATACCTACACACAGTGCAGTACTAGGGTGCAGAGATGGGCACGAAACGAGCGATTTTTCATTTTTGTTTTCATTTTTTCGTTTCGTTATGCAACGAAAACGAATCGAAATTTTTTTAAAAAACAAAACGAAAACAAAAACAAAAACAAAACGACCAAATTTGCTGTGTTTTTTGTTTTCGTTGCAGCAGATGCATTGAACTAAAAAGAATGCTAACAAAACAGCAACTTTTCGTTTTCGTTTTCGTTTTTTCATTTCGTTACATAACGAAACGAAAACAAAATTTTTTGCAAAAAACATCACAAAAACAATAACGAACTGAAACGGACCCCTAAACGACCAAACGACAAACGAAACACCATTTTTTTGAGTCGTGCCCATCTCTATGCATGAGTGTTGTCTCCTTCCAGAGCTCTTTCTAGTGGTGTGTGGAGGGAGTTAGTCTTTTTTTGAAGATGCCCACTGAATGGCATTGAAATTTCAACTTCTCCTTCCTACACAGAAGGAGCAGTAGAGCTAGTGAGTTCCATCTGATCAGCCCAGAATGTTTATCCCCTTCTGCCAGAATGAAAGGACCAAATTATATGTAAGGTTAGAAATGTTTCAATGTCCAATCAAGACCTTAGAAGTAACCCCCTTATTAGTTATAACTAGATACCTTTCACTGACTCCTTATTCCAATAACAAAATGTAACCAATGTAATGTAATGTAATTCTCCTTCCCCTTTTGTACAGCAGTAGGATTTTAGGTGCTTTTACAGTTACAGGCATGTGAAAGGTGAAAGAGAGACACTGTGCAGCTCAAATACTGGCTCCTACCTCATACTGTGTTCTGGGGGTAGAGGCAGCAGTGGATGGGGCAGCAAAATGGTTCACCACAAACTGGTGGCTTGTAGCCTGCTCATGGATTTTCTGATACCTTTTATAAACTTTTGAGAAATTGGAAAGTCAAGAGTTGGCTTTATGAAAATCATCTATATGGTCATAATTAACTGCTTCTCATTGCAATTGACTTAACTAAAGGCCTTTTTAAAAATATCCAAGCTCGTATTCAGCATGTTAGGGGGACAAAGTAATACTTAGCAGGATGACAGCTGGCCTCAAGCTGTCCCCTCCATTGCTGCAGTCACGAAGGTGATGTTGGCTTTGGGCAGATGTCCTCCAGCAGTGTCACCAGCTTAAGAGGAGGAACTTTCATTCTACGTCTGCCGTTATCCAAATAATGGTACTTCCCCAGGTGATTGTATCTGCATGTTACAAGCAGAGTGGAGTTTACTCTTGCATTTTGTTTAGGTGAAAGACTCTGTTTACTCCTTGGAAAGGAGAGATTACGTGTCCCCACCCAGCAGTTGGAATGTAGTTGGAAATGAGCAGAGCAGCATCTCTGGGAAGGAGAGTCACTGGCACAGAATTGTTCTGCTCTAAACACTCCAGTGTGCTCATCCTTAATAGGAAATGGAAGAGAACAAGGTTGTAATCTATTGACTGCAATTCAAAGTACGCTTTCTGGTAATGAAACCATACAGAAAAACAGAGAGATGTCCAGGTAAATGTGGAGAGGATTTCTCTGTTAAGTGACAAGTGATGCATGCTTACTGAGACGCAAACCAAAGGCCTAAACTGGTTTTAGAAGAGGAAGTTCCTCAGTTGATAAAAGCATCTGATGGGCTCAGGAAGAGTTTTTTCTTCACCTCTTGTAGGTTCCAGACTTTCTTGTTTGATTTTGTGATTGGTTTGTGGAGCTAAGTACTGTACCAGGTTTTGTTTTTTAATTTCTTAGAAATGGAACCCAATCATACCTACAACAGTGATACAATTGCAGCTCTAGTGGTAGGTTATCTGTAACATATAGTTTGGGTCTCAAAGAAGCCAATGGACTTGTTTTTTTGGGGGGGGGTTGTTTTGGGATAGACTGTTAATTTCCAGAGAGAAAAGAGATGTTGGAGAGTTTAAATATTCCCAGGCTGTGATGCTTTTTCTTATTATTTGGCACGAAATGCATGTATGCTCTTTGACCTGTGCCTGTGATGTGGTTTTATCTACTTAGAAAGAACAAAATGAGCACAGGACAGCAATAATGTGCGTATAAATAACGTTGCACGCCTTCTTTTCCAAGTAGTAAAATACTTTTACTGTAGATATTAAAATGTCACATATGTATGTTCAGAATGATTTGTTACAGCATCGTTCAAATTATCTTTTCTTTAAGAAACACATGCAAACTGAACAAGTATTCCAAGGCTAATACCTTGTCTTCTCAGTGCAACGCTAGTCCAAACCTAGTCAGAATCCAAACAACACTCGTATTCCAACCAAGTAGGCCAGCTCCTTGTGGTGTCTTCACATAGTGAAATCAGGCAAAAATTCCCATCCCATCTTATGACTTCTCAACAGGTTTCCTACAGTTGGAAAGAATTCCTAACATGCTGAAAACCAAGAGTTCTCCTTTTTGAGACGTCCGTTTCTTAGAGGTGGTTGTTCCCATCAATGTGATTGCACTCAGCTGGAGTGTAGGGTACTTCCTCCATTTTCCCTGGAAGAATGCCACTGCCTAATTCATGCAAAGGGGATCTGTGAGCAAGAGGAATCTTCCAAGCACAGGTAATGGAGAAAGACACTGGCAGATGGTCATGTTCCTTAGGCCACACTGAACTTCCTGGATGCCTTTTTGTTGTGTATGAAAAAGCACATAGGTTTCCAGTGCAACCAGTTACTGAAAGTTAATGTGATCATCTGAAATTGCTGAAAACACAAGGAGAGCAACATGTTTCTTAGCCCTTGCTATCAAAGTTAAACAAATGTTTTAGTGAAATATACTTGATTGTTTTCTTTAATTTTCTCGGATGTCAGATTTTATTCTGCATTTTTCATAAATAAATGGTTTCTGTTATTTAATATTATCTGTTTTACCCTGGGTTCTTGCCTGTAGCTGCTGATGAGTGAGTTGAATTAATTCTAAAATATATAATGTATTCTAGACTAAGATATAAAGTGATGGCAAACCAAACTGTCAACCTATAAAATCACATATCATAGATAAGAATTCAGATAGAATTCTAGAGGATCAAAACACAACAGCACAGTAGATTAAGACTGATTTATATGCTAGAGTTCTTAATCAAGGATGACAATATCCCGTCAAGAGCCAATCTAGTTTAAATAAGAAAGGATCATTCATGATCATGATCAGGACTTTAACACAAGGGAGGCCTCATTTTCCAGTTATAATCTTTCTCCTTTCCTGCACATGGCTGCTGCTATTTGATTCAACTACTGCTGTGTCCTAGAATGGCTTGTTGTTCAAGCACAGAGGGAGGTTCACACTGAAATTTCAAGGCAAGTCCCCCAGGCCACAGGGCAACTACAGTAGGACGCCGGTATCTGCTGGGGACTGGTTCCAGACTTTCTTGTGGATAATGAAAATCGTGGATAAGAGTGAACACCCCCAAATCCCCAAAACTGCTGTTTTGTGACAGTAGCTTGCTTTATGACTGCTGTTTTGCGACATTAACTTACTTTAGGACTGCTGTTCTGCAACATTAGCTTGCTTTACGGCTGCTGCTTGTGACAATAGCTTGCTTTACAGCTGCTGCGTGCTGGATCTTGCTTGTTGATTTTCTCTGTTGTTCAACCCTACTGAAGTCCTGAGAAATATCCCTCATCTGAACCTAATTATGTGCAATCAAGTCCATTGTGACTTAATGTGATCTCTTCCTATGAAGCAAGGACTTAGACATGCTTTGCCCTTCTCTTCGTCTGGGGGTCCTCTGAGGCTGGGCAGCAGGCCCACAGCTACCCAGGCTGGGTTTTCAGTATGCAGGCACAGTGTGGGATCGAACTCCCAGTCTCTGGCTCCACAGCCAGATAATGAGCTATTCAGCCATCAACATCTACATTTCCGGCAAGTCATGTATACAGCCCATCACCTCCACTCTGACGTACCTGACAACTGTCAGTGCCGCCATCCATAATACCAGCACAAAGTTCTGTGGTTTTCACTCTGTTGTTCAGAATTTCAGGCCGATTGCAGACTTTTATTTTCAATTACTGGGAGGCCAGTCTCTTTAAGGAGGCCTTCTCCCGCAACCCTTTTGCAAGGAAGAGAAAAATAACAACAGTTAAACACAGTGAACAAATTTTGGAGCATTGGGAGCCAGTAAGAATACTTGGCACAGATTTATCCCCTGATGTTATCTTTGTTTCAGCTTTTATGTACATATTATTTCATGTCACTGAATCATTTTCAAAGATAATATTTCTCCATCCATTGAGATGATACTAAATGATAGTCTAGTTTGCTTTGGCAGCTTTAGAGAGAGAATGATAAAAAAAGGACTGGCTGAAAAGCTCCTCTTCTCATTCCCTTGCCCAGTTCTATCTCACATGCATTCCCCTGGGTAGTTCCAGAAGTTACTTTCCAAGAAAGTAACTTCTTCAAACACTGTGAAGTAAGACATGGAGCAGTGGAAGTGACCATGAATAAATATATCATTGAATAAACACAGCAGGCTTTTGTACGGAAGATACAACAGGTGGCATCACAACTATGCTGTCAAAGCAAAACAGGTCGGTACCATGAATAAGAAACTGAAGCAGTGAAGCAGGCCAAACAAAAGTGGTTTGGCAATGGCCAAAGAAATATCTGAATGTAAGTATGGGCAGCAGCTATTTCTCCTGGGATAATTTGTACTTCTTTCATGAGAAAACCCAAGGATTCAACATCAACACTTTCACTCAGAAATGCTTGGCTTTGCATGGCAGAGCAGGTGTGCTCTGTCAGAAGACAAACAACTGCATCAGAGACAACAGAGCATGCAAAATGCCAGACTTTACACCCTTACTGCATCCATCTGCATGGCCATCATTCAGGCAGGAAGCCATCTCACACTGAAATGAAACACCTCTAGGGAGGATGAATGTGTGCAGGTCCTCTATGCCAGCAGTCTACATAAGATTAGTTTCTTAGGAAAGAAAAGTAGACATTGGCATTTCCAGTTGTACTTGTGTTGGCTTTTTGAATTTTTGAATTTTGAAATCTTTTTATATCCATGTACCTAAGCACATCCGATCTCGCCTGATTTCGGAAGCTAAGCAGGGTCGGCCCTGGTTAATGCTTGGATGGGAGACCACCAGGGAATACCAGGTGCTGTTGGCGCCTGGAGTAGGAACTGGCAAACCACTCCAGTATTCCTGCCAAGAAAACTCCATGGACATGGGGTCATGAAGAGTCGGTCATGACTGTAACAACACAGCACAACAACACACACTGAGACAGATATCTGCCCCAGCACAACTGTCATGAAGACCAGCTCCCCATGTGATGAATGATGAATGATGATGATGATTCTTTCTTACAGTCAAAGACCAAAATAAAAACAATCCACAATAATCACATACAATTCGAAATTTGAAATAAGTACAAAATTATACAGTCTTCCATTAAAATATTAATAAATAAACCCTTACAGATTCATAAATTACATACTCTTCTAAGCTGTCTATATCCTTAAAATAAGATAAAACCATGGCCAGGTTTATTATAGAGGTATAGAGGTATTATTATCTACTGTATTTTGGTCACAACCCAAACTATTGCACACAATTTAACCACATTTCTTGTGATATCATGAGTATCATCAGAAAGTAGCAGTTGAACATAAAACCCCTCTGTTCTTCTGGGAAATTTGCAGATAATAGGAGATAGGAACTCCATGCGGATATCCCGATAGCAAGAACAATATAGGAGCACATGTTCAACTGTTTCAGTTTGGTCATTATTGCATGGGCAAATACAGTTTGATGGAAGCAAACCTTAAAACCTTCCCTCCAAAAGCTTAGAAGGTAGTACGTTGAATCTAGCCAATGTAAAGGCCATTCTGGCATTAGATGAAATAAGACTGGCTAAGTATGGAGAGATGGTAAAAGCAGATTTCAAAACATAGTTGTATTTCCCCAGCTGGGCAACATGATTTTGTAATTCTATATCCCAGACCCTTCGTTTTACCACATTCATAGCCTCTGTAAGTCCCATTGCTATAAGTGTACTAGGAGAGTAGCCTAATTTTGATATCTCTGCAATTATATGTTTCTTCCTTTGTGACTGAAAAGTGTCTATTAACATCAATGGGGCCAGGCCTTCTGATGAAAAGTTTTAGCCAGTATTTAATCATAAGAACTTTGACTCGTGCTACAATGGGTACTAACCCAACCTCTAGATGAAGAGCTATATTGGAAGTACAAGGTGGTACTCCCAGAATAGCTCTCACAAGCTCCCCATGTGAATCCACTGTTCAGCAAATTATCTTAGCAAAGAATATTAAATGTTGCAGTAGCAGTATGGACTCCATATTTTCTATTCAGTTATAAAATAAGAGGGAAAGAAAGCAAAATCAATACATTTTGGGGTTATCAGAAAACAGTCATTCAAGCTTCTTCTTAATGAGTGACATTATCTCAAAGGGAATAGATTATTGGTGCCCAGGAAACAGATCAAATACATTGATAAGTCCAAATTTGCATACCTGAAAAAATCCTCCATCCTAGTCACTTTTTTATTTGAAAGGAATTTGGGCATTTATGGCTCTTATTCATAGTTTCAAAGTGGCGATTTTAAAGAAAGATGAAATATGATTTTCTAAGCTTTATAAGTTTCCAACATTCTAAATGGAATGAACCTTTGACCCCGCCACTCAGAACCACATTCAATGACTGTGGAATAAAGGTTCTTGGCCAACGCTCCCCCCCCCACACACACACCAATTCCCTTCCCATCTCACTCTGTATGAGTTCCGGAATTACAAAATGTCTTATCTTTAAGATGAGTCATGGTTGGACTTCTCTTTTCTTGGGAGATTGAAACGTTTTGCTGCTCATCCAAACAGTGTTACATTAGTCTGAGGAAAACTAGTTGTGAGTCCTCCATTTTATAGTTCACTTTGACCTCATGACAACCTGATCTGAAATAGGCTCATAAGAAGAACAATGACCTGAATAGGCTTGTTAGGTGCACTAGGTGGACAATGGCCTAAGGTGTGTGGATATCCAAAGTAGGCCTTCAACAAAGCAGTTCCCAACCCAGAAGACCCACGACCTGGGTTTCAGTCCCAGGTTC
Organism: Phrynocephalus forsythii; assembly: GCA_029282475.1. NCBI lineage: Eukaryota > Metazoa > Chordata > Lepidosauria > Squamata > Agamidae > Phrynocephalus > Phrynocephalus forsythii. The sequence continues at coordinate 83,044,893 of JAPFRF010000002.1, forward strand.
ATGGTTGACTCAGCCTTCCATCCTTCTGGGGTCGGTAAAATGAGTACCCAGCTTCTGGGGGGGGGGGCAATGTGTAGCCTCCATAATTACATTGTAAACTGCCGAGAGAGTGCTTGAAGTGCTATGGGGTGGTATATAAGTAAAACACTTTGCTTTATTCCAAAGTAGTGGAGGCAGCAAAGAAATCATTTTTCTCTACCCCCATTGATTTCGCACAAAATCACCCAGTGGAGATTTTCCAGATAGTCAAAAGTCTGGTACATGCTGATCCATGGATGGATAACATAGACCACTCTATATCTCAATCAGGTCACCTCTTAGGTGCCGTTGTTCAAGAGTCATCTACAAACTTTAAAAATAAAGTCTGCAATTGGCCTGAAATTAAAAGGCTTAAAACCAGGGTACTTCAAGGACCAGGTGCAGGGGAGTGGTAGCAGGAGACAGATACAGTATCTAGTCTTGTGCACTCCCAGACGCATCTGGTGGGGCCACTGTGAGATACAGGAAGCCTTTGGCCTGATCCTTCTTATGTAGAAGGCAGAAAGAGATTTTTGAGAAACTTACCAATTTTGTTTCCTCTCTGCCGTTATGTTCTTACGTTCCTATGTTTTCCTTTTACTATGTCCCCGTTGGCCACTTCTAATCTCCCTTCAGTCTGCTGCCCCTGTTCCAGCATCTCTGGACCACACCTTGTGGAGAAGGCCTGCCCCTTGCCCAGCTGCTCATCATGGCTGTCCCTTGAGAGCGCCTGCACTGCAGAGCTGAAGACATGCCATGCCTTCTAAAAGCTTGATATTTTTTTTCATGTCATGCTCCCAGCTCTTGCACTCAGATTCCTCTTTCTCCTCAGAGGCATGCCCTGCTCAGTTGCTCCTCCAGTAGAGTCCTCTCAGCTCCACTCAGAGATGCCTCATCTTCTACAATGAACCAACAGCAGGGAGAGGCAGATGTAAAGCTGCTGCCCTTTCTCTTCCAGGAGGGCCAGACGCTTGCCGTTGCTGCAAGTTTAATCTCTTAATAATGATAACAATACTAATAACCTTTATTGTCAGTGTACAACCAGTGTACAGTGAAATTGGCTGAGCCTCCCTCCCCCCTCCAAACACCATCCCATACAGGTGTTGCAGGTCACTGCCACTGCGTTTTCAATGTCCACATAACTTGTCCCATGTGGACTGTGACACTGCAACTCTGGCTTCCTCCTCAAAACCCTCTGCTAAATGTTGATTCAAAATGCCCAGCTTTTTCTCCCTGTTCAGAAGCTGTCAGGTGTGAGCCTATTGGCTGCTACAATATGGTGATATAAAGTGCAAACACACTTTTCATTTTCAAGGGGACCCACAGCATTAAAAAGCCAAAGAAGAAGAAAAAAGATGGGAACCTGCCTAATATTAACTTTTTAGAACAAGGAATGAAGATCATTTTTATTACAGAATTTGTATATTTGTATATTTGTTACAGCATTTGCTGATTAAAATTAGGGGAAAATAATTTAAGGTAATTGCCCCCTGGTATACAGCCAAACAAAACCTTATGAATAGCAATATTCATAAGGAGCAGAGACATCACTTTGCCAATGAAGGCCAGGACAGTCAAAGCTATGGTTTTTCCAGTAGTGATGTATGGAAGTGAGAGCTGGACTATAAAGAAGGCTGATCGCTGCAGAATCGCTGCTTTTGAGCTGTGATGCTGGAGGAGAGTCTCGAGAGTCCCCTGGACTGCAAGGAGATCAAACCTATCCATCCTGAAAGAAATCAACCCCGAATGTTCAGTGGAAGGACAGATTTTGAAGCTGAGGCTCCAGTGCTTAGGCCACCGCATGAGGAGAGAGGACTCCTTGGAAAAGTCCCTCATGTTGGGAAAGATGGAAGGCAAAAGGAAAAGAGGACAGCAGAGAATGAGATAGTTGGATCGATGCAACCAATATGGATTTGACCAAACTCTAGGAGGCAGTGGAAGATAGGAAGGCCTGGCGAGCTCTAGTCCATGGGGTCACGAAGAGTCGGACACGACTGAATGACTGAACAACAACAGCAGCAGCAGCAGCAGCAGCAGCAGCAGCAACAACATTTTTCTTCCAAGTGCCAACCTGAAGCAAGGCAGCTCATTATGCTGCGCATATACTGTAATAGTCACCTCACACTATTCATCAGTCTGACCACAAGACACTGCCGCCCCACTGTGGAGACTGGAGGTGGTGTCGCTGCACCAGGAGAAAGAATGAAATCATCACAATAATTAAAATGCAACTCAAATTCAAAAAATGTATTTGGTGGAACTTCCACTGCTATGTATAAAAATGAGCATGTTGGATAAGAGGAAAATATGAAAGTGATTCTTTCAGGTGCCACATGTTTTGTGTTGTTTGTTTTGTTTTCTTTTTCTTTGATTTTGCCTGGAAATCTTTTCTATAGTAATTTCAACCTGGTGCTGATGAGAAATCCACAAAAAAGACATGCACTAGCACCGTACCTCCCCTTTGGGTTCAGAAGGCCTGTCTGTGTGAAACTGCTTAAAAACTATTCCCAGGATTTGCAAAATAAAAAGACCTCTAAACCCTTTTCTCCTGGAATCGAATTTCAGCACTAATGTTTTTCCCACCACAAAATAAAACCAATCAGTTTAGAAGAGATCATCCAAAGAAAACTTACCACATTGTGGAATGTTGCAGAATTCCCAAGGTTTAGTTGGGTTTGTGGTGGAACACCAAGGACATGGTTCACCATCAGGATTACAGCAGTAATTTGATCTCAGATTCTTTTCTGGAAAACTGAACATTAGGAGAAAGAGTGAAGCTTCTATTGACTGAATGTTGATGGTTATGTCTCTTCATTGCCTGGCTCTGCTGGTGCAATATTATGCACTGGCAGGAACTCCATTGCTTATCTCTTCCTGAAAGGAAACAGGCAAGTGGGAGCACCTATCAGAGGTACTCACAAGCTTTGCCTGGGGGCAGGAGCAGTGAGTCTTCATAAACCTGCTCTCAGCTGGCATCACTTGCACCCCTGAAGCAGCCCACCCCCTCACCCTGTAGTCGAGGGACACCTTTGCTGGTTGCTCCAGGACTGGATAGGAATTTTAGACCCTTTTCATCTGACTGGTTTACTGGAAAGGATTTTTACCTATCCCACACTGATTATTCATAGGGCATATAGGGCAGATCATGGGTGGCACTGTGTTTAAACAGCACACACTGATAGGTAGTGCAAACTGGGATGTGTGTATCAGTGAGTTCCCATGGAGTGCTATTGACCCTGCTTCACAGAAACTACAATTCCAAGATTCAGTTGATGGGATGGGGAGCATGGGAGGCTGGCCCTAGCTGCTGTCCACCTAAGTTCAGAAGGATTGGACATCTGGTGGCTGGAGAGGGTACCCCTGGTTAAGACAGCTGGGTAAAAGGGATCTGTGGGACAGCATGGGCCCGGGGCTTGGGACTTGCCTGCAGAGGGACAGGGCAGAGGGCAGAAGTATCCCTTGTTCCTACCTCACGTTCCTCTACCATGTTCAGGCCTCATTGCAGAATGAGGGAGGTTAAAATGTAATGAAATGTGGCCCTAACAAATTCTATAACTTGTGTCTGTCTCTTGACACCGAGAGTGGGAGGGAAAGAACGGATGGGAATTTTATATCATATTATTGTTCTACCAATAGGGGTTGAAATCCTGTTTCTTTGCACAGTAAATCACATTAGAGTAGACTCATTGAATCTGTGGGGATTTCATGAATGAATTCTTCCATTGATTCGAAGGAGCCTCCTCTGGTGGTGAATCTGGCATCGTAAGTAGCAAGTAGAATAGGTCCATTTAAAATAATGGAACATGCAGAGGAGTTGTTCCTTCAAATTCCCACTGATTCAGTGGGCCTACTCAAATGCACATTACATTAAGCAACAGGTTTCAGTCAGTATATAATCTGAGCAGCTCTCTGGGACCACTGTCAATAAGATTAACAATTTTAAAACATGAATTTCCAGTCATGCAAAGGCATGGTCAAACACCTCAATATATATCTTTTAAAAATATGACATATGATCATCGGCTCTTTGTTTGCATCCTGTACTAGTGGTGGTTCTTTTAATGAGCCCATTCAGACTAGGGTGGGGTAAAACCAAGATAAACTATAAATTGGAAGCGTCCACTGACTTCTCAGACTGAAGAAGCTATTTGGATGAGTAGTGAAACGTTTTGGTCCCACAAAGAAGTCCAGTTGCCATGACTCAATTTCCAGATTCTTCTAAAGGAGTTGCTAGCCCCTACTAACTGCATAGAGATAATTCATATAATTCTTACTTAGGTTAGTAAGAAAGTTATTATCTAACTATTCATATTGACTAATCAAACAGGATAGAATTACTAGCTCCTAAAACACTTTTTCTAGGTTTATAACAACTCTGGAACAGTTGTATGCTTTTGCAAAGTTTTTTGCATGCTCATGCTGTTAAATATTTCCATTCCAGTTTCACATCTCCAATATATCTCTCTACCTTTCCACTTTTTTCCAGCTGCACACCTATCAGCTTTTCAAGTGTACTTTGTTTTCTACGACCAACCACTTTTAAAAATATCTGTATTTAATAAAGTTAATGCTACAATATACAAAACCATAAAATAATTATAAATCATCCAACCCAACACAGTAAATAATATTACTTGTTAAAATAATGCATCTTTCCATAAATCACTATGAGTGGCTGGCAGGGGGTTGCTAAGACAGTCAGCATGATTATTATTACAATACTGAATCAAAGGAAGGCAGGTTTTATAGAATGTGGCTGTATTGGAATTCTGGTACCTCAGATGTGAGTGGGTAGTGAGTTTTCCATAGCCTAGATTTCCAAGCATTCATTTTTCCAACTGCACATTCTAGGACCAACAGCTTAAAAGAATAATCCTGCAGTTTCCAGTCAAAGGAATTCTGTTCACCAAAGGTAGGCATGAAACAGTGTTACATGCTAGGTCTGTTGGTTTTTACCCACATAGTATCTCTAGCAGTTCAGGTTTGCAAGTTCTAGTGTTTTCCACAGATTTTAACAAGGCTAGTGCAGAAGAATATTTCTGATGAGTTGCATACCCACTGAAATAATAAATCCAGCTTTCAAATGACTCCCTATACAGCCTTGACATGGGCTACTTAGTTCTCTTTATAAACGTATCACTTGGAACTTACTTTGAATAGATGTGTCCATGATCGTGAGGCTCTTGAGAAGCCCAGGGCTGACACTCCAGTCCAGATTCTGTTTGAGAAATCTTGATAGTTTTCTCTGCTGCAGTACATGCACTGTTCTGTAAGAGTAAACATCTTTGAATTATGCAAGCTGTCCTTCCTAGACATATTTCATCTTAAAGCACAGGTGGACAACCTCCCAAAGTCTAGAGGTCACACATATCCATCACTGGACCATGCAGGGCTTCATTCATTCCTGTAATTTCTATCTCAATATTTTTTCTTTTAAAAAATTGAGAAGTGTTAAAGTGATTAACATGGTGGAAATGTCAGGTGTGATAAGGAGGTTTCATAAAAAATGTACCACTTGACTGTGGCTCTTGCTTCAGAACAAGCAGCTCATTTCACTAGGCTGGTAAAATGCATGTACAAAGCTACCAGCTCCACAATACTAGCAAAGCACGTTGAAATCCAACTGGGTTTTCAATCCTGGCAGTACCTATACAGAACAAAAATAGTTTCTCTTGAGTGACGTCCATAGAAAAATGCTGCATCCCTACTTCAGTGACAAAATCAGCCTTCTTGTTTTCAAAACTTTGTAAATATTTTCTGCATCACAAGTCAGTTTCATTGGAATTTCTCATTTGTGTACCAATTGTGGCTGCCAGGTAAGCATGTGGATATCTACTTGTTTGCCTTCTACATAAAGTGCTATGATTGGCAAATGACTGGCTTGGCTGAGTGAGAATGTTATTAAATAATATTCTGTGTGTGGATTATTCAACATCTAGAAATAATGATAATGCTTTTTTTACTTTTTGAAGTAATGATGTGTTTTAGAGATTTTTTTTTCTCTGCTTCTTCAGCATGCTTTTTAAATCTATCAGTTCCTGCATCTTTAGACTGTAACTAAAACATTACTTTTGGTGCTTTTATGGCTGCTTGGTTTTATTACTGTTTTGTTTGTGTTTTTATTGGTGTTTTGTTTTATGCTTCTGCAATTTTGAAACATTCTTCAATCATGGCTCCAGTATTCACTTGTAACTTAAGTTCAATCTTCATATATTGTAAAACATTTATACTAAAGCTGTAAGACCTTAGAGAGAGTAAATATGTCTATAACGTAAAGTTAGATGCATTCATTTTTGGATTTTTGTTATAAACAAAAGCAAATAAATCTTTAAAAATAGGTAGTCTGATATTGCCACAAGATATGGATGCCTGGAAAAATGTAGGGCTAGATTTGCTTTACTGCATTTTTCTTGCTTTGCTTTGCTTTTTAAATACAATTCAAAATAAAATAAGGTCTCTCCATGACATAAAAAAAACAAAGGATTATTTTGCTAGGAAAGCATGTTTTCTTGTTAGAAAGTGAGCTAAATACTGTTCTGCTAGAGGGTCATTTAATTTAGCACATATATGTAACCCAATTCATTTCTTTTGTTTCTGAATATTGTAATCCTTGTGTCACCACTAAGTGCTCTTTTGAGTAACCAGTGGAGGCAGTGGCAGAGGTGGCAGAAAGGAAAAAGAGATGGACACAGGCACAGGAGAGGAAGAGTCTTCTCTCAAAGCCACTTGCCCCTTAGGAAGCTTAGCTCCTTTAATCCCTTTTAAGGAGAGGGCTGGATTTACCAGCCCAAAGATTGTTGCCGGAGTGGACCCCGAAACAAAGGAATCATGGAAACCTCCATGTGGAAACAAGGGAGCCATGGGGACAAGGGGGGGGGCTTGGAATTGGGGTGGGTGGTACCAGAAATGGAAATGGGTACCAAAAGGGGCAACTCCATTGGCACACAGCACATTCAATGTGGTGGTCCCAAGGGAGTTTAAAAGGAGGGTGTGAGGGAAACAACCCCTCCTTTCCATCCTGGTTGCCTCAAGTGATATCACCTGGACAACATTTTGCGACAGTCTTACCACTGCCACCAGGGAAATCCTCAGCATTGTGAAATTGGGCTGCCATTATGCTGGAAAGCAGACATGGATGTAGAGTGAACAAGTGCAGGAGAAAGTACAAGAGAAGGGATCAAGCCAACGGTGCCCATTATTGTTCCACACTATGGTGATCTTTGAGAAAACTCTGGGCAATTATGTCCAACTCACCACCAATCAATGTGGCTTTGTGAAAGGATGCAGAGTGACCAAGGCCATCTTTGCAGCTTGTCAGCTAGTACAGAAACTCCAAGAAAAGACCCAACCCAAGCAATGCACATGACATTCCTAGAGAAGAGCATTTGACTATGTCTCACATCAACTGATCAGGTATGCCCTCTGTGACCACAGGAAGCCAGAACCACTCATCAACTGGGTCAAAATGCTATACAAGAACATTGACTTCTTTAACAGTTTTCTGGTAACAGTTGGCATCTGCACTGTCAAAGCTCCTGTTTATATCGGTCATGAATACCATCACACAAGACCTTAATCAGGATGGTCCTTGGACCATGCTCTATGCCTAAAAGGTAATAGTGCAATAATCCCTGGGCATTCAGAGGCCTCTCTTCAAACCTATACCCCATGCCACTTAAAAGGCACAAGGCAACTTTTCCACTCAAAAAATGCCTACCCAAAATGTAGGGGAATTGCTGGGTGGTCCACTACCTCACTACAGCATGCATCCGATATCAAATTTCCAGTCCTATATAATGACAGTGCCTACCAGGAAAGCATTCATGATGGAATCAGGGCCATTTCCTTGAAAGCTACCAAAACAAAGCAAATAAATCAATCTGTTCACAATGTATCCCTAAATTTGTAGCTCTTGATATAAAAATCTGCCTCCTGAGGTTCCACTTCACACATCTGATGAAGTGGGATGAGGGCCACAAAAACTATACTGTACTAACTACAATGTTAATTGTTTAATAAACTGTAAGACTCCTTGATCTCTTTACAGCCTGGTTCCACAAAGCAAAGGGTGGGGACAGACTGTTTAAAATAATGTCTAGCTATTCTACAGCATTTACATGGAGAACTCAGAAATACATGCACACCCTAGAGCTAAAATAGGTATTACATTCATTTGTTTGAAGACAAATAATAGGCAATCTTTTAAAAATGGAAATAGTTACTGTGGAGAAATGCCAGTACCCTTACAATCCTATCCTATTGTTCCAAGAAAAAAGTGCCTCGGCATAGTGACCATTTGCTAGGGTTTGTACAAAGCAAGGCTCCCTTGGAAATATAAATAATAGCTTTGGAGAATAAGGATGTGTTGAAATTCTCCAGGGGAAAGAAAGAGTTATTGCCAGTACCAACCTACATCCCAGGGTAAAAGAGAACATGGCACCCTCTCCATTCCAGATGGAGACAAGATAACTCTCCTGGCAGTAGAATCATACCTCATCACTGGCAATGGGATGGTGACTGCACTGCCTCTGAGGGTAGCAAGTGGTCCAGAGGGACCAGAAGGAATGGTTGGGAAATTGTCTGGATACGCCACACAAGATGGTTGTCTCACACAATCTAATGGTGGGGCTGACTTTTGCACAGCTGTCACTCTCACAATTGAAATAAAAATTCATCATCACAAAAGTTTGTCCTTTCTTTGGAGAGATGTCAGTTAACATGTCAACAATATTATTTTTTTTTTTAAATTTTATGAATTACTCCAAAAATCTTTTATTTATATGAATTACTCCAAGGAATAAGTTGCTTCTACAATATTTGGATTAACGTAATGGTACTGATGAGCACAGAATCACATCTACTCACTGTACTGAAAATTGGCTTGAAAGCATAACCCTGGGTGTATGGCACCCTACCTTCACATTCTGGGATATTACAAATCTAGTTTCAGGATCTGTGGTGTAACACCAGGGACCGTTCTCATCATTATCAGGATTCTGGCAGTACTTTTCTTCCAATGAAGCATTTTGGAAAGCTTGAGTGGTGTAACTGGTAAAAACAAAAAGGCATGTTGTTACAGACATCACCCATGGTTTCCAATGTCTTGAATGAAAATGTGTGAATTAATAGGTTTAAGCCCAGTACAACAAATAGAAGAGGCAAAAAAGTCCTATTTAAACAAATGGAAGCTGTTCTAGTCCATGACAGCAGACCAAAGTCTTCTAATGTAATTTGGAGCCAAACCAGATATGATGAGGGGCCTCTACTTCCTTCATTTCGAAGCAGCATGTGAGTCTCTTCATTGGCTTTTAGAAGCAGTTGTGTGTAGGAGGAATTTAACACTTCAATCTCAACCTAGAGTTACCCTCCTGTATTGATATCAGACCAGAGCTTTGGAAAAATTAGTATTTAGAACTAAAATGCCACATATCTTTAATTGACCATGGCTAGATTCCCATAGCAGCTAGGGTGATTGGTTGTCACGCCAATAAAGTAACTTTCCCTAGTTTTTTTTAATGACAGGTAATCAAATGCCAGGTATGGTTAGGAGTTCAGGACCCCAAGAAAACCCACAGAGCTGCTCCAGATTCTATAGGGCACAGAGGCAAGTTCTGATTTACTTTTCTGGCCAAGAGAGGGTTCTGGTATTTCAGTAACTGAATCGATATCGGGACTGAAATACAACCTGAAAGCCTCATTGCAATGTGTAGGTACTTTGCCTCTTCTATGGAGGTCTAATGAGATCAAGACATTTGCTGTTTGTGAAAGCGCTTAAGCTCTTTGCCTCCACCCACACTCCACTTGTGTCATTGCAAATAAATGAAATATTACAAGAACTGCATAAGTCCATGATTGTTCCTCTCAAAGGAAGCCCTGCCCTGCCCCAGCGCTGCCCTGAAACTTCTCAGTGACTGAGGAAGTGAGGAATCTTTGTGCCACCCAGTTCAGTTTCACTGCCTGCCGCATTTCGAGGCCAGAAAACATCCAGTACAGTATTTCAATTGCATACATTTGCAGCTTTTTGAATAGTCACATTTATTGGAAAATGTATCCATAGTTATTAATCATGTTGCCTGGAGGATTCAGGAAATTATGCCATTTTGTAGGACCAGATATTTCTGGAGAAGAGAGGATCCAATGGCAGGAATCCAACACTAAGTCATAACTAGAGTAGACCTATTGAATCAATTGGCATTTGGTGAATCAACACTTACCTAAGCTGCATTGCTTCAATGGGCCTACTCAAGGAGGCACTTATTACTGGATTTCAACCAAAGCATTCTCCTAATGTGCAAATTTAAAAGGGTTTTAATTCCCATGGCACTTATCTTGGTGGAGTATATACAATAGTTACAATTGATATGTTGAGAAATACTTAACTGCTCACCCATCCTATTTAAAAACCAGGTTAGGAACTTCACTTCAATTACTTCCTCTTTAAGATCTATAAATTGTCATGTACAACAACAAAGTTTCTGAGTAATCCTTTTGTCACCAACTAGCATCCATGGACTCAGGATATACATAAGTGCTACTCTGTCCGGTAGTATGCCTCATGACTTGATTTGCAGTGACATAAAATGAACAAATTCTTAAATATGTTGCATTGTAGTTTATTAAAAATCACATTTAGAACAGAGAGATGGCAAACAGAAATTTCTTACAGACTTCATATCCATTACCAAATAACTTGACAATTGGCAAAGGACAACTACTTGACACATGTGAAACATGGATAATTTGGAAAAGAATACTTTTAAGATTATTTTAGGATGTTTCGTATTTTAAGCATAAGAGTTTCAGTGTCTGCGCTGCTGCAGTATGACTGGAAGGCTGGTATACATATCCCAATGTAGTTCTAATTAGAGTATACAGTCACCCCCCCGCCATTTCGTGGTTCAGGTACTGCAGTCCCGCTATATCATGGGATCGCAGTACCTGCACCCCGGAGCCATGCGGGGCGGGGGGCGGGGAATGATTGGGTTGCTCCCCGCCGCCCCCCGGTCCCTCTGAAAGGCCTCAGAGCCACACAGAGGGGCAGAGGGAGCGATCACGTCACTCCCCGCCGCCTCCCTGGGCCCCTCCAAAAAGCCTCGGAGCCGCACGGAGGGGCGGCAGGGAGTGATCTGGTTGCTCCCCACCACCCCCAGGGCCCCTCCGAAAGGCCTTGGAGCCGTGCGGAGGGTCCTGGCTCCCCGCCGCCTCCAAAGGCCTTGGAGCCTTGGAGCCGTGCGGAGGGGCGGCGGGGAGCGATCGGGTTGCTCCCTGCTGCCCCCTGGAGCCCCTCCAAAAGGCCTCGGAGCTGCGCGGATGGCCGGCGGGGAGCGATCACGTCGCTCCCCGCCTCCCACCGGCCCCTCCAAAAGGCCTTGGAGCCATGCAGAGGGGCGGCCGGGAGCGATCACGTCGCTCCCCACCTCCCCCCAGCCTCTCCAAGAAGTCTCAGGTGGCGCGGGGAGGGGGAGGTCAGATCCTGCAACACTGCCTGTGCACGCTGCACCAAGACTTTTCGGACAGGCGCATGATCACCCACCCCCAAGCCCCCCACCCACTTCCACATATCACAGATTTTCATGCATTGCGGGTGGGGTGGGTCCCTAACCCCCGCGATCGGCAGGGGTTACTGTATCTTCCAATATGTCTCCAATGTATGACATATTTTGATTTTACACAAGGACACAGTTTAGCCAGAATTAGCAGCTATATTCATTTACTTTGGTACATGAGAACTCCCATTTTGTCCATTTCTGACACCGTACACCATTCTTAGTTTTAAATTCAGTTCCTCGGTAGTCAAATCCATTTCTTCTTTTGCACTCAAGCAAATAAACTGAAAAATATATGACTGCTACCATGTGTGAATACACAGAGGTTTAATTTGCAAGCCTGGATGAAAACTCTCTTGTTTTAGCTTTATTCCTAGGTTTTCTTTTCTACTAGGTGTTGGCAGAGAAAAAGAAAATAATTCTGTGTTTACAAAAAAGCTGTACAGATCTTTCAATTACACAAAGAACAGCTACACAGGAAAGCTAATTTAGGAATAAAATCTATCAAGCGCAGGTATACATTGGATTAAAGTGTGAACATGGCTTATGTGATTTTTTTGGTCATTGCAACTGAGGTCAGTAAAGCTGAGTATTAATTAACACATTCATACCAAAGTACTGTATGAGTATTCCAATTAGCAGATTCATTCAAAAAAATTATTAAAAACTCCCACTAAGGCAGTAGTGGTAACTAGTTAGTATTTGAGGTTCATGATGTGACTGAAGACATAGCAGATGACTGTCTGGGGAACTTTTGAGGTAGATATAGTGGCTCAAACTTCTCCTGGTCGATGCTTGTGAAAGAAACACCACTGGGTAAAATACCCCCATGCTGACTTAGAAATTTCCTTCTATCCTTAACAATGCCATGTCCTGACATCATGGAACTGATTTTTTCTACCCTCTGTGTACATTGGGTTGACTATTGTTTCCCACAACAGGGAAATGGACAAAATGATGTTGCCGTGAAAAGAAATATAAGATACGTTCAATAAAAAGGGGATTCTCCTGGGGTGTGTGGCAAAGTATGGCCAGAAGCCAAGCCTAGTTTTAGGCTGTTACTGCATGTCCATCTCGTCCCTGTTCCCGGACCCGCTGTGGAATGGTTCGAAGAAATTGAGGGTCCATTGAGGGTCATGATGAGTTCGTCATGACCATGCCCCCTGAACTGCACTCTAAGCGGATTGAGTGATTCCCCTCCCTGGCCTCGGGAATCTTTTCGCCCCGCTTCTCGTACTGGTTTGAGAGGCCGTGTGGTTACTCTCCTCTCGATACGAGATCAATGACACAAGAACCCATCTAGTTGCAGAACGAGGAAAAGGCGCTATCACGAACATGTCCTATGGAGGTTTCAATGCAATGAATAAATTTGTCTGAAAACCGTCAGGCATTGAGCGCGCCACAAGGGTCTGATGGCTAGTTTTCAAAGAATCGAAACATCTGTTATAGGGTACGGGGAGTTTATGGACAAAGGAGAACGAGCACGCAGAAAAACACAGCTCAAACCAGTAGGAGGACGTGCGGATACAGTCCTGATGGTTGCATTCATCATGCCTGGGAGTACAGAGAAGCAGGGACAGAACCGGTTGGAGACCACATGACTGTGACCGATTTCAACACGGAGTGAACTACATACCAGGATGAGAAAGGACGTGAAGTAATTGCTTTAGACAGTTTGTCTGAAGAGTTTTCAAAAGGAAAGTAGTTGTTTCCTGTTACAGCACTGGAGAGTCAGCATCAACCATGACTTCAGAGTTTCTGAATGTGCAGTGCAACAAGTCCTATGAAGTTCTTCAGCAGTTTCCAAAAATTCATAACTCAGGAAGCCAGTGTAGCACGAATTTGGATGTAAACAGCCAATTTGGCTTGGAGGCTGCATTCAAAGCTCTCCTAAGTTGGACTCCTGATACTGCTGCAAAGGAACAGATGGTGAAGTCATTGCCAGTCCTCCTCCTACAGTAGACACCGTCTCTCTTGTGCTCCATCCCTTTACCACCCACTCCAAGGAAATCCCAGCTCAGTATTTCAGGGCAGTCTTAAAAAGGGGTGAAATTTCCACCAGCTATTGTTTCCAAACCATTTACTTTTTTAAAATTTTTGCGTCTATGCATATTGTGTAGACAGTTTATTTTTAATCTTAAAATTTAAACCTAGGTCTTTTAATTTGTTTATATTTGCTTTACATGATAATATTTGTTTTTTGTATCACTTTAAAAATCAGCAAAAGGCTTACATAAATAAAATATATTATGAAACAAAAGACAAAACAGTGTATTATGTTAATCATGTAATCCTATTTGGCTTCTATTTGTTGGTCCTTAGTTCTCTTGTATTCACTAAAAGGAGCACCTTTCGTCATTGTACAACGATCGTCTTCAAACACTGATGGGTTCAAATTGCCCTGACAGCATTTTTCACCAAGGTCTTGGTGAAATCACTTGCCTTGCTCATCACTCACTTCTTCATAGTGGAACAAATCTAGGTAAGAGTACAAAACAATGTACTGTATCTTTAGTGACATGTTGAAACTAAGGTTTTTGCATGCCTTGAGGTGGTTTTCCAAAAACAGCCTGTAGTTGTCCTCCTTGTTGTTTCTGAGAAAATTTATTGCCACTAACTGGAAAACTTTCCATGGTGACTTTTCACTGCCACGTAGTGCAGATTCAAATACATCATCTCGAAGAAGTTCATGAGCCTAAGGTCCAACAAAGACACCTTGCTTTATTTTAGCTTCACTTAACCTTTGAAATTTTCCATGGAGGTACTTGAAAAGCTGGCTGTGTTTTGTCCATGGTCTTGACAAAGTTATTCATCAGACCCAGCTTGATTTGTAATGGTGCTAACAAAACATGCCTTGATTCCCCCTAGGATAAAATCATTTCTAATTGAGTCAGGAAGCTGCTAATAGTCTCTCCCCCAACCCCAGCAGGGAAACGATTAGCTGTTTCCCAACTCAATTAGAAATGAATTTCACCTAGGGGGGGACTCCCTTTGGAGTTTAATAACTCAGCCTCTTGAACCACAAATCTCTTCAAATTTGTGGAGCTTACAGGGAAGAGCTTGAGGAAGCTCCCCATTTCATTTCCTGAACAACAACAAAAGGTGGTTCAGTTGGTTTCATCACAAAATGGTTTCTAATTTATTTAATTTCATAATTAAATGATTTGTTACATAACAAAATGACTAAATAGTGTTTCACTTTTCATTTGGTTCCCATCTCTACTGCAGAGCAAACAAAAGAGCAACAACCAGTGGTCAACTTCGGCCCGTCCAACTAGGTTGTCGCGGGCGCACATGCTGTGCGTGGCCACGCCCAGGGAGGCTCGGAGAACTTCCACTTGCTCCCGAGCCTTCTCTGTGGCTGGCCCAACGCTTTGGAACCACCTACCAGGAGAAGTGCACCTTGCAGAGTCCCTGCCTGCCTTCCGGAAGGCCCTTAAAACCTTTCTCTTCCGGGAGGCATTTGGATGATTTTTTTTCTCCTCCTCCCCGCCATCGCCATCTCCTGCGCTTCGCTGTCTTACCTGTTTAGTTTCTATAATATTGTGGAATTCGTTGTTTTCTTAATATGTTGTAAACCGCTTGGAGTTCCCGACCAGGAAGACGGGTGGTATATAAGTCCCACAATAAATAAATAAATAAATAAATAAACCTTCACATCATCACAAAGCTGCTACTGATGTTGATCATAGTTTATGAACCTCGAACTTCTTTCATTTTGTCTTATGTTTCCTTTGTATGGACAGCATGGCCATTATGTGGCAAAACAGCTTTAAGACTTTTCTTTGATGAATCAATGAACAATCTTCACTCATCTGGATCATGAATGATCTTGACGGCTGCCATTACACCAACATACAAGATTACCTTTCATGAAGAAGAATGGTCACAGAATATGATTTCTAGGGCAGTTTGTGCAGCAGGATGATGTAAGCTTCACTGTGATTAAATCTTCCATGACTTCTAGGAATAACATGCTGCAATTCATACCATGTGTGATGTAATGGCAGCTCCAACATGATCTATAAAAGGGTTGTGGGGGAGTTCTGTAACACCAATTCCCCAAACAAGGTATTTTCTCCTTGATGCAAACTGGAGACAAAGTCTGACCAAGCCACCATCTCTGCCTCAGGGTATGCTTTTCCTGAGGGATGGGTTCTCCTTCTTTCATGGACCCAGTCCATGAGCCAAACTCGGGCGACCCCTCCCACATCCTCGCCCATGTAGCGGTACCCACTCTTCCACCGTAGCAGGTTACAAGGCTCTTCCTGAAGGTGTCAACCCACGAGCCTGAGCCGCGGCCTTTCTCTCTAGGTGTTTGATCACCTCTCTTTCCACTCAGGCTCAGTCTTCTCTCTCTCTTTGGAGTGGCAGGCGTATCTCCTTACTTTTCCTGTTGTACTCTCTGCCTTCCCTTTCACCCCAGGACGAACAGCCAAGCTGATGTTGCCTTCTCCGATAGCTCTTGGCCTCCTTATTGGCCATCATCACTTTTTCTCATGAGCCTGTGTCTGGATTCTTCATCCAAACCCATTGCCAGCCTGGAGGGAGAATCTGTGGGTGGTCCCTTTTAAACCCGGTCTGCTCAACCATTGGTGTTTTGTTTGAATTTCCTGCCTCCTCCTTTTCCTGCACATTTAGCTCGGCCAATCGGGGCAGCACCCTCTCCAGCTGCCCTTCACATGCTTGTGCTTCCCTCATGACCCCTCCCTCCTTGGGGCAGGGATTTCCCTCAGTCGACTCTCCTTCTGTTGACTTTGGAGCAGACAGCACTCTCTCTGGTTGAGGCTCTCCGGGTGCAGATGCTCCACAGAATCTGACTGCAGAGCCAGAGGTCAGGAGTTCAATGCCCTGCAGTGCCTCCACGGAAAAGAGCCATTTCTTGTGGCCTTAGGCAAGCACCAGAGCACTTCCAGAAAAAAATGATAGACCGCTTCTATGTATTTTCTAACTTGACAACCCTGAAAAGGATTGCCAAGTCCAAATGTTGTTGTTCTATTATATGCACTTATTACTCTACTGCAAAGCTGTTTGCATTGGTTTACCACCAAGTTCTGTCTGCAACAATGCATCTTCTGCAAATTATTAGTAAGAAGACCCTGCCCAGTATCCTGCCCAGAGGATGGAAGAGAGAAAATACAGTGTCAGGGTTTGCTACACTCAGGGGATCTGAAAATGGAGTTGGTCTTAACCTCTAGCAAATGGCAGCCGAAGTGGGAGAAGCAGAAGCACAACCAAAGGGCCCTTGTTTAGATGAGAACAGGCAATGCAAGCAATGCAAAATTTGGCACAGCTTTCTCTATATAATATCATTAACAGTGCACCTGTCTTTGCTTGAATGTAAATAATTTTTTTGTAAATAATGGAAAATTTCACACAACCCAGTCCAGCTCACAGTCAGGTTCACCCTGAACGAATGAAAATATTTCGTAACTGGAGACTCATACAGTCACTGGCTGAAATCCTGTTGCTAGTGTGATAAGTCAGGAGTAGGCTTGTTAAATTAGTGAGGATTTGGGGAGTCAACTCCTCCATTAATCCCATGGGTCCAATAGGCCTGCTAAATGCAAATGGATTTCAAACAATATTTTAAAAATGTGATCAGATCACATAGGAATTACATAGTTCAAAGAAAAGAAAATTCACTAGCTTCTGTGACCTGAATCTTGAGACTTCTTTTTTCTTTCTCTCATGGCACAACAAACACATGTTCAGCTCAAGTTTCACAGAATTTGGTGAAGCTAGCAGCTGAGTAAATGTAAAGAAAATCACTTAAGATCACCACTAGTCATTAGGACACTTGGTTAGACTTCATATGATGCACCAGAGTTACCTGCAAGAAAATGCTGTTTCTGCTTCACACTTCTCTGCACATTGTTGTGTACTCAGCGTTCTGTGGATTTTTTGGTCAAGAGGTAGAGTGCCTGCTGTTTGGAATCAACCTGAGGGAATTTTCTAGGAGATAAAAGGGTCACTTTAAGGGTGATTGTTTCTGTTAAAGCAAGACTTTTG